>OV702296.1:124164189-125414189 GCA_916181665.1 Avena sativa
TTGAACTCACCGTCATCGACAAGCTCATTCACCCACATCGCCAACCCTAGCTGGAGACCTGGTAAGCCCCCAGCCACCCTCACTGTGCTGCTAGGTTAAAATCTCGTCGGAGCCTCGCAACGTAGATGATGAACCTCGACCGTAGATCATGTTGTAATCGTAGGGCCAGTATTGGTTGATAGTGATTCGTTTAGAATCACCCGCTGATGCGTGGGACCAGCCTGAGTGAGCCACTGCGTGCGCTGTGCAGTTGGGCTAGCCTAGTAGTGTTTCCTGCGCGAGCCCAATAATTCAAATCTATTCTTTTTCTTTTTATTCAAAAACCTTTTCTTTAGTGAACTTTAAAAATCAATTCAAAGAGATTCACTACACCAAATTGAATGAATCCAATTTTGTTTGAAAGTATATGAAAATCTCTAATCAGTCCCGTTGGATTCAAACAGTTTGAAACTATGGATCACCCTCAGTAAAAATAACAAGCCAGTAGCTTTTGCAACTTAAAACATTTTTCTAAAATCAACCATAAGTGATTTTGAGTTGATTTCAACTCTCAAAAATCAAATTTGACAAGACCTTTCTGAATATGTAAATACATACTTACATACAGTAGTCCTAGACCAAAACCAAAAGAATGACTTTCTAGTCATTTTTAGACACCTAAATATTATTAAATAATAGTGTTAAACTATATAAATTAAGGCCAACCATTTTAAATCACATTCTCAAGTATTAGAGTATGTGGTGATGACATTTGTGAATATGATCCCATGTTTTTAATTTGGAGAATATTAAATCTTAAGTAACTTTTCAATGAGTAGAAATTACTTTCCTAAAAATAAGATAAATAAAATCTTATCACCCTTTCTTGTAATGATAGAGCTGATGCTAGATCATATAGTGTGACCCTTGTGTGATAAATAGAAGTAGTTAAGTATTGTTTCGTGATTGTGTACCTCATAATTATTTATAGACGCTAGTATCAATCTGGGCTATGACGAGGAGGAATTCTACAAAGACAAGGAAGAGAACTTCGACCACCTTACCAACCAAGGAAAGCTATACTAAGCAATCTATATTATGCATGCTATTCTATGCAAGCCCCACTTGCAAGCCTTTGTGATACCCTTTTTACTATACCAAATCCCAACTTTACTTGCAAGCTTTACCTTTCGCAAAGTTGTTCCGTAGTTAATTAATTGGATGATTAGTGGAAGATGAGGAAAGTGTCCTCGAGAGCTTGGAACCTGATGAAAGTAGATACACCAGCTTAGTACCCTACAACTAGTGACACATACCCCCATTTGGTAGATGCTAGTGCTAAAATAAACTTGATCACTAGATGGGAACAAATGATTATGAAAACCTTGGAATGATGAGTCATTCTATTGAAATGTTTTGACATGTGTTATGGACACAATTACTTGAAGACAATGGTGAAGAAAGTATGTGAATTGACTTTGATAAAAACTGATGGTTGGGTTCAGATGCGATACCATTCCAACGTTTACCGTACAACCACAATACCCGAATTTGGGTAGGGCTTGACTAGAAGTTTATATGTCCTCGTATGGGTTCCCTCGTGGAACGAGGTGAGCTGAGGCTACCTTGTGAATGTGATTGTACACCTATGCAGTGCCCAAGATGACAGATGGTCATGGTTGGGAGGCCAAACTCATAGGGGAGGTGCCTATACTAGGTTGTGTAATTGAAAGGTTAGGATTGATTATCTGCATACCAAGTATGATAATTCAGGATTTTTCCTGACGGATGTATTGAATGTTGTGGTGAAAGTGTACCACCTCTTTAGAGTGTCAAACTATTCGAATAGCCGTGTTCTAGGTTATGGACAGTTGGATGGCCATACTGTTCTGTTGTCAGGTGTTTCCAAAATGACCTGTGACTTGAAAGATGACCTTGACTTGACCCCACAAGTTGTGGAGATGAAGTTAGGTTACCACCAAAGTAACTTAGACAACTAAAGTTAGACTTTTTTTACTAGGTAGTGGTTGAAATAAAATTGGCTTGTGGCAAACAAACCTAGAGCTTAGGATTCCTATTAGAATGGGCTTACTGCTTTAGTGAAAGTTTGCGAGTACTTCAAAGTACTCATGGCTTTGTCCCTAGCTATTCCCATGGCCAGACTATGAAGGAGACTACCAGGAAGATGGACATCAGAACGCTTACGATAACTAGGATAATCTCCCATCGTCAGCATTGCCTGTGACCCTGAAGATGGAGCCTCGACCACGCTACCTTTATTATATATATTCCGCTGCTTTGTTTGTAATCAGACTTGATCATGAGATCAACTATTTGTAAGACTATTATGGTTTGTAATGAGTGATGAACTATGGTACCAATCAGTTATGTCTCGCAAAAATGGTAATCCTAGGATTGTGATGTACGGCATAACAGGCTTCTGGGATTAAAAATCAGGGTGTTGGCAAAAAGACAACCATGACCGAATGTACTGATAGAATCTTATCTCCCGGTACTGGACCAAAAGCCATCTTTTCCACTGGTACGCACGTAAAAGCTACTGGGCGGACAAAGAAGAAGAAGAATAAGAACAAAACCCCAACACCGATAGATCTGGTGGAGGAAGCCAACGATGAAGATATCGCCGAAGAAATCTAGGCGGGGAGACCGGA
Source organism: Avena sativa (assembly GCA_916181665.1). Taxonomy (NCBI): domain Eukaryota; kingdom Viridiplantae; phylum Streptophyta; class Magnoliopsida; order Poales; family Poaceae; genus Avena; species Avena sativa. The sequence continues at coordinate 124,166,841 of OV702296.1, forward strand.
TGGAAAACAGGTTAATCCCGCACTGATCGATCCTCCTGTTGATGGATATGTAGTCACCCAAGGTGCACGTGAAATATACGGAGATACACTGACAGTTCCAATCCCAACTTCTTTGGATCTTACGTCGGAGAAGCTGGAGAAAAGGGACGAGGATCTGGAAGAGCATTGATGAGGTCGCATGCATCGTCGAGATTAAGCAACAGATAGACAACAATCCCGCCCAGTACGAGTACGAATTCAAGGGACTGCCAAACAAGACTAGAGGTGGCCCTTTTCTTGCTAACTGGAACCCGGAAGTCCACAGAGATCTATTTGATGGTAAAACTTGAGAGAAAATCTAAGTCTATAGCACACCATTGGAAAATTCCGTAGCTGCTCGAGCTATCCTTGTCAATAATTCGTCTCTATAACAAGTCCATCAGTGTGTAGCATTGCTCGACAAAGGACTACAACAGCAGAAAACGGCCACGTCGTTCAGCAGGAAACTGATGTCAAAATCGGAGCAGTGCCGCATTGATGTAGGCCAAAATGCTGATGTAATACCCCAAAGGGATACAAATCAGCATCATCGTTACGGCCCTAGGGATGAAGAAAACTCCAGGACTGGATCAAATGGTCATCATCGCAGGGCCGTGCGAGGCTGGTCGAAAGTTCTACCGGATACATCCCTGGATGCAGCAAGAGCACTGGCCCCTCAACAACACCATCGTTGGCAAATCCATGGCCACATGGATGAAGAGGAAGCACGGCGCCAGCAGGAGCAGGACCGGCAAAGAATGCCTACTCCTAGACACACTAGCCATCTGGCTGAACCTTGTTGCAATGACGATAACGCCATACAAAGAAACAATGATGATCTCCTTGGTACAAGTCAGGACGATGCCCGACATCATGAAGACCCACCTCAGAGCTGACATAACGAAGCTCTAGGAGCCCGTCGCTTAGCCGGAAACAACCACTGGAGCCTCCGTCACCACCTAGCAGTGACCATGAAGGATATCATCATAGCCATGGGAGCCGCAGAGGTGGAGAGGGCAACGACAGAAGAAGCGGGAATCCAACTCCGCCACCACGCAGGAATAGCGAGCACCCGAGCCGCAGAACACCCTCGCCCAATGATGCTTGCCATCACATTGAATCCAACATAGAAGCGTAGTAGTACTAGGAGGAAGACGTATACGTGGGACCCAAATGTTTTGGTCCATGTATCGTGTCAGTGTAATGGGATAGGGGGTCCCCCACATTGCACCTTAGCGCGTGGTCCAGGACCCACTGGTCGTCGGCTTAACACTCACAAGGCTAAGTCGGCAAGAAAGTCGCAAGAATGCGAGAACCGTGTGCTCCAAGCAGGTATGGGTTTGACATGATGAGCCTATGGATACTAAGTGTCGGCTATGGTGTAGGTGCCTACTGAATGAGACATGTACTGCGAGGAGAGACACGACCGGCCAACCAGGCTTGGACAAGGACGTGCGTGAGGCGGATAAGGGCGCGATGGGGGACAGTGGAGCCGAGGAGAGGCCTCGACTGTATCCCGGAAGGACCAGCAGATCACCCCTCCTTGGCCAGACGCGGACCGAGAGCGAAAGTCAACCGATCCTGACAAGGCGTGTCGGGCACAACTTTTTGAACAAGTGACGCGTTTGTGCTGTTGGACAACATCATGGCGCTGCCGCAGCGCAGGCATGTGTGATATGTTAGGACCTAAGCTGTCACGCAGCCATCAATTGTGCCTGTGCACCGTCCGTGGCCATCCATTAGCCACAGGCACCACCCATCTGCCTGAAGACCGTGTGGTGCACCGCGATTGATCCTGGGAACACCCTAGAGCAATGCTCCATGCCGGCTCTTGTAGTGACCCCTTGTGGTATAAAAGGAGGCATTTAGCCTGTGGTGAGGGAGGAGAGTCTTTGAGAAGGGTCTAGGAGAAAGGTCTTTGAGAAGGGTTTTTGGGAGAAGAGAGTTTCGGAGAAAGTCCTCTTGGGTCAGCTAGGTAGAGAAGAAGAAGGCTTTCTGGAGAGATAGATAGGCAGAGAGACTCGTTCGCCCCGAGAATAGTTGTAAAGGAGAGAGCTGAGATCCTCCTCTACACCAGAGAGGAAGGATAAGAGAGGTGATAAAGAGGAAGCCCGGGAAGTGTAGAAGATAGAGAGAAAGCGGCTACCTGGCACCACCGAGATCATCATCTTGTACATCTATCCACCCTGGATAATCCACCAAAGCAGGACGTAGGGTTGTTAGCTGAAGGGAGGCCCGAATTTGGGTAAAAATGATTGTGTGTGCTCTGTGTATGCTTTGTGTCTAAATCAGCAGGTTTCCACGATGAAGCTAAGGCCGGAACTCCTTCATGCCCACTAGCAAACAAATAAGAGGTCCCCAGTATCCCTGGTGTCCGCATTTGCGAGACGTGACAACTGGCATGCCAAGTAGGGGGTGCTTGCATTTTTGGCTTCGACAACCCGCTTTAGCATCAACAACATCGTGATCTTTGTCATCGTCACGACGTCTATTTCATCTTCGTCTTCAACATCAGCATCAAACGCGCCATCGCCATTCATGGCACCAAGGAGACGTTTTGGCACCAGGACAGGTCCTATCATGGTGGACTTTCCCGCTGAGCGGGCTTGCTGCCACGCCCTTCCCACGACTTGGGGCTTGGGAGCCGAGCCCCATGCACGGTGTGCGAACACCGTCGCGAACACCGACCCATGTCCGGGAACAAGCACAGCTGTGCCACTTCAACCTCAACCACATCCCGCGGATGAAGAAGGCGAGTATACCGGCGGAGGTGTAGCTGCACAAGAAATACCCCCGCCAGGCAATGCAGGAGGCGTCACACTCAAAGACCCGCTCCCCGGCGGTGCAGAAGTCACCGCTGGCAGAGTTGCTCTCCTCGGTGGTGTAGGAGACGCCACTAGTGGAGGCCATTTGCCAAAAGGGGCGGCATCGGCCAGGTGATACGTCCAAAACGTATCTACTTTACCAAACACTTTTGCTATTGTTTCTCCTCTAAACTTGTGTGATTTGGATACAACTAACACGGACTGACACTATTTTCAGCAGAATTAGCTTGGTGTCTAGTTTTTGTGCAGAAAATCAACTATCAGGAAAATACCGGAAAATATGCCAAAAATCCTATTTCACCAGAAGACTTACGGAGCCAGAGTACGAGACGGAGGGGAGGCCCAAGGGGCTCACACCCCCCTGCCGTGCGGGTGGGCCTAGGTCGCGCCTGGAGGGGGTGTGGATGCCCCAGGACCCCCCTCGGCCTCTCTCTTCGCCTATAAGACGCCTCTTGACCTAAAAACCAAGGGGGTTTCGACGTTTTTCCAGAAAGAGTTCCGCTGCGCCGCCACCACCAGAAATCGCGATTCGAAACCAAAAACTCCATTCTGGCACCCTGCCGGGACGGGGAATTTGGAGAGGATCATCGCCATCGTCATCACCAACGCCTCTCCATCAACCATCCATGTTTCCCTCATCCATGAGTGAGTAATCCCCCGATGTAGGCTATGTGGGTGGTAGGGATTGGATGAGTTCTATCATGTAATCGAATAAGATTGTTAGGGCATGGTGCCTAGTATCTCTTTTAGTGCTATTTGAATTTGTTGCAACTTGTTGTGCTTAATGCTTGTCACTAGGGACCGAGTGCCATGATCTCGGATATGAACTTATTATTGAACCATTATGATAGTGTTGTTTGTGATCTTATATGCAAGTTGTGTACACATATCATTGTCCGGAACCAAAGGCCCCAAAGTGACAGAAATTGGGACAACCTGAGGGGATGGCTTTGATGTGAGGATCACATGTGTTCATGGAGTGTTAATACTTTGCTCCGGTGCTCTATTAAAAGGATCACCTTAATTGCTAGTATTTCCCTTGAGGCCCTGCTGCAACGAGCTGGCATGACAAAACATGTTGTGCAAGTTCTCATTGCAAGCACACATGACTATATATGGAGCACATGCCTATGATTGTTTAGTACTTGGATGCTTATTCTTATTTATCTGCAATTTCCCTAGATCTTGAAGTTACATGTTTAGAATTGTCCATGCAACGCCTATCCATCCATCCCTATGCCTACCGCGCTCATATCCTACTGTTTGCTACTATTGTTACTACTGCTCTTGTTTACTGCTGATGTTACTTTGCTTTTGCTACTACAAAACTGTTTCTACTGATAAAATTCTGTGAGCAAGAACTATTTCCAGGTGCAGCTGAATTGACAACTCAGTTGTTAAGGCTTGCAAGTATTCTTTGGCTCCCCTTGTGTCGAATCAATAAATTGGGTAATACTACCCTCGAAGACTATTGCGATCCCTATACTTGTGGGTCTTCAAGACTATTTTTTGGCGCCGTTGCCGGGGAACATAGCTTTATTTGTAAGTTCACTTGGATCTATTATTGTTCACTTCTATTCCTTTCATCATGGGGAAGTCTCATGATGGAAAGTTTCCTATTTTACCATCCACTATAAGAAGAGGGATTGTCCTAAACACCTCTATTGGTCTTGATTCACCGTTTGTTATAAGTAAGCTTGTTACACCATCACCACATACACATGCTACACACACTGCTACTACTGGTGAATCTGAAACTGTTTCTGATACTCATGATGTTACTTCTACTATGTTTGATGCGAGTTGGTCATTAGGTCCTTTCCTAGATGCTACTATGGCTAGTCTAGGAAATACTGAAACTCCTAGTGAAGACACTATTACACATGTTAGCTCACCATAGTCTAGAGAGAGATATGATATTAATGATGGTTACATTGAGTTTATTGATGAATTTATTGAAGAGTGCCAAAACACACATGGTGCTAAACCATCCTCTGATCCTAAGTTTTCCACTTCTCCCATAGATATTAAATATAAAGATTATGATTTCTCTCTTGATTTATCCTATTTAGACATTGTTTAGAAAGAATCTTTTTGTGGGACTGAAAATGAGAGTGTTGTGGAACATATGAGTGAGATTTCTACTATGAGTGCCTTATTTTCTGATGATTTTAGGATGCGCAAGTACTTTGTTACTAAGATCTTCCCTTTTTCATTAAAAGGAGAAGCTAAAGCTTGGTTTAATAGATTACCTCCTGGTTCCATTGATAGCCCTGATTGTTTGATTGCTTCTTTCTTCCAAAAATATTTTCCTCCTAGTGCTAGACATGCTGCTTTGTATAGACTTTTTGATTTTAAACAGGGAGAAGAAGAGAAATTGCCTGAGTCATGGACAAGGTTCTGTGCCTTGATTCATGCACATCCTAGATGTCCATTACCTAAAAATAAGCTTCTTGATATTTATTATAATGGACTAACTGATGATTCTAGGACATACCTAGATAGTTTTGTTGATTGTGTTTTCAGGAAAAGAACTCCTACAGATGCTGAAGAATTAATGGCTAAAATAAGCAAGAATTATGATGATTGGACTTCAACTGAGCTAAGTACACCTGAGCCTATTACTCTTGAACCAGTTGTGCCTGAACCAGTTCCAACACCAACACCAAAGAAGAGAGGAGCAATTGCATTAAATGATGAAGTGATGAAGGAAGCTCAGAAATGTCTAGAGGAGAAAGGTATTAGAGCTGAAGATGTGAAGAATCTACCTCCTATAGAAGAATTATGTAAGCCAATTCCTCACTCATCCACTATTGAGGTACACTCTCTCCACTTTGATGAAGGTGATATTCCCTATGGTAAGCCTCTTGATCAATGCTTAGATGAACTTGACACATTTATAGTTAAACAAGGTAATTTTAACAAACAAGTTCAGAATCATTTATTGGAAAACTCTAGAGATATTAATGATTTGAAAGATATTGGGGAAAGAACTGCTAATGATATTAAAATGCTTTGCAAACACTTTCAAATGGTTCAAACTCAAATTGATCAACTTGCTAAGGTACAAAAAGATATGCTAGTTAATGCCTCAGGAGATAAACATGCTTATGGAATTAGAACTAGGAGTGGTATAGCTACTCAAGATACTTTATATCCTGAAGGACACCCTAAAAGAATTGAGCAGGACTCTCAGCAAGGTGAAAGTAGTGGTAGTCCTCGTAAGAGAAAGAAAAAGAAACATAAAATAGTTGAGGAACCCTCTGAACCTGCTTTAGATCCTAATAGTATATTGTCTCTGATGCTGAAACTGAGTGGTAATGATAAAAAATGATGCTCCTGATAGGGAGGAAGTTGAGGAAGAACCTGAGAAGAACACTAAGAATACTAGGTACACTAAGGAATATTTTATTGCTAAAAAACATGGTAGTGAGAGAGAACCTTGGGTGTAGAAACCTATGCCTTTTCCCAATAAGAAACACAAGTCAATGGAGGAAGAACACTACAACAAGTTTTGTGAGTCGATGAAACCTTTATTTTTGCAAATTCCATTGGCTGATGCTATTAAGTTGCCTCCTTATTCAAAGTATATGAAGGATATTGTCTCTAATAAAAGGAAGATTCCTAATGTGGAGATTTCTACTTTGCTTGCTAATTATTCCTTCAATGGTAAGGTTCCAAAGAAACTTGGTGATCCAGGTATACCAACTATTCCTTTATCTATTAAGAATAATTATGTTAGAACTGCTTTATGTGGTTTGGGAGCTGGAGTTAGTGTCATGCCTTTTTCTCTCTACAAGATACTCCAGCTAGAAAAGTTGATACCAACTGATATATCTTTGCAAATGACTGATAAGTCAACAACTATTCCTGTTGGTATATGTGAGGATGTTCCTGTTCAAGTAGCTCATAATTGCTTGGTTTTAACTGATTTTGTTGTGCTTGAAATGCCTGAAGATGATAATATGTCCATTATTCTTGGGAGACCTTTATCTTAATACTGCAGGTGCTGTCATCAATTGTAATCAAGGAAAAGTAACTTTTAATATTAATGACAAAGAGCATACTGTCTATTTCCCCAAGAAGATTGATAAGAGCTATTGCCTGAATTATATTGAAAATATTGAGAGCATCAAAGTTGGAAGAATATATTGTCCCATTCCACAAGAAAGTTTTGAAACTATTATGATTGGGACCATTGCTATCAAGTTTGAGGTAACATAATCACTTTGTGGAATGCAAAGTTTTATTTCATATAAGATTGTTTTGATAACAATACTTGATCAACCTTGTTAACAAAGGGATTTTTATGAACAAAATAATTCTTCCACAGTGATTATGCTTGCTCACTTTTACTTTTCTCCTTCCTAGTTTTAGCTCTTTCTCTTGTTAGCTTTAGTTTTGATAGTTGTTTGCTTGTTAGAGTGTTTTAGAACTTCTATAGTTTTGGTTTTGGTTTTCTTTTGCTTCTTCTAAAAAAATCTTTTCTACGAGAAAATCAATTTTCATGCCCTGAAAATTGGCCCAAAATAAAGTTTCCCAAAAAATCCCAGAAAATTCATAATAAATTTTTCCTCAAAAAAGGGGCAGAGGGACACCTTGAGTGGCCTAGGGGGACCCCCCAGGCCAGCACACCCCTGGTGGCGCGGCCAGCCCCAGGGGCGCGCCTGGCATGGGTGGGACCCACCTGAGGCCCTCCAAGTTGTCTCCTCCCAGCAACCTTCTTTCTCTCTCCTGAAAAACACCAGAAAAATTTCTCAATCTCGAGTTCTTGCTGTTCTTGCTCCTGATTTTCGATCTCCTTGCTCAGCCCATCTTTGCTACTGATTTTTGGAGTGATTGCTCCTTGGTATGTGCCTCCTCCGCTTGTCCAATTAGATTTGTGATTGGTAGATTGTATCTTGAGTATTTTTCTTCTATAGGTGTCAGGTTGTGTGAGCTTGTATGCTTGTTCTATGCTTCGAGATTTCATTTTGATGCATGTGTAGCCCTCTAGCAAGTTCCTATAGTAGTTTATCATCATTTATCAACTTGAAAATCACTTGGTTTGATGTTTGTCTAAAAATTTCAGAAAGGAAGATGAGTGCATACCCGCTGAATCAATATGATTTAATGGTACCTGAGCCAATGAAAGTCCATCGTGAGGAAGGAGTCTTCCCTTCCATATATCCATGCCCTGAATTTTTGAGAGCCACGAGAATCTTCCAGGATTTCCAAACTATGATTACTAATGCAGGGTTGGAACACTTTGTTAAAGGGGAACCATTTCAATATGTCAAGCTAACCATGGATGTGGTGCAAGACTTCCGGTTTACTTGGTTCTCGTCTAATCCCATGGTCCATTATAAAATCTATAATATAGCTGTCGACTTGCCTTTTGCTGATTTCTGTGCAGCTATTAGAGTGCCCCATTAGGGATCTTGTGAGAAGATCAAGGAGAGGCCTAAGTCACTTATGGATCTATATGATGAAATTTTCCAAGGTTTCGACTTCTCAAAGGAAAGTGGTAAAATTCGGAACATTCAGTTCCCATCCATTAGATATTTTTCCTATTTCATTACCAAGTGTGTTCTTGCTAGAAAGATTTCTAGGAAGTTATCTTCATTTGATCTAGCTTTTATCTCAGCTGCTTTGAATAGGGATAGGTCTTATAACCTGGGTGCTTTGATAGCTTACCGTCTTACTACTAACCGCGAGAAGGGTGGAATTTGTGGAGGTCTCATTGCCTCTAGGTTGCTAGCTTTCAATGGTTTAGAGCCTCACCATTCAGATTATCGGTTTCCCATTGAGAGACTTGATCTTGATTCTATGGTTCAGCATAATTTTGTTTCTTCTTGGGCTACTGTGAGAAGTTTATCGTATGAATTATACTTTGTCAAGCGTGGTTGGAGAGGAGGTAGGACTGTGAAAGTAGTCTATTTACCTGCACCTACTTTGTTTAATTTTGATAATAGGCAAGGATGGTCGCTCACGGAGGAGGAGTTTGACACTTACGTGGCGGAACTCTCCCAGCAAGAGGAGAATGTTGGAGAGGATGCCGAAGATGATTCGGTTCAGCCCTTCAACGTGGGGGAGTCTTCATACCAGCAGCTTTCCTATGATTGGGGCACGTCTTCTTCTTCATCGCAAGCGCCTGATTTTGATCATTCCTACAATGACCCACCAGCTTGGGGTTACTACCTGCGCTATTGAGCCCCACTTAGGCCAAAAGCCTAAGCTTGGGGGGAGGTACACCGACATCACACTCATCTATATATTATGTTTCGTCGATTCTTTGTATATTCATGTTTCGTTTTCTTTTTAGTTTTTGTTTCTGTGCTCTTAAAACACAAAAATACCAAAAATATTTTCGTTGTTTCTCTTGGTTTATTTCTTTTCTTTTTAGCTTTGGTTTGCCTTAAATAAAAATCCAAAAAGATTTTGCTTTGTTTGTTTTTGCTTTGTGTGCTTTCTTTGAAAAATCGAAAACACCAAAAATATTTGTTGTTCTTTTTTGGTTTTGTAAAGTTCTTTGCAGGGTTCAGTAGTGATCGTTTGAGTTTGGTTTCATGTTATTATTCAAGTCACACAACTTAAGGGCAATAATGAAGATTAAGACAACTTGAGGTGTGGTAAGAGGCTGGTATCAAACTCTATTGTTTTCATTTTTGTACATATACTCATCATTGTGGGCATGCTTAGTCTGTTCATGTAAGGTGTATGTTATTTATGGATGCTTAGTAGTTCTTGCTTTCTTATGATTAGCTCCAGCTTGCTAATAGTTTGTAGCATGTCATATGAGTGTTTTCTTGCATTGTTTTATTCATATTTTGGTATGATATTGTGGTATCCTCCTCTGAATGTTTAATTGAATCGACTTGGCACATCCTCACGCGTGCATATGACTAAACAATAGTCAGTAAGCCTCGACGATTTATTTTGCCTCAGAGTTCTTGTATCACTTTCATGCCATAATTAGTCTTGTTCTGTTGCAAGGATGATTATGACAGTTATTGCCCTCTCGTTTGTCGCTCCCTCTCTATTGCTAGCCTTCACTTGCACTGAGTATGAGCTCTATTTGTGCATCCAACTCTCCAAAACCAATACTGCCAACAGTGTCCACCATACCTACCTACTAGCATTATTTGCTATTCTATTCATTATTCCTTGTTTTCTTCCAAATAAAATGTTTGTCTGTTTTGAGAAAGTTAGTTCGTAAAGCTCTCACGAACTTTATGGCACACTTTATTTCTTGCACTTAATAAACCTGAACCATTGTGACTGTCCATGAAATTTATATGCTTGCAAATTATAGGCTGGGAGTTAGCAGAACCATGCTATCAAGGGGAACGCTTTAAACACTTATGGATACATATCCAGTTGATATCATGCTCTTTTGTTTGCGGATGTCGTCGGTGTGAAATAAAAGGGGAGCTTGTGAGTTCATGGAGTTATATATATATGTGTTAGACAAACGCCTGGGCCGCTAGCCTAATCCATGCCTAATCATGGTGGAAAGTTGCAGCATAACCATAATGAGCAATCTGTGAAGCATACTCAATAAAAACCTATGCAAATAGCAAATAAAAAGATTGCTGAGATGCTCATTGTCTGCTTGCCTTGTCATTTTGATTATGGGATAGCTACTGTATCATGTGCAAGGGGTACCCCGTTGGCGGTTCTCTATGATACGCATGTATTTACGATGACAAGAACATACAGGTAACTAAAGTTGAGTAGCATGAGGAGTGGCCCTTGATGACCCACAAGTATAGGGGTGTATCGTAGTACTTCCAATAAATAGGAGTGTCGATCCCAACGAGGAGAAGAAGGTGTTGACTAGTGGTATGGAGCAGGAAATCTCTGTAAATACTTAGCAAACGGATTTTTAGGGGTTTTCTAATAAAGCAAAGAAATAAAGTGCAAGTAATAAAGACAACAAACAAACGCACCAAGTGGCCCAATCCTTTCTTAACAAAGGACAAGCCAGTGGAAATACTTATAAGGACCAAACGTTCTCGAGGACACATGAGAATACTATCAAGTGCTTTCGCTTCAAATAGTTGAGTAGTCTTCTTTGGTGTTGTAAGTGTTGTGTGGGTGAACCTGTGCTAATGTACCGACCTTACTTGGACTAATACATACTTGCGATTAAACCCCGTGCAAGCATCCGCAACTACAGGAAATCAATTAAGATATAAACCTAACCACAGCTTTAAACTCTGAGATCCTACGCTGCCTTGTGCAATGGTGTCCTAACGGGTTTTTTGGTTTGTGTCACTCCGGCAACCCCACAATTAGTAGCCAAATACACAATGCATTCCCCTAGGCCCATAAATGGTGAAGTATCATGTAGTCGATGTTCACATGACACCACTAGAATAATAGCACCACAACTTAAATACTAAACCATTGAATAATATCTCAACACAAATCCACTACTAACAACATGACTTCTCCCATGTCCTCAAGAACTAAACGAACTACTCACAAGACATCATATGGATCAAGATCAAAGATGATATGGTGATGGATAAGAATCTGAACATAAACAATAATCCAATGGTTCCACTCACAACCATCAACTACAATAGTAATCAACACAGGGAAAGTTTCCCCTAGGAACTATGCAAGTATTCAACACAATTGTTACAGCGGGATGGAGTGGTGATGATGGTGCTGGTGGAGATGATGGTGTGGATGATGATGATGATCCCGATAAAGTCTAGCTTAATGATGGTGTTGATGGCGACGATCTCCCCTCTCCGGGAAGGAATTTCCCTGGAAGAAATCTGTTTGCCGGAGAGCACTTTCTCTCGGTGTTTTCCGCCCCGCAGAGGCGGCGAAATCTTTCTGTGGTTGCTCCCTGTGTTTTAGGGTTTCGAGGGGAAGATATAGGCAAGAGGGCGGAGCCGGAGGTGGGCCAGGTGGGCCACACCCCCTCTAGGCACGGCCTAGGGGTGGCCCACGCCTGGGGGTGTGGGCCCCATGTGGCCCATCTCCGCCTCCCCTTTTGGCTTCCTTCTTCCTCTGGAAAAATATGATTTTCCGTAATTTTTCTCGTATTTTTCTGATCTTTATGAAATTGCATTGAAACACCTCTCTTTCCATCAGAATCCTGACTCCGGCAGTTCATCCTCCAACATGCAAAAACAGATGAAAAGACATAAATAACACCTCTTAATAAGAAATATATCAATGAATAGAGGCAAATTATGATATAGAATGGTGATGCAAATTGGACGTATCAACTCCCCCCAAGCTTAGACCTTTGCTTGTCCCCAAGCGAAAACTGAGCTCGGTAAACATGCCCATACGTTTATGGAGTGAAGTGTCGATAAAAGAATATGGAAAAGAAGCATCACACTTACCATTACACAACTCATAGAAGAAAGCAACTCACCATTATATAACTTAGCTTGCAACAAGTACAGGAGTCACAATAGAGATGCATAAAGATAAATCATAATTGGAATTGGAAAACTTTTGTTCTTGGTGAGAGAACAGCTGGCAAACAGTTTCACAAAAAACTTTTATAGAAGTTTCAACAACAAGAGTACTCTTTGCTCAAACATAAAGGTTTTTCACAATGATGGCTTTCAAAGTAATACTCAATAGATAAGAGTCTTGTGCTAACAAGGAAGATAAAGAACATGATTGAATAAATCATCATATTAACGCTTGAAACACAACAACTCAAATGCTTGCTGGAGAAAGAGAGGAAATAGTTTTACTGACTCAACTTCGAAAAAGGAGAAAGGCCCTTCATAGAGGGAAGCAGGGATTTCAAGTTCATAAAGAGCTTCCAAAAGATTATGGTACTTACTAGCTTTGAGCCCTCATTTCCCCTATCATAAGCATCTTGAAGTGATTAAGGTTAAAGTGAACAAAGATGGAGTATATGCTTGATGAAATATAAGTTGGCAATCTCATGTCCCTTGAGTACGAGGGCCTCTCCTCATTCTACTCAACTTTAGTTACTGGTAAGTTCTTGTCATTTTAAGTACATGTGTATCATGAAGAACCGCCAACGGGTACCCCTTGCACATGATATAGGAGCTATCCCATAATCAAAGTGACAAGGCAAGTAGACAGTGAGCATCTCAGCGACCTTTTTATTTGCTATTTGCATAGCTTTTTATTGAGGATGCTTCACAGATTGATCGCTATGGTTATGCTGCAAGTTTCCACGATGATTAGGCATGGCTTAGGCTAGCGGCCCAGGCGTTTCTCTAACACACATACATAACTCCATGGACTTACAACCTCCTCTTTTATTTCACACTGACGACGTCCACAAACAAAAGAGCATGATATCAACTGGATATGTATCCATAAGTGTTGAAAGCATTCCCCGTGACAACACGGTTCTGCTAATCCTAACGTATAGATGCAAGCATATACAACTTCGATGACACAATGGTTCAAGTTTATTAGGGGCAGGAAAATAAGGTGTGCCATCAAGTTCGTGAGAGCTTTACTAACTAGTTTTCACATAAAAAAATAATTTTTAATTCGAAAGATAGATGAAGCTTGAGAATTTTCTTGGAATAGCAATAATGCTAATAGGTAGATATGGTGGACAAAATGGAACAGGTTTAGTTCAAAGGGGTTGGATGCATGAGAAGTATGCCTTCTAAAAACAGGTTTTTGGCTAGTAAGGCTAGGTAGCAAGCAAAAGAGTTGAAGCAAACAAGCAAACCTACAAGTGATAAAGCCAAACATGCAATCTTCCTTGAAGACACACAAGATCTTAAATAAAGAATACTAAGCTTATGAGCCAATCAAGAAAGAAAATAAATGATACAAAATACCTGTAAGCTTTTTCTCTTTTCCTTTCAAACCTCAAAAAGTGTTGCTACTGACGAGAGCTCGGTTTGCCAAAAACAATTTAGATCTACTTTATGCTCCCAAAGTGATACCAATACTGATCAACAAGATCAATCATATAATAGAGATTGCAAACTAAAATAAGAAGTGCAAAAAGTAAAAGATGAAATTTCTCATTAATATTCCATAAAGGAACTCACACCAAGGGATACATAGATAATCAACTAAAGGAGAGATACTTCCACATGAAAACCAACCAATAAGATAACTTCTCTACCAAAGATATGAATCTACTAAAAAGGTAAAAGATAAATGATAATGATGGGATACCACGGAACTCCCCCAAGCTTGGAACAAGCCAAGGGGATGCCAAACCTGATGATGAATTACTCCTTCGGTGGTGGTGGTGTTATCTTGATAAGCTCCTCAATCAGTTTCCTCAAATCCTCAATCTCGAAGGTCAGAGTCTGAATCAACTCCGAATTTTGCTCAATGTGGTTCATGATCATATCAGACCGAGAGTCCTAGTCCTTGCTATTCTTTCCCCACTCTTCCTTCTTAGTGTGTTCCTTCCCTGCATGGTTAGAGCGAGGCAGATCCCAAACCGAGGGCAAGTTCCCTTTGGGCACCTGTTGGTATTGTTGGTCATGTATAAGAGTATGGAAGGGATTCTTGGTACGTGGAGGAGGTGACCGTGGAACGAAGACAAGACGTGGAGGTTTCCCTCCTGTAGACATCTGTGTTGTTGTCCTAAGCTTGGTAGGATTTGCCACCACTCCAATGCTTGCGACGGTAGCGCGGGTGTCCATATGCTCGTCCTCCTCCATGTCTTCTTCATCCCCTACCAAAATCTCCTCCTCCTTGGGGTTTTGAGGATCATTTTCCTCGGGCTTCTTGCCTTTGTCATTAGCGGAGACCATGGTGCTCTAAACTTTGAGAAGATTTCCTGACAGAAACAGATCGAAACGGAAACACGATATACGAACCTCGGGGGATCCAGGGGGTTATATATTACGAAGTTTCAAAGAATAAGGAATGTAATGATGCGAAAACGAGTCAGAGATGGAGCTCAGGGGGCTCACACCCCCTCCAGGTGCGGCCAGCTGGGGCCCGCGCCTAGGGTGGGTGTGGCCACCCTGGCCTCCATTTCCTCCTTTGTTTCGTTTCGTAACTTTCTGTATGTAATAAAAACATCAAAAATATAAAAAGATAGGGTTTTCACGAACCTTCTGTTTTCACCTCTTTTACCTATTCAAAGACGAACTCTGCAGATTCCTTTTCTCCTTCTCCTGGAAATTCCTTTTCTCCTTCTCCTAGAAATTCCTTTTCTCACAAGGCAATACACAAACGTCAATAGCAACATTAGTGTAAGCAAAAACAATAAACCTTTAGGTTCACACTTCAACTGAAATCCATCAGAACAAAATCTACTGTTGCAACTCCTTTCCAAAAACCCAAAAGAATCTGGAAGGGAATCAATATAAGAGGCAAATGCAAATGATGGCAGAAATCTGTCAAAACAGACCAGTAGGTAAAGATTGATTTTTTCAAAAACTTTTGTTTCTCAAATCAAAAAGTGCAAAACTAATGAAAGTTGGGTAACAACTTGGAGAAAAAGCACAGAAAAATATAGATCCATCTGAAGTACCGAGATCCTTCACGAATTTTTACAATGCAGCACAAAAATCTGTCCCAGGACAACCACTTTTCACAACTCCTCTACTTCTCAAAAGTAGTTGATCTTGACACAAAAACCAAAACAAAAAGGATAAGGAGCGGTTTTTACTAAGATAATAACTTCCAAGACTCAACAAAACTATTGGGTTATCTCCCAAGAAGTACTTTTCTTTAATGCCTTTAATTTAGGCTTGATAGTTTCAAAGATACTCACATAGGAGATAAATATCTAAAGTGAAAGAGAGCATCAAGAAGAAAATAACTAACACATTTGAGTCTAACCCACTTCCTATGAATGGGGGTATCATGAGAAAACAAATTGTTTAAACAAAAAGCCACTAGCATAGGAAGACAAAAAATGCAACTTCAAATCTTTCAACATAAAACGGGGAAACTTAACATTATTGAGATGCATAAAACCATGTTTCCCTCTCTCATAATAACTTTTAGTAGCACTTTGAATAAAATCGACAATATAACTGTCACTATCAACAACTCTATCATTAGAATGACCATACTTACAATCACCAAAAAGAGGTCCAAGGTCATAAAACGGATCAATAGAAGCAAGTTGTTCCATCCTGAAATCATTATTAGGCAAGCTATTTTCACAAGGAGCTTTAGCAAATTTGGAAAAATTAAACTCATAAGACTCTCCATCAAACTTAGTCAAAACTTTTTCCTTCCTACAATCTATAATAGCTCCACAAGTGTTCAAAAAGGTCTACCGAAAATGATTGGACAAGTTTTGCTAGCTGCTGAATTAAGCACTAGAAAATCAGCAGGATACTTAATCTTACCGCAGAGGACCTCCACATCTCTTACAATACCAATAGGGAAAATGGTTTCCTTATTAACAAGGTGAATAACCACATCAATGTCCCCAAGCTCACAAGGACTAATTTCATGCATAATTTCCCTGTAAAGCTCATAAGGAATAGCACTAGAACTAGCACCAATATCACATAAACCATAATAGAAATGATGACCAATTTTAACCGAAAGCACAGGGACACTAGTTTTCTAGATTTAGTAGGATGAGAAATAATATTAGAAGCGTCTTCACAGAATACAATGTGCTCATCCTCTATATTTCTAGTGACAAGATCTTTCACAATAGCTACCACAGGTTCAGTATTCATTCGCTCATCAGGTTCCACAGTTTTCTTTGTACCTTTATTATTCGCACTAATCATCATAGAATACTCCTTTACTTTAGCTGGGAAATGTATTTTCTCAACATAAGGTTCATGCACAATATGATTAGTAGTACAAACTTCGGTGCTTCTAACAGGAACATGGCTAACAACATCTTTATAACGTGCATGGTACTTATTGCACTTCTGTTTGGGAATTTCTATGTAAGAGGCAAAGGATTTAAAACAATTGGCAATACTTTGAGAATCGAGACCATACTCAGTACTAATATCATGAAAGTCATCAGTTCCCATAAATGATTTTATGGATTCATAATCATAATTTATAACTGACTTTCTCCCTTTTTCATTCTCCCAAGCTTCAGTGTTCTCTTGAATACGGTCTAGGAGATCCCGTTTAGCTTCTTCTTTCATACGTGTGAATGATCCAGCACAAGAAGCATCTAGTAAATCTTTATCATGAAGAGAAAGCCTAGCATAAAAGTTATTGATAATAATATTGTTAGGGACTTCATGAATAGGACATTTAAGCATTAGTAACTTCAATCTCCCCCAAGCTTGAGATGTACTCTCTCCATCACGAGGCCAAAAGTTATATATCAGATTTCTATCCTTATGAATCTCACTGGGAGGATAGAATTTAGAATAAAAGAGAGGTACTATTTCCTCCCATTCCATGGATTGTCCATTCTTCGGCAGCTTATACCATTCTTCGACAGCTTATACCATTCTTCAGATCTTCCTTTCAAGGATATAGAGAATAACCTCTGCTTCACCTATTCAGTTTTGATACCTGCACACTTAAACAACCCGCATAATTCATGGATAAAAAGCAAATGATCACCATGGTGGACAGTTCCATCCCCTAAATAATAATTATCCATAACACGATCAATAATACTCGTAGGTATCTTAAAAGGATCTATCTCAACAGGTGGTGGTTCATCTACTACCCTAACAGCGGTAGTAGTTTTCTCAAACAGAAAACCAAGTGGGTTATCCATATTGGAAACAAAGTAACAAACAGAAAATAAAAAGCAATACTCACAGTAGAAGTTTCCTTTACCAATTCCACTCTTCAATAGTGCTTCACTCCCTGGCAACGACGCCAAAAAATAGTCTTGATGACCCACAAGTATAGGGGTGTATCATAGTACTTTCGATAAATAGGAGTGTCGATCCCAACGAGGAGCAGAAGGTGTTGACTAGTGGTATGGAGCAGGAAATCTTTGTAAATACTTAGCAAACAAATTTTTAGGGGTTTTCTGATAAAGCAATGAAATAAAGTGCAAGTAATAAAGACAACAAACAAACGCACCAAGTGGCCCAATCCTTTCTTAAAAAGGGACAAGCCGGTGGAAAACTTATAAGGACCAAACATTCTCGAGGACACATGGGAATACTGTCAAGTGCTTTCGCTTCAAATAGTGAGTCGTCTTCTTTGGTGTTGTAAGTGTTGTGTGGGTAAACTTGTGCTAATGTACCGACCTTACTTGGACTAATACATACTTGTGATTAAACCCCTGCAAGCATCCGCAACTACAGGAAAGCAATTAAGATACAAACCTAACCACGACCTTAAACTCTGAGATTCTATGCTCCCTTGTGCAATGGTGTCCTAACGGGGGTTCAAGTTTCTGTCACTCTGGCAACCCCATAATTAGTAGCCAAATGCACAATGCATTCCCCTAGGCCCATAAATGGTGAAGTATTATGTAGTCGACGTTCACATGAAACCACTAGAAGAATAGCACCACAAGTTAAATACTAAACCATTGAATAATATCCTCAAGAACTAAACGAACTACTCACAAGACATCATATGGATCAAGATCAAAGATGATATGGTGATGGATAACAATCTGAACATAAACAATAATCCAATGGTTCCACTCACAAGCATCAACTACAATAGTAATCAACACCGAGAAAGTTTCCCCTACGAACTATGCAAGTATTCAACACAATTGTTACAATGGGATGGAGTGGTGATGATGGTGGTGTGGATGATGATGATGATGATGGTCCCGATGAAGTATAGCTTGATGATGGTGTTGATGGCGACGTTCTCCCCTCTACGGGAAGGAATTTACCTGGCAGAAATATGTCTGCCGGAGAGTTCTTTCTCTCTCGGTGTTTTCCACCTCGTAGAGGCGGCGGAATCTTTCTGTGGTTGCTCCTCGTGTTTTAGGGTTTCGAGGGGAAGATATAGGCAAGAGGGCGGAGCCAGAGGTGGGCCAGGTGGGATACACCCCCTGTAGGCACGGCGTAGGGGTGGCCCGCGCCTGGGGGTTGTGGGCTCCCTGTGGCCCATCTCCGCCTCCCCTTCTGGCTTCCTTCGTCTTCTAGAAAAATATGATTTTCCGTAATTTTTCAGGTATTTTTATGATCTTCGTGAAAATGCATCGAAACATCTCTTTTTCCATCAGAATCCTGACTCCGACAGTTCATCCTCCAAGAATCATCCAACATGCAAAAACAGATGAAAAGACATAAGTAACACCTCTTAATAAGAAATATATCAATGAATAGAGGCAAATTATGATATAGAATGGTGATGCAAATTGGACGTATCATCCCTCGTACTCAAGGGACATGAGATTTCTAGTTTATGGTCTGTCAAACATATAACTCATATTGGACCTCACTTTCACCTTAACCATATAAAGATGCCTATGATAGGGGAAATGAGAGCTCAAAGCTAATGAGTACCTTACTTTCAGCATTTGGAAGCCTTTCAAACTTTTCAATATCTTTTTACTTCCTTGTTGACTCACCACTTATTCTATGAGAACCTTCTTGAGAGCATAGTTGTCATTCTTATGTTTGTCTCAAAACTTTGTTAATTATGTCATGATTTTGATGCTTGTATCTCTGATATCTTTACTTCTAATCTTCACTTGAACTTCAGAGGTGCCTTGGCATTTATATTGTGCTCTATAAACAAAGGCAAGCGAGATACCACTCTATCATACCTTATTATGAGCATTGCAATTTTGCTTATATTTATGTTTCATGCTACTTATTATTATTGAGTTGGTTTCTCTTCATAGCTTCCAGTGACTATTAAGTATACTTAGTTGCATACTCTTTATTATGAATTTTCTAAGTATTTACTCTTGTTTTGAGAATATATACATCATATGAAGCAAATGTGTTCGTGAAAGTTCTTTTATCACACTCAGTTTTCAACTGAATTGCTTGAGGACAAGCAATAAGCTAAGCTTGGGGGGGAGTTGATACGTCCAAAACGTATCTACTTTTCTGAACACTTTTGTTATTGTTTCTCCTCTAAACTTGTGTGATTTGGATACAACTAACACGGACTGATGTTGTTTTCAGCAGAATTATCTTGGTGTCTAGTTTTTGTGCAGAAAATCAACTATCAGGAAAAATCCCGGAAAATATGCCAAAAATCCTATTTCACCAGAAGACTCACGGAGCCAAAGTACGAGACGGAGGGGAGGCCTAAGGGGATTCGGATTAGTTACACAACAAGTATCTGATATCTGCAACAGAAATAAACACTTGGCAGCATACAAATCTGTTGTGGATGAACTATCCAACTCGTTCCATGGTTTTGAGGTTGAACACATGCCTCGAGCAGAAAATGAGGAAGCAGATGCTTGTAGCATCCCAATTGCCTAAAAATTGTAATGCTACTTGTCTAGTCTATATTTTGCTACTTTGTACATATCATTATATCATGCTCATGTCACCATGCCACCTTGTATTTGAGCATCATATAAAACCCTCTTATTTGGTTCTTATCCCATATGTATTATATTGTATTGCTTGTATTTGCCTCTTGATATATTGTAGTTGCTTCTTGATAAAATGCTTGATGCCCAAGTTGAGTTGAGCACATATATTTTCTTAACTCCACCAACTTTCTTTGTCACCACCTTATAATTCCACCATCCAAACTATATTTGAGAAATTGTATTTTCCTTGGCACTTGTCTAGCTCATATGTAATAAGATGGATCTACTTATAAATCTACATTCTCCCATATGTGTTATCTATTATTATCACGATATTAAGTATGTCGAGCCTCATGACCACCTGTGCTTGCCATGTGAGTAGAATTCCTTCAATCTCCCATATGGTTTCAATTGGAATGAATGACCATGTTGAATATATGGAGGCTCTATGTTACTAGTGGATCACATACACAAGCTTGTACACCATATATTCATGCATGATCTTTTATTTACTCCATATGGGAAAACAAGCTTCCTTTCTCTTTGCCATGCCTTAATTCAATTTGGATGCATGATGAGTAGATGGACTTGATGTACTATAGTTGTTTTCACAAATAGTAGAGCTAGCCATTTAATACTCATGCATGGCTCATGCAAGAGACCCTCTCTATCCCTTCTTTTGGTTTCTTTTGGATTTTCAATATGGTTTTGATATTTGAAATCAAACAATGAAACAAATAAAACCAATAAAAATAAACCTATCTAAACATGCTATCTATCTCTCTTCCTTTCTTGCCTTGGTTCTTTCCTTTTGGTTATTTTTTCATGGTTTCAAATTCAAATAAGAAAACCTAAACTAACCACCACATGTATCCTAAACCCCACCTCCTACCCGTGGGCTTCTACACCACATGGTGGCCATGGCATGTGGTTGTCACCCACCACATCACTCCCTAACCCCACCCTTCTACCCTCCTTGATCAGCACCAAACCATCCCCCATGCCACCCTCTCCCCTGGTCCCCTTCTTTCCTCTCTTAGCAAAGCAAGGAAGAGAGAGGAAAAGAAACCCTCCTACCTCTCTCTAGATTTCTGCAAAAGTGGAACCCCATGTGCACTACCCTCTCCCTCCCTGATCTTATCTACCCTCTCCTCTAAGCTAGCTTTCAGATCGAGATCTGGCAGTGCCCATCAAGCCCTAGTCTCCATCTTCTTCCTCCTTCCATAGCCATGTCAAGCCCGTGCCACCTTCAACCCTAGCCTTGGGCATCTTCAGTTCCCCATCAATATGGTGACCAGTAGGCGTGCCCAAGTCCATGAGCTGCTTCCCCTAATTCCTCTGCCTCGCCCTGTACCCTTCAACCACATCGGAGCACGCCGAAGACGCTGCTGCAGCTGGATTCCGCCATGAACAAGGAGCATCACGACCCCAGCCTCAAGCACGTTCCCTTCTGTAGAAGTGTATAAGTGGATTGCACTAGCCCTTTCCATCAGTTCGGACTTTTGGTTGCGTTGGCTAGTGCATGGAGCTTGACATGGTATCAGAGCCTAAGGTCTCGAGTTCGAGTCCTGGCTTTCGCAATTTATCTTAAAATTGCTGTTAACCCCTATGTGTCCACATATAGGCCTCTTGAGTCATATGTGAGTTTCGCGCGTCGTCGCTCTCTTCCGGTTGCATGTGCCGACTTCTTCCCGTCACACGTGAGAGGGGTGTTGAAGTGTATAAGTGGATTGCACTAGCCCTTTCCATCAGTTCGAACTTTTGGTTGCGTTGGCTAGTGCATGGAGCTTGACACCTTCCTTCAAGCTGGCTTTTCTGCACAACTTGGTCGCTGGTGAGCCCCTAGCCATCCCATACATGCTCTCCTTCTCCCTAATGCCTTGCCTCGCCGCCGTACGCGCTCACCACTGCCGCGCATGCCTGTGTCGCTTGGAGTACCAATGTTCTAGTCAATCGTGTCATCACCTCAGTCCAACAATTTCAGAACAATGACCACCAATGCATAGCCATGTTCTTCCTCTTCGATTAGAGTGGTTGCACGCCCGTTTCAGTGCTCTGTGCTGCCCGGAAACCTCCCTGAAAGTCGTCATGTTCCCACAGATTTTCTTGTCAAGTTATGTCTCCGATCGACGGCAAGTGCGGGCCCTGTTCCTCGCAAGCCCACTTTGTGCGTATACCAATCCATCCGTTATCGATGAAACTACTCTGTAGCCCTTAGTCCTAGCTTTTCAACGCACCGCTACACGGTCGAATCGATCCACCCTATCTCTTGCAATCATCCTTGACAAATCAGGAAAAACTCTCTGTCGCTCACCTGACGAAAATTCAGTCCTCGGCCGCAGATACCCCCTCTGTTACCGGCAACCTAGGCCTCGCCACAATCCATCTCCGGCACCACTATTTGCTTCTTGTCGAATTTGGTTGTACTAGATTGCTGTGGTTTCAAACCTCACCCCAAACTAAGTCCTATAACTTCCGTTATCGTCCTCGCAAGTTCGCTATAGCCTGCAGTTCGTCGGTCGTGAAATTCAGTTTTCTCTGTTGTTTTCTTCAGTGACCCCCGATTCGGACTAAACCGTTAAAGAGCACGACCCATAAGCTATCACCAAGAGAAGCCCAGCCCATCTGGTATCCATCTTGATCCACTAGGGCCGTGCAACATTTAGGTCTGGATTTCAACTCCCACAGGCCACCCTTTTTATTCATGTTTTTAACGCTGATAAGTAGGCCCCACTCTTCAGTCAGTCTCATCGTGGCTGCATCACCACCACCCTGTCCCCACACGTCATACACATGGGCTACATACACTCGAGTAACAAAAGCCCCTGTTTCTTTTTGGTATTTACCAGAAATGTTTTTAATATGCTTTTAGGTAATAAATTCATAACTTTTGAAATCTTTGGAATTTCCAAAAACTTACAAAATGTAAATTGAAACATTTTTGAATTCGAATTCAAACATATATCCCAAAAGTCTAGATTTGACCCTAACTAGTCAAACCTTTGAATTTGACCCCTTTTTAATATTTTTGGCTTTAATAATAATAATTTAAATTCATAATTTCATATAATTTGAATAATATATGTTTTTGAATTAGAAAAACATGAGGAATCTGTTTATGCTAGTTATAATATCATTTGAGCAATTTCGTTGCACAAAGAAGATGGCTCCCACCTCCCACTGGTGACCTACTAGGCGATCCATGGCTCCCACCACTAGATCGCTCTGATGGAGCCTCCGACCTTCCCCTCCTCCCTGGATCCCTCCCATGGGACTCATCTTATCAACAAGGTTCGTTCTACATTCAGCACCCCTATTTTTCCCTTGCCCGATGCTCCTGGTTTTCTCCTTGTCGCCTCCTTTGGTCATGCCAACTTTAGGCTTGATGTCGACAACGTTGGGTTCGCCCTCCCTTCTTGCCTGGGTTGCGAACCCCATGTCTTGCCCATTTCCCTCATCCGTGACCATGTGCTGTCATTTGAGATTTATTCTAAAGCTATGGGCTTCATGATCTATAATCTTAAACGCTTTGTTTGCCCATCTTTTATCTGCTTTTTCCACCTATGGGGAGATGGCGGTCCCAGCTAGTCACGCGAGTTCAATTTCTGGCTCTATGAGCAATCCCTAGAGTGGCAGATTATTGATCGCCTGAAATCGCCTCTCACTGGAGCTAATTCCATTCCGGTTGCACCTAGCAGATCTTTCGCTGACGTGGCCCACCATGCAACGGCTGATACGTTTCCCCTAGATCGACACCAATCCTCCCGCTCAGATCCGAATTCAAATCGCCCTTCTTGCCCAGCTCCTCCGTCTTCGTGGCCCACCCCTCCCACGCAGCCTACCCATCCTAACGCTCCTCTCATTCCTCCTCTCGACCTGCCTCCTTCTCGGCCCAACCATCCACCCAACTCACCTCCAAACATCCTCTTATGCCTTCGATGCTTGGGCCTGGGCCATCATGCGCGTGCGTGTACATCAGACATCAGGTGCCGTGGTTGTTTCCAATACGGTCATATCCTGAACCAATGCCTATCTAAAAAACCAAAACTCTGGTTTACCGCATTAAACGTCAACAACCTAAACAAACACCGCCTCCATCCCCTATTTGTAGCATTGTAGTTATGACTCCAGCCTGCACCGATACACCCTCCCCTCCTCCGGCAGCTGCCCTTTGCTGTCGTCCAAACCCTTCACCTCTCGGCACCTTCATGGGCAACTACCCATGTGATCCCCTGCCTCATCTCCCACCGGGCTCGGAGATTGTCCCTCACTGCATTCATCGTCGTCGTCGCGCATACCACATATTCGCTGTTCCTCTGCTTAAGGTTGATGATTGGGCCATTGTTATCCTAGAGCCACCAACTGACCCGACTCAATTTGAAGGTGATGCAGCTCTGATCCGTGACTTCCTCAACTAGCGTGGATACCATGTTCGTCAAATCACCCGATCTGCTATGGGTGCTGCTATGGTACAATTTAGTGTCCCATGTGCACATGATCTTGCTATTGATCGTAGTCCATATTTTGTGGGTGATAGTGTTCTCCGAGTCATAGCACACAACAAGGGTTTCAATCATAGAAATTTCACTTTCACACACGATGTTTGGCTCATGATGGTTAATTTCCCACTTGAGTCCTGGCTAGTTGAGCGTATCAGAGAATGTGTTAGTGAATTTGGTCGATTTATTGTCTAGTACAAGGATGGCTCTAATAAGGCGAGAATCCTGGTTAAGGTTAGCGTTCCTGATCTTTTGGACATTCCAATAAGCTTAATGTTGGGTGAAAGCTCTGATGAGGAATGTAATGGCCAATCTTGGACTGTTGTCAACTATGTTATTCAAGCTAAATTAATTGGTGATATTGGTGGAGATGAGGAACCTCTTCCATATAACGGTGTTAACCCCCACCCCATGCCAAATCTACCATTTGAGGGTATATGGGAAGACAACAACCATGTTGTTCATGATGAACCTAATTTTACTGCACCCCAATTTCCCAATGTTGCACCTGCTGGTCATGCTGCCCCTGCAGCTGCAGATGACCCCATGATACACACACCTCCTCAGGATTTTGTAATGCATAGTGATATTCATAATATCTAGCCAACTATATATGCAGCAGATACACTTGCTGCATATCAACATATGCTATCAGAGGTGCTGACTGATCTACCCAACACTGTCAACAAACTATCCAAGGATTATATCACTGGAACTAGAGTTTAGATTATGGATGCCAATGGTAGCCATGGAGCTGAGAGGAAATGTTTCATCACTATATATTCCACTGCACCTGTTTTTCCTGTGGAGAACTCATGCACTATTACTGAACTTCCTGATAACTAGACTGCTGATTTTATCGATGTGCAAGATATCAATTCCCATCATGTTGGCTACAATACAACTGACAACAACTCCTTCATGGGTAACCCCTGTTTATCTGCATTAATCTAGAGCTATTCACATGATGAACCTGAACCATCTCTGGACATCACATCCAACCCTATCAAAAGGAAAAACAAAGTCCCTGCAGATGAAAAGGGTGTTAGGAGAAGTGGATTCCTGATATTAATGCAGGATTCAAGGATAAAAATGCAGCTAATGCAGCTGATGCAGCAGAACTTGAAGACAACATACCTGTTATTCCCAAGTCAGTGCCCAGGAAAAGCAAGAAGACTGTGAAATCTATCAAGAAGAACCTGGATGTTGAATTTTCTGTGGAAATTTATAAAGAAGCACCACCTCCCCCTGAATTATCTGTCCCCATCATCCAGTCTATTGCCACCATGCAATGCCAGATCCCTCCTAGTGAGCTATTTGTTGAGAAGCTCGTGGAAACTAGTGGCTAATGGAGTGCCACAAAAGATGCAGCAACATGAATTGTCCCTTGGTTGGTTCTTATCAGTTTCATTTAAGTTCTAGATATTCATTATATGAAGTGCCTATGAATAATATGGACCTATCCTTTTATGTAATAACTATATGCCATATGTGCCATACTATGGATCTGAGTCAGTATCAGTTTTATGTATGTCAGTCACACAGATCATTTATCCC
This sequence comes from Avena sativa, assembly GCA_916181665.1. Classification (NCBI taxonomy): domain Eukaryota; kingdom Viridiplantae; phylum Streptophyta; class Magnoliopsida; order Poales; family Poaceae; genus Avena; species Avena sativa. The sequence goes on from OV702296.1 coordinate 124,193,087, forward strand.
TTTCGATATTATATTATATGCTACTCATTATATATCTGTGTGGATGACCATTGAGATACATCAATCTGCTTATATTTGTCAGTTTTCCATCAGTACAAAAATCATAGATGAAAACTGAAATCTGAAAGCAATGATGACAGTCTGAATTCTGTATATCAGTCAATGAAAAGGCTACATCTGAAGTGTGAAAGACCTATTGTCTGCATATTGTATAACTATGTTATCAATATTGGATATGCAATCCACCACTATTTAATCAATGAATAGATGCTGGAACATTATGAATTGGAACATTAGAGGGATTAATTTCCAGGAAAGATGGAATGATATTAGACATAGGAATGATGAATGCAACAGTGATATTATTTGCTTACAGGAAACAAAAAGAGAAACCTTTGATCACTCATACCTAAGCAAGTTTTGCCCTAGAAAATTCACTCATTATGCTTTTACCCCCTCAATTGGCAACTCTGGTGGCATTATCACAATTTGGAATGGCAGTCTTTTTGATGGAGTTACTATCTCAAGCAGTCCTTTTCAACTGACTGTACAATTTACATGCAAAGCATCTGGCAAAAAGTGGTTTCTCACTAATATTTATGGTCCAGCTAGAAATGAACACAGGGCTGACTTTATTACATGGCTTGCCGACCTGGACTCATCAAACATGGAATATTGGACGATCACTGGTGACTTTAACCTTATTAGAGATCAAAATGATAGAAACAGGCCAGGTGGTGACACTAATAATATGATACTATTTAATGTTGTGATCCAGACTCATGATCTTGAGGAGATTCCACTAAAGGATAGAAATTTTACATGGAGCAATATGCATGCAACTCCTCTACTTGAGAAATTGGACTAGGTTTCCACATTTTCTGAATGGACTATTGAATTCCCCAATACTCTCTCATTTCCATTGGCTAGATTGGGCTCTGACCATGTCCCTATTCATATTCAAATTGGTACAAATATCCCTAAAGCTAAGCTATTCAGATTTGAAGATTATTGGCATGAGTTTCTTGGCTTTCATGATGTGGTTAGTAATGCATGGAACTCTGCTCCATATATATGCAAGATGCTGCTCAAAGACTAACTGGAAAATTCAAGAGCCTTAGACATGGTCTGAAGTACTCGAGTAAAAATATCTCCAACTTAAATGTAACCATTGGAAAATGTAGCTATGTGCTTGCCCTACTAGCTGGTATTGAAGACCAAAGATGCCTTTCTATAGCAGATTTTTTTTCCAGGAAAGTACTTCCATCTCACTCAAAGAAACTCCTTGAAGAAAAAATACTTTATTGGAGAAATAGGGCAAAGATTAGATGGGCCAAGCTTGGGGATTGTCATCGGATTGTCGAAAAGTACGCCAGGGGGGTCCTAGTGGCATTGGAAAGATGGGGTGTGAGACGTTGGATGTTCCAGGAGCGGTGAGCACAAGTTTACCCAGGTTGAGATCCGACTGCGTTGATCGGATCCTACTCCCGCTAGAAACCCAGTAATATATCGGCGTAAGTCGGATGTTACAGCGGATTACAAGAGAGGTTCGCCTATGCGAGTTGATTGTGGTGGTTGTTGCGTTATGCCCTAAAGGCTCCCATAGGGCCGATTTATATAGTCACCGGGTCCTAGGGTTATAGGATAGACCTATCCGGCTACGTTATAGAGTCGGTAACTAGATATAGCTTGGACTACAAGTAATACTACAAGCCTAAGTCGGTAACTCTTCTGGGTCTTGTCGTAGCCGGAACTGGCTCCTCCTCTTTCTCTGACTGGGGCGCCCATGAAGCAAAGCTCTAACCCGTTGGTGGGCCACCCTGGTCAGCGAGTCCTGTGGGTATACCCGGAAAGTATATCCCCAACAATATCCCCGGAAGTCTTCAAGATCCAAAGTCGGATAAATCGTCTAGCTTGATGGTTTCTTCGTCTTGAGAATCTAGAAGGGTTCCCGAAAACTTCTCCAGTAATGTAGGATTCCAAGTTAGTTGAGTCGGATATGTTTTGTTCTGACTTTAGTCTTTTCCTTGCTCAGTTTGAAACATAAGCCGGATTTTTCAGTGGCGTGCGGACTGACAACTTTTCAGTTCAGGTCCTATCACTGATAGGAGTCCTATCAGCACGACCGTTGGTGGGTCCGCTCCTTACGGAATAGAACGCTGTTTCTATGCCTACGCAAAAAACGAGGGGGCGGTCGCGAGGAAGCTACCTCCCTCTCTCCTATACGCGTGGCGCTAATCACATGCGTTAACGCACGAATCTTGACACAGAGACAAATAAAAGAGAGGAGACAACCCTTTCTCTTAGATTCATCTCTTCATCGATTCATTCATTGCCTCCTCGTACTCCTCGAGCACTCTTCACCCGTTCCCATCTGCACACCGTGAGAAAAAATCTCTCTCCCCTACCAGTCCTTTTCCTCCAAGATCCAGTGCGTCTTCCTTGACCTCACGAGTGGCGGCGGGTTGGTCGGCGGCGGAAGAAAGGAAGATGCGGGGCCTCTGGATCCCCAGCGCCATGGACAATGCTAAACTCCAAGTCATGGAGGACAAAGGATTCATTGTTGTCGGTGCGTGGAGGAGCACCTCAGGGCACGCTGTTCCTGCCCCGCGCGACGGTGAGAGGGTGATGTTCGGCACACACGTCGACTGTGGCCTCAGCTTGCCACTGTCAGACTTCCTCGTCGAGGTCCTCAACTACTACGGTGTGCAACTTCATAATCTTCGTCCCAACTCTCTACTCGAGTTTAGTACTCATGCAGCTTTGTGCGAGGGGTTTCTTGGCATTAGGCCAAGTCTCACCCTTTTCCGGTACTACTATGGTACTCGGAAGAACTCCATCAGCCGCGGTGTGCCTTACATCACCAGCACTCTTAGCTTAGTCCTTAGGAGAAACCGAGTCTATCCTAGGATTAACGCTAGTGAATCCGTCAAACGTTGGGCCAGAACCTTATTTTATCACAAAGATATTCCGGCTCCTGGAAAGGCAAAAGGTCTTCCAGCGTTCACCGACGGCGTCGCTTCCCACCAGAACTCATGGGACACGGAGGCGCCGGAGCTGTCTGATATCCTGATCCTTTCCAAGAGGCGAATTGAGTTTCTGATGAAGCATGAGGGCCTCCGTGGATCCGACTTGACCCACTGCTAGATGGAGCACTGAATTCACCCTCTCCAGCACCATGGAGATCGCCTCATGCACCAGATCACCAGCAACAAGAAGGACAAGATGCGGGTCAGTTCTAGCCGGATTCCGGCGAAGGACTACAGGACCCTTTTGCAATATTTGATCAAGGAAAGAGTGGAACGGAAGGTTCCAGAAGTATCCATGAAGATTTATATGACCAACCGTCCTCTGAATCTGGTAAATATTTCGACTCTGCTTTTGCGTTTCGTCGTTCTTTTCTGTTCTTTCTCCGACTCTATTTTTATCGATGCCTTTTGACTTTATTAGCTCGATAAACTCTCCGAGTCTGAGCTATCTCCACTACAGGGCTTTCCTTCAGATGACCCTGAGGCGACGGAGGATGATGAGGTGCAAGAAGTTGTCGCCCCTGCCTCCAAGAAGCGTAAGGAGAAGGAAGTTGTCATCGCTGCTGGTAGCCAAGTACTGCCAGTAGTTAAAAGTAAGCACCCTATCTTTTATTCTTAGTACTTTTGTGCCTTTATTTCTTTCCAGAGCTCACCTGATATTTAGGATTTTCGTGTTCTAGAGATAAATCAGCTTTGAATAGTAAGATCAAGCCAGACAGAAAGCCGGGCAAGCAGATACGTCAGCAAAAGCTTTTTTATTTCCCCTGCCATGCCGCCACCAACTCCATCTAGTACTCCATCAGCACAGGAAGCTTCTGCCTCTCCTGATGCTGGCAATGTCTCGAAAGCCCTGGTCACCATTAATGATCACGCAACTAACAAGGGTTAACCCGTCAAGGGTAATGATCCCATGGTAACATCTACAGGAACAATGGATAAAGTGGCCGGCTCTGCTATCTCTGGCCTGAAGAGGAAAGAAAAGGAAGAGATCCTCAGGCTGGCTCAATCCAGCCTTGAGAAGCAAACCCTGACCCCAGAGGCAGCGAGCCAGGAGGAGGAGGACGTCAAGCTGGTTAGCCTCCTGGACCAAATTTTAGTCTGGGATGCTAAAGTCGAGTCTGGCAAACTCCTAGCGACGGATGTACCTTCCCTCACCCTTACCGAGAAGGTGTTTCACAACACCAAGCTCGGATTTGAAAAGTTGCACCTGGAACACATTGTAAGTTTCCGATTCTTATTTGCATTTATTATCATATCCTCTAGCCTCCAAGCATAAAGCCGAATAAACATCATTGAATCTGAGTTAATGCTTTTAGGTGGCAAAAGAATGATGTAGTGTAGCCCCCAAGGCTCATGTTGTAATTTTACTTAGTTAAATTTGTAGCTCGAGTCTTAGTAGCCATATGACGGTATTTTGTCTCTAAACTTATAGAAAATTGCATCTTCCAACCAGGAATTGCTCAAGAAAATTTGCAATCAACATAAAGAGATCAAAGCTTTGCGTCTTGAGAATTCAAAGTTGAAAATTGAGAAAGATGAAGCAGAAGGTAAACTTTTTCGACTTCCTCTTTGTCAGTTAACTTTTTTCATAGTCAAACTTGTTTTGACTGATATTTTTTCCTTTGCAGAACTATTATGCCAGTCCAGCAAGATGGTGGAGCAATCCGAGAACTTCAAGGTCTTAGAAATAGAGAATGCTGAGCTCCGGGACAAGCTTGAGAAGCTAACTTTAGAATTGGAGAAATCCGTAGCTGCTGTCCTAGAGTCAAGCAACCATGAGACCGTGAGTCTCGAGAAGCTAATAGCCCTCCGAGATAAAGAACTAGCTGATCTCAAGAAGGACTTCGATATTCAGAGGGATCTTGCACATGCCACAACCAGTGAACTAAACAGCCTCCGCAAGGACCATGCTCAATGGAATCACTCTGTGCTAGGTAAGGTGTCCGAATTTTTCTTTGTTGTTGATTATTCGACTTCTTTTTAGTCAAATTTTGACTTTTTGGTTCTTTCCCAGCCCCCCTGAATCTTTCTGACACTCCTACCTCTGAACCTCGCCTCGAGCGCATTAAGATCATCTGAGATATCATGTACGACTTCCGCCAAACTCTTGAAGAGGATGGCGAGTCCGTCAAGATTTCTGACTTGCACACAATGTCAGTGCACGAGGTGAGGGAAAAGGTTAAGGAGATTCCAAAGCTTATCAAAGACTGGAAGATCTTCTACGCTCGGACTGCTGCTCAGACTGCTCTTACCATGGTGATGAGCCACCACATCGAGATGGAAATATGGCATGTCACCAAAGGTATTGCCGAGGATGATGATGAGGGTAACCCAGAGGACATCAAGGCCATCCAAGAGTCCTGTGCAGGTTTTGCTTGTCGTGTGGCGGAGATGACCAACTATACGACGTCTTTCTTCGAATCCGTCGCCGTGCCTCCTTCGCCCCAAGAGCCAGAAGCCAGCATTGCTTCCGAGTCTAAGATCGAGGGCGACAATGCTGTCGACTCCAGCGCTCCACCTACTTCATTACCACCGCATGATTCTGCAGCATAAACAATTTTTATGCATTATTCTAAACTTCTGGCAATTTAATGATGGAAACTAATGGTTTTATTTGTACTTTATGCTTATATATTTTTTATGCATGTGCTTGAAAATTTCTGAAGCAATTTGTGTTTTATGCATATACTTGTCGTTTTATCTAGCTCCCTGCCTTGTCCCTTTCATGGGTGAGCCAACCTTTAGCATAGAAACTTTGCCGAGCAACGAAGTGCAATTGCTAAACCAGTTCAAACTTAGAAACAAAGTCGGCTTCCAGTACCAACAACTCATTACTCAGAAAATACCCGCGTCTCAGCAATCAGATAAAAAAACCAAAATATAGACAATAAATTAAATTTTGTACCCTAAGGAAACACTTTTAGATATTCAAAAATCATAACCAGAACAAACATGAGCAGAAAGTACTTTCAAGCATTCTGGGATTTTGGAAAAAATGACATGCTCTTTTGGAAATAAAATGGCAAAAACTTCTCAAAGATAACATATGAGGAAACCAATACTTTTTCACTTTGAACATGTACATATATGATTACAAGGAAATATAACTAAGAATAGAAGGGACGTAGCTGTGCAATATTCCATGGACGGTCTATTTCATCCGGGTCTGTGCTGCCACCAGCTCTTTTTCTCTTCCGAGTATCAGGTCTTTCCTTGACTGGTCTCATATCGGTTAAATAATATGAACCATTGTGCAGAACTCTTCTAACCATAAAAGTTCCTTCCCAAATCAGGGAAAGTTTGTGCTTTCTCTTTTGCACAAGTCGGAGAACCAAATCGCCTTTTCTGAAAGAACGGTTTTGCACTCTCTGATTATGATACTTGCGCAACTTCTACTGATAGGCTGTAGATCTATGCTCAGCAACGACACGTACTTCTTCGATTATATCGAGATCATATTGTCGAGAAACTTCTGCATCTTCTTCGATATACGCTTTGACTCATGGAGACTAATGAATTAGATCACTTGGAAGAACTGCTTCTGCACCAAAGACCAAGAAGAAAGGAGTATAGCCGGTTGATCTGTTAGGAGTTGTACATAAGATCATATCACATACGGTAATTCTTCCTCCCAAGCCCCCGCGGCCCGACAAAGCGGTGCCTCGAGGCGAGTTCGGATTCCTTATAAAATAAGGCCATTAGTTCTTTCGACTTGTCCATTAGCTTGTGGATGTGCGAGTGATGCAATATCAAGTCGGATCCCTTGTTCTTCGTAGAATTCGGCAAGTTCACCCATGGAAAAATTGCTCCCATTGTCAGTAATTATACTATGCGAATATCCGAATCGGATGATTACGTCCACAACGAATCTTCTCGCAGTGGCTCCATCGCAACTTGTTATGGGTTTAGCCTCAATCCACTTTGTAAATTTATCCACCATCACTAGTAGGTGAGTGAAGGGTTTCGCAGCATAGTAAATCAAAATTTTCTACGGAAGCGAACAGAGGGAAAGCCAAGATCTAATCTAGGAGATGCAAACAACGAGAGAGATTGGATTAGATCTTCATACCCTTGAAGATTCGCACAGCGGAACGTTCGTCGGAACGTGGGTGATGTAGTCGCACTCGCTTCTCCTCCTCGCGATCCGATCCGATCTAGCACCACAAGTGGCGGTGCCTCCGTGAGATGCACACGTGCGGCACCTCGACGTCTCCTCCTTCCTCGGACCAGCAAGTATGGTGGAGAGATGGATTGGATATACAACACGACGGCGCGGTGTATATGGTCGAGAATTTCTGCAGCAGGGCTTCGCCTGCAAACAGTCGGGAGGGAGAGAGGAAGGCAGCAGGGCTACTAGGGTTTGGAGGAAGGGTGTGAGGAGGAGGGGCGCCCTAGCCCTCTATATATAGAGGGGGAGGGGGCGGCCAGCCCTAGCCCCTCCTCCAAGCCTTGGGACGGCGGCCAAGGGATAAGGAGGAGTGGGGGGATAGGGTTCTATCTCCAGTTTAAACGATTTAAACTTTCCCTTATCTAGAAATTCTATCTCTAGATTTAAACGAGTTAAATCTATCTAGAATCGGCTGGGCCCTATGGGGCCTTGTGCCCCTGGCCCAATGCGGCCAGGACACTCCCTCATAGGCCCATGCCCCCTCCCGGAAGGTGGGACCACATTGGCCCCCTTCCGGAAGGTTCTAGAAGCTTCCGGTACAATACCGATTAATCCGGAACAATTCCGAACTCCAAAAACTGCACTGCCTTATATGAATCTTATTCTCCGGACCATTCCGGAACCTCTCGTGATATCCCGGATCCCATCCGAGACTCCGAACAAAAATTCATAAACCAAGTATCCAATCTATCCTAGCGTCGAGACACGTTAAGTGTGTGACCCTGCGGGTTCGAGAATATGCAGACATGATCTTCTATCAATAATCAACAGCGGGGTCTGGGCACCCATATTGACTCCCACACATTCATCGATGATCATATCGGATGAACCACGATGCCAGGATTCAATCAATCCCATATATATATTCCCTTCGTCTCGCGATATTTTACTTGCCCGAGATTCGATCGTCGGTATCGTCATACCTAGTTCAATCTCGTTCACAGCAAGTACTTTACTCGTTCCGTAATCCGATATCACTTTGTGATTAACTCCTTAACCACATGCTTGCAAGAGGTGTTGATATCGATTACCGAGTGGGCCCGAAGTATATCGCTCCGACTTGGGAGGGACAAATTCCATCTCGATACATACAACCCAACAGATACTTTCCGATCACCTGAGAGACACCTTTATGATCACCCTCTCATAGGATGAAGTTTGATGGCCTCAAAGCTTTCTTCCGATACTAGGGAGTTGTATTATCTCATGGTCTAAGGAATACAATATTTGACATAGGAAAAGCTTCGCAAAGATGAACACAATGATACGATCTAATTGCTTCGCTTAGTTTGGGTCTGTCCACCACATCATTCTCCCAATGATATGATCTCATTATCAATTGACAACTCATGTCTATGGTTAGGAAACCTTAACCATCATTGATCAATGAGCTAGTCCATAGAGGCGTACTAGGGACACGGTGTTGTTCACAAATCACACAAGTATTAAAGTTTCCGCTTAATACAATTCTAGCATGGAATATAAACATTATCATGAACAAGAATTATAATAATAACATATTTATTATTGCCTCTAGGGCATAATTCCAACAGTCTCCCACTTGCACTAGAGTCAATAATCTAGTTTACATTTGGCAACAATCTCACACCCATGGCACCGAGGTGCTGATCATGTTTTACACGTGGAAGAGGTTTAGTCAATGGATCTGCGACATTCAGATCTGTATGTACTTTGCTAATCTTTAGATCTCCATCTGATATATAATCTCGGATTATATGAAACTTGCGGTTGATATGCTTGGTCTTTGGATGATATCTTGGTTCCTTAGCGAGTGCTATGGCGCCAGTGTTGTCACACAATATCTCCAGTGGGTCCAATGCACTTGGAACCACGCCAAGCTCAGTGATGAAGTTCCTGATCCAAACTCCTTAACTTGACGCTTCTGCAGCAGCCATGTATTCCGCTTCTACTGTAGATCCCGCGATCACGCTTTGCTTGCAACTTCTCTAGCTCACAGCTCCTCCATTCAAAATATACACGTATCCTGTCTGAGATTTAGAATCATCCTTGTCGGTGTCGAAACTAGCATCGACGTAACCTTTTACGACGAGCTGTTCATCACCCCCATAGACCAAGAACATTTCTTTAGTCCTATTTAGATACCTTAGGATGTTCTTCACGGCTGTCCAGTGTTCCACTCCTGGATCACTTTGATATCTGCTCGTCAAACTAAGAGCATTGGACACATACGGTCTAGTACACAGCATGGCATACATGATGGAACCTATGGCCAAGGCATAAGGCACTTTGCTCATAGCTTCCCTATCATTTACCGTAGCTGGACACTGAGCCTTGCTCAATATCTTACCTGACAACATAGGCACTGAACCTTTCAATGCCTTATCCATTCTGAACCTTTTCAGAACTTTGTCTAGGTATGTACTCTGGCTTAAAGCTATCAGGCGTCTTTGTCTATCTCTATAGATTTTGATGCCCAATATATAAGCAGCTTCACCTAGGTCTTTCATTGAAAAACACTTGTTCAAATAACTCTTCACATCGTTAAGCATGTTGATGTCGTTTCCAATAATCAATATGTCATCCACATATAGTACCAGAAACGTCACCGAGCTCCCACTCACTTTCTTGTAGATGCAAGCTTCGTAGCAATTTGGAACAAATCCAAAGCTTTTGATCACTCGATCAAAACGAAGGTTCCAACTCCGAGATGCTTGCTTCAGTCCATAAATGGAACGCTGAAGTTTGCATACTTTATCAGCATCCTTAGGATCGACAAAACCTTCGGGTTGCATCATATACAACTCTTCATCAATGTTGCCATTGAGGAAAGCAGTCTTGACATCCATCTGCCATATTTCATAATCATGAAACGCAGCAATTGCTAATAAAATCTGAATGGACTTAAACATCGCTACGGGAGAGAAAGTCTCATCATAGTCAACACCTTGAACTTGTCGAAAACCTTTCGCAACAAGCCGTGCTTTATAGACGGTAACATTACCATTTGCGTCCGTTTTCTTCTTGAAGATCCATTTGCACTCAACGGCCTTTCGGTCGCTAGGAGGGTCCACCAAAGTCCATACTTGGTTTTCGCTCATGGATCCCAATTCGGATTTCATGGCCTCTAGCCATTTCTCAGAGTCTGGGCTCATCATCGCTTCCTCATAGTTCGTAGGTTCGCTGTCTTCTACTAACAAGACAGTCAAGACAGGGTTTCCGTACCACTCAGGAGGGGCACGCGACCTTGTCGACCTGCGACGTTCAGTAGCAGCATCGTCCGAAGCTTCATGATCCTTGTCATTAGCTTCCTCTATTGTTGGTGCAGGCGGCACTGGAACAATTTCAGGTGCTGCGCCACTCTCCAATTCAAGAGAAGGTTCAATAACCTCGTCTAGCTCTACTTTCCTCCCACTCACTTCTTTCGAGAGAAACTCCTAAGAAAGGAACCGTTCTTTGCGACAAACACTTTGCCTTCGGTTATGTGATAGAAGGTATACCCAATAGTTTCCTTAGGGTATCCTATGAATACGCATTTCTCCGCTTTGGGTTCGAGCTTGTCCGGCATCAACTTCTTGACGTAAGCTTCGCATCCCCAAACTTTAAGAAACGACAACTTAGGTTTAGCACCAAACCACAGTTCATACGGTGTCGTCTCAACGGATTTAGATGGAGCCCTATTTAAAGTGAATGCAGCGGTTTCTAATGCATAACCCCAAAATGATAACGGCAAATCAGTAAGAGACATCATCGATCGGACCATATCTAATAGGGTTCGATTCCGGCGTTCAGACACACCATTGCGCTGTGGTGTTCCGGGCGGCGTGAGTTGTGAAACGATTCCACTTGCTTTAAGATGCGTGAGAAAATCATAACTCAAATATTCACCTCCACGATCGGATCGTAGAAACTTAATCTTTCTGTTACGATGGTTCTCCACTTCATTCTGAAATTCCTTGAACTTTTCAAATGTTTCAGATTTATGTTTCATTAAATAGATATACCCATATCTACTTAAGTCATCGGTAAAAGTGAGAAAATAGCGATATCCACCGCGCGTCGAAACACTCATTGGTCCGCATACATCGGTATGTATGATTTCCAACAAGTCCATTGCTCGCTCCATCATACCGGAGAACGGGGTTTTGATCATCTTGCCCATGAGGCATGGTTCGCATGTGTCAAATGATTCAAAATCAAGAGACTCCAAAAGTCCATCAGAATGGAGTTTCTTCATGCGCTTTACACCAATATGACCTAGACGACAGTGCCACAAATAAGTAGTATTATCACTATCTACTTTGCATCTCTTAGCCTCAATGTTATGGATGTGTGTTTCATCCCTTTCGAGATTTAGAAGAAATAAACCATTCACAAGAGGTGCATGACCATAAAAGATGTTACTCATATAAATAGAACAACCATTATTCTACGATTTAAATGAATAACCGTCTTGCAATAAACACGATCCAGAAATAATGTTCATGCTCAACGCAGGCACATAATAACATTTATTAAGGTTTAAAACTAATCCTGAAGGTAAAACTAAGGAGAGCGTGCCGACGGCCATCACATCAACTCTTGATCCGTTGCCAACGCGCATCGTCACCTCATCCCTCGCAAGCCGCCGTCTATTCCGTAGCTCCTGTTTCGAGTTACAAATATTAGCAACCGAACCAGTATCAAATACCCAGGCACTACAACGAGGGTTAGTAAGGGAAACATCAATAACATGTATATCAAATATACCTTTGATGGTGCCAGCCTTCTTGTCCGCTAAGTACTTCGGACAGTTGCGCTTCCAGTGACCCTTGTCCTTGCAATAGAAGCACTCAGTTTCCGGCTTGGGTCCAGACTTGAGCTTCTTCTCAGCAGGGGCAACGCGTTTGCCACCTCCTTTCTTGAAGGGCTTCTTTGCACCCTTACCTTTCTTAAAGGAGGGCTTGTTGACCATCAACACATGATTATCCTTTTTGATGTCCACCTCCGCAGCCTTCAGCTTTGCGAAGAGCTCGGTGATCGTATCAGTGGAACCAATCTGATTATGAGTCACTACAAAACTTTTGTAGCTGGGAGGGAGTGATTGCAGAACCCTGTCAATCTTAAGCTCCTCTGGAATCTTGCAGTCCAGTTGCTCAAGGCGTTGAGTGTAGCCCGACATCTTTATGGCGTGCTCACTAACGGAACTCCCTTCCTCCATCTTGCAGTTAAAGAACTTCTCAGAGATCTCATATCTCTCAGAACGGGCCTGAGTCTGGAACATAGTTTTCAGCTCTTCGAGAATCTCAAAGGGCCCGGGATAGTTTTCAAAACGATTTTTAAGTTCCGGTTCCATAGCAAACAACATGGTGCTCTTAATCACACCATAATCATCTTTGCGTGACTGATAGACAGCTTTCTCATCAGCCGGCGCAGTTGCAGCAGGGGGGTTACCTAACGCTTTCTCAAGGACATAGTCCTTTTGTCCGCCAGACAGAATGATTCTTAGATTGCGGAACCAATTGGTGAAGTTAGACCCATTGTTTCTAAGCTTTTATTTCTCAGCAAAAACGTTGAAATTGAAGTTGGACTTGGCCATGTGATCTACAGTATTTGCAAGTACAATTTAGACTATGTTCATGATAAATAGTTCAACTTAATCAAATTACTAGATGAACTCCCACTAAATTCAACATCCCTCAAGTTGTTTAGTGAACACGATCCAAATTCACCACACCTAATCCGATCTTCACGAGAAGAGATGTGGTTTCAATGGTGGACAACGAAGTGTCGATCATATCATTCATATGACTTATGCTTAACCTTTCGGTTCTTGTGTTCCGAGGCCATGTCTGTACATGCTAGGCTCGTCAAGTTAGACCCAAGTATTTCCGCGTGTGTAAAACTGGCTTGCACCCGTTGTATGTGAGCGTAGAGTCTATAGCACCCGATCATCACGTGATGCTTGGACACGACGAACTTTCGCAACGGTGCATACTTGGGGAGAACACAGCTTTTATCTTGATCTTTAAGTGAGGAATCATCTTATAATGCTACCGTCGCGATCTAAGCATAATAAGATACATAAAAGGATAAACATCACATGCATATAACTTTATGTGACATGGTATAGCCAATCTTCGCGCAATGATCTCCATGTTGTGCGTTCCGGCATGATCTCCATCACTCCACCATGATTGCCTCCACCACGAATAGCAACTACAACTATTGCTAACTACTTAGCGATAAAGTAAAGCTATTACATGGCGTATAAGAAGTTGACTCGCAGGTCATACACAATTATAAAGACAACCATATGGCTCCTGCCGGTTGTGTACTCATCGACATGCAAGTCGTGAAACATTAAAAAACATGATCATCGCATACAATATACACATCACATCTTGGGCCATACCATATCACAGAAAACACTCCCTGCAAAAACAAGTTAGACGCCTCTACTTTGTTGTTGCATGTTTTACGTGGCTCATGGGAGTAGATGCTAAGAACGATTCTTACCTACGGAAAGCCACAACAGTGATATTATGGTTGCCAAACTCCGGTGTTAATCCCATGACAACTATAGTGAGAGAAACTGACATCCACCAGCCGCATGTGTGCTACAAGCCACACGTCAAGTGCGGAGCCGGTCTCGCGAACGACGTCGCGTAAGGTTGGCCTGGACCGCTTCAATCTCACTATCCCGCGTCATTAGAAGAACACAAACAAGAGGCTTGCAATAGAAAACATCAACGCCCGCAACAACCATGTTGCGTTCTACTCGTGAATCACATCTACGCATAGATCTAGCTCTGATACCACTGAAGGGTTTCGCAGCATAGTAAATCAAAATTTTCTACGGAAGCGAACAGAGGGAAAGCCAAGATCTAATCTAGGAGATGCAAACAACAAGAGAGATTGGATTAGATCTTCATACCCTTGAAGATTCGCACAGCGGAACGTTCGTCGGAACGTGGGTGATGTAGTCGCACTCGCTTCTCCTCCTCGCGATCCGATCCGATCTAGCACCACAAGTGGCGGTGCCTCCGTGAGATGCACACGTGCGGCACCTCGACGTCTCCTCCTTCCTCGGACCAGCAAGTATGGTGGAGAGATGGATTGGATCTACAACACGATGGCGCGGTGTATATGGTGGAGAATTTCTGCAGCAGGGCTTCGCCTGCAAACAGTCGGGAGGGAGAGAGGAAGGCAGCAGGGCTACTAGGGTTTGGAGGAAGGGTGTGAGGAGGAGGGGCGCCCTAGCCCTCTATATATAGAGGGGGAGGGGGCGGCCAGCCCTAGCCCCTCCTCCAAGCCTTGGGCCGGCGGCCAAGGGATAAGGAGGAGTGGGGGGATAGGGTTCTATCTCCAGTTTAAACGATTTAAACTTTTCCTTATCTAGAAATTCTATCTCTAGATTTAAACGAGTTAAATCTATCTAGAATCGGCTGGGCCCTATGGGGCCTTGTGCCCCTGTCCCAATGCGGCCAGGACACTCCCTCATAGGCCCATGCCCCCTCCCGGAAGGTGGGACCATGTTGCCCCCCTTCCGGAAGGTTCTAGAAGCTTCCGGTACAATACCGATTAATCCGGAACAATTCCGAACTCCAAAAACTGCACTGCCTTATATGAATCTTATTCTCCGTACCATTCCGGAACCTCTCGTGATATCCCGGATCCCATCCGAGACTCCGAACAAAAATTCATAAACCAAGTATCCAATCTATCCTAGCGTCGAGACACGTTAAGTGTGTGACCCTGCGGGTTCGAGAATATGCAGACATGATCTTCTATCAATAATCAACAGCGGGGTCTGGGCTCCCATATTGACTCCCACACATTCATCGATGATCATATCGGATGAACCACGATGCCATGATTCAATCAATCCCATATATATATTCCCTTCGTCTCGCGATATTTTACTTGCCCGAGATTCGATCGTCGGTATCGTCATACCTAGTTCAATCTCGTTCACAGCAAGTACTTTACTCGTTCCGTAATCTGATATCACTTTGTGATTAACTCCTTAACCACATGCTTGCAAGCGGTGTTGATATGGATTACCGAGTGGGCCCGAAGTATATCTCTCTGACTTGGGAGGGACAAATTCCATCTCGATACATACAACCCAACAGATACTTTCCGATCACCTGAGAGACACCTTTATGATCACCCTCTCATAGGATGACGTTTGATGGCCTCAAAGCTTTCTTCCGATACCAGGGATTTGTATTATCTCATGGTCTAAGGAATACGATATTTGACATAGGAAAAGCTTCGCAAAGATGAACACAATGATACGATCTAATTGCTTCGCTTAGTTTGGGTCTGTCCATCACATCATTCTCCCAATGATATGATCTCATTATCAATTGACAACTCATGTCTATGGTTAGGAAACCTTAACCATCATTGATCAATGAGCTAGTCCATAGAGGCGTACTAGGGACACGGTGTTGTTCACAAACCACACAAGTATTAAAGTTTCCGCTTAATACAATTCTAGCATAGAATATAAACATTATCATGAACAAGAATTATAATAATAACATCTTTATTATTGCCTCTAGGGCATAATTCCAACAGTGAGTAAATCCACATTTTTCCGTGCAAAACGGCCCTACCATATCAAGGCCCCAGACCGCGAACGGCCATGTAATAGGGATTGTTCACAGCTGTTCAGCCGGAACATGTGCCTCATGAGCGTACTTTTGACAGCCTTTGCATGTTTTCACCATTTTATCGGCATCTGCCTTAGTTGTAAGTCAAAAGAATCTGTGTCAAAAAGCTTTTGCCACTAAGGATCTTTCTGCAGCATGGTGACCACACTCGCCTTCTTGAATTTCTCTTAAGATTTCCACTCCTTCTTCCGAAGAAATACATCGATGTAACACGCAAGAAACACTCCGTTTATAGAGTTCACCATTTTTTATAGTGTAGGATTTTGCTTGTCGGACAATCTGCCGGCTCAAGACTTCGTCTTTGGGTAGTTTTCCGTCTATTAGGAAATCTAGATAGCATTTTTCCAGCTGGGTATTACAGCCAGAACTGCTATTAAAGGTGAGTCGGATTTCGTCGGATAGTCCTCATCAACTCCAACTATGGAGGGGACCCTTAAATTCTCTAAAAAAAGCGCCATTCGGGACTTGTTTCCGCGCAGAGCCTATCCTTGATAGATCATCTCCTTCCTCATTTTCTGCTCGTTGGATGTGTTGAACCTCAAAACCCTCGAACGATTTAGATAGTTCATCCACAACAGCTCTGTATGCTGCCATGTGCTTGTTTGCGTTGCAGATATTGGATACTTGCTGAGCAACTAAATCCGAGTCTCCATAACACATGAGTCTTGATATGAAAATGTTTTTGGCCATGCATATTCCATGCAGCAATGCTTCATACTCGGCAATATTATTGGTTGTCGTGAAGTGTATTTGCAACACATAGAACAACTTATCTCCCTAGGGTGATTTGAGCACCACGCCAGCCCCCGAGCCTCCTCGTGCTTTTGATCCGTCAAAGTGAAGGGTCCAAAATTCTGAGTCTGGAGGACTTGTGTTTTCTGCCGTCTCTGTCCAATCAACAACAAAGTCAGCAAGTATTTGGGACTTGATTGCTGTACGTGGTTTGTACTCAATGTCGAAAGCTGCAAGCTCTATTCCCCACTTTGCGACACGTCCTGTGGCATCGTGGTTATTGATTATATCTTGTAGGAGAGCGGTGCTCACCACTCTGATCTTGTGCTCATGAAAATAGTGGCGTAGCTTTCTGGAGGCAAAGAACACTCCATAGGCTAGCTTTTGATGATGTGGGTACCGTTGTTTTGATTCTGTCAGGACCTCACTCAGGTAATAAGTTGGCCGTTGCACCCTATGCTCGTGGCCTTCTTCCTCGCGCTCGACTACTGTTACCAAACTTATGACCTTGTTGGTCGCTGCAATGTAGAGTAACATAGGTTCCTGAGGTTCTGGCGCTGCGAGAACTGGTGGGTTTGAAAGTAGGTCTTTCAAAATTTGCAGGGCAGTTTTGGCTTCCTGGGTCTAGACAAATTTGTCAGTTTTCTTCAAGAGTTTGTACAAAGGTGCGGCTCTTTCGCTGAGCCGGCTGATGAACCGACTCACTGCTGCAATGCAACCCGTGAGACGTTGTACGTCCTTCAGGCGAGTCGGCCTGGTAATGTTTAATATAGCCTTCATTTTGTCCCGGTTCACATCTATGCCTCGCTCAGAGACGATGAAACCTAATAATTCTCCGGTTGGAATTCCAAAGAAACACTTCTTCAGATTTAGCATTATATTGAATTTTCGTAGACTAGCAAATGTTTCATCCAAGTCGGAAATTAAAGTTTTCTTTTTTTGTACATAACTGCTATGTCATCTACGTATACATGGACGTTGCGCCAATTTGGTCGTTGAGAAAACGTTGCATAGTATGTTGATATGTTGCTTCTGCGTTCTTTAAGCCAAAAGGCATAGTTTTGTAGCAGAAGGTTCCAAAAGGAGTGATGAAAGATTTCATAATTTGATCCGACTTTTTTATCGTTATTTGGTGATATCCGGAATATGCTTCGAGAAAACAGAGTAGTTCCGACCCTGCTGTTGAGTCGATAACTTGATCGATTCGTGGCAAAGGAAACAGATGTTTTGGGCATGCCTTGTTCAAAGCGGTATAATCAACACACATCCTTAAATCAATGGTGTCCTTTTTAGGCACGAGTACATGATTTTCCATCCAATCTATATGGATGACCTCTGTTATAAAATTCACTAATTCTAGTCGGTTTAATTCCTTGGCTATTTCTTTGCGCTTTTCATCACCAAACCGTCGTAAGGACTGTTTGACGGGTTTAGCGTCAGGGTACACATTAAGATAGTGCTCGGAAAGTTCCCTAGGTACTCCGATCATGTTAGAAGGCTGCCATGCGAAGATATCACTATTAGCTTTGAGGAACTCGACGAGCGTGCTTTCCTACGCGTGGCCTAGGCCTACCCCTATGTTTGTCGTCTTGAAGGGATCATCTTCCTTCAGTGATGTTTTATTCGTCTCTTCCGATGCCTTGAACTGCAAACTTGGCTTCAACACCTCGTTCTTCGTAGCGGGCATCTCAGACGGATTGATGGTCTTCTTGATCTCCTGGTACTCCTAGGCGTGCAACACGGCTTTAGCGAAGGCAGCAAATCCTTCATCGCACTCTCGCGCCTTCCTCGGATTTCCCCGTGCGGTGATTACGCCCATTGGACCTGGAAGTTTAATCATGTTGTAGATGTAGCAGGGGCAAGCCATGAACTACTAGTAAGCCGGACATCCGAAGATGGTGTGGTAAGCACTTTTGAACGGTACCACCTCAAAAGAGAGTGGCTCGGTCCGATAATTGTCTCGGGTTCCGAATGTCACGTCCAGAGTAATCTCACCTAGAGAATCAGCTTGTCTCCCTGGTACAATGTCATGGAAAGTTACACTACTGTAACTCAACTGGCTCTCGTGTAGCTTCATGCGGTGGAGCATCTTGATGTAGAGGATGTTAATGCTGCTTCCACTGTCCATGAGTGTTTTATAGAACTCATAGCCATCGATAAGAGGATTGACGACCAGAGGGTACTTTCTCCGACGATGTGTTTTCCTCGGGTGATCTGAGGTGATGGTTACCTCCGACCAGTCCAGAAACTGTGGAACATCCGGAACCATGGCATTAAGCTCACGAAGAACCGCCTTCTTGACTTTAGCAGGTTGGGATCCAAGGAATCAGACATATGCGTCTTTCTTAGTCGGAAAATTCTTATTTCCATCCGACTTGGGCTCTACAGCGGTTTCCGCTTCTTCCATGTCAAAATCTTCCTTGGGATCCTTTCCTTTCTCGGAATTTTTCTTTCCTTTTCATCGCTTGGCCCTGTAGCCAGTGGATTAGTCTTTCTTGATGTCGTCATTGAAACGACCCTCGACATTTGTGTGGGTAGATTCTATGTTACTACCCAAGTGGTGGACGCAGGGATTATTGGCAATGTCGGCCTAGGTATAGGTTCTTCCGGGTTGCTGATCTCCTCTGCCCTGGATTCGGGAAGTTCCACGGCCTCTACCCCGGCCGCCTCCGCGCCCTCCTCATCCTCCAGATCCGAATGTTGCGTTGACAGCTGCGTTGTCCGGAGCCGGATTTTCGTCCGAGGTGTTCTTGCACTTCTGATCTTGTTTTGGCTGTTTGGCCGCATTGGGATTGGCCAGAATATTTAGCAGCCCTTCTGAATGATCATCGGCATCAGCATATTTGCTTGCCGTTTCTATCATTTCTCCTAAATCTGTGACGTGGTCATGCTTCAGTCTGTGACGTAAAAGTCCGACTAGGAGTCCTGCAATAAAAGCTTCTATCGCAGTTTTCTCGTTTACTCCTTCGCATGAGTTCTACGTGTTAATCCATCATCCGAGGTAATCCTAGCAGGTGTCTCCGGGTCTTTGTGTGCAACGTTGCAAGTCTCCGACTATGCAGGGCCTCCTGTATGTTCCCTCTAAGTTTGAAAAGAATGCACTTTTCATATCATACCAGTTGTGAATTGAATTCTCTAGCAGTTCATTGAGCCATGATCGAGCCGTATTCCTCAGCATGAGCCGGAGATATCAGACAACAACCAGGCTGTTTCCTTCTTTGGCGATGCAGCAGGCCTGGAAGAAATCCTGGAGCCAGGTATCTAGCCGAGCTGCGCCATCATAGGGCTGAATGTGTTTGGCAATACCAAAATCAACCGGAAATTTAGTCTGACATATGCATGGTCCAAAACACTTGGGTCCCACATACACGTCTTCTTCCTCGTACCGCCGCGCTTCTATGTTTTATTCAATACGATGGAGAGCGTCGTCTGGCAAGAGAGATCTGCGCCTTGGAGGCTCACGGCTCCTCCGCGGTGGAGTCTTATTTCTGCTTCTCCTTTCACCATAGCCGCCTCCACCCCTGCGGCATCCATGGCTACGCCGGGATCCTTCATGGTCGCTGCTGGGAGGCGATGGTGGCCCTGGTGGATTATTTCCGGCTAGGTTACACGGTGGTGGAGGTGGAACCTCATTATGCTGACTCTGATGCCTGTTTCTTCGAGCATCGTCCCTACTTGATTCAGGAAGATCCGCATCATCTCTTCGTCCAGCATTTCCAACCGGACGGCTCGGTGGTGGCATCCTTAGCCGATCTTGCTCCTCTCGCTGGCGGCGTGTTTCCGGGTCTTCTCTATAGTGGTTGTTTTGCTGACAATGGTCCTGATGAGGAACCATTGCCCTGATGGCGTCTTTGGATGCAGCCGGAATAACTCTTGCCCAGTCACGTGCCGGCCGGTGGGAGTGGCCGTTTGAGCCAGTTCTTGAATTTTCTTCTTCTCCACGGGGACGATAGCGTTGATTCGTACCCCTGTGAAGCCTTACGTCAGCGCTTTGGTCAGCGCCAGTGTGGCAAAACTCGGACTTTGATGCCAGTTTGCCACTAAATGACGCGGCCATTTTCTGCTGCTTTAATCCTTTTTCCAGCAATGCGATGCACTGCTGGACCTGCTGGAGACGGATTGTTAGCGAGGATAGCCCGAGCTGCAGCAGCGTTTTCCAACGGCGTGCTGTAGACTCAGATCTTCTCTTCATCCTTTCCGTCAAATAGATCTTTGTGGATATCCGGGTTCTTGTTGGCAAGAAACGGACCTCCCCTTGTCTTGTTTTGGTGTCGCTTCAAATCGGACTGATATTTGGTAGGATCACTATCTAACTGATGTCTCATCTCGATGATGCGAGTGGCCTCTTCGAGCAGAAACAAACGGTGCTTTTCCAGGTCCTCAGCCCTTTTCTCCAGCGCCTCCGGCGCGAGATTTGAAGCCGTTGGGATTGGAATCGTGAGAGCATCTCCGTAAATTTCAGTGCACCCTTGGTGACGACGTGTCCATCCACAGGAGGGTCGATCGGGGTGGTATTAATTGGATCTCCATCCTGATTCTCCATCTCGATCTCTTCATCAACTTTTTCTTTGTTGGTTTCCTCGATATCCGGCTCCGCCGGTGTCGGATTTTTGTTGTTGTTCTTCTTCTTCTTTGACTGCCCAGTAGCCTTAACGTGCGTACCAGTGGCAAAGACAAATTTTGGTCCGGTACCAGGGGACAAACTTCCGTCGGTACTTTCCTTCATGGTTGGATTGTGGACCTCGTAGGAATCTCCGGTATCCATATCATCCTGCGAGGTGTAGCTTTCATCCATGCTATCATATGGACTAGGAGAATTTTCCTGCTCACCTTGCGTTTGCTTGGAGACTTGTTCTTGTTCATACTCCTCCATCTCTTTGTCGAAGTATCTAAGTTCCTGTGATGTTATTGACTCCTGAGGGGAGCCGGGTAAGTCGGCGTTTTCTTTGGTTGCGTCAAGGACCGAATCGCTACCAGATCCAGCATCGACAGAGTCGGATCCAGAGCTTATGTGGTACACGAAACAGTGCTTCTCCCTGTTCATATTCTTGAAGTAGTGGCATAGCTGGGTTTCTGCCTCCTCCATCTCAAAGTTCTCCTTGATGTCGGCGATTGCTTCGTAATCGATGTCGAGGCGTTTCATCATCTCCTTTATCCCGTGCTTCAAGGGTAGTTTTTCTCCTAGGACGTCTGGGAGGACGGATCCATAGCGGATATATTACTCGTCCGTGTATCCAATCTTGTCAGGGAGATCAGATCCGGATTCTTCCTCCACCTCTCCTTCCACTCCAGGAGTGGGCTGGGTGGGTTTGATTTTCTCTGGGACCTTGAACTCTTCTGCTTCTACGGACAAAGTAGATTCAGATTTTTCTTCCTCCATGGTCATCACCTCAAGGGTGGGTTGGGCGGGTTCTGCGAAACCGAGATAGATATCGATCTCGCCGATGGACATGATCGTGTAGGTCCTCACGGGATTCGAAGCCGGAATCCAGGTCTCGTCGAGAAGGACAAGAGGGACATCACTGGCGTAGACCACACGGCCCATGGTGATAGTTTTGCCGATTCCTGCACGCGCAGATTCCGCCTGGAACAATGCTCCAAAGGTCACCTGCCCCATGGTGGGCGCCAACTATCGTCGGACTGTCGACAAGTACGCCATAGGGGGTACTAGTGGTGTTGGAAAGATGGGGCGTGAGACGTCGGATGTTCCAGGAGCGGTGATTACAAGTTTACCCAGGTTCAGATCTGACTGCGGTGATCGGATCCTACTCCTGCTAGCAACCCAGTAATATATCGGAGTAAGCCGGATGTTAAAGCGGATTACAAAAGAGGTTCTCCTGTGCGAGTTGATTGTGGTGCTTGTTGCGTTATGCCCTAAACGCTCCCATAGGGCCGGTTTATATAGTCACCGAGGCCTAGGGTTACAGGAGAGACCTATCCGGCTATGTTACAGAGTTGGTAACTAGATACAGCTTGGACTACAAGTAATACTACATGCCTAAGTCGGTAACTCTTCTGGGCCTTGTCGTAGCCGGAACTGGCTCCTCCTCTTTCTCTGACTGGGCCTCCCGTGAAGCAAAGCTCTAACCCATTGGTGGGCCACCCTGGTCAGCGAGTCTTGTGGGTATACCCGGAAAGTATATCCCCAACAGGGATGAATACTCGAAATTTTTCCATGCAGTAGCTACTCAAAGCTACAGGAGAAACCTTATTACATACCTGATAGATGATGAAGGCACTCATATTCATAATCACCACCATAAAGCAGCAATTATATGGAACTCTTATAAAGACAGACTTCATATATCTGAGAATACATCCATGTTATTTAATCTGCACAACATTATTCAAAGGCATGATTTATCTCATCTTGATGAACCATTCACCATTGAGGAAATTGACTCTGTTCTTAAATATATGCCACCAGACAGAGCACCTGGGCCTTATGGTTTTAATGGTTTCTTTCTCAAGAAATGCTGGCAGACAGTTAAGAACGATTTTATACGTCTTGTTAATTATTTGTATACATGCACATTAAAATTGGAGATCATCAACACATCTTACATTACTCTCATCCCCAAAACCCCCTGAAAATATGGATGATTTCAGACCCATCTCATTGGTTAGGCTGCTACTCAAATTCCTCACCAAACTTATGGCTAATAGGCTGGAAAAAGATATTATTCGTATGGTGCACCAAAACCAATATGGCTTCATCAAATGGAAAAGTATTCATGATTGCATTGGTTGGACCTTTGAGTACTTCAATATTTGTCACCAATCCAAGAAACCAATTATTATCCTCAAAATTGACTTTGAAAAATCTTTTGACAAAGTGGAATATTCAGCTATTATAGCCATGTTGAAAGTCAAAGGCTTTGGACCCAAATGGATTGCACTCATTAATGCCATACTCAACTCTGCATCAACTTCTGTTCTAC
The DNA here is from genome assembly GCA_916181665.1 of Avena sativa. NCBI lineage: Eukaryota > Viridiplantae > Streptophyta > Magnoliopsida > Poales > Poaceae > Avena > Avena sativa. The sequence goes on from OV702296.1 coordinate 124,216,599, forward strand.
TCAATGGAGTACCTGGCAAGAAAATTATTTGCAAAAGGGGTGTGAGACAGGGTGATCCACTCTCCCCCTACTATTTGTTAATAGAGATGATTTGCTTCAAGCTGTGATCAATGATGCATGGAGTAATGTAATTATACAACTACCAATTGATGAAGATTTTGGTATGAAATACCCAATGGTACAATATGCAGATGATACCCTTCTGATTATGCCTACTGATGAAGAACAACTCAACAATATCAAGGAAATTTTGAACAATTTCAGTACTTCTACTGTTCTCAAAGTTAATTACGAAAAAACCAGTCTGGTCCCTATCAATATTGATAACCCAGCTGCTGAACATCTTGCAAATGTTTTTGGCTGCAAACTTGAAAGCCTCCCTTTCACATACTTAGGACTGCCATTGGGTACCACTAGACCACCAGTTGCAGATCTCCTGCCCATGGTTTCAAAATTGGATAAAAGGCTCACTGGCATCTCATCTCTGATGACATACACTGGTAGATTGACTTTATTAATTACTGTCATTCAAGCCCTACCAATTTATGCTATGTGCACTTTCAGAATTCCAATCACCATCTTTGTCCATTTTGCGAAAAGTGGAAGGCAATTCCTATGGGCTGATAAAGATAATACCAAACATGGAAAATACCTCGCCAAATGGGATCTTGTGGCTAGACCAAAAGAGGAAGGAGGATTGGGAGTCTTAAACCTCAAAGTATAGAATCAGGCTTTGCTACTTAAAAATCTTCACAAGTTTTATAATCACCATGACATACCTTGGGTAAATCTGATTTGGCAAGCATACTGTAATGGAAGAAACACTCCTCATTCTAGTACTCCAAAAGGATCTTTCTGGTGGAGGGATTGCTTAGCCCTGTCAGATATTTATAGAAACTTAACAACAGCTACTGTGAAGAATGGCATGTCTATCCTCCTATGGAAAGATAATTGGGATAATAACATTAGAACCAGAAAATACCCACATCTGCACTCATTTGCTAATAACCAGAATATAACAATGGAGAAAGTTATGCAGTCTTCTGATAATCTATAAGAGTTGTTCAGTCTGCCATTATCTTTAGTAGCTCACAACCAATTCTAGGATCTGGCTGCTGAAATTACAAATATTACTCACACCGAGGATAATGATGAATGGAGTTTCTTATGGGGCAACAGTCAGTTCTCTACCAAGAATATTTATAATATCCTTATGGGACACCATGACACTCCAGGCCCAATTGTTGACATATGGAAATCAAGATGTCTCCCCATACACAAATTCATTGCCTGGATCCTACTCTACAATAGATTGAATACCAAAGAGATGATGAACAGGAAGAACTTCTATGTGGAATTCTAAGATTGTGTTCTCTTTGAGGACTACCCCGAAGAAAATCATTTACATCTTTTCTTTGAATGCAGTTTTAGTCAATGCTTCTGATGGGCACTTGGTATTGAATGGAACCATGATTTCAACATATACGATATGATTACTGAAGCCAAGAGAAGATACACATATGATTTCTTCATGGAAATTTTGATAACTGGATGCTAGATTTTATGGGAACAAAGAAATGATTACATATTTAAGGACAAGCAGGCTGACACCAACCGTTGTATTAGTAGATTTAAAAACTTCTTCTCTCTCACTATGCATAGAGCTTAACCTAGCTTAAGAGAAGGCATGCAATCATGGCTAGACACTATGAGTGATGTAACTTGTAACACACCTTATTTTTAATTATAAATTTTTGACACAGTAGGGGTCTTCCCTACTGAACTTGTCAATTTTTTTGAGCAATTTCAAATTTTCGAATTAATAAATGATTATAAATGTCATTTCTTAAATATTGAATAACTTTAAGTCTATAGCTCCGAATTCGACAAATGATATGTCTAATTCTATTAGCTCGACGAGGCCGTTCTAACTATGCATTCAAGGTTATGAATAGACACATGAATCATATAAATATTAAGTATAGATCAATGTTTATGGAAGCAAAACATGACTAAAAATTTACTAAAATGCTTATTTCTTGTTTCCATACCTCACCCATGCCATGCTATGCTATACCATGTAAATTGTGCATCATTCCACAATGGCATCCCTTGTTTGCTTGTTAAATATGATTTATATGATTGTGCAATGTATTTATCTCGGTCCCTTGTGTGTTTGGTTTTTACTGGATAGATATTGAGCAAGGAGAATATCAGGGGCCTCAAGAGTATTACCTGGATCCATCATACACTACTAGAGAAAAGGCTATAGGAGACATGCTTATGCGAGGCACATTTAGCATATGCGCCTCCTATAAAAATAGGCGAGGCGCACTTTGCGATATGCGCCTCTAGTATAAAAATAGGCGAGGCGCATATGATAAGAATGCGCCTCCTATAATCCCTGTACGAACAGAATCTAACAGCCCCATATTATGCGAGGCGCATTCTAGTCATATGCGCCTCCTATATATCAGATAGGCGAGGCGCATATATATCAGATAGGCGAGGCGCATATGGACAGAATGCGCCTCGCATATTCTGTGTGGGCCCGCGTGTTGGTAGGTGCACGAATATGCGAGGCGCATATGGCTATATGCGCCTCCTATATTTGATAATATACGAGGCGCATATGGCCAGAATGCGCCTCGCATATTCTGTGTGGGCCCGCGTGTTGGTAGGTGCACGAATATGCGAGACGCATATGGCTATATGCACCTCCTATATTTGACAATATGCGAGGCGCATATGGCCATATGCGCCTCAAGTAACTCATGCGGGCCCGGGCGCTGGTAGGTGGCCGCATATGCGAGGCGCATATTGCTATATGCGCCTCCTATAGTTTGAATTATAGGAGGCGCATATTGTGCAATATGCGCCTCGCATAACCTTTGCACTAGTTTTTTTTTCAACCGTCCTCGTAAAACCAAGTGAATAGCCACGCGAATAGCCTAGCTTCCGTCCCCAACCCCCACTGCCGCTTCGCCCCCAAACTCCGCCGCCGCCTGCGCCATGAGGAGGAGATCGCTCAACGCCGCCGGCGCTTGCCCTCCGGATCGGCCGGGCAACAGACCGACGAGCGCCCCGTATGGCCACGCGTATGGCCAACCACCCCTCGGCGCCCCGTGGAGCCGATCGAGGCGAGCTAGCGCGTCACGCTCCAGGTGGATCCATGACCTCGAGCTCCATCCAGATCAGTGCAGGGCGCACGCGTCCCCGCCCACCCCTCGTGGATCCTGTCTCCCCCTAGCTCGCGGTCTCCACCCAACCGCCCCAACGTGCACCGATGCCGTCGCACGCGCTCCCTCCACCCACCCATGTCCCTCCATTGTCCATGGCCTGCGCCGCCCCTCCACCATATATACCCACACCACCTCCAGGGCAGCCGCCTACCACGTCCGCTCCAGGGCAGCCGCCTACCACGTCCGCTCCGTCTCCCTGCCCTGCCGCTCCCACCCGCTCCTCGCCCACCTCTGCACCCACATCGCCGCCAGGGGCACTCAGGACTGCAGGAAGGCCGACACCAACGCCGTGGTGGTCTTGCACCAGTCTGACGCCGGCGAGTACCTCCGCAAGGAGGAGGAGCTCATGTGAGGTGAGGGTCGAGTCTTGGCTGTTACTATGTTTACTGGTTGGATCATATGAATGAATTTAGGGACCCAATGTGCTGCTACTTGTATGAGGCTTCTTGCATATGTCATTTTGATGTACTGAATGGTCAAATGATTATATTATGAGATGATATGGTTTCCAATTTGTTCTGTGCCAATGCTAATTGATCTTTTTCTCACTTGTTGAATACATTAAATGGGGGATGTTTGGATCATATTACTATCTGTTATTATGTGAAATTGAACCAAGCAGTAGTCTGAGATTGAGTTGTTCCATTGCGTTCTTCATCCTTCGTCGCCAATCTTGGCGTCGAGAACGTCGCCGGCGTCAAGTTCGTCGTTACCTCCAACCTCATGCTAGAGCGCAGGTAAGGAGCAGCAGTGGAGGGACACTCGAGGCCTTCTGTTGAGCAGCAGTGGAGCGAAACAAACTTGTAGATTGCTACTAGAAAGCCGAACTGCCAGTTGTTTGAAATCCAGCATTGTTATCCTCTTTGGCCTTTTTAAGGCATATTCTTGATCATCCTTTTTCTGTATCTCAGGAGCGAATTGAGTACATCGAAAGGGATCAGTGTGAATACTCTCTTGATGAGGAAGACAAGGAGGTCCAAGATGCTTTGTTAAACCCTGACCCTGACACAAATCCTTCAATTGTGCTCAAGAAGTCTGTCATGTTCTTACCCAAACCTGCCATTTAACGAAGCTCTTCGTAAGGAAAGTGAGAAGCTCCAGGTGGAGCTTCAAAGATCACAAAGCAACATGGATATGAGCCAATGTGAGGTTATTCATCACCTGCTTGGAGTAACTAGAACTGTGGCAAGTTCTATTCCAGAGGAAAGTATGGATGCCTATAATGCGCCACGGTTAGTAAATTTAGCTTTATCTTTTTGGTGCCTGTTTACTATGGTGTGTCTTCATGGAGCTTAAAATTAACAAACCATTTTCATAGTCATGAATTTGTATGCCTTGTTTCCAAATCTTAAATCTGTTACATGGTAGACCAATTTATGTGACCCAATACAAGAGAACTGAGTTCTTGTATGTACCTATGCTAATGTTTTGAACTTGATATGGATATTAGGTTTCCCTCTACAAAATGGACTTCCATACTATGAGACCTTTGATAATTTTCATCCAATGCAGGAGCTCTACACCTGTACCGTACAACCATGACATGGACATGAGTACAGGATCACACAGTGATGAGTGGCATGCAGATTTACTTGGTTGTTGTTCAGAGCCATCTTTGTGTATGTCTCTTTCTCTTCTCAGTGTGCGATGGGAAGTTAATAATTATGCTCACTTATATTTGCACTGATGGTTTCTATAATTTCTCTGTAGATTTGTACATGCTATTGCAAGCACAGATGTTCACTTTTGTCTAGCCTATCACTCTCTAACCTAGCATTAACCATACAGTTTATGCCTGAAGGCGTACTTCAGCAGTCTGTGTCTAGGCAGTATAAACAGAACACAATACTAAAATTCATGCAGTGTAATGCATCTTATACTGAAAATGCTTATATGTTTGGATATTCCCTGAATGTATGAATAACAAGATAGTAGGAGGTATGATGATCACAATGATTCTTACATATTATGCTTGCCGTTTGTCTGTGTGTGATAACACAGGTCTAAAAACCTTCTTTTTCCCCTGTGGAACTTTCTCAAGGATTGCTTCAATCGCCAAGAACAGACCCATGTGTAAGAATGTTCTCTTTAAATAGTCACCATGATAACTGTGTAGATTTATTTTTCTTTTCTAGCTATTCCTTTAATTATTATATACAGGGGGATCCCAACTATCACACCTTAGTTTGGTTGGTCCATCTTATTGATAAAGTTTTGCACAAATCTGTCAGAAGTGACCACCCATGAATACACAGATAAGAGTGCCTAAAAAATGCAAGGTTGTACTGTTACACGTTACATATTTGATGATGAGTATTTTTCAGAGTACCTGCTTGATTCATTTATCTCCACCCCAGCTCCATGTTCCATGTTTTCTGAAATTCTGGCAATTGTTCCTCAAGTAGCTTTTGAAAACCTAAAACCGTGTTCACATGGATGGCCTTCCTGTTTCTCGCTAATGGTGATTGGGAGAGCCTCACCATGTGCCTTGTGCCATGTTAACAGTACAATTAAGGGTTTTAAATGTTCTTGATAGAATGAAAGTAGGCTCAAATCGTTGAAATATTGGAAGGCATGATCTGATTATCCGAGAAAAAAGTGCAGTAGAATTAGTCTTAATATACAACTAAATTCTCTGGATATAGATGATCTGCAAAAAAATTCTATCTAGTCAAATAATTGTTCAGCTCAGATCAAGGTTGATTGATACTACTGGATTAGTTTACATACTGGATTAATTGAGCTCAAAGTAACCATTCTGTTAAATGTTTCTGGGCATACCTGTGGAATGCTTTGGTGTAATCTTTCAAAGACTGCTCTGTCACTTGACCTCTTTAGTGGATCCTTGTAGTAGAAGTAAAAACAGTATACTATAAGAAAAAAAAAGAGAAATGTTTGTCATTACTACTATATAATCACAAAGAGGAACATCATGATTGATTTAAAGGGGTAAAACTGATGCATTTGTTTTATCCTCAGTTCATATGAATATGCACTTTTGTAGAGTTCACACTTGTCTGAAGCCTGTTCCTTATGTTTTCCAGGATTTGACTCTGCTGCTTCTTACCTTTGGTAGAGATCCTGGTATAGTGCCTCGTAACACCCATCCTCCTGAACCTGAACCCAGTGATTTGAACAACGACACTGGAAATGGTAGGTTATGTGTTCTACTTCATCTAGGTAGAGCTACGTCGTTGGAGTTGTAATGTGATTGTGAACTTGTACTCGGAGGTGTAATGTGATTGTGAACTTGTACTCGGAGGTGTGAACTTGTGACACAAACACTTGATGTATGAACTTGTATGTCATGATTGATGTGTAATGTATTGTATTCATGTTGGTTCTATTATGCTTTGGCAAATTGCAAGTTTCTGAAAAATTCTCTGCTCTTTATACTGTATTCTGGACTATATTGTATATTTGAATATCTGTATATTATTATTTATAGTGGTCTGTAAAACTTGAATTTCGAAAATATTACCGGAGGCGCATATAGGATACTATAGGAGGCGCATATACTATAAATATCCGAGACGCATTCTGAAACATATGTGAGGCGCATATGATATGCGCCTCCTATACTTCACATATGCGAGGCGCATATCGATATGCGAGGCGCATATCGATATGCTCCTCGCATATGTGAAGTATAGGAGGCGCATATCATATGCGCCTCGCATAAGAAATACCCGAGGCTTGAAGCTAGAGGCACATGTGATATGCGCCTCAGATAGGCTTTTTGGTGCGCCTCGCATAGGCTTTTCTCTAGTAGTGATATTCGACAACTGAACTTCCAGGCAAGCATTTCCCCCTTGCACTACATATAGCGCCTATTGCATGTATATTATTCTTGCATCATAATCACATCACGAATAAAATTGAATCCCAAGTATTGGATAGCCTTTACTTTTACACCCCACCGAAGTTTGTTCCCTCCATCTTATTAGCCATTACTACATGAGTTGTTTGAGCCATGCGAGTCGTAGAATTGCATGTGTAGGGTTTGTGAGTGTCTTTGAATAATGAGGTACCTAAACAATTGAATTGAGTAGTAATGGGATAACTAAAGAAAGAGGCACTGGTGGGCAATATTTGAGATCTGGTCTTTATCCACTCACTTGTGTCCCATAGAACCCGAGTACTTCATTCCTGTTCCTTGACTATCACACTATCCGCATGTGGGACCATGAATCCCCTTAGCCAGAGCTTGAATCATTTCTTATTTCTTGGGGCCACAAACTAATTTGGGCCTTTACTATTATCATGTACTTATGCCATTCTATTGCTTTATTTACTATTGTTGCTCGTGGAGAGCGTTTACTACTATACTGTTTAGGAACCCCGTGCCACGTTTCCATTGTTTTGACAAGACCAGTCACACTTTTGGTTCCTAGTCATTTACATCCGTCGCCACACACCATGGGTCCGCCGTGGAGCCGGCCGACTTCGTAGTGGGGAGCTTAGTGGGGTGGACCCCTGAAATATTTAATGAATATTATGATTTATTTGTCATAATGCCTCGTTGGGTTTTCATTTGATTTTTCTGAGGTTGGTCATGCGCGTGTTGCTATTTCTGTACCCCTGTAGGGTAAATCTTTCTGGAAGCCATGTCCGCGGTTATAGACAACATGGAGCACAGTTTCTCGATCATAGACAAGCATAACTAAAGTACCACTTTTAAATTGACTGAAACTTGACTAGTAGTAGTGCAATATTCATGGAATGATTAATAAAACTGCAAACGAATGGGATGTTCTTCTGCCTTCTTGTTTGGGAACATGGAGGTGGGTGAGGGATGTTTATTTATGTTGATATATCTATTGGTAATTAACCGTTTTTAATTAACAAGCGACCGTATATCATTTGTTTGGAGGATGTTGTAGCATGTATTTATAGAACCGCTAGGCTTTATTTTCACTGCTATTGCGTCACCCTAAGGTTGTTCCCATTTGATACATAAAGACTTGCTGAGTCCCTTAGGTTCTCACATGATAAAATATTTGTTCATATGGATCTGAGGAAGTTTACTAGTTCAAAGAGACTGTTGATGGTGGCGATGACTATCTGGTGTAGAGATTCCAGGGATGGAGATCCGTGAGATCTGTGGGCAGGATGTGCTTATTTTCAGGGCATCTTATGCCAATTTGCTTCTTATCCGCACTCGGATCTTGATTTCCGCTTCCGCTTGATACTCTGATGTGTGATGTATGATGATGTATCCTAAACTATTAGCTATCTCTTATTTTGGATCTTGCTATATGGCGTTGAATATTTCTATTTCTTTTATATGGTTTGGCTCCGATGTACTCTTGTATGTCACTGACATACACACTAGTGTATATTTTGTTCGCATGCCTGTCGACTACACCACTTGCACTTGATACGATGTTCTGGCAAAGTGGATAGGGTGGTCAGACGGTACCGTGCCCTGCTCGGCTTACACGGGCCTGCACGTGGGTGGCCCTTGGGACTCCGCGGTAGAACCACCTTATGCACTTTGGGTTAATCCTGTCTTGTTTCTTAGAGCATAGTGTCCGAGGTATTACATCTGGTATCAGAGCCATTCCGCACTTCAGGGTCTCAGGCAAGATGATCATTGTCAGTCTAGAAAATATTTTGGTTGTTATGTATATTAGGGAAAAACTAAATGTGAGAGTAGGACTACTTCCATTTTTCTTCTTACCCTCCCACCCACCCTTTTCTGGTAAGGATGTGCAACGTTTATCAATCCTGTTCTAAAATTCAAACTAGGATTCACGTGTTCTGGGTTTTCGTAGTACCATAGGATGTGTTAATCATTTGTCTATCTGTTGCATCCAACCTTGTTGTCCAATCTGCTTTTGATTATCAACTGTTGGTACATTCCATACTGATAGGCTTATGTGTAAACTGACGCGATCTATCCAACTCTTTGTAAACCGACGCATCTTGTTAAGGTTGTTCTTCCCTCCTGCATGCTTTCATAAAATGTGGAGTTGCTAATCTCTATCTATTAAGTTGTTTTTCACATCTAGTTGGTATCTTAATGCTAGAAAATGCAGATTTTTTCTTTGATACATCTGTGTTTCCACACTCCTTTTCAGTCATGTGTGTTACACTATTTGCCTTCTTTTTTCGGCATGTCCATGCTAACTCGACGTTTCAATCTGGAGTTTTACTTCATCTTCAATTCTTTTTGGGGTAAATACATAATATACGTCGATCCGATGCTTGTAATTGTAATTGCATTCTGGGTATAGCTATACGACGCTTATCATGAGTGGAATATGGTCAATGATATCAATCTAATCCTCCAATGTTGGGGGTTATCGCTTGTGATTTTGAATTATACCATGAGCATATGTTTATCATATTCAAGTATCTTTGGAAATCCGGAGGTTTCTTAAGGTACTATAGTGGATCATCATCTGTTTATCATGCTTCACATATTCTCATACTCCATATCTGCAAGGTTCCCTTTGATATGGGAGAATATCATCCTTTCATCACTGATATCTTTGTGTAATGTATGAGTTATCATCGGTTCTTATCCAAAATCTTCCCTCTTTCAACCGATGATTCGATCAACTAGGTGAACAAGTCAATATCTCTTGTTTTATCCGAAGGGCTGGATAATCTATTCTTTGCTCCTTATTTTTACCTTTCATGGTGGTATATATTTGCAATATTCTTGTCTGTTCTATATCAATGGAAGAATAAGAAGGACATCTTCTTATCTTTCTATCAAGCTTTGTGAACACCGCCTATGTGCAAATTTCTCAATGTGTATACCTCGACTTTATAGTCACCTATCTCGATCACGTCCCTCTACTAAAGACATTTCTACAATTCTGGAATTATCAAATCAATTATTAATCTTTACCCATCATCATATTTCAACAACTCTAGAGCTTTTCCTTGTTTTGGCAAGTATTATCATCGTTCTACTGAAGATTTCCTCAAGACAGCTAAATCTCACTCAGATTTTCTCAAGAACGACAAGAAATATTTTTGTCTTCCACTCGTCAAGAAACCTTTTGAAACCCTCTCACTCTATCGTCTATCCTGAATCCACTAGATGCCATGAAGACCATCCAGTTTTTCACAATTCTTCTATTCAACTTTTGGGTGCTATCTGTAATATGTATGTTGAAGCTTTCATGTTTCTTTGTGATCTTCATTCATATCTTTTCTGATGGCTTGCAAATTTTGACATGATGATAACATCATCATATATCTTGGATCCGACGAATCATTTGCATCAATCCTTATTTCCTTACGGAGCTTCATGATTTTTCTCCTTGTCAAGATCTTCAGTCTATTTTGGTACATGGGTTGCATAATTTTCTTATTCATGTGCGGAGTAATGTTTTGGGTACAAGATGGAGTAGGTACCATACAACTACTCTTATCATTCAGTCTTGTACATTGAATTGGTGAATTAATGCGATTTCACCTATTCCACAGAAGTTAGAAGTGGCCTTTATCCCTAGATAATTTTACTTCCTTCCTTGTTTTTCCGAAGTGCTTTATCAAGAATGTATTCAATAATATCTTGTTGGTAGTCTCGTATATTTCAAGGTGGAGCGAAAACTTCAATGATCTAGTGCAATAAAATGCAAATCTCCTCCTTTCTCTTCATTCCACTGGTGCTCGACATCGTCATACAATATGGATGGAAATTATATCTAACGTCTTTTCAGAAATTCTTTGCTTTGGTAAAGCCAATTATGGTCGATGCCATCAATCGCAAATCTATTGCAATAACCTCATGGTTAAGGAAATCAATAAGTATTTCTACAATAACTCTAGATATTCCGCTTCTTTCTCAGGATTCTACCATAAGCTAGCATTACCTCCTTTTTTGAAGAATCAATCCGCGCACCTCCATCACATGATCTTTGGGTTCTTACTAGTGTTAAGAAGAATCTAATCCAAGAATTCAGAAACACAAATCTTTCTGTTGATATCAAGGAAATCTATTGTTTGAAGGCAATATTAGGTTCCAGACTTCATTTCTTAAATCTAAGGGAAGAAACAATGCTATTTTCATAGTGGTTGTTAACTCATTCAAAGTTGTTCTCTTCTTCCGGTGAGAGAAAGAATCATGTTCGCGTGTAGTTTCGATCTCTAATCCTATTGGTGTGCCTCATCCTTCATCTTGAAGTACAAAGCTTCCTTCGTTGGAATCTCTTCAAGTCCTAGTTTTACTATGAGCAAAACGCAAGACTCACAACAAGTATAGCAAGTTTTGAAAGGTGTATTGGTCGCACCTTTCCGTTGAGAAATCAACTTGGGAAGATGAAGATCAACTTCATTCTGAACACCCGCCTCTCCTTGGTCCTTTTCTTTTCCTAGGAATCTCCGGGAGAGATTATTGTGTAGTGGGGAAGAGTTGTAGCATCCAATTGTCTAACAATTGTAATGATACTTTCCTAGTCTATATTTTGCTACTTCGTACATATCATTCTTGCATTGCATCATCATTATATCATGCTCATTTCACCATGCCACCTTGCATTTGAGCATCATATAAAACCCTCTCATTTGGTTCTTATCCCATATGCATTATATTGTATTGCTTGTATTTGCCTCTTGATATATTGTAGTTGCTTCTTGATAAAATGCTTGATGCCCTAGTTGAGTTGAGGGCATATCTTTTCTTAACCCCACCACCTTTCTTTGTCACCACCTTATAATTCCACCATCCAAACTATATATGAGCAATTTGTATTTTCCTTGGCAATTGTCTAGCTCATATGTAATAAGATGGATATAATTCTAAATCTACATGCTCCCATATGTGTTCTCTATTGTTATCACAATATTAAGTATGTGGAGCCTCATGACCACCTGTGCTTGCCATGTGAGTAGAATTCCTTCAAGTTCCCATATGGTTTGAATTGGAATGAATTACCATATTGAATATACGGAGGCTATATGTTACTAGTGGATCACATACACAAGCTTGGCTACTATATATTCATGCATGACCTTTTATTTAGTCCATATGGGAAAAACAAGCTTCCTTTCGTTTTGACATGCCTTAATTCAATTTGGATGCATGATGAGTAGATGGACTTGATGTACTATAGTTGTTTTCACAAATAGTAGAGCTAGCCATTTAATACTCATGCATGGCTCATGCAAGAGACCCTCTCTATCCCTTGTGTCGTGGGAATGGCCAAGGCAGATGGTGCAATCGGCAGCGAGTAGTAGAACAAAGGGCAAGGGCGGCCAGCCATCTGCGGTGCGAGATGAGGGCGGAGACACAAGGATTTACCCAGGTTCACCCCCCGGAGGGTAAAGACCTACTCCTGCTAGATTGTATTGATGACAGAGTACAAAGGGCAAGGTCGACGACTAGGCGGCGAGTCGCAAGGGGTGTATGATGGAACCTCCTCTATGCGTACCCTAGGGAGGTTTATATAGGCTCACCTCGCTAGGGTTTACATATCTACAAACGAATTAGTTAAGGATTCAGAGGATACTTGACCTAGTCCGACTGGGCCTAGATACGCTTCTGGGCCTCTAGCTTCCAGTCGTCTGGCTTCCTGCTAAGTCTTGATCCAGTCGCCGTCCTCCAGGCCCACTCGCTGGCAGCTTGGGCCAATAGGAAACGTCCTGCTGGGTATACCCCACTCGGCATATCCCCATCACTTTTCTTTGGTTTCTTTAGGATTTTCAACATGGTTTAGATATTTGAAATCAAACAATGAAACAAATAAAACCAACAACAAGAAACCTATATAAAGATGCTATCTATATGTCTTCCTTTCTTGCTTTGGTTCTTTCCTTTTGGTTATTTTTGTACGGTTTCAAATTCAAATAAGAATTTGAAAGGAAATATAAACAAACAGAAACAAAAGGGAGAAAACCTAAACTAACCACCCCATGTATCCTAAACCCCACCTCCTACCCGTGGGCTTCTACACCACATGGTGTCCATGGAATGTGGTTTCCATCCACCGCATCACTCCCTAAGGCCACCCTTCTAACCTCCTTTATTAGCACCAAACCATCCCCCACGCCACCCTCTCCCCTGGTCCCCTTATTTCCTCTCTTAGTAAAGCAAGGAAAAGAGTGGAAAATAAACCCTCCCACCTCTCTCTAGCTTTTTGCAAAAGTGGAACCCCATGTGCTCTACCCTCTCCCTCCCTGATCATATCTACCCTCTCCTCTAAGCTAGCTTTCAGATCAAGATCTGGCAGTGCCCATCAAGGCCTAGTCTCCATCTTCTTCCTCCCTCCATAGCCATGACAAGCCCATGCCACTTTGAACCCTAGCCTCGGACATCTTAAGTTCCTCGTCGATCTGGTGACCAGCAGGTGTGCCAAAGTACACGATATGCTTCCCCTACTTCCTCTTCCTTGACCCGTACCCTTCAACCACGTCGGAGCACGTCAAAGACGCTACTACAGCCGGATTCTGCCATAAATCAGGAGCATCACGACCCCAGCCTCAAGAACAATACCTTCCTCTCCAAGCTGTCTTTTATTCACCAATTGGTTGCTGATGAGCCCCTAGCCATCCCATACATGCTCTCCTTCTGCCTAATGCCTTGCCTCGCTGCTGTACGTCCTCACTGCTATGCGCATGTCGGTATCGCTTGTAGTACCGTTGTTCTGGTCAATCGTGTCGTCGCCTCAGTCCACAAATTTCATAACCGTGACCACCAATGCGTAGCCAGGTTCTTCCTCTTTGATTAGAGTTGCTACACGCCCGTTTTAGTGCTCTATACTACCTGGAAAACTCCCCGAAAGCCATCACGTTCCCGCATATTTTCTTGTCAAGTTTTGTCTTCGGTCGACGGCAAGTGCGGCCCCTGTTCCTCGCAAGCCCGCTTCGTGAGTATACCAATCCTACCGTTCTTAATGAAACTCCTCTGTGGCCCTTAGTCCCAGCTTTCCAATGCGCCGCTACATGGTCGAATCGATCCACCCTATCTCTCGTAATCATCCTCGACAAATCAGGAAAAACTCTCTGTCGCTACCCTGACGAAAATTCAGTCCTTAGTCATAGATACCCCATCTGTGACCGGCAACCTAGGCCTCGCGACAATCCATCTTATTCGGCAACTGAACTTCCAGGCAACCATTTCCCCATGCTTGCACTACATATATCACCGATTGCATCTATCTTATTCTTGCATCATAATCGTGTCACGAATAAAACTGAATCCCAAGTATTGCATAGCCTTTACTTTTATACCCCACCATAGTTTGTTCCCTCAATCCTATGAGCCATTACTGCAGGAGTTGTTTGAGCCATGCGAGTCGTAGAAATGCATGTGTAGGGTTTGTGAGTGTCTTTGAATAATGAGGTATCTAAACAACTGAATTGAGTAGTAATGGGATAATTAAAGAAAGAGGCAATGATGGGCAATATTTGAGATCTGGTCTTTATCCGCTCACTTGTGTCCCATAGGACCCGAGTACTTGATTCATGTTCCTTGACTATTGCACTATCCGCATGTGGGACCATGAATCCCCTTAGGCAGAGCTTGAATCATTACATATTTCTTGGGGCCACAAACTAGTTTGGGGCTTTACTACTATCCTATAGTTATGCCATTCTACTGCTTTATTTACTACTGTTGCTCATGGGGAGCGTTTACTACTGTACTATTTAGGAACCCTGTGCCACGTTTCCGCTAATTCAACAAGCCTAGTCACACTTTTGGGTTCCTAGTCGTTTACAGCCGTCGCCACACACCATGGGTCCATCGCGGAGCCTGCCGACTTCGTAGTGGGTAGCTTAGTGGGGTGCCCCCTGAAATATTTAATGAATCTTGTGATTGCTTTGTCATGATGCCTCGTTTGGTTTTCACTTTGTTTTTCCGAGGTTGATCGTGCGTGTGTTTCTATTTGTGCACCCCTGTAGGGTAAATCTTTTTGGAAGTCGTGTCCGCGGTTATGGATGACTTGGAGCACAGTTTCTCGATCATATAGAAGCATAACTAAAGTACCGCTTTTAAATTGACTGAAACTTGACTAGTAGTAGTGCATTATTTATGGAATGATTAATAAAACTGCCAATGGATGGGATGTTCTTCTACCTTCTTGTTTGAGAACTGGCAGGTGGGCGAGCGATGTTTATATATGTTGATATATATTTGTGGGGTAATTAACTATTGTTTAATTAACGAGCGACTGTCTATCATTGATTAGGAGGATGTTGTAGCATGTCTCTATAGAACCGATAGGCTTTATTTTCACTGCTATTGCATCACCCTAAGGTTGTTCCCGTTAGATGCATAAAGACATGCTGAGTTCCTTAGGGTCACACACGATAAAATATTGGTTCAGATGGACAAGTAGACTCTAAGGAAGGTTACTGGTTCAAAGATACCATTGATGGTGGCAACGACTTTCTGGTGTAGATATTCCAGGGATGGAGATCCGTGAGATCTGTGGGCAGGATGTGCTTATTTTCAGGGCATCTTGTGCCAATTTGCTTCTTATCCGCACTCGGATCTTGATTTCCGCTTCTGCTTGATACTCTGATGTGTGATGTATGAGAATGTATCCTAAGTTATTAGATATCTATTATTTTGGATCTTTTTTGAGGGTAAATAGTGAGGGAAATCCACCACTGCAATTTTTATATTATTAACTGAGAATTTACAAAGTATGTATCAGCTGAGGTAGCTGGTAGACCAAAAAGAAAGAAACATGGAAGCACTACAGTCATGAAAAAATAATTACACTTGAGATTGCAGCCATTCTTTAAAGCTCTGTGCATGTTTATTTTTCATTCTGAAGCTAACTAGTCTTAATTCTTCTAAGAAAATAAATTTCCACGATGTGAAGCTTGGCTGCTTATTTTCAAGATGCGATTGTTTCTCACAATCCAGATTCCCCAAGAAGCCAAAATCATGATCTGAATTGCAAAAGGTACCTTTAGTTTTTCTTTGATGTCTTGAAATGCCTCTAGTAAAGAAAGTCCATTGGTCCTTTGGGGGCATACAGATTCCCAGCACCTCTTGGCAAAAGGGCAGGTCCAGAATAGGTGATGAATAGTTCCTTCATAAGGACAGTAAAGAGTTGCACAAGAGTATGAAGTTAACTTCATGTTTTTTCTTCCCAACAGATTCCTTGTGTTTAATATGTCATGTAGCAACAGCAAAAAAAGAACTTATGTTTTGGTTGACAGGAGGAATTCTAGATCAAGGAAAAAAGTTCATTTGCTGGGATAACAACAACGATTATGATGTGTGCTTTTTTGGTGTGAAATGATTGGATCCCAAATATAAGATCAGTTATCAGTCTGTCCATTCTATATTGTGAGTAGAGCATTTTGGTAGATTTCTTCTACTTTTCCAAATTCAGAGTAGGCCTGTTGGGACAGAGGTAGGTGAAAGATATCTGATAAGAAGTCAGCCTGTAGTACCTCATTCACACACATGCTTGTGTTCTTTACAAAGGTGATCAGATGAGGGAATTTGTGATGAAGGCATTCATCTTGCCAAAGACCATTCCAAAAAAGAATTGTTTTCCCATCTCCAAGGTTTCCTCAAGCAACTGCTTTATATAGATCCAGAAGTTTTAAATGTGCTCTCCACCAGAATGACCCTTCCATGTGATTCCTAGTTAAATATCCATCAGCGTAATAGACATTTCTGACCAAAGCCACCCAAGGGGTGTTAAGATTATTATAGAATTTATCTAGATCCTTTAATAAAAGAGCTTTATTCTGTGCTTGAAGATTTAACACTCCTAGGCCACCCTGAGGTTTTGGTCTAGAAATTTTGTCCCATGCAATTAGTGTAGAACCTCTGGCTTGCACCTCTGTGTTTTTCCTCCATAAGTAGTGTCTAAGGAATTTGTTTATTTGTTGGATGATGGTGATAGGTATATGCAGGCAACTCATATAGAATATGGGTAAGGAAGAGAGAACAAACTTGACCATTTGGAGCTTTCCCCCATAGTTTAGAAAATCAACAATGCCACACAATCGTTTTCAACCCTTTGCACCATGGGCAGGAAATATTCTAGAGATGGTTTAGTGATACCTAGGGGAAGTCCCTAGTAGGTGAAGGGAAAATGTCCTTTCTGACAATAAATGGTTTTGGTGAAATGTTCCAGCCTTTCAGAGGAAAGATTAATGGGAATCATGTTTGATTTCTAATAGTTATCTCTGAGTCCAGTGGAGATTGCAAAGGTGTGAAGTATTGCTTTGAGACAAAAAGCTGTTTGGAATCAGCCTTAAGGACAATGAGGGTGTCATTAGCATATTGAATCATAGGAAAGTCCTGACAGCTTTTATAGTTTACTGGCAGTGTCAACATATCCATACTCTTATCTTTATTGAGGATTGCTTCAAGAAGATCTGCTGCAAGAACAAACAGTAGTGGAGAGAGAGGGTCTCCTTGCCTAACACCTTTTTTGCAATAAAACTTCTTTCTAGGAACCCCATTAAGTAAAACAGGAGAATTTCCAGAATTTAGAATCATCTAAATCCATGCAATCCACTTTTTCCCAAAACCTCTTGCTTTTAAAATCTCAAGAATTGTATTATGCTCAGTTTTGTAAAATGCCTTCTCAAAGTACAACTTTAGAATAATGATTTCTTCCTTGGCCTGATGACATTGGAATAAATACTCAAAGGCCCATCCCAAACTATCCAGAATGGATCTCTTTTTCAAAAATCCATACTAGGTTTTTATGGACCAATTTCAGAATAATCCTTTGAAGTCTGTTTGCTAAAATCTTAGTGATAATATTGAGTACACTGTTCACGAGAGAGATAGGCCTAAAATCATTTGGAGTTTCAGGATTTTCCTTTTTGGGTACCAGGGTGATGAAGGAATAATTTAAGCTCTCAAGATTAATCTTTTCCTCAAAGAATTCATTGATTAGTAAAATGATATCTTTACCAATAATTGGACAACAGGTTTTGATGAATTCATTATTGAAACCATCAGGGCGAGGAGATTTGTCATTTGGCAGGCTTTTGACTACATCTTCAATTTCTTTGATTGAGAAAGGTGCTTCCATTTCATCCTTATCCTTTTCCTCCAGGCTTTTGTCATACAATTCTTGAATGTTGAAGTGCATGAAAGGCTTGTCAGAGGTACTCATTCTGTCCCTGAATGCATTCCAAAGAATAGAAGCTTTTTTAGAATGATCAGTTGGTTCATCCCTCTCATTGGTCCTCAACTTGGTAATATAATTGTGCATATAGTTTATAGTTGTTTTTGAATGAAAAAATCTTGTACTTTCATCCCCTAGCTTGACCCATTTAATTTCCCCTCCCTGCTTCTAGTAAGCTTTTTCGTTTTGGAGTAAAGTGAGAATTTGTTCTTTGAGAACCTTTCCGAGATTCCATTCATGGATATTTAAATCTCGCATTTCTTCAAGCTGGTCAAGGAATTCAATTATAGAGTTGACCTTGTCAATTTGTTGTTTTAGGCAGGGAAGATTTTTTGCCCAAAGCTTAAGACATCACCTTACATTCTTTAATTTATAATTTATGTTTTTTGATCTGTCTTGAAAACTAATGGGGATATTCCAAGCACTTTGGACAATTTGAAAGAACTCACTGTAATGTAACCAATAATTTTCAAATCTGAACACTTGTGCCTTGGGAATTCTTGTGCCAATTGAAACTACACTAGGGATATGGTCAGAAACTGGTTTTACTAAAGGGGCCACAAAAGTGTTAGGATAACACAAGGTCCTGACACTAGAGGTGAAAAACCAATCAATTTTTTCCATCGGTGGTTCTTTTTTGCATATTGCTCCAAGTAAATTTTTCCCCTTCAAAGGGAGCTCTATCAGACCCAAGTTACTGATGGCCTCATTAAAGAGCAACATGTCATTAAGATCTCCCCTAGAATTATTTCTATCAGAAGTTTTTCTCATAAGATTAAAATCTCCCAACACAATCCAATCCATGTCATCAGGCATGTCAATATTATGGAACCAGTCAATAAACAGAGCCTTTCTATCAGAAGTGCAAGGTCCATAAACATTTGTGAGTATCCAATTATCTTGAGATAAGTTGCAAGTGAACTTAATGGATAAAGAAAATTCATTCTAAAATGCAACTTCTCCACTAAACATAGATCCATTGCAGATTATAATAAGGCCCCCTAAAGCTCCAACAAAAGGCAGAAACTCAAATCTGTTAAACTTCTTTATGCAATTTTTTTTATGTACTCTAAGTCAAAGTTCTCCTTTTAGTTTCTTGTAGACAAATAATGTCACAACAAGATTCATCATTTTTTCTTCAAAGATCTAGCCATTTCTTTTCTGAGTTTATCCCCCTCAGATTCCAATTTTAAATTTTCCAAATTCTCTTATTATCCATAAAACATTGGGCAAAGGTTGACAGAATGGTGATGAGCAAAGTGTGCTCCCCACCAGAAACAAGAAAAGTGCACATTCCCAAGATATATCATAATTATCCATATCCTTATGCAGAAGAAGCAAGGGGTATCAAAGCTGTAACCATTACAGTCAAAGCCACAAACACTACCAACAAGGCAAGCAAAACAGAAGTTTGTGTTACACATCTAAAGTTATTTTGGTGCTTTCTTTTTCCCCTGCCAACAATGTATTTATCTCAGCCCCTTGTGTGTTTGGTTTTTATCCGAATAGACGTTGAACAAGGTGAATATTAGGAGCCTCAGGAGTATTACCAAGATCCATCTTATTCGACAACTGAACTTCCATGCAAGCATTTCCCCATGCTTGCAGTATGTATAGCACCTATTGCATCTATCTTATTCTTGCAACATAATCGCGTCACGAATAAAATTGAATCCCAAGTATGGCATAGCCTTTACTTTTACACCCCACCGAAGCCTGTTCCCTCAATCATATGAGCCATTACTGCAGGAGTTGTTTGAGCCATGCGAGTCATAGAATTACATGTGTAGGGTTTGTGAGTGTCTTTGAATAATGAGGTAGCTAAACAACTGAATTGAGTAGTAAAGGGATAACTAAAGAAAGAGGCACTGGTGGGCAATATATGATATATGGTTTTTATCCGCTCACTTGTGTCCCGTAGGACCCAAGTACTTGATTCTTGTTCCTTGACTATCACACTATCCGCATGTGAGAACATGAATCCCCTTAGCTAGATCTTGAATCATTTCTTATTTCTTGGGGCCACAAACTAGTTTGGGGCTTTACTACTATCCCGTACTTATGCCATGCTACTGCTTTATTTACTACTGTTGCTCATGGAGAGTGTTTACTACTGTACTATTTAGGAACCCCATGCCACGTTTTTGCTGTATCGACAAGACCAGACACACTTTTGGCTTCCCGGTCATTTACAGCTGTCGCCACACCCTAGGTCCGACTTAGTAGAGGGTAGCTTCCTGGGCTGCCCCCTGAAATATTGGATGAACCTTGTGATTGCTTTGTTGTGATGCCTCGTTGGGTTTTCATTTTGTTTTTCCTAGGTTGATCGTCCGTGTGTTGCTATTTGTGTACCCCTGCAAGGTAAATCTTTCTGAAAGTCGTGTCCGCGGTTATGGATGACTTTGAGCACAATTTCTCGATCATAGACAAGCATAACTAAAGTACTGCTTTTAAATTGACTGAAACTTAACTAGTAACAGTGCTATATTCATGGAATGATTAATAAAACTGCCAACAGATGGGATGTTCTTTCGCCTTCTCGTTTGGGAATGGGGAGGTGGGCAAGATATGTTTATTTATGTTGCTATATATCTGTTGGGTAATTAACTGTTTTTTAATTAACGAGCATCCGTCTATCATTAGTTAGGCGGATGTTGTAGCGTGTCTCTATAGAACTTCTAGGATGTATTGTCGCTACTATTTCATCACCCTCAGGTTGTTCCCTTTAGATGCATAAAGACTTGCTGAGTGCGTTAGGGTCTCACACGATAAAATATTGGTTCATATGGATAGGTAGACTCTGAGGAAGGTTACCGGTTCGAAGAGACTATTGATGCTGGCGACGACTGCCTGGTGTAGAGATTCCGTGGATGGAGATCCATGAGTTATGTGGGCAGGATGTGCTTATTTTCAAGGCATCTTATGCCAATTTGCTTCTTATCCATACTCGGATCCTGATTACCTCTTCCTCTTGATACTTTGATGTCTGATGTATGAGGATGTATCCTAAATTATTAGCTATCTAGTATTTTTGATATTGCCATATGGTGTTGAATATTTCTATTTCTTTTAGATGGTTTGGATCTGATGTACTCTTGTATGTCGCTGACATACACACTTGTGTATGTTTTGTTCGCATGCCTATCGACTACACAACTCACACTTGATATAATTTTCTTGCAAAGTGGATAGGGTGGTTGGCCGGTACTATGCCTTGCTCTACTTAGACGGGCCTGCACGTGGGTGGCCTTTGGGCCTCCATAGTAGAACCACCTTATGCACTTTAAGTTCATCCTGGCTTGTTTCTGAAAGCGTAGTGTCTGAGGTATTACAATGCTCTATCCAGAATAGGCTCTATGCAATAAGTTCCGGATGGTGTTTTTTTAGAGAACTTAAAAGTTCCCTCCATATAGGAGTTGATGAGGACTATCAAATGAAAACCGACTCCCCTTTAGTAGCAGCTCTGGCTATAATTCCCAGCTAGACACAACCCTTTCTAGATTTCCTGATAGATGGAAGATTATTCGAAGACAAAGTTCTGGTCCGACAGATCGTCCGGTGAGCAAAATTATATACGATAATCAATGGTGAGATCTATAAGTAGAGAGTTTCTGGGGTTTTCCAGCGCAGTATTTCTCCGGAAGAAGGAGTGGAAATCTTATGAGATATCCATGAAGGAGAATGCGGCCATCACATTGCAGCCAAATCCTTAGTGGCAAAATCTTATCTACATGGATTCTTTTGGCTCACAGCTAAGGAAGATGCCGAGAAACTAGTCAAGTCATGCAAAGGCTGCCAGAAGTATGCCCATCAAGCACATGTTCCAACTGATTAGCTAAGAACAATCCTTATCACATGGCCATTTACGGTCCGGGGGGCTTGATATGGTAGGGACGTTTAGGATGACAAAGTGTGGATTTACCCATCTCCTAGTAATGGTGGATAAATTTAAAAAATGTATTGAGGCTAAACCCGTAACAAATCCTGATGGAGCCATAACCAAAAGGTTCGTCGAGGATGTAATCATATGGTTTAGATATCCGCACAGTATTTTTAATAAAAACGGGAGCAACTTTTCCATGGAAGAACTAGCTAAATTCTACGAAGATCATGGGATCCGACTTGATATTGCATCAGTCGCACATCCACAAGCCAATGTACAAGTCGAAAGGGAAAACGTTCTCATTTTACAGGGACTCCGACCTCGTCTCGAAGAACCACTTCATCGTGTTGCGGGGGCTTGGGCGGAAGAATTACCGTCTGTGATATGGTGCTTGCGAACAAATCCTAATAAGTCAACCAGATAAACTCCTTTTTTCTTGGTCTACAGTGCAGAAGCAGTTCTTCCGAGTGATTTAATCCATCAATCTCCCTGAGTCAAAGTTTATATAAAACAATATGCATAAGTTTCTCGACAAGATGATATCGATATAATCTAAGAAGTTTGTGTTGTTGCTGAGAAGAGATCTACATCCTATTAGTAGAAGTTACACATGTACCATAGTCGTCAAGTGCAAAATCATTCTTTTAGAAAGGATGATTTGGTTCTCCGACTCGTGAAAAAGGAATGCACAAACTTCCTCGATTTGGTAAGAACCTTTTATGATTAGCCGAGTTCTGCATAATGGGTCATACAATTTAACTAATATGAGATCAATCAAGGAAAGACCTGATACCCAGAAGAGAAAGAGAGCTGGTGGTAGTACAAACCCGGATAAATTAGACCGTCCATGGAATATTACACAACTACGTCCCTTCTATTCTTAGTTATATTTCCTTGTAATCATATGTACATGTTCAAAGTGAAAAAAGTATTGGTTTCCTCATAATTCTCCGAGAAGATTTTTACCATCTAATTTCAAAAGAGCATGTCAATTTCAAAAATCCCTAGATGCCTAAAAGTACTTTGTGATCATGTTCATTCTAGTTATGATTTTTTAAAATCTATAAAAATGTTACCTTAGGGTGTAAATATCATTTTATGTTTATACTTTGGTATTTTATCCATTGCTTAGACGCGGGTATTTTTTGAGTAATGAATTGTTGGTACTAGAAGCTTTGTTTCCGAGTTTAAACTGGTTTAGCAATTGAGCTCCATTGCTCGGCAAACTTTCCATGCTAAAGGTTGGCCATTTCATCAAAGGGACAAGGCAGAGAGCCAGATAAAACGAGAAGTGTACACAAAGTGCTTAAGAAATTTTTGAGCACACATCAAATATATAGAAAGTTCTAAGTAGTAAAGCATTAGTTCTTCAACACATAGAACCAAAAAATATAGTACCATCATTATAGACCATATAAATGTTTCAGGATAATGCATAAATGTTTATGCTACATATTCTGGTAGTGGTGGATACCTTGGAGTGCTGGAGTCGACATTGTCGCCAACTTGTTCAGGAGAGTCGGAGGTTTCTTTGTCTTCAATGAGGCTATCTTCCGGATCTTTTGGCAAAGGGGCACAACAGATGATTGGAAGAATGGTGTCGCATAGTTCGTCGTCTCTGACATGCGACAAGCTTAGCTTTCATAAGACTCCTAGATAGCCTTGATGTCTTACAACTTACCCTCATCGTATTTAGTTGCGATGCCCTTAGTGATGTTCCATATTTGCATCTCGCTATGGTGACTCATCACCATAGTGTGGGAAGTTTGTGCTGTAGTCCGGGCGTATGACATCTTCCAATCTTCGATAAGCTTCAGAATCTCCTTCGCTCTGTACCTCATTTCAAGTACTGGCAGTTTGTCCAAATCAGAAAGTTCTACCGACTCGCTAGCTTCTTCAAGAATCTGACAGAAGTCGTAAACAATATGTCCGACTACCTTGATGCGCTCGAAACAAGGGTTAGAGGAAGAAGAGTCTGACAATTTTAGAGGATCTGGAAAAGAACAAAATCAAAAAATCGGACTAAATAAAAGTCAGAAATAGAAAGGGAAAACAATTTCTGGAAAATTACCAAGCACACATTGGTTCCACTGGGAACGCTCTTCTCGAAATGAGATTAACTCTGCTTCGGTGGCTCGGGCAAGATCCTGCTTACTATCAAACTCTCTCTTCAAATCATCATAATTATTATCTTGGAGGGCCACCAATTTCTGGAGCCTCTCGGTCTCCATGATGGTTAACTCCAGTAGGTTGGTCACAGATTTCTCGTGCTCATCCTTTATCTTGTTCAGCTCTTCGCAAAGTTCGTCATTTTCCATCTGGAGGACCTTGAAGTTTTTGGCCTCCTCCACCATATTGCTTGACTGGCTCAACAATTCTGCAAAGGACACAATCAACAAAATATCATCTGGAAGAAATGTTCGACTAATAAGAATCAATAGTTGTGATTGAGTGTCAAAAAAGTTTACCTTCTGCCTCATCTGTTTTGATCTACAACTTGGAATTCTCTAGACGCAAAGACTTGATTTCTTTGTTATTGTTGCATATGTTCTTTAATAGTCCCTGGTTGTAAGATACAACTTTCTATAACTTAAAGACGGTATACTTTCATACGGCTACTAAGACTTGGGCTGCAACTTTAACTAAGTTAAATTCTAGCACGATCCTACATCGTTCTTTTGCAGCCTATAAGCATCAACTCGGATCTTATGCTATGATATTTGTCTGACTTTATTCTTGGGGGCTAGAGGATATGATAATAAATATTGCAAACAAGATTCGAAAAATTTACAACATGCTCCAAGTGCAGCTTTTCAAATCCGATCTTCCTGTTGTGGAAAACCTTCTTAGCGAGGGAGATAGGTTTTTCACTAGAATTTCTCCGGCTTCGATATTTTGATCTCTGACTCGGATTTGTTCCAGGAGGCCTTCCACCTTCACATCCTCGATCACTTCGCCCACCGCTTCCATAGTTAGGACTTGCTTCTTAATATTGGTTTGAGCCATTTTGAGAATCTCATCTTTCTTCTTCCTCTTCAGGCCAAGAGCAGCAGAGCTGGCAAACTTATCCACCTTCCCTGATGACACATCCATGGGACCAGTACCCTTAGTGGGTTCACCCTTGTTAGTAGTTGGTCTACCAGTGGTAACCAATGCTTGCATGGCAGTGGGATTGTCAGGGATGGCAGTGCCATCATGCGGAGAAGAAAGAACGTCCGGTGCTGAATTTTGGGTAGTGGTTGGAGTGAAAGGGGTACAACTGGTGACATTGCAAGTTTCTCCTAGTGCAACAACTTGACCGGTTTACTCTCCAGCTTTGACTTGCTCTTCAAAATTAACTTAACTCTGAGATGCACAAAACACAAATATTAGATGCCTCGGAAAGTACAAAACGAGTACTGAAATATATAAGGTACTTACTTTTAACCACTAGCTGTTGGGGATATGCTAAATGGATATCACCATTGCATGTATCTAATCCGGCTAACCGTTTGGACAAGATCTATGAGGCCCGTGAAGCACAATACTTCGGACCACGTTGCTTTGTCCGAATGATACGGGCCATAACTTACCCCAAGGATTTCTGGATTGACAAGACGATCAGGCCCTATGACGGTATTTCCAGGATAGCTACGTGGTTGCATGATTATAGTGAAGCGGTGGAGATCGTAGGGGGGAACCCCAACCACGCCATCAAGTACCTCCCACTGATGTTGACAGGAACTTTCCGCCAATGGATTAACGACTAGCTAGAGAAGTCCATATGCAATTAGTTGGACATGCATGAGGCGTTCACTAAGAATTTCAAGGCTATGTATAAATGACCCTCTGCACTATCGATGAAAAATTCCTGCACGGGATTGCACGATCAGACCGCTATGGCCGCCTTCATCGATGACATGGAAAATGGAACTTTGCTCTGACATACATTGAAGCGCCTGTAGGACAATCACAAGATGGATCTCAATCAAATTATCTCCTTGGCCAGTGAGTTCATGGCCGCTGACGATGATGCTCCTCTCTGCCGGCAATAGCTATACGAACCCATGCCAAGAGGAACACCAACAACACGCAGAAGAATCTTATAGAAGAAAAGCCACCTTCCGACATGGTAGCCATAACGTTCCCGGGAAGAGGCAAAGGCGGACAGCATGGAGGCAAGAGGGCTGGTCTTGGGCAGCAGCGCGGTAGCGAAATGACCCCGGTAGCGTCTCGCGTTCCCTATATGTAAGAGGATGTAATACCTCAGACATTATGCTCTAAGAAACAAGCCAGGACGAACCCAAAGTGCATAAGGTGGTACTACAGTGGAGGACCAAAGGCCATCCACGTGCAGGCCCGTCTAAGAGGTGCAGGGCACGGTACTGGCCAACCACCCTATCCACTTTGCAAGAAAATCGTATCAAGTGCGAGTGGCGTAGTCGACAATCATGCAAAGAAAACATACACAAGTATGTATGTCAGCGACATACAAGAGTACATCAGAGCCAATCCATCTAAAAGAAATAAAAATATTCAACGCCTCATGGAAAGATCCAAATTAGTAGATAATTCTAATAGTTTAGGATACATCCTCATACATCACATATCAGGGTATCGAGCGGAAGCGGAAGACAAGATACGAGTACGGATAAGAAGCAAATTGGCATAAGATTCCTTGAAAATAAGTATATCCCGCCCACAGATCTCACAGATCTCCATCCCCGGAATTTCTACACCAGACGGTCGTTATCACCAACATCGGTCTTCTCGACCCACGAGCCTTCCTGCGGATATACCTGTCCATCTGAACCAATATTTATTGTGTGAGACCTTAAGGGACTCAGCAAGTCTTTATGCATCTAAAAGGAACAACCTGAGGGTGATGCAATTGCAGCGAAAATAAAGCCTACCAGTTCTATAGAGACACGCTACAATATCCGTGTAACCAATGATAGATGGACGCTCGTTAAATAAACAACAGGTAATTACCCAACATATATATTAGCATAAATAAACATCGCTCTCCCACCTCCCCGTTCCCAAACAAGAAGGCAGAAGAACATCCCATCTGTTGGCAATTTTATCAATCATTCCATTATTATTGCACTATTGCTAGTCAAGTTTTAGTCAATTTAAAAGCTATACTTTATTTATGCTTGTCTATGATCGAGAAACTATACTCCAAGTCGTCCATAACCGTGGACACGGATTTTAGAAATATTTACCCTGCAGGGGTGCACAAATAGCAACACATGCATGATCAACCTAGAAAAATTAAATTAAAACCCAACGAGGCATCATGACAAAGCATTCACCAGATTCATAGTTAATTTCAGGGGGCCACCCCGCTAAGTCATCCGCTACAAAGTTGGATGGCTCTGCGACGGACTAAGGGGTTTGTGCCAATGGCTGTAAACTAGGCTTGTCGATACCGCAAAAACATTCCACATTCCTAAATAATACAGTAGTAAATAAAGCAGTAAAACATGGCATAAATACAGGATAGTAATAACGCCCCAAAATTGTTATGCCACCAAGAAAATAAATATGACTCAAGCTAGGAGTAAGGGGATTCATGGTCCGACATGCGGATAGTGCAATAGTCAAGGAACAAGAATCAAGTACTCAAGGTCCTATGGGACACAATAGGGCGGATAAAACCCAGATCTCAACTATTGTCCACCAGTGCCTCTTTTTGTAGTTATTCCAATTGTAACTACCTCGGTGAATTACGCTCCTAGTTACAAGCCTGGATGAGCGGAAATGGTTAAAATAGTACGGTGGGGCCCAAATGCCACTCACAGGTAGACCTTTCGGCCGTCCTAACCATTTCCGAACATCGGGACAAGAACGGGCGGCGTAATCGGCAGGCGAAGGGATCAACTACATACACAAATGAGTATGTATGCAAGCCACCATACAATGGTTCTCAGAGTCATTCCATCTAAAAAGAAAGGAAATATTGCAACGCCATACGGCAAGATCCAAATATTCTAGATAGATATAATAGTTTAGGATATCTCCTCATACATCAAACATCAGAGTATCAAGCGGAAGCGGAAAACAAGATCCGAGTACGGATAAGAATCAAATTGGCATAAGATGCCCCATAAATAAACACATTCCGCCCACAGATCTCACGGATCCCCGTTCCCGGAATCTCTACACCGAATGATCGTTGCCCACATCGTCCGTCTCCTCCACCCAGTATCCATCTTGCGAGTTTACCTGTTCATCTGAATCAAACAATTTATCGTGTGAGACCCTAGGGGTACTCAGCAAGTCTTTATGCCTCTAAAGGGGACACAACCTGGGGTGACGCAATTGCAGCAAAAGATAAACCCTAACAATTCTATAGATACTCGCTAACCATCCGCCTAACCAGAGATAGATGGATGCCTGTGAATTAATAACAACAGTTATAACGGTAATATAACAGATCCATCCTCCTCCTCTCTTACCGACGAGGAAGCGGACGAACAATCCCCCATCCGTTGGCAGTTTTATTATCCATTTCATGAGTGTTGCACTATTTACTAGTCAGGTACTAAGTCAAATTAAAAGCGGTACTTTAGTTATACTTATCTATGATCGAGAAACTGTGCTCCAAGTCGTCCATAACCGCGGACACGGCTTTCAGAAAGATTTACCCTGCAGGGGTGCACAAATAGCAACACACACTCGATCAACCTCGGAAAAACCAAATCAAAACCCAACGAGGCATTCACGACAAAGCGATCACAGGATTCAGAAATATTTCAGGGGCCACCCCATTAAGCTACCCGCAACGAAGTTAGCCGACTCCGAGACGGTCTCAAGGTTTGCGTAAGTGGCTGTAAACGACTGGGAACCCGAAAATGTGACTGGGCTTATCGATACCGCGAAAACACTCCGCTTCCCTAAACAGTACAGGTGCATTCCTCGCACAATTTTAAATTAAGCAGTAAAGCATGGCATAAGTACAGGATAGTAATAAAACCTCAAACTACTTTGTGGCCCCAAGAAATAAGAATGAATCAAGCTCTGGCTCAGGGGGGTTCATAAGCCTCCCGGATGTGGATAGCGCGAATATTCAAGGAACAGGAATCAAGTACTCGGGGTCCTACGGGACACAAGTGAGCCTGAAGAACCAAATAGCGAATATGGCTCACCGATGCCACTTTCATTAGTTATCCCATTACTACTCAGGTTAAGTTGTTTAGGTACCTCGTTATCCATCAGACTCTCACATACCCTACACATGCTGTTCTACGACTCGCATGGCTCAAACAACTCCTGTAGTAATGGCTCATGGGATGGAGGAACAAGCTTCGGTGGTGTTTAAAAGTAAAGGCTATGCAATACTTGGGATTCAATTTAATGCAATCGCGACTCAATGATGCAAGAATAAGTTAGAGGCAATAGGTACTATATGTATGCAAGCATGTGGTAGTGCTTGCCTGGCAGCTCAGTTGAAGCGAGAGAAGGATCTGGGTAGTGCTCCTGGGTCTCTTGATATATCCCCTGCTCAGCGTCTATTCGAAGAAGAACCAAACAAACAAGGGCCAACATAAATAAAGTGCACAAGCATATGAATAAAATGCATCAAGCAAACAATCATATCATGATGAATGATGCACAATTTGCATGGCAATAATGTAGCATGGCATGGGTGAGGTGTGGAATACAAGTATAAATCATTTTGTTGAGTTTTAATCATGTTTTAACCTCAATTAAGTTGCTGTATACATTATATTTATATGATGCATGCTGCAAAACAGAACAAGGAATGCATAAACAGAAAGGTCTCGTCGAGCTAATCATTTTAGACATATCATTTGTTAAATTTGGAGTTATAAAACAAAAGTTATTAATTAATTAAGGAAAAAGGGCATTTTATTGTAATTTTAATCAACTTAAAAATTAAAGTGTCCAAAATATATTT
The DNA here is from genome assembly GCA_916181665.1 of Avena sativa. NCBI lineage: Eukaryota > Viridiplantae > Streptophyta > Magnoliopsida > Poales > Poaceae > Avena > Avena sativa. Next base: position 124,246,704 of record OV702296.1, read on the forward strand.
TGAAGGGCATATTTGAAATCCTCACATTTTTCTGATTTCAAAACATATATTACATGTTTAATTTGGGTTTATATTTCAGAAGTTATTTAAATACAGATTTGAATTTGAATTTAAAACATTTTCTGGAAATTTAAATCAAAACAGAAAACCAGAAAATACTTTTGTCACCCAGCCCAGTGCTAGCCAGAGCCACCGACAGGTGGGCCAGTTGCTGACTGGGCGAAACGGCGCGCGTTGGACTTTCCTCACCGCGAGCTGTGCTAGCCTATGCAGCGGACAGGTGGGACCAGTGGCTACGGGTCCACATGTCAGCGGCCGAACGCGCGGAGGCTGACAGATGGGGTCGAGCTGGAGCGCGGGTTGAGATTAAAAGATGTCAGGGGGTTTTCTGGGAGAAGGCCACGGCGGCTGACTAGTGGGTCCTCTAGGAGCGCGGGTTGAGGCGAGAAAACGGCAAGGGGGTAACTGCAAAAAGGGCGCCCGTACTGTTCCTCTTCTCGTCGAAGCCTGACGAAACTGAAGACGCAGCGCGTGGTGCGGAAAAGCAGGCGCGGCACGGACTCGATCTCGCGACGCGGCGAGCGCACAGGCGGCGGCTACCGCTGCGGCTAACGGGGGTTGGTGTCAGGAGGGGGAACCGCGGCTAGATATGGGGCTATGCGGTGCGAGAGCGAGCAGACAGAAGCGAGCGGCGGCGCGCAGAGGGCGTTCGACGAAAGGGCCGGCAGATCTAGTCGACGATGGCGAGGCGGAGCATGTCAGAGAGGTCGAGGCGCTCACCGGGAGTGGGTCGGTGGGGTCGGATCGTGTCGGAGCGCAGGGAAACGGCGAGGACGCAGACGGACCGGAGTTAGGGTTTGGCGTCGGCTCGTCGGTGAACTTCGGCGCTGGTCCTTCTCCTCCTCTGTGACAGGTACTGGTCGAAGCAGAGGGACCTCCTCGTCCTTCCCGACCACCTCCACGTCGCGCTCGTCGGCTGGATCGGAGAAGCGTCGGTGGAGCAGACGGTGGCCAGCGTTGGGGTAGACGGTGGTGAGGGAAGGCAGGGAGAGAGGGGAGCGGCCTGGGAAGATCTGGGGGATGCAGAGGTGTCGTGGGGAAGGGGAAAAAGGAGGGAGAGGGGGAGATGGCGTGTGGGAGCGGGGTAGATGGAAAAGGTGGCTCGGGTGCCACTTTTCCTTCTCCTCCTCACGTGCTCGAGCTGGAGCTCGGGGCAGGAGCAGGGTAGGGAGCTGGCAGGTGGCCCAGGGAAGGAAGGAGAGGGTGGTGGGGCTAGGGTGGCAGAGAGAGAGCTAGAGAGAGAGAGGGGTAGGCTCGGGTTGGAGCTAGGGTTGGAGGGGAGGCTCGGGCTAGGGTTTTGTACTAGGGTTGGGGTAGGGTTGGATGGTAGCTAGGTTGCCAGGGTGGTCAGGTGGGGCCTGCAGGGCAGAGAGAGGAGAGAGGCCGAGATAGGGCAGGTGGGTAGCTAGGGTAGGTCATGGTGGGGTGGCTCGGCTAGAGAGAGGAGAGATGAGGGAGGGGACTTAGGGTTTAGAGGGAGAGATTAGGTGGAGTGGTTTTTCTTTTGACAAGATCAAGCAAGAACATGCCAAGCTCAAACAAGATCTAGACAAGAAAAAGAGAGGGTGAGATGAGGTGGTGAGGGTTTAAGCAAGATCAAAAAAAATAAGACCAAGCCAAAAGAGAGGGGGAGATAGAGATGGAAGATGATCCACTCAAGAATTCAAATAAAATCCAAAAGACTAGAATGTGGTGATACTTGCATGGCCCATGCAAAATATTTAATGCCATGTCTATTCTTGTGAGAACAATAATATTAACATGGCATTATTATTATGCATTCCCAAAATTGAAATAAAAGCCAAGCAAAAAGAATTAAAAGGATGCCCCATGTGGAGTAGATGGAGATGACCATATTTGAATAGAAATGGGACTTGCTAGTGTGTATGTGCCACTAGGTATTTAGTAAGCCCAAAAATATCCCAACATGATAATAACCCCAAAACAACCCATATGGAAGCTAGGAAAAGGTCCCACTCACAAGGCATGCAAAGGTGGCCATGTGGCTCTCATAAACCAATAATGTGGAAACAATATGGTGCATATATGAGAGCATGTGGAGATAGAATTGGATCCATTCCAACCCACATGAGCTAGAGGTAAAAACCAAATAAGTGTAAAGCTCACATATAGGGGAATGGTGGAATTATAAGGTGGTGACAGAGAAAGGTGATGGAGTTGAATAAAAGATATGCCCCCAACTCAACTTGGGCATTAAACAATATATCAATAACCAAATACAATATCAAGAGGCAAATACAATTTACAATGCATATGAGATAAGAACCAAATAAAAAGGTTTTATATGATGCTTAAATGCAAGGTGGCATGATGACATGAACATGATATAATTATGATGCAACAATTATATAGGAAGTAGCCATTATATTACTAGACCAAGTAGCATTACAATTGTTAGACAATTGGGATGCTACACCATTACTACTCAATTTAGTTATTTAGGTAACTCATTATTCAAAGACACTCACAAACCCTACACATGCAATTCTACGACTCACATGGGTCAATCAACTGCTGTAGTAATTTCTCATAAGATTGAGGGAACAAGATTCAGTGGGGTTTCAAAGTAAAGGCTATGCAATACATGGGATTCAATTTAATTTGGATCGCAACTCATGACGCAAGAATAAGATAGATGGAATAGATGCTATATATAGTGCAAGCATGGGGAAATGCTTGCCTGAAAGTTCAATTGCATAATAAGATGGATCTGGGTAATAGTCCTGAGGCTCCTGATATTCTCCTTGCTTAGTGTCTATCCAATTAAAAACCAAACACATAAGGATCCGAAATAAATACATTGCACAATCATATAAATCATATGCAACAAGCAAACAAATATGCCATGATAGAATGATGCACAATTTACATGGCATACCATAGCATGGCATGGGTGATATGTGGGGTACAAGAATAAAGCATTTTATTAATTTTTTAGTCATGTTTTACTTCCATAAACCTTACTTCCCCATTAATATTTATATGATGCATTCTTCCATTAATGTCATGGAATGCCTATTTAGAATGGGCTTGTCGTCCACATCGATTTAAATATATCATTTGCTAAATTCGGAATTACGGAAATAAAGTAATGCATTTATTAAGAAATAGCATTTATTAACAATTAAATTATTTCGAAATTTTAAATTCCTCAAATGATATTATAAATAACATAATCATATTCCTCTCATTTTTATGATTTAAAAACATATATTATTTACATTACTTGGAATTATAAATTTAAAACAATATTTAAATGCAATGATTCAAATATGGTCAATTGTCAAAGGTTTGACTAGTACAGTATCAAATTTTAACATATGGTTGAATTCATATTTGAAAAACATTCATATTTTATTTTGATAGTTTCTTCAAATTCAAAACTATTTAGAAGATATGAATTATATTGATATATATTCATCTTTGGTTTTATTCGAATTTGGAAAATTATAAAAGGTTTTTGTTACCTGAAGTAAGTCTAGCCTAGTGCCACACACATGTGGGGACAGCAGGGCCGCGAGGTCACACGGGTACGCGCCAGCGAGAGGGTGCCACGTGGGACATCCAAGGACTGTGGGTTGGGGGAGAAGAAACTGCAGCGGTCTTTTAAAAAAAGGTCTGCGAGGTCTGAATCTGATGAACGGATCTCGATTGCGAATATAGCTAGCTGGCCGTGTTTTGGATTGAAGATGACAAACGAACGGTGGAGAATTTTGTTACAATTGCGACAAGAAGATAACAAAGAATGAAAATAAAAAACACAGCAAGGGGACAGAGATTTAACGTGGAAAAACCTCTCCAACAAAGAGAGAAAAAACCACGGGCGCCAGCCAGCGAAATTTTACTATATCGAGGAGTGTTTACAAACGCCGGGAATTTTACAGATGCAACTCATCCCAATCGGCGGCTTACAAGGGGTTTATATATCGGTGAAAACCTAGGTCTTCGACGATCGCCTCGCTCCGCTTGTCAGAAGTTGGCCTATACTTTATAGAATTTGGATTAACATATAACAAATTTTGCGACGCCATAAAGAGCAAAGGTGTAGAGGCGATCAAGGGAAACAACTATTGTCAAGGGGCCATCGACGGATCTTGATGACAACATAGAGGAAAACCAAGGCAGACAATCGTCCGCACTGAACAGGTTCTCTCTCTTCACCCCTCCTCCCGTTGAGAGTCGCCGCCCTCGTTCTTGGCCTCCCCCGACTCCTCTCCGCCGGCTCTGCTGGCCGGAGTTGGAGAAGGGGGAGCGCCGTAGTAGATAGGTTTAGGGGTAGGTTTGGCGTTTTGCCGGTTGCGGGCGCTATGCCCAGTAGATGGAGCGGATGGGCAGATCTTGGCGTTGGGATCTGGCTAGCCCTAGGGTTCCTCCTTCTTCTTCTTCAACTCCGATGGCTGGAGGGGGAAAGGGAGTGGAGAAACACTGCCTCCTGGAATAAATTCAATGTTGGCTACCTGGTGAAGATCTGGTGCTGCTGGAAGCGATTCTTCTCGGCCGGCCGTGGCGGCGAGGGGGAAGGTTGCCTTCCGGCAGTGCGTGTCGTGCTGAAGTGGCTCCTGGCCGGCCTTGGTGGCGAGGGGGAGCGCACTAGCGGCACCACGGCCTGGCTTCTTCCTAGGCGACCCTATCCTTGGATTTGCTGCAGATGCATCTTCTACGGCTTCCCTCCCTCATCTCGGGCAGGAGCTCTGAGGGAGGGGCTCGGTTTCTGGGAGCATCGGCAGCAGATCCTGGAAGCTCATCATTGCTCTTTCTCGGTGTCTTCTCCGGATCTGGACGCGGAGGTCGCGTCTGCCATGGATGTTGATCCGAGTGACGGCGGTGATGATCTTTCCTGGAGAAGTGAAGCCATCTTTTTCTGCAGATCCAAATCGGAGGCATGGAGCCAGCCGATTATCCAAGCCGCATCGAGGCTAGCAAGCTCGCCGGCAAGACCCGGCGCTCCCTCAACCTCCATCGTGAGACCAGTCAGAAGCAGAGGCGTGTTGGAAGGAGGACCCAATTGCGTTTCTTGTTTATGTTTTAGGGTGCTCTTTGTAAAGCGTTTGGACCTGTTTGTTTTTTCATATTTTTTAGGGTTCTGCGTGAAAATGTGTAGCTCCACCGTCGTATTTTAACGAAGGCTTCCTGCCCCTTCTGGGGCTCTCCTGTTAAAAAAAAAAGGAAAACCAAGGCAAAACTGACAGAACTGTCTGAACTACGGCTACTCCATTCAGTGAAAACTGCCCGATTTTCGTGGAACATTCCTAGAGCTACAAACAACGGATGAAAGCGTGGTTTGATCCCATAGATAGAGGGAGTCTCCCTCTTCTCAAGCGCGTGATGGAAAGTACCGGAGGTGGATCGTGTAAGCCATAATTCTATGTCGAACAAAGGTACTATGGTAGGAAAAACTGCTACTATCGTCGTCTGCGTGCGCGCGGCAGAGTTTGTCGTCGGCCAGGTTGATGTGGTAGAGGCAAAAATGGCGTGATGCAAGAACAAAACGAGAAGAAGAGGTACTGGGTTTAGAAGAGGAGGAGGGCTGAAAGACGTGCCCCGTGTTGAGTGGAGCTTGTCGAGGCGGGAGAAGACAACGACAAGAGGAGGCGAAGGCGTTGTCCTGCGGGTTCATGGTGATGGCATCCCCGAGCGATGGCTGCTCCCGGTTTCTCCTGTGCGGCTACAAGTCCAGAGGTGTGGGCGAGGTCAGGACGCCGGGTAACATGTGGCCAGCGAGGAGCCCAAGGTAGTGGCCAAGGTGCGCAGGCTGCTAGGGTTTAGAGGTATACCGAGGAAGGAAGATGGTTGGGATGGATCAAGATCTGGGACAAAGAGAGATCTGGGACAAAGAGGGAGTAGTTGAGGCTGCCCAGGGTTGCGCTCTACTGCTGCTTTAACAGCAGAAAGAGAGAGAGATAGAGAGATCGCGAGAGAGAGGATAGGTGCACGCGTGGTGCGTGAGCGTCTGGCGCACATGGTGAGCTGTCGTGGGGTGTTGGTGTCCACCGATCGCAAGGGAGATGGTTTGGGGTCCCCTCTTTTTTCTTGATTTTGCCCACAGTTACAGTACCTCTACTGGCTTGTCTAAATTTGGTAATTTATATCTTTCTATAGACAATGGTGTAAAAAGATTTTCTTTTAGACAAACCTAGTTTTTTAGTGGCTAGTCTAAATTCGGTAGTCTATATCTCTAACAGATATATTTCCAACAGATATATTCTCAACAACTATATTCTAGTTCTATATATTCCAGTCTATATCTTTCATAGTCACGCCGCTCCCATTTCTATTTATACACTTGCACACAAATAGATCAGTATATATACATCTAGTCAATTCAGTATAGACAAGTAGCAGTTCAGCCGCAAAAATTCAGCATATACATGTAGCAGTACATACATACGTTGGCAAAAGTCAGTCAGCAATTCAACACAAACAGTTTGTAGCACTGTATACTGAATCAAGAGAGCAGCACCAAGAACCGTGCCCCTGGGCCGCAAGTGAGCACGCGGCAGCTAGAGGCTCGGCAGCCACACACGGGTGGCGCCCCACCGAACCAACAAGCTCGGCGGCCACCGCCTCCCATCTCCCCTACAAAAACCACCGCGATCTAGATCTAGCATTATTTCTCCGGTCAGTCTATCCACGAATCAAAAAAGGACATACCTCACAGCTACAGCGAGCTCAGGGCAGAGGCACGGCCGTCCGCCTCGCCTCCAGCTGCTCCGGATTGGCGCGGGAGCAAGGTCGAGTGGCAGCAGTTTCGTTTGGACGTCGTCGCTCGGTGGTCCAAATGTGGAGTACCGGTAGCGATCTTGGAGGACGTCTAAAATTTAGACCACCGTATACACTAGCCACTGGAGACGTATTTTGACTCGCCGTGGTCTATATTTGGCTTAGACTACCGGATACACCAGCCACTAGAGATGCTCTTAGAAGTGTAAAAAGCATGGGATGTGGTGGTGGTTGAGAGGGGAGGAAGGCACATGGGTTGTCGACCCTTTTTCAATGTATGAAGGGAGAGAGGGAAAGGAAGGGTCCAGGGTTGGAGTGGTGGTGGTGAACATCTTGCCTTGCAAGCAAGGAAGAGAGAGATGCCACGACAAGGAGGGGTAGATATGTTGGTTTAGGATAGATTAGGGTTTAGCCAAAATAGTTAGTCTCTTTTTATTTCTTCCATTTCTTTTGGTTTGATTTACTTAAAACAATCTCTTGTGAAAAATTCCAAACCACAAGATCAACTAAAATCCAAGAATAAACAGGTTGGTTAAGGTGGTGATCTGAGGTAGCTTGCTTGACTTGATCATTCACTTGAATTCAAAATAATAAGCACTACTCCAAGACCTAATGAAAATCCAAACAAAGAGAAGTTGAAGACAAACTTGCATGGGAAATGCATGGATGTTAAATGCCACCACTTGTAGTTGTGAAAGCAACCATTTGTTAACATGGGCATTTATTCCATACATGCATTCAAATTAGAATTAAGGCCCCTACAAAAATACAAGCTTGGTTAAAACATGGGATGAATGAAATAGGCATAGGTGAATATAAAACGATACATGCTAGTGTGTGTGTCCCACTAGATGATCAATCGGCCACATATAAATTTAGACATGCCCACTTATTAGAAACAACCATATAGAAGACATAGAAGCATTCCCACGCACATAGCATACAAAGGTGGCCATGTGGATTCACATAATTCATATTGTGAAAACAATAATAAACATATATGAGATAATGTAGGTATAGAAGTGGATCAATCTTATTACATATGAGCAAGAAAAATGCCAAATGAAATGCAAGGGCCCATATATAGTTTGGATGATGGAATTATAAGGTGGTGAAAAATAAAGGTGGTGGAATGTAGAAATGATTTGCCCCCAACTCAACTTGGGTAGGAAGAAATATATGAAGAGCCAACTACAATTCATCAAGAAGCAAATACAAGTAATACAATATATAATGCATACGAGATAAGAACCAAATAGATGGGTTATATATGATGCTAAAATGCAAGGTGGCATGGTGACATGAGCATGATATAATGATGATGCAATAAATGATAGGTAGGAAGTCAAAAAACATAGACTAGGCAAGTAGCATTGCCATTGTTTGACAATTGGGATGCTACAAATATCCCCCACTAAACAAGAATCTCCCTTACAAACTACAAACTTGCAAACTTGTTAGACTTGTTGCGAGTCTTGCATTTTGCTTCTTAAAACAAAAACATGAAGAGATTCAAAAGAAGGAAGATTCTTACTTAAAGCTGAAGGATGATACACATCAATAGGATTAGAGCTCGGGACTGCTCATGAAGATGATTCTATGTTTCACCGGAAGAAAGAAATGACTTTGGAGAAGTTATCAACCACTGTGAAAATAGCATTGTTTATTCCCTTAGATTTAATAAATGAAGTCCGGAAAATAATATTTCCTTCAAGCAATAGAGTTACTTGATATCAACAAAAAGATTTGGGTTTTTGATTTTTTGGATTAGATTCTTTTTGCGCTGGTAAGGACCAAAGGATCAAGCAAAGGAGGTGCACGGATTATCACCATGAAAAACAGTGATACAAGTTTATGGTAGAACCCTGAAAAAGAAGTTGAAGCTCTGCATTTATTGTAGAGATGCTTATTTCTTTCCTTAACCATGAGGTTATTGCAATAGATTTTATAATTGATGGCATTGAACACAATTGTCTTTAGCAAGAGGAAAGAATTAACAAATTGAATTCAGACATATCATGCATCCATCTTTTTTGTCGATGTCGGGGTCCTATAGCATGAGGAGTATGGGGTAGATTTTATTTGTTTCCACCAGATCGTTTAAGATTTTCCCCATCTTGAGATAAATGAGACCACCAACAAGAGATTCCTGATTACATTCTTGAGAGAACACTTCGAAAAAACAAGGCAGGAAGTAAAAGTATCGAGGGATAATGGCCACTTATAACTTCTATGGAATGAGTGAATCACATTAATCTACCAATTCAATGTACAAGAGCGAATGATAACAATAGTGGTATGGTAGCTATTCCATACCGCACCCTAAGAATTACTCCGTACATGAATAAGAAAAACTATGCAACCCAAATCTTAGAAATTTAGACTGAAGATCCTGACAAGGAGAAAACTCATGAAGCTCCATAAGGAAACAAGGATTGATGCAAATGATTCGTCAGATCTAAGATAGATGATGAAGTTATCGTCATATCGGAAGTCGCAAGCCATCGGAAAAGATATGAATGAAAATCACGGAGAAATATGAAAGATTCAACAAACAGATTACGGGTAGCACCCAAAACATGAATAGAAGAATTGTGAAATATCTGGATGGTATTCGTGGCATCCGGTGGATTGAGGATAGACAATAGAGTGAGAGGGTTTCAGAAGGTTTCTTGACGAGTAGAAGACCAAAAGATTTCTTGTCCGTCTTGAGAAGATTTGAGCGAGATTTAGCTGTATTGAGGAAATCTTCAGCAGAACGACGATAATACTTGCCAAAACAAGGAAAAGATCTAGAGTTGTTGAAATATGATGATGGGTGAAGATTAACAATTGTTTTCATAATTCCAGAATTGTGGCAATGTCTTTGGTAGAGGGATGTGATCGAGACATGTGACTATAAATTTGAGGTTTACACTTTAGAACTTTCCACACGGGGGGTGTCCACAAAGCTTGACAGAAAGATAAGAATATGTTCTTCATGTTATTCCATTGATATAGAACAGGCAAAATATTGCGAAGTTATAACACCACGAAAGGTCAACATAAGGAGCAAAGAATATATTATCTGGCCCTTCAGATAAAACAAGAGATACTAACTTGTTCACCTGGTTTATCGGATCACCAGTTGAAAGAGGGAAGATTTTGGATAAGATCCGATGATAATTCATACATTAAGTAAAGCTATTAGCGATGAAAGGACGAGATTCTCTCGTATCAAAGGGAACCTTGCAGATATGGAGTACGAAAAGATGTGAAGCCTGATAAACGAATGATGATCCACCAAAGTGCCTTAAGAAACCTCTGGATTGCCAAAGATACTTGAATATGATAAAGATATGCTCACGGTATAACTCAAAATCACAAGAGATAACCGCCAACATTAGAGGATTAGATTGATAGCATTGACCATATTTCACTCATGATAAGCGTCGTATAGCTATACCGAGAACCAAATAACAATCACAAGCATCGGATCGACACACGTTATGTATTTAGCCCAAAAGAATTTGAATATGAAGTAAAACTCCAGATTGAAGCGCCGGTAGCAAAAAAGCAAGTTAGCATGGACATGCCGACAAAGGAAGATAGATGGAGCATCGCACACGACTGAAATGAGTGAAAACATAGATGTATCAAAGAAAAAAATTCGGCATTTTTAGGCAATAAAATACCAACTGATGCGAAAAACAACTTAACAGATAGAGATATGCAGCTCCACATTCTGCGAAGGCATGCAGAAAGGACGAACACCCTTAACAAGAACGCGTTGGTTTATAATGAATCAGATAGATCACGTCGGTTTACAAAAAGCATGTCGGTATGGAATGTACCAACTATTGATAACCAAAGGAAGATTGATAACAAGGTTGGATGCAACATATAGAGAAGGATTTAACAGACATACTATGGTACTACGGAAACCCCAAACACGTGAAACCTAATTTGAATTTTTAGAAGAGGATTGATAAACGTTACACTTCCTTACCAGAAAAGGGTGGGTGGGTAACAAGAAAAATTAAAGAAGTCCTACTATCACGTTTAGTTTTTCCCTAATATACATAACTACCAAAAATATTTTCTAGACTGACAATGACCATCTTGGCTGAGACCTTGAAGGGCGGAATGGCTCTGATACCAGATATAATATCTCGGACACTATGCTCTAAGCAACAAGCCAGGACGAACCCAAAATGCATAAGGTGGTACTACCACGGATGCCCAAATCCCACCCACGTGCAGGCCCGTCTAAGCAGAGACGGGAACGGTACCGGCCAACCAACCTATCCACTTTGCAAGAACACCGTATTAGTGCGAGCGACGTAGTAGATAGGCATGCGGACAAAACATACACAAGTGTGTATGTCAGCGACATACAAGAGTAGATCAGAGCCAATCTATCTAAAAGAAATAGAAATATTCAACGCCTTACGGCAAGATCGAAATTACTAGATAATTCCAATAGTTTAAGATACATCCTCATACATCACACATTAGAGTATCAAGCGGAGGCGAAAGACAAGATCCGAGTACGGATAAGAAGCAAATCGGCATAAGATGCCCTGGAAATAAGCACCACCCGCCCACAGATCTCACATATATCCATCCCCGGAATCTCTACACTAGATGATCGTTGTCACCAACGTCGGTCTCCTCGATCCAGTATCCTTCCTGCGGATATACCTGTCCATCTGAACCAATATTATATCGTGTGAGACCCTAAGGGACTCAATAAGTCTTTATTCATCTAAAGGGAACAACCTAAGTGTGACGCAGTTGCAGCGAAAATAAAGCCTAGTAGTTCTATAGAGACACGCTACAACATCCGCCTAACCAATGATAGACAGACGCTCATTAAATAAACAATAGTGAATTACCCAACATATATATATACCAACATAAATAGACATCACTCGCTCATCTCCCCATTCCAAAACGAGAAGGCAGAAGAACATCCCATCCGTTGGCAGTTTTATTAATCATTCTATGATTATTGCACTATTACTAGTCAAGTTTTAGTCAATTTAAAAGTGGTACTTTAGTTATGCTTGTCTATGATCGAGAAACTGTGCTCCTAGTCGTCCATAACTGCGGACACATTTTCCAGAAATATTTACCCTACAGGCTTGCACAAATAGCAACACATGTACGATCAACCTCAGAAAAACCAAATGAAAACCCAACGAGCCATCACGACAAAGAATTCACAAGATTCATAGTTGATTTCAGGGGCCACCCCACTAAGCTACCCTCTACGAAGTTGGTCGGCTCCACGATAGACCGAGGGGTTTGTGCTAATGGCTTTAAATGAATGGGAATCTCAAAGCGTGACTGGGCTTGTTGACACCGCAAAAACATTCCACATTCCTAAATAGTATAGTAGTAAACGCTCCTTGAGCAATATTAGTAAATAAAGCAGTAAAATATGGCATAAATATAGGATAGTAATTACGCCCCAAACTATTTGTGGCCCCAATAAATGAAATATGACTCAAGCTAGGACTAAGGGGATTCATGGTCCCACATGCGGATAGTACGATAGTCAAGGAACAAGAATCAAGTACTTGGGGTCCTATAGAACATAAGTGGGTGGATAAAAACTAGATCTCAGCTATTGCCCACCGGTGCCTCTTTCTTTAGTTATCTCATTATTACTCAATTCAGTTGTTTAGGTACCTCATTATTCAAAGACACTCACAAACCCTACACATGCAATTCTATGACTCACATGGCTCAATCAACTCCTGTAGTAATGTCTCATAGGATTGAGGGAACAAGCTTCAGTGGGGTTTGAAAGTAAAGGCTATGCAATACTTAGGATTAAATATAATTCCGATCATGACTCATGATACAAGAATAAGATAGATGCAATAGGTGATATATGTACTGCAAGCATGGGGAAATTCTTGCCTGGAAGTTTAGTTACAAAATAAGATGGATCTGAGTAATACTCCTGAGGCTCCTGATATTCTCCATTCTCAGCGTCTATCCGGATAAAAACCAAACACACAAGTGGACAAAATAAATACATTGCACAATCATATAAATCATATGCAACAAGCCATGATATAGCATATCATGGAATGGGTGAGATGTGGGGTACAAGAATAAAGCATTTTAGTAAGTTTTAGTCATTCTTTCCTTCTAGAAACCTTGATGCCTTATTGATATTTATATGATGCATGCTTCCATTCATATCATGGAATGCCTAGTTAGAATGGGCTCGCCGCGCTGATCAATTTAGATATATCATCTGCCGAATTCGGAAGTACTAAAACTAGAATTTATTAACAATTAAATTATTTTGAAATTTTAAATGTCTCAAATGATATTATAAATAGCATAATCATATTCCTCCAATTTTTATGATTCAAAACATATATTATTTAAATTATTTGGAATTATAAATTTAAAACAATATTTAAATGCAATGATTCAAATATGGTCAATTGTCAAAGGTTTGACTAGTTAGAGTCAACTTAGATCAAATTTGAACACATGGTTGAATTCATATTTGAAAAACATTCATATTTCATTTTGAAAGTTTATTCAAATTTAAAACTATTAGAAATATATGAATTATATTGATATATATTCATCTCTGGTTTTATTTGTATTTGGATAATTATAAAAGGCTTTTGTTACCTGGGGTAAGTCTACCCACTGCCACAGACATGTGGGGACAGCGAGGCCGCGGGGTCGCACGCGTACACGCCAGTGAGAGGGTGCCACGCGGGACAGCCAGGGACTATGGGTTGGGGAGAAGAAACTGCATGGGTGTAAATTCCAAAAATATTGATCAAGGATTATCAATTTTCAATCACCAAAATTAGGGTTAATAAAAACTTTTGTTAATTAAATCAATATGAATGCATATGTGAATGTGATGATTGTATGAATGCATGAATGGACTTGTGTGATTTATCTAAATATCAAGGAATGGTTTAAATATGAAAACAACATCATCTAAATCATTTCCAAGCAGAAAAAAATCAAGAGAACATCAAAATCAAACAAAACAAGCAAATGGTCATTTTTGCCAATCTTGATCACTAGGCCACTTTGAGTGTTTCTAGTCCAAGATTTCAAACAGAAACAATTCTATTTATTTTAACCCCTTGCTAGACCAAGTAAAAGTGAACCCAAGCCCACCTTTTAAACTTACAGAAACATTTGGCAACTTGATTCAAATGACAATTCAAAATTGAATCTTTAACATATGGGAAGATCACCCAAACCAGTGCACCTTGTCAAATCCAATCAACCAGACACTCCCTAGTATGTAACTAATACACCCACAAAGTTTGGATCAAAAATTCAAATTTGAATCTCTTTCGGCCATTTCATCAAACACCTTGCAAACACAAAACAAACAAACATCAAACACTATAGTGAGAAGTGATTTTGGCCTAACTTGTTCCCTCTCTGGTTCACAACAAGCTATTAGTAGATCATCTAGCTCAATTACCAAGCTCTAGCACCACTGTGATCTTGCCATAGCCATCAATGGTGACCATGTCGAGCTCAACTTCCCACCCCTCAGTTGACAGCAAGCTAGGAGAAGCTCTAGCCTCGCCAACCATGTCTGGGATACTCACCAACGTCCATCGCCACCCCCTGTCCGATGCCAAAGCGCAAACAGCCTCTGGACCACACAACCCGAGCGTGCCCAGCTGTAACATCCCAAAAATGTTCAACATTGATTATCAATTCAAATCACTAAAATTAGGGTTAATAAAAACTTTGATTAAATAAAAACCAAATGAATGCATGTGTGTATGTGATGGTTGAATGAATGCATAAATGGACTTTTGTGATTAACCTAAATATCAAGGAATGGTTTAAAGATGAAAATAACATCATATAAAGCATTTCCAAGCAGAAACAAATCAAGAGAAAATAAAAAACAAATCAAATAAAGCAAATGGTCATTTTTTCCAATCTTGCTCACTAGGTCACTTTGAGTGTTTCTAGTCCAAGATTTCAAACATAAACTTTTCCATTTCTTTTCACCCCTTGCAAGACCAAGTAAAAGTGAATCAAAGTCCACCTTTCAAACTTACAGAAACATTTAGCAACCCTATTCAAATGACAATTTAAATTTGAATCTTTATCATATGTGAAGATCACACCTTTTCAAAACCCAACTAAACCAGTGCCCCTTGACCAATCCAACTAACCAGATACTCCCTAGTATGTACCTAGCAAACCAACCAAGTTTGAATCCAAAATTCAAATTTTAATTTCTTTCGGCCATTTCATCAAACCCCTTGTGATCAGCAAACAACAAAACATCAAGCACTATTGGTAGCAGTGATTTTGGCCAACCTTGTCCCCTTACTATCTCACTCTACACTCTCAGTAGATGATCAAACTAATCTAACTAGCTTTAGCACCACTGTGAGCAAGCATAGCCATCAATGGTGACCATGCAGAGAGCACCATTGCCACTCCCATGCCGCCAGAGAGCTAGAGGAAGCACTAGCCTCGCCGACCTTGTTTAGGACACTCTACACCGTCCACCGCCACCCACTAGCCAAGCCCCGAGCGCAGCCAACCCCTGGACCACACACCAATCACGCGCCTAGTATCTCTGTGTGCGAGCCGAGAGCGCGCCAGAGTGCTGCGCGCGACACCAGCCTACAGACCGCGCGCCGCCCTCGCCGCCTGCATAAGTGATCGCCAGCACCCCGGCATCCCGCCAGACAACCCTGTTCGCCGCCGCGCGGACCACGCATGCTATGCGCCATTAAACTTGCCGTCAGACCCGCTCAGAGCGCCGCGACATTCCGACCATTCCTCACCGCCCCACGCCGCGCCATCCAGTCGTTGAGCTTCGCCAGGAGGAAATGCACCGTCCCCTATCATCGCCCATGCCATTAGCCCATTGTGCCGACGACCACGACGAGCTCCACCCGCGCCATTGGGTCCCCTTCAGGCACTATAAATAGAGGCCTTCCCAGCTCAAACTCTTCACACCATCTCACTCCCCACCTCTCACTTATCACACACACTCACCCCCGGAGCAAGGCGAGCACCACGTGGCCAGAATTTCACCAGAGTTCGCTGCTGTAGAGGAGGAGAGGCGCCATCGATTGGAGCCGCCCCAGGAGGAGCTGCCGGTACCAGGAGAATCACCGTCGTGGACTTCGTCGTTCGCCCCTGTCTCCGACCATCGCCGGAGCCACGGTGAGCCTCCCACGACCCCCACTAGGTTTCTGTCTCGCCGGCGATGCCCGACGTGGACGATGAACCTCAGCCGTTCGATTAGAGTTAGATCATGCGTCCTAGATCGCCCGTACCCCTTCGCCACTCGCTGTCTCACTAACGAGTGGGGTCGCTCACTTAACCAGCCCGCGCGCACTGTGCGTAGTGGGCCGGGCCAGTTAAACCTCCCGCGCGACCCAACAATTCAAACTTAAGTTTATTCTTTTAATTTTAAACTCAGTTCTATACCTAGATTCAAAAATCAACCCACCTCGATTCACTAAAACAAAAGGCATGAAACCAATTTTGTTAGAAAGGTACTGGAGTGCTTAATCCAAGCCTGATGGATTCAAACCATTTAGAATTATAGATCACCCATGGTAAAAATAACAAGGCAGAAGATTTTCTGCATTCAAACATTTTTCAAAATTCAACCATAAAATCTTTTGAGTTGATTCCAACTCTCAAAAATCACATTTAACCATACCTTTCAGAATATATAAAAATATATAGGGTTAATTGCAAAAATAAGGATCAAGTAATAAAAGCATGCCTCATAGGCATTTCTAGTCACTTTATTTAATTAAAATAAAAAGGGTTAACCTTATTAAATTATGACACCACTTTAAATCACATTCCTACTGAAATATGTGGTGATGACATGTGTCAACATGACACCATGTTTGGGTGGAGAATATTAAATCTTAAGTAGTTTTTCAATGAGTAGAAATTACTTTTCTAAAATGAAATAAATAAGACTAAGGCTTTAAGCCTTGTGATGAGTGTGATGATGATAGATCATCTAGTGTGAACCTTTGTGTGTTAAATAGAGTAGTTAAGAATTGTGTGGTGATTGTGTACTTCATATTTATTTATAGACGCTAGTACCGACCAAGGATACGAGGAGGAAGGAGAATACTACAAGGAAGAAGCTGAGGAAAACTTCAACCACTTCTTTGCACAAGGCAAGCCAATACTTGCAAGCTACTCATTAAGCAAGCTACCACTTGCAATATCTACTTGCAAGCTTATACCCATTTGATGATACCCAATCCTAGTTTTACTTGCAAATCTTAATACTTTATTTCTTTATCAAAGCTTTCTCTTAGAGTTTACTTAGTAACTACTAGATAATAGAAGGATATTGGAAGGTAGCATAAAGAGCATAAAACTTGGCCTAAGTTAGATAAATCTTGATGTCATCTTGAAGCATGAGATTGAACTTAGATAAGATACACTTGTTTACCACCCCTCATTAGTATTTACCCCCACTTGTAGATGCTAGTGCTAAGTATAAAACTTGATCAACTTTAGATGGGAATACTTGAAGAAAATGGTTATGAAAACCTTAGAATGATGAGTCATTCTACTGAAATGTTTTGACATGTGTTCTTGAACACTAGATGATTTTTGACGATGAAAATGTTAAGGCATGAGCCTTAGCCCTTTATAAAACTGATGGTTGTCTGGATGCGATACCATTCCAATTTTACCGTACAACCACAATACAAGAAATTTGGGTAGGGCTTGACTGGAAATTTATATACCTTAGTATGGGTTCCCTTGCGGCCAAGGTCTGACCTGAGGCTACCTTGTGAAGATTGTCCACCTGTGTCGTACCCAAGATGACAGTTGGTCATGGTTGGGAGGCCAAACTCATAGGAGAGGTGCCTATACTAGGGCGTGTAATGGAAAGGTTAGGATTGATTATCCGCATACTAAGTATGGTGAATTCAGGATTGTTCCTGACGGATGTATCGAATGTTGTGGTCAAAGTGTACCACCTCTGTAGAGTGTCAAACTATTTGAATAGCCGCGTCCGTGGTTATGGACAGTTGGAGTGGCCATAATGTTCCGTCGTCAGATGTTTTCAAAATTACTTGTGAAATGATTCATGACTTTTACTTGACCACAACAGAGTTGTGACATGAAATTCAAGATCCCATTTAGGTGTTATAAAAGTTTCAACTAGCTTTCTTTGCTTCTGAACTTAGTAAGGTAAATCTTGCTTTTTGCAAAATAACCCTAGAGCTTAGTACTTCCTACTCCAAAACCACTTCACTTGTTAGTATTAGTTTGCGATTACTTAAAGAGTACTCATGGCTTTGTCCCTGGCTATTTCCGTGGCCAGACTATGAAGAGGACTATCAGGAGGACGGACAACAGGAAGGTGACGACAACTAGGATCATCTCCCATCGTCAGCATTGCCTGTGACCATGAAGATGGAGCCTCGCCTACGCTATCGTTATCATTACGTTATTCCGCTGCTATGATTATATTAAGACTGGATCATGTGATCCTTTATTTGTTGTAAGACCTTATGTATGGTTTGTAATGGCTGATGTACTGTGATATCCAATCTGTTATATCTCGCAAAAATGGTAATCCTGGGATTGCGATGTATGGCATAATAGGAATCTGGGATTAAAAATCCAGGTGTTGACAAGTTGGTATCAGAGCCATCCTGACCATAGAAGACCCTAGTTTAGAATGGACGTTTGAATCAAAAACGTAGTTTCAAAACCAAGGAAATGAGTATTTATGAAAACCTATTCTCATTCTTATCACTTGGATTCTTTCATGAAAATTTATGTTCCTCAAAAATTCTTGCAAACTTACATAAAGTTTGACACACTTGATCACTCTACTAACTTACTCATCCTATATTCTTATAGATGGACGTGAAGTATAGCAAGTTTTATCAGTTGGGGAATGGAGGAGACCTCATCTTTGAGCGTGACTTGGACCAGCTGTCGGAGATGCTGGAGCGTCCGCACCTCGAGTTCTTCGGAGCTCAGCTCAACAATCATGAAGGAGAGGAGTTGCAGTGGCTGGTTGTTGCAAGCTTCCGAGGAAAGATTGAAGCCCCCACATCAGAGGGAATTCAGTTCACCTTGAGGGAGAACAACTGGCTCGATGGACTTGCCAGGGCCATGCAGGAATCTCTTGCCCGTCTATGTGGACAGAGTATCAATCAGATCAAGGGTACCCGCTTTGAGTTCTATCCAAGGCGTGATGTTATGGGATAGCCACTAGAGGCCCCATATCACCATGATCTGGAGACTCAATTGGACCACCTCAGCTTCATGATGTATGACCGGCAGAAGGAGTTGGACAATGACCGCTCCTATGCCAACCACAAGTACGCCATCACTGCCAAGAAGGATCAGACCATTTCCATGCTAGCGAAGGATCGCCAGTCTTGTTGCCGTAAGCTCGACAAGAAGGAGTGCATAATTGCCCGTCTTCGCCATAGGATCACCGAGTTGGAGGAGACTGTCCATGAGAGAGACATGCAGCTGGAGGAGAGGGAGAATGCAGGGGAAGACCTTCGTGGAGACCCCTACTCCTATCTCAGTGACGATGATGACTTTCTGGAGGATCAGGACATGGACTTCTTCACCGATGAGGATGACTTCGCCTTCATTGATGATGAGGACACCTACTCCGAGGAGTAGTAGCACTTCAGCACTAGTGTTACTGAGTTGTATCCGGTCCCACTGTATTGTAGTTTCCCAGAATGGTTCTTAAAACCATCTGTTTTTCTTTGTTGTGGTGTGTGTTTGTATCGTGTGCTATGAATGAATGAAAAGAAAGTTGCTAGAAAAATCTGAGTCAAACTTCAAAAAATTTACCAAACACTAAACTTTAGAAATTTTCCCCTTTTCTCATGATCTATCTCAATCTTCAGATGCCTAGAGGAGGAAGCACTTCATCCCCGGACCCGATGTTGCAAATCTTGCAAATGTTATTTTCTGACCGCGAAGATGAAAGAGCTAAATGTCAAGCCAACTTAGCCACCCTTCAACAGATAGCTCAGATGGCTAACAACAATCAAGGCCATGGAAATCAGTTCAACCAGGGGTCCAAGCTCAAGAATTTCCAGAACACCAGTCCACCCATTTTCACTAAGTCTGAAGAGCCCGTCGATGCAGATGATTGACTGCAAACCATGGAGAACAACTTAGAAGTTGCAGGAGTGTAAGCCAACAAGAAGGTACTGATCGCCACCCACTATCTGGTCGAAGATGCAAGAGCATGGTGGAACAGCGTTCGTGCCATGAATGGAGGTCAAATGATGACTTGGGAAGAGTTCAAAATCAAGTTCAGCAGAATCCATGTGCCATCGGGTTTGATCAAGAGGATGAGAGATGAATTCAGAGTACTGAAGCAAGGAAGGATGACAATAGTTGAGTACCGTGACAACTTTTTGTCATTGGCTAGGTATACACCTGATGAGATAGACACTGAAGCCAAGAACAAGGAGAGATTCCTGAATGGTCTGCACGATGAGATGCAGACAATGTTAGTCAATATCCCATTAGCTAATATTGAAGCCTTAGTGGACTCTGCCATTCAAATGGAGGGCAAGATCAACCAAGCTAATGAGAACCGCAAGTGTCGCATGATGCATCAACCAGGAACCCATCATACACCAAAGTATCGCCCCAACCCATCTCTAGGATTTGTCCCAAGAACCAATAGACCCCCGATGAACCGTCCAACCTATAGCAATCGTGGAGGAGGAAACCCAAGGCCCGGAGGAAATCACAATAACCCCAGAAACCCCAACATTTTCAATCGTGCTCCACCCAAGTTCAACAACAACAATGCTGCCCCAAGGACTGGAAGCAATGTTGTGCCTGTTGTAGAAAAGGACAAGTCTCAGGTGACTTGTTATGAATGTGGAACCAAGGGTCACTATTCCAATGAGTGCCCCAAGAAGATTGTCACAGCCCCCAATGCAAATGCCCCAACTCAGCAGCAGCGTCATGTTCAGCCCGGAAGAAGGTTTGCCCTAGGGAACTCGCTCAACCGCAACGGCCGTCTCTTTCTCATGCATGCTGAAGAACCCCAAGAAGCACCAGATGTCGTGTTGGGTATGTTTTCTGTTAACTCAGTACTTGCAAGAGTGTTGTTTGATTCTAGAGCATCGCACTCGTTTGTTACTGAAGAATTTGAATGCACTAGTAAGAATCAAGCCACCAAATTGAATCATGTTATGATAGTTCAAATACCTGGTTCAACCACCAAAGCTAGACAAATTTGCAAGGCCGATCCTATCCGAATCCATGGCATAGATTTTTATGCTAATCTAATAGTACTCGAAACTAAAGGTTTGGAAGTAGTACTAGGAATGGATTGGATGTCCAAACATAAAGGATTAATCGATTATGCCAATAAATTTATAACCATGACCAGTACAGCCGGAATATCAGTCGAGCATGTATCTGAAACCTTGCCCCGTCAATTCAAATGCAACAAGAGTATAGCCCAACCAACCATTGACCAAGTCAGAATAGTCTGTGAATACCCCGATGTATTTCCAGATGTTTTGCCCAGTATGCCCCCAAATCGGGATATCGAGTTTATCATTGAACTAATCCCTGGAACTAGACCCATATCCCAGAGACCATATAGTATGAACTCGTCTGAATTAGTGGAGCTAAAGAAGCAACTGGATGCTATGCTGGAGATAAGATTGATTCAACCAAGTGCGTCGCCATGGAGATCACCTATCTTGTTTGTGGACAAGAAAGATGGAAGTAACCATTTGTGTACGGATTATCGGAAGTTGAATGATGTCACCATCAAGAACTGTTTGACCAGTTGACTGGTGCCAAAGTGTTTTCTAAGATTGATCTTAGAACTGGCTATCATCAACTCAAGATTCGCGCAGAGGATGTTCCAAAGACTGCCTTTACCACCAGATATGGATTATACGAGTATATTACCATATCTTTTGGATTAACCAATGCCCCCGCTTATTTCATGAACCTCATGAATAAGATTTTTATGGACTTCCTGGATAAGTTTGTCGTTGTTTTCATCGATGACATTCTGATCTATTCCAAATCAGAAGAATAACATGAGCTACACCTAAGGACCATCCTTGTAACCCTTAGGGAGCATCATTTATATGCCAAGTTTAGCAAACGCGAATTCTGGTTACAGCAGGTAGGATTCCTCGGACATATTGTATCAGCCGGAGGAATTGCCGTTGACCCTGCAAAGGTGAAGGATGTGGAAGATTGACAAGCCCCAACCACTCAAACCCAAGTACGTGCATTTCTCGGATTAGCGGGATATTACCGCAAGTTCATAGAAGGATTCTCGAGTATCGCAAGACCCATGACCCAATTGCTGAATAAGGACAAGAAGTTTGAATGGACGGACAAATGTGAAGCAAGTTTTCAAGAACTGAAGAGGATATTGATTTCAGCCCCAATCTTGATCATGCCGGATATTACGAAGCCTTTTGATGTGTATTGTGACGCATCCAAGATCGGTCTCGGATGTGTGTTGATGCAAGAAGGCAAAGTAATATCCTATCTATCCCAACAACTGAAGCAACATGAATAGAATTATCCAACCCATGACCTTGAACTAGCAGTCGTAGTTCTAGCCCTGAAGACATGGAGGCATTATGTTATGGGAAACCGTTGAGAGATTTATTCGAATCACAAGAGCCTGAAGTATATATTCACTCATAAGGAGCTGAATATGGGGCAGAGAAGATGGATAGAGCTAATCAAGGACGATTATCTAGACATCCACTATCACCCCGGTAAAGCCAATGTGGTAGCATATGCCCTTAGCAGATTGTCGTGCCGCTTGAACTCCATGATTCTGAAGGAGCAACCAAGTTTGCACAAGGAGATGGAAGATTTTAGAATGGAATAAGTAAGTGAAGGATTTTTTGGCTAGTATAGAACTTCAACCCACTTTGATCAGTCAGATCAAGAAGGCACGGAAAGGAAATGCTAGTATCGACAGACTCAAACATCGTATCGGTACAGGGAAAGTACCTGGATTCATCGAGGATGAAGAAGGAGTTCTGTGGTACAAAGGACGTCTCTATGTACCAGCAGATTCGGAACTGAAGCAAGATAATTTGAAAGAAGCCCATGATACCCTTTATTCTATCCACCCCGGAGGAGCGAAGATGTATTAGGATCTGAAGGAGCAATTTTGGTGGCATAAGATGAAGAGAGAAATCGGAAGCTACATCGCCAAGTGTGATATTATCCAGAGAGTCAAGGCGGGACATCAAATACCCGCAGGACTGTTGCAACCACTACAGATTCCGGAATGGAAATGGGATTCAGTTGGAATGGACTTTTTCACCGGACTGCCTACTTCTAGTAGGGGAAATGACTCTATTTGGGTCAAAGTTGATAGACTGTCCAAGGTAGCTCATTTCCTACCAGTCAAGACCACTTATCAGAGTTCAAAGCTAGCATAGTTTTACATCGCTAGAATCGTCAGTTTGCACGGAGTCCCTAGAAGCATGTGTCAGATCGAGGAACTCAGTTTACCTCGAGATTTTGGAAGAAAGTCCAAGAAGGATTGGGAACCCGACTAGATTTTAGCACAGCTTATCACCCTCAGACATATGGACAAACAGAGTGAGTAAATTAAATACTCGAAGATATTTTGAGAGCATGTGTGCTAGAGTTTGCATCTAAATGGGAAGACTGTCTACCTTTCGCCGAATTTTCTTACAACAACAGTTATCAAGCCAGTCTGCAAATGGCCCCATTTGAGTTCATGTATGGAAGGAAGTGTCGTACCCCCTTTGAATTGGTTGGAAGTAGGAGAGAGTCAGATTTTCGGACCCCACATCCTATGATAAGTAGAAGAGAAAGTTCACAAGATTTGTGAGCACCTCAAGACCGCCCCGTCAAGACAAAAGAGTTACGCCAACAAGAGACGTCGAGACCTCGCTTTCAACATCGGAGATTTCGTATATCTGAAAGTGTCGCCTTTGAAGGGAATGCAACGTTACCAACTCAAAAAAAGCTTGACCCCAGATATAGCAGAACATTCAAGATTCTAAATCGTCGAGGAGAAGTATCGTATCAACTGGAACTGCCAGAGGAGATGTCAGTAGTGCATAATGTGTTCCACATACCGTTACTTCTCAAATGCCTAGAAGTCCTGGAGAAGACTGAAGTTTTCAAGAACATTGATCACCGCACCATAGAGATCAACGATGACCTGAGGTACCCCCGAAGTACCCATTTGTATTCTGGAGGAAGCTTTCAGGACCACCAAGACCCGAAGCATCAAGTTTCTCAAGATTCAGTGGAGTAACCACACTGAAGAATAAGCTACCTAGGAGCGAGAAGATCACATCAAGATGGAGTTTCCCGATCTTTTTAAATCATAGTTTTCTTCTTTCTTCCTTCTCAAATCTCAGGATGAGATTTTGTTTAAGGAGGGAAGGTTTGTAACATCCCAAAAATATTTATCCAGGATTATCAATTTCCAATCACCAAAATTAGGGTTAACAAAAACTTTTGTTAATTAAATCAATATGAATGCATGTGTGAATGTGATGATTGTATGAATGCATGAATGGACTTGTGTTATTGATCTAAATAGCAAGGAATGGTTTAAAGATGAAAACAACATCATCTAAATCATTTCCAAGCAGAAACAAATGAAGAGAAAATCAAAATCAAACAAAACAAGCAAATGGTCATTTGTGCCAATATTGCTCACTAGGCCACTTTGAGTGTTTCTAGTCCAAGATTTAAAACAGAAAAATTTCTATTTATTTTCACCACTTGCTAGACCAAGTAAAAGTTAACCCAAGCCCACCATTAAAACTTACAGAAACATTTGGCAACTTGATTCAAATGATAATTCAAAATTGAATCTTTAACATATGGGAAGATCACCCATTTTCAAAAACCAACCAAACTAGTGCATCTTGACAAATCCAATCAACCAGAGACTCCCTAGTATGTAAATAATACACCCACAAATGTTGGATCAAAAATTCAAATTTTAATCTCTTTTAGCCATTTCATCAAACACCTTGCAAACACAAAACAAACAAACATCAAACACTATAGTGAGCAGTGATTTTGTCCTAACTTTTTCCCTCTCTGATTCATAACAAGCTTTAGTAGATCATCTAGCTCAATAACAAGCTCTAGCACCACTGGGAGCTTTCCATAGCCATCAATGGTGACCATGTCGAGCTCAACTTGCCACCCCTTAGTCGACAGCAAGCTAGGAGAAGCTCTAGCCTCGCCAACCATGTCTGGGACACTCACCACCGTCCACTGCCACCCCCTGTCTGATGCCAAAGCGCAGCCTGCCCCTGGACCACACAGCCCGAGCATGCCCAGCCTCTCTGCGAGCATGCCGAGAGCGCGCCAGAGCGCCACCCATGACACACGCCCACAGACCGCGCGCTTCCCTCGCCGCATGCAAGCATGATCGCCACCATCCCAGGAGACCGCTAGACAACCTCGTTCGCCGCCGCAAGACCCGTAGCCACGATGCGCCATAAAACTTTTCGTCGGACCCGCCCAGAGTACCGCGACGTCCCGACCGTCTTGCACCGCCCCACGCCACGTGACCATGCCGTTGAGCTTCGCCAGGGATCACAACACCGCCCCCTATCGTTGCCCATGCCTTTAGCTCGCTGTGCCGACGACACCGACGATCTCAGCCCGCGCCCTTCGGTCCCCTCGCAGCACTATAAATAGAGGCCACCCCCGTTCGAACTCAGCACACCATTTCACTCCACTCTCTCTCAGAAGCACCCCACCTCACCCCCAAAGCAAAGCGAGCAGCACATCGCCGAAATTTGGCCGGAGTTTGCCGCGGAGGAGGAAGAAAGGAGTCGTTGATTGGAGCCATCCCAGGAGAAGCCGCCGGTACCAGGAGATTCGCCGTCGTCGACTTCGTCATTCGCCCCCATCGCCGACCCTCGCCTGATCCCCGGTGAGCCCCCGTAGACCCCCACTAGTCTTGCGGGCGTTGCCCGACGAAGACGATAGGTCGTGGCCGTTTGTTTAGAGTTTGATCGCACGGCCTAGATCACCCCATACCGCTTCGCACCCCCTGTCTCGCTGACTGGTGGGGTCATTCACTTAAACCCACCCACGCGTGCGCTGTGCACCATGGCCCGGCCCAGTTAACATCCCGCGCAACACAGTTAGTTTGAATTTGGATTTTCCAATTTAGTTTCAAACCTAGTTCTGTACCTAGATTCAAAAATAAACCCAGGTCGATTCACTAAACCAAAATGCATGAAACCAATTTTGTTAGAAAGGTACTAGAATGCTTAATCCAAGCCCGTTTGATTTAATTCATTTGGAATTGTAGATCACCTATAGTAAAAATAACAAGGCAGAAGATTTTCTGCATTCAAACATTTTTCAATATTCAACCACAAAAGATTTTGAGTTGATTCCAACTCTCAAAAATCACATTTAACTAGACCTTTCTAAATATATAAAAATATCTAGGTTTAATTACAAAAATATTGGACAAGCAATAAAAGAATGCCCCATAGGCCATTCTAGTCACTTTAATTAATTAAAATAAAAATGTTAAACCTGATTAAATTGTGACACCACTTTAAATCACATTCCCATGTACTGAAATATGTGGTGATGACATGTGTCAAGATGATCCCATGTTTTAGTTGTAGAATATTAAATCTTTAGTAGTTTTCAATGAATAGAAGTTACTTTTCTAAAATAAAGGAAATATAACTATTGCCTTAATCTTTGTGATAATAGTGATGATGCTAGATCATCTAGTGTGAACTTTGGTGTGATAAATAAAAGTAGTTAAGTATTATTTGGTGATTGTGTACCTCATATTTATTTATAGACGCTAGTACCGTCGAAGGATACAAGGAGGAAGGAGGATACTACGAGCAAGAAGCCGAGGAGAACTTCAACCACTGCTCTGCACAAGGCAATCCTAACACTACAAGTCATCTTAGCAAGCTATTAACTTAACAAGCTAATCTTTGCTAGCTCATACTACTATCTTAGCAACCTAAGATAAACCATGCAAGTTTTACTTGCAAAGCTTACACCACTTGATACCCAATCCCAGTTTTATTTGCAAGCTTAGTTGTTTTATTTCTTTATCAAAGATTTCTATTAGATTTTACTTGGTAATTTGTAGAGTTTAGAAAAATATTTAAAGGTAGCATAAAGAGCATAAAACTTGGCCTAAGTTATATAATCTTGTTGTCAGCCTGAGACATGAGATTGAACTTAAATAAGATACACTTGTTTACCACCCCTCATTAGTATTTACCCCCACTTGTAGATGCTAATGCTAAGCATAAAATTTGATCAACTTTAGATGGGAATACTTGGTGAAAATGGTTATGAAAACCTTAGAATGATGATTCATTCTACTGAAATGTTTTGACCTGTGTTCTTGAACACCAGATGATTTTTGATGATGAAAATGTTAAGGCATGAGCCTTAGCCCTTTATAAAACTGATGGTTGTCTGGATGCGATACCATTCCAATTTTACCGTACAACCACAAAACCCGAAATTTGGGTAGGGCTTGACTGGAAATTTATATACCTTAGTATGGGTTCCCTTGCGGCCAAGGTATGAGCTGAGGCTACCTTATGAAGATTGTCCACCTGTGCAGTACCCAAGATGACAGTTGGTCATGGTTGGGAGGCCAAACTCAAAGGAGAGGAGCCTATACTAGGGCATATAATGGAAAGGTTAGGATTGATTATCCGCATACTGAGTATGGTGAATTCAGGGTTGTTCCTGATGGATGTATTGAATGTTGTGGTGAAAGTGTACCACCTCTGTAGAGTGTCAAACTATTCGGATAGCCGCGTCCGCGGTTATGGACATTTGGAGTGGCCATATTGTTCCGTCATCATATGTTTTCAAAATGACTTATGAAATGATTTATGACTTTGACTTGACCACAACAGGGTTGTGTTTTGAAATTTAAGTCCCACTTAGGTGTTATAAAACTTTAAACTAGCTTTCTTTGCTTCTGAACTCAATAGAGATAAATCTGTCTTTTTGCAAAACAACCTTAGAGCTTAGTACTTCCTACTCCAAAACCACTTCACTTGTTAGTATTAGTTTGCGAGTACTTAAAGAGTACTCATGGCTTTGTCCCTGGCTATTCCCATGGCCAAACTATGAAGAGGACTATTAGGAGGAGGGACAGAAGGAAGGTTATGACAACTAGGATCATCTCCCATCGTCAGCATTGCCTGTGACCATGAAGATGGAGCCTCACCTACGCTACCGTTATCATTATGTTATTTCGCTGCTATGATTTTATTAAGACTGGATCATGTGATCCGTTATTTGTTGTAAGACCTTATGTATAGTTTGTAATGGATGATGTACTGTGATATCCAATGTGTTATGTCTCGTAAAAATGGTAATCCCGGGATTGCGATATATGGTATAACAGGCATCTGGGATTAAAAATCCGGGTGTTGACAATTGGTCTTTTAGAAAAATGTCATCAAGGTATGAATCTGATGAACGGATCTCGATTGTGAAAGGTGGGGAATTTTGCGATGCAGTAAAGAGAAAAGGTGTAGAAGGGATCAAGGGCATCAACGGTGATTCAAGGGGACGTCAATGAATCTGGGCTATGGTGGTCGGGATCTTGATGACAACAAAGAGGAAAACCAAGGAAAACTTGATGGAACTGTCTGAACTACGGCTACTCGATTCAATGAAAACTGCCCGACTTTCGTGGACGATTCCTAGAGCTAAAAACAATGGATGGAAGCGTGGTTTGATCCTACATATAGAGGGAGTTTCTCTCTTCGCAAGCGCGTGATGGAAAGCATGGGAGGTGGATCGTGTAGGATTCATAGCATAGAAAACAAAAAAATTCCTACGATGGGAACAACTAAGTACCAAGACCTATCTACTAGATACAACCAACGGGTGGATATACATCCATAGAGAACATACCCTTGTAGATCGACAAAGTTTAACGAGGTTATACTCGTGGATTATGTAGATGAACACTTGCCGATCTCAAGATCGAGAAGAAGTCCAGCGCCGCAAATCAGCAGCACATCCGTGCTCGCACACACGTCCAAGCCACCGAGCAACCTCCGCCTCCTCGCTCCAGCGATGCAGAAGAAGCAACAACTCTTTCCAAATGAAAATCCACTAAGAACATGTATCTGTCTATTTGGAGACCATGAGGGATAAACTAGAGGGGGAGAGAGATCCTTCACGAGGAGGTGTGAGTATGAGAGAGAGGGAGAGAGATCCTTCACGAGGGGTAGAGAGATCCTTCACGAGGAGGCTTTATATAGGAGGAGGGGGGAACCCCAAGGGGGTGGACAGCGCATGGGGCTACCCGCTTCCCTCCCTCCATTCATGTGGTGGAGCTTCGACTCACAAAATGCCCCTTCATTTCTCCACTCAAAAAACCCTCTCATGTTCCCATTAAATTTCCACCAAGTTTAATGTAATCTCTATTTAAATAAAACTCCTTTTATTTATTTATTCATAATTTTGTCAATTAAATTAATTAACAAACATTAACATAAAACTCCTTGCTAGTATTCTATGTCACATGCAGAAACAATTTCAGCAATTTCACCCCAAACAATTCCGGGGTCTAGTAAAATAAATTCCCGCGCTTTGTAAATCTTTTCGTATAGAAACTATTTGTTCCAAATGGTGTCGGTGTCTCAACCTATAGTTCGCGAATAATACGGACATGATCGAGACCCCTCTCGGATCAATAATCATAAGCGGGACCTAGATATCCATACTGACTCCCACACATTCAACAATGACTTCTTGTGATCGTGAGAACCTTTTACACTAGTAACTTAATCCCTTTGTCTCGCAATATATTACATGTCCGAGATTCGATCATCGGTATCTTCATACCTAGTTTGATCTTGTTACCGACATGTACTCTTTTCTCGTTCCCGTGATATAACATTCTAGTGATGAAATTACTTGCTTGCAAGCTAACTAATGTGATATCACCAAGAGGTCCTAGAGTATATCTCTCCATAATTGGGATGGACAAATTCCACTCTTTATCCATGAGCCTCAACATAACATCTTCGTAGCACTGAATCCATCTTTATAGTCACCCTGTTATGGTGTGACGTTTGATGTTATCAAGATACTCTTCTAGTGTTAGTGATTAACATGATCTCATGGCCTAAGGATTAGGATTACTTCGTATGATGTTATAGAAATATAAACAGAATGATTTTGATCGTAATGCTATATTTTGGATGAATGTTCATCACACCATTCCAATAATGTTGTGACCTCATTATTAACAACATCCAATGTCCATGATCAGGAAACCTTAATTATCTTGTTAATCAACGAGCTAGTTTATAAGAGAGGCATAACTAGGAACTTTCCATTTGTTTATTAAAAACACATGTATTAACGTTTCCGTATTAATACAATTATAGCATGCAAAATAAACATCTATCATATACTTGGAATATACATAATAAAAACTTTATTATTGCCTCTCATGGCCATATTCCCCTCAGCTCATGTAATCCAGACTTCTATGAAGAACAGATGTACTAAGGTACGTAAAAATTCTACTGTCATCATCTGCGCACGCGAGGCAGAGTTCGTTAGCGACTAGGTTGATGCGGTAGAGGCAAGACTGGCACGATGCAAGAACAAAACGAGTAGAAGAGGTACTGGGGTTCACAAGAGGAGGAGGGCTCAGCGAAGTTGCTGCAGGTTTGTCCAGTGCGGCTACGAGTTCAGAGTTTTGGGCATGGTCGAAGAAGCTATTGGTACCGCTGACGCGGCTCAGGATGCCGGGTAACATGCGGACAGCGGGGAGCCCAAGGTAGTGGCAAAGGTGCCCGAGCTGTTAGGGTTTAGAGGTATGCCAAGGAAGGAAGATGGTAGGGATGGATAAAAATCTAGGACGGAGAGGGAGTAGTTGAGGCTGCCCAGGGTTGTGCTCTGCTGCTGCTTTAATAGGAGAAAGAGAGAGATAGAGAGATTGTTGGGGATATACTATATAGGTATCCTTATACTGCTTTAACCCGGGTGGCCCACAGTTGGTAGTACGGCCCATGGCCTGTTGGGCGGCCTAGTTAGTTGGATCCAGAAGGGAGGCCCATGCCGGATAAAGGAAGGATACGGAGGAATCACCGACGTACCCGGAGCCTTGGAGTACAAGACACGCTAGACTAGTTGTAGGCAGTGTAGGACTATGTAACCTGCCCGACAAGGACTTTTCCTATAACCCTAGGACCTGGCGACTATATAAGTCGGGCATATGGGAGCGTTTAGGGGACAATCTTAGACGATAACTTTGGCTCTCTAGTCATACCTCGCACAACGAACCAATCCCTGTAACTCGGCCTATTGCCATTATAGTGATTTATAGCAGAAGTAGGTTTCCGCCACCGTTGTGGGATCTGAACCTGAGTAAGCTGTGTTACCTCATACCCGTCAACCGTCCGCCTTCCCAAACATCACTAAACACGCACTGTGAGGACCCCTCCATGGCGTACTCGTCGGCAACACCACGACAGTTGGCGCCCACCATGGGGCAAGAGGCGCTTCAGGCTCTTCAGCGGGCGAGGACCAAGATCTTCGCGGGAATCGGCGAAACCGTGGCCATCGGTCGCGTTCTCTTCTCCGGCAACGTTTCGATTGTCCCTCTCGACGAGTTATGGATCCCCGCAAAGACGAACCCTACGCGGTGTTCGATCGTTCCTATCAGAGACATCCACCTCTTCATTGGCGAAACTGACTCGGGCACTAGTTCCCTGGGAGTCGGAGGAGCATCAAGACCCGCGTGGACCACCTACGGGAAGGATAAGTTCGCGGAAGGATCAATGTCGGATCTCTCTTCGGGGTTTGCCGGCAAAGATCGGAAAAATTCAAGGCCCACCCAAACCGCCCCTGTGCAGGATATAACGGTGGAAGATCCCTGCAAGTCCGCCGGCTTCGTCCGTGCGTCTGGATAGCAGAGATCCAAGTTCATCGGCGTGGTTACCATCTTCGATCTCGCGCGTTGCGTTCAGAGAGAGGGCAAAAACCCATGCGATTACCTTGCCAGGTGGCTCCGTATACGAGCCGATCTGGCCCACTACCCCAATGATGATGCTATGTATCACTCTGTGGAAGGACTGGACCAGGGAACGCTTCTCCGGCACTCCCTAAGGCGACAGCAAGCTTCAGGATTCCTCACCTTCGAAAGCATGGTGAACACCGTCAACAGCTACGCGGAGGCCGAGGGGGTAGCTCAGGCGGATCTTGCGCTCATTGGTGGAGCGCCGCCGCCTCAGCAACCGCCGCCACCGCCTCTGGCCGACATCGCCGCAGTTGCACCACCACCTCCAGTCATCATCGCTGCTATCGCACCTCCACCCCCCGTCATCAAGGAAGTCCTGGCACCCTTCGACTCTGTGATTGATGCGCTATATGCCGACTTCAGTGCAGATTCAGAGGAGATAGATTTCAGTCTAGAGGAACTAGACTCTGCCATGCAGGAGATGGAGGAAGAGTATACGCACGACGAGCAAGCCAACAACACCGTCACGTCTCGAGAAGTGTTCGTCACCATTGGGATGGCGATGGATGAAGATCAGCCCGGACGAGCTCCGACTACAGCTCTGTACAAAGGGAAGGGACCACCTGTTGCTGCCTACAATGATCGCGCAAAGGCCATGCCCCCTCCGCCTAACCCAGTGCAACAGCTGCAGGAACTCGGCACCGGCCCGAGCAACAACAACACCGCAAACTTGCCGCCTCCAGCATCTATGTCTGCTGCTGCCCAAGTTACTCCAGCTGATAGAGTGATGTACGGCAATCTTGTCGTCGTGCCACTAACCGTAGCTCATATCTGGAACGTGGCCCAGCTTGACGAAAAGCGCCAACAGCTGCTGGAGAAAGCGCAGGCCATCGCGGAGCAAGCCGCTAAGCTAGATCGAGATCTGGTCAACGCGTAGAAATACATAGAGAAGGCTAGAGCAATGGAGGCCTTGTACAAGACTCTGCTGCAGCAGCAGAAGGACAAGAAAGCTCCGGCTCGCGTCATCAACGATCCTGGTGTACGGCGAAACCTAGGATGGGCTCCCCCGAAGCTGGCACAGGCCAAGCCATACATTAACAGTGAAGGCAGGAAGGTGATGCCCACTCCTCTCCTCAACCTCGCCGTCTCCAAGACCCTTCTGGAGCAGGATAGATCTCCTGAGGCGTTGTACCAGGTCTATGACCTAGTGGCCAAGGCGGTAAAACAGCAGGAAAAGGCCACCTCTCAGAGGCTTGAGTCTGACCCAGCGCTTTGCCAGTCTAGCCAGTATAAGCCGCCAAGGGACAGATCTCCTCTTGATGTCGGGTCTCAGATGGGTTCATCAGAACGAAGACAGAGGGATGCGCGCAACGGGAAGGATGCTATCCCCATATCCTCCGACCACGGAGGAAAGGCCCAACCTCGTCGCCCATCGCCACCGCCCCGCTCCCCCCGACATCGCGAAGACCCCAAAGCTCATCGTCGTACGGATATGCCCCCGCCAAGACAGAGCGGCATCGTCATCCGAGATAACACGGAGCAGACCCGTCATGACGGAGAGCGCAACCAGGGACACAGAGCAGGTCGTGCCATGACCCTCTGCGTCCGACAACCAACCACGACAAGCGTGAGGCATCGCAGGAGGGTAACAGCAAGAAGGCTAACCCACCACCACCTCCGCCTCCGTCGCCACCTAGCAGTCACCATGGTGGAGGAGGCCCGTGTCGTTCACGCATCCCATCCCCTGTTGACAAGAAGAAAAGACACCCGGAGCCATACGACGCATGTTCGCGGATAGTCAAGATCCACGAGGACTGGGAAGGACCATACCTGGGACCACATTGCTTTGGACCTACGATACGATCCTCAACTTACCACAAAGGTTTCCGGATTGACAAGACCATCAAGCCCTATGACGGCACCGCTAAGCCAGCTACATGGTTGCAGGACTACGACAACGCGGTGAAGATCGCCGGGGGTAACCCCAATGTTGCCGTCAAGTACCTTCAATTGATGTTGGCGGGCAAAGCCCGTCAATGGATTGATGACTTGCCGGAGAAATCCATCTGCAATTGGTTGTACATGCAAGAAGCGTTCACCAAGAACTTCCAGGGTACGTACAAACGTCCCTGCACTATTGGCGATCTACAGCGGTGCGTGCAAAAGAAACACGAGACATCTCGTGCCTACCTCTCCCGCTGGCTGGATATGCAGAATTCCTACGCAGGAGTGCACGCTCAGACCGCCATGGCCGCCTTCATCGATGGGTTGTAAAGGGGCACGTTGCTCCGACATAAGCTAAAGCGCTTGCAGGACAATCACCAGCTGGACTTGAATCAGATGATTCATTTGGTTAGTGAGTTCGCAGCCGCCGCCGACGATGCTCGCGGCTCTCTTCCAGCAACGGCCGTTCCAACTCAAGCTCGGAGGAACAGCAGCACAAAGCGGAAAAACTCTCCAGAAGAAAAGAAAACTCCCGACATGGTCGCTATGACCTTCGCAGGACGAGGTGATGGCGGACAACATGGACGAGGACGGGGAGCTGGTCGTGGGAAGAAGCGAGGCAGTGAAACTCCCTCGGCAGCGCTCCGCGTTCCCCAAACCTACGAGGAGTACCGTGATATGTCGTGCCTCGTACACCTCGATGCCAACGGCAAGGCCACCCATACCACTCGACACTGCAAGTTCGTCAACAACCTCAAGGAGGACCCGGAGTCTGGCTACAAGCAAAGTCGGAAGAACATACCGCGAGGCAAGGGCAAGGGGAAGAAGAAGGAGGAGGAGTCCAAGGATTCAAGTGACATGGACGAGGACGTTGACCCCAAGCACGCCGCCAGGAGCAACGGCAAAGGCAAGAACCCATTCGAGAAGAAGGCGACAGTTTTCCACACTTTCCTTGGCAACCCCACCGTCGACAATTGAAGACCTCTATGAGGATACTGATGGCTACTCTACCCCTAGTTCCCCAGTTTTTGCGCTGGTCGGAGATTCCAATTACTTGGGACAGGAAGGATCACCCAGACCTTATCCCTACGGAGAACCAATACGCCATGGTCATCAACCATTTGATTGACGGCAATGAGTTCACCAAATGTATGGTGGATAGTGGAAGCAGCATCAACATCATGTACCTGGATACACTATAGAAGATGAACTTGACGGAGGAAAACCTAAGGCGAACCAACACCATCTTCCACGGCGTAGTTCCTAGTCGAGAGGCTCGGTCCCTTGGGTGCATCACACTTCAGGTTGCCTTTGGTGATGTTAATAATTACCACCAAGAGCGCATGACCTTTGAGGTGGTCCCCTTCAAGAGCGTGTACCACGTCATATTCGGCCGCAACATATTCCACACCTTCATAGCCAAGCCATGCTTCGTCTACAACAAACTCAAGATACCCGGACCAAACGGTGTCATCATCGTATCCGGCAGCTTTGCCAAAGCTAGGGACTGCGAGATTGGAGAAGCATCCTACACGGAAGCTGTCCTCTACAGCGACGAATTCAAGGAGATCCAGAGCAAGGTCGATGCCTCAGAGATGCCCGCATCAAAGAAACAGATTTCCGACTCCGCTCCAGCATTCAAGGCCGCCATCGAGACCAAGCCGGTGGAACTTGTGGTAGGCGATGCCTCTAAGACCACCGCCATTGGGACGAACCTGTATCCCAAATAGGAAAGCGCGCTCGTTGAGTTCCTCCATGAGAATAGGGACATCTTTGCCTAGCAACCTGCTGACGTGAAAGGTGTACCTAGGGAACTTGTCGAGCACAGCTTAAACATTGTTCCAAAATGCAAACCAGTGAAGCAACCTCTACGACGCTTTGGAGATGAGAAGAGACGCGCCATAGGCAAAGAGATAGCTAGGTTAATTAAGGCTAGTTTTATCTGAGAAGTCCTTCACACCCAATGGGTGGCCAATCCTGTACTTGTCCCCAAAAAGGGAACCAAAGAATTAAGAATGTGCGTTGATTACACCAGCTTGAACAAAGCATGTCCCAAAGATCCATTTGCTTTGCCTCGCATTGACCAAGTCATTGACTTGACGGCTGGCTCGGAGCTTTTGTGTTTTCTCAATGCATACTCAGGATACCACCAGATCAAGATGAGGAAGTCAGACCAATTGGCCATTTCGTTCACTACACCCTACGACACGTTTTGCTATGTTACGATGCCCTTTGGGCTGAAAAACGCAGGTGCTACGTACCAGCGGACAATGCAACATTGCCTGCACGATCAAATTGGTCAGAACGTTCACGCCTATGTGGACGACATAGCGGTGAAGTCCAAAAAGTAAAATGACTTAATCTCTGACTTAAAAGAAACCTTTGATAATCTCCGAAAATACAACATGATGCTTAACCCCAAGAAGTGCGTCTTCGGGGTTCCAGCCGGTAAATTGTTGGGCTTCATCGTTTCCCAGCTTGGAATCAAGGTCAACCCGGATAAAATCAAGGC
The DNA here is from genome assembly GCA_916181665.1 of Avena sativa. Classification (NCBI taxonomy): domain Eukaryota; kingdom Viridiplantae; phylum Streptophyta; class Magnoliopsida; order Poales; family Poaceae; genus Avena; species Avena sativa. The sequence continues at coordinate 124,282,979 of OV702296.1, forward strand.
CATCTTAAACATAAACCGTCTGACATGCCTAAAGGACATACAACGACTAATAGGTTCTGTTGTAGCAGTTATTCGGTTCGTCAGCCGACTTGGAGAGAAGGCTCTGCCGCTGTACAAGTTGCTGAAGAAGGCGGACAAATTCACGTGGATGGACGAAGCAGATGCAGCATTGAAGCAGCTCAAGGAGATCCTTTCCTCAGCACCCATCCTTGCAGCACCCGAGCCTGGAGAGCCGATGTTAATTTACATGGCGGCCACCAACCGGGTAATCAGCATCGTCGTCGTGGTAGAGCGGAAGGAACCAGGCTATGAGCACGGAGTTCAACGACCAGTTTACTATGTAAGAGAGGTCTTGACGGAGTCCAAGCATCGTTACCTGCACTACTAGAAGATAGCTTATGGAATATTCCTTGCTTCTCGGAAGCTGAGGCACTATTTCCAGGAGCACCCCATCATAGTGGTGAGCAAGACTCCACTGTCCAACATCATCAACAACAACGACGCTACAGGAAGGGTCACAAAGTGGGGCATTGAACTTGCCGCCTTTGAGATCACCTACAAGAAACGCGACGCTATCAAATCACAAGTCTTGGCGGATTTTATTGCAGATTGGATGGAGATGCCAGATGCTACCCCATTGCCGGAACCAGAATATTGGGTGATGCCCTTTGACAGATCAAAGCTGCTCAATGGCTCGGGGGATGGTGTACTGCTACATTCACCACCTGGGGACAAGCTACACTACGTTCTGCAGATCCACTTCGAGGCTACGAACAACATGGCAGAGTATGAAGCACTCATTCACGGATTACGCGTAGCCAAAGATATTGGCATCAAGCGCATAGTTTGATGTGGAGATTCGACTTGGTTGCCTAGTAGGTGGCTAGCACCTCGAATGCGCGGAACCTTGTGATGTCGGCATATCGAGACAAAGTGGACGAGATAGCCAAGAGCTTCTTGGGCTACGAGGTCAATGTACCTAGGGAGAAAAATGAGGCGGCTGATCTACTATCTAAGCTGGGATCAGGGTGCAAACGAATTCCGCCTGGAGTTTTCCTGGAGCATCTACGGACACCATCCGTGAAGGGAGCAGACATCAACAACCCGGATAGAGTTGACTCTTTTGTCCACATGGTGGCAAAGGCCCCTCCGTCTTGGACAAAACCGTTCATGGAAGATCTCGAACACGGAACTTTTCCTGACGACAAAGTCGAAAGACGACAAATAGTACGTCGAGCAAAGGGCTATATCATAATCAATGGACAACTCTACAAAAGAAGCACTACTAGTGTATACCTTAAGTGTGTTTCCCAGCAAGAAGGTATTGAAATCCCACGCGAAATCCATCTCGGAGATTGCGGGCATCACGCTGCTCCTCGATCGTTGGTCGCGAAAGCCTTCCGGCAAGGATTCTACTGGCTGACCGCGAAGGCGGATGCCAACAAGCTAGTAGAGATATGCATGGGATGCCAGTATTATGCCTGACAACCACATGTTCCTGCTGAAGAATTGCGAACAATACCAATAACTTGGCCTTTTGCAGTCTGGGGACTAGACATGGTGGGACCGTTACAAACGACACCATGTGGGTTTACACATCTGCTAGTAGAAGTTGATAAATTCACTAAATGGATAGAAGCTAAACCCATTAGAAAGCTTGATGGGGCAACTGCCCTCTGGTTTGTCCGGGATCTAGTGGTGAGATTTGGTCTCCCACAAAGCATTATCACCGACAACAACAACAACTTGTCACTCGGAGAAGTGGAGGCTTATTGTTGGGAGAAGGGCATCCGACTTGACCTTGCATCCGTGGGACACCCACAATCCAATGGTCAGGTTGAGCGAGCCAATGGATTAATTCTGCAGGTAATAAAGCCACGTCTTGAGGCACCGCTGCATAGAGCAGCTGGAGCCTGGGCGGAAGAATTGCCATCTGTGCTATGGAGTTTACGAACTACACCCAACAGATCCACCGGCTACACCCCTTACTTCATGGTATATGGAGCAGAAGCCATCCTGCCTTCCGACCTACTTTACGATGCACCAAGGGTTGCCGCCTACGACGAAGATGACGCTGAAGAATCCAGACGCCTAGATGTGGACCTCCTCGAGGAGGAGCGCTTTTTGGCATGCCAAAGATCCGCCATCTACCAGCAGAAGCTACGCAGCTACCATAGTCACCGTGTTAGGCATTGCTCGTTTAAAGAGGGGGATTTGGTGCTCCGACTTAAGCATAAGAAGTAACACAAATTATCCCCGCCATGGGAAGGACCGTTCATCATAAGCAAAGCGCTACTCTATGGGTCTTACTACCTCGTTGACAACCGTGAACAGAAGGATAGACCCAACGAGGATCATAATTGTAAGCGACGTGACCCGGATGATGACTACCCGGAGCTTGATCGGCCATGGAATATAGCACAGCTACGTCCTTTCTACACTTAGCATTTTTTATCTAATTGTGTACCTCTTATATGATCAATGAAATAAAGCTCTTTGGTTCACTCATATTTCTGAGTCTTTTACCTCCTTTAGTGTTCATTTTTGGATCATATAAAACCTTTATGCACAAGCTTTGCGATTGCACTTGTGAAAATTCCGCCTACGGGCGTTAGCTTAAATTTTATGGTCTACACGTTTTTTGTCGTCTTTATATGGATTCTGGAGTAGTGACTTTCGGCACTTATTGTCGGCGATTTTGTGCTTAGGTTATTGACGATGCCATTGGGCATCATTGCCTAAGCGCATGGTTCCGACAATGAGTCTTTCGACTAACGAAAGGTCAAGCATAAAAAACAAAGTAATGGATAAGCTAGAGCTTGCTTAAAAATATATACATGCTGGAACTAGTTCTTGAGTAGCAGGACATACGTCATTGTTTTCCGCCTTAAGTTAACACATAGTTTTTTCCGCATAACACATTATAGAGGAAACAAATATTACAAGTTGTTTTTAATCCTCTGGCGTAGGCGACTTGGAAGCAACATCATCGGCAGCGGGAGAGTCACCCTCAAAGTTGGCAGTGTTGAGGGACTCGGAGGAGCTTTGGCCTTTGTCTTCAACGGTTTTCAGGGGGACAAAGACGTTAACGTCGACCAACTCGAAAACGCTAGTGTCATAACCCGCGAGCGACGCCAAGATAGATTCGTGATTTATATTTTTGCCTTCGTCGTCTACGTCGGTGATACTGGAGGTTACCGTATCGATGTCGACATTCTCGTAGTGTGCCTTCACCATTGACAATGCCATCCTAGTGCCGGCCCGTGCACATGAAGCTTTCCAGCTTGATACACGCTCGGGGGCTCGACGCTGGATCTCCGAGAACTTCACCATAGAGTCCGATGCCTTGATGTTAATAAAGTTGCCGGCAAGGATCATGCATTCCTTTGGCAGAGGAGGCAAATGGGTTAAACCCATCGGAGCTGAAAAATTCTGACAAAGGAGCGCATGAGTTCAAAAGTTCAGAGTATCTAGACTACCGAAATACAAGACGGAGAATCACTTACTGAAGATGCTGGCCTCAGCCTGCCAGAGAGTCTCCGCCATGGACTCCCGTTCTTGTTGGAGGATCTTATACGCTTCATGATGGCATTGATTTTGCTCATCGGCAGCTTTCTTCTGATATTTTAAGATCGCGATTTCCTCCTTCAAGCGGTTCATCTCCTTGTTGGCGGAGTCCTGCAGGGCTTTCATCGAGTCTTCATGCATTTTCAGCATCTCCTCCCTATCCTTCTTAAGGATCTTGTTTTCGCTATCCAGCTACTGAATGTGCTTGGATTGCTCGACAATATCCTTAGCCTTGGAAATGGTTTCTGCAAGTCGGAGAAAGAAAAGTACACAGTGAGTACTCGGAGAATACACAAGATCAAGTCGGAATACGAAAAAGAAAGGAAAAACAGACGCTTGCTCTTGATGATCTGTTCCTTCAAGAAGGCAGTTTTACCCTTTTCAGCTTCCAGGTCCGCGTGCATCTTCTGGTACTTGTCGTTGGCCATGCCCCTTCGAGCATTCTCATTCTATGGAAAGCAAAAAGTTAAACGTTGTTTGGTCTACTTGGAGCATCTAGCCATAAAATTTCCACCTAGACGCTCGGGGGCTACAACGAGAGTTTTTAACTTAGCAATATGCTTAGTCTTTCTTTAAGCATCTAGTCGGAACTAATTCAGTTTTCGATTAGAAGCTTGGGGGCTACATTATAAAGTTTTTAACCCAGACGTATGCTTAGCTTCTCTTTAAAGCATCTAGTCGGAACTAATTCATTTACAACTAGAAGCTTGGGGGCTATAGTATCGAAATTTATAAACACTGCGTATGCTACTCTTAAAGCATCTAGTCGGAATAATTCATTCAAACTATATGCTTGGGGGATACAGTGAGAAGTTTTCTAGCTTAGTCACTCTTAGAGCATTTAGACACAAAGACCTATGGTTTTCCGTCTAAATCCTCGAGGGCTACAATGGGATAATCATTTAAATGCAAAAGGCAAATAAAACTTACAAGTGCAATGATCTTGAGGTTGGTAGCACTCTCATCCAGCAACTTGCCGAAGGATACACTGTTTCCTTGCAAGATTTATGCTTGCCGGAGAAGCTCCTCGAGACCGCACGTTGGAGATGTCGGTGCCGCACCAGGAACCAGAGAGGTGCTACTCGGCGTAAGTGCCGGGTAGACTATCTTTGGGAACTCTATGGTCTTCCTGGGGGCGAGGGTGCCGCCTTCGGCAGATGTACCACCGCCTTACCGCTATCCATGGCATCCTTAGCCGGAGCTTCAGCCATTAGGTGTGTGGCACTCTCCTGCGTCGCCTGTTCGCCGACAACAGCAAGCTCTGTGGAGGCGTCTGAGTCCACTTCCATGGCGGAAGGGCCAGATGCTTCTTTAGCTTCAGAGCTTGTCGGAGCGGACGAGGGCTGGACGACAGGAGTGACAGGGGCGATGGCGGGAGATACGTCGCGATGTAGCATATCCTTTATGGTTATAGAAGCCTTGAAAGTTTTGGAGGTCTTCTTCAAGCTGGTTGTGGCTTTCTTTCTGAAACGTGCAAAATGCATAAGTATAGGAATAAGACAGACAATGGAAAATGTCAGAGCGAAATAAGCTTACACAATAGCGGGAGCTTTGGCAAAAGGGATCCCTGTAATCTTTCTTTTCTCCGCCTCCAGGGCGGCGGTAGTCTTCTTGGAGGCTCCACCCTCCATCTTCTTCTTCTTGCCTCTGTCGGCAGCGTCAAAGGGGGAGCTCTTCCGCTTTCGCGCCAACAGAGCATCGTTGTCGGACACGGCAGTGACTTCCTTCATCTTTGGATCAAAGATTTGAGGAGCCATGTTGTCCTCATCTATGTCGCTGAGATGTTAAGTGAAGAACCACCATGTTAGATGAGATGGTAATGGCTAGACGGAAGAACTGGAGTATATGTCATACACGGAAAATAAACAGTTACCTTTGGGCACTTGCTCTCTACGAACATGTCATAGGTGATGGTGAAGCCACGCTTCCTATCCTTCACCTTGACGATGTCCTTGAGGCGGAGCTTGACGGAGTCGCTCGAGAAGTTGTCCTCGGAGATGTGGAGGCTATCCCTTCTATCGTTGGAATACTCGTACATCAGCTTCAAGCGGTGCTGTAGAGGCTGGATCCGCCTGATGAACCAGCACATGGCTAGGTCCAATCCGGTCAAACCTGTATCTACGAACCACTCTATCCGCCTTATAGCGCGGGAAGCGTCGATGTCGGAGGGAAGGGAGGCCTAGGATCTCCATGTCGAGGCTTCGGCGGCTGCTCCATCGACAAAATCTGGGTACGTGACTTCTCGGCCAGCCAGAGGGATATCTGGGCCGTAGAAGTACGTTCACTACCAATTCTTATAGGATTCGTGGCCGACGATGTCGGGGAAGCACCGGCCAGGACGGATCTTAAAGCTAATGGTTCCACAATTTCAAAGCTCGTCCTTGCCGACTCTGGCTTCGCGCTGGACGATAAAGAAGTATATAAAGAGATCTAGCCTAGGCCTAATCCGTAAATAACCCTCGCAGAGCTCCGCGTAGTTGCTGAGCGCTAAGATGCTATTGGGGGAGAGGTTATGTGGCTGTACTCGGTAATGATTCAGGACAGCAAGGAAAAAGTTGGATATGGGCAGGGAGACGCCGCGTACCATCTGCGCTTTGAGGTACACCTTTTCTCCGGCTTGGGGAGAAGGTGTGACCTCGCCGGCCGGCGCCGCCCGCCAGGCGAGCCCCTCCGTCGCGGTGAGGTAGCCCTTGTTGATCAGTTATTTGATGTCGCGGTCCGTGATATTCGAACCGCGCCAGTCGCCCTTGTGTGAGTTGTACTCCTCCTCCAGCAGCTCCAGCGCCGCTGGATTATGGACGCCGCCGGTGGCCTCGACCACCGCGGACCTGGGGATGACCAGGCCCTCTGGGGCACGACGATGGAGCTCGCCGGCTTCGTCGCGGCTTCGCCCAAAGCCGCCATCGAAGGGGAGAAGCTGGTGCTGGCCATTGGGTGTGTTCGACGGTGACTGGGATAGATTGGAGAGCTAGGGTTTTTTGCACGTTGTGCGGAGAGCTCGAGGAGGCGCTCGCTGAAGGAAGAAGACGATGCAGGGGAGAATGAGGTGAAAAAGTAAATTTTCCACCGCAGTTACTATTTATGGTCTCCGGCATCAAGATTCGTGCAGCTTGATCGAATGGTTGCCACGTAGACGACGTGTGCGGAGACGTGCGCGGAAATTTCACCACGTACCAACAGTCGCCGCCAACGGTTTGTATCGCTCGCGCGGGAAAAGTGGACATGATTGCGTTCTCTGCATGTGTGAGTTATGAGGCGTTGCTGACCTATGTCTACATCGCCCTAGGTGTCATAGGCAGATGGACCGTCACATCGGAAGATTCCGGCATGGACAGATCCGGTCCGGCTACGGAAGAGTACGATAGAAGATTCAGAAATTCTCCAACTTACGATTTGAAGACGGAGAAAACCTTGCAGGGTTCTTTGGGAGGACTATAAGATGTTGCTTGACGATTTGCCGACATCCATCTATACGGAGCATTCAACATGAAGAGGCAAGACGGCGCAAGATCTCGGAGTTCTCTGGGGGCTACTGTTGGGGATATACTATATAGGTATCCTTATAGTATGTCTCTTATCCGACTAACCCGGGTGACCCACAGTTGGTAGTATGGCCCATGGCTGCTGGGCTGCCTAGTTAGTTGGATCCGGAAGGCAGTCCCATGCCGGATAAAGGAAGGCTACAGAGGAGTCACCGACGTACCCGAAGCCTTGGATTACAAGACACACTAGACTAGTTGTAGGCAGTGTAGGACTCTGTAACCTGTCCGGCAAGGACTTTGCCTGTAACCCTAGGACCTGGCAACTATATAAGTCAGGCCTATGGGAGCCTTTAGGGCACAATCTTAGATGATAACTTTGGCTCTCTAGTCATACCTCGCACAGAGAACCAACCCATGTAACTCGACGTATTGCCATTATAGTGATTTATAGCAGGAGTAGGATTCCACCACCGTTGTGGGATCTGAACCTGGGTAAGCTGTGTTACCTCGTACCCGTCGACCGTCCCCCTTCCCCCACGTCTCTAAACACGCACTATGAGGACACCTCCATGGCGTACTCATCGGCAATACCACGATAGAGATCATGAGAGAGAGAGGATAGGTGCACGCGTGGTGCGTGAGCGTCTGTCGCACATGGTGAGATGTCGTGGGGTGTTGGTGTCCACTGATCGCAAGGGAGATGGTTTGGGGTCCCCTCTTTTATTTCTTGATTTGCCCCACGGTTAGAAGTGTAAAAAGCATGGGTTGTGGTGGTGGTTGAGAGGGGAGGAAGACACATGGGGTGTCCACCCTTTTTCAATGTATGAAGGGAGAGAGGGAAAGGAAGGGGCCAGGGTTGGAGTGGTGGTGGTGAACATCTTCCCTTGCAAGCAAGGAAGAGAGAGATGCCACAACAAGGAGGGGTAGATAGGTTGGTTTAGGATAGATTAGGGTTTATCCAAAATAGTTAGTCTCTTTTTATTTCTTCCATTTGTTTTGGTTTGATTTACTTAAAACAATCTCTTGTGAAAATTTCCAAACCACAAGATCAACTAAAATCCAAGAAGAAACAGGTTGGTTAAGGTGGTGATCTGAGGTAGCTTGCTTGACTTGATCATTCATTTGAATTCAAAACAACAAGAACTATTCCAAGACCTAATGAAAATCCAAACAAAGATAAGTTGAAGACAAACTTGCATGGGCCATGCATGGATGTTAAATGCCACCACTTGTAGTTGTGAAAACAAACATTTGTTAACATGGGCATTTATTGTTGGGCCATGCAGAGATAAAACAAAACCTTTTACTCTAACATGGTGATCCCAAGATCTAGCTGAGGTAGAAGGCCACGAGGATTACCACTACATGTGCAGTTGCGGATTACTGATGAAGCGCGTCAGTTGAATGCAGTGCGGTCCTCAAGATCCGATACGACCACGATCTTCTTGGTGCTAATCGTACAACACCTCTATTGGTATCCACAAGTACAAGGAGGCGCACCTCCAGCGAACTTATAGGTTCGTAACAACGGCTAGATTGCTGAGGAGCTAGGGTTTCCAATGCATGGAATTATCTAACCGACCAACCCTCCTGGGTTTCTACGCCCCACTATATGTAGGGAGTGAATGTGGGCTCCACTCACTCGTGGCCCATTCACTAAATCCCATATTAGTCACCGTGAGTCCGACTCACTGACTTAGTGCAAATCCGGCTCGGGTTCAGCCCAACAAGATTTCTGGTTCAGATCCAATCCGAACTTGCCCCCGCTCTTAAGTGTGTGCCCCCACAGGCTCATGGCAACTTGGACATGATTGGAGTCCGACTCTCAATCGATCAGTCGGTAGCGGCTCCTAGCAGAACATGCCGACTCCCAAGTACCAAAGAGTCATGACGACATGTCTGTCTAATGCGACTTGCATCCGAGTCCCTTTTGCCTCACGATATACCTTGTCAGACTATAGGAGAATAACTCTCATCCCTTAAATAGTCCGACTCTCTTCTCGATCCCAGATAAGTGATTCATCCGACTAACTCTTAGTCAATCACCTTGGTTAACACTTAATCGAGTCATGCATGGCCATGCCTTCCGAATCATATAAACCGAGAGGGCCCAGAGAATATCTCTCCAACTGGAGGGGCAAAATCCCATCTTGGTTATTCACATCACACAGCTTGATTCTCACTCGACCTAAACTCTGCCTTTATAACTGCCCAGTTATGGATCAGCGTTTAACAGAACCTAAGTCGGTGATCCTCAACTCGGACAGTGCAATAATCTCAGGTATAAGGATTACATTGATTGAGATATATAAATAACAACTTGTTCGTTGTACCTCAATATGGGTCAATCCGACTCGCTGAACTCTTTTAGCCGAATCTGTGTAAGTCGGAATAGCATCTCCATGCCCATGACAAGTGGAACTGAGTCATCAGCCGAATTTCACATTGGTCTAAGTTGTGTGTTTAGCACAACCTCGATGACCAATTATATTTATTACAAACAACATGATTTTATAGTTCCACAACCGAATCACATATTCAATGATACACATTAGATGTTTATACCAGGACAATTTAATATCTCTATGAATACAATGGAAAATATGATCATACATGATTGCCTCTAGGGCATATTCCCAACAGTCTCCCACTTGCACTAAAGTCAATCTTCCGACATCACATGTCTAGGCATCTAATGCCCATAGCTCTTAGGTGTGCCTCATGCTTCGGCTGTGGTAACAGCTTTGTCAACGGATCCACAATATTTGCATCCGTATGTACCTTGCATAACTTAATATCACCCTGATCCATGAACTGGCGAATCAGGTGGTACCACATGAGTATGTGCTTGTTCTTATGGTGTTGTCTAGGTTCCTTGGATTGTGCAATAGAACCATTGTTGTCACAATACACGTCTAACGGATTGGACGAGCCCTGAACCACACCAAGATCCATGAGGAAATACCTCATCCAAACAGCTTCCTTTTCTGCCTCCGAGACAGCAATATACTCAGCCTCTATTGTAGATGTAGACACAGTATCTTGCTTGGAACTCTTCCAGCTCATAGCCCCTCTGTTTATTACAAACACATACCCGGATTGTGAATGAGAATCATCAGAGTTGGTAAGTTAACTCGCATCCGTGTAACCCTTTACACTGAGTTAATCTTCACCTCAATAAACCAAAAACATATCCTTAATCCTTCTCAAGTACTTTAGGATATTTTTAGCCGTTGTCTAGTGGATTTCTCTAGGATCATCCTGGTATCTTCTCACAACACTTAGAGTATATGAAACATCCGGCCTAGTACAAATCATGTAATACATGATGGATCCGACTGCAGAAGTATACAGAATCGCATTCATCCGATTTATCTCATCAGTTGTCGAAGGATATTGTGTCTTTCTAAGTTTTATACCATGGGACATCGGTAAGAACTCCTTCTTAGACGATTCCATGTTGAACTTCTTCAACACTTTGTCCAAATAAGTACTTTGACTCAATTCAATGAGCCTCCTTGATCTATCTCTATAGATCTGGATTCCAAGAATATATGTTGCCTCACCCAAGTCTTTCATTGAGAAACTCCTTTCCAATGATTCCTTGGTTTCTTGCAACATCTGGACATCATTTCCAAGCAATAACATGTCATCCACATATAAGATTAGAAAGTTTACTTTGCTCCAACTAAAATTCTTGTATAAACAACAATCATGATCAATCTTGATGAAGCCAAACGATTTGACTACCTCATCAAAGCGAATATTCTAACTCCGAGATGCTTGCTTCAACCCATAAATGGATTTCTGAAGTTTGCACACTTTGTCAGCATTATTTAGATCGACAAAACCCTCGGGCTGTATCATATACATGTCCCCGGTTAAATTTCCGTTAAGGAAAGACGTTTTGACATCCATCTGCCATATCTCATAGTTGAAATAGGATGCTAAAGCTAACATGATCCAAACTGACTTAAGCATCTCTACGAGCGAGAAAGTCTCGTTGTAGTCAACTCCTTGAACCTGTCGGAACCCCTTCGTGAAAAGCCGTGCTTTACAGACAGAAACATTTCCATCCATATCTGTCTTCTTCTTAATGACACATTTGCACTCGACGTGTCTTGCACCATCTGGAAGATCAACCAAGTTCCAAAATTGATTTTCATCCATGGACTTTAACTCGAATATCATGGATCCAAGCCATGACTCGGAATCATATCCCACCATCGCTTCCGAATAATTTGTCGGTTCATCACTGTCTAACAGTAATACATCACGAACACTTTGTAATCTTGCCGATCTTCATAGTGTAGGTGCTGTTGCTGGCTCAGCTACCACGACCAGCTCAACCTCCAAGGTTTCTTATGACTCTCTACTAGCCGGTTCCTCTCGAATTTCTTTGAGCTGCACTATGCTCCCACTTACTCCCCGACTGAGAAACTCTTTCTCAAGGAAGACACCATTCCGAGCGACAAACACTTTGCCCTCTTCTCAGTTGTAGAAGTAGTAACCCATGGTTTCCCTCGGATATCCCACGAAAATACACTTATCCGACTTGGCCGTAAGCTTGTCCTACTAAAGTCACTTGACAAATGCTTCACAACCCCAAATATTAAGAAAAGACAAACTCGCCTTTTTTGCATATCCAGATCTCATACGGTGTCTTCTCTACCAACTTTGATGGTTCTATCTTTAGTGTGAACGCTGTTGTTTCTAGACAATAACCCCAAAATGATAAAGGCAGATCTGTCTGACTCATCATTGATCATACCATGTCCAACAAGGTCCGATTCTGCCTTTCCGAAACACCGTTCCTTTGCGGCGTTCCCGGCGGAGTAAGTTGAGGAACTATTCTGCAACCTTTCATATGGTCATCAAACTCATGGCTCATGTACTCGCGTCCTCGGTCTGCGACACCCCCGAGATCAGGGTTAAACAAATCCCAGACCTCCGTCTGACATAAGCTTAACCATGAGCTCGAGAATATCCAATAAAGAATCGTTAACACAGTAGTGACCCTACAACACACAATTTATTATAGCAAGCTCATAACTGAGCAGAGAACCAAATTATTACAAGCAGAGGTCACTGACCACAAACATCAAACAACGGAAGGAAAATTATGCTATTAAGTATATCAAACATAACAAGTGGCCTAAGAGGCCTGAAGCATCATGATGACATCCTAGCCCATAGATTCCAGGCTGCCGGTCGGGAACCCGAAGCTACTCGTCGGTGTCGATGTAGTACCAAACTGACCTTCAGGGAGCACTTACTCTGCCAAAAGTACCAACAAAGCAAGGGTGGGTACAGGGTGTACTCCGCAAGACTTATGGCTGGTGGAGTTGTTTTGCATAAAGCCATCTTTGTTTGTAAAAAAAGAGGGGGAAGAATCTCATCTACAGAGTATTTTAAAAGGGGATAAGAGAGAAAAATCTACAAAATATTGATCAACATGTTGATATCCACCAAGTCATCATCATTTGAACCGTAACTAGGATAAGCTCTTCGTGCCCATGAGGAAGCATCCTTAAGCACACGTTGATCTGCCAAGTTTTACGATTAGGTTATAGTTCTCTATGATCTTAGAGTTCGGTCACCAAGTCGTTCATAACCGTGAACACGGCTTTTCAAAAATATTATTACCCTGCAGGGGTGTACAACTTTACCTACACGTACTAACCTTCTCTTAATGCCACATGATTAGCCCTCTTCCTGGGAAGGCCGACAGAGGGTGGTTAGACAGGACCTTTACCTTGCTTTCTCCGAGACCATGAGTCACGTAATAATGATGGTTCCGCCGTAATGGGTCAAGTCCCGAAGTCGGTCCTTAAAGATGTGAGGCGAGGTTGGTTTACCAGGGGTGCTATCAACCCCAAGCAACCGCGACCACACTTCCCTACCTGTTATGAATGCACCTTCACCCGACAAATCATTCAAAAAGTTTTCTATGCATACGTTAAATGGAACGCCCGGACTATACGACTCATTGTAGCACCCCGGGTAAAACCACTACTAGAAAATCGCTTGGCATTTTTGTTTTGTGCATCATCCTGGTATCATGCTCATGTCATCATGCCACCTTGCATTTGAGCATCATATAAACCCCCTTTTGTTGGTTTTTATTCCACATGCATTCATATTGTATTACTTGTATTTGCCTCTTATATATTGTAGTTGGTTCTTGATATAATGCTTAATTCCCAAGTTGAGTTAGGGGCATATCTTTTATTAACTTCACTACCTTTCTTTGTCATCACCTTACAATTCCACCATCCTAATTATATGTGAGCCAGTGCAATTATATTTGGTGTTTGAATCTAGCTCATATGTGTTGGGATTGGATCCACTTCTATTTCTACATGCTCCCATATGTGATATATGTTGTTTTCACAATATTGAATATGGGGAGCCTCATGGCCACCTTGGCATGCTATGTGAGTAGAAAATCCTCTCTAGTTTCTATATGGTGTGAATTTGAATATGTGAGCATGTTTGAATATAGATGAGGCTAAATAATCATCTAGTGGAAAACACACACTAGCATTGCCCCTTTATATTCATTTATGCTTATTTTTTCATCCACTCCATAGGAGAATAAAGTGTATATATTTCGCATTGGCCTTATTCAATTTGAATGCATGTATGTATATATATCCATGTGTGCAAATAGTTGTTTTCACATCTAGTAGTGGCACTTATTACATCATGCATGGCCCATGCAAGCTCACCATCACCTTCCTTCTTTTGGTTTCATGGAATTTGCAGAACGCCTGTTTGATTTAAATCCATGCAAGTCCATTCAATCCCAAATAAAACCAAGGGTTCATCTAGTCACCTCCACTTGGTTTCTTTTGGTTCTTAGTGATCTTGTTGACCTTTGTTTAAACAAGCTTGTTTGATTTGAGTAAAAGCAAAACAAATGAAATAGGAGATAAGAGGAGACTACATACCTATCAACTCTCTAACTAAACCCTATGTACTTTTCCCATCCAATTTAAAACCCTAGACCAATCTACACCCTCTCTAAACCTTCCACCTAGCTAACCAAGCCCCTAGTTCACCTAACCACTAGATCAACCTAAACCCCTATTCTGTTCCCCCTGTGCCGATCGTCGCAATCAGGGAACCTCTCGCCTCGTTGCATGCATCGCCATCCCCTGTTTGCTCTCTATCTCAGGCCCCCCAAAGGCTCTCTCTCTGGCTATTACAGCAGGCCCGACCGAACCTGGGCGTCCCCTTTCTTGATCTATTCCTACAGCCAGGCCCCGCCAGCGCCCTGTACCATGTCTCCTTGATCACGTGCAGCGGTCGCAGCGCCTCCCCTCTCTCTCTCGCTTTTGGGCAGCAGCTAGCGGCAACACCACGCCAAGGTCCTTCCCCTCGTCCGCTTCCTCCAAGTTAAAGCAGCGCCAGGGAGGCCTCATCTCCTCAACCAAACCTCCTCAACCCAGATCATCTCCCCTCTCCTTCTTCCCCTCCACCGGGAAGCCCTAGCCGCCATGCCCTAGTCAAGCCCCGTTTCTTCATACTCCAGGTACTCCAGGGGTGCGCAGTGCGCCGATGCCGCCGCTGTCTGTTTCCTCTACCTCGCCATCGTCTCGCAGTCCCTGTTGCACCTCCGGCCGGCCGCCGTCGCCTCCGACACCACCCCGGTGAGCTTCCGCCCCGCCTCGCTCCAGGACGCGTTCACCGCGCCGCTTGCCTTGCTGTGCGCTCGGGCAGCAAGTACAGCAGCAACCCAGCGACAATAATCAAGTGCAGTTCGTCAGTCTCGCGCGCCCTTATTCCCGGCGTTTTACCCGGCAATCTAGACCTCCTCTGGGGAAACCCCAAACATGGAAGTTATAGGTCTATCGTCCACCTACAACTTGCATTTTTACACAAACTCCTAATTCGCATCATATTCTTGGTTGTCATCCTCGAAAAATCAGCAAACAAAACCCTCTATCTCTGGTGACAAATTCAGTTATCTAAACTTGATCGACCTATGAATTCCATTGGGTTCTGGCCGTTGTAGACCTCCGTTTGAGAAACTTTGAGCACATGAGTTGTCGATCCAAGTGATACGTACAATTTATGTTTTTACACCATCTTCAAATTCTGCTTGTATTCGTTGACACCCTCGTCCAAAGATCAAGCCAGCTAGCCCAAAACGCCTCAATCGAATCAGTTCTTCGTTCAGTATCTCGTGTGTGCCTGAACCTTTGCAAACAGGCCCCTCGCTTTCCTGATATCTCCACCCGTGGTCCCTTTCTGACCAACGTGGCACTCCCTCGTTGACCCGCGCCTAGGTGGACCCGATTGGTGTCTGACCCCATCTGACCGTGAGTGTGGGTAGGTCCGCCTCAAGTAAGAAGAAGTTTCTAGCTATTTTCAAATTGAACTAAAATTTCAGGATTGAATATAAGTTAAATAATTGCATAACTTTAATTCTGTAAATCCTAATTCGAAAAATGATATGTCCAAATCGATCAGCGTGACGAGACATATCCAACCATGATATCCATGTTATCATTTGCATCATGCATTAAGAGCAGTTTTATAATCAGTATTGTTTATGCAAGGAAAACATGATAAATAAAATTGGGAACTAATTATTTCTTATTAATAATGTCTCACGAATGCTATATCATCAATGTGCTATGCCTCTAATACATTCTCGATATAGTTTGCATCATTAACTTGCCATGTCATGCATCATATCATGATCATACCGGTTCTTCCGTATTAGTCGTAATTTGTTGCATCGCTTGTTCCTTTTAGTATCTGCTTCTTCTCGGATAGGACGATGAGATGTTGTGAGCTTCGACAAGTTTTTTGGTTATGAAACTTCGGTAATCTTTTCAGGCGAGCATTCTCCCTCTTTCTACCTATTTTATATTTGTAGTCTTTATTTCTTCCTGTTGATCTATTGCTATATGTATTGCGATGCTATAGATTTCGTATCCCTTTATACTTCCCTGCAGCCTCTATATTTCCATGGACACCTCCTATTACCTGTTGTTTGGTAGATAGTCGGACTTGCGAATCATAGTCGCTTGCTCAGGTGCTACTTCGCGTCGTCGATGTTCCACAGTTGTTGGAGTAATGCCTCATGCTTAATGTTGGAGATGATCATGGCTTTAATTACGGTTTAACAACTAATATTAAAAGTAGGTAAATAATGCAGAGGCACAAGTGGGCAATATATGTTATTTGGTTTTTAACCGTCCACTTGTGTCCCGTAGGACCCCGAGTACTTAATACATGTTCCTTGAATATTCACACTATCCGCATGTGGGCCATGAATCCTCTTAGCATGAGCTTGAGTCATATCTTATTTCTTGGGGCCACAAAGTAGTTTGGGGCTTTATTACTATCCTATACTTATGCCATGATTATGCCATGCTTTACTTCTTTATTACTATTGCGCGTGGAGTGCATGTACTGTTTTGGAACCCCGTGCCACGTTTTCGCGGTATCGACAAGCCCAGTCACACTTTCGGATTCCTAGTCGTTTACAGCCGTCGTCACAAACCTATGGATCTGTCTCGGAGCCGGCCAACTTCGTAGCGGGTAGCTTGGTGGGGTGGCCCCCTGAAATATTATATTAATCTTGTGATTTCTTTGTCGTGATGCCTCGTTGGGTTTTCATTTGGTTTTTCCGAGGTTGATCGTGCTTGTGTTGCTATTTGTGCACCCCTACAGGGTAAAACTTTCTGAAAGCCGTGTCCGCGGTTATGGACGACTTGGAGCACAGTATTTCGATCATAGACAACTATAACTAGAGTAGTGCTATAAATTTGACATTATAATGACTAGTAATCAGCTTCACTACAACGTAATGCCTAAATAAAAGTACCAACAACTGCTGGTTTTGGGATGCCTCATGCTATATGTATCTGACTAGTAAGTATTGCAACTACAACAGAATGGTTAACTAAAACTGCCCACTGTTATAATATCTGGATGACTCATGCTATCTATATCTGACTAGTAATTTCCGCAACTATAACGGAATGAATAAAACTGCCAACTGTGTGAGTTCCTTGGTTCACTTCCTCGTTTGGTCTCGAGGGGGAAATACCAGGATGGGTATGATTGGTGATAGTTTCAGGATGGGTCTTTCTTATCCCTATCTGATAGCCGCTAGTTGTATTGAGTCTCTATAGGTTGTTTAGTGCATGTTGCACTACCGCTTCAGTCCACCATACCTATGTAGGCGAGGACCGCCAAATTCTATTATCGCCGTGTACTGGCCTCAGTACTGACCGCTCTCTTTTTCCTTTTCCCTTTGTCGACACCCCTTTTGTTTAAGCAGGTTTTGAGATCGACGTTGTTAGCAGGGTTACCCTTCTGGCTTGGCCTGTCAGGGTTACAGACGCCATTGGTTATTCTTCAGGGCTCTTAGCTCAATTTGCATCTTGTCCGTACTCAGACGCTGTATCGTTTTAAAGGTGATTTGGATCTTTGTATTGTATATCTATATTCTTGACTCTTTGAGTCATTGTTGTATATATCTGTTCTATGGGTTCCATCATGAACTATTGTGTAATGGTATTACTTTGTTTTCCACCCGCACGAAAGTGCCTGGTGGGCACCTTTGAATTGTTTCTATGCGGGTTTGGCGGGAATCGCTGGAACTTGCATAGGGCCGATATGAGGGTGTTACAGAGTGGTATCAGAGCTCAGAAGTTACGATACCCCATTGGTCCAACCCGTAGGATAACCTAGCTATCTGACATCGTAGAGTGTCAAAACAATTTTGCAAAATCGGTTGGATAGATCTGATTAGGTCTGCTTTTACTCCTTATCCCTCTGTTATTCTCCTCTTACCTCTGCGTGTTTGAATCTTCTCTCTTATCTTTTCCTCGACTCCAGGAATTCTCGTGGCTGGGTTTCCGTCGTACCTTCAGGGTTTTGCTTCCGTCCTCTTGTAACGGTGCTTCGACATCCGACATTCATGCTATCTGATGAATCTTTCATCTATTGTACCTTTTAGTGTACCAAAATTCACTAATTTATTTCTTTGTATCTTCCGGTGTTTTTTTAACACGACCTCATCTCCATCAGATCCGATAAAGACTTTGCATCACTTCTTTGCTTCCAAACCTCTTTTGTCGAGATCTCCAGTCTGAATTCCGAGAGTTGGCTGCATAGTCTCCTATTCGTGTACAGAGTAATGCTTTGAGTGCGGGATGGAGTCACGACCATACCACTACTCTTATCATTCACTTTTGTACATTGAATGGCGGATAGATGCAATTCTTACTCCTTCCATGGAAGTTAGAGGTGACATTACGTTTAACTTCGTCTATTGTTTATCCGGAGCGTTCCCTCAACGAACATGAAGAACAACCTCTTGTTGGTGGTGTCGCCAATATCAATATGGAGAAAGAACCCTTGTTAGTGGTGTCGCGAAGATCTACACGAGGCGAGAAGATTCAGACGTCGGCCTTCTTCCCCATACCATGAGGCGGATCTGGAGGGCGATATCCATTGTTAGTGGTGTCGAATTGTAGCACCCCGGGTAAAAACACTACTAGAAAATCGCTTGGTGTTTTTGTTTTGTGCATCATCCTGGTATCATGCTCATGTCATCATGCCACCTTGAATTTGAGCATCATATAAACTCCCTTTTGTTGGTTTTTATTCCACGTGCATTCATATTGTATTACTTGTATTTTCCTCTTATATATTGTAGTTGGTTCTTGATATAATGCTTAATGCCCAAGTTGAGTTGGGGGCATATCTTTTATTAACTTCACTACCTTTCTTTGTCATCACCTTACAATTCCACCATCATAATTATATGTGAGCCATTGCAATTATATTTGGTGTTTGAATCTAGCTCATATGTGTTGGGATTGGATCTACTTCTATTTCTACATGCTCCCATATGTGATATATGTTGTTTTCACAATATTGCATATGGGGAGCCTCATGGCCACCTTGGCATGCTATGTGAGTAGAACATCCTCTCTAGTTTCTATATGGTGTGAATTTGAATATGTGAGCATGTTTGAATATAGATGAGGCTAAATAATCATCTAGTGGAAAACACACACTAGCATTGCCCCTTTATATTCATTTATGCTTATTTTTCATCCACTCCATAGGAGAATCAAGTTTATATATTTCGCATTGGCCTTATTCAATTTGAATGCATGTATGTATATATATCCATGTGTGCAAATAGTTGTTTTCACAACTAGTAGTGGCACTTATTACATCATGCATGGCCCATGCAAGCTCACCACCACCTTCCTTCTTTTGGTTTCATGGAATTTGCAGAACGCCTGTTTGATTTAAATCCATGCAAGTCCATTCAATCCCAAATAAAACCAAGGGTTCATCTAGTCACATCCACTTGGTTTCTTTTGGTTCTTAGTGATCTTGTTGACCTTTGTTTAAACAAGCTTGTTTGATTTGAGTAAAAGCAAAAAAAAGGAAATAAGAGATAAGAGGAGACTACATACCTATCAACTCTCTAACTAAACCCTATCTACTTTTCCCATCCAATTTAAAACCCTAGACCAATCTACACCCTCTCTAAACCTTCCACCTAGCTAACCAAGCCCCTAGTTCACCTAACCACTAGATCTACCTAAACCCCTATTCTATTCCCCCTGTGCCGATCGGCGCAGCCAGGGAACCTCTCCCCTCATTGCATCCATCGCCACCCCATGTTCGCTCTCTATCTCAGGCAGTGGCGGACCCACCATAGGGGCGAGCAGGGGCGGCCGCCCCGGGTCTCCTATGGCAGATCAGGGTACCCTTCATTGCCTTGCCTCTAGCGGCCGAGCAGGAGCTACGCCATTGTTGGTCTGGTTGAAGCTTTTTGTCCAGGAAAGGAGGATATACGGGGATAGGAATAACGGCCTCGACTTGGTTTCTGGGCTTAAGTGAAAAGGCCTTCGGTTGATTCCTCACGCATATGCTAAAGTAAAAAAGGCCCATCAATTGGTGTCTCACACATGTAGCTTCTCCTTCATTTGCTAAGCATTAAGCACAATCTTGCATATAAACAGAATGTTGAGCACAGACTGCTTTCATACTCACGAAAAATTTCATGCTCACCGAAAAAAAATTCCCACCGCACGTAGTGCTCCTGCTCAGCTAAATCAACACGTGTGACCTGTTTGCAGCTACCACACGAGGAGACCCGGTCATAGGACTGTTAATGACATTTAAATTTTTATGTAACAGTCGGTTCGAGTTTTGGCTTTATACCGTGGAATACATCATTAAAAAAAAATATCGTGGAATACAGCGACCGTTTCGAGCTGGAGAACTCTATGTTAGTACTTCAGTTTCTAAGCCTATTTTAGTTTTTTATGTACTTAATAGTTGTATTTATGGACCTTATAACCAAATATTCTTTTAACTATTTTGTTGAGTATCTTGCATTTGTACCTTCAAAAATTTGGACTTCCGCCACTGATATCAGGCACCCCAAAGGCTCTCTCTGTGGCCGTTACACCAGGACCGACCGAACCTAGGCGTCCCCTTCTTGATCTCTTCCTATAGCCGGGCCCCACCAGCGCCCTGTACCATGCCTGCTTGATCACGTGCAGCGGTCGCAGCGCCTCCGCTCTCTCTCGCTTTTGGGCAGCAGCTAGCGGCAACACCACGCCAAGGTCCTTCCCTGGTACCCTTCCTCCAAGTTAAAGCAGCACCAGGGAGGCCTCATCTCCTCAACCAAACCTCCTCAACTTAGATCGTCTCCCTCTCCTTCTACCCCTCCACCGGGAAGCCCTAGTCGCCATGCCCTAGTCAAGCCCCGTTTCTTCATACTCCAGGTACTCCAGGGGTGCGCAGTGCACCGACGCCGCCGATGTCTGTTTCCTCTACCTCGCCATCGTCTCGCCGTACCTGTCACACCTCCGGCCGGCCGCCGTCGTCTCCGACACCACCCCGGTGAGATGCCGCCTCGCCTCTCTCCCCGGTGAGATGCCGCCTCTCCTCTCTCCCCTCAAATTCAACTAAAATTTCAGGATTGAATATAAGTTAAATAATTGCATAATTTTAATTCTGTAAATCCGAATTCGACAAATGATATGTCCAAATCGATCAGCGACGAGACTTATCCAACCATGATATCCATGTTATCATTTGCATCATGCATTAAGAGCAGTTTTATAATAAGTATTGTTTATGCAAGGAAAACATAATAAATAAAATTGGGAACTAATTATTTCTTACTAATAATGTCTCAAGAATGCTATATCATCAATGTGATATGCCTTATATCATCAATGTGCTATGCCTCTTTTTGCATCTTGTCCGTACTCGGACGTTGTATCGTTTTAAAGGTGATTTGGATCTTTGTATTGTATATCTGTATTCTTGACTTTTTGAGTCATTGTTGTATATATCTGTTATGTGGGTTCCATCGTGCACTATTGTGTAATGGTATTACTTCGTTTTCTACCAGCATGAAAGTGCCTGGTGGGCACCTTTGAATCGTTTCTATGTGGGTTTGGCGGGAATCGCTGAAACTTGCATAGGGCCGATCTGAGGGTGTTACACTCATGAAATCTACTAGGCAAGTTAGTTAGTCATGAGATTGTCCAGGCCCCGTGTGGTTGTACGCTCGTCTTGGTTCCAAAGGCAAGAACTCAGTTCCTAGTGGTGGCGAGCATGGGACTAGAAAAACCACATCCCACTGTTGCCTCCCATACAAGACTTAGCATGTTTAAACTCATATCACATCTGATCTCATCTCATCACGTTCTCCTATAATACTAGATTCTACATCTGATACATCATCTGGATGGACCAGACTCAACAGCTATGCATGGCTAAGCAGGACACAGATATAAGCTCTAGTAGTACACACAAGCCAAACCTAGTTATGCTAGGAGCAGTGGATCAGGTAATATAAGCTCAAAGGGAGTAATGCAATAGATAGGGTAATCTATCTATCGATAAAAGAGCACAGTAGAATCGTATGTATCATGGCAGGAATTGAAATGCTCTCGAAATCATAGGATTATATCATGGTCGGGCTATGCTTGCATTTGCCAGTTGATAGTAGATAAATAGATCATCGAAAGCCTTGTACTTGACTTGGTTAAAGTTGATCAAGTATTGTCTTCGATCTTGAACTTCGACGGTGTTGATCTCAGTCTTCGATCTTGATCTCGATATCGTCCTCTATCGGGAAGAACCAAACACCAGAAAGAAAGGGAAACAATCAACAATGGCATCGATGCAATGCTCAAGAAAGGATGATGATATGACAAGTTAAATTGTATTGAAATGTAACCCTAAGGCATGCTCGACAATTTAATCAGGGTTCCGAGGGGTACAAACCGTAACTTGGGAAAAATCCGGAATCACCTATGAGGGGTTACTAGGTTGTTCTAATTAAACTTGCTATGAAAGTTGTTGAACAATGCATGATTATAGCTCTAATAGATAGTTCTCATTTTTGTAAACATTTTGATATATTATTCATAATTTTCTGACTTATAAATCAATAGTTATTAAATTTACAAATTTATATCATTTTCTGAAAATATTTAGAACCTTTTAAAATTGATTATTGCGTCACTGTGTCACAAAGCTGAAGTCAGCACAGGGTCTGGGTCGTTTTTCTTAGGGGCAGAGCCTAGCCAGAGAGGCTGACCTGTGGGCCAAAGGCCACAGAGGCAGCACGTGGACTCCACGCAGGAGCCACGTCGGCTTGCCGCAGGAAGCACGAGACGGCGGCGCGGGAGGTGATAGGGGACGCGCGGGGCTAAGGGACCTAGCCCATTCGAACCAGGGCATTGGGGCAGACCTAATAGGGGCGGCGCCGCTGTTCCTTTGTCGCCGGAGCGACGTCCACAGTGATGGGCGGCGGCGGTGCACGGCAGACTTCAGCGGCAACATACTATAGAGGGATAGGGAGGAAGGGGAAGGGTCCACAGGGACCGGCGGCTCACCATGATGCCGATGGAGGGTGCGGAAAGGCCGGGCGAGGTTGAGAACAGTGGCAATGGTCGCGGCCAGAGATGGAGCAGACGGTGACCGTGGCATCGATTATTCGCGTGTTGGGTCGATTCCTTCATCGAGGATGATCCTCAAGGCGCGGCAGAGCTCATGGTGACATCGGTAGGGCACGGGGAGGCCAGAGATGGCAGGGCGTCAGCGGTTCTGTGGATCTAGGGTTTTGGCCAGAGGGGAAATCGAGTGAGGGAGGTCGCGAGAGAGAGCGGGAGGGGATAAGGGCGAAGGAGAGGCATCGACACGGTCTTATCCTTGTCAGGGAGCTCGTCGGACGGCTAGGAGGAGGCGGTGGTGATGAACGGCGGCGCCAACGACACCCAGCTGCTTCCTCCTGAGGAGAAAGACGACGAAAGGGGCAGTGCGAAGAGGTATGTGACAGGTGGTCCGCGCTTGGGCCGTGGCTGGCTGCGGGGAGTAGCACTGGGAGGCAGAGAGGGAGAAGAGAGGGAAGGGGTCGGCCTATTTGGCTGCTGGCTCTATTTTATTTCCTAAAGCTTTTTTCCTTTTTCTGATATGATTTCCTCTTTGTATATTTGAATTCCAAATCTTTTTGATCCATTTCAAAAATACCAGAAGCTTTATAAAATATGTAAAATACTCAGAGGCCCTTATAATCCATTTGGGATCCATTATTTTTGTAATTTCAAAAATATTCCAAACCATTTGAATGCTTGCCAAGAGAGAGAAAGATTAGGGTTTAGGGTTTTTACTTTATTTCTTTAATGCACAAATTAAGATATGATGCTCATGAATGCACGAACAACCCTAAATAGATATTAGCTAAAACTGTGGTGTTACACGGTCCTACCGAAGAAACTTTATTTTCTTCCTGAGTTGATTCTATACTTCATTCTGGAATTCTTTGAACTTTTCAAAGGCTTCCGACTTATGTTTCATCAAGTAGATATATCCATACCGACTCAAATCATCAGTGAAGGTAATGAAGTACTCATAACCACCCCTGTCTGTCGTGCTCATTGGTCCATATACATCACTATGTACTAGTCCCAACAAGTCGGACACCCTTTCGCAACTGTTTTCAAAAGGTGTCTTGGTCATTTTGCCAAGTAGGCAAGATTTGCATGTCTCGAACGACTCCAAGTCAAACGAAGTTAGGAGTCCATCATCATGGAGCTTCTTCATGCGTTTCCAACTTATATGACCAAGCCAACGGTGCCAAAAGTAAGTCATATTCAGATCATTTGGTTTCAACCTTTTAACATTTCTGTTATAAACCGATTCACCATCAAGATTCAAAATAAATAACCCGTCCTGGATAGGTGCAAAGCCATGAAACATATCATTCAAATGTAAAGAAAACCCTTATTCTTAATATCTGACTCATAGCCTTGCCTCATCGAACATGAAGCAGAAATAATGTTTCAACTGAGCACTGGAACATAATAACAATTATTCAGTTCCATAATGAATCCGGAAGGTAAATGAAGTTGCATCGTGCCGACTTCCAACCCAGCAACTCTCGCTTTGTTTCTGACTTGAATATCAACCACGCCTCTTGGTACGCTCCTAGTTCTTACTAGTCCCTGCAACGAGTTGCGGATGTGAATAACTGATCCGGTATCATATACCCAAGAACTATTAGGCGCATCATCAAGATAAATGTCTATAACATTGCAAACAAGTGTACCCGACTCGAAAGTCATACCTCCACTCTTGGCTTTGTCGGCCAAATACTTGCTGCAGTTCCTCTTCTAGTGGCCATCCGCCTTGCAGTAGAAGAAAGTGGATCCGGCTGAAGGAGATGGCTTAGTCCCTAAGGAAGCGCTTGGGACCGGGTCTTGAGCATGCTTTCCTCTCGACTTAACCTTCTTCTTAGTCCAAGAACTCTTCTTGAACTTAGCCTTATTCTGCACCATGAACACTTCACTGGCGCCCTTTTTGAGATCCGCCTCTGCTTGCTTGAGCATCCCCTATGCAATTCAGTGAGCTTCTTATCCATACCATGCATGTGGTAGTTTGAAATGAACTGACCATAGACACTAGGAAGAGAGTTCAGAATTATAGACGTAGCGAAATATTTGCTAATGGGGTAGCCAAGCCTCTCCAGAGACTTCACGTAACCAACCATTTTGATCACATACGGACTCAGTGGATCACCATCCTTAAGCTTGCAACTCAGCAAAGCATGAGGATTTGATACCTCCCAGTCTTGGCCTAAGCCTGGAACATACTTTTGAGGCTTTCGATCATATCGTAGGCCTCAACATTCTCGAACTGCTTCTGCAAGTCCGGTTCCATGTGAGCAAGCATAAG
The DNA here is from genome assembly GCA_916181665.1 of Avena sativa. Lineage (NCBI taxonomy): Eukaryota > Viridiplantae > Streptophyta > Magnoliopsida > Poales > Poaceae > Avena > Avena sativa. The sequence goes on from OV702296.1 coordinate 124,308,280, forward strand.
ACAACTAATATCCATGGACTCATCCTCTGTAGTGACAGTCGCATTCTCACTGGGCTCATATGGAAGTGGGTTTTCTAGCACATGGTCCTTCTTTTTGTTGTTTGAGAAAAATTCTCAGATTTCGATACCAATTGGTAAAATTAGTGTCGTTCAGTGTATCTTTCTCAAGAATGGTTATCAAAGGAAAACCAGATATCTGAGAGTGACTGTTACTTTGTGCCATGATATACAATAGAAATATGCAAAAACACTTAAGACATGTATTCATAAAAGAGCAAGCATATTAAACACTTTAATATTTATGCTCCCACTAGAACTAACACCCCTCCGATGGTTTCATAGTGATTCAGGATCCTAAATAACCAAGTCGGTTAGTGAGCTTTAGCATCACCGCTAGCCGCCAAATGATCTAGGTAGACAACTCCTTGTCAATCGTATCTCATACGACTCTTGTTGGTCGGGTGGCATCACATGCCCCAGATCCCGTCCTACTTTTCCCCGAGTCTGACAATCATTGTGATAGACTCGTCTAGCTTACCGAGTGTTTCCGCTGTAAGAGTCCGACTCGAACCCACCTAGTCAGAAAGAATTGGTAGCACCCCAATTTTATGATCCCACTACCAAAAATGTCCGACTTGTGATGGTGCAAACACTAGCGGGAAAACCGACTATACGTTCTTTGAGGGATTAAATTTTACCGACTATCTAATAGAGGTAAAAGATACATATCAACAACACAAAATAAAGCAATTATAATGTGAAATGGTATGGCTCTCTTCATGGCGATCTCCATCTCCACAAAGCCTGTAATCCAACTCGCGCCAACTCTTGTCACTTGTCGTCTTACTTCATGTCACCAACATATACATTAACTAGCATGACATCTAGGTTCGACAAACAGCTACACTAGCTTAGTAAAGTAAATTACATAGAGAATCCAACAGTCGTTATACAATAAAATGACAGCACCTAGGCTCCAGCCAGCTGACAAAACCATGATTCATAGATCACGTATGGATTACACACATACATCACATGCACATGAACCATACCATTCACAAATTCCTGCAAAAACAAGTTTTGCATAGATACGATATCTACCGGCGTTGTGAAACTCGCAACAACATCTAACACGCTATGACAGGGTGAAGCCGGCAGTCTGAACATGGATTCTGACCATCGTTCCGGCTCGATCAAACTCTTTTGATCTTTGATCACCGCTTCTGGATTTACGTGTCACAGTCTACCCCGATGGTGTTAACCGACCGACAGGGGTATGTTGTTCCACGACCTCAGTAGTATGATCACGGAAATCAGATCTACCATTCCTCGAGTACAGTTGATCCAATCAACATCATATAAAATCGATCTATCTTATAGATCGACCACCAAAACAATACATAGATCCAATCTACAGCCAACAGCATATCACATAAGTTATTTAATGACAAATTTCAAAATCGAAAATAAATCATAAGTTATTGAAAATTGGCATTTGACTTTCAAACTAGAGTTTGATTTCTCTCTTCCCATTGCCCAACCAAGTGACCTAGTACATGATGAAACCATTCCACTTTGGTATGACACATCCATGTACCCTTCCCACTCTGGAGTGATGAACCTTCTAAACCCTTCTAGAACATTCCGATGGAAACACCGAAACCATTCCCGAACTCCGGAATTAGACTTTCCTTATATAAATCTTATTCTTCGGAACATTCCGGATCTCCTCGTGATGTCTCGAATCCAATCCGAGACTCCTAACAACATTCGATCTCTTACTCACGTTCCATATCTACTAAACAACATCAAATCCTTAAGTGTGTCTTCCTACAGTTCGTGAATTATGCAGACATGATTGAGACTCTTCTCCGATCAATAACCAATAGAGGAATCTGGAAATTCATATGGCTCGCACATATTTCTATGATTACTTCGTGATCGAATGAACCATTTACATACGATAGCAATTTCCCTTTGTCTCGTAATATTTTACTTATACGAGGTTTGATCGTCGGTATCTCTGCATACCTAGTTTAACCTCGTTACTGATAAGTACTCTTTACTCGTTCCTATGATATGCGATCCCTTGTGATCCAGTCACATTCTTGCAAGCCAATTGGATGACATTCCACTGAGCGGGCCTAGAGTATATCAATCTGTCATATGGATGGACAAATCCCACTCTTGATCGATGTGCCTCAACACATACTTTAATAATACTCAATTCCACCTTTATAACCACCCAGTTACGAAGTGGTGTTTGATGTCATCAAAGCATCCATCCGGTGATGGTGATTAACATGATCTCATGGTCAAAGGATTTCGGTTACTTTGCATTTGAAAGCTTATAGCAAGTGAACTATTTGAATGACTTGATCTTATGCTACGCTTAACTATAGGAGTATGTCCATCACATCATTCTCCTAATTATATGACCTTGTTGTTAATAACATCTTAATGTTCATGATCAGGAAACCATGATCATCTATTAACCAACAAGCTAGTTTAACAAGAGGCTTTACTAGGGACTCTTACATGTTTACAAATCACACATGTATTGATGTTTCCGGTTAATACACTTATAGCATGGGATGTAAACATCTATCATAAACATAAAGATATGATAATAACTACTTTTATTATTGCCTCTTGGGAAAATCTCCAACACCAAGGACATGGAGAAATACGACGTTACACTCGATCCCAAAGTATGTATCGACACATAACTCATGGCAATGGGGATCGCCGACCACAACAAACGACTGGCCACTAGCTACCTCCCCTTGATGATGGAGGGCGCGACCCACTAGTGGATCAATACCCTCTCAGAGAATAGCATTGACTCCTAGGAAGAGATGCGTGTGACCTTCATCAAGCACTTCGAAGGATCCTACTCACGCGCCACAACCATAGAAGACCTAGAGCGGTGCATCTAGGGACCAAGTGAGTCGACCCGCCACTAGGTTCAATGATCGCAGAACTCGGGATAAACGACACGGGCATCCACCCGGACACATCCATTCAGTATTTTAAGAACGCCTGCCGGTACGAGCCCTTGGTCGCCAAGATCAAGAAAGTTTATCGGACAATCGAGAACATCATCGATCTCCTCGAGATCAGGAAGAGATACTTGGAGGAATATCTGATCCAGGAATCCGACGACGAGTCAGGTGGAAGACGCCGCACATGCAGCCCAAACAACGTCCCTTGCCGCGACCTACGATATAGAAACACTCGCCAGGCGATCAAACACCCCAATGACGGACAAGCCAACTTTGTCGCCAATGCCAACTACGGCCCACACGACCCCAAGAACTACAGCTGAGAGTGGAATAACCCACGTGGCAACACCATGGCGTGGCCGAGATTCGTCCCCACCGCCATACTGAGGCAACCATGCATCTACCACAGTAGGGAATTCAAACCAGCCACCCCACCACCGTTGAGTGCACTCTCTCAAGGACATCGAGAAGGCAAGGCGCGCCAAGGAGGACCCAACCCCTCTTAACCACGTGACAATGGGAACGGTGGCACATTCAGAAACTCCGTCGGATCCCTCCACACATTCACCGGTGTGGGAACACGCAGCAAGAAGAAGGTGCTAGCCCGCGCTGTCGCCGTCAATGTGGTGCAGCAAGTCGACATCCTGCGCTGGCAAAACTGGTCAGAGTAGAGCATCACCTGGAGTCATGAGGACCACATGCCCAGGATCGAATACCCCGGGTGAGTCGCCCTTGTCGTTAGGCCCAAAGTGGACGATTACTGGCTGCCCAAAACCCTCATGGACAGGGGCAGCTCTATAAACATATTCTACCTGGATACATTCAGGCGACTGCAGCTACCGTAGTCGATGGTGGAATCCACCCTCTGCACCTTCCACTTCATAGTCCCAGGTCGTAAGGCATACCCCATCAGGAAGGTGACGTTGCCAGTCACATTTGGAACACCATCCAACTTCCACAAAAAGCAGATCTTCTTTGAGCTGGTTAACTTTAGAAAACCAGACCATTGGGTATTCGGCAAGTAGGCTTTCGCCAAGTTTATGGCGACCCCACATTATGCCTGCAACATGATGAAGCTCTCAGCCCCGACGGCATAATCATCGTGCGCAGCGACCCAGACATGGGTGTCAAAAACTGTGGACAACAATGCAAATATGGCTGACACAGTCATCGCTGAAGAGGCACAACACGCCAACGGACTCGCCAGATTGGCGAGTGGAGCACACCAGGATGAGCCAACAGCCCTGAAGAAACAAGTGACCACTCGCTTCTCCCCCGACACCTCTACCATCACAGCACCAAGCACGACAGATGAACTCGCCAATGTCGAGTCAGAGCAACATGCGACATCGGAAGAGGACCTCGTCTATGCATAGGAAAACACGCTCAACGAGCCCCGGAGTGAGAACCACGACCCCACCCGGAACAAACGCGGCAAGACAGGCGTCATGGTGGATCTCGTTGAGCACATACAAAGCACCGACCCAATGGGTTAGCATGACAAGCAACTACTTCTACCCTGCAATGCGGAGTGTAGCCAGTCATTCACCGAGAGAATACGACGATTCTTCTCTACCAAGCTCATACGCCCCAACAACTACTCTGACTGGTTGACAAAACCATTATTGGTGTTGAAAAGAAATGGCACCCGGAGAATGTGCATCGACTACAACAACCTCGTCTGAGCAAGACTCGCCCAAGTCCTATAGCTAGGGTCCACTCGCCGGGAAAAATGCATGACCGGAGGTAGAAACCCCCAACATGCTCCATACCAGGCGCAAGTCCTACACTTCACGCCCAACCTTGTAACAAAAATTGTGTAACCCCCCTCCAATGAATAAAGCAACTATTCCGCCAATCATGTCTACTTGTGGAAGTCACACTCGTTAACTGTGTATATATAATACCGGTCGTCAACCCTTGGAAGCGCGACTCGACGAGGCCAAGTTGTTCAGTGCAAGGGAATTAAGGAACCCCGAGCCTTGCACTGTCCATGAAAACACCGAGAGAGAGAGAGAGCCCCCATCGGAGTCGCCTCGCTTGACTGGCTCACCGGTCCAAGACAATTGGCTGTGCTTCTCACAGTATCCTGTCTCCCCCCTCGGATGCAACAACTTGAATAGTTAAGTAGCATGCTCGGGGACTCGTAACGAGACGGACCCCCACGCGCCTTGTGAAAACACCAAGTATAGAGCTCACCCAGGGGTCGCCTAGCGACTGGCTCCACGAGCTAGTAGGGATGACGTGTTACAAACAAACAGCGCATCACAGGTCCTTCCTACCTTAGGATCAATGCTTTGAAAGGACAAGTACCACGCTCGCGGACTCGTCAAAAATGAACCCTCACGCGTCCAGGGAAAACGCCAAGTATAGTGGGCCTTTTAGGGTCGCCACGCGACTGGCTCCCCGAGCCATGACAAGTTGACTAAGGGCTACTCAAACAACCCGCACAAACACACAACCGTTAGTCACGCACGTGCAAAATAACCAAAACATGCTTGGGGACTAGCTACCCCCAACGCACCTAATTCAAAAAGACAATACGTGAACAAAACAAACAAACACGAGATTGCCATCACATATGTGCACACAAACTACATTCATACAAAGTCAACAGACTTTACAAAGCCAGTCGACACTAACCCTATTGCATGGTTAGTCCTCCTACTTTACAAGCTATGAACAAGAAGCATCACTCGACTACTTGGCCACCTTGATAGCCTTTGTCGGGTACGTGGACAAAGCCTTCTCTCTCGCCAACCAGAAGGTACGCTCCGACGAGAAGTCCCTATGCTTCGGGTCAGCGTCGCCATGCGCTACCTGCGTCACTTGATATGGCAGGAGATGATTCATGGCCAGCACCTGCTCCGCATACGAAGCCTCCTTAGCTTGCAGCGCGATAACGTCGGAAGATTCGACCACCTCAGTCATCGAGGGGTACCCGCTCGTCACATCTCCGAGATCGAAGTCCTTGGGGAAGTGGGCGAGCCCAAGGCTCAACACTGCAGTCGCCCCACGACAGAAGGCGAACCGTGCCATCCAGTCCGCTATGGCAGGCGCCAGCTCCTGATAGTGCCACACGTCCATGAAACATGTGGCACAACCTCAGTCAACGTTATGCTCTGAAGGATGGCGCGAACGCATGACGAAGAAACAGAGGTGTCATTCAGCACCGCGTTCATGCACTGTTCTGCGATAAAGTTATGCATGGACTTGTCACCCTGACCTAAAACATCTGCAAAAAGCCAGGCCACATCAAACACAACACTACGATCGCCTCAACCTACTCGGGGAATCCCCCATTATTAAGAAGAATAGGGAAATACTCATGAAGGAGGCGGTGGCAACTCTCCTTAACATGTTTCTCCAATTTGGAGAACTTGGCCTGCAGCTCCAGAATCACGAAATCAGACGCGGCATGATTAGAGTTCGAAGCTACAACTTCTGCCTTCGCCTTCTCCTTCACCATGACCAACACCGCCTTCACTGACTTCAGCTCCACGACTGGTACATATCCCTCACGAGCCTTCGCCAGTTTGGCGGCTTTGTTCTCTACACAATTAAAGTAGCTATTAGCACCATGATTACTAGATGTGACTACAAATGACTCTAGCATAAACACTCACCAACTGAAGCTTTTAGCCACCGTTCCTACTCTTGCACCACGGCTAGTTCCTTATCCACCCACTGCAGCACAGACTGCTAGTTAGCAAGTTCTGGCTGCAGAAAAGTAAGCATGTTGTCAGTACAAAGATTTCAAAGACTCGACCAGCCAATTACTTGGCAACTCAACCCACGTGGACTGGGGAACACAAGTTCTAAAGCACCGAATCATGAAAATTTTGCGAACGAGCACTCAGGGACTGGGATTACCTGGATGGCTATGCCTAGCAGGCGATGAAGCTCGGGATCTCCCGTGGCATACGTTGAAGTCGCCCCATCGCTCGGAGGCTGCGACGCCGATTCAGTGCGATCGTCGATAACGTATAGGACTGCCGACGATTGCACGTTTGTGGCCTTTGCCACGAACCGCGGGAACGAGGAAGGCTTTGCTGCGGCCGACTTCATCTTCGTTAGCATGGCCTCGACAGGAGGGTCCACCTCCATGACCTTAGCTTGCTTGGTCGCCGACTCTGCCGCGTGGGGTGCATCCACGCCAGCTTCCATCACCGCTGCCGTGTCAGTCGCCGAGTCAGCGACCTTCTTCTTCTTCACGCTAGCCTCGGGCGCGCCAGTTGTGTAGTCATTCCTCTACATAGAAGGATCCTTCGTCACCACGGTAGGCTTGCCCGTGACCTTCACCGTGGTATCCCTTTTGCTCTTCTTGGGGCTGCTCCTACCAATTACGACCATACTTAGGCAGGCAATCCAAAAGAATACAGAGAAGTGTTAAGACGGAATAAACGTCAATGCTTCCTTGGCGACCGGGATCTTCTGCATCCCGGTGGTGATGTGAGCGGGCTTCTCCAGTTTTGGCCCAATGGGCCACGACAACCCCAACTCTAGTAGGCTTGCTTGGTGCTGCTACTTCAGCAAAACCTTCGGCTCACCTGCAGGCTTGGAGGGTGTTGGATCCCACTTGGAGCTTGCCTCTACGGCGACCTCCGGATCACTGTCTCCTTCACAGAGGCTAAGGCTAGCCTTGGTCTCACGGTGCTTCTGGCTGCTTGTTCTGCAAGTCACCCATGGAGGCTCGTGCTCCTCTTCGACGACTTATCCTTGTTCTTCCTCCCCACCGGAGGAATCTCCAGCCTCCTCCTGGAGAAGTTCTTGTGGCACCTCTTCGTCTAGAGGAGGAATCCAATGCTCCAGGATCCTGAATATCTATAAATAGTTGCACTCGTTAGAAGGTGGACTTGCGAAGCATGAATCAAATGGGATGAGATCACAAACTACTCACCGTGGCGGCTAGGACATCATCTGGCCTATACAGGACGAGTCCATCGTACATACCGTAGTATGGTGCCTCCGTGATCTTTTGAAGACTATGATTTAGTCCTCTGCCTTCCATTGCAACGTGTTCGTTCTCGACGGGTCGTCAAGTACGATGTACTCATACATAAGGGTCGACCGCTTCATCAGCGGAACTAGCCGGTGATCGAGCCAGCAGTTGAAGACGTTGATCGTCTTCAGCCCCTCGCCCTGCAGCGTGTTCATGCGGGCGATCATCTATATGACCACCATCTTCTGCGACCACGACAACTCGTTCACCGACAGTCACCATGGAATGCTTCGTTCGATGGTATACACCGGAATCACCACCACCCTAGCGGGAGTCGAATCCTTAACGTAAAACCACGCCTTCTTCCAGTCGTTGGCTTCCTTCTTTGGCAGCATCAATTTAAATAAATTGGCACCGGTCTTCACCTGAAAGGTGATACCGCCGACCGCTTGCAGAGGCCCTTTATTTCCCTCGTGACTGGCCTGGCCATGAAACAGCTCGAGCCATCAAGGAATGTAGGGGTCGCACCCTAGATATGACTCGCAGAACGCGATAAAAACCCCGATCTGCTCGATGTTTTGATGGTCCAGGCTGGAGGGCTTAGTTCGATAGAAATGGAGGAAGCGTATAAAGAAGAGGGAAGTGGCAAAGCCGAGGACACCCTCTAAGTGGCTGATGAACAAGATGAATTTGCCGGGCCGCGGCTTGGGTTCGCTCTCACTAGGAGAAGGAGCTCGCCAGTTGCCTTTGGTAAGGACTCCTTTGTCCTGGAAGGAATGCAGGACGGTCATCGTGCACTTGGATTTGGACCAGGAGGGGGCCATAGTAGTGGACTCGTTGAGTTTATGATTCAGATCATAGGCAAATTCGAATGGAGAAGAAAGAAAGTATGGGAAGAACATAAGGAAATCTTCATCACCCTCCGCCGATTGCCATTTCTAGCGGCGTGTCTCCAGTAATCGTGGGATTGGCCGTTACTTCGCAATAAAATCGCCGAAGTTACCGTTAGGATGCAACTAATGACTACTTTGACCATGCTGACGGTCCAACTTCGGTCAAATTGACATTCTCCTGTACCATTCGCCTACAATATTCATTCACACCAATTGGTTAAAGCATGAGACCTGAGGAAAAATGATTCGCCAAAGCTGCGACTGAAGATTAAAGCTTCTCCCTTCATTGGAGGAGTTCGTCACAGATTTGACTGCGCGTCTACCAGGATTCGCTTATGCCGACTACCAAGTTGAATCCTACGCCGAACCCTTGACGCACCTGGGGACTACTGATGGGGATATGCCAACCAGGGTATCCATGATGGCATGAAGCAACTGACCTAGGACAATGACGACTGGGCCAGCAATGATAGCGACTGGAAAGATGGCTTTGAAGAAGACAGACGACTAGACACGAAGTCCTAAGACTATATCTAGGCCCAGTCGGATTAGGTCAAACTCCCAAAAAGTTCACTGATTCGATGGAGACCTGTAAAACCCTAGCGAGGCACCCCTATATAAGCCTCCCTAGAGTTCCCTTTGTACTCACGAGCTATTAGCTACCCCATCCGAGCGACTCGCCACCCCAACGCCGAGTGTGCTCCCCTTGTAACTCACCCGCCATCAATACAAGCAATCAGGAAGTAGGTCTTTACCCTACAGGGGGCCGAACCTGGGTAAACCATCTGTCTCGCTCCCAATCTCGATCCGTAGATGGCGACTCGCCCCTGCCCTCCTTCGACTCAATCACTACCCTTGGTATTGACTGCCGTGGCCATTCCCACGACAACCTACCTTAATTATAATGATCTATCAAATAAATTCCATATTTATGTTGGACCTAAAACTATTTAAATCCCCGTCGTGGTATTGACGACGAGTACGCCATGGGGGGGTCCTCACAGTGCGTGTTTAGAGACGTGGGGGAAGGCGGACGGTTGACGGGTACGAGGTAACACAGCTTACCCAGGTTCAGATCCCATAACGGTGGCGGAATCCTACTCCTGCTATAAATCACTATAATGGCAATACGCCGAGTTACAGAGATACGTTCGCTATGCGAGGTTGTCTGAGATTGTCTGAAGTTGTGCCCTAAAGGCTCCCATAGGCCCGACTTATATAGTCGCCAGCTCCTAGGGTTACAGGGAAAATTCCTAGCCGGACAGGTTACAGAGTCCTACACTATCTATTACTAGTCTTGCTTGTCTTATATTGCAAGGATCCGGGTACGTAGGTGACTCCACCGTAGCCTTCCTTTATCCGGCATGGGCGTCCCTTCTAGATCCATCTAATTGGGCCGCCTAGCAGGCCATGGGCCATGCTACCAATTGTGGGCCACCCGGGTTATCCGAATAGGAGACATACTATGAGGATACCCATATAGCATATCCCCAATAGTAGCCCCCGGAGAACTCCGAGATCTTGCACCGTCTTGCCTCTTCACGTGGACTGCTCCGTCTAGATGGATGTTGGCAAATCGTCAAGCAATATCTTGTAGTCCTCCCAAAGAACCCCGCAAGGTCTTCTTCGTCTTCAACTTGTAAGTCGGAGAATTGCTGAATCTTCCATCGTACTCTTCCATAGCCGGACTGGATCCGTCCATGCCGGAATCTTCTAATGTGATGGTTCATCTGCCTATGTCAGCTAGGGCGATGTAAATGTAGGTCAGTAACGCCTCGTAACTCACACATCCAGAGAACGCAATCATGTCTAGTTTTCCCGCGCGAGCGATACGAACCGTTGGTGGCGACGGTTGGTATGTGGCGAAATTTCCGCGCAAGCCTCCGAACACGTCGTCTACGCGTCAACCATTCGATCAAGCCGCACAAATCTTGACGCTGGGTATCATAAATAGTAACTGCAGTGGAAAATTTACTTTTTCACTTCATTCTCCCCCGCATCTTCTTCTTCCTCAGGAAAGCGTGTCCTCGAGCTCTCCGCGCCTCGCACGAAAAACCCTAACTCCCAATCTTGCTAGTCACTTCCAAACGTTCGCAATGGCCAGCAGCAGCTCTTCTCCTTCGATGGCGGCGTCGGGTGAAGCCACGGCGAAGCCGGCGAGCTCCGTCGTCGTGCCTCCAGAGGGCTTGGTCATCCCCATCTCCGTGGTGCTCGAGGCCACCGGCGGTGACCATAATTTAGCGGCGCTGGAGTTGCTGGAGGAGGAAAACGACTCCCACAAAGGCGACTGGCGTGGTTCGGACATCACGGACCACAACATCAAAGAGTTTATCATCGAAGGCTATCTCCCCGCGACGGAGGGGCTCGCCTGGCGGGCGGCGCCGGCCGGCGAGGTCACACCTTCTCCCCAAGCCGGAGAAAAGGTGTACCTCAAAGCACAAATGGTGCGCAACGTCTCCCTGCCCATCTCTAACTTCTTCCTTGCCGTCTTGAACCATTACCGGGTTCAGCCCCAAAACCTCTCTCCCAATAGTATCCTAGCACTTAGTAATTACGCAGCGCTTTTGCGAGGGTTACTTAGGGATTAAGCCTAGGCTAGACCTCTTCATCTATTTCTTCACCGTCAAGCGCGAAGCTGGCGCCAGCAAGGATGAACTTAGAAATTGTGGCACTATTAGCTTCAAGATCCGACCTGGCCGGCGCTTCCCCGACATGGTCCGCCACGAGTCCTGCAAGAACTGGCAGCGTACTTACTTCTACGGCCCAGATATCCCTCTGGCCGGCCGAGAAGTAATGTACCCGCACTTCGTCGATGGAGCAACCGCTGAAACCTCGACATGGAGATCCCAGGCCTCCCTTCCCTCCGACCTCAACACTTCCCGCGCTATAAGGAGGAAAGAGTGGTTCGTAGAGACGGGTTTGACCGGCTTGGACCTAGCCATGTACTAGTTCATCAGGCGAATCCAGCCTCTGCAGCACCGCTCGAAGCTGATGCATGAGTATACCAACGATAGAAGGGATAGCCTGCGCATGTCTGTGGATAATTTCTCGAGCGAATCCATCAAGCTTCGCCTCAATGACATCGTCAAGGTGAAGGACAAGAAGAATGGCTTCACCATCACCTACGACATGTTCGTAGAGAGCAAGTGCCCAAAGGTAACTGTTTATTTTCCGTGTATGACATATACTCCAGTTCTTACGTCTATCCATTACCATCTCATCTAACATGGAGGTTCTTTGCCTTAACACCTTACGGACATAGACGAGGACAGCATGGCTCCTCAAATCTATGATCCAAAGATGAAGGAAGTCACCGTCGTGTCCGACGACGACCGTTGGCGTGAAAGCGTAAGAGCTCCACCTCTGACGCTGCCGACGGAGGCAAGAAGAAGAAAACGGAGGGTGGAGCCTCCAAAAAGACTATCGCCGCCCTGGAGGCGGAGAAAAGAAAGACTACTGGGATCCCCTTCGCCAAAGCACCCCCTCTTGTGTAAGATTTTTTCTCTCCGACATTGTCCATTTATCTATCTTGTTCATGTACTTATGCATTTTGCACGTTTAAGAAAGAAAGCCACGACCAGCTTGAAGAAGACCTCCAAAACATCAGGGGCTTCTAGAACCATCAAGGACATGTTGCATCGCGACGCATCTCCCGCCATCGCCCCCGTCACCCCACCGTCAAGCCCTCGTGTGCTCCGACAAGCTCTCAAACCAAGGAAGCAGCTGACCCTCCGCCATGGAAGTGGACTCAGGTGCCTCTACCGAGCTTGCTGTTGTCGGCGAGCAGGCGATGCAGGAGAGTGCCGCACACCAAATGGCTAAAGCTCCGGCTAAGGATGAAATTGGTAGCGGTAAGGCGGTGTTGGAAGATGGTACTTCTGCCTTAGGCGGTGCCCCCTCACCCAAGAAAACCATAGAGTATCCGAAGATAGTCTATCCGGTACTTACACCGGGTAGCACTGCTCTGGTTCCTGGTGCGGCACCGACATATCCGACGTGCGTGACGAGGTTTGATCTCATCAATGCCCATTGTTATGGACTTGGGTTTTGGAGAAGATGGGGATGCTGGAGATTGCGGAATGGTTAGCAAGCAAGCAACACAGGGACACAAGGTTTTACCCAGGTTCAGGCCCCCGGAGGGAAAACCCTACTCCTGCTTGTCTGCTCTTGATTACGGCGGAACCGAAGGTTACAGGGGTGCGCAGATGCAATCTGGCGTGGAGGTGTGTATGCGAAATTATGAGGAGAAGATCTAGGTCGTGCCCTCCTAGCCTTTATATAGACTCAGGCAGGTCCCGGGCATAGACCTAGTCGGCTACAGGTTCTAGGGTTTTACCCCTTAGAATTTCCTATCTACTCTAGTCTTGCTCTCCAAGGATCCGAAAGCGTCATGGGCCTTGGCCACCCGAAAATCTTCATGGCCGGCGTATAATTGCCGTGGGCCTTCCTTGGGCTGGACCAGGTATGCTGAGATCATGTACCCGTGGGGTATAACCATGTCAGTAGCCCCCGAGTGTTCAGTCGAATTGTAGATTCGGCTGAGGACTCTGCAATCTTTCAGGTGCAACTATGTATTTCAACAGTTCATGTGCAGGGATTGTTGATGCGTGTGCTTGACTCACCCGATGGATCAGGGTCAGTTAACTGTCTTAGGACGAAACAACACGATCTTCTTCAGGTTGGAGTCCCTCAACTCAAACCCGGAACATATGCTGGCGTAATTCGACTCAGGCCGCGGAGGACTTATAGGCGTGGAATTCCAGTGAATTTAATTAATGTACCCAACGCGTCCATCGGGATTTTTCATCGCACCTGTTAGCACGGGTTTTTACTAGCAGAGCGCAGTCGTGTGCGTTGCCAGGCCATCAGATAATATCTGTAGGTCTTATCTTTGTGTCGCAGACACAACATCCGAATGCTTATCGCCGCGAAGGTGTTTCGGGTGGTCAAGGAGAACGTTGCTCACTTAATGTTTAGTTGGGGCAGAGTTGCCGAAAAGTTTTTGCATGCTGATCCGAAGGATCGCGGTCGAAGAATTCATAGGGTGCGCGACCAGCGCTCCCTATGGGAGTAGCCCCCGAGTGTCTGTTCGAGTCGTAGACTCGAACGGAGACTTTTAATTCAGACGTTGTTCAGTTGTAAGTCCGTAGGATACAAAAATTTTCGGATGATTAAATACGTCCTCCCTACGGGAGTAGCCCCTGAGTCCGTAGTGGAGTCGTAGACTCGATGGAGGATTCGAAGTAATAGTTCGCTTCTATTCATCTTTCGGGTGCGCGACCAGCGTTCCTGATAGGAGTAGCCCCCGAGTAATTAGTCGAATCGTAGATTCGAGTGAGTACTCTTAGTTTTGAAGCCGAAGAAATTGTAGTCGTTGCTAGTGTAGCTTTTGATGACGCCAGTGCTGACGATCGATGACCTCAAGCGTCTGCTGCGCCAGAGATGACTTGACTGGACGAACATGGGTCCCACTGTCTGACCTTGAATTGACCGGTCACGCGCGGCGTGGAGATAATTACGGCGTCGCCTCGATTTCCGCGCGTAGTGGACGGCGTGTTAGCGACGGTTCATTGTGATGCTGACACGTGTATGGCCAGATCCTGCCGTTGGCGTTAGGTCTTCTCGATGGACGGCTGTCGTGACTCGTCTTCGTCTTTATAATCGTTGGGGGAAAACTTCAATTTGTTTTCACCGCATCTATTCTTGCTTTCACTGCTTCCTTGTGTTCTGAGAGCTCTTGCTACGCGCTGGAATATTCTTTCACATTTCCTTCTTCCATCCTGCGCTCTCGCCGCTGGCGCCGCCATACCGGGATGGGGAAGCCGAAGAAGTCGTCGTCTGCGGTTGGTACTGTCGTGGTATTGCCGACGAGTACGCCATGGAGGGGTCCTCACAGTGCGTGTTTAGAGACGTGGGGTAAGGCGGACGGTTGACGGGTACGAGCTAACACAGCTTACCCAGGTTCAGATCCCACAACAGTGGCGGAATCCTACTCCTGCTATAAATCACTATAATGGCAATACGCCGAGTTACAGAGATTAGGTTCGCTGTGCGAGGTGACTAGAAAGTCTAAGTTATCGTGCCCTAAAGGCTCCCGTAGGCCGGCTTATAAGGACGCCAGGACCTAGGGTTACATGGAGAGTCCCAGCCGGATACGGTTACAGAGTCCTAGACTAACACTAACTAGTCTTCGTGTCCTCCAAGGCTCCGGCTTCCATCATAGATGGTGGCACGTAGCCTTCCTTCATCCCTGCTGGACCTCCGGCTTCCTATCAGCAACTGGGCCGCCCGGTTATGCCATAGACCTAACCACCTACTGTGGGCCACCCGGGCTTGCCGGTATGAGACTATGCCGTAGGTATACCCATTTGGTATATCCACAACAGTAGCCCCAGGAGTTCTTCAAGATCCTCGCATTCCTCCGTCTAGCTTTGAGCGTAAGTATCACGTCGTCTTCAACTTGTAGGCGTGCTTCGCAATGAATCTTGGAGAGCTCCCATATCATATTCTCATCCGACTAAGCCTAGCCAGAGAGTTGCTTGTATGCTTCTGCGAACGAATCCAAGGAGGAGAACTCTTCTAATGAATCGTTAGTGATTCTTCCAAGATCTAGGAAAGTCTTTAATATCATCATCCATGCAGGACGATAGGTAAGCCGGAAAAAATCACAGTTAACGGGCCACGATCGTAAAGGCTGCCAAACTGCCGACTTAGAGCTAGCAAAGTCACAGACATAAGAGCTTGCCGAATTAAGATTTTATAGCCTCTCATATCACGGACGTTTAGGCCATCGAGCCGTGTAACCCAGTGAAACTTCCGTAAAGGCAAAGTTGATGTCGAGCCCCCGGGTTTCACTAGCCAAATTCTTCACCGTCTTGAAAGTTTTGTTGACATAACCATATGTATCCCCCGAGCGTTAAGTCGGCTTCGTCAAAGGCGGCTTGATGCTCAAAATAACATGCATAATTGTACATCAAACGATCGTAGCCCCCGAGCGCCAAGTCGGAGTTTCAAAAGAAAATTGTTTTGGTGCTCTTAGAGTAGCTTTAGCAAAAATCTGAACAATGTAGCCCCCGAGCATCAAGGAGGAAATTATTTCGGCTTGGTGTTCCAAAGAGAACTTCACAAAAATTCAGCATCGGTGTAGCCCCCGAGCGTCAAGGTGGAATTCACATGAATTTTCCGTCTTGATGCTCAAAGAGAACTAAACCATGACTTGGAGATCATCGTACTGTAGCCCCCGAGGTTTGTTCCGGCTTGGACGCAAGGCGGGACAAAGTTCTTAAATTAGAGATGTCAAGCCCCCAAGTATCGATCCGACATCCTCAAAGGCGGCTCAAGTCGTGGTCAACAATTGCAACTGCAGCCCCCGAGGTGTCAAGCCTAGTGAAAAATCTGGCCTAAAACACCTTAATTCCGAGGAACATGGCAATATCCAAGCATCATGTACCTAAAACATAAACATGAAAATACAAATGTATTAAATTGTTCCTTTAATCGTGTCCAACAAACAAATGTAAGGCGGAACAAATATGCCTTTAAACAAATACATTAAAGCTGAAACAATACAGCAGTTGAACACATAAAACTGTATAGGAGGAAAAAACTCAACTAATTTGAACAGTTTATGTAAAATTTTGTTTAAGCAAGTGTTGGCTTATCCATTATTCTGGTTTTTATGCTTGACCTTTCGTGAGACGGAAGACTCGCAGCACAAAACCATGTCCTTGGGCGATGATGCCTAATGGCACCGTCCAGAACCCAAGTGCAAAACGCCGGCTTTGAGTGCCGAGAAGTCACTACTCCGGAATCCACATAAAAACAACAGAAAACATGTATCCAGAAAACTTAAGCTAACGCCCGAAGACGGTTTTTTTGCATGGTACTGGGGCCTTAAAACGGCAAGCCAGTAAAAATTTTATACTCACGAGTGCAAAGCAAATCGTGGAAAAAGGTATGACCAAAACGAAAGCGGTAAAAGACTCAGGATATGAGTGAACCAATCTTAATCTAATGATCATAAACAATTAAATAATAAACATAAATATACTTAGCTGTTTAAATGAAGTCGGTATCTTTCGCGCCGAAAACAAATCCGGTCTCGGCACGACGACGAAGCCAGACGTAGCTGATGCGAACATGGTGTACTGACCGGATGTGCCGAAGGAAAAACTAGCCACCGCGAAGATGAGGTGTAGCGGCCGCGGGGAAAAACCCAACGCGTCGCCGCCTTTCAACTGAATTTCCCGAATCGGTATGGAACAATTAGTTCCACGGAACAATACTGATGCATAACAGCATAAGGGCATGGTTTCAAGTCTAATCGGAAGCATGGCTTCCTGACGAGAAACGCATGCACCTAGTGTTTTTAGTCTTTACATGTAGACAAAAACAAGTCAGTCTTGGAACTCGTGTTGCTTGGTGTTTGCCTCTCCGACCATGACAGCCGGATTGCCACACGGGAGTACACCCATGATTTGAACAGACCTCGAAACAAACAAACACGGAAACTTTACAAGACATCGCGTTTTGTCGAGATTTCTTGGATCTAACGCGACAATCCATCATGGTAGAGGAAAGTACTGACATATTCCGCGATGGCCGAGTTGAAAAATTCCGTGCTGTCCACGAAGTCCATGCTTGATGTAGACGAAGATCTCCGGGATCCTGCCGAATCGACCACATGCTAGAAAGAGCGATGGCAATGTCGGCGCTTTATTGGAGATGCGATTTGTCCGTCTCCGAAGACGGCGAGGGATCCTGCCCGGATCCGTGCTGTAAGCACCTCTTGCCCCACGGTGGGCGTCAACTGTCGTGGTATTGCCGACGAGTACATCATGGAGGGGTCCTCACAGTGCGTGTTTAGAGACGTGGGGTAAGGCGGACGGTTGACGGGTACGAGGTAACACAGCTTACCCAGGTTCAGATCCCACAGCGGTGGCGGAATCCTACTCCTGCTATAAATCACTATAATGACAATACGCCGAGTTATAGAGATTAGGTTCGCTGTGCGAGGTGACTAGAAAGTCTAAGTTATCGTGCCCTAAAGGCTCCCGTAGGCCGGCTTATAAGGACGCCAAGACCAAGGGTTACATTGAGAGTCCCAGCCGGATACGGTTACAAAGTCCTAGACTAATACTAACTAGTCTTCGTGTCCTCCAAGGCTCCGGCTTCCATCATAGACGGTGGCACGTCGCCTTCCTTCATCCCTGCTGGACCTCGGGCTTCCTATCAGCAACTGGGCCGCCCGGTTATGCCATAGGCCTAACCACCTACTGTGGGCCACCCGGACTTGCCGGTATGAGACTATGCCGTAGGTATACCCATTTGGTATATCCACAACAGGTACCAGCGCCGCTGGAGGGAAGAAAAGTGCTGCCACTACCCGTGTCACCGATGGTGGCTGGCGGCGATAGGAGACGCGGGAGAGTGATCTCCGCAAGCTTCGCGAGCGGGGCCTAATCCAGCAGGATAGGGAGGCCGTTAAACTCCCAGACAATGAGGTAATCCCCCGTCCCCCCGTTGGGTATCAGGTTATGTTCCTTGCCTTTGTCATTCACGGATTTTCCTTCCCAGTCCATGACTTCCTTCGTGGACTGCTTTTTCTATACGGTGTCCAATTGCACCATCTTTCCCCCAATTCTCTTCTTCACATTGCTTGTTTTATCACTTTCTGCGAGTGCTGGATCGGTATTGAGCCGAACTTTGGCATCTTCCAGAAACTTTATTCCGTGAAGAGGCAATCTGGTTCGGATGGTGTTTATCCCATTGGGGGTTGCATCATCTCCTTCAAGACCAATCCGCTTTTCTTTTCTTTTTCCATGTCCGAATCTGTCTAGTACTGGCGGAGGCGATGGTTTTATATCCGCGACTCCATAGTACCTGGGCAAGATTTTGGTCTTGTTCCTTTCGACCCCTCCCAAAAGATTGAGCCGAAAAGGTCTTGGAAAAACAAGATCTTGGATGGCGAGGTGGTGGAGATAGAGGCTCTCTATCGTCGAGTGGAGGATCTCCAGTTGATTCCGGAGAGGGAAGTGAACGGTGTGGATATCATCCGCACCTTTCTCGAGCGTCGGGTGCAGCCACTCCAGGCTAGGGCGCATCCGATGTTCCTTTATGCTGGCCGGCGTGATCCGCCGAGGGTTTCGGCTGAGAAATTCTCCCAGGGAGATCTCGATAGGGCCCTTCGCTCGCTGTTGAAGTTCAAGGCTGGAGAGGATATCCTGGGGAAGTCGCTGACTCCTCCGTTTTCTTCTTTGCTTCCTGTTCCACAGGTGTAGATCCGTGCGCATAGCGCTATTTTTCGACTGAATTGTTTTTTGTTTGTTTGCTAACAAATTGTTCTTGTCCTGTGCAGAGCTTCAAAGTGCCGGGTATGTCGCCTCCGTTACCCGAAGTATATCCGGATGCTCCAGATAATGATGTGGTGGATTCCATGTCCGAGCTGCCATCGGCGCGATCTCCGGCTGAAGATGCCAACGAGTCGAGCGAGGACCACACACTCAAACTATCACGGAGCTCCAGCGAGTCTTCGGATGCTTCAACTCCTCCGACTCCTAGGAACCCTTCGTGTCTTGAGCGTCATAGTGACGGGCATGGAGGCTCTTCCTCTCCTATTCCTGCTCTTCCCGTGCGGGCTGTAGCGCCACACCTGCCAGCGAAGCGAAAGAAGGAAGAAAAAAAGGAAGAGAAGAAGGAAGAGAAGAAAGAGGAGAAGAGAGTCTGAAGGACCCCTCCTGTCTTCAACCTGAGCTCGCTGGACTCGTAAGTTTCCTCTGTACTGCTTTTTCTGTGCTATTGACTTTGTGCTTGTGCTAATTTGTTCTTGTGCAGGCGCTCTTCCAATGATTCCTCCAGTGATGGTGCTCGAGAGATGATGGGGGAGTCGAAAGTTGTGTCTCCTCCTCCTCAGACGGTGGCAACTTATGAGGGCGCTGCTCCGAACCCTCCTCCGCAGGAGGTTCAGGTGGTTGCACCTCAGAATTTTGCTAGCGGACCTTCGACGTCGCCATCGGATCATGTAAGTATTTCTGTCTCCTGCCACGGGGGGAGCCCCCAAGCATCTGTAAAAGAGTTTTACTGTTTTGTTCTTCCTTCGAGTCTCGGGGGGAGTCCCCGAGCGTTTTTCATGTGTGTTTTGCTTCTGTTCTTTTCTGTTGGGCGTAGCCCCCGAGTCCTTTTCCTGATTAGTAGGTCTTCTTCCTGCAGCCTTTTGTGCAGGATGCCAAGCGACTGGTGCAGGAGCACCTGGTGCTGGAGGCCAGCCTCAGACAGCTGCAAGGTATTGTTATGCCTTTGATGTTGGCTTCTTCGTATACTCGTGTCCTTTTGTCTGATGCTTGTATTTTCTGAATGCAGAGGAGCATACCACCTCCCTTTATGAGATTGATGCTCTCAAAAAGAGCCTTGGTCAAGCGGAGAAGAAGGCCGAGGTCGCCATTGGTGCGAAGGAGCGCCTCGAGCTGGAGCTGGCTACTGCGGACGAGGCTACGGAGCGCCTGCAGCGGGAGGCCACGGACCGCGACGAGCAGCTTGCCACTGCTGCGGCTGCGCGTGAAAGAGAGGTGGCTGGCAAGCTCATGGCGGCTGCCAAGGCTGTTTCAGGTAAGTATCTTCACTTGCATCTTTTTTGGTTTTGTTTTCTTTCTTCTTTGATGCTTTGTTCATTCCTTCTCTTCTTTTTTTTGTCTCAGATGCCGCGGGCATAGAGTTTGATCGCGGTGCTCTGGAGCACGGGAGTGCTCTAGATGATGCTACTGCAGCGGTCGAAGATCGCTGCAACACCGTCGTCAGTTCCCTTGCCAAGGCCAAGGAGGTCCTTGGCCGCTTCTACAAGGAGCTTGTCCCCAAAGGTGCGGCTCTTGATGATGTTGACGCCCTGGCGGAGGCACTGTCAGCCGAAGCGCCTGCGGCGTACAAGCGTAAGCAGAAGGGCATCGACGCATCTGTCAGGCTGACGATGGCTTTGGCGGCTGGAGCTGAGCTGGACCTTCCCCAGATCACCTCCCGGATGCCGACGGCTGTGGATGGATCCGAGGTAGCCTTCGCTACTGATTCTGCCCGCTGTAAACGATATGGGCCGAAGTTGATTGATGGACAACAGGGGGAGGCCAAGGCGAGGCCAAGGCGAGGGGGAGGCCAAGGCGAGGCAATCCGGCTCCGAGGCTACTCAGGGTGCCACATCTTAGGTGTTGTAGCTGTAGGATAGCTGTAGTCTTCTTTTGTTGTAATTATGTTGATGGACAAATCCCTGTGCCACGTAGTGGCCTTTTATGCACTTAATGAATTTGTTGAGTTGTGTTTCTCCTCCGTCTGAGTGTTCATCTCTTTTGCCTTTCTACTGCTCTAGGGTCCTTCGGGTGCTGATCCCGTTGACACCTCGCCTGCCGCGCGGTTGCGGCCATCCTTGGATGATTCGTCGCAGCTTGCTTTCCTTCGAGACCGTGTTCGTAGTCTCGAGAAGGAGTTGCTTGGGGTCCGTGTCCATGCCGACGTTTGGAAGTCCAAGGCGGATCGCGGTTCAGCCAGAGAGGAGTACTTGATGGCGGAATTGCTTCGACTGTCTGATCAGCTTCAGTGTAAGATTTTTCGAGCTGCTGCTCATTTCTTCGGATGCGTCTGCTGGCCTTGCATCTTACTTTTGTGCGAGTATCGCAGGTGCTAACCTTGCTCCAAGGGAGGAGAAAGAGCATGTTGCTGTCCGGGTCAATTGTTTGACTCAACATGACATCGAAGCTGGCGGGTTCTTCTGGATGGATCGCGACCGTGCCATGGCTCTGGCAACGGTGTAGGATCGCGTTCACCAAGTATCGCGGGTGCTTCGTCAAGTGCAGACTTCACTCTCGTCTGTTCTGCATGTGATGTTTCCCCTAGATGCTGTGCCAACAACTCTGTCCGGTCTTCTGTCTAGATTTCTAAGCGTGACTTGTGTCCAGGAATTGGTGAGGCAGCAGCTCGTCGCAGGGGTGAAGGCTGCGTTGTCCCTTGTTAGGCTGCATCGTCCTGATGTAGATCTGTCTGTTGTAGCGGCTGGGCCACCTCTTCGGCCGGATGGTGGCGAGTGGGATATGCGTCCGCATTATGCGGCTGTAAGGCAGTATGCCGAGCAGGTCGTAGATTTTTTTGAGCAGCGTGCTCAAGTTATTCTTCAGAATAGGTAGTACCTGTAAAAGAGATAGATGTAAAATTTGCATATTTCCACTGGGCATGTTGTGCCCTTTGTTATAAAGGTTTGGTTTATGTTTGAGCACGCAGTGCTTTGTGTACGTGTCCTTTTCGTTAGCCTGACGTTGTCAGCTACTCAGGTGTACATGTGTTATCCTCAGTCGATGAAATTGTGAGGTGGGGGGGGAGCCCTCGAGTGCGTTTGTAGCATGAAGTAAAGTTGCAAATAGCGAACGAAATTTTGGGGCGAGAGACTTAGCTTTATTTATATCATAATGGAGGAAGTACATTGTTTGGCTGAATAGCCTTGGCTGAAAAGCCTTATTGAAAGTAAAGGGGTATGTAGCTAGGGGTAGAATCGTCGCAAGTGTGCGATGTTCCATTTGTTGGAGTATGCGACTCCAGACTCCACGTGCTTGAGGCGATAGGCGCCACCTGGGATGACTTCGGTGATGATGTCGGGTCCTTCCCATGGCGACTCGAATTTCTTCGGTCGCTCTTGCTTGAGTGGCAAGACGAGGTCTCCTTCGACGAAGGACCTTGTGCGCAGCTGGTGGCTGCGGTAGTTGCGGAGACTCTGCTGGTACACCACTGATCGAGCTGCTGCTACGTCTCTTGCCTCGTAGAGTGTATCGACGGCGTCTTCGAGTGTAGCCGTGGATTCAGCTTCGTTATAAGCAACGACCCGGGGGGCCTGGTGGCGTACTTCGGCTGGTAGAACGGCTTCGGCTCCATGCACCATGAAGAACGGCGTGTAGCCGGTGGAGCTGTTTGGCGTGGTGCGCAAACTCCATAGGACGGATGGTAGCTCTTCCTTCCAGGCTCCGACCTTTCGTTTGGGTGGGCTCATGAGGCACTTTTTGATGCCATCGCCGATTAGGCCATTGGCCTTTTTGACCTGCCCATTCGTTTGCGGGTGAGCCACTGAGGCGTATGTGATGTTGATCCCGAGGCCTTCGCAGAAGTCTTGGAATTCTTTGGAGATGAAGTTCGATCCATTGTCGGTGATGATGCTGTGCGGTACGCCGAACCTGTAGACAATGGATTCAAAGAATTTGACGGCGGTCTTGCCCTTTTGGTTGGTGACCGACATGGCTTCAACCCACTTGGTGAATTTGTCGACTGCGACCAGGAGGTAGACGTGCCCCCTTTCGAGGACTTTGGCAGTTTGCCGATCATGTCGAGGCCCCATTGAGCAAAGGGCCAGGCTATAGGTATGGGTCGGAGCTCTGACCCGGGTGCGTGTGGTTTGTCGGCGAACCTTTGGCACCCGTTGCATCTTCGGACGATGTCCTTTGCATCTCTCATGGCCGTTGGCCAGTAGAATCCAGCTCGTAGAGCTTTGGCGACAAGGGAGCGGCTGCCTGCGTGATGGCTGCAGATGCCCTCGTGGATGTCTTGGAGGATGGTTTTCCCGTCACCGATGGTGACGCACCTTTGTACTACACCCGTAATACTGCGCTTGTACAGCTCTCCATTGATGATGGTGAAAGCTTTTGACCGACGAGATATGCGCCGGGCATCCGTCGGGCTGTCAGGCAGTTCTCCATTTATCAAGAACTGGAGGTACGGTCGCGTCCAAGTTTCTTCGACTGCCATGACCTGCATCAGGTTGACCATAGCAACCTCTATGTCCAGTTTCTCGGGTCCTTCGTGTCCTTTGGGAAGCGTAGCCCCCGAGTGTTCTGCTTCTTCGGGTGATCCCTTGGGGAATTTCCGCTTGATGGATGGCACGCAGATCTGTTTGAGGAACACACCCGGTGGCACCTTTGCGCAGGTGGAGCCGATGTTGGCGAGTCTTTCGGCCTCCTCGTTGCCTTCTCTTCCAACGTGCCGAAGCTCGCAGCCGTCGAATTCTCCTTCGAGTGCGTTGTAGAGTGCGCGGTACGCGATCATGTTTTCGGCTTGTGCGTCGCACTTGTTCATCGTCTGCTGGACGACGAGGTTGGAGTCACCGTAGATGACCAGGCGCGTTGCGCCGCAGATCTTTGCCATCCTCATGCCATGGATGAGGGCTTCGTATTCGGCCTCGTTGTTGGAAGCTCGGAATTTCATCCGGAGGACGTACTTCATCTGGTCGCCCTGCGGGGAGGTCAGTATGACCCCGGCTCCTGCTCTAGCTTCACGCTTGGAGCCGTCGAAGTGCATCGTCCATGACTGCGACATGTCTGGGGTGTCTGGCAGCTGCAGCTCCATCCAGTGTACAAGGAAGTCTGGGAGGACTTGAGACTTGATTGCAATGTCTAGGGGTGACAGCTCGATGCCCCATAGGACCACGCGTCCTGTGGCCTCTTGGTTATTCAGGATGCTATTCAGGGGTGCCTCATTGACGACCATCACCTGGTGCTCCTGGAAGTAATGGCTCAGCCTTTGAGCCGTCATGAACACGCCGTAGGCGAGTTTCTGGTAGTGAGGGTACCTCTGTTTTGTTGGCGTTAGTACCTCGCTGAGGTAGTAGATTGGGCGTTGGACCCCATGGGTCTTGCCTTCTTCGGGTCGTTCGACCACTAGCACAGGCTGACCACCTGGTGTGTGGATGCTATGTACAGCAGAAGAGGCTCGCGCTCCTTTGGCATGAACAAAACGGGCGAGGTGGAGAGTAGCCGTTTGAGGCTTTCGAACGCATCGTCGGCTTCGGGCGTCCATTCGAATTTATCTGCCTTGCGTAGCAGCTGGTAGAATGGCAGGGCCTTCTCGCCCATGCGGCTGATGAATATGCTCAACGCCGCTATTCGTCCTGTGAGCTGCTGGACACCCTTGAGGTTTTTCGGCTTCTCCATTGCCATGATGGCCCTGATTTTCTTCGGGTTCGCCTCGATCCCTCGCTGAGAGATGAAGTACCCAAGTAGCTGGCCCGATGGGACGCCGAACGCGCACTTTTCGGGGTTGAGCTTGATCATGTAGCGATCGAGGTTATCAAACGTCTCGCGGAGATCGTCGATGAGCGTTCTTGCTTCTCTGGTTTTAATGACTATGTCGTCGACATAGACTTGGACGTTGCGACCGATCTAGTCCTTGAGGCATGCCTGCATGCATCGCTGGTACATGGCACCTGTGTTCTTTACCCCGAAGGGCATTGTGTTGTAGCAGAACACTCCGAACGGTGTAATAAACGTCATTTTCTCTTGATCTTCGACCTTGAGTCGAATCTGGTTGTAGCCTGAGTAGGCGTCGAGGAAGGAGAGTTTCTCACATCCTGCAGTCGAATCGATGATCTGGTCGATCCGAGGAAGAGGGAAGTGGTCCTTTGGGCAGTGCTTGTTCAGCGACGTGAAGTCCACGCACATCCGCAGGATATCCGTGTCTTTCTTGGGAACCATCACTGTATTTGCGAGCCACTCGCTTTCTTTGATCTCCCTGATGAAGTCTATGGCGAGTAGCCTGTTTATTTCCTTCCCGATGGCTTCGGCCCGTGGCTCGGACAGTCTCCGGATGGACTGCTTGACGGGCTTGGTGTCTGGAAAGACGTTGAGTGCGTGCTCGGCGAATTCCCTGGGAACTCCTGGCATGTCCGCAGAACACCAGGCGAAGATTTCCCAGCGCTCACGGAGGAATTCGACGAGCGCGCTTTCCTATGCGGGGCTGAGGTCGTTGGAGATCAGCGCCGTCTTGGAGGCATCCGTCGGATGGACCTGCACCTTCTTTGTGTTGACGGTGGAGTCGAAGGAAATGTCAGGTGCGTTTTGTCGTGTGACTGGGGGTGCCCCATTGTCCGTCACCTCGCGGAGCCTTACGAGCTACTCCTGCATTCCGAATGATTGGGAGATTCTGTTGAAATCCCTGTCGCATTGGTCCGATCGGATGAAGCTCCCGTGGATTGTGATGACGCCCTTCGGTCCTGGCATCTTGAGTAGTAGGTATGCGTAGTGTGGGACAACCAAGAACCTTGCGAATGCTACATGCCCGAGGATGGCGTGGTATTGTGATGGCCAGTCCACCACTTCGAATTCGAGCCGTTCGAGTCGGAAATTGTATGGCTTGCCGAAGATGACGTCGAGCCATATTTTGCCCAGGGGGAATATGCCCTTTCCTGGGACAATGCCGTGGAACATTGTGTCTGATTGTTCCAGGCTGCACTACGGGATCCGCATTGCTGCTAGAGTACTTGCGAACATCAGGTTGATGCCGCTGCCACCGTCCATGAAGACGCGTCTCATCTCGAAACCTCCGATTTGCGCCTCCAGCACCAGGGCAGCATGACCTGGGCGAGGGATCTGGCAAGGGTGATCCGAACGACTAAACGTGATGCAGGACTCCGATCCGCTGATGTACTCAGGGATGGCGGGTGGAGTTGCCACGGCCAGGTTGATCTGACGGGTGATTTTCTTCTGCACCCTATTCGTGGGGCGCCCCTTCTGGATCATCAGTGCTCCTTTCGGCGGGGGATA
The DNA here is from genome assembly GCA_916181665.1 of Avena sativa. Classification (NCBI taxonomy): domain Eukaryota; kingdom Viridiplantae; phylum Streptophyta; class Magnoliopsida; order Poales; family Poaceae; genus Avena; species Avena sativa. Next base: position 124,334,672 of record OV702296.1, read on the forward strand.
CCCGTTCCCAGCGTTGTTCTGTGCTAGTGCGACTGGTTGGTTCGGGCCTCCTACAGGTGGCGGTGGAGGAGCTCCATGCGCTATCTCACCTGGTGCGGGTGCGTTCCCGAATCCAGGAAGTGGAGCTTGCTGCCTCATCTGGACCATGCTTTCGCTGAGTTTCTGGAACTCGCGGCAGTCCTTGAGCTTGTGGCTTGCCTTCTTCTTGCCATCCTGCTTGTCGATGTAGAAGTGGATGGTGCATGGACCCGAAAGTTTTTCGTATGCCGAGGGTCCGTTTTCGCGGTCGCGGCGCTGCCACGACTGTGCTGGGCGTCCTCCATCGCGGAAGTTTCCTCCGCGGTATCCTCCGCTGTTGCGGTTGGCATCGTTGCGGCGATCAGCATAGCCGGCCGCGACCATGTAGGGTCCATCGCGATCGTCGTAGATGCGCGATCTTCTCTTGCTACGGCGCTCTCGTCGTCGGCCGTAGTCGTCCTCTTCTTCCGATTGTGCTTGGTGGATGGAATCTTCGCCGTCAGCCCACCTGTTGGCGATGTCCATGAGGTGGTCGAGTGTTTTGGGCTTGACGCGCCCGAGTTCCTCCTTGAAGTCTTGGCGCTTGATGCCGTCCCTGAAGGCGTCGATGACTCTCTCTTCAGAGATGTGCGCTGCGGAGTTCTTGTTGTTGGACCAGCGTAGTATGTATGAGCGAATGGATTCGCCCGTTCGTTGAGTGCAGGCCCGCAATTCTTCAATTGAGGCGGGCCTCTTGCTGGTGCCCTTGAAGTTTCGGATGAAGCTGTAAGCTAGCTCCTCCCAGCTTCGGATGGACCCTGAAGATAGGCTGCTAAGCCAGATCCGGGCTGTGCCTGTCAGCTGCAGCTGAAGGCATTGCATGGCGGTCTCTTTGTTTCCACCGTGCAGTTTGACAGATGACAAGTGGTCGCTGAGCCATGCCTTTGGGTCTTGTGTGTCGTCGAACTTTGGAGTATCCGAAGGAAGGTTGAAATTTCATGGCATCTTTGTTCGTCGAACAGATCTGCTGAAGCATCGGGCCCCGCAGAGTTCTCCTTCGTCTTCGTCCATCTCGGATTCAGACGAGCATGCGCGCTTGGCTTGCGCTTTGTCGATTTTGTGCTGTGTGAGCGTGTCTCTGTCGTCGTAGTCGCGGTTGTGATGGCGCGAACTCTTCTTCCTTTGAGGAAGGTCATGTTCCTCTTCTTCTGATGAAGGGGTGGGGCTGCAGTCGAACCTGACCGGAGCTTTCTTCTTCGGCTCCCTGGGAGCTTCCTATTGGAGCGCGGCTCCACCGAGTCCGAGTCCGGTAAGTGCGGACTTGTGCATGGCTCTTTTCAGGTCCCTATACGGAGGTGGGCGGGCCGCGAGGTACGCAGTGGCTGCCATGATCGCAGTCTGTGGCGTTTTTGGGATGACGTTGCCGTCGGCGTCCATCTCCATGAAGGATGTGTGGAGGGTTCGGGTCACCTCACGGCGCTCCTTGGGATCCATGTTCTCCATCCGAGAGCGGTGCTTGTTGCCTTGGTTGCCGTTCGAGCTGGAGCCGATGCCCATGGCGGAGAGCACGGCTCATCGCGCGCTGGACTCTAAGGCTGCTTGCTTGCGTTTGTCAAGCACCTCCTGCATCTTGACCTGCTTCTTGTGCTCCTCGATCAGGAGAAGATGGTAGGCCATCAGCAGATCTCGGGAGGAGTCTGCAGGCAGGACTATGTTGCCCGCCACGGCGTTGCGTTCCTGGGCCCATCCTTCTTTGCTAAGGCAGATGACATGGCCGTTGTTGTCCCCTTCGGGTGGGGCGGGGACTGGCTTCTTCTGTTCCCGCCGTTTCGATCTGGCGGGTTAGGTGTCGGGTTGGGCGGTGGGTTGGGTGTTTGCTGATCCATGTCACCCTGGATGACTACGGCGCATTGGTAGCGCAAGTAGATTGGTCCGCTGCTACCGCAGCTTTCAAATCCGGAACCGTAGGTCCCTTCATCCGATGGCGGATCGCACAGATCGGAGTTGCAGCTACTGCTGTCGTAGGAATCATCTGTTGATGATGTTGTGAGTAGCACAGGGTGTGGGGTCCATGAAGCGGGCCTGATTGATGGTAGGGGCACCCGCTCAGGGAGGCGGAGGGTGCCAGTTTACCCCACCTGGAAGCAGAAGCTCCCCAACAGGATCTCGAGTCCATCGCCTATGGGCTCGAAGTCCTTCATGGTGGCCGGTGAGTGGGCGGTGAAGTCGAAAGCGCTGAAGAGGAGGTGAATCTCCGTCGCCGCAGAGTTTTAGATCGATCGGGTTGGGACCGTCACGATCGCACAATCAGCGTCCCCAGTTCCCACAGACGGCGCCAATTGACGAGGTTTGATCTCATCAATGCCCATTGTTATGGACTTGGGTTTTGGAGAAGATGGGGATGCTGGATATTGCGGAACGGTTAGCAAACAAGCAACACGGGGACACAAGGTTTTACCCAGGTTCAGGCCCCCGGAGGGAAAACCCTACTCCTGCTTGTCTGCTCTTGATTACGGCGGAACCGAAGGTTACATGGGTGCGCAGATGCAATCTGGCGTGGAGGTGTGTATGCGAAAGTATGAGGAGAAGATCTAGGTCGTGCCCTCCTAGCCTTTATATAGACTCAGGCAGGTCCCGGGTATAGACCTAGTCGGTTACAGGTTCTAGGGTTTTACCCCTTTGAATTTCCTATCTACTCTAGTCTTGCTCTCCAAGGATCCGAAAGCGTCATGGGCCTTGGCCATCCGAAAATCTTCATGGGCCGGCGTATAATTGCCGTGGGCCTTCCTTGGGCTAGAACAGGTATGCTGAGATCATGTACCCGTGGGGTATAACCATGTCAGTGTAGTCTAGAGGAGCTTCTCCCGCAAGCAGAGATCTTGCAAGGAAACAGTGTATCCTTCGGCAAGCTGCTGGCTGAGAGTGCTACTAACCTCAAGATCATTGCACTTGTAAGTTATTTTTGCCTTTTGTATTTAATATGAATATCCCACTGTAGCCCCCGAGGATTTAGACGGAAAACCATAGGTCTTTGTGCCTAAATACTCTAAGAGTGACTAAGCTAGAAAACTTCTCACTGTAGCCCCCAAGCATATAGGTGGAATGAATTATTCCGACTAGATGCTTTAAGAGTAGCATACACAGTGTTTATAAATTTCGATACTGTAGCCCCCAAGATTATAGTTGTAACTGAATTAGTTCCGACTAGATGCTTAAAGAAAAGCTAAGCATACATCCGAGTTAAAAACTTTATACTGTAGCCCCCAAGCTTCTAATCGAAAACTGAATTAGTTCCGACTAGATGCTTAAAGAAAGACTAAGCATATCGCTAAGTTAAAAACTCTCGCTGTAGCCTCCGAGCATCTAGGTGGAATTTTTCGGCTAGATGCTCCAAGTAGACCAAACAACGTTTAACTTTTCTTTTTTCCATAGAACGAGAATGCTCGGAGGGGCATGGACAACGACAAGTACCAAAAGATGCGCGCGAACTTGGAAGCCGAAAAGGGTAAAACTGCCTTCTTGAAGGAACATATCATCAAGAGCAAGCGTCTGTGTTGGGGAGGTGACCCCGGATAGGGTCAGGACGCGGAAAGACAAAAGGAAGTTCCCCGTCCAATTCCTAGTTACTGTCTAAATCGGACGAATCCTATAAAGATCGGCCGAGGTAAGGACGAGCAGGACATTTAAGAGAGGGGCAATACGTTACCCGGCCGATGTACTGTGTAAGTCGGCCAGGTCAGCCCAAATAATATAATTGCAGGTAAAGGCCAAGCCGAGTTAAGCAAGACAGGGCCGAATGACATGAAGCTTGCAGGAGAAGGAGGCGCCTATAGTCAAACTCTAGTCACGGGCTAGGAAGAATCTGAGCAGAGCCAAACACAAAGGACAAGGCGCAGAGCGATAGAAGGGCAGAAGGAGGTCACGGAGGTGACAGTCCTAGAGCCCGAGGCGTGCAGGTGGGGTTCTCTGGAACCTTGCCGTCATTAGAAGGGAGACACGGAAAGGAGGCCACCGAGTTACTATATTGGGACAAGCATATTCCTCGAATATGCTTGCCACGTCAGCCCTAGAGGAGCCAAGGCTCCCCTTTATATGGAGAGGCTTGGACTCTGAGAAGGGCATCGACTCATTTGGTACCGTTAGGCTGGTAAAGTTCTTCTTCTCCACTTGTATATAGCTCAAGGAGCACTTGTAGCCCAAGAAAGGAGAAACAAAGATCTTTACGTTAGTCTTCTGTGTGTAGAATCAACTACATCTTCCCTCCCCAGATCCCTCTAGCATCCATTGGCCCCATACTTTAGCCTACCCATGGCATCTGCCGTGTCACCAACACGACAGTTGGCGCCCACCGTGGGGCCAGCAGCGGTGCTAGCTAGAGTCATGATCCGGACGGGAAACTTCATCCACACTGGCGAGCGTGTTGTCTCTGGCTTAGTCCGGAGATTTGATCTCTGTGACTATGTCAGCGATAACGCAGGCAGCTTCAGGGGAAAAACTCCTCCGCGCAACGGCGTCTTCATCAACTTGGGCATGCACCAGATCTACGTCGGCGTCGACACCACCGGCGTTTATCCTCACCAAGTTGTTATTGCAGGAGAGCCTTCCCTTAACGCCGCAAGCGGTCCGCGCGGAGTGCGCCCCGTTAGCAGCGTCGAGGTGATGGTCGCAGCCGGGGTGTAGGCGGGAACAGCGGGAGCCAGATCGAGCAAGGATCCGACGACAGGTGTGAAGGTGACCACAAAGCAGGCAGCTCCATAGCCCGCCGAGGTAATTCCTTTAGCAGCCAATCCAGCCGAGGTGCAGGAGACGACCCCAAAGGCACCAAGGGTAAGATGGCCACCTATGGAAAGACCAGAAAATATTCTTCAGGCAACTATAGATAATCTAACTGCACCTGTAGCGCCAATACTTGATCCGGCTAATGCTCAGGCAGAGTTAAAAGAAACCAGGCAAAAAGTGCTGGTAGAGGCAAAAAAGGTGTTGGCATTGCGGGAGTCCTTAAACAGGACCCTGCGAGAATATGCTAAGGCAAACAAGCTTGACGTCGCCCCCGAGCAGGTTGATGAATTAAGATTAAGAGGGAAGAACCTCATAGATGATATCAACAAAGAGCATGATGCTCGTAAGGCAGAATCAGTTGATCTAGGCTTGCCGAGGTATAGTACCCCGGCAAAGAACCTGAGGGCAGCAAATACTGCTGCACTAGAGTTAGAAGGATTGACCGGCGAAGCCCGGCAAAAACAGCAAGAAAGTGTGAATGAGCTGGTGCGCATTGCGAACCAGCAAAATGAAGAAATGCTCAGGGCAGACCCGGCAAGGCCTGGTGCCTCGCGAATGGTTCATTCGGCTGGTGCAGCACCTGCCCTATCAGTAGCAGCAGCCTCCTCACCCGGAAACAATGCGCGAAAATACAAAGCAGTAACTTCGGGAAAAAGAAATAAGCAAATTGTTCCATATGATCCGGCGGTAGCCGGAAAAGCAAATGAAAACAGAGGTAAAGGAAGCCGAGGTAACAGTGGCGAAAGAAACCCCGGCCGTGCCGATAGAGGCAACGGAAGCCGAGGTAATGGGGATCTCGGAAGAAAAAATCATGAGAATAATATCCCGGCAGAAGAAAGGAGAGATCCGCCGCCTAATCCTCAACCGAGGTATGAACCTTGGCAGGAAAGAGAAGTGAGACCAGCTCGCCACCATCAGGTGAATGAGAGGTACAATGATGGTTATTCAGAGATGGAATATGCGGTTCATGGTGGAAATAACCTCTATGGAACACATGAAAGAGTTATGTACGGAGATTTGCCATCAAGTGATGCAAGAGTAAAACTAGACCGACTATACTGGTCCGAGTTGTTAGAAGAGCAGGGTCTGTCGGGTCCTGCATGTTTTGGACCACGGGTCATGGGCGAGCCACCGGTGCCGAACTTTCAGCTGGCAAGAGGCACGAAAACATACAATGGGAGCACCAAACCACAGGATTGGTTGATTGATTATGCCACGGCTGTAAAAATAGCAGGTGGAAACTTGCGATGGGCAGTAAGATATGTCCCGCAAATGCTGGAAGGGCCAGCCAGAGTATGGCTGAATAATCTGCCTCCAGGCAGCATTAAATGTTGGTTGGATTTCGAAGAGATGTTTGTCAGCAACTTCACCAGTACTTATAAGAGGCCAAACAGGCCGCAGCAGCTAGCCATGTGCAAGCAAAGGCCGAATGAGACATACAGAGAATTCTTAACTCGGTGGTGTAACCTCAGGAATTCATGCGAGGGAGTTATAGAATCACACGCGATAGCTTGGTTCGCACAAGGATGCCATTATGCCAATGTTTTGTGGCAGCGACTTCAGAGAGATATGCCAACCACTTTGGCAGAAACCATCAGGATAGCGGATTCTTATGCGTTGGGAGAGCCGACACAACCAGAGCTGATGTCGGCAGATCATCGAGAGCATCAAGATCAATATGCAAGAGATGCGGCCGGATCATCAAGGCGTAATGAATTCAGAGGAAGAAGAAGAGAGGAAAGACCGGATTACAGATATGCCTCCAGTCGGGTGGCAGCAGTAGTGCAAGATCAGCTGAGTCACGGAAACAGTCAGCGGTAGAAGAATGGTCCTCAGCAATGGACGCCAAGGAGTGAAGGAAAGAGACAGTGGACACCAGAACAGAAGAAACAATGGCAGGAAAGGCCGAAGTACACGTTTGAGTCCATGTTGGATCAGCCGTGTAAGTTTCATACTCCAAACCCGGCCAAGCCGGCCAATCACACAACTCGGCAATGCGCCTGGATGAAAAATGCAATGGGTAACCCGGCGGGCATGCAAGCACCTACCCATCAGGCGCATCAGCAGCAGCAGCCGCAATTGACTGGAGCAAGTGCACAGCAGTTAATGTTACCACCTCCTCCCCCGAGGTATGATAATTCGGATCGGAGAGATGCAGTGCATCAGTGATAAATCAGGGTCCAGATGGAAGGACGAACCCAGGAAATAATGGACGCAATGATTACAGGGAACATCATCAATCATATTGCATGTTCACAACAGAATAGCAAGACAGGAAAGTGTATAGCGCCGGCATATGGAAGTAAATGCAGTTATGCCGGCAGTACCAAGATATGTGCCTTGGTCAGATCAAGAAGTAACTTGGAGCATAAAGGATCACCCCAAAATAATTCCCAATCCGGGGTCATACGCACTCGTATTAGATCCGACATTTGTCGGACCAAGCATTAATGTGAAATTTTCAAAAGTACTCATTGACAATGGGAGCAGTATCAATATCATGTACAAGGATACAATGCATAAACTCGGAATATCGTAGAATATGCTGCAATCCACGAGAACCACGTTCCATGGAATAGTGCCAGGGCTTTCATGCGAACACATTGGAAAGGTTCGAGTGGATGTGTTATTCAACACAAGGGATAACTGCAGAGCAGAAAATTTGGAGTTTGAGGTGGTGGATCTAGAGAGTTGTTATCATGCTCTACTCGGACGACCGGCATTAGACAAATTCATGAGCAGCTGCCACATAACTTACTTGAAAATGAAATTACCCGGACCACAAGGGGTGATAACAGTAGCAGGAGATTACAGGAAGTAAATGGAATGTGCTTCAGCCGGATCAAACCTGGCCGAGTCATTGGTAATAGCAAGAGAAAAAAGAAGGATTCTGGAAGTAGCGGCCCTCGCTCAGTCGGCACAACTGAATATGCCGGCATTGGCCAATCCGCATGGAAGTGTCTCTTTCCAGCCGACTAAAGAAACAAAGAAAGTTCTAGATATATGAGCAGTTCCCAGAGCGCACTGTCACCATTGGTGACGGCCTAGATGCTAAATAGGAAAGCGAGCTCACCAACTTCCTCCGTGAGAATCGGGATATCTTTGCATGGTCAACTCAGGATTTGCAAGGTGTGCCGAGGGAGTTGGCTGAGCACTCTCTGAATGTAAGGCCAGGAGCAAGGCCAGTGAAGCAACCTCTTCGCCGCTTCGCCGAAGACAGGAGAAAAATAATAGGGGATGAGATAGCCCGGCTCCTTGCGGCCGGGTTCATCATGGAGGTGCTTTATCCGGATTGGCTATCAAACCCGGTGCTAGTGGAAAAGAAGAAGGATGATCCAAATGTAGCCATTGTATGGCGAATGTGTATTGATTACATGAACCTGAACAAGGCGTGTCCAAAAGATCCTTTTCCTTTACCTAGAATAGACCAGGTCATTGATTCGACCGCTGGTTGTGAACTGTTATCATTTGTAGACGCATATTCTAGTTTTCACCAGATACCGTTAAATCCGGCCGATCAAATAAAGACTGTGTTTATTACCCCGTACGGGGCTTATTGCTATCGCACCCTGCCATTCGGCCTGCGTAACGCAGGGGCAACGTACCAGAGATGTATGCAAAAATGTCTACATGACCAGATAGGAAAAAATGTACAAGTATATGTAGATGATTTGGTTATCAAAACCAAAGAAAGAAAAATGCTACTGGATGATATTCGGCAGACTTTCGCGAACTTGAGAAGGTTCCGAATGAAGCTTAACCCGGAAAAATGCACTTTCGGTGTACCGGCTGGAAAACTACTCGGTTTTCTCGTATGTAGCCGAGGTATAGAGGCCAACCCAACTAAGATAAGAGCAGTAGAAAGGATGGAATTGCCGAGATGTCTAAATGACGTACAGAAGTTCACAGGTTGGCTGGCCTCGCTTAGCCGATTTGTATGTCGGCTGGGAGAGAAAGCATTACTACTTTATCAACTGATGAAAAAATCTGATAAGTTCATTTGGACACCAAAAGCAGATAATGCGTTCCATGAACTGAAGAAGATGTTGGTCACAGCACCATTCCTGGCCTCTCCATTGTCAAAAGAGCCAATGTTACTTTACATAGCCGCCACGAACAGAGTAGTAAGTGCTGTCATCGTGGTGGAGCGGATTGAAGATGAAAAATCAGTACAGAGGCCAGTATATTACTTAAGTGAGGTACTATCAGCCTCAAAGCAAAATTACCCACATTATCAGAAGATGGCGTATGGAGTGTACATGTCGGCAAAGAAACTTAAACATTACTTCGAAGAGCACCCGATCAAAGTGATCTGTGAAGCACCCATAACTGACATATTGAGCAACAGAGATGCAAGCGGCCGAATAGCAAAATGGGCAATTGAACTATCACCTCATGCTCCGCAATTCGATAGGTGAGATGCAATTAAATCTCAGGCAGTGGCCGACTTCTTCGTGGATTGGGCCGAGGTACAATATGAGCTACCATTACCAGATCCGAGTTATTGGACGATGCACTTCGACAGTTCCAAACTGAGAAACGGTTTGGGGGCAGGAATAGTGTTAACCTCGCCAAAAAGAGATCAGCTGAAATATGTGCTACAAATACATTTTGCCGCATTAAACAATGTAGACGAATATGAAGCACTCGTCCATGGATTGAAGGTGGCAAAAGAGATTGGGATACGCCGAATCTTATGCTACGGAGATTCGGATCTAGTAGTACAACAAGTCTCAGGAAATTGGGATGCGCTAGATGCCAATATGGCCTTATATAGGTTTCATGTGCAAAACCTCAGCGGATACTTCGATGGATGTGAATTTCATCATATACCTCGGGCAGAAAACGACGCCGCAGACACATTGTCAAAACTCGGATCAACCAGGCAATTAATTCCCCTAGGTATCGCCCTAGAGCACCTGATAAAACCGTCAATAACACCATCACCAGAGTCTGAATCCATCTTTATTCCGGCAAAATCAAGAGAGGATAGTATGCCGATGGAAATTGACAAGGAATGTAACCCGGAATTTCCAAAAATGAACCCGGCCGAGGCACGGATGGATATGGAAAAATCCGAGGTAGTTATGTCGGCGGAAAATATGGAAATAGATAGTGAGATTACCTTAGAAAAAATCATACCAACATGAGCGCAACCCATATTTTCTTTCCTCAAAGATGCGATTTTGCCGAATAACGAGGTATTGGCTAGACAAATAGTAAGAAGAGCTAAAAATTATACAATCATAAACAATGAGCTGTATAAAAGGAGCGTCACAAGAGTGTTGCAAAGATGTGTGAGTTCGGCGGAAGGCCAGGAGATCCTCCTAGATATACATCAAGGAGAATGCGGGCATCACGCCTCGTCTAGAGCTTTAGTGGCCAAAGCATTCAGGCATGGATTTTGTTGGCCAACAGCATTGAAAGAGGCCAAAGAACTGGTGGAAAAGTGTAATGGCTGTCAGAGATATGCTAGCAAGATACATATGCCATCGTCCGAGTTAAAAACAATACCAATTACTTGGCCATTTTCTATATGGTGCTTAGATATGGTGGGACCATTCAAGCCGGCCCGGGGCGGGATGACCCACATCCTAGTCATGGTCGACAAATTCACAAAATGGATTGAAGTAAAACCAATAAAGAAGTGTGATGGGCCCAAAACAGTAAAATTCCTCAAAGATATTATCTTGAGATATGGTTACCCACACAGTGTTCTTACAGACAATGGTACAAACTTTGCTGAAGGAGCCTTCGCTAGATTCTGTCAAGAAAAACACATAAGACTAGATGTCGTCTCGGTGGCTCACCCAGCATCTAATGGGAAAGTAGAAAGATCTAATGGACTAGTATTGTCCGGAATAAAACCACGACTCGTCGAACCAATGCAAAGGTTGGCAGGGTGTTGGATTGAGGAACTACCAGCAGTACTATGGAGCCTCAGAACTACCCCAAACAGGTCAACAGGGTATACACCATTTTTTCTGGTATATGGGGCAGAAGCCGTGCTTCCAGCCGACATAATACATGACTCGCCAAGGGTTTCCCAGTATACAACCGCTGAGGTAAATGAGATAGCTCGGCAAGATGATGTCGATCTGCTAGAAGAAGCCAGGGAGTTGGCACTATCAAGATCAGCTATTTATCAGCAGGACTTGCGATGATATCACATCAAGAAAGTAAATCCAAGAGTGTTTAAGGAAGGAGATTTGGTTCTTCGGTTAGTGCAACGCACGGCCGGCATGCACAAACTATCACCCCCATGGGAAGGACCGTTCATCGTGAGCAAAGCATTGCACAATGATGCGTATTACCTAATTGATGCTCAGTCACCAGGAAAGAACAAGGTAGAGAAAGCCGACGAAGAATCGAAAAGACCATGGAACGTGGCTTTACTTCATCCATTTTACTCGTAGGAGTCATCTATGACACGTTGTAAAGTGATGCTTCAGGACGAAGTATCAACTATGTATTAAACGTCGGCACCTTGAGCAGTGACTCGGGGACTGCCATATTTTGTTTTTGAGTTTGGGTTATGTATTAAACCTCGGAACCTTGAGCAGTGACTCGGGGACTGTCCTATATTGTTTCTAAGTTTGGGTTATGTATTAAACCTCGGCACCTTGAGCAGTGACTCGGGGATTGTCCTATATTATTTCTAAGTTTGGGTTATGTATTAAACCTCGGCACCTTGAGCAGTGACTCGGGGACTGTCCTATATTGTTTATAAGTTTGGGTTATGTATTAAACCTTGACACCTTGAGCAATGACTCGGGGACTGCCATATTTTGTTTTTGAGTTTGGGTTATGTATTAAGCCTCGGCACCTTGAGCAATGACTCGGGGACTGCACAATATTATTTCGCATTTTTAGTGATGTGTTAAGTCTCGATTTCTAGAGTAGTGATTAGGGAATTGCCCCACAATTTTCCCTTGTTACAAAAATGGCTATCAAACTTCGGCACCCAGAGTGTTTCGCTCTCCCCAAATATGGCCTTCAAGATTTAAAACTTGGATAAAATTCAAGAACACAATGGTTGAGTTGTCAAGTTTATCAAGGTCAGGCAATATTAGACGCCGAACTACGGTAGGACAAAGGCAAACACACAATCCGAACTTAAGAAATTGAAGGCCACCAAAGCAAAGATTTAAACAAATAGGATCAGTTCAAACAGAGTAATAACAATCACAACCATGTGAGCCTAAGCGGCAAAAGGATAAAGAGGTTCATACCACACAGAAAGTAGGACAATTGTTTCACACACATCATACGCCCGACATACCGGGGATAAGAAACGACTTAGAGTTTTTTAAACCTAAGGGGCAGCAACTTGGTCAGGTACTGGGCGCTCTGAGGTAGACGGCACCTCGGCCGAAGTTGTTTCGCCCTCCATAGAACCAGGAGCGACTTCGGGGGAAGCCCGGGGCTGTTGAGAAACATCAGCTTGAGCTTGAGAATGCCCAGTCCTTTTGGACGAGGATCGCGCGTCGCCATTGCCATCCGAGCTTGCGCTGGAATCACCAGAAGTATCCGAGTCGCCCTCATCCTCGCCCTGGTCGGCTGAATTATCATCAAAGGCATCTTTAACTTCGACCTCATCCGCCGGGTTAGAAAGGAAACTCGGCCCTTCAATCCAGTTATGCACGTCTGCATACTCAACAAGCTGGAAGGCACGAGCTTGTCGGCGAGCGACGAATTCTGGATCTTCAACCCAACGGGAGCCAGTGCGCAAATTTATCAAGGTATCAAGGGAAATATGCTCATACCATGACATAACGACAGTGAGCACCATATCAGCACCAGCTCGTCTAGCGGATTCCCTCCAGAGATTTAACTAGTTCAGGGATGCCATTAATCTTTCCACCAGTATTTTGATCTCATCAATATCAGGAGTCCCAGAAGTATTCGGCCAGAGAACATGGTAGGCCCGAATGGCTGCCTGCACCAAGTCCCTGCCCATAATCTTCATCGGACCAACGGCAACCAAGTAATCTTCCATCGAGTATTCTAGGCTCGCATCAGCGGGAACACCTCGGCGCACACGAGCATTAACCACCGCTCTAGAGCTCACGGGCTTAGCTTCTGGAAAATGGTCTGTGCAAAATAAAAGTACATCGATCAACAGTAAGAAAGAGAAAAAGATAACTCGGCCACGGTCAGAGGCTTACAGTGAATATAGCTCAGCATTCTATGAAGATCTTGAGCCCAGTCACCCTTAGTTTTCTCAAAGCGAGTGGTCTCCTCGCTCATCGCCAGTGTCTTGAGTTCGGCAGCCTCGAGGAGTTCTTTATTTTTCTGCAATTGCAGAGCTAGCCGATTCTTCTCCTCGGAGAACTCCTGGTCAACTTTCTCTAACTCAGACTTCTGAGAGAGCTTGAGGGACTCCACCTCGGCGCGCAAGCGAATTATCTCGTCATCTTTATCTTTCAGCTACACCGAGTGAGTAGCGGCTTGTTCTAAAAAATGCAGCATCATATCAGGCATGGGTATGCAGTCTTGATGTGACGCTGCAAAAGTTCGTAACTCGGCTTTACCAAAGCCAAAAGGGTTAAAAGAAACCCGATGCACATTTCAAATGGAAATATGTAAAGAAAAAGAGTAACTAACCTTCCAGGGCCTTGACTTTCTTCTCAAGACGGATATTAAGATTGTTGATGTTACCTATTTACCAACAAAATGAGCTAACACCTCACATCCAAAACAATAAGAACTTTAGGGATAATGCAAAAGTTTGTTAACTTACCAGCTTTCTTCACCACGGGAATGACCTTCTCATACTTATCTTGCAATTTTTTATGTACGAAAAGCAGCCTTTGGAATTCGGCGGTCCACCGGTCATGCGCAACCTAAGCAACAAAACAAATAGCAATAAGATATTCGAACCTAAGACAGATCCGAGTCAAGCAAAACTTAACTCGGATCTAGGTGGCTGGATATTCGAACCTAAGACAGAGCCGAGTCAAGAAAAACTTAACTCGGATCTAGGTGGCTGGAAATTCAAAACTAAGACAGATCCGAGTCAAGCAAAACTTAACTGGATCTAGGTGGCTGGATATTCGAAGCTAAGACAGATCCGAGTCAAGCAAAACTTAACTCGAATCTAGGTGGCTGGATATTCGAAGCTCAGACAAATCCGAATCAAGAAAAGCTTAACTCGGATCTAGGTGGCTGGATATTCGAAGCACAGACAGATCCAAATCAAGCAAAGCTTAATTCGGATCTAGGTGGATGGATATTCGAACACTAAGAAAAAACTGAACCAGGCAAAGCCTAATAAAACTTCCAAACAAATAACAAATTATTCGGTTGCAAGCTTTGGGGACTAGAGTATATATAATATCATTCGAATGACTAATCAAACATCCATAAAAACAATTACCTCATTCATCTTGTCGCTGTCAAGAACGATCTTGGCAGCCAGATGTAAGCGACTGCTGATGTCGGAGAGTTGAAATGGCTGGCTGCTTGGATTGCCCTCGAGCTGATCAACAGCGTTCCAATTGTTGGCATACTCAACCAACGAGCCGAGGGTATTCCCACTCTCCGTACGAGTCAGGACTTTACCTTGGACGTGTTGTGTAGCCACCGCCGCCGCGGGACTCTTGTGAAGAGCGATTTGTGTATCAGCAGCCGGGGTAACAAGAGTCTTGGCAGAAGAAACCCCTTTGCGCAGCGCATCAGCAATTGTAGGCTGAGAAGAGTTGGCAGGCCCTTTCTGAGATGAGGGAGGCTTGGTGACAACGACCTTTCTTGCCTTAGAAGAGGCGTCGGTAGGAGCCGTTACCTCGACACTTGGAATGGCATCTTTGGGGGCCGGAGGGATTACGGTTTCTGAGGGCGCCGAGATATTGGTATCCACGGCTGGAGTCGGAATCGCAGTAAAGGCTGTGGGGGTCGAAGGGATCTCGGGGGAAACTTCGGGATTCACGGAGGAGGCATCAGGCTCAGTAGAAATATCTACTAGCCGAGTTGTATCGGCATCAACAGGAGAGACCTCAGGCGCATCCTGGCGAGATGACGTCTGATTCGAAGCGGGAGGAGAGTCAACGCGAGCAGGACTAGGAACTCTAGTATCTTCAGGAGGCGGAGGAGAAGGCGGCCGAGTCGTGTGACTCGTCATGCTAGGACCACTGGGCTTAACAGAAAGAGGAGCTCTGCAAAGGCAAAAAAAGGTCAGGTTAAAAGGCAGAAAGAGAGAAACAAGAAATACAAATAAAAAGCAACTCACCCAGTAACCCCGGGCATAGTTTTACACTTAGGAGGGTGCTGAGCTGACTTGTTCATTTGTTTCTTGGGAGAGGCTTCCGAGGCACCAGCTGGAGCGCTACGTTTCCCCGAGGTAACAGGAGGTCGGGAGGCGAGAGGCTCGGCGTTGTGAACCTGACCGGCCGGATTAGCTGAGAAAGTAGAGGCCGGAAATGCATAAGAAATTGGCATTGCGGCAACTACCTCAAGAACTTGGACCTCGTCCTAATCACCTTCCTCCTCGTGGGCTGGGGTCTTGCCACGGGCACGAGTCGGAGCAAGGTCCGACTTGGGAACGAACTCCTCCGAGTCAGGCTCCCCGCTATTCGGGGTGTTCCGATCTGCGGGCCACGGGAGGGACAAAACCTCGGCATCCTCGATCTTCTGCTCCTCAAACCTATGCAGGAAAAGAAAGAGAGAAATTAACAAGAGAAATCATAGATGCGATTAAAAGGCAAAACACAACTATGAGAACTTACTCTGGGAGGGGAATGCTCGCGGGTGAACGACTTCAATCCCCAGGCCCAGTCCTCCGGCATCTCCATCTTAAAGATAACCCGGACGCGCTTGAAGATAAGATAATTATCAAGCTCCACCGTTGAGACTCGATTGGGATCAAGCGGACCGCTCATATAGCAGAGCTTATGCGTGCGTTTCTCGAATGGGCAGATCCGGCTGCTGACAAAGGTGGTCATCAGATCCTTGCCACGTATCCCGGAGCGGATCAGTTCCTTCAGCCGAATCTCAAAGGCCTCGGCCAGAGCATGGCTTTTCCTCGGATTATAAGTCCAGTTCTTCTTGGAAGGGGGGCCAATGGAAAAAGCAGGAAGCCGAATCCTGTCTTCCTTCCCAGAATTCTTGACATAAAAGAACGATTTATGCCATTTCTTGCATGACTCTAGACCAGCAACGCGAGGAAACTCGGATTTCCTTCGAGGTGTGATTGACGCAGCTCCACACTGGGTGAGCAATTTCTCGGAAGGTTGAAGGGATTTGTCTGGGACGACATTGGATCGGATCTGAAAGAACTTCGACCAAACGTGCACAGACGGCCATAGGCCAAAGTATCCTTCCGAGGCAGAGATAAAGGCGGAAAGAGAAGCAATGGCATTAGCCAGAAGATGATGCGGCTACAGGCCAAAGTAATCAAGGAACTCCCTAGTGAAATCGCTAAGGGGGAGACCAAACCCGCGAGCAAATTGGGACATAAAGACGACGTACTCGCCCTCGTTAAGAACAGGAGAAGATTCACTTCCGGGTAAGCGACAAGCTACCTCGGCAGGAATCCGACGAGTTCGGATTAACCACTCAACCTCTCGGCGGGTAACGGAAGAACCCTGCCAGGAGCCCTGCTCAGGCCTAGACGCTGCATCGTCATCCTCAATGAGCGCGCCGCTAACGGAGCTTGACATAGGGTCTCCGGAAGAATCTACGGAAGATGAACTAGCGGCGGAGCAAAGCCTAGAACTGCAAGGCCCCGTCGTGATCCTAGGCGAAAACGGCGGCGGAGCAGAAAAGGAACCGCCATGGGAAATCTGAAGAGAAGCAGACGCGTCTAGAGGATAAACTAGGCGGTGAGACCAGATAAACTCACCGGCAACGGCGCCAGAGCAAGTATACGGGGAAGAGGTCGACGGAGCAGAACGATTGGGGACTCGCCATCGAAGATTCCGATGGGCGCACGATGGCGGGAGCATGAACATGCACAGAAGGGAGAGGAGGAAGAAAGGCAACGGTAAGCGGAGGAGGAAAGTAAATCCCCTAGCCCCGTGCCCCTCTTTATAACCACGCGACCTGAGTGGTAGTGGGATCGTGCGTGTGGGTGTTAACTGTGTAGATCGTGTGTGCCGCATAACCGCACGCCGCTGAGTGGAACCGCACCAACGACCACACGATGCAAGAAAGGATCAGGATCCCTGACGGAAACGGTGCGCGAGGCCTTGTAGCGCCGACGCGACAGGCGTAATAATTACTGTAGCCTGTCAGTGGGCACTGTAGAGGAACAAAAAACTAGAGAAACAATGATGAGTGTGACACGTAGGACGAGGTGTACGCGAGAAGATGCGTAGATACCTCGGACGAGGGAAAAGTAAGTCGGAAACAAGGAAAAACGAATATTGGGAAACTGATATGGCCCGACCGAGGTTATAGGCAGGACCATACCAGCTTCGGGGACTAATGTTGGGGAGGTGACCCCGGATAGGGTCAGGACGGGGAAAGACAAAAGGAAGTTCCCCGTACAATTCCGAGTTACTGTCTAAATCGGCCGAATCCTCTAAAGATCGGCCGAGGTAAGCATGAGCAGGACATTTAAGAGAGGGGCAATACGTTACCCGGCCGATGTACTGTCTAAGTCGGCCGGGTCAGCCCGAATAATATAATTGTAGGTAAAGGACAAGCCGAGTTAAGCGAGACAGGGCCGAATGACATGAAGCTTGCTGGAGAAGGAGGCGCCTATAGTCAAACTCTAGTCACGGGCTAGGAAGAATCTGAGCAGAGCCAAACACAAAGGACAAGGCGCAGAGCGACAGAAGGGCAGAATAAGGTCACGGAGGTGACAGTCCTGGAGCCCGAGGCGTGCATGTGGGGTTCTCTGGAACCTTGCCGTCATTAGAAGGGCGACACGGAAAGGAGGCCGCCGAGTTACTATATTGGGACAATCATATTCCTCGAATATGCTTGCCACGTCAGCCCTAGAGGAGCCAAGGCTCCCCTTTATAAGGAGAGGCTTGGACTCTGAGAAGGGCATCGACTCATTTGGTACCGTTAGGCTGGTAAAGTTCTTCTTCTCCACTTGTATACAACTCAAGGAGCACTTGTAGCCCAAGAAAGGAGAAACAAAGATCTTTACGTTAGTCTTCTGTGCGTAGAATCAACTACATGTTCCCTCCCCAGATCCCTCTAGCATCCATTGGCCCCATACTTTAGCCTACCCATGGCATCTACCGTGCCACCACCACGACAGTCTGTTTTTCCTTTATTTTTCGTATTTCAACTCGAACTTGTGTATTCTCTGAGTACTCACTGTGTACTTTGCTTTCTCTGACTTGTAGAAACCATTGCGAAGGCTAAGGACATTGTCGAGCAATCCAAGCATATTCAGGAGATGGATAGCGAGAACAAAATCCTTAAGCAGGAGAGGAAGGACATGTTGAAGATGCATGAAGAGTCAATGAAAGCCCTGCAGGACTTCGCCACCGAGGAGATGAACCGCTTGAAGGAGGAGATCTCGATCTTAAGAGATCCGAAGAAAGTTGCCTGTCACATCCCAAGATTTTAGAAATTGGGACTAGAAAAAAAATTAATTTGCTTGATATTCATCAACATTGCATTGCATGTTTGCATCAAGAAAAATCCCTAAATATAAATAAAGTACAAAAACCCTCAATAGTATATGCCACTTTGTGCCTAAAGGGAATTAAATTGTCTTTATAAAAACCCATTGTTCCTAAGGCATCGATTATTGATAATTATAGCCTAAAAAGATACAATTAATATTAAAAAAATTAGGAACAAAATTGAGCTCATTTGGAGCTATTATGAAAAAGTTATGAAATAAATACAAACACATAAAGATATAAATAAAATGAAATATACAAGGATTTATAAATCCACTACTTCCAAACTAGTAAAAAGATTACAAATTTGATCCTATAATGATCTATTCGATTTTAGGAAATTTTAGAAACAGGAATCATGTCATTTGAAGTTCGTATGCAAAAGATATGAGGGAAACAAATAAATAAATAAAAGAAAAAAAACAAAAAAAACTAACTGGGCCGGCCAACCATCCGGCGGCCCATCTAGCCAGCCGACCGGAGCACACAGGCACGTACAATCCTAGTTGCTTTAAAAATCGTACAAAAACACGTGATCTAAACCTATCTCTATTCAAACTCCTATATCTTTTTATCTACAACTCCGAATCGACTTCCGTTTGTTTCTACTTGTTTCGTACTCCAAGACCCATCTCTACACCATCCTAAATCTCCATATAAACTCCTAGAGCCATAGCGGTATGAGTTTTCCTTCTCGAAATCCTGAATCTACACATGTCCTAATCTTATTTCGCTTATTAACCCATCTAGACTTCGTCGTTTGCCTTCGGCCAAAAAACTTTCATGTCCGACAAACCTCACCTCTTTTCATCCACCACAGCCGAAGAATTTCGCACCGCAATATTTCAGATATGACGGTGTAAATCCAGGATGTACTCGTGCTCGTTTCTTCAAATCCAAATTCCTTTGGTGAGAAGGTAGGACTAATTATTCCTCACAACTTTCATGTTGTAAGTTTTTCAATCTGACCTACAGATTTGTCTCTCTAACACAGATCTATTTATTTTCTATTCTGAGCCAAAATCGGGCCAATCTCCTCTCATAGCCAGTGGATCTCATCCCGACGGTCAAGATTAGAGCTTATCAACGAAGGGTTACGAGTCAACCATATCTCTCCACGTGTCAATGCCAGGTCAGCCCCGCGTCCCAGTCAGCATAGAATATTCCCAGGGAATATTCCCTGTAGATTTATAATTGAATTTAAATTGCAGGAAATTGTGTAAACTTGCAAAAATCATACAAAAAGATTCATAGATCCAAATATAGCAAATTATATATCAATGGATTCAGAAAAATGTGTAGAATATTAATATGGCATTAGATCCAACTTTTATGGTATTCGTTTACTGCAGTAATTTAATTAGTTTTAATAGTCTTTTAGGTTAATAAATTCATAGGGAATTATCTGTAACTCCGAAAAATATAAACCATATATCAAATTGAAGCTACTATAATGTAGATTAATAATATCTGGTTGGATCCATCCTTTGCGGATTATTTAACCCGTGGTGATTTAATTAGTTTTAATGGCTTTAGAAATCATTAAATTCATAGTAAATTATTGCATATCAAAAAATATAAATGATATATCGATGGAAAGCTGGTTCCACGTAGATCATCAATATGCTAATGGTTCAGGCAAATACTATAAGGTTTCGCAGCAATTAAATAAATAGATTAATGGCTTATTTAGAGTATTAAAATCATAGTAATTCGAGTACTGCTTAGAAAATTACAAATTATATGTCCCTGGAATCAAAATTCCGTGGAGATTTCAGATATAATTTTAGTTTGATTTTTAGGCAACAGAAACTATATGAATCAATTAAAACCCATTAAACACCATTTAAATCATACAAAAAGATCTATAACTCCGATAAGGGTGAATCCAACGCCTACTGGTTCGTATTAACGTCCTCTATCCAGTAAACCTAAGAAACAAATTTAATTCGATAGTTAGAACAAGCGTTATAATAGAACTATTAAAACCCCTATATCGACAAGTAATTATTATTAACAAGTACTCCATTGCATTAATTGGTCTCTTGCATGCATCATATACTTCAGTATTGTTTAGAGAACTAAAATAACAATCATTATGATGTATTAAATTGCTATGCATGCATTTGTTACATTTGTTTGATCTCTATGTGCTATTATTTATGTTGTATGCAATTGTTTGATCGATAGATTGCGAGGAGTGCAACGTGTGTGATTGCAACGAGTGCTTGAACGACTTCACCAACTATCAAGGAAAGTAGATGCTACATTGTTCATGATATTGTCCTACTATTTTCAATGCATTGTCGTGTATTTTGTAGATGCATGTGTAGGAAAGTACTATCGCTATGCTATGTCCTACTATGTGGTAGGGATTTCCTGTAGATGAGCCACCGTTGGTAGATGTGCTTAGCCATGCTATGATGAATGAGGGCTGGGTTACATCACTGAAAGTTGTTCTAAATGTGTTGGTTTGCGAAAACTAAAAACAACTTAATCAATGAAACTCCTGGGTGTGATGGGATTGAAAATTTTGGTGGTATCATTGTTGAAAGGCACCTAGGTATCAAGAGAAATTGATTGGATTCTTTATTTTTTAGCTTACGTGTACAACCATACGCCAATAATGAAATGGGCGGTTGGTTGGACTCAGTAGGTTGTGGTAACTCGAACTCACGTATCCAGATATGTAGAATTTTGGTAGGTTGGACCGGTGCATGTCGGGTTTGGGGATCTACTTCCCGAACGGTCCCTTCTTGGACTTCTCCCTATCATCACCCAATATGAGAGTGGTGGTACGAGCTGGGCTGGCCAAGTCACATGGGTAAAGTGTACTAACCCCTGCAGGGTGTATAAACTAATCAATTAGCCGTGTCCCCGGTTATGGACATCTGAGTTGCTTGATATTTAGTTCATGACATGTTTCTCGCTCATTCTAATTTATTAATTGCTTTAATATTGATGGGTTAACTTAATTGGGATATTTTCAAAGAAAATCAAAAACTGTTTATGAAAGTAGGACAAAAGTATTTGCAAATGCAAGCTAGCCACATCTCCACTTGCCAAATAAGCATATAGATGCTAGGTTTATTGTCTCCTTTAATAGCTCTACTTGCCATAAATTCCAAGTATTGACCCTTCGGGGCTGCTACATTTTATGTTACAGGTTATTATTCCAATTCTGAGTGATCGACTAGGTCACGATACTCCACTCAACAGTTGTTCGCCTGTGGCACAATTGAAGATGGAGCCTATCAATTGTTTATGCTTCCGTATGCTACTTGAATTTTAGCTAGCCTTGAGCTAAGCATTATTGTAATAATTGCAAATTCTGGATCAATTTGTTATTTATGATGCACTATTATACTCTTTGGTATTCATTTGTACTATGTGTGCTAGTGAACCGATCTAGGGATTGGCACTATACACATGAACTCAGCCTTATCAGGCGAGGGTGTTATAGGATGGTATCAGAGCAGTGTGTTGACTGTAGGATCGTGACCTAAGAAATGGATTAGTAATAGAAGACCTCTATAAGGAGAACAATCATATTTTCTACTTATTAGAGTTCTTATATTCCTTATCTATCTTTTCTAGAACCTCTTCCTATTCAAACATTTATAGTTGTTCATTATTATGATACCTATATGAGAGTTAGCTAAGTAAAACAACAATTAGTATGACATAAATAAACATCTCATCAAGTTTGGTTAGGTCTAGACCACCATGTTCTATCTCTTTAGGAGATCGTCGCTATCGTGTTAGCATATTGTTCTTACCAACTTATGTGGTATGACAATATAGGTTGCTTGCTTGTTTGTACTAAACCATATCGTGTGATGCCTTATTTAGGATCTGTTGTTTTGAAACTCTAAAGTTGCTGGAGTTTTCGTGTGGTTTTAAAATTATTTTAATGGTGTGAATTGATTGAAATTCGTGGAATTACTTCTGTAGTTTTCTGCCTGACATGTTGTACCGCGCGATTTTTTATATTTTATTGGTATCTCAGAAAAATCTAAAAAAATAGGATCTGGAGAGTAATTACCTGTAGTATATGCACAAAAAATGGCTAAAATTCCTAACGAGTTTAAGTCGGTCAGAAAAATTCATGAAGTCTGCTGTACCGTTTTGACAGATTTTGTTTATTGCTTTTATGTTGCTATGTTTTACTCTAGTATTGTTCTCAATGCTTTAAAACTATTTTGTGGTTATATACTGCTATATTTAGACCCCTGTAATGTCATTATACAAGTTTTTGATTGTGTGTTGATCGCCTATGATTGTTTCCTTGTTTGCTTCATATAGTTATGGGTAGGATTATTTTCTTAGTCGTTTCTTTCCTATAGAATCTATTCTTCCCTATCTTGAACCCTTGGAGATATAATGATGTGTTAAGTGGAAGGTTTGACAACACAATGCATTTAGGAAGAAGAATGCTTTATCTAATGGAAAAAAAGATATGTGGGAGTATGAAGTGTTGAAATGATGTTATGTAGTAGATTACGCAACCTGAAAGTTAAAGTATCGATAGTTTAGTTTTAGTAGTAGCTTTGTTGATTGAATACATGGGAGTCTACATAGAGAATTAGTTCATGCCCATGGAAACATTCTTTAAGGCAAGTGAGGATGCCCGAGTGATAGAAAAAACGTGATTCACCTATCCTCATACAGGGTAATGATTTGGGTGCAGGATGGATTTATCACTATTCCTACTACTCTTGTTATTCGCTCTTGTACTGTTGGCTTTATGAATCTTGATTGCCTTTCAACCATAGCAAAGAGCCGGCGTTGAGCTTAAACCATAGAGATTGGAGCATATAAAATTTCTCACTAGCTAGATTATATTGGATTCACATGACATAGTAGTAATAGTAGACATAGACTGGATGGTTAAATAAGAATCTCAAATTGTTGGTGCACAATTTGATACTACACCCACAATCCTAGAGGGAGGAAGAACAAGATATATCTTATCAACTACCTTGGAGATGCAAGTTTAATTTTCTTAAGGGGGTTAGCCTCGACATCAACACCCATACCCTTGCTAGCCATTCCGAATCTCGGGACGAGATTCATCTTAAGGGGGTTAGTGTATCATATCCCAAGATTTTAGAAATTGGGACTAGAAAAAATTTTCATTTGCATGATATTCATCAGCATTGCATTGCATATTTGCATCAAGAAAAATCCCTAAATATAAATAAAGTACTAAAACCCTAAATAGTATATGCCACTTTGTTCCTAAAGGGAATTAAATTGGCTTTATAAAAACCCATTGTTGCTAAGGCAACGATTATTGATAATTATAGCCTAAAAAGATCCAATTAATATTACAAAATTTTAGGAACAAAATTGAGATCATTTGGAGCTATTATGAAAAAGTTATGAAATAAATACAAACACATAAAGATAGAAATAAAATGAAATATACAAGGATTTATAAATCCAATACTTCCAAACCAGTAAATAGATTACAAATTTGATCCTATAATGATCTATTCGATTTTAGAAAATTTTAAAAACAAGAATCATGTCATTTGGAGTTCGTATGCAAAAGATATGAGGGAAACAAATAAATAAATAAAAGAAAAAGAAAAAAAACTAACTGGGCCGGCCAACCAGCCGGCGGCCCATCTAGCCAGCCGACCGGAGCACCTAGGAACGTACGATCCCAGTTGCTTTAAAAATCGTGCGAAAACACGTTTTCTAAATCTATCTCTATTCAAACTCCTATATCTTTTTGTCTACAAGTCCGAATCGACTTCTGTTTATTTCTACTTGTTTCCTACTCCAAGACCTATCTATACACCATCCTAAATCTCCATATAAACTCATGGAGCCATAGCCGTATGAGATTTCCTTCTCGAAATCCTGAATCTACACATGCCCGAATCTTATTTCGCTTATTAACCCATCTAGACTTCGTCGTTTGCCTTCGGCCAAAAAAATAAAGTTGTAGATCTTGTCTAAATCTTTCAATCCCGACAAACTTTACCTCTTTTCATCCACCACAGCCGGAGAATTTCGCACCGCAATATTTCAGATATGACGGTGTAAATCCAAGATGTACTCGCGCTCGTTTCTTCAAATCCAAATTCCTTTGGTGAGAAGGTAGGACTAATGATTCCTCACAACTTTTATGTTGTAAGTTTTGCAATTTCACCTACGGATTTGTCTCTCTAACACAGATCTATTTCTTGTCTATTATGATCCAAAATCGGGCCAATCTCCTCTCATAGCCAGTGGATCCCATCCCGACGGTCAAGATTAGGGCTTATCAACGAAGGGGTACAAGCCAACCAGATCTCGCCACGTGTCAACGCTAGGTCAGCCCCACGTCCCAGTCAGCATAGAATATTCCCAGGGAATATTCCCTGTAGATTTGAAATTGAATTTAAATTGCAGAAAATTGTGTAAACTTGCAAAAATCATACAAAAAGATTCGTAGATCCAAAAATAGCAAATTATATATCAATGGATTCAGAAAAACGTGTAGAATATTAATATGGCATTAGATCCAACCTTTACAGTATTCGTTTACTGCAGTAATTTTGTTAGTTTTAATGGTCTTTTATGTTAATAAATTCATAGGAAATTATCTGTAACTCCGAAAAATATGAACCATATATCAAATTGAAGCTACTATAATTTAGACTAATAATATCTGGTTGGATCCAGCCTTTGCGGATTATTTACCCCGTGGTGATTTAATTAGTTTTAATGGCTTTATAAATCATTAAATTTATAGTAAATTATTTGCATATCAAAAAAATATAAATGATATACCGATGGAAATCTGGTTCCACGTAGATCATCAATATGCTAATGGTTTAGGCAAATACTCTAAGGTTTCGCAGCAATTAAATAAATAAATTAATGGCTTATTTAGAGTATTAAAATCATAGTAATTCGAGTACTGCTCAGAAAATTACAAATTATATGTCCCTAGAATCACAATTCCGTGGAGATTTCAGATATAATTTTAGTTTGATTTGTAGGCAACAGAAACTATATGAATCATTTAAAACCCATTAAACACCATTTAAATCATACAAAAAGATCTGTAACTCCGATAAGGATGAATCTAACGCCTACTGGTTCGTATTAACGTCCTCTATCCAGTAAACCTAAGAAACAAATTTAATTCGACAGTTAGAACAGGCGTTATAACAGAACTGTTAAAACCCCTATATTGACAAGTAATTATTATTAACAAGTACTCCATTGCATTAATTGGTCTCTTGCATGCATCATATACTTCAGTATTGTTTAGAGAACTAAAATAACAATCATTGTGACATATTAAATTGCTATGCATGCATTTGTTGCATTTGTTTGATCTCTATGTGCTATTGTTTATGTTGTATGCAATTGTTTGATCGATAGATTGCGAGGAGTGCAACGTGTGTGATTGTAACGAGTGCTTGAACGACTTCACCAACTATCAAGGAAAGTAGATGCTACATTGTTCATGATATTGTCCTACTATTTTAAATGCATTGTTGTGTATTTTGTAGATGCATGTGTAGGAAAGTACTATCTCTATGCTATGTCCTACTATGTGGTAGGGATTTCCTGTAGATGATCCACCGTTGGTAGATGTGCTTAGCCATGCTATGATGAACGAGGGCTGGGTTACATTACTGAAAGTTGTTTCTAAATATGTTGGTTTGCGAAAACTAAAAACAACTTAATCAATGAAACTCCTGGGTGTGATGGGATTGAAAATTTTGGTGGTATCATTGCGGAAAGGCACCCAGGTATCAAGAGAAAATGATTGGCTTCTTTATTTTGTAGCTTACGTGTACAACCATGCACCAATAATGAAATGGGCGGTTGGTTGGACTCAGTAGGTTGTGGTAACTCGAACTCACGTATCCAGAGATGTAGAATTTTGGTAGGTTGGACCGGTGCATGTAGGGTTTAGGGAGCTACTTCCCGAACGGTCGCTTCTTGGACTTATCCCTATCATCACCCAATATGAGAGTGGTGGTACGAGCTAGGCTGGCCAAGTCACATGGGGAAAGTGTACTAACCCCTGCAGGGTGTATAAACTAATCGATTAGCCATGTCCCCGGTTATGGACATCTGAGTTGCTTGATATTGAGTTCATGACATGTTTCTCACTCATTCTAATTTATTAATTGCTTTAATGTTGATGGGGTAACTTAATTGGGATCTTTTCAAAGAAAATCAAAAACTGTTTATGAAAGTAGGACAAAGGTATTTGCAAATGCAAGCTAGCCACAACTCCACTTGCCAAATAAGCATATACATGCTAGGTTTATTGTCTCCTTTAATAGCTCTACTTGCCATACATTTCAAGTATTGACCCTTCGGGGCTGCTACGTTTTATGTTGTAGGTTATTATTCCAATTCTGAGTGATCGAATAGGTCGCGATACTCCACTCAACAATTGTTCACCTGTGGCACAATTGAAGATGGAGCCTATCAATTGTTTATGATTCCGTATGCTACTTGAATTTTAGATAGCCTTGAGCTAAGAATTATTGTAATAATTGCAAATTCTGGATCAATTCGTTATTTATGATGCACTGTTAAACTCTTTGGTATTCATCTGTACTGTGTGTGCCAGTGAACCGATCCAGGGATTGGCACTATACACATGAACTCAGCCTTATCAGGCGAGGGTGTTACACTACCAATGAGTAGAATCAACACCATCATGAAGCGTACAAGCTCCTCCAACAAGAATGGGACTCCTTGGCGGATACCCTCTAGCAAGATGAGGCTAGCATCTTCAGTGAGTGATTCTCCGTCTTGGATTTCTGTAGTTTGGATACTCTGGATTTTTGAACTCATGTGCTCCTTTGTCGGAAATTCGCAGCTCCTATGGGTTTAACTCGGTCGCCTCCTCCGGCAAAGGAATGCATGGTTCTTGCCGGCAACTTCACCAACACCGCCATAGCGCAAGCCAAAGAGATTGCCAAGCCCCTCCAGATCAATATCAAGGCATCGGACTCTGTGGCGAAGTTCTCGGAGATCCTGCGCCGAGCCCCCGAGCGTATCACAAGCTGGAAAGCTTCATGCGCACGGGCCGGTGCAAGGATGGCGCTGTCCATGGTAAAGGCACACTACGAGGATGCTGACATCTACACGGTAACCTCTGGCATGCCCGACATAGATGATGAAGGCAAAGAGATAAATCATGAATCTATCTTGTCGTCACTCGCGGGTTATGACACCAGAGTTGCCGAGTTAGTCGACGTCAACATCTTTGTGCCGATGAATACCATTGATGGCGGCAACCAAAGCTCCTCCGAGTCCCTTCACACTGCCGACTTCGAGGGTGACTCTCCTGCTGCCGATGATGTTGCTTCCAAGTCTCCTGCACTAGAGGAATGAAAAACAATTTGTAATATTTGTTTCCTCTGTGATGCGTAGGCGGAAAAAACTCTGTATTAACTTAAGGCGGAAAACAATGATGTATGTACTGCTACTTAAGAACTAGTTCCAGCATGTATATATATATTTAAGAAAGTGCTGGCTTATCCATTACTTTGGTTCTTATGCTTGACTTTTTGTGAATCGGAAGACTCGTTGTTGGAACCATGCGGTTAGGTGATGATGCCCAATGGCACTGTGAATAACCTAAGCACAAAATCGCTGACAATAAGTGCCGAAAGTCAATACTCTAGAATCCACATAAAAACGACAAAGAACGTGTAGACCAGAAAACTTAAGCTAACGCTCGTAGGCGGAATTTTCACAAGTGCAATCACAAAGCTTGTGCATAAAGGTTTTATATGATCCAAAATGAAAACTAAAGGAGGTAAAAGACTCGGAAATATGAGTGAACCAAAGATCTTTATTTCATTGATCATATAAGAGGTACACAATTAGATAAAAAATGCTAAGTGTAGAAAGGACGTAGCTGTGCTATGTTCCATGGCCGATCAAGCTCCGGGTAGTCATCATCCGGGTCATGTCGCTTACGCTTATGATCCTTGATGGGTCTATCCTTCAGTTCACGATTGTCAACGAGGTAGTAAGACCCATTGAGTAGCGCCTTGCTTATGATGAACGGTCCTTCCCATGGCGGGGATAATTTGTGTGACTTGATTCTGCTTAAGTCGGAGCACCAAATCCTCCTCTTTAAACGAGCGATGCCGAACGCGGCGACTATGGTAGCTGCGTAGCTTCTGCTGGTAGATGGAGGATCTTTGGCATGACAAAACACGTTCCTCCTCGAGAAGGTCCACATCTAGGCGTCTGGATTCTTCAGCGTCATCTTCGTCGTAGGCGGCAACTCTTGGTGCATCGTGAAGTATGTCGGAAGGCAGGATGGCTTCTGCTCCATATACCATGAACTAAGGGGTGTAGCCGGTGGATCTGTTGGGTGTAGTTCGTAAACTCCACAGCACAGATGGCAATTCTTCCGCCTAGGCTCCAGCTGCTCTATGTAGCAGTGCCTCAAGACGTGGCTTTATTCACTGCAGAATCAATCCATTGGCTCGCTCAACCTGACCATTCAATTGTGGATGTGCCACAGATGCAAGTTCAAGTTGGATTCCCTTTTCCCAACAGTAAGCCTCCACTTCTCTGAGTGACAAGTTGCTGCCGTTGTCGGTGATAATGCTATGTGGGAGACCAAACCTCACCACTAGATCCCAGACAAACCTAAGGGCAGTTGCCCCATCAAGCTTTCTAATGGGTTTAGCTTCTATCCAATTAGTGAATTTATCAACTGCTAATAGCAGATGCGTAAACCCACATGGTGCCGTCTATAACGGTCCCACCATGTCTAGCCCCCAGACTGCAAACGACCAAGTTATTGGTATTGTTCGCAATTCTTCAGCAGGAACATGTGGTTGTCGGGCATAATACTGGCATCCCATGCACGTCTCAACCAGCTTGTCGGTGTCCGTCTTCGTGGTTAGCCAGTAGAATCCTTGCCGGAAGGCTTTCGCGACCAACGATCGAGGAGCGGCGTGATGCCCGCAATCTCCGAGATGGATTTCGCGTAGGATTTCAATACCTTCTAGCTGGAAAACACACTTTAGGTATACACCAGTAGTGCTCCTTTTGTAGAGCTGTCCATTGATTATGGTATACCCCTCTTTCCACTTCGTCATCGGGCAAAGTTCCGTGTTCGAGATATTCCATGAACGGTTTTGTCCAAGCCAGAGGGACCTTTGCCACAATATGGACAAAAGAGTCAACTCTATCCGGGTTGTCGATGTCGGCTCCCTTCATGGATGGTGTCTGCAGATGCTCGAGGAAAACTCCTGGCGGAATTCGTTTGCGCCCTGATCCAAGCTTAGACAGCAGATCAGCCGCCTCGTTTTTCTCCCTAGGCACATACTTGACTTCGTAGCCCAAGAAGCTTTTGGCTATCTCGTCCACTTCGTCTTGATATGCCGCCATCATAGGGTTCCGCGCATTCTAAGTGCCAGCCACCTGCTGGGCAACCAAGTCGGAATCTCCACAGCAAACTATGCGCTTGATGCCAATATCCTTGGCTACGCGTAATCCGTGAATGAGTGCTTAATACTCCGGCATGTTGTTCGCAGCCTCGAAGTGGATCTGCAGAACGTAGTGTAGCTTGTCGCCAGTTGGTGACTGTAGCAATACACTAGCCCCCAAACCGTTGAGCAACTTTGATCCGTCAAAGTGCATCACCCATTACTCTGGTTCCGGCAACGGAGTAACATCTGGCATCTCCGTCCAATCTACGATAAAATCTGCCAAGGCTTGTGATTTGATAGCGTCGCGTATCTTGTAGGTCATCTCGAACGCGGCAAGCTCAATGCCCCACTTCGCGACCCTTCCCGTAGTGTCGCTGTTGTCGATAATGTCGGACAGTGGAGTCTTGCTCACCACTGTGATTGGGTGCTCCTGAAAGTAATGCCTCAGCTTCCGAGAAGCAAGGAATACTCCATAAGCTATCTTCTGGTATTGCGGGTAACACTTCTTGGACTCCGTCAAGACCTCACTTACGTAGTAAAATGGTCGTTGAACTCTGTGCTCATAGCATGGTTCCTTCCGCTCTACCACGATGATGATGCTGATTACCCGGTTGGTTGCCGCCATGTAAATTAACATGGGATCTCTAGGCTCGGGTGCTACAAGGATGGGCGCTGAGAAAAGAATCTCCTTGAGCGGCTTCAATGCTGCACCTGTGTAACATCCCAGTATATAGGAACAAACGAAGGGTAGATTTAGGAATTTGAAACATTGCATGCATTCATCTGTGAAAATGTATTTAAATTTTTCGCCAAATAAAAACCTAAAGTGATCAAGGTTTCTTTCATACTTTAAGAATAGGTTTAGTCTTGAAGAATGATTGTTATAGACTTTGATATGATCTTTGTGGATTTATGGTTTTGGGAAATGAAATTTGAATTTAAAAGTTGAATGTTTGAATTTATAATTCAAAAGGTTTAAGAATTAGATTTGAGTGATTTGGTTTAGTCAAGAGTTAACAATTAATGACTCAAACTTTGAGTAAAATAAATGAACCCATAGAATGAATATTGATTCCAAAACTTTATTCAATAAATGAGTTACAGAATGTAACTTATTAGAAATATTTACAATAGTAAATAAAACAAAAGAAAAATCTTTATATATTGAATAATTGTACAATAGTTATTACAAAAGAATAAAATAAAAAAATACAAAAGGATAAATTAAAGATTACAATTGCATCAGAGATATATTACAAGTGACTATTCTATAAAAATAAAAAGAGAAAAACCTAAACTAAAGTCTTGATCTTCAACTCTGGTACCTGCAAAACAAACACAAATAAAAATAAAGAAGGTTAAGGTTAGAATGGAATTACTCTCAGACTTGTCAGTGGGGTGCACTGATCAAGATTCATCATTGAGTAGTTTTATAAAAGGGGCAAGTTTCACCAATATGAAAGAATATATGTTTCATAAATTTTAAACCAGAAGTTAAATGACAGCAAAGAGGGAAAGTTTCACCAGCCAAGTAAAAGTAATAAGATAAGAGTAACTTTCCAAAATTCTGAACATATCCACATCTGTGCAGCAAGCACACAAGCATCACACACACCAAATAGCATGGTGTGTGCTGTCAGCACCTTAGCAACAACCCAGCAACACAAAACCATCAACACAGCCGTGGGCAAGCACACAATCTCATCTTCTTGCTCTTACACAGCTAGCTCAGCAGCCAGCAGCTAAACGAAGCATAGCAACCAACAGCCAAACCAACCAAATCCCAGGATCACATCACCAGGATGGTGACATAAGGAGGGGGAAGATCAGGTGGATAGCAAGACCAAGGTCAAGCCATCAGGATCAGGAGATGATGGGCTAGATCAAGGACAAGCCAGGAGCTAAATATACCAGGGGAGCACAAGATCAAGCTCCCACAAGATCCACCACTAGCAACCACAACATCAAGTGACAGTGGTGAGTACATAGACCATCACATGATCTATCTGTCTAAGATTAGACCAACATACATGATCTGTATCACATTAAAACTCTCAGGAAGCACCCAAGAGGGGTGAATCCATCACTGAGGTTTTAAACTCTAAAAGCAAACAGCAAAGTACAAAGATCCAACCAAAACTCATAACAACATCTATATTTCAATTCAAGAATAAATATAGCTAAGATTTAACTTCTAGGCACATCCCTAATATAAGGGTAACACATTAGAAGTTAATCTTTTGGATCCATTTAAATGATCAAGCCTACTATCATCTTTTTCAAGCTTTGATTCAAGAAACAGTAGCTGGTACCACTACCAGAACTACCCATATGAATCAACTAGATAAAGCCTAATCCCTAAGCCTCAAATGAACATCATTGGTCTTAGGGATTTCAGAAAAGAACATTTCTACTTATATCTTAATGCCAAGCTTGCCTTAAGCTTAAACCAACCGAAACAATGGATTAGAATCAATCTTGTGTGCCATACAAAGATGGTGTCACAAGAACTATTCTACATGAATCAGAATAAACATTACATCTTCACTGATTCAATCAATCAATCTACCAATCATTTTCCTGTCATTACAGGAATCATAATTAGAACATTCCTAAATATATATCTTCACTGTTTGAGATCATTGTGATCTCAAACCACACATGAATTCTCAAGACAACAACACTAAGATAGTGATTTCATCACACCATACCCATTGTGATTAACCAAGAAACGACAGTGGTAAGTTATCAAACCCACTAACTTTACCAAGCATTGATTTTAGAGCAAATATATCATCTGAATCATATGAAATGTAAACATAAAATAATCTAATAAGCTACAACCATTATAGTTCATCTTAAGCAGCAAGCCTCAAGCTAATAATCATTCAGCCTGTTTAGAGATCATCAACACATGATCTAATTCATCCAGATATGATCAATAGAGGGATATGAACCCTAATCAGAACGAAAACCCTAATCAGGAGATGAACCCTAATCAGAACGTAGTAACTAGGCAAGGGTAGCCACTAGATACACATCGAGAGATTCATGATGATAGGATGAACCAAGATCCATAGAGGCAACTTACCCGGGGTCCTCGCTGATGAATTGAAGAGGAAACAGATTGGCCGATGAGTCCACGACAGCACAGGGAG
Organism: Avena sativa; assembly: GCA_916181665.1. Lineage (NCBI taxonomy): Eukaryota > Viridiplantae > Streptophyta > Magnoliopsida > Poales > Poaceae > Avena > Avena sativa. The sequence goes on from OV702296.1 coordinate 124,367,618, forward strand.
CACCCCGTAGGGCGCTGCTACCTGCACCATCCACGGCGGCGGCCACAGCAGTACTCGGGCACCACACCTCACCAAGGGAGAGCCCGCAGCGGTGGCAGCACTTTCCCCAGACCCTAGGGTTCGGGAATAGGGTGAACCTGGCCACAGGGGAGCTCCGGAGTCAAATCGAATTGGACCAAATGAACGAGCATAGTCGCCAACCTCCCCCCGCACCACGGTAGCAACCAGGAAGGGCCACAGCGGCGGCGCCAGAACCCCACGGGGTCGAGAGAGAGGGGGAGATGAGAACGAAGAAGAGACAGAGTGAATGAGTGGGCTGGATGGGCCGAAAACCCTTCGGGGTGAGGACTTTGACCCTACCCTATTGGGCCAAAGAGGCCCAATAAGCCCCAATGGCCAGCCCAAGTCGTTTAAAATCTATTTTAATAAATAGGAAAAGACCAAAATGCCCCTGAACTCAATAAAATTCTAGAAAATAGAATAAAAGTCCAAAAATTATAAATAAAATATTTTTGGATTCACAAAAATCCAAACTATCCAAATAAATTGAAAAATAAAATTTTAGACATATAAATTTTATTAAGAATTTTGTAAATTATATATTCCTTATGGAATTTTACAAAATTATTGAAAGATGATAAAAATAAATAAAAATCACTTTCATTATATATTAATATTTTAGTATTTTAGAAATAAATAAATAAATATTGAATAACAATTTTTAATATTTAAGTGATAATTCTTAGAAGAATTATTAAATCAATAAAAGTCAAATAAAAGGGAAATAAAATAAAAGAATACAATATTCTTTTATAAATATTAAAAATTAATATTTATAAATCCTATATTATTAAAAATAATTTTATTAATAATGGGGAGAATGCATATCAAATTAAATGATGCATTACATTACTTTGCATAATCATTTTGGTTCTTTAAATATTGTCCTTACCGGGCAATAATGATGTTTTTATAGACATAGAAGCTCAAGGTCCAGTGCAAGAATCAGACTTCACTACCTTGCCATCACAAGGCAAGTTCATCACTTGCTCATATCCTTTGAAGAGTCTTTATCAAAGTATTTGCAAATTGTGTGTTATCATATATACTCTAAAATAAATAAAATATTAATTTCACAAATAAAGAAATCATAGATATCATCCTAAGTGATGATATAATGGAGCAATAGAACTTAGGGTTCTATTTGCAACAATGATGATCAATTAGGGAGTTAATAACCCCTGACATCAGTGATTCTAGCACCGTATATTACGCGTTAGCCATGAGATTTGGAATGGGACAGAGAAGTCAGCTGTATCATCTTCCTCTCGCATGAAGCCGGATGTGCAGGTCATGGCTGTTATCCTCATAGCGTGCATATTAATTGGTAATTCGTAGAGGATATGCAGCATATTAGTGGGAAACCTCATCGTCCTACGATAGTTCTGACATCTAACTGTTTGTACAAACCATTGCCGTAATTCATTATGTGGGCATGGTGTACAACAAGAAGGCATGCGAGGTCACGAAGGGGGCAGTTATTGGCTTGGACCAACTACTGGGCCCCACATCATGGAATTGTGGACGGGAAAGTACACCCGATTGTACAACAAGGAGTTGATCTCTCATGGGTAAAGTAACGCACCTCTGCAGAGTGTAAGAATTGTAACTTGTTACTCCCTGTTCCGGGAGGGAGCTACGAACGCGACAGGAAAGGAACTCCACGAATGTTATGGTCAACCTGTGAAGGCTGATTTTCATAATAAAATCAATCTTTGAAGAAAGATTTACAAAAAAATTCATAGTGCCTAGGACTTATAGTCCGAGGTGGTAGTTAGAGCATCAAACTTCCCACCTTGCATATAATGAATTTGTTGGGTAACGCTATTACTCATCCTTTCCTTTGATCCCTTGCTTAGACTCTGAGGATCCCAGAGACGTGCCAATGTATGTAGCCGAATGTCAAGAAGATGTGTTCTACGAGGAGCCTGACCTGTCTAGAGGTGTTGAAGGAGTGGATTACCAAATCCGCTATGGTGTCGACAATAACGAATCCAACTAAATATCCTAGTTCAACGGAGCCGAGCAGCATGAACTCTATAGAATAAGCTGCTGATCTCAACTCCTAGTCGGAGTTGCTACTTTTAAATTCCGCTGAAACACTTTATATTTTGGTTTGTAAGTTGAACCTTTTGTGTAGGGTTCGCAGCATAGAAAACAAAAATTTTCCTACGATGGGAACTATGTACCAAGATCTATCTACTAGATACAAACAACGGGCGGATGTATATCCGTAGAGAACATACCCTTGAAGACCGACAAGGCTTAACGAGTTCAACTCGTGGTTGATGTAGACGATCTCTTGCCGATCTCAAGATCGAGAGGAAGTCCTAGCGCCGCAAATCAGCAGCACATCCGTGCTCACACACACGTTCGAGGCACCGAGCAACCTCCGCCTCCTCGCTCCAGCGAAGCAGCGGAAGCACAACTCTTTCTTGCCGAATAGCCACCGGGAACATGTATCTCGCTAGTCCGAGACCATGGGGGATAAATTCTAGAGGGGGAGAGAGATCCTTCACGAGGAGGTGTTAGAGACAAGTGAGGAGGGGGGCTCCTTTTATAGGAGGAGGGGGGAACCCCAAGGGGGTGGCCGGCGCATGGGGGCTGCCCCCTTGCCCTCCCCTCTTCATGTGGGTGGACACTCCACTCACAAAAGTCCTTTAAATTCCCTCCACTCAAAAGTCCACTCAAATTCCCATTAAATTTCTACCAAATTTAATGCAAACTCTCATTAAATAAAACTCTTTTATTTTATTTAGAAATTTATCAATTACTTTAATGACAAACATTCACAAATAACCCCTTGCTAGAATTCCATTTCACATGCATAACCACTTTATGCAATTTCACCCGAAAACCTGTTTCGGTATCTAGTGAAATAAATTCCTGCGCTTGTTCATTCTTTCGGCATGAAACTTTTGCTCCAATTGGATGTCGGTGTCTCTTAAGTGTGTCACGCTACGGTTCTTGAATAATGCGGACATGATCGGGACCCCTCTCGGATCAATAATCAGAAGCGGGATCTGGAGACCCATACTGACTCCCACACATTCAATGATGACTTTCTTGTGATCGTCGGAACCTTTTACGCTAGTATCTTAATCCCTTTGTTTCACGATATATTACATGTCCGAGATTCGATCATCGGTATCTCCATACCTAGTTTGATCTTGTTACTGACATGCACTCTTTTCTCGTCCCCGTGATATAACATTCTAGTGATCAAATCACTTGCTTGCAAGCTAATCAATGTGATATCACCGAGAGGGCCCAGAGTATATCTATCCGTCATCGGGATGAACAAATTCCACTCTCGATCCATGAGCCTCAACATAACACTTTATTAGTTCTGAATCCATCTTTATAATCACCCTGTTATGGTGTGACGTTTGATGTTATCAAGAAACTCTTCCGGTGTTAGTGATTGACATGATCTCATGGTCTAAGGATTAGGATCACTTCGTAAGTTGTTATATCAATATAAACTCAATGACTTTGATCGTAATGCTATACTTCGGATGAATTTTCATCACACCATTACACTAATGTTGTGATCTCGTTATTCACAACATCTAATGTCCATGATCAGGAAACCTTGATCATCTTGTTAATCAACGAGCTAGTTTATGAGAGATGCATAACTAGGAACTTTCTGTTTGTTTATTAAACACACATGTATTAATGTTTCCGTATTAATACAATTATAGCATGTAAAATAAACATCTATCATATACTTGGAATACACATAATAAACACTTTATTATTGCCTCTCAGGGCATATTCCCTTCAGTCTCCCACTTGCACTAGAGACAATAATCTAGTTACATAGTGATAAATCTAACACCCATTGAGTTCTGGTGTTGATCATGTTTTTCTCTAGGGAGAGTTTTAGTCAACGGATCTGCTACATTGAGATCCGTATGTACTTTACAAATCTTTATATCTCCATCCTTGACATGCTCGCGGATGGAGTGAAACCGGCGCTTAATATGCTTGGAATGCTTGTGAGACCTTGGTTCTTTGGCATTGGCAATGGCACCATTGTTGTCACAATAGATCACCATTGGGTCCAACGCGTTTGCAACCACTCCTAGTTCGGATATGAACTCCTTCATCCAAACTGCTTCCTGAGCCGCTTCTGAAGCAGCAACATATTTGGCCTCCGTTGTTGATCCCGCTACCACAGGTTGTTTGGAGCTCCTCCAACTAACCGCTCCGCCATTCATGAGAAATACGTATCCGGATTGAGACTTAGAGTCATCCGGATCGGTGTTAAAGATAGCGTCAACATAACACTTAGCAACGAGCTCTTCTTCACCTCCGTATACAAGAAACATATCCTTAGTTCTTCGTAAGTACTTAAGGATATTCTTGACCGCTATCCAGTGTTCCGAACCTGGATCCGGTTGGTACCTACTAGTCAAACTAATAGCATGTGCCACATCCGGTCTTGTACATAGCATGGCGTACATTATAGAGCCTATGGCTGAAGCATAGGGGACTTTGTCCATTATCTCTCTTTCTTCCGCCGAAGCCGGACTTTGAGTCTTACTCAATGTCTTGCCTTGCAACATAGGTAAGAATCCCTTCTTACTTCCGTCCATTTTAAACTTCTTTAAAATCTTATCAAGGTATGTACTTTGTGATAGCCCTATTAGGCGCCTAGATCTATCTCTATTGATCTTTATGCCTAATATGTATGATGCTTCACCTAGGTCCTTCATTGAAAATTTGCTGTTTAGATAACTTTTAACACTGTTTAAAAGATCTATATCATTTCCGATCAATAATATTTCATCCACATATAATATCAGAAATGCCACATTGCTCCCACTCACTTTCTTGTAAATACAAGCTTCTCCATAAGTTTGGACAAATCCAAACTCTTTGATCACCTCATCAAAGCGGAGATTCCAACTTCGTGATGCTTGCTTCAATCCATAGATGGATCGCTGAAGCTTGCACACCTTGTTAGCATCCTTAGGATCGACAAAACCCTTTGGTTGTATCATATCCAACTCTTCTTCAATATTACCATTGAGAAACGCGGTTTTGACATCCATCTGCCATATCTCATAATCGAAATATGCAGCAATTGCTAACATAATCCTAACTGACTTTAGCATCGCTACGGGAGAGAATGTCTCCTCGTAGTCAACTCCTTGAATTTGTCGAAACCCCTTTGCGACAAGTCGAGCTTTATAGACGGTTACATTACCATCAGCATCAGTTTTCCTTTTGAAAATCCATTTGTTCTCCACGGCCTTTCGGTCGTGAGGTAAGTCCACCAAGTTCCAAACTTGATTTTCATACATGGATTCCATCTCGGATTTCATGGCTTCTAACCATTTGTTGGAATCCGGGCTCATCATCGCTTCTTCATACGTCGCAGGGTCATAATTTTCATCAACCATGAAATTCATGACAGGATTTCCGTACAGGTCGGTAGCTGCACGCGTCCTGCTTGACCTGCGAGGTTCGGTAGTACTCTCTTCTGGAGTTTCATGATCATTATCATTAGTTCCCTCTTCAACAGGTGGAGCCAACTCCGGAACAACTTCCGGCGCTGTGCTACTTGCCATACTTTGAAGAGAAGGTTCAATAACCTCCTCGAGTTCTACCTTCCGACTACTCACACCTTTCACGAGAAACTCTTTCTCTAGAAAGGATCCATTCTTGGCAACAAAAACCTTGCCCTCGGATCTGTGATAGAAGGAATACCCAAAAGTTTCCTTAGGGTATCCTATGAAGACGCATTTTTCCGCTTTGGGTTTGAGTTTATCCGGTTGAAGTTTCTTCACATAAACATCGCATCCCCAAACTTTAAGAAAAGACAGCTTAGGTTTGTTTCCAAACCACAATTCATACGACGTCTTTTCAACGGATTTAGATGGTGCCTGATTTAAAGTGAATGCAGCAGTTTGTAGTGCATAACCCCAAAATGACAACGACAAGTCCGTCAGAGACATCATAGATCGAACCATATCTAATAAAGTACGATTACAACGTTCCTACACACCATTTCGCTGTGTTGTTCCGGCAGGCGTGAGTTGTGAAACAATTCCACACTCTTTCATGTGAGTGCTAAACTCGTAACTTAGATACTCACATCCACGGTCAGACCGTAGAAATTTGATCTTTCTATTACGATGATTTTCCACTTCATTCTGAAATTCCTTGAACTTTTCAAAGGTTTCAGACTTGTGTTTCATCAAGTAGATATAACCGTATCTACTCAAATCATCCGTGAAAGTAACAAAATAACGATATCCACCTCGTGCCGACACAATCATTGGACCACATACATCAGAATGTATGATTTCCAATAAATCGGTCGCCCGTTCCATTGAACCGTAAAACGACGTTCTAGTCATCTTACCCATAAGGCATGGCTCACATGTATCAAATGATTCAAAATCAAGTGATTCCAAAATTCCATCCGAATGGAGCTTCTTCATGCGTTTAACGCCAATATGACCTAGACGGCAGTGCCACATATATGCGGATATATCATCATTAAGTTTAATCCTTTTACAATCAACATTATGAATATGTGTAACATTATCATTGAGATCTAATAGAAATAAACCATTCATCATCGGTGCATGACCATAAAAGATTTCATTCATATAAATGGAACAACCATTGTTCTCGGATTTAAATGAATAACCACTTCGCATCAAACACGATCCAGATACAATGTTCATGCTCAGTGCAGGCACCAGATAACAATTATTCAAGTTTATAACTAATCCCGACGGCAAGTGGAGAGGCAGTGTTCCGACGACGATCACATCAACGCTTGATCCATTGCCGACACGCATCTTGACCTCACCCCTTGCTAGCGGTCGCTTGTTCCGCAGCCCCTGATTTGAGTTATAAATATTAGCAACTGAACCGGTATCAAATACCCAGGTGCTACTGCGAGCACTAGTCAAGTACACATCAATAACATGTATATCATATATACCTTTGTTTGCCTTGCCGGCTTTCTTGTCTGCCAAATACTTGGGGCAGTTGCGCTTCCAGTGGCCAGTCCCCTTACAATAGTAGCACTCGGTATCAGACTTAGGTCCAACTCGGGGTTTCTTTTCAGGCACGGCAACTGGCTTGCCGCCCTTACTTCCCTTCCGTTTTCCCTTCTTGTCTTTCTTGAAACCAGTTTTCCTATTGATCATCAACACTTGATGTTCCTTTTTGATCTCCACTTCTGCAGTTTTAAGCATTGACAGAAGCTCGGGGAGAGACTTCTTCATGCCTTGCATATTATAGTTCATCACGAAGCTCTTATAGCTAGGTGGCAGAGACTGCAGAACACGATGGATGCCTAAGTCAATGGGAATCGATATTCCCAAGGACACAAGCTTATCGGCGTAACCCGACATCTTGAGTACATGCTCACTAACGGAGCTATGCTCTTCCATCATGCAGCTAAAGAACTTTTCTGAAGCGTTGTAGCTCTCTACAGCAGCATGTGTGTCAAAAATCATTTTCAACTCACCCATTGTATCAAAAGCATTGTCGTTTTTGAAACGCTTTCGAAGTTCCGGCTCTAGCCCATACAATATGCCGCAATGAACTAAGTTGTGGTCCTCCTGACAAGTCTGATAGACATTCTTCTCCTCGTTAGGGGCATCATTAAAAGGTGGGGGGCCTAACGGCGCTTCTATCACATATTGCTTTTGTGCAGCAGAGAGGAGAATCCTCAAATTCATGGCCCATTCGGTAAAGTTGCTACCGTTCGTTGCAAGTTTCTCTTTCTCCATGAACACATTGAAATTAAAAGAAGGTGGTGCCATCTACAACAGAATTTGTAAAGTTTAGACTAAGTGTATGATAGATTGAGTTCAACTAATCCATATTACGAATGAACTCCCACTCAAAAATGACATCCCTCGTGCCTTTTTGGTGATTACATGAACCAAATCCACTACACCAAGTCCGTTCATCACGTGAGTCGGTGTAGCTTCAAAGGCGAGCATCAAATGGGCATCATATCAACTATATGACTCATGCTTAACCTTTCGGTCCGTGTTCCGAGGCCATGTCTGTACATGCTAGGCTCGCCAAGTTAGAACCTTAGTATTCGCATGTGTAACTGTTTTACACCCGAAATATGGTCGTGGATCCAAGAACACCCGATCATCACGTGATGTCTTGGAGCGACGAAACATAATCGGTGCATACTAAAGGAAGAACACATTTTTATCTTGATATTTAAATGAGGGATCATCTTATTATGCTAACAAAGCGCTAAACAAGCAATATAAGATGCTATCAAACATCACATGTTTATTAGTGAAATGATATGGTTCCCGCATATGATCTCTATCATGTGCACCGTGGTATGATCACTATCATACCTATATGTGTAAATCCAAGGTCTATGGAGTTTACACGCTATGTGTGTTGTAAGAGTATCATCTCATACTTCTATTTACAACACTACCATATCATAACACTAGCCCAGCAACAATCTAAACTAGACGCCTCTAATTTATCCATTGCAAGTTTTACGTGGCTTAGGGCTTTCGAGATAGAACCGTTCTTACCTACGAACATGAACCACAACGAGGATAACCAAATTGTTGACAACTCGTTTGCAAAATAGATATTGACTATAGTAGGAGAGACAGACACCCGCTAGCCACTTATGCAAACTAGTTGCATGTCAAGCGTGGAACAGGTCTCATGTGCGAGGACATGTAAAGTTTGTCCGGGCCGCTTCATCCCACTATGCCACCAATATCCAAAATTACAACAAAGGAGCAACAACATGATCATCATCGCCCACATACTCATATGTGTACTACCCGTGTAAAGTATTTACGCATAGATCCGGCTCTGATACCACTGTAGGGTTCACAGTATAGAAAACAAAAATTTTCCTATGATGGGAACTATGTACCAAGATCTATCTACTAGATACAAACAACGGGCGGATGTATATCCGTAGAGAACATACCCTTGAAGACCAACAAAGCTCAACGAGTTCAACTCGTGGTTGATGTAGACGATCTCTTGCCGATCTCAAGATCGAGAGGAAGTCCTAGCACCGCAAATCAGCAGCGCATCCATGCTCGCACACACGTTCAAGGAACCGAGCAACCTCCGCCTCCTCGCTCCAGCGATGCAGCGGAAGCACAACTCTTTCTTGCCGAAGAGCCACCGGGAACATGTATCTCGCTAGTCTGAGACCATGGGGGATAAATTCTAGAGGGGAAGAGAGATCCTTCACGAGGAGGTGTGAGAGACAAGTGAGGAGGGGACTCCTTTTATAGGAGGAAGGGGGGAACCCCAAGGGGGTGGCCGGCGCATGGGGGCTGCCCCCTTGCCCTCCCCTCTTCATGTGGGTGGACATTCCACTCACAAAAGTCCTTTAAATTCCCTCCACTCAAAAGTCCACTCAAATTCCCATTAAATTTCCACCAAATTTAATGCAAACTCTCATTAAATAAAACTCTTTTATTTTATTCAGAATTTTGTCAATTACTTTAATGACAAACATTCACAAATAACCCCTTGCTAGAATTCCATTTCACATGCATAACCACTTTATGCAATTTCACCCGAAAACCTATTTCGGTATCTAGTGAAATAAATTCCTGCGCTTGTTCATTCTTTCGGCATGAAACTTTTGCTCCAATTGGATGTCGGTGTCTCTTAAGTGTGTCACCCTACGGTTCGTGAATAATGCGGACATGATCGAGACCCCTCTCGGATCAATAATCAGAAGCGGGATCTGGAGACCCATACTGACTCCCACACATTCAACGATGACTTTCTTGTGATCGTCGGAACCTTTTATGCTAGTATCTTAATCCCTTTGTTTCACGATATACTACATGTCCGAGATTCGATCATCGGTATCTCCATACCTAGTTTGATCTCGTTACCGACATGCACTCTTTTCTCGTTCCCGTGATATAACATTCTAGTGATCAAATCACTTGCTTGCAAGCTAATCAATGTGATATCACCGAGAGGGCCCAGAGTATATCTATCCGTCATCGGGATGAACAAATTCCACTCTCGATCCATGAGCCTCAACATAACACTTTATTAGTTCTGAATCCATCTTTATAATCACCCTATTACGGTGTGACGTTTGATGTTATCAAGAAACGCTTCCGGTGTTAGTGATTGACATGATCTCATGGTCTAAGGATTACGATCACTTCGTAAGTTGTTATAGCAATATAAACTCAATGACTTTGATCGTAATGCTATACTTCGGATGAATGTTCATCACACCATTACACTAATGTTGTGATCCCGTTATTAACAACATCCAATGTCCATGATCAGGAAACCTTGATCATCTTGTTAATCAACGAGCTATTTTATGAGAGATGCATAACTAGGAACTTTCTGTTTGTTTATTAAACACACATGTATTAATGTTTCTGTATTAATACAATTATAGCATGTAAAATAAACATCTATCATATACTTGGAATACACATAATAAACACTTTATTATTGCCTCTTAGGGCATATTCCCTTCATTTTGAAGTCTTGAACTTCTGGTATTGTAATAATAATAATGTGTGAATGTTTGTAATATGGACCCGCAATGTTGCTGTTGTACCACTCTGAGGGATGTGATATTTACAGAACGGTGTTCTGTGAGTGTCATGTCAACGACTATAGTGTACTACACATCATTGGTATGGTGGGTCACCGTAGTTGGTATTAGAGCAAATTGCTTTGACCTTAGGTTGGAAACCTAGTAAAGGGTATTACCTATAGGAAAGCGTAGCAACAATAAAGAATTCTCTAAAAGTAATATAATGGGTATTAAAATGAGAATATTTCGTTATATATTTTAGTGTGATAATTCTTTGTTATGATGCAATATATTATTGGATACTAATCAAAACTATTTTTCTGATATGCAGAGATATGGCACCAAAGTTTCCAAAACAGACATTGCTAAGGAAAGAGGAGACTCTTGATGATTATCAAGGATCATTCACAGACAAACTTCGTCAACTTTTAAAGATCTTTAGTTGTCCAACTAGAATTCCAGTAAACACTATCACTTACCTTGTTGGACGGATGTTATCCAAGTATCGTGTGAGTATCCAAATTCTAGAGGAGCTTGGATTATATTACGATCTACCTATAGGTGAAGGTAGGAGTCATTTATAAGCATATCATGTTGCTGTTGTGGAGGCGATAGCTAATATCCGGGAACATAAAACCAAGGAGTTAGAAGGTACCACATTCTCTGTGATACCTCATGATTCTATAGACTCGGAGCCTATACCGGATCATCTTACTTCGGTTAAGAAGCATCCTAAGTTAGCTTCCAAGTTTATGGATAGATACCGAACACTCGTTGCGTCTTTTTACAAGACACATCAAGTGATCGTTGAAGATAAAAATGATATGTTAGAAGATCTAACTGATCCGGAAAGGAGGAAGCAGTTAGCATACCAGTTAGAGAAGGAAGCAAGTAGTAGTGCAACACCTATCTTTAAGGATATACCTATAGATCCTGAATCTTTTATACCATATCCTTATTCACCAAGACCTGAACCTATACACGATCCTACTTTGTGTTACAATTGCGACAAGAAGATAATGAAGAACGAAAACGAAAAACACAGCAAGGGGACATAGATTTAACGTGGAAAAACCTCTCCAACAAAGAGAGGAAAAAAACACGGGCGCCAGCCAGCGAAACTTCACTATATCGAGGAGTGTTTACAAACGCCGAGGATTTCACAGATGCAACTCTCCCAACCGGCGGCTTACATGGGGTTTATATATCGGTGGAAACCTAGGTCTTCGGCGATCCGTACCGTACTGCGGGGGGCTGTCGCCCCCTTCACCCCCCACAGGCGTCCCAAGCCTCCCGGCGACGGGCCTCGCTCCACTCGTCAGAAGTTGGCCTATACTTTGTAGAATTTGGATAAACACATAACACTCTTTGTATTTTGAGAGGATGGTTCTGACTCAGAACTTCCTATTGAGAATTCAGATGGTTGGAGAATGGGATCATATGAAGGATCTCATGAATACCAGATGTCCACAGATAGTTTTGACAGAAATGTTGGACAATCTAGCTGGATGGGTGCAAGGATTAACCCTAGTAGCAGTAGTAGAAACACCATGTCAATAGATAATCAGGATGAAGAAGAAGATCCTGAGGAGAGAGTGTTTGAATCATCAACATCTTCTCAAAATCCAGGGAATATACATTATCCAGTGTTTAACTATCTTGCCCAAAGGAGCACCTAGGAAGCAGCAGGATCTGTGCATCTTGTTGACAACTCAAGGAATGAAGCTCAGGAGATGCAGGCGGGAGATAATGTTGAATATGTTTCTGAAGACTTTTCAGCTGAGCTGGAGGGAGTCAATGCACTCAGGTTGAGTAATGACTCAAGTCCTGACACTTCAGATACAGAGTATGTTCCTTCTGGAAGGCCATTTGTTCCACAAACTGTGCGACGAACAACACGTCATCACAGTTGGACATCACGCATGTATGATGAGCGTAGTTACTACTAGAAGGAGGCAACTAGTTAGTGATATCAAGTACCATGTATTGTACTCCAAGAAATAAGATAGTTAGAAGAATAAGGTAGTTTTACCTATATGGTATATGTTGTAATGACTTTGTATTATTATGATATTAAGTATAATATGTGAAATGCATATTTGTATTATGTTTGGATTTTCATTGTGTGACTAGTTCTATGCGTAAAGTCGAGCTCAGAACACATGTGCAGGATGTAACTATGAGTATTCGCTTTATGTTGCATGACTAGAGGGTCATGTATACGGGTGTAGAAATGGAAACTGAGCAGCAGCGGATGGAGCGAGAGGCCAAGGAGAAGGCCGATGCAGATGTAGCAAATCAAGGAGCATACCACCACCAATGAGGCTGTTAATGGAGCAGAACTTTATGCAGTGCATGCAAATGATGCAAGAGACTCAGAATAAGTTCATGGAAGAGATGCTAGGACGAGCAAATCAGAGGGAACCTGAAGGTGGAGGCGTGAGCCTATCTGATTTCCAGAATGCAAGACCGATACCTTTTGCATCAGCTCCTGAACCAATGGATGCAGAAGATTGGCTAGCAGATACTAAAAGGAAGCTGAAAACTGTAGGTTGCAATGATGAGGAGAAATTGAGGTATGCAACTCATCTTCTGACTGGACCTGCAGCATCATGGTGGGAGAATCAATTGGCCATGCAACAACCAGGAAGGGAGTTTACCTGGGAAGAGTTTAAGCAGAAATTCCGTGAATATCATGTTCCGGAAAGTGTTATGGAGTTGAAGTGGAGAGAATTTGAGGAGCTTTAGCAGGGATATACCAGTGTCATGAAGTACATCCGAGAGTTTAGTCAACTGTCTTGCTATGGTGAGGAGGATGTCAACACTGAAGAGAAGCGGAAGAAGCGTTTTCTGCGTGGATCAAATCCATTTGTGAATATGCAGCTAAGGTTAGCCAATAAGCAAACTTATCAGCAGTTGCTGGATGCAGCCGTTACTTTCGAAGATGATTATAAGAATGTCCGAGAGGATAGGAGGAAGAGAGCCAAGAAGGAAACCAAGAGAATTCAGGCAAGCAAACCTAAACCCAACATGGAGTTCAAACCTCGAAACAGGAATTATGGCAATAATAACAATAACAAGGGCAGTGGTGGAAAGAAAATCCAATCCGAGGAGGAATGTTATTTGTAACAATTGTGGAATTTCAGGGCATTTCCAGAGGGAATGCAAAAAGCCTGTAGTGATATATTACGGTTGTGGTCAGAAGGGGCATATCAAGCCAGATTTTCTGAGCAAACCACCAGGAGGTTGGCCTACCAAGGGAGGAGGAAAAGCCAGTGGAGGAAATGCACAGCCCAATAAAGGAGGAAATAATGGCAAGAACAACAATGGAAAGAGGAACCAACCTACCGAGAAACTGAACTATGCAACCCTCGAGGAGGTGGATAATTCGGAGCATGCAGTGATAGGTATGCTCAATATCCTTACCAATCCCGGCAAAGTTCTATTTGATACTGGTGCAACTACTTCATTCATTTATGAAGAATTTTGTGATAAGTTCGGGATTAGAAGGGTAACGTTAGAAAGTCCTATGACCGTAGTTACGGCAGGAGGGAATGTGATTGTTCGCCACATAAAACAAGATCAGGTTATGTCGATCTGTGTTTGTACATACTTCACAGACCTTTATGTGATTCCTTTGAAGGGAATTGCAGTAGTTCTAGGAATGGATTGGATGATGGAACATGGAGCTCAGATAAATTGTGAGGAGAAAACTGTCTCAATTAAAAATCCAAGTGGAGCAAGGATAGTGTACCAAGCAGATAAGCACAGTCATATCATGGTGGATCTACAGTTGAACTCAATGAAAGAGGTCAAATTGGAAGAGATTCCTATAGTAAATGAATTTCAAGATGTTTTTCCAGCAGAGCTACCGGGAATGCCACCAGACCGGGAGATAGAGTTCACTATTGACCTAATTCCTGGTACAACACCAATAGCTCAAGCACCATATAAAATGGGACTCAAAGAGTTAAAAGAACTCAAAGAGCAAATTGATGAGTTAGCCAGAAAAGGATTTATTCAGGAAAGTGTATCTCCATGGGGAACACCAGTAATATTTGTGGATAAGAGAGATGGTGGAAGAAGAATGTGTGGAGATTATAGAAATCTAAACAATGTTACTATCAAGAATAAGTATCGTTTACCAAGAATTAAAGATTTTTTTGATCAAGTGAAAGGGGCTGGAGTATTTTCAAAGATCGATTTAAGACCTGGATACCATCAAATAAAAATCAAACCGGAAGATGTTCCAAAGACAACATTTTTGTCAAGATATGGACACATGAGTATCTGGTAGTACTATTTGGTTTGGCCAATGCACTGGCAATATTCATGAATCTGATGAACAATATCTTCATGTCATATTTGGACAAGTTCTTCATAGTCTTTATTGATGATATTCTGATATATTCCAAGGATAAGGAAGAGCATGCTGATCATTTGAGAATAGCATGACAGACTCTAAGGGAACACAATCTTTATGCTAAGTTTAGTAAGTGTGAATTTTGGCTAGATGAGGTAGAATTCCTCGGTCATGTGATCAGTAAAGATGGAATTGCTGTAAATCCATCTAAAGTTCATTCAGTACTAGAATGGACTGCACCAACCAATGTGAAGAAAATTCGAGGTTTCTTAGGAATGGCTGGTTATTATCGGAGATTCATTGAAGGTTTCTCCAAAATAGACGGACCAATGACCAAATTGTTAAGGAAGAATACAACATTCAATTGAGATGAGAAATGTGAAGCAAGTTTTCAAGAGTTGAAGACTAGGTTAACCATAGCTCCAATATTAGTAGTTCCTGAAACAGGGAAGGAATTCACAGTATACTGTGATGCATCTAAAGAAGGTTTGGGTTGTGTATTAATGCAAGATCGGAAAGTGATTGCTTATGGTTCAAGACAACAGAAACCACATGAAGTCAACTATCCAACTCATGATTTAGAGTTAGCAACCGTAGTTTTTGCGCTAAAAGGATGGAGGCATTTCCTATATGGAGCCAGATGTGAGTTATACACTGACCATAAAAGTCTCAAATATTTCTTCACTCAAAAGGAATTGAATATGAGACAGAAGCGTTGGTTGGAACTAATCAAGGATTATGATTTAACCATCAACTATACTCCAGGGAAAGCAAATGTTGTAGCTGATGCTTTAAGCAGAAAGAGTGTAGATATTCAGCCTAGTAATCGGGAACTACCAAAAGAGTTACAAATGGACTTGGAAATACTAGAGCTTCAATTCATTAGAACAGAGGTTCTTGGAGGACTAGATACTATGCAGGTAGTTGCAGAGAAGGACAGTGATCTTAAGCAAGAAATTTTTAGACATCAAGCAGAAGATCCTTTTATTGTTGAGGAAATTCGAAGGATATCCCAAGGGAATCAATTTTTCGCCTTGGAGAATATGAGTCCTTATGGTTTCAAGACCGTCTTTGTGTTCCAGATGTGACCGACATTAGAAATCTCATACTTAGAGAAGCACATGAAACCCCTTATTCTATACATCCCAGATTTGAAAGAACTATTCTGGTGGAATAACATGAAAAGGGATATTGCTAAATATGTATCTGAATGCCATACTTTCCAAAGGGTGAAGGCTGAACATCAAAGCCCAGCAGGACCATTACAACCTTTAGAGATTCCCAAATGGAAGTGGGAATAAATAGGTATGGACTTCATCACAGGATTGCCCATGACACCAAAAAGGAAGGATATGATATGGGTAATTGTGGACAGACTCACTAACAGTGCACATTTTATTCCGGTGAATAAAAAAGATAATGCCGAGAAGTTAGATGAAGTATATGTCAAAGAGATAGTAAGTAAGCATGGAGTACCCAAAAATATCGTAACTGATAGGGGATCAGTGTTTACTTCAGCATTTTTGAAGTAATTGCATGAAGCACTTGGTTCAAAGTTAGATTTCAGCACAACATATCATCCTGAGACCGAAGGTCAAACAGAAAGAACAAATCAAATACTAGAAGACATGTTAAGAGCTTGTACACTAGATTTTGGAGGAACATGGGAAGATCATCTACCATTGGCAAAATTTTCTTATAGCAATAGCTATCAGAGTAGTCTGAAGGCAGCTCCATACCAAGTTAGGTATGGAAGGAAGTGTAGATCACTAATATGTTGGTATGAGCCTGGAAGCAGCAAAGAATTTGCGCCAGATTATATCAAGGAAAGACAAGATATCATTTATAAGATCAGGGATAGACTAAAAATAGCCCAGAGTAGGTAGAAAAGTTATGCGGATCAAAGTCGAAGATCATGGCATCTAGAAGTAGGAGATATGGTATATTTGAAAGTAAGTCCAATGAAAGGGGTGAAAAGGTTCGGAGTTAAAGCAAAACTGAGTCCAAGATACATCGGACCATTCAAGATATTGAGTTAGAATAGAACTATAGCTTATGCTTTAGAGTTACCATCAAGATTAGCTCAAGTGCATAATGTTTTCCATGTGTCACAACTTCGTAAATTTTTGAAAGTTCCAGATGATGCAATCACACATCAGGAGATAGAACTACAAGCAGACTTGACCTATATTGAAAAGCCCTGTAAAATTTTGGAAGAAAACTGGAAAAGGTTAAGGAATAGAGCAATCAAATATTGAAAAGTACAATGGGAACATCACCCTGAAAGAGAAGCTACTTGGGAGAAAGAAGAGGGTTTAAGAAAAGCCTATCTAGAACTATTCAGGTACATCTCAACAAACTTCGGGACGAAGTTTAATTTAAGGGGGGAAGTCTATAACATCCCAACATATAGGAACTAACGAAGGGTAGATTTAGGAATTTGAAACATTGCATGCATTCATCTGTGAAAATGTGGGTAAATTTTTCGCCAAATAAAACCTAAAGTGATCAAGGTTTCTTTCATACTTTAAGGATAGGTTTAGTCTTGAAGAATGATTGTTATAGACTTTGATATGATCTTTGTGGATTTATGGTTTTGGGAAATGAAATTTGAATTTAAAACTTGAAAGTTTGAATTTATAATTCAAAAGGTTTAAGAATTAGATTTGAGTGATTTGGTTTATTCAAGATTTAACAATTAATAAATCAAACTTTGACTAAAATAAATGAACCCATAGAATGAATATTGATTCCAAAACTTTATTCAATAAATGAGTTACAGAATGTAACTTATTAGAAATATTTAAAATAGCAAATAAAACAAAATAAAAATCTTTATATATTGAATAATAGTACAATTGTTATTACAAAAGAATAAAATAAAAATACAAAAGGATAAATTAAAGATTACAATTTAATCAGAGAAATATTACAAGTGACTATTCTATAAAAATAAAAAGATAAAAACCTAAACTAAAGTCTTGATCTTCAACTCCGGTACCTGCAAAACAAACACAAATAAAAAATAAGAAGGTTAAGGTTAGAATGGAATTACTCTCAAACTTGTAAGTGGGGTGCACTGATCAAGATTCATCATTGAGTAATTTTATAAAAGGGGCAAGTTTCACCAATATGAAAGAATATATCTTTCATAAATTTTAAGCCATAAGTTAAATGACAGCAAAGAGGGGCAAGTTTCACCAGCCAAGTAAAAGTAATCAGATAAGAGTAACTTTCCAAAATTCTGAACATATCCACATCTGTGCAGCAAGCACACAAGCAGCATACACACCAAATTGCATGGTGTGTGCTGTCAGCACCTTAGCAATAGCTCAGCAATACAAAACCATCAACACAGCTGTGGGCAAGCACACAATCTCCTCTTCTTGCTCTTACACATCAAGCTCAGCAGCCAGCAGCTAAACCAAGCACAACAACCAGCAGCCAAACCAACCAAAGCCTAGGATCACATCACCAGGATGGTGACATAAGCAGGGGGAAGATCAGGTGGATAGCAAGACCAAGGTCAAGCCATCAGGATCAAGAGATGATGGGCTAGATCAAGGACAAGCCAGGAGCTAAATATACTAGGGGAGCACAAGATCAAGCTACCACAAGATCCACTACTAGCAACCACAACATCAAGTGACAGTGGTGAGTACATAGACCATCACATGATCTATCTGTCTAAGATTAGACCAACATACATGATCAGTATCACATTCAAGCTCTCAGGAAGCACCCAAGTGGGGTGAATCCATCACTGAGGTTTTAAACTCTAAAAGCAAACAACAAAGTACAAAGATCCAAACAAAACTCAGAACAACATCATTGATTTGGCTAGCAAGCTATATTTCAATTCAAGAATAAATATAGCTAAGATTTAACTTCTAGGCACATCCCTAAGATAGGGTAACACCTTAGAAGTTAATCTTTTGGATCCATATAACTCATCAAGCCTACTATCACCTTTTTCAAGCTTTGATTCAAGAAACAGTAGCTGGTACAACTACCAGAACTATCCATATGAATGAACTAGATAAAGCCTAATCCCTAAGCCTCAGACCAACATCATTGGTCTTAGGGATTTCAGAAAAGAACATTTCTACTTATCACTTAAAGCCAAGCTTGCCTTAAGCTTAAACCAACCCAAACAATGGATTAGAATCAATCTTGTGTGCCATACAAAGATGGTGTCACAAGAACAATTCTACATGAATCAGAATAAACATTCCATCTTCATAGATTCAATCAATCAATCTACCAATCATTTTCCTGTTACAGGAATCATAATTATAACATTCCTAAATGTATATCTTCACTGTTTGAGATCATTGTGATCTCAAACCACACATGAATTCTCAAGACAACAACACTAAGATAGTGATTTCATCACACCATACCCATTATCATTAACCAAGAAACAACAGCGGTAAGTTATCAAACCCACTGACTTTACCAAGCATTTATTTTAAAGCAACTATATCATCTGAATCATATGAAATCTAAACATAAAATCATCTAATAAGCCACCAGAACCATTATAGTTCATCTTAAGCAGCAAGCCTCAAGCTAATAATCATTCAGCCTATTTAGATATCATCAACACATGATCTAATTCATCCAGATATGATTAATAGAGAGATATGAACCCTAATCAGAACAAAAACCCTAATTAGGAGATGAACCCTAATCAGAACATAATCACTAGGCAAGGGTAGCCACTAGATACACACAGAGAGATTCATGATGATAGGATGAACCAAGATCCATAGAGGCAACTTACTCGGGTTCCTCGCTGACGAATTGAAGAGGAAGAAGAAGGGACGACGAGCCCGCAGTGGCACAAGGAGCACCCTAGAGGGCGCTGCAACCTGCACCAGCCACGGCGGCAGCCGCAACAGTACTCGGGCACCACACCTCACCAAGGGACAGCCCTAGGCGGCGACAACACTTTCCCCAAACCCTAGGGTTCGGGAACATGGTGAACCTGGCCACAGGGGAGCTTCAGAGTCAAATCAAATTGGACCAGATGAACGAGCATAGTCGCCAACTGACGAGGTTTGATCTCATCAATGCCCATTGTTATGGACTTGGGTTTTGGAGAAGATGGGGATGCTATAGATCGTGTAACGGTTAGCAAACAACCAACACGGGGACACAAGGTTTACCCAGGTTCAGGCCCCCGGAGGGAAAACCCTACTCCTGCTTGTCTGCTCTTGATTACGGCAGAACCGAAGGTTACAGGGGTGCGCAGATGCAATCTGGCGTGGAGGTGTGTATGCGAAATTATGAGGAGAAGATCTAGGTCGTGCCCTCCTAGCCTTTATATAGACTCAGGCAGGTCCCGGGCATAGACCTAGTCGGTTACAGGTTCTAGGGTTTTACCCCTTTGAATTTCCTATCTACTCTAGTCTTGCTCTCCAAGGATCCGAAAGCGTCATGGGCCTTGGCCACCCGAAAATCTTCATGGGTCGGCGTATAATTGCCGTGGACCTTCCTTGGGCTGGACCAGGTATGCTGAGATCATGTACCCACGGGGTATAACCATGTCAGTAGCCCCCGAGTGTTCAGTCGAATCGTAGATTTGGCTGAGGACTCTGCAATCTTTCTGGTGCAACTATGTATTTCAATAGTTCATGTGCAGGGATTGTTGATGCGTGTGCCTGACTCACCCGACGGATCAGGGTCAGTTAACTGTCTCAGGACGAAACAACACGATCTTCTTCAGGTTGGAGTCCCTCAACTCGAACCCGAAACATATGCTGGCGTAATTCGACTCAGGTTGCGGAGGACTTACAGGAGTGAAATTCTAGTGAATTTAATTGATGTACCCAACGCGTCCGTCGGGATTTTTCATCGCACCTATTAGCACGGGTTTTTACTAGCAGAGCGTAGTCGTGTGCGTTGCCAGGCCATCAGATGATATCTGTAGGTCTTATCTTTATGTCGCAGACACAGCATCCGAATGGTTATCACCGCGGAGGTGTTTCAGGTGGTCAAGGAGAATGTTGCTCACTTGACGTTTTAGTTGGGGCAGAGTTGCCGAAAAGTTTTTGCATGCTGATCCGAAGGATTGCGGTCAAAGAATTCATAGGGTGCGCGACCAGCGCTCCCTATGGGAGTAGCCCCCGAGTGTCTGTTCGATTCGTAGACTCGAGCGGAGACTTTAATTCAGACGTTGTTCAGTTGTATGTCCGTAGGACATGATTTTTTTTCCGGATGATTAACTCTGTCCTCCCTATGGGAGTAGCCCCCAAGTCCGTAGTGGAGTCGTAGACTCGACGGAGGACTCGAAGTAATAGTTTGCTTCTATTCATCTTTCGGGTGCGCAGCCAGCGCTCCTGATAGGAGTAGCCCTTGAGTAATTGGTCGAATCGCAGATTCGAGTGAGTACTCTTTGCGTTGAAGCCGAAGAAATTGTGGCTGTTGCTAGTGTAGCTTTTGATGACGTTAGTGCTGACGATCAATGACCTCAAGCGTCTGCTGCGCCAGAGATGACTTGACGGGACGAACATGGGTCCCACTGTCTGACCTTGAATTGACCGGTGACGCGTGGCATGGAGATAATTACGGCGTCGCCTCGATTTCCGCGCGTAGTGGACGGCGTGTTAGCGGCGGTTCGTTGTGATGCTGACACATGTATGGCCAGATCCTGCCGTGGCGTTAGGTCTTCTCGATGGACGGCTGTCGTGCATCGTCTTCGTCTTTATAATCATTGGGGAAAACTTCAGTTTGTTTTCACCGCATCGATTCTTGCTTTCACTGCTTCCTTGTGTTCTGAGAGCTCTTGCTGCGCGCTGGAATATTCCTTCACATTTCCTTCTTCCATCTTGCGCTCTCGCCGCCGGCGCTGCCGTACCGCGATGGGGAAGCTGAAGAAGTCGTCGTCTATGGTTGGCACCAGCACCGCTGGAGGGAAGAAAAGTGTCGCCGCTACCCGTGTCACCAACGGTGGCTGGCGGCGATCGGAGACGCGGGAGAGTGATCTCCGCAGGCTTCGCGAGCGGGGCCTGATCCCACAGGATAGGGAGGCCGTTAAACTCCCAGGCAATGAGGTAATCCCCCGTCCCCCGTTGGGTATAGGGTTATGTTCCTTGCCTTTGTCTTGCGCGGATTTTCCTTCCCAGTCCACAACTTCCTTCGTGGACTGCTTTTTCTGTACGGTGTCCAATTGCACCATCTTTCCCCCAATTCTCTTCTTCACATTGCTTGTTTTATCACTTTCTGCGAGTGCTGGCTCGGTATTGAGCCGCACTTTGCCTCTTCCGGAAACTTTATTCCGTGAAGAGACAATCTGGTTCGGATGGTGTTTATCCCATTGGGGGTTGCATCATCTCCCTCAGGCCCAATCTGCTTTTATTTTCTTTTTCCATGTCCGAATTTGTCCAGTACTGGCGGAGGCGATGGTTTTATATCCGCGACTCCGTAGTACCTGGGCAAGATTTTGGTCTTGTTCCTTTCGACCCCTCCCAGGAGATTGAGCCGAAAAGGTCTTGGAAAAACAAGATCTTGGATGGCGAGGTGGCAGAGATAGAGGCTCTATATCATCGGGTGGAGGATCTCCAGGTGATTCCGGAGAAGGAAGTGAATGGTGTGGATATCAGCCGCACCTTTCTCGAGCGTCGGGTGCAGCCACTCCAGGCTAGGGCGCACCCGATGTTCCTTTATTCTGGCCGGCGTGATCCGACGAGGGTTTCGGCTGAGAAAATCTCCCAGGGAGATCTCGACAGGGCCCTTCGCTTGCTGCTGAAGTTCAAGGCCGGAGAGGATATCCCGAGGAAGTCGCTGAATCCTCCGTTTTCTTCTTCGCTTCATGTTCCACAGGTGTAGATCCATGCGCGTAGAGCAATTTTCGACTGCATTGTTTTGTGTTTGTTTGCTAACAAAATTTTCTTCTCCTGTGCAGAGCTTCAAAGTGTCGGGTATGTCGCCTCCATTACCCGAAGTATATCCGGATGCTCCGGATAATGATTTGGTGGATTCCATGTCCGAGCTGCCATCGGCGCGATCTCCGGCTGAGGATGCCGACGAGTCGAGCGAGGACCACACTCGCAAACGATCGCGGAGCACCAGCGAGTCTTCGGATGCTTCGACTCCTCCGACTCCTAGGAATCCTCTGTGTCTTGAGCGCCATAGTGATGGGCATGGACGCTCTTCCTCCCCTATTCCTGCTCTTCCTGTGCGGACTGTAGCGCCGCAACCGCCAGCGAAGCGGAAGAAGGAAGAGAAGAAGGAAGAGAAGAAAGAGGAGAAGAGGGTCCGAAGGACCCCTCCTATCTTCAACCTGAGCGAGCTTGACTCGTAAGTTTCCTCTACACTGCGTTTTCTTTTCTTTTTACTTTGTTCTTGTAGTAATTTGTTCGTGTGCAGGCACTCTTGAAACGACTCCACTAGCGATGATGCTCGGGAGATGATGGGGGAGTCGAAAGTCGCGTCTCCTCGTCCTCAGACGGTGGCAACTTCTGAGGGCGCTGCTCTGAATCCTCCTCTGCAGGAGGTTCAGGTGGTTGCGCCTCAGAATTTTGCTAGTGGACCTTCAACGTCGCCATCAGATCATGTAAGTATTTCTGTCTCCTGCTACGGGGGAAGCCCCCGAGCGTTTGTAAAAGAGTTTTCTTGTTTCGTTCTTCGATTCTCGGGGGGAGCCCCCGAGCGTTTTCGTGTGTGTATTTTGCTTCTGTTCTTTTCTGTTGGGCGTAGCCCCCGAGTCCTTTTTCTAACTGGTAGGTCTTCTTCCTGCAGCCTTTTGTGCAGGATGCCAAGCGACTGGTGCAGGAGCACCTGGTGCTGGAGGCCAGCTTCAAGGTACTATTCTGCCTTTGATGTTTGCTTCTTCGTGTGTTCTTGTCCTGTTATCTGACACCTGTACTTTTCGGATGCAGAGGAGCATAACACCTCCCTTCGTGAGATCGATGCTCTCAAAAAGAGCCTTGGTCAAGTGGAGAAGAAGGCCGAGATCGCCCTTGGTGCGAAGGAGCGCCTCGAGCTGGAGCTGGCTACTGCGGCCGAGGCTAAGGAGCGCCTGCAGCAGGAGGCCACGAACCGCGAGGAGCAACTTGCCACTGCTGCGACTGCGCGTGAAAGAGAGGTGGCTAGAAAGCTCATGGCGGCTGCCAAGGCTGTTTTGGGTGAGTATCTTCACTTGCATTTTCTTGTCTTTCTTCTGCGGAGTTTTTGCTCATTGCTTCTCTTTATTGTCTCAGATGCCGCGGGCATCGAGTTTGACCGCAGTGCTCTGGAGCACGGGAGTGCTCTTGATGATGCTACTGCAGCGGTCGAAGATCGCTGCATCACCGTCATCAGCTCACTTGCCAAGGCCAAGGAGGTCCTTGGCCACTTCTACAGGGAGCTTGTCCGCGACCCTTGATGATGTTGACTCCCTGGCGGAGGCACTATCAGCCGAAGCGCCTGTGGCGTACAAGCGCAAGAAGAAGGGCATCAGCGCATCTGTCGGGCTAGCGATGGCTTTGGCAGCTGGAGCGGAGTTGGACCTTCCCCAGATCACCTCCCGGATGCCGACGACTGCGGATGGATCCGAGGTAGCCTTCTCTACCTATTCTGCGCGCTGTAAGCGATATGGGCCAAAGATGATTGATCTGCTGGCCTAGTACGCACTACGGCAGCAGGGGGAAGCCAAGGCGAGGCAGTCCGGCTCCGAGGCTACTCAGGGTGTCGCATCTTAGGTGTTGTAGCTGTAGGATAGCTTTAGTTTTCTTTTGTTGTAATTATGTTGATGATCAAATCCTTGTGCCACGTAGTGCCCCTTTATGCACTTAATGAATTCCGTTGAGATGTGTTCTCCTCTGTCTGAGTGTTCATGTCTTTTGACTTTCTGCTGCTCTAGGGTCCTTTGGGTGCTGATCCCGTTGACGCCTCGCCTGCCGCGCGGCTGCGGCCATCCTTGGATGATTCATCGCAGCTTGCTTTCCTTCGAGACCGTGTTCCTAGTCTCGAGAAGGAGTTGCTTGGGGTGCGTGGCCATGCCGACGTTTGGAAGTCCAAGGCGGATCGCGGTTCGGCCAGAGAGGAGTACTTGATGGCGGAATTGCTTCGACTGTCTGAGCAGCTTCAGTGTCTGTTTTTTCGAGCTGCTGCTCATTTCTTCGGATGCGTATGCTTGGCTTGCTTCTTACTTTTGTGCGAGTATTGCAGGTGCTAACCTTGCTCCAAGGGAGGAGAAAGAGCGTGTTGCTGTTCGGGGCAATTGTTTGACTCAACAGGACATGGAAGCTGGCGGGTTCTTCACGATGGATCGCGACCGTGCCATGGCTCTGGCAACGGTGCAGGATCGCGTTCACCAAGTATCGCGGGTGCTTCGTCAAGTGCAGACTTCACTCTCGTTGATTCTGCATGTGTTGTTTCCCCTGGATGCTGTGCCAACAACCCTGTCCGGTCTTCTGTCTAGATTTCGGAGCATGACTCGTGTCCAGGAATTGGTGAGGCACGAGCTCGTCGCAGGGGTGAAGGCTGCACTGTCCCTTGTTAGGCTGCATCGTCCTAATGTAGATATGTCTGTTTTAGCGGCTAGGCCACCTCTTCGGCCGGATGGTGGCGAGTGGGATATGCGTCCGCATTATGCGGCTGTAAGCCAGTATGTCGAGGAGGTCATAGATTTGTTTGAGCATCGTGCTCAAGTTATTCTTCAGAATAGGTAGTACCTGTAAAAGAGATAGATGTAAAATTTGTATATTTCGACTGGGCATGTGGTGCCCTTTGTTATAAAGGTTTTGGTTGTTGTTTGAGCACGCAGTGCTTCTATTTGAGTACGTGTCCTTTTCGTTAGCCTGACGTGGTCAGCTACTCAGGTGTACACGTGTTATCCTCAGTCGATGAAATCGTGAGGTGGGGGGAGCCCCCGAGTGCGTTAGTAGCATGAAGTAAAGTTGCAAATAGCGAACAAAATTTTGGGGCGAGACACTTAGCTTTATTTATATCGTAATGGAGGAAGTACATTGTTCGGCTGAATAGCCTTGGCTGAAAAGCCTTATTGAAAGTAAGGGGGTAGGTAGCTAGGGGTAGAATCGTCGCAAGTGTGCGATGTTCCATGGGTTGGAGTATGCGACTCCAGACTCCATGTGCTTGAGGCGATAGGCGCCACCTGGGATGACTTCGGTGATGACGTAGGGCCCTTCCCATGGTGACTCGAATTTCTTCGGTCGCTCTTGCTTGAGTCGCAAGATGAGGTCTCCTTCGACGAAGGACCTTGGCCGCAGCCGGCGGCTGTGGTAGTTTCGGAGACTCTGCTGGTACACAGCTGATCGAGCTACTGCTACGTCTCTTGCCTCGTCGAGTGTGTCGACGGCATCTTCGAGTGCAGCCGTGGATTCGGCTTCGCTGTAAGCGACGACCCGGGGGGCCTGGTGGCGTACTTCGGCTGGTAGTACGGCTTCGGCTCCATGCACCATGAAGAGCGGCATGTAGCCGGTGGAGCTGTTTGGCATAGTGCGCAAACTCCATAGGACGGATGGTAGCTCTTTTGTCCAGGCTCCGACCTTCCATTCGAGTGGGCTCATGAGGCGCTTCTTGATGCCAGCGCCGATTAGGCCGTTGGCCTTTTCGACCTGCCCATTCGTTTGCGGGTGAGCCACTGATGCATATGTGATGTTGATCCCTAGGACTTCGCAGAAGTCTTGGAATTCTTTGGAGATGAAGTTCGATCCATTGTCGGTGATGATGCTGTGCGGTACGCCAAACCTGTAGATAATGGATTCGAATAACTTGACGGCGGTCTTGCCCTTTTGGTTGGTAACCGGCATGGCTTCGATCCACTTGGTGAATTTATCGACTGCGACCAGGAGGTAAACATGCCCCCTTTTGAGGACTTTGGCAGTTTGCCGATCATGTCGAGGCCCCATTGAGCAAAGGGCCAGGCTATAGGTATGGGTCCGAGCTCTGACCCGGATGCGTGCGGTTTTTCGGCGAACCTTTGGCACCCGTTGCATCTTTGGACGATGTCCTTTGCATCGCTCATGGCCGTTGGCCAGTAGAATCCAGCTCGTAGAGCTTTGGCGACAAGGGAGCGGCTGCCTGCGTGATGGCCGCAGATGCCCTCGTGGATGTCTTGGAGGATGGTTTTCCCGTCACCGATGGTGACGCACCTTTGTAGTACACCCGTAATACTGTGCTTGTACAACTCGCCATTGATGATGGTGAAAGCTTTTGACCGACGAGATATGCGTCGGGCATCCGTCGGGCTGTCAGGCAGTTCTCCGTTTATCAAGAACTGGAGGTACGGTCCCGTCCAAGTTTCTTCGACTGCCATGACCTGCATCAGGTTGACCATAGCGACCTCTGTGTCCAGTTTCTCGGGTCCTTCGTGTCCTTCGGGCAGCGTAGTCCCCGAGTGTTCTGCTTCTTCGGGTGATCCCTTGGGGAATTTCCGCTTGATGGATGGCATGCAGATCTGATCGAGGAACACACCCGGTGGCACCTTTGCGCAGGTGGAGCCGATGTTGGCGAGTCTGTCAGCTTCCTCGTTGCTTTCTCTTCCGACGTGCCGAAGCTCGCAGCCGTCGAATTCTCCTTCGAGTGCGTTGTAGAGTGCGTGGTACGCGATCATGTTTTCGGCGTGTGCGTCGCACTCGTTCATCGTCTGCTGGACGACGAGGTTGGAGTCACCGTATATGACCAGGCGCGTTGCGCCGCAGATCTTTGCCATCCTCATGCCGTGAATGAGGGCTTCGTATTCGGCCTCGTTGTTGGAAGCTCGGAATTTAATCTGGAGGACATACTTCATCTGGTCGCCCTGCGGGGAGGTCAGTATGACCCCGGCTCCTGCTCCAGCTTCACGCTTGGAGCCGTCGAAGTGCATCGTCCATGACTGCGACATGTCTGGAGTGTCTGGCAGCTACAGCTCCATCCAATGTACAAGGAAGTCCGGGAGGACTTGAGATTTGATTGTGAGTCGCTTATCGTAGACGATGTCCAGGGGTGACAGCTCGATGCCCCACAGGGCCACGCGTCCTGTGGCCTCTGGGTTATTCAGGATGCTGTTTAGGGGTGCTTCATTGACAACCATCACCTGGTGCTCCTGGAAGTAATGGCTCAGCCGTCGAGCCGTCATGAACACGCCGTAGGCGAGTTTCTGGTAGTGAGGGTACCTCTGTTTTGTTGGCGTTAGTACCTTGCTGAGGTAGTAGATTGGACGTTGGACCCCATGGTTCTTGCCTTCTTCGGGTCGTTCGACCACTAGCACGGTACTGACCACCTGGTGTGTGGATGCTATGTACAGCAGAAGACGCTCGCGCTCCTTTGGCGTGACCAAAACGGGCGAGGTGGAGAGTAGCCGTTTGAGGCTTTCGAACGCATCGTCGGCTTCGGGCGTCCATTCGAATTTATCTGCCTTGCGTAGCAGCTGGTAGAATGGCAGGGCCTTCTCGCCCATGCGGCTGATGAATCTGCTCAACGCCGCTATTCGTCCTGTGAGCTGCTGGACACCCTTGAGGTTTTTCGGCTTCTCCATTGCCATGATGGCCCTGATTTTCTTCGGGTTCGCCTCAATCCCTCGCTGAGAGATGAAGTACCCAAGCAGCTGACCCGATGGGACGCCGAAGGCGCACTTTTCGGGGTTGAGCTTGATCCTGTAGCGATCGAGGTTATCGAATGTCTCGCGGAGATCTTCGATGAGCGTTCTCGCCTCCCTGGTTTTGATAACTATGTCATCGACATAGACTTGGACGTTGCGACCGATCTGGTCCTTGAGGCATGCCTGCATGCATCGCTGGTACGTGGGACCTGCATTCTTTAGCCTGAAGGGCATTGTGTTGTAGTAGAATACTCCGAACGGTGTGATAAACGCCGTTTTCTCTTGATCTTCGACCTTGAGTCGAATCTGGTTGTAGCCTGAGTAGGCGTCGAGGAAGGAGAGTTTTGCACATCCTGCGGTCGAATCGATGATCTGGTCGATCCGAGGAAGAGGGAAGTGGTCCTTTGGGCAGTGCTTGTTCAGCGACGTGAAGTCCACGCACATCCGTAGGTATCCGTGTCCTTCTTGGGAACCATCACTGTATTTGCAAGCCACTCGCTTTCTTTGATCTCCCTGATGAAGTCTGCGGCGAGTAGCCTGTTTATTTCCTTTCCGATGGCTTCGGCCCGTGGCTCGGACAGTCTCTGGATGATTGCTTGACGGGCTTGTTGTCTGGAAAGACGTTGAGTGCGTGCTCGGCGAATTCCCTGGGAACTCCTGGCATGTCCGCAGGACACCAGGTGAAGATTTCCCAGCGCTCACGGAGGAATTCGACGAGCGCGCTTTCCTATGCGGGGCTGAGGTCGTTGGCGATCAGCGCCATCTTGGAGGCATCCGTCGGATGGACCTGCAACTTCTTTGTGTTGACGGTGGAGTTGACAGACATGTCAGGTGCGTTTTGACATGCGACTGGGGGTGCCCCATTGTCCGTCACCTCGCGGAGCCTTACGAGCTCCTCCTGCATGCCGAATGATTGGGAGATTCTGTTGAAATCCCTGTCGCATTGGTCCGATCGGGTGAAGCTCCCGTGGATTGTGATGACGCCCTTTGGTCCTGGCATCTTAAGTAGCAGGTATGCATAGTGTGGGATAGCCAAGAACCTTGCGAATGCTACACGCCCGAGGATGGCGTGGTATTGTGATGGCCAGTCCATCACTTCGAATTCGAGTCGCTCAAGTCGGAAGTTGTCCAGCTTGCCGAAGAAGACATCGAGCCATATTTTGCCAAGGAGGAATATGCCCTTTCCTGGGACAATGCCGTCGAACGTTGTGTCTGACTGTTCCAGGCTGCACTGCGGGATCCGCATTGCCGCTAGAGTACTTGCGAACATTAGGTTGATGCCGCTGCCGCCGTCCATGAAGACGCGGCTCATCTCGAAACCTCCGATCAGCGCCTCCAGCACCAGGGCAGCATGACCTGGGTGAGGGATCTGGCAAGGGTGATCCGAACGACTGAACGTGATGCAGGACTCCGATCCGTTAAGGTACTCAGGGATGGCGGATGGAGTTGCCACGGCCAGGTTGATCTGTCGGGTGATTTTCTTCTGCACCCTATTCATGGGGCGCCCCTTCTGGATCATCAATTCTCCTTTCAGCGGGGGATACCCGTTCCCAACGTTGTTCTATGCTGGTGCGACTGGTTGGTTCTGGCCTCCTACAGGTGGCGGTGGAGGAGGTCCATGCGCTATATCACCTGGCGCGGGTGCGTTCCCGAATCCATGAAGTGGAGCTTGCTGCCTCATCTGGACCATGATTTCGCTGAGTTTCTGGAACTCGCGGCAGTCCTTGAGCATGTGGCTTGCCTTCTTGTTGCCATCCTGCTTGTCGATGTAGAAGTGGATGGTGCATGGACCCGAAAGTTTTTCGTATGCTGAGGGTCCGTTATCGCGGTCGCGGCGCTGCCACGACTGTGCTGGGCGTCCTCCGTCACGGAAGTTTCCTCTGCGGTATCCTCTGCTATTGCGGTTGGCGTCGTTGCGGCGATCGGCGTAGCCGACCGCGACCATGTCGGGTCCATCGCGATTGTCGTAGACGCGCAATGTTCTCTTGCTATGGCGCTCTCGTCGTCGGCCGTAGTCGTCCTCTTCTTCCGATTGTGCTCGGTGGATGGAATCTTCGCCGTCAGCCCACCTGTTGGCGATGTCCATGAGGTGGTCGAGTGTTTTGGGATTGACGCGCCCGAGTTCCTCCTTGAAGTCTAGGCGCTTGACGCCGTCCCTGAAGGCGTCAATGGCCCTCTCTTCGGAGATGTGCGCTGCGGAGTTCTTGGTGTTGGACCAGCGTAGTATGAACGAGCGAATGAATTCGCCTGTTCGTTGAGTGCAGGCCTGCAACTCTTCGATTGAGGCGGGCCTCTTGCTGGTGCCCTTGAAGTTTCGGATGAAGCTGTAAGCTAGCTCATCCCAACTTCGGATGGACACTGAAGATAGGCTGCTGAGCCATATCCGGGTCGCTCCTATTAGCTGCAGCTGAAGGCATTGCATGGCGGTTTCCTTGTTTCCGCCGTGCAATTTGACGGATGACAGGTGGTTGCTAAGCGATGCCTTTGGGTCTTGTGTGCCGTCGAACTTCGGAGTATCCGAAGGAAGATTGAAATTGCACGGCATCTTTGTTCGTCGAACAGATCTGCTAAAGCATTGGGCTCCGCAGAGTTCTCCTTCATCTTCGTCCATCTCGGAGTAAGACGAGCATGCGTGCTTGGCTCGCGCTTTGTCGATTTTACGCTGTGTGAGCGCGTCCCTGGCTTCGTAATCGCGGTTGCGGTGACGCGAACTCTTGTTCCTTCGAGGAAGGTCGTGGTCCTCTTCTTCGGATGAAGGGGTGGGGCTGCGGTCGAACCTGACCGGAGCTTTCTTTTTTGGCTCCGTAGGAGCTTCCTGGTGGAGCGCGGCTCCGATGAATCCGAGTCCGGTAAGTGCAGACTTGTGCATGGATCTTTTCGGGTCCCCCTCCGGTGGTGGATGGGCCGCGAGGTACGCAGTGGCTGCCATGACCGTAGCATGGGGCGCTTTCGAGATGACGTTGCCGTCGGCATCCATCTCCATGAAGGATGTGTGGAGGGTTCGGGTCACCTCACGGCGCTCCTTGGGATCCATGTTATCCATCCGAGAGTGGTGCTTGTTGCCTTGGTTGCCGTTCGAGCAGGAGCCGATGCCCATGGCGGAGAGCGCGGCTCGTCGCGCACTGGATTCTGAGGCTGCCTGCTTGCGTTTGTCAAGCACCTCCTGCATCTTGACCTGATTCTTGTGCTCCTCGATCAGGAGCAGATGGTAGGCCATCAGCAGATCCCGGGAGGAGTCTGCAGGCAGGACTATGTTGCATGCCACGGCGTTGCGTGCCTGGGCCCATCCTTCTTTGCTAAGGCGAATGACATGGCCATTGTTTTCCCCTTCGGGTGGGGGGGACTGGCTTCTTCTATTCCCGCCGTTTCGATCTGGCGGGTTAGGTGTCGGGTTGGGCGGCGGGTTAGGGGCCTGCTGGTCCACGTCGCTCTGGATGACTACGGTGCATTGGTAGCACTCGTAGATTGGTCTGCTGCTGCCGCCGCTTTCGGATCCGGAACCGTAGGTCCCTTCATCCGATGGTGGATCGCACAGGACAGAGTTGCAGCTGCTGCTGTCGTAGGAATCATCTGTTGATGATGTTGTGCGTAGCACGTGGTGCGGGGTCCATGAAGCGGGCCTGATTGATGGTAGGGGCACCCGCTCAGGGAGGCGGAGGGTGCCAGTTTGCCCCACCTGGAAGCAGAATCTCCACAACAGAATCTCGAGTCCGTCGCCTACGGGCTCGAAGTCCTTCATGGTGGCCAGTGAGTGGGCGGTGAAGTCGAAAGCGCCGAAGAGGAGGTGACTCTCCGTCGCCGCAGAGTTGTAGATCGATCAGGTTGGGACCGTCACTATCGCACAATCAGCGTCCCCAGTTCCCACAGACGGCGCCAATTGACGAGGTTTGATCTCATCAATGCCCATTGTTATGGACTTGGGTTTTGGAGAAGATGGGGATGCTGGAGATCGTGTAACGTTTAGCAAACAAGCAACACGGGGACACAAGGTTTACCCAGGTTCAGGCCCCTGGAGGGAAAACCCTACTCCTGCTTGTCTGCTCTTGATTACGGCAGAACCGAAGATTACACGGGTGCGCAGATACAATCTGGCGTGGAGGTGTGTATGCGAAAGTATGAGGAGAAGATCAAGGTCGTGACCTCCTAGCCTTTATATAGACTCAGGCAGGTACGGGGCATAGACCTAGTCGGTTACAGGTTCTAGGGTTTTACCCCTTTGAATTTCCTATCTACTCTAGTCTTGCTCTCCAAGGATCCGAAAGCGTCATGGGCCTTGGCCACCCAGAAATCTTCATGGGCCGGCGTATAATTGTCGTGGGCCTTCCTTGGGCTGGACCAGGTATGCTGAGATCATGTACCCGTGGGGTATAACCATGTCACCAACCTCGCCCCACACCATGGCAGCGGCCAGGGAGGGCCACAGCGGCGGCCATCGCCAGCGGCGGCGCCAGAACCCCACAGGGTCGAGAGAGAGGGGGAGATGAGAACGAAGAAGCGACAGAGTGAATGAGTGGTCTAGTTGGGCCGAAAACCCTTGGGGTGAGGATTTTGACCCTGCCCTATTGGGCCATAGAGGTCCAATAAGCCCAAATGGGCAGCCCAAGTCGTTTAAAATCTGTTTTAATAAATAGGAAAAGACCAAATTGCCCCTGAACTCAATAAAATTCTAGAAAATAAAATAAAATTCCAAAAATTATAAATAAAATATTTTTGGATTCACAAAAATCCAAACTATCTAAATAAATTGAAAAATAAAATTTTAGACATATAAATTTTATTAAGAATTTTGTAAATTATATATTCCTTATGGAATTTTACAAAATTATTGAAAGATGATAAAAATAAATAAAAATCACTTTCATTCTATATTAATATTGTAGTATTTTAGAAAAATACTAAATAAATATTTAATAAAAATTTTTAATTTTTAAATGATAATTCTTAGAAGAATTATAAAATCAATAAAAGTCAATTAAAAGGGAAATAAAATAAAAGAATACAATATTCTATTATAAATATAAAAAATTAATATTTATAAATCCTTTATTATTAAAATTAATTTTATTAATAATGGGGAGAATGCATATCAAATTAAATGATGCATTACATTACTTTGCATAATCATTTGCTTCTTTAAATATTGTCCTTACCGGGCAATAATGATGTTTTTGTAGACATAGAAGCTCAAGGTCTAGTGCAAGAATCAGACTTCACTACCTTGCCATCACAAGGCAAGTTCATCACTTGCTCATATCCTTTGAAGAGTCTTTATCAAAGTATTTGCAAATTGTGTGTTATCATATATACTCTAAAATAAATAAAATATTAATTTCACAAATAAAGAAATCATAGATATCATCCTAAGTGATGATATAATGGAGCAATAGAACTTAGGGTTATATTTTCAACAATGATGATCAATTAGGGACTTAATAACCCCTAACATCGGTGATTCTAGCGCCGTATATTACGCGTTAGCCATGAGATTTGGAATGGGACAGAGAAGTTAGTTGTATCTTCTTCCTCTCGCATGAAGCCGGATGTGCAGGTCGTGGCTGTTATCCTCGTAGAATGCATATTAATTGGTAATTCATAGAGGATATGCAGCATATGGGTGGGAACCCTCATCATCCCAAGATAGTTCTGGCATCTCACGGTTTGTACAAACCATTGCCGTAATTCATTATGTCGGCATGGTGTACATCAAGGAGGCATGCAAGGTCGCGAAGGGGGTAGTGATTGGCTTGGACCAACTATTGGGTCCCACATCATGGAATTGTGGACGAGAAAGTACGCCTGGTTGTAAAACAAGGAGTTGATATCTCATGGGTAAAGTAACGCACCTCTGCAGAGTGTAAGAATTGTAACTTGTTACTCCCTGTTCCGGGAAGGAGCTACGAACGCGGCGGGAAAGGAACTCCACGAAATTTCTGTTCAACCTGTGAAGGCTGATTGTCATAGATTTTTATAATAAAATCAATCTTTGAAGAAAGATTTACAAAAACTGCATAGTGCCATGGACTTATAGTCCGAGGTGGTAGTTAGAGCATCAAACTTCCCACCTTGCATATAATGAACTTGTTGGGTAATGCTGTTACTCATCCTTTCCTTTGATCCCTTGCTTAGACTCTGACGATGCCGGAGACGTGCCAATGTATGCAGCCGAATGTCAAGAAGATGTGTTCTACGAGGAGCCTGACCTGTCAGGAGGTGTTGAAGGAGTGGATTACGAAATCCTCTATGTTGTCGACGATAACGAATACACCTAAATATCCTAGTTAGTAGTAACCAACGGAGCCGAGCAGCATGAACTCTATAGAATAAGCTGCTGAGCTCAACTCCTAGTTGGAGTTGTACTTTTAAATTCTGCAGAAACACTTTATATTTTGGTTTGTAAGTTGAACCTTTTGAATTCATGAACTTCTGGTATTGTATTAATAATAATGTGTGAATGTTTGTAATATGGACCCGCAATGTTTCTGTTGTACCACTCTGAGGGATGTGATATTTACAGAATGGTGTTTTGTGAGTGTCATGTCAGCGACTATAGTGTACTACACATGCAGTGGTATGCTGGGTCACCGCAATCTGCTTCGTCCGTCCATGTAAATTTGTCCGCCTTCTTCAGCAACTTGTACAGCGGCAGGGCCTTCTCTCCAAGTCGGCTGACGAACCGACTAACTACTGCAACACAACCTGTTAGTCGTTGAATGTCCTTTAGGCATGTCGGGCGGTTTATGTTTAAGATGGCCTTGATTTTATCCGGGTTGACCTTGATTCCAAGCTAGGACACGATGAAGCCCAACAATTTACCGGCTGGAACCCCGAAGACGCACTTCTTGGGGTTAAGCATCATGTTGTATTTTCTGAGATTATCAAAGGTTTCTTTTAAGTCGGAGATTAAGTCATTTGACTTTTTGGACTTCACCGCTATGTCGTCCACATAGTTGTGAACGTTCCGACCAATTTGATCGTGCAGGCAATGTTGCATTGTCCGCTGGTACGTAGCACCTGCGTTTTTCAGCCCAAAGGGCATCGTAACATAGCAAAACGTGTCGTAGGGTGTAGTGAACGAAATGGCCCATTGGTCCGACTTCCTCATCTTGATCTGGTGGTATCCTGAGTATGCATTGAGAAAACACAAATGCTCCGAGCCTGCCGTCAAGTCAATGACTTGGTCAATGCGAGGCAAAGCAAACTGATCTTTGGGACATGCTTTGTTCAAGCTGGTGTAATCAACACACATTCTTAATTCTTTGGTTCCCTTTTTGGGGACAAGTACATGATTGGCCACCCATTAGGTGTGAAGGACTTCTCGGATAAAACTAGCCTTAAGTAACCTAGCTATCTCTTTGCCTATGGTGGGTCTCTTCTCATCTCCAAAGCATCGTAGAGGTTGCTTCATTGGATTGCATTTTGGATCAATGTTTAAGATGTGCTCGGCAAATTCCCTAGGTACACCTTTCATGTCGTCAGGTTGCCAGGCAAAGATGTCCCTGTTCTCACGGAGGAACTCGACGAGCGCGCTTTCCTATTTGGGATATAGGTTCGTCCCAATGGCGGTGGTCTTGGAGGCATCCCTACCACAAGTTCCACCGGCTTGGTCTCGATGGCGGCCTTGAATGCTGGAGCGGAGTCGGAGATTTGTTTCTTTGATGCGGGATTATCTAAGTCATCGACCTTGCTCTGGATCTCTTTGAATTCTTCGCTGTAGAGGATAGCTTCCGCGAAGGCTGCTTCATTAATGTCGCAGTCCCTTGCTTTGGTAAAGCTTCCGGATATGGTGATGACACCATTTGGTCCAGGTATCTTGAGTTTGCTGTAGACGAAGCATGGCTTGTCCATGAAGGTGTGGAATATGTCACGGCCAAATCTGACGTGGTACACGCTCTTGAAGGGGACCACCTCAAAGGTCATGCGTTCTTGGCGATAATTATTAACATCGCCAAAGGCAACCTAAAGTGTGATGCACCCAAGGGACCGAGCCTCCCTACCATGAACTACGCCGTGGAAGATGGTGTTGGTCCGCCTTAGGTTTGCCTCCGTCAAGTTCATCTTCTACAGTGTGTCCAGGTACATGATGTTGATGATGCTTCCACTATCCACCATACACTTGGTGAACTCCACGCCGTCAATCAAGGGGTTGATGACCATGGCGTATTGGTTCTCCGCAGGGATGAGGTCTGGGTGATCCTTCCTGTCCCAAGTAATTGGAACCTCCGACCAGCGCAGGTACTGGGGAACTAGGGGTAGAGTAGCCATCAGTATCCGCATAGAGGTCTTCTGTTGTCGGACGGTGGGGGTGCCAAGGAAAGTGTGGTAGACTGGCGCCTTCCTCACGAAGGGGTTCTTGCCTTTGTTGTCGCTCTTGGCGGCGTGCTTGGGGTCAACATCCTCGTCCATGTCACTTGAATCCTTGGACTCGTCCTCCTTCTTCTTCCCCTTGCCCTTGCCTCGCGGTCTGTTCTTTCGACTTTGCTTGTAGCCGGACTCCTGCTCCTCCTTGAGGTCGTTTATGAACTTGCAGTGTCGATTGGTATGGGTGGACTTTCCGTTGACATCGAGGTGTATGATGCATGGCATATCGCGGTACTCTTTGTCGGTTTGGGGAACGCGAAGCGCTACCGAGGTAGTTTCACTTCCTCGCTACTGCCCACGACCATCTCCCCGTCCTCGGCCATGTTGTCCGCCATCACCTCGTCCTGCAAAGGTCATGGCGACCATGTCGGGAGTTTTCTTTTCTTCTGGAGCGGTTTTCCGCTTTGTGTTGTTGTTCCTCTGAGCTTGAGTTGGAACGGACATTGCCGGCAGAGAGCCGCGAGCATCGTCGTTGGCGGCTGTGAACTCACTAGCCAACTGAATCATCTGGTTCAAGTCAAGCTGGTGATTGTCCTGCAAGCGCTTCAGCTTATGTCGGAGCAACGTGCCCTTTTCCAACCCATCGATGAAGGCGGCCATGGAGGTCTGAGTGTGCACTCCCGCGCAGGAATTCTTCATATGCAACCAGGGGGAGAGGTAGGCGCGAGATGTCTCGTCTTTCTCTTGCATGCAACGCTGTAGATCGCTAACAGTGCAGGGAAGTTTGTACGTACCCTCGAAGTTTTTGGTGAACGCTTCTTGCATGTCCAACCAATTGCAGACGGATTTCTCTGGCAAGTCATCAATCCATTGACGGGCTGTGCCCGCCAACATCAATGGGAGGTACTTGACGGCAACGTTGGGGTTACCCCCGACAATCTCTACAGCGTTGCCGTAATCCTGCAACCATGTAGCTAGCTTAGCGGTGCCGCCATAGGGCTTGATGGTCTTGTCAATCCGGAAACCTTTGGGGGTAAGTTGTGGACCGTATCGCAGTTCCAAAGCAACGTGCTCCCAGGTATGGTCCTTCCCGGGCCTCATGGATCTTATCGATCCACGAACGTGCATCGTAGGGCTCTAGGTTTTTCTTGTTCTTGTCAACAGGGGATGGGCTGCGTGAATGACGCGGGCCTCCTCCTCCATGGTGACTGCTAGGTGGCGATAGAGGCAGAGGTGGTGGTGGGTTAGCTTTCTTGCTGTTACCCTCCTGCGATGCCTCACGCTTGTCGCGATTTCTTGCTGGACGCGGAGGGTCATGGCATGACCTGCTCTTGTGTCCCTGGTTGCGCTCGCCGTCATGACGTGTTTGCTTCGTGTTGTCGCGGATGACGATACCGCTCTGCCTTGGCGGGGGCATATCCGTACGATGGTGAGCCTTGGGGTTTTCGCGACGTTGGGGTAGCGGGGCGGTGGCGATGGGCGACGAGGTCGGGCCTTTTCTCTGTGGTTGGAGGATGTGGGGATAGCATCCTTCCTGTTGCATGCATCCCTCTGTCTTTGTTCTGATGAACCCGTCTGGGACCGTACATCAAGAGGAAATCTGTACCTTGGCGGCTTATGTTGGCTAGACTGGCAAAACACTGGGTCAGACTCAAGCCTCTGAGAGGTGGCCTTTTCCTGCTGGTTCACCACCTTGGCCACTAGGTCATAGACCTGGTCCACTACCTCGGGCGATCTATCCAGCTCCAGAAGGGTCTTGGTGACGGCGAGGTTGAGGAGTGGAGTGGCAATCACCTGTCTGCCTTCAGTGTTAATGTATGGCTTGGCTTGTGCCGGTTTCGGGGGAGCCCATCCTAGGTTTTGCCATACACTAGGATCGTTGATGACGCGAGCTGGAGCTTTCTTGGCCTTCTGCTGCTACAGCAGAGTCTTGTACTCGACCTCTATTGCTCTAGATTTTTCTATGGATTTCTATGCGTTGACCAGATCTCGATCTAGCTTAGCACCTTCCTCCGCGATGGCCTGTGCATCCTCTAGCAGCTGCTGGCGCTTCTCGTCAAGATGGGTCAGGTTCCGCATATGAGCTACGGTCAGTGGCTCGACGAGGAGATTGCCTTACATCACTCTATCAACTGGAGTAACTTGGGCAGCAGCAGACGTAGATGCCGGAGGCGGCAAGTTTGCGGTGTTGTTGCTCGGGCCGGTGCCGAGTTCCTACG
This sequence comes from Avena sativa, assembly GCA_916181665.1. Classification (NCBI taxonomy): domain Eukaryota; kingdom Viridiplantae; phylum Streptophyta; class Magnoliopsida; order Poales; family Poaceae; genus Avena; species Avena sativa. The sequence continues at coordinate 124,406,656 of OV702296.1, forward strand.
GCTGTTGCACTGGATTAGGCGGAGAGGGCATGACCTTTGCACGATCAATGTCGTCAGCAACAGGTGGTCCTTTCCCTTTGTCCAGAGCTTTAGGCGGACCTCATACGGGTTGATCTTCATCCATTGCCATCCCAATGGTGACGAACACCTCTCAAGACGTCACAGCGTTGTTGGCTTGCTCATCGCGCGTGTACTCCTCCTCCATCTCCTACATGGCGGAGTCTAGTTCCTCTGGACTGAAATCTATCTCCTCTGAATCTTCACTGAAGTCGGCATGTAGCGCGTCAATCATAGAGTCGGAGGGTGCCAGGACTTCCTCGATGACGGGGGGTGGAGGTTCAACAGCAGCGATGATGACTGGAGGTGGCGGCGCAGCTGCGATGATGGCGGCCGGAGGTGGTGGTGGCGGTGGCTGAATCGGAGGGGCTCCGTCAATGAGCGCAAGCGCTGTCTGAGATGCCGCTTCAGCCTCCGCGTAGTTGTTGACGGTGTTCACCATGCCTTCGAAGGTAAGGTGTCCCGATGCCTACTACCGTCTTAGAGAATGCCAGAGAAGCGTGCCATGGTCCAGTCCTTCCACAGTGATACATGACATCATCATTGGGATTGTGGGCTAGATTGGCTCGTATACGGAGCCACCTGGCCAGATAATCACGGGGGTTTTCGCCCTCTCTATAAATGCAACACGCCATATCGAAGATGGTAACCACGCCGACGAACTTGGATCTCTGTTGTCTAGACGCATGGACGAAGCTGGCGGACTTGCAGTGATCTTCCACCATTATATCCTGCACTGGGGCGGTTTGGGTGGGCCTTGAATTTTTCTGATCTTTGTCGGCAAACTCTGAAGAGAGATCCGACATCGATCCTTTCGCGAACATGTCCTGCCCGTAGGCGGTCCGTGCGGGTCTTGATGCTCCTCCGACTCCCAGGGGAACTAGTACCCGAGTCGGTTTCGCTAATGAAGAGGTGGATGTCGCCGATAGGAACGCTCGAACACCGCGTAGGGTTCGTCTTCGTCGAGATCCAGAACTCGTCGGGAGGGATGATTGGAATGTTTCCGGAGAAGAGAACGCGACCGATGGCTACGGTTTTGTTGAGTCCCGCGAAGATCTTGGTCCTCTCCCGCTGAAGAGCCTGAAGCACCTCTTGCCCCACGGTGGGCGCCAACTATCGTGGTATTGTCGACGAGTACGCCATGGAGGGGTCCTCACAGTGCGTTTAGAGACGTGGGGGAAGGCGTACGGTTGACGGGTACGAGGTAACACAGCTTACCCAGGTTCAGATCCCACAACGGTGGCGGAATCCTACTCCTGCTATAAATCACTATAATGGTAATACGCCGAGTTATAGAGATAGGTTCGCTGTGCGAGGTTGTCTGAGATTGTCTGAAGTTGTGCCCTAAAGGCTCCCATAGGTCCTAGGGTTATAGGGAAAAGTCCTAGTCAGACAGGTTACAGAGTCCTACACCGTCTATTACTAGCCTTGCGTGTCTTGTACTCCAAGGCTTCGGGTACGTCGGTGACTCCACCATAGCCTTCCTTTATCCGGCATGGGCCTCCCTTCTGGATCCATCTAACTAGGCCGCCCAGCAGGCCATGGGCCATTCTACCAACTGTGGGCCACCCGAGTTATCCGGATTGGAGACATGCTATGAGGATACCCATATAGCATATCCCCAACAATCCCTTCTTTTGCAAAATATTCAAAACCCCATCTATAAAATAAACTTTGTTTTTCTCCATATCACTTCTTAAACTAAAGGAACATTGGATGCCTATATGTTGATACCTATCTCCCCATCTATAAATATTTTTGAAGTGTTTAAATAGTTCTTTTGTCCTTTTTCTTAAATAGCAGGAATGAGAAATAAGTGTTTAAAAATACTTTCTCTTCTGAATAAATCTAGGTAAAATTCTCCAATTTATCAAATGGTATTTGAGACCTTCTCAAACTAAAAACCCCACTTTCCCAATTGAAATTTTCCAAGTGATCTCATTAAAATAATTTTAGCACTATTTGAATAATTAACAAAAGAGGGACCTAAACTATTATGAAAAATCCCAAATAGTTCTTGGAGGTATCTCATTACCATATCCATATACCAGTATACTTATCTCATCTTGGCAAGATGAAAATCCAAGAGTTGCTTCATGACCAACAACTTGGCCAATTGTTGAAATCTTGCAAATACAAACCTTAAAACCCATCAAACCTTTCCCCAACCTTGCCAAGCAAGCTTGCATAGAAACCCACTCTTCCCTGGTTGTGTGCACTGTAGCATGGTACTGTAACACTCTCTCCATTTGTCCTTTCGTAGTTGTATGGAAGGTAGAAAAAGGTCAAGTCTTGGCTTGCCCCTTATTACTTCTTGTAGCGGCCATCCCTTCACTCCTCTCTGTCCCAGCACGACAAAGACACCTCACATCCCTCCTCTCCTACACCTGGCAGCAGCCCAATCCATCCATGCCCTAACCCATGTCCATTTTGGAAATTTCCTCCATACCCCATGAGCCTAGCAATAAAATGGCTAGAGGCCGGCTAGCCTCCCCTCTCTCTGTGTCATTTACTTCCTCTCCCTCTCACTTACCACCCCTGTGCACCACTCCCTATCCCCTGCCCTTCCATCACCGAAAGAAGAAGAGGAGGAGCTCTCAGCCTCCTCCAAATATCTAAGCGTAGATCCACCCCCTCTACCCCCTCCTTCTGCATGACACACTATTGGAATCCCCTCACCTTCCTCTCTCTAACCATGTGTCTATTTTTGACATGCATGCACCACATGCCTCAATGCCAGCGAGCACCGACGTGAGCACCATGGGAGCTCACGTGCGAGATAGGATTTCTTACATCGAAATCGACCATGACGCCCTTACCTAGGGTCCCCGTCGCCGACCACATCTCCCTGAACCCTTCCCAACTGCCAACGAGCCCTCTGGTAAGCCCCCGCCGCCTCCTAGCTCCGTCCTAGGTTTCATCCCCTGCCGTTCTATCCCTGCGAAGACAAAGACCTGGGACCGTCGATCATGTTCTAACTAACCAGCCTAGGCTCATGCATACCCCATAGACCACCTCCACCTCTGACCAGCGAGCCATGTCTCGTGGCTTCAAATGGCGGCGTCCCGCGCTCAGCGTAGCCCGAGCAGGCTGATTCCCCCGGCACGACCCATTTCCGTCTAGATCCTTCCCGGTGGAAGTTTTCGCCTTTTTCTTTTATAAAGCTATTTTGCAGATCTGTTTAAATACAAATTAAGTTGTAAAAAACCTTTAAACCCCTAGAACTAAAATCCTCCGTGTACAGGCAGGTGTTGTAAAACTCCTAGAACCAGTTTTATTGCACTTTTAGTTATTTTCTAGTAAATAATTTACCAAAGTGTGTCCTTTACACAAGTTATGTCTTTCTAGAAGTTTGGGGGTATGCAAATGGGGCAAATACACCCTGTAATGAAAGGTATCATTAATACCTTGCATTAAACCTTAGACCCACACTAGTTTGCTTCCAAGATTGCCTACGACAAAAATAACAAAACAGACCTTTTCTGCCTTTAGGAATTTCTATAGGCCAAATCACATAAGTTGTTGACCTAATTCAAACTCTCCTAGATGTATTACACCAAGGTCCACCAAACTCTAGAGATCATAATTTATAGATCCTTTACTAAATATTAGGGAATTAAACCCTTTTGACATCCACTATTTCACTAGATAAATCTTAGTAAATATTCTGTAAACACAAAATTAGAAATTCCAAGTTTTAGTAGAAGGTATTTGTAATATCTATCCATTTACCTTGTTCTCATACAAGTTTGACGTATATAATAAACCTAGTGAAAATGACAAACTATGCTCAAAACTGACTTTGTTATTTTTCCAAGGCATTCAGATAATTATCTTGAAGTGAATCCAATTCTCAAAATCATAAACTTAAATATCCACAATAAACTTCGAGGAAAAATTTATTTGAGCAACAAATAATTTCTAGTGAATTCTTTCTTAAAACTAGGGATTATTTCACTATAAAATTCTTAACTAAATAGATAAAATTGCTAAAATAGTTAAACCAATTTTGGTGGCTTAGCTATTTCAATGCCAATTTGATGATATCATTTTTGTAAACTGATATCATACAGAACTTGGCCTTGTTTTAAAACCCCTTAATTGTAATCTTAACAGTAATTCCACAAATACAATTAAAATGAAATCAATAGTTTGATCTCAATTGAACAAAACCTACTGAAGTAGAAGATGTATTGTATGTTGTTTGATGTATTACATTGGTGTGGTATGCCTTGTGTTGATTGTCCCTCTTGTTTGATTGCATGTGTAATCACTGATGACAATAGTTGCAATTGTACCGACGACAAGAAGAACAGATCATCTTATTATTATGGTATTCTAAGAAGAAGTCGAAGGAAATATATGCCATATTGATGATCACAGACAAGCCACCTTCTTTCTCATAAGCCCATGTCCTACTATTTTACTTATGCATGTTTCACCTACTTGTTTATACAAAAGGCATTGTTTAACTATACTATGTTTTATATGTGGGAAAGTTTGGCTCCTCCAAACCATTACCACTTAGTACCCCTAGGTACATCCCGTTGATGAAACCTACTTGCCCCTAGTAAAATATGTGGTGTATAATACCACCCTCCCCTGGAGACCCCGCTTTAGCCAAAGCAAAACTATAGGATGGGAAGACCCCGGAAAAAGTTTTAAAAAGGATTTATTATAAAACCTTGGTGAGGTTTTACCCACCAATTATGTTGAGAAAACAAAATGTTTTGGTTTTCAAAATGATGCTAGAGCTGAGAAGCAAAAATGTTTACAAAAATGCACCCGTTTCTTTATAGTTTTGCTAGAACAATTAACCCGTGCAACCACATTACCCTGAAATGGGATGGGGATTGACTTGATGCTTGTCTACTCTGGTATGGTATTCTACACAACTACTTATATGATATCACATCTCCCGAATAACGTGATTCCCTTACAAAAAGGGCATTTTTATTACAATGCCTTGGGGAAGTAGACCCGCCCATATGAGTGCTCGAGCGATACTATGAGCCTCTCATTGAAAGTGCACCACTCCTGAAGTAGTTGGTGGTGCTCCGGTTGGTCCACGTGGTACCCGACGTCCTAGTGTTGAGAGGAACAACTCATAGGGTAGGGCAGATACCACAGTGGGAATCCTGACAGTTTCGACCGGGTACTCGACCCATGTTTAGTACGGATCAGGGCAGGGTATCCAGATGGTATGGGTTAAGTGTACAACCTCTACAGAGTGTAAGTCTATTCGAATATCCGTGTCGGCGGTCATGGACGTTTGGGAAGGTTGTTGTAAAGCAGTGTCAGTTTTGTTTTCAAAAAGGACTTCGGAAAGATATAGTTTTCAAAACCTGGTTGTTTGAAGGACGCTAGTGAAGGCGATGTGATCCCGAAGTATCATATAAGATGGAGAACCTGGCCGAGTGAAGACCGTGGAGATGAAATAGTGGAACCCAGTCCTAGTTTCCAAAAAAATATCAAAAAGGTCTTCAAAATGTTTTACCAAAGATGCTATATCTATAAGACAAACTATTTTAGAAAAGACCCTCTCTTGGAGCCATCCTACTCCCACAGCCATATTGCATATCCCCTTGTTTTGTCTCTCTTAAGGTGGTTTACGATTACATTCAATGTACTCACCAGCAATTTTCCCTAGCTATTAACTTGGTCAGGTATGAGAGGAACAGAAGAAGGTGACGTTGATGACTTTGGGAGCTATGACGTTCTCCCAGTCAGGGCTCGGCTCGACGCTTCTATAAGTTTTGTTGATGATGACTAATATAGCCATAATGGCAAATGAGGTAGGACTTTTATCCGCTTAAGTAATGGGTATATTCTTTGATACTTTCCGTTATGCCCACGTCTCACTAATCATGGGAACGTAAATTGTAGGTATAACGAGGAATGCTCGGATTCTAAATCCGGGGTCCCACAATTGCTATAGAGCGGTGCTGGTTTTGATTTATAAAAAGGATTTTCGGAAAATAAAGAGTTTTCTAGAAAGGGTGGTCTGAAGTACCCCCAAGGAAGTTAGGTGATATCGAAGGATCAAGGAAGATGAAAACCCTGGTCAAGTGAGGACCAAGAAGATGAAATAGGGTGACCCAATCCTAGTGTTTTCCAAAGACTTTAAAAATTTATTCAAAATGTCTTATAAAAGTTTTCAACAAAGATATGGGCATGCTATATCTACAAGAGAAACTATTTTAGAAAAGAACCTCTCGTGGATCCCTCTTACTACCAAAGCCATATTGCATATCCTTTATCTTTATTCTTTTAAGGTGGTTTGCAAGTACATTCAATGTACTCACTAGCATTGTCCCTGGCTATTAACTTGGTCATATTTTGGAAGTAAGCAAAGAAGAAGGTGACGTCGACGACTATGCGAGATAGGACGTTCTCCAAGTCAGATGCATATAGGTTATGTCGGAGATTTTTCCTGTGAAGGAACTAGGTTCCAACGATCCCAAGGTTCGAGAGGGTGTTGAACACGCATTTTCAAGGAGCCTTGGAAACAGTGTCGATGGCAAAACTGTAATCACGGTAGAGAGGAGACAGATGTTTTTTCCCAGGTTCAGGACCCTCATGAGGAGGTAAAGCACCTACTCCTGCTTGGTTGTATTGATCGCTTGGCTTCCCGAGGGTACAATGGAGGATGAATGTCTAGGGTTTAGATCGCTAAGGATTGACCATTCTAAGGTAGGGGTGGAGCCCTTATATAGGGCGGCATCAGGCCTCTTCCCTAGCCTTTGGGCGGGAAGGGCGTCCATAGTGCCTCCCCTTGAGGACCCGGTCTAGGAGGCTACTTTACGTGGACTTGGTCCAGCTCACCCTGCTTCGCTCCGTCCTCCTGTAAAGAGTCCTTCTCCAACATCGCTTGTCCTCATCTGGCGCTCTCTGCTTTCCCCTTATATCACTAGAATGGCAATATAGGTGTCTCCCGTCACGAGGTCGGTCGTCTTTTCCCTGCAAATAGGGGGGTAGACCGAGTATTCTTTACCGCAGTGGTTGTCGTTGCAAGGACGTTGTATTCTCTTCTAGAGTGAAAGGTAGAACCCTGCTTGGAAAAGTTACTATATTACCTCGGAGGCGCTCCGGGGCATCCGATGCATGAGGGCGCATCGTGACAGTGTGGTAGGCCACCTGACGAGGTTTAATCTCGTCAATGCCCATTGTTATGGACTTGGGTTTTGGAGAAGATGGGGATGCTGGAGATCGTGGCACGGCTAACAGACAAGCAACCAGGGGACACGAGATTTACCCAGGTTCAGGCCCCCGGAGGGAAAACCCTACTCCTGCTTGTCTGCTCTTGATTACGGTGGAACCGAAGGTTACAGGGTGCGCAGATTCGATCTGGCGTGGATGCGTGTGCGAAAATATGAGTCGAGAGATCTAGGACGTGCCCTCCTGGCCTTTATATAGACTTAGGCAGGTCCCGGGCATAGTCCTAGTCGGTTACAAGTTCTAGGGTTTTACCCCTTTGAATTTCCTATCTCCTCTAGTCTTGCTCTCCAAGGATCCGAAGGCGTCATGGGCCTTGGCCACCCGAAAATCTCCATGGGCCAGCGCATGTCTGCTGTGGGCCTTCCTTGGGCTGGACCAGGTATGCTGAAGTCACGTACCCGTAGGGTATAACCATGTCAGTAGCCCCCGAGTGTTCAGTCGAATCGTAGATTCGGCTGAGGACTCTTCCATCCTTCGGGTGCAGATATATGTTAATAGTACATGTGTGTAGGGATTGTTGATGCGTGTGCCTGACTCACCCGATGGATCAGGGTCAGTTAACTGTCTTAGGACGAAACAACACGATCTTCTTCAGGTTCGGGTCCCTCAACCCGGACCTGGAACATATGCTGGCGTAATTCGACTCAGGCCGCGGAGGACTTACAGGAGTGGAATTCCAGTGATTTTAATTGGTGTACCCAACGCGTCCGTCGGGATTTTTCATCGTACCTGCTGGTACGGATTCATACTAGCAGAGCGCAGTCAGGTGCGTTGCCAGGCCATCAGATGATATCTGCAGGTCTTATCTTTGCATCGCAGACGCAACATCCAAACATTTATCACCTCGGAGGTGCTTCGGGTGCCCAAGGAGATTGTCACTCACTTAGTGTTTTGTTGGGGCAGAGTTGCCAAAAAGTTTATGCGTGCGGATCCGGAAGATCGCAGTCGAAGATTTCATAGGGTGCGCGACCAGCGCTTCCTATGGGAGTAGCCCCCAAGTTTCTGTTCGAGTCGTAGACTCGAGCGGAGACTTTAGTTCAAGCATTGTTTCTGTCGTTAAGTCCGTAGGACTCGAAAATTTTCGGATGCTTAAATCCATCCTCCCTATGGGAGTAGCCCCCGAGTCCGTAGTGGAGTCGTAGACTCGACGTAGGACTCAGAGAAGTAATTTGTCCTTATTTGTTCTGTCGGCCAGCGCTCCTGATAGGAGTAGCCCCCTAGTATTTAGTCGAATCGTAGATTCGAGTGAGTACTCTTAGCTGTGGAGCCGAAGTGGTGCTAGTATAGCTTTTGATGACGTCAGTGCTTACGATCGATGACCTCAAGCGTCTGCTACGCTAGAGATGACTTGACTGGACGAAGCGTGGGTCCCACTTGCTGACTTTGCATTGACCGGTCACGCGCGGCGTGGAGATGATTACGGCGTCTCCTCGATTTCTGCGCGTAGTGGACGGCGTGGTAACGACGGTTCGTTTTGGTGCTGACACGTGTACGGCCAGATCTACCATTGGCGTTAGGTCTTCTCGATGGACGGCCAGCGTGCGTCGTCTTCGCTGTTATAATCCTTGGTGAAATCGTGGTTTGTTTTTCACCACACCAGTTCATCTATTCACTGCCTCCTTGTTCTTGAACTACTCTTGCTGCGCGCTGAGATTTTCTTCAACATTTCCTCTGTTCTTTCTGCTTTGGCATCGCCGCCACCGCCGTAGCGCCATGGGGAAAACAAAGAAGTCCTCATCTGTGGTTGGGACCAGCGCTGCCGTAGGCAAGAAGGGCACCGCCGCTGCTCGCGTCACCGATGGTGGCTGGCGGCGATCAGAGACGCGGGAGAGCGATCTCCGCAAACTGCGTGAGCGGGGCCTGATCCTGCAAGATACGACGGCCGTCAGACTCCTCAGCAATGAGGTAATCCCCCGTCCCCCTCTGGGTACCGGGTTATGTTTCTTGCCTTCGTTTCGCGTGGGTTTTCGTATCCAGTCCATGACTTCCTTCGTGGACTGCTCTTCTTCTATGGGGTTCAACTCCATCATCTGTCTCCCAACTCCCTTCTCCACATTGCGTGTTTTATCACGCTTTGCGAGTGTTGGCTTGGCATTGAGCCGCATTTTGGCCTCTTCCGGAAGCTTTATTCCGTGAAGAGGCAGTCTGGTTCAGATGGTGTGTATCCCATTGGGGGTTTCATCATCTCCCTCAGTCCCAATGTGCAATTCTTTTCCTTTTCCATGTCCGAATCTGTCCAGTACTGGCGGAGGCGATGGTTTTACATCCGTGACTCCGTATTGCCTGGGCAAGATTTTGGTCTTGTTCTCTTTGACCCCTCCCAAAAGATTGAGAAGAAAAGGTCTTGGAAAAACCAAATCTTAGACGGTGAGGTGGAGGAGATAGAGGCCCTTTACCGTCGGGTGGAGGATCTCCAACTGATTCCTGAGAAGGAGGTGAACGGCGTGGACATCATCCGGACGTTTCTTGAGTGTCGGGTGCAGCCTCTCCAAGCGAGGGCGCACCCGATGTTTCTTTATTCTGGGCGCCGTGATCCGACAAGGGTTTCGAGTGAGAAAATCTCCGAGTCAAGTCTTGACAAGGATCTTCGCGTGCTGCTGAAGTTCAAGGCCGGAGAAGAACTCCCGGGGAAGTCGCTGACTCCTCCCTTTTCTTCGACGTTGGCCGTGCCGAAGGTGTAGATTTGTGCACGTAGTGCTCCCCCTTTTTTTGTTGGGTGTGTATTTGTTTCCTCTGTTTGCTAACAAAGTTCTTTCTCTTCTTGCAGAGCTTCAAAGTGCCGGGCATGGTACCACCATTGCCCGAAAGGTATCCGAATGCCCCGGATAATGAAGTGGTGGATTCCGTATCCGAGCTTCCGTCGGCGCGATCTCCAGCGGAGGATGCTGACGAGTCGAGTGAGGACCATACGCGCAAGCGATCACGGAGCTCGAGCGAGTCTTCGGATGCCTCGACTCCTCCGACTCCTAGAAATCCTCGGGGCCTTGAGCGTCATAGTGATGGTCATGGAGGCTCTTCTTCTCCCCTTCCTGCCATTCCTGTGCGGGCTGTTGCGCCGCACCCGCCAGCAAAGCGGAAGAAGGAAGAACAGAAGGAGGAGAAGAAGGAAGAGAAGAAAGAGGAGAAAAGGGCCCGAAGGGCTTCTCCTATCTTCGACCTGAGCGCATTGGGCTCGTAAGTTTTCTTGTTGTATTGTTGTTCTTTGCCCTTTATGATTTTTGCACCTGTGTTGATTGGTTCGTATGCAGGCAATCCTCCCACGACTCCAGTGATGGTGCGCGAGAGATGATGGGGGAGTCGAACATTGCGTCGCCTCCTCCTCAGACGGTGGCGACTTCGGGTGGCGCCGCTCCAGATCCTCCTGTGCGGGAGGGGCTGGTGGTTGCGCCTCAGAATTTCGCAGGCGGGCCTTCGGGCTCGCCTTTGGAGCATGTAAGTTTTCTACTTCCTGTCACGGGGGAAGCCCCTGAGTGTCTTCGGATGCTAATGTTGTTGTTACTCCTTTGTGTTGGGCGTAGCCCCCGAGTCCTTTTCTTACTGCCATTTCCTTTTCCTGCAGCCTTTTGTACAAGAGGCCAAACGGCTGGTGGAGGAACGCCTGGCGCTGGAGGCGAAACTCCGGCTGCTTCAAGGTACCCATCTACCTTTTAGCACCTTTCTTGTTTATCCTGGTCTTGTTCTTTGACACTTGCTTGTTTTAAATGCAGAGGAGCATAACGACTCTCTCCGTGAGGTTGATGCTCTTAAAAAGAGCCTTGGCCAATCGGAGCAGAAGGCCGAAGCCGCCGCTGGTGCGAAAGAGCGCCTTGAGCTGGAGCTGACGAAGGCAGCCGAAGCGAAAGAGCGTCTGCAGCAGGAGGCCGCAGATCGTGAGGAGCAGCTGGCCACCGTTGCGGCTGCTCGTGAAAGAGGGGTGGCAGAGAAGCTCATGGCTGCTGCCAAGGCTATTTCGGGTGAGTGCTAGCTTTTGTACTTGTTTCTTTTTCTACGGATCTTCTTCTATGCTGCCTTTCTTCATGTTTTTCTTCGTTTTTGTCTCAGATGCCGCAGGCATCGAGTTCGACCGTGGTGCTCTGGAGCACGGGAGTGCTCTAGATGATGCCACTGTGGCGGTCGAAGACCGCTGCAGCACCGTCGTCAACTCCCTTGCCAAGGCGAAAGAGGTCCTTGGTCGCTTCTACCAGGAGCTCTTCCCGAAGGGCGCAGCCTTGGATGATGTGGACGCTCTGGCAGAGGCTCTGTCAGCCGAAGCGCCTGCGCCATACAAGTGCAAGCAGAAGGGCATCGGCGCGTCCGTCGGGCTGGCGATGGCCTTGGCGGCTGGAGCGGAGCTGGACTTGCCCCAGATCACCTCTAGGATGCCGACGACTGCGGATGGATCCGAGGTAGCCTTCGCTGCCTACTCCGCTCGCTGTAGACGATATGGGCCCAAGCTCATTGACTTGCTGTCTGAGTACGCACTGCGGCAGCAGGGCGAGGCCAAAGCTAGGCAGTCTGGCTCCGAGGCGACTCAGTGTCCTGCACCTTAGGCATAGTAGACGTAGGGTAGTGTGTAGTCTACTTTTGTTGTAAATATCTTTTGTAGTACCGTCCTTGTGCCACGTAGTGGCCTTATATATTTAATGAATTCCTCCGAGTTGTGCTCAATCCTTGGCTGAATGTCTGTGTGCCTTCTTTTTTCTGCTGCTATAGGTTCCTTCGGGTGCTGACCCGGCTGATACTTCATCCGCAAAGCCCGTGCGACCATCGTTGGATGATTCCTTGCAGCTCACTTTCCTTCGAGATCGCGTGCGTAGTTTGGAGAGGGAATTGCTCGGGTTGCGTGGTCGCGCCGACGTTTGGAAGTCCAAGGCGGATCGTGGTGCAGCCAGAGAGGAGTACCTGATGGCGGAGCTCGGTCGGCTATCCGAGCAGCTGCAATGTAAGTTGATCCTTGTTTCGGGTTGTAGCTTAGTTCTTCGGGTGAGCCTGCTGGCCTTATTCTTGTCTTGTGCGATTGTCGCAGGTGCGAATCTTGCTCCGAGGGAAGAAAAAGAGCGTGTCGTTGTTCGGGTCAATTGCTTGATTCAGAAGGACATGGAGGCCGGCGGCTTCTTCTGGATGGATCGCGATCGCGCCATGGTTCTGGCGACGGTGCAGGATCGTGTCTATCAGGTTTCGCGGGTGCTCCGCCAGGTGCAGACATCACTTTCCTCGGTGCTGCACGTCATGTTTCCTTTGGATGCCGTGCCGACGACCCTCGCAGGTCTTCTGTCGAGGTTTCGGAGTGCCAGCAATGTCAAGGAGCTGGTGCGGCAGCAGCTCGTCGCAGGGGTGAAGGCTGCCTTGTCTCTTGTGAGGGTGCACCGCCCTGACGTAGATTTGGCTGCTGTGGCAACTGGGCCACCTCTTCGACTGGATGGTGGCGAGTGGAACATGCGTCCGCATTACGCGGCTGTAAGGCAGTACGCCGAACAGATTGTAGATTTGTTTGAGCAGCGTGCTCAGGTTATTCTTCAGAATAGGTAGGACCTGAAAATATACAGATAGATGTAAAATTTGTATATTGCGGTTGGGCGTTTTGTGCCCTTTGTTGTAAAGGTTTGCTTGTTTGTGAGCACGCAGTGCTTTGATTGAGTACGTGTCCTTTTTGTTTGCCTGACGTGGTTAGCTACTCAGGTGTACACGTTTGGTCCTCAGTCGATTAAATCGTGAGGTGGGGGGAGCCCCTGAGTGCGTATGTAGCATGTAGTAAAGTTGCAGAAAAATAGTCAACCGAAGGTTGGGGGCGAGACACTTAGCTTTATTTATATCGTAATGGAGAAGGTACATGGTTCGGCTGAGTAGCCTTGGCTGAAAGCCTTATTGAAAGTAAAAGTGGGTAGGTTGCTACGGGTAGAATCGTCGCAGGTGCGAGATGTTCCATGGGTTGGAGTATGCGACTCCAGACTCCACGTGTTTGAGGCGATAGGCGCCACCTGGGATGACTTCGGTGATGACATAGGGTCCTTCCCATGGTGACTCGAATTTATTCGGTCGCTTCTGCTTGAGCCGTAAGACGAGGTCTCCTTCGACGAAGGACCTTGGGCGCAGCCGGCGGCCGTGGTAGTTGCGGAGACTTTGCTGGTACACCGCTGATCTAGCTGCTGCTATATCCCGTGCTTCGTCGAGTGTGTCGACGGCATCTTCGAGTGCAGCCGTGGATTCGGCATCGCTGTAAGCGACGACTCGTGGAGCCTGGTGGCGTACTTCGGCTGGTAGCACGGCCTCAGCTCCGTGCACCATGAAGAATGGTGTGTAGCCGGTGGAGCTGTTTGGCGTAGTCCATAAGCTCCACAGGACATACGGTAGCTCTTTCGTCCAGTTTCCAGCTTTGTGCTCGAGTGAGCTCATGAGGCGCTTCTTGATGCCGGCGCCGATTAGGCCGTTGGCCTTTTCCACTTGCCTATTTGTTTGCGGGTGTGCCACTGAGGCATACGTGATATTGATCCCGAGGCCTTCGCAGAAGTCCTGGAATTCTTCGGAGATGAAGTTCGATCCGTTGTCGGCGATGATGTTGTGCGGTACGCCGAACCTGTAGACAATGGATTCGAAGAATTTGACGGCGGTTTTGCCCTTCGGGTTGGTGACTGGCATGGCCTCGATCCACTTGGTGAATTTGTCGACTGCGACCAGGAGGAAGACGTGTCCCCCTTTCGAGGACTTTGGCAGTTTGCCGATCATGTCGAGGCCCCATTGGGCAAAAGGCCAGGCTATGGGTATGGGTCGAAGTTCAGACCCAGGTGCGTGCGGTTTGTCGGCGAACCGTTGGCACCCGTTGCATCTTCGGATGATGTCCTTCACGTCGCTCATGGCCGTTGGCCAATAGAATCCTGCTCGTAGAGCCTTGGCGACAAGGGAGCGGCTGCCTGCGTGGTGGCCGCAGATGCCCTCATGGATATTCTGGAGTATGGCCTTGCCGTCGTCGATGGTGACGCACCGTTGTGGTACACCCGTAATGTTGCGTTTGTACAGCTCGCCGTTGATGATGGTGAAGGATTTTGACCGACGAGATATGCGCCGGGCATCTGTCGGGCTGTCAGGCAATTCTCCGTTTATCAGGAACTGGAGGTATGGACGTGTCCAAGTTTCTTCGACTGCCATGACCTGCATCAGGTTGACCATGGCAACTTCGGTATCCAACTTTTCGGGTCCTTCATGACCTTCGGGTAGCGTAGTCCCCGAGTGTTCTACTTCTTCGGGTGATCCCTTGGGGAATTTCCGCTTGATGGATGGCACACAGATCTGTTCGAGGAACACACCTGGTGGTACCTTTGCACAAGTGGAGCCGATGTTGGCGAGTCTATCGGCCTCCTCGTTGCTCTCTCTTCCAACGTGCTGAAGTTCGCAGCCGTCGAATTCTCCTTCGAGTGCGTTGTATAGCGCGTGGTACGCGATCATGTTTTCGGCGTGTGCGTCACACTCATTCATCGTCTGCTGTACGACAAGGTTGGAGTCACCATAGATGACCAGGCGCGTTGTGACGCATATTTTTTCCATCTTCATGCCATGGATGAGGGCTTCGTATTCGGCCTCGTTCTTGGAGGCTCTGAATTTCATCCGAAGAACGTACTTCATCTTGTCACCTTGCGGGGAGGTCAGTATGACTCCTGCCCCTGCTCCGGCTTCGCGCTTGGAGCCGTCAAAATGCATTGTCCAGGACTGCGACATGTCTGGGGTGTCAGGCAGCTGCAGCTCCATCCAGTGCACCAGGAAGTCCGGAAGGACTTGAGATTTGATTGCGTGTCGCTTCTCGTAGACGATGTCCAAGGGTGATAGTTCAATGCCCCACAGAGCCACGCGTCCTGTGGCCTCTGGGTTATTCAGGATGCTGTTCAGGGGTGCCTCGTTGACGACCATCACCTGATGCTCCTGGAAGTAGTGGCTCAGTCATCGAGCCGTCATGAATACGCCATAGGCTAGCTTCTGGTAGTGCGGGTACCGCTGTTTTGTTGGAGTGAGTACCTCGCTGAGGTAGTAAATTGGGCGCTGGACCCCGTGGGTCTTGCCTTTTTCGGGCCGTTCAACCACGAGTACGGTGCTGACCACCTGGTGTGTGGCTGCTATGTACATCAGTAGGGGCTCGCGCTCCTTTGGCGTGACCAAAACGGGCGAGGTGGAGAGGAGCCGCTTGAGGCTTTCGAATGCGTCGTTGGCTTCTGGTGTCCATTCGAACTTGTCTGCCTTGCGCATCAGCTGGTAGAATGGTAGGGCCTTCTCGCCCATGCGGCTGATGAACCTGCTTAGTGCCGCTACTCTCCCTGTGAGCTGCTGAACGCCCTTGAGGTTTTTCGGCTTCTCCATTGTCATGATGGCTTTGATTTTCTTCGGGTTCGCCTCGATCCCTCGTTGAGAGATGAAGTACCCGAGTAGCTGACCCGAGGGGACGCCGAAGGCTCACTTTTCTGGATTGAGCTTGATCCTGTAGCGATCAAGGTTGTCGAACGTCTTGCGGAGATCGTCGATAAGTGTCCTTGCCTCCTTGGTTTTTATTACTATGTCGTTGACATAGACTTGGACGTTGCGACCGATCTGGTCCTTGAGGCAGGCCTGCATGCATCGCTGGTACGTGGCACCCGCGTTCTTTATCCCAAAGGGCATTGTGTTGTAGCAGAATACTCCGAACGGTGTGATGAACGCTGTTTTCTCTTGATCTTCGACCTTGAGTCGAATCTGGTTATAGCCTGAGTAGGCGTCGAGGAAGGAGAGTTTCTCACAACCTGCAGTCGAATCGATGATCTGGTCGATCCGAGGAAGAGGGAAGTGGTCCTTTGGGCAATGCTTATTCAGTGATGTGAAGTCCACACACATCCGCAGGATGTCCGTGTTCTTCTTCGGGACCATCACCGTGTTCGCAAGCCACTCGCTTTCTTTGATTTCCCTGATGAAGTCTGCAGCGAGCAGTCTATTGATTTCCTTGCCGATAGCTTCGGCTCGTGGCTCCGACAGTCTTCGGATGGACTGCTTGACCGGCTTGGTGTCTGGAAAGACATTGAGTGCGCGCTCGGCGAATTCCCTGGGAACTCCTGGCATATCTGCCGGACACCAAGCGAAGATTTCCCAGCGCTCACGGAGGAATTCGACGAGCGCGCCTTCCTATGCGGCGCTGAGGTCGTTGGCGATCAGCGCCGTCTTGGAGGCATCAGTCGGGTGGACCTGCACTTTCTTGGTGTTGACGGTGGAGTCGAAGGACATGTCAGGTGCGTTCTTCCTTGTGACTGGGGGTAGCCCATTGTCCGTCACCTCGCGGAGCCTTACAAGCTCGTCTTGCATGCCGAAAGACTGGGAGATTTTGTTGAAATCCCTGTCGCATTGGTCCGATCGGGTGAAGCTCCCGTGGACTGTGATGATGCCCCTTGGTCCTGGCATCTTGAGTAGTAGGTATGCGTAGTGTGGGACGGCCAGGAACCTTGCGAATGCTACACGCCCTAGGATGGCGTGATATTGCGACGGCCAGTCCACCACTTCGAATTCTAGGCACTCCTGCCGAAAGTTGTCCGGCTTCCCGAAGATGACGTCGAGCCCTATTTTGCCCAGGGGGAATATGCCCTTCCCTGGGACAATGCCGTGGAACGTTGTGTCTGATTGTTCCAGGCTGCATTGCGGGATCCGCATAGCCGCTAGAGTACTTGCGAACATTAGGTTGATGCCGCTGCCGCCGTCCATGAAGACGCGACTCATCTCGAAGCCTCCGATCTGCGCCTCCAGCACCAGGGCAGCATGACCTGGGCGAGGGATTTGGCAAGGGTGATCCGCGCGAGTGAATGTGATGCAGGACTCCGATCCGCTGAGGTACTCAAGGATTGCAGGCGGAGTTGCCACGGCCAAGTTGATTTGTCGGGTGATTTTCTTCTGCACCCTGTTTGTGGGGCGTCCCTTCTGGATCATATTTAGTGCTCCTTTTGGCGGGGGGTATGCGACCCCGGCGTTGTTTTGTGCTGGTGCGACTGGTTGATTTGGGCCTCCAATAGGCGGCGGTGGAGGAGCTCCGTGTGCTATTTCACCTGGCGCAGGTGCGTTTCCGAACGCGGGAATTGGAGCTTGTTGCCTCATCTGCACCATGCCTTCGCTGAGTTTCTGGAACTCGCGGCAGTCCTTGAGCATGTGACTGGCTTTCTTTTTGCCATCCTGTTTGTCGATGTAGAAGTGGATGGTGCATGGACCCGAAAGTTTGTCGAATGCTGAGGGTCCGTTATCGCGGTCGCGGCGTTGCCACGACTGCGTTGATCGTCCGTTGTCGCGGAAGTTTCCGCTGCGGTATCCTCCGCTGTTACGGCTGTTGTCGTTACGGCGGTCGGCGTAGCCGGCCGCGACCATGTCGGGTCCGTCGCGGTCCTCATAGACGCGCGATCTCCTCTTGCAGCGGCGTTCGCGTCTTCGGCCGTAGTCATCCTCTTCATATGATTGCGCTCGCTGGATGCAATCTTCGCCGTCTGCCCAACTGTTGGCGATTTCCATGAGGTGGTCGAGTGTCTTGGGCTTTACATGCCCAAGTTCCTCCTTGAAGTCTGGGTGTTTGACGCCGTCCCTGAAGGCGTCGACGGCCCGCTCTTCGGAGATGTGTGCTGCTGAGTTCTTGGTTGTAGACCAGCGTAGTATGTACGAGCGAATAGATTCACCCGTTCTCTGAGTGCAGGCTCGCAACTCTTCGATTGAGGCGGGCCTCTTGCTGGTGCCTTTGAAATTTCGGATGAAGCTGTAAGCGAGCTCCTCCCAGCTTCGGATGGATCCTGATGATAGGCTGCTAAGCCAGACCCGCGCCGCGCCTGTCAGCTGCAGCTGAAGGCATTGCATGGCGGTTTCTTTGTTGCCTCCGTGAAGCTTGACGGATGACAGATGGTCACTGAGGTAGGACTTTGGATCTTGCGTGTCGTTGAACTTCGGAGTATCCGAAGGAAGCTTGAAGTTGCGTGGCATCTGTGTTCGCCCAACGGATCTGCTGAAGCATCGAGCTCCGCAGAGTTCTCCTTCGTCTTCATCCATCTCAGATTCGGAGGAGCATGCGCGTTTAGCGCGTGCTTTGTCGATCTTGCGCTGTGTAAGCTTGTCTCAGGCGTCGTAGTCGCGTTTATGGCGGTGCGAGCTCTTCTTCCTTCGAGGAAGATCGTGCTCCTCTTCCTCTTCGGATGAGGGGGTGGGACTCCGGTCGCGCCTTTCTTCTTTGGCTCCGTAGGAGCGTCTTCGTGGAGCGCAGCTCCGATTAGTCCTAGTCCGGTGAGTGCGGACCTATGCATGGCCCTTTTCGGGTCCCCCTCCGGTGGTGGGTGAGCCGCGAGATACGCAGTGGCTGCCATGATCGCAGCTTGTGGTGTCTTCAGGATGATGTTGCCGTCGGCATCCATATCCATGAACGATGTGTGGAGAGTTCGGGTCACGTCGCGCCGCTCCTTGGGATCCATGTTTTCCACCCGTGAGCGCTGCTTGTTTCCCTTGTTTCCGTTTGTGCTAGAGCCGGGTGCAATGGCGGAGAGCGCAGCTCGTCGTGCACTGGTCTCAGAGGCTGCTTGCTTGCGCTTGTCGAGCGTCTCCTGCATCTTGACTTGTTTCTTGTGTTCCTCGATGAGGAGGTAGTGGTATGCCATCAGTAGGTCATGTGAGGCGTCTGCAGGTAAAACGATGTCGCCTGCGACAGCACGGCGAGCCTGGACCCATCCTTCTTTGCTAAGTTGGATGACGTGGCCGTTGCTTTCCCTGTTGGGTGGGAGGGACTAGCTTCTTCTGTTTTCGCCGTTTTCGCCGTTTCGATTGGGCGGCGGGTTGGGCGTTTCCTCGTCGGTTTGGATGACTGCGGCGCACAGATAGCGCTTGCAGATTGGTCGGCTGCTGCCGCAGCTTTCGGATCCGGAACCGTAGGTCCCTTCATCGGAAGGTGGGTCGCACAGATCGGAGTTGCAGCTGCTGCTGCTGTAGAACTCATCTGTCGATGGTGACGTGCGTAGCACGGGGTGTGGAGCCCACGAAGCGGGCCTGATTGATGGCACGGGCACCCGCTCAGGGAGGCGGAGGGTGCCAGTTTGTCCCACCTGGAAGCAGAAGCTCCCGAACAAAATTTCGAGTCCGTTGCCTACGGGCTCGAAATCCTTCATGGTGGCCAGCGAGGGGGCGGTGAAGTCGAAAGCGCCGAAGAGGAGGTGATTCTCCGTCGCCGCGGAGTTGTAGATCAATCGGGTCGGAACCGTCATGACCGCACAATCAGCAGCCCCAGTTCCCACAGACGGCGCCGATTGACGAGGTTTAATCTCGTCAATGCCCATTGTTATGGACTTGGGTTTTGGAGAAGATGCGGATGCTGGAGATCGTGGCACGGCTAACAGACAAGCAAGCAGGGGACACGATATTTACCCAGGTTCAGGCCCCCGGAGGGAAAACCCTACTCCTACTTGTCTGCTCTTGATTACGGCGGAACCGAAGGTTACAGGGTGCGCAGATTCGATCAGGCGTGGATGCGTGTGCGAAAATATGAGTCGAGAGATCTAGGACGTGCCCTCCTGGCCTTTATATAGACTTAGGCAGGTCCCGGGCATAGTCCTAGTCGGTTACAAGTTCTAGGGTTTTACCCCTTTGAATTTCCTATCTTCTCTAGTCTTGCTCTCCAAGGATCCGAAGGCGTCATGGGCCTTGGCCACCCGAAAATCTCCATGGGCCAGCGCATGTCTGTTGTGGGCCTTCCTTGGGCTGGACCAGGTATGTTGAAGTCACATACCCGTAGGGTATAACCATGTCACCACCTCCGGCGGCGCTGTCGCTCAAGATTCCCTTCCTCAAGAGGCGAGTACCTCGCATGACCAGGGCTTCATCAAATGTGGGGACTTGGCACCCTAGTTGCTAGGGCCTCGACAGTAGCCCCTAAGCACTTTCTCTACATGTGTCCCTGCGAGGACTCGAAGGGGTAGGCGGACCTAGATGTTGGACGGGCCGCGCACTTGCTAAGTGAATAAAGACTAGGCAACCGTAGATGCTGGATGTGAATCCCAAGCAGTCGCACAATCTTCATCCGTAGATTCGGAGTGCACAATCCATGCTCCAGGAGGTGTTCCCATGATGCAATGACGTGCTGGGTCCAGCGGTTAATAGCACATGCACGATGTAGCGACGCGTGCTTTCACCTGGCCTGGTTAAATTAGAGAGAAAGGGGGAAGAATCTTTTCACCTCCATGCCACTGCTCATCATATTCCCTTCAAGCGCAACTGTGTCAAAGCTTTATCTTCTTCATGGCACCCCGGCGTTTCTCGGCTGCGGAAAAGGGGAAGGAAATGATGTCCGGGATGGAGGAGGCCACTCCGGCGAAGTGCTACCGGGCTCGACCACATGGGGGCGGCTCCTGGCCCCACGAGAGTCGTTCCGCAACTCCCGGGAGGGACAGGTCCGCCCCGCCATGCATGAACAGACCTGCCGGGACTACAGTCATCCTTTCCGCTTGTTCGAGGTGGGGGATCGCCTTTCTCCAAAGGCCGAAGACAGGAGCAACTCCGAACCGGCAGCTGATTTCTTCCTCATCCTAAAGGAGGATGACTAGTCCTCCAGGGTGCGCCTTCCCACGTGCTTCACCCTTGCGGCACAGGGCCGCTATGGGGGGCACGTGCGCCTGAGGCATTCCGAGGGTAGTGGAGAGTGGTCTGTGGGAGTTGAGACTCCCTCGCCGGGGGTCTACTTTTACTCTAGCTGGAAGAGCTTCATATGCTACCACGAGATCGGTCGCGGCTCCATCCTTTGGTTCAGGTGTGACACCAAGAAATATTTCTAGGTGGTGGTGTATGACCCGATGTCGTGCCGCGTCGACTATCCCCTTCGCTTGTGAGAATCTGGTGGAAAAAAGGGGCGCTACCGTCACGGGGCCACTAATGAGCCGTGGCCCCCTGCCCCAGGAATAGTTGTGTTGTAGATCCTTTTGCCTTACTCCCGTTAGCGTGGCTTGTAATGAGCCTCTCTAAGAGGACCCTTGTAATGGGAGTGGTGTGGTATTGATGACGAGTAATCCATGGAGGGGTCCTCACAGTGCGTGTTTTGAGACGTGGGGTAATGCGGAAGGTTGGCAGGTACGAGGTAACACAGCTTACCTAGGTTCAGATCCCACGATGGTAGCGGAATCCTACTCTTGCTATAGATCACTATAATGGCAATACGCCGAGTTACAGAGATCAGTTCGCTGTGCGCGATATGAGTTGAGTTATGCTCTAAAGGCTCCTCTAGGTCCGGCTTATAAGGACACCAAATCCTAGGGTTATAGGGAAAGTCCTAGCCGGACAGGTTACAAAGTCCTACATGGTATACAACTAGTCTAATGTGTCTTGCACTCCAAGGCTCCGGGTACGTTGATGACTCCACCGTAGGCTTCCTTTTATCCGGCATGGGCCTCCCTTCTAGATCCATCTAACTGGGCCGCCCAGCAGGCCATAGTTCCTGCTACCAACTGTGGGCCACCTGGGTTATCCGGATTAGAGACATGCAATGGTGATACCCATTTAGCATATCCCCAACAGTAGCCCCTGGAGAACTCCGAGATCTTGCGATGTCTTGCCTCTTCAAGTTGGATGCTCCGTCTAGATGAATGTTGGAAATTTGTCAAGCAATATCTTGTAGTCCTCCCAAGAACCCTGCGATGCTCTCCGCCTTCGATATGTAAGTCGGATAATCATTGAGCTTTCCATCATACTCTTCTCGTAGCCGGACGAGATCCGTCCGTGCCAGAATCTTTAGATGGGACTATTCACCTGCCCATGCCAGTAAAGTGACGTAGACCATTGGTTAGTGACGCCTCGTAAAACACACATGTAGAGAACATAATCATAGCCGTTTTCCCGCGTGAAGGATACGAAAAATTGGTGGAGGTGGGAGCGTCGAAAAATTTCCGCGCACGCTCGCGCATGCGCTGTCCACCTCATTTGTCCGATCGACTTGCACGAATCTTGACGCCGAGTACTATATATTATAACCGCGGTGACTTTTATCTATTCACCTCATTCTTCCTCGCGTCATGTTCTTCCTCTAGACAAACAATTCCTCGAGATCCTAGCGCGTAGAGAGAAAACCCTAGCTTTTCTCTAATCCACAGTAATGTCCTATCTGCTCCAATTGATAGAAGCAGCAACACCCCATTGATGGCGGCATCAGGCGAGGCCACGACCAAGTTGACGGGCTCTGTTCACATCCCGCCAAAGGGCGTGGTGGTGCCGCGCTCCGCGGTGGTTGACTCCACCGGCGGTGACCAAATTCCAGCGGGGCTGGAGCCACTAGAGAAGGAAGTGGCCAAATTCCAGTGGCACGGCTCGGACATCACCGAGAATGACATCAAGGAAATGCTTTCCAAAGGGTACCTCCCCGTGATGGAGGGCCTGATCTGGCGGGTGGTGCCGGCCGGTGAGGTCGTCCCTCCTCCCTTAGTTGGAGAAAAGGTATACCTCAAGGCTCAGTTTGTGCATGGCGTCTCCCTCCCAATCTCTGACTTCTTCATCAAAGTCCTCCAACACTTCTGGGTTCAACCTTAGAACCTCTCTCCTAATAGCATCCTCGTGCTTAGCAACTACGCGGCGCTATGCGAGGGTTACCTAGGAATTAGGCCTAGGTTAGATTTGTTCATTTACTTCTTCAGCATGAAGAGGGAAGCCAGAGTGAGCAAGGAGGAGCTCAGGAACTGCGAAACCATTAGCTTCAAGATCCGACCTGGCCGGCAGTTCCCCGACATTGTAGGTCACAAATCCTACAAGAATTGGTAGAGGACGTTGACGAGGTATGATCTCGTCAATGGCCATTGTTATGGACTTGGGTTTTCGATAAGATGGGGATGCTGGAAGTCGCAGAACGGTTAACAGTCAATAAACACCGGGACACGCGATTTACCCAGGTTCAGGTCCTCAGAGGGAAAACCCAACTCCTGCTTGTCTGCTCTTGATTATGGCGGAACCGAAAGTTACAGGGTGTGCAGATGCAATCTGGCGTGAGGTGCGTATGTGGTGAGTTGAGAGAGTCCTTCTCGATGTACCCTCCTGGCCTTTATATAAATAGGTAGCTTCCGAGTTAGGTCGAGTCGGTTACAAACTAGGGTTGATACCCTTCGAAATTCTATCTAATCTAGACTTGTCCTTAGAGGAGTCAAAAACGTCATGGTCTTGGGCCACCCGAAGTCTTCATGGACCGCGTATCTTGACGTGGGCCTTCCCTGGGCTTGACAAGGTATACCAATGTCATGTACCCATGGGGTATATCCATGTCAGTAGCCCTTGAGTGTTCAGTCGAATCATAGATTCGGCTGAGGACTCTTGAATATTTCGGTGCAATTGAACCTGTTATTTCAAGGAGAAATGTTTTAGTTCATTGGGATTGTTGATGCGTGTGCGTGACTCACCCGACATAATCAGGGCCAGTTAATTGTCATAGGACAAAACAACACAATCTGCATCAAACTCGAGTCTCCAGACTCGAATTCGGAACAATTGCTGGTGTGATTCGACTCAGGCCGTTGTGGTCTTACATGAGTAGAATCCCAGTGATTTCAAGTGATGTACCCAACACGTCCATCGGGATTTTCCTCGTGCCTTTTGACACGGAAATTTACTGGCAGAGCACAGTCAGGTGCGTTACCAGGCCATCAGATGATATCTTTAGGTCTTATCTTTGCATCATAGACACAGCATCCGAAATTTTATCACTGCGGAGGTGTTTCAAATGGCCAAGGAGAATTCTTCTCATTTAGCATTGGTTTGGGCAAAGTTGCCAAAAATATTTTTGTCGTATTTGATCCGAAGGATCGCTGTCGAAGAATAAATAGGGTGCGCGGCCAGCGCTCCCTATGGGAGTAGCCCCCGAGTGTCTGTTCGAGTCATAGACTCGAGCAGAGACTTTAATTTAGTCCTTTTCATTGTAAGTCCTAAGGACATAATTTTTTCGGATGCTTAGCCGATGCTCCTTATGGGAGTAGCCCCCGAGCCTATAGTGGAGTCGCAGACTCGACTTTGGACTCGAAGATATTTTGCGAGGTGTAATTACCTTAGTAATTTCTCAGGTGCACGGCCAACGCTCCTGATAGGAGTAGCCCTCGAGTAGTTTCTCGAATCGTCGATTCGAGTAAGTAATTGATTGATCAACCTAAAACTTTCGAGCCATTGCTGGCTTTTCCTTGATGACGTTAGTGCTGATGATTAGTGATCTCAACCGTCTGCGGCAGCAGAGATGATGCGACGAGACGATCATGGGTCCCACTGACTAGCTTGAAGTTGACTAGTCACGCGTAGACGTGGCGAAAATTATGGCGTCTCCTCGGTTTCCATGCGTAGTGGGCGGCATGCTGGCGACGGTTTGGTATAGTGTTGACACGTGTAGGGTCATATTTTGGTGGCACGCTAGGGCTTCTCGATCGACAGCTCCTATTCGTCGTCTTCGTCCTTTTATACCGCAGAGGAATAGTGATTTTATTTTTACCGTTCACCATTTGCTCATCTCCTTTGCCTCCATTGTCGCGAGCTTTGCTGTCCTCCGTTGCGCGCTGGAAATTCTCCACACTTTTCCTTCCTCCTTCTTGTGCTTGCACCGCCGCACTCGCCGCTGCAAGATGGCAAAGTCAAAGAAGACAACCGTCGGAGCTGGCTCGAGCGCCGGCGGCAGCTGCAAGAAGGTCGCCACTACGGCCCGCGCCACTGACGGCGGGTGGAAGCGCACAGAAATGCACGATGGTGATATGCGCAAGCTGTACGATGCTAGGTTGATCCCCAAGAATAAGGAGGACGCCATCCTCCCAGGTGATGAGGTAATCCCACGGCCACCCGAAGGGTTCGGGTGATGTTCTATGCCTTTGTTGTCCGTGGTCTTTCTCTTCCTGTCCACGATTTTCTTCGTGGACTCCTCTTTTTTACGGGATTCTATTGCATCATCTGTCTCCCAATTCTCTCCTCCATATTTCTTACTTCATCATGCTTTGCGAGTGCTGGCTCGGTATCGAGCCGCAGTTTGGCCTCTTCCGGAAGCACTATTCCGTGAAGAGGAAGTCCGACACTAGCGGTGTTTATCCGCTCGACGGCTGCATTATCTCCATTCGCTCTTCTATCTTGTTCTTCTCCTTTTCTATGTGCGAGTCCGTCCAATATTGGCGGAAAAAGTGGTTCTATATCCGCACGCCAAATTGGACGGAGAAGAATATGGTCTTGCCCCTTTCGACTCCACTTAGAAAATCATCCCGAAGAGGTCGTGGAAGATTCACGTCTTGGTGGGTGAAACGGCGGAGGTGGAGGAGCTCTACCATCGGGTAGAGGCACTCCAGCTAGTGGTCGAGAAGGAAGTCAACGGTGTCAATATTATTCGCACCTTCCTCAAGTGTTAGGTGCAGCCGCTGCAAGCGAGTGCACATTCGATGTTTCTATATGCTGGCCGCAGCGACCCGACGAGGGTCTCAACCGAGGAGACGTCTTCGGGTGACCTTGATAGAGCTCTTCGGCCCCT
Source organism: Avena sativa (assembly GCA_916181665.1). Lineage (NCBI taxonomy): Eukaryota > Viridiplantae > Streptophyta > Magnoliopsida > Poales > Poaceae > Avena > Avena sativa. The sequence goes on from OV702296.1 coordinate 124,432,379, forward strand.
GCTGAAGTTCAAGGGCGTTGAGGGCCTCCTAGGGAACTCTTTGAATCCCCCGTTCAGAGCCAAAGATGTAGTTCCGCAGGTGTAATTTTGTAGCTTGTGCATTGCGCTTCTTCTAGTACTTTGCTTACTATTAATGTCACCAATCCTTGTTTCGTTTGTTTGCAGAACCTCAAGGTACCTGGGATGATGCCCCCTATGCCTGAGAAATTTCCGGTTGCGCCAGATAACGAAGTTGTGGATTCTGAATCCGAGCTTCCTCCACCGTAGTCTCCTACCCTGGAAGCCCCCAGCCGACCGAAGGGCGGACCCGAAAGCGCTCCCGGAGTGAGTCTTCGGATGGGTCTACCCCACCAACTCCAAGGGGTCCATCGTTCCTCGATCAGCACAGCGAGGAAGAAGGTGTGTCGTCTGCGGCTTACCCCACCATGCCCATTCGAGCGATGAATCCGCAGCCACCGGCCAAGGAGAAGAAGGAGAAGGCGGCTCCTGTCTTCAATTTCTCGGACATAGAGTCGTAAGTCATTCTGCTTGATTCTTTTTTATATTGTTCATCTCCTTGGTGTTAGTTGCTGCTGATCTAATGGTTGCTTGCAGCAATCCTTCGGAGGAGTCCCTTGAAAGGGACACTCAAGAAGTCATGGTGGAATCGAAGCCGACGACTTCTATTCCCCAGGTGGTGGCCGACTCCAAGAACGATGACCCAAACCCCGTTAGGCGGGAGGCGAGGGTAGTCGTATAACATCCCAGCATTAGAGCTTAGAAACAAGCTGATCACAGATGTGTGCGTTGCATGCATGCATAGAAAATCTGAATAATTTTCGCACTTTTGAATAAAACTTGTCGAAGTGATTGAAGCTTCTCTCAACTTGATGGAATTGTAGTAGATCATCAAGTTTATTGCGATAAGTTTCAATATGACCTTTGCTAAAACCTATTTTTGGGTAAAGGAGATTTGATCTAAGGGAAAATCAAATATAATGAAAATTCAACCATAATACATTACTTAATGATGTATATTTGATCCTTAAGTAATCATATCCTAGTATTCATTACACAACTCATGAATACCAATTTATAAATATAACTTAAGTAATAGGAATGAAACAAATAAATCGTGATCTATCTTAATCTCATCTACTTATACCATGAGTATCATGGTAACACTTAACATTAATTCTTTATCACTCGTTGAGTAGAAAGGAAATCAAGTCAAGATCATTCACCATGTATCTTTCTATCCATATCAATCTTTGCCATTTCTATTGACTCATATTCTAATATCCGTTGTTCATCATTGTTGAGTAATCAACTATTGATTCACCAATTCTTAACCTATCAATTCTTGATCTATCAACTCTTGTCTATATCATAGCATTCACCTAAGGCCTATAAAGAAAGAAGTAAGGAGAGGTAAATAGTAATGCTAATTTTAGATATCATCCATAGAATTGGAATGCTTGAACTAAATTAAATCAATATGATAATTAGTGGAGTTAACTCACTCCTGGTTGGATAGAAGAGTTATTGAAATAGAGTTATATGTGGTAACAAAGAAGATAAGTATAATACAACTAAATTGTTGTATTGATGAAGCCTTGGTTAGCCAGCTAGAAACCTAAACCATAAAGGATCAAAGGATTATAATGATCATGCTTTAGTCACCAAGATTAAATGCTTATATCATGTATAAGTAACATTGGTGGATATAACATGATTGAACCCTAGTACAAATATGTTATTCTAGGTTAGCCATGACAAGTCACCATGATATGATGAAAATCTGGAAATAAGATACTGGAGTAAAGTAGATATATGATAGAATGACTAAGTTAGAGCTAGAGTAGTATGGAGTGATTGAAGTAGTGTTATTCCTCTTAATGGATAGTAAGCTTTTGAGGAAAGTAGATTGATATATATACATCTACTCGAGTAATATTAGTGAAGGGTGATAAGAGAAGTATATGAATGGAGCTAGAAGTAACTACTTAGTGGATTAGAGGTTATCATCATCAGAGTAGTTTGAGATAACTAATTATAGATGTGAGCAGATTATAAAAAGCTTTAGTGTCAAGATCATTGGATTTACAAAAGGATTTATAAGAATGAAAGGTGGATAAGAATATTCTTGTGAAGTAAAGATCATCATGTTAACACATGATGATGGATAGGAAGAAGTAGTATATCTAAGGAAGGAATTCTTTAAGTAGAAATTTAGAATTATGAATTATGGAGGATAGGAATTCTTGGTTAAACATTCAACCTTAAATCTGTAATCAAACTTATTATCTATTTTATCTATTGGATCGTCGTCTTATTTCCATAATGTTTTATAGGAATATTTTCCTATAGCAAATTACTTAAGCACATCCTTTTCATTTCCAATTATCATAACCATATGTGCTTAGGAGTTATCTTTATCAATTCTTTTACATAAGACATTCTAGAAAATGACTTTCTATTTTAATGGGTGATATCATTAAAGATCACAAACATAAGATAATATGTTTAACCACTAATCTTTACTCATATCAACAAAAGAGTATAAGCATATTGAGTACCCCAAACCCTAGGGTAATCACTTATAATTCAAACCCTGATTCCTATGTTAGTTATAATAAAATATATACATTGTTATTCCTAAATTCATGGGAATAACATTAACCATAATAATCCCCTAGAAATTTATGTATCAAATAATAATGAAGGATCACCATATAAGAATTTCCCTCCAAACTATAAGCTAACTAGAATTAAGTTTTATAAACAAGAAAGGGAATATCTTAATATAAATCTATCGTTTATTATGAAGAGAAAATTCATCACAAAACTTATTCCATAATATTAAAAGGTGAGGTACCTATAGGAACAAAATAAATAAAAATATAACATTATACAATAAAATCTCACAAAATAATATTAATACATTTTAGTATTGTTACAATTATCTAGCAGATAAATTTCTATAAGAAAACTTCAAATCAAATGTTAAAATACAAATCTGAAAATAAAATAGAAAACACAAAATAGAACAGGAAAAGAGAAAACAAGCAGTGCCAACCCATGGCCCATTTCCTCACCTCTCTATCTTTCGCTCACAAGCCGCAGCCAGCCTCTTTCGCTCGTTTCGCCATGGCCCGACAGAAGCCCAGGCACGCATACCCCTTTGTCCGTTCTATCGTCATTGTCCATCTCGCGCAGCCGCCGAAGCAGCTCGCTGGCGCCAGCGCCGCCGCTCGGCGGCATGGCGATTCGTGTCGCTGACTGCCAGAGGGGATAATGAGGTCACGATGATGCCACTCTCCCTCGTCCTCATCCACTCCCTCTTCCTCTGAAGCTCTCTCTCTCAATTTATTCCTCAGAGCCGAAACCCTAACTAACCTCATCGTCATGCCACACCTCCCTACTCCTTTCCAAGTAGCCTTGGAGATGCCCCGTGCTCCGTAGATCCTCTAGGTGGAGTCCAGCATCAAGGGGAGAACTAGGGAGGTAATATTTTGCCATTCCTTTCCACGGAGGTTCGTCATAATCCTTGCCGGAGAGCTCGTCTCCGACCGCACTAGTCCTCGCCAACACCACCACCGCAGTTAGGGTGAGTCCCTGATGCTCAAGAATCAATCCTCTCTTCCTATCGCGCTCTCTAGCATGCTCGCGCCGTAGCACCGTCGTACACCGCCGTCAGTCATCGTCGTTCCAGTAGTTCCGACGACCATATTCGAGCAGTTCCAGCACTATATGGTTCAGCATGTCGTGCTGATTCAAACAAGACTAGTTTCATTTGTTAGGGCGTCGTAGATCATCGCCGGCGACCATCAACTGGCGGTGGTTGCCGCATTGGCGTCATTCTGACGCCATGCTCGTGTCATCCTTGACCCAGTCCACTAGTTGAGCAGTCGACGCCTAGGTCACATACTGACGTGGCCTTGACCCAACTTGTCAGTGACCTAGGATAGCTCTGGCTGTGGTATAAAAAGTTATTCCTATTTAGAAAACAAATAAAATGTTATAAGTCTAAATTTAAATATTCCAGAAATTAATAAAATCATTAAATCTTATTAAATCAATAACATTTATTTTATAATTCATAAAAATATGTGTAATATATGAAAATGTTTATAAAAATAAAATCTATAACTTAGAACTATTATCAAACATTATTATGGTAGTTATTTCAATAATTATTATTTAATCAAGAGTTTATAAGTAATAAAACTTTTATAATTCATATTTTAAAAATGATAAATGATAAAAATATAAATAATAAACCAAAATTCCTAGAAAAATAAAAACTAAAACTTAATCTTATAATCATATATTATTATTTCACTTAATTAAGTATTTATTATTTGTTAAGTATTTAGAAAGTAATAAATACTATAAAATCATATCTTATTATTTATAAATCAAAAAAATGAATGTAATATACCTAAATGATCGCAGAAATAATAACTATATGTTAAAAATATAATATTCCACTTTTGAGGTAAATAAAGTTAAAAACACTTTAACAATTTGAATTTAAACCTATTTGCTTAGTTAGTAATTCATATAAGGGTAAATAAATGTGCTAATATTTCTAAAAATTAGCTAATTGAGTCTGATAAATAGTGTTAGTCTTAAATATTGATAATATGAAGTCAAAATCGTTCAACACATTTTAAATACAACTTTATTGAATTATCATTCAACCATACGTGTAGATTATTTTCTAAAAAGATCCTTATCAAATGTAAAATCCTCAAGGATAATTTGTGACTAAATAAAACCTTTTCCCTTACTTCAACCACAAGTTATAACATAGCAAACACTATATTGAATCCATTAGTAGTTAAGTAATATTATTTCCTTGTTTCCAAACCATAACCATGTCGTGGTATTGCCGATGAGTACGCCATGGAGGGGTACTCACAGTGCGTGCTTAGAGACGTGGGGGAAGACGGACGGTTGACGGGTACGAGGTAACACAGCTTACCCAGGTTCAGATCCCACGATGGTGGCGGAATCCTACTCCTGTTATAAATCACTATAAGGGCAATACGCCGAGTTACAGAGATAGGTTCGCTATGCGAGGTTGTATGAATCGATGCCCTAAAGGCTCCCATAGGCCCGACTTATATAGTCACCAGGACCTAGGGTTACAAGGAAAAGTACTAGCCAGACAGGTTACAGAGTCCTACACCGTCTATTACTAGTCTTATGTATCTTACACTCCAAGGATACGGGTACGTCGGTGACTCCACCGTAGCCTTCCTTTATCCGGCATGGGCCTCCCTTCTGGATCCATCTAACTGGGCTGCCCTAAAGGCTCACATAGGCCTGACTTATATAGTCGTCAGGTACTAGGATTACAGGGATAAGTCCTAGCCGGACAGGTTACAAAGTCCTACACTGCTTACAACTAGTCTAGCGTGTCTTGCACTCCAAGGCTCCGGGTACGTTGGTAACTCCTCCGTAGCCTTCCTTTATCTAGCATGGGCCTCCCTTCTGGATCCATCTAACTGGGCCGCCCAGCAGGCCATGAGCCATGCTACCAAGTGTGGGCCACCCGGGTTATCCGGATAGGAGACATGCTATGAGGATACTTATATAGCATATCCCCAATAGTAGCCCCCGGAGAACTCCGAGATCTTGCGCCATCTTGCCTCTTCATATGGAATGCTCCGTCTAGATGGATGTCGGCAAATCGTCAAGCAATATCCTATAGTCCTCCCAAAGAACCCTGCAAGGCTTTCTCCGTCTTCAATATGTAAGTCGGAGAAATGCTGAATCTTCCATCGTACACTTCCGTAGCCGGACTGGATCCGTCCATGCCGGAATCTTCTGATGTGACGGCTCATATGCCTATGTAAGCTCGAATGACGTAGGCTTAGGTCAGCGACGCCTCGTAACTCACACATGCAGAGAATGCAATCATGTCCGATTTTCCCACACGAGCGATACGAACCGTTGGCGGCGACGGTTGGAGGCGTGGCGAAATTTCCGTGCACATTCGCGAACACGCAATCTATGCGGCAACCGTCTGATCAAGCTGCATGAATCTTGACGCTGGAGATGATAAACAGTAACCATGGTGGAATTTCTACCTTTTACCTCATTCTATAGTCGCGTCATCTTCTTCCTCTAGCGCGTGCCTCCTCGAGCTCTCTGCGCCGAACTCGCGAAAAAACCTAGCCTCAATCCGCACCAGTCACATCCAACCTCTCTCCATGGCCAGTAGCAGCACCTCCCCTTCCATGGTGGCATCGAGCGAAGCTGCGGCGAAGTCGGCGAGCTCCATCGTCGTGCCCCCAGAGGGCTTGGTCATCCCCGCCTCGGCGGTGATTGAGTCCACCGGCGGCGACCACAATCTGGCAGCGCTGGAGCCATTGGAGGAGGAGCTAGATTCGCACAAGGGCGACTGGTGCGGCTCAGATATCACCGACCGTGACATCCAAGGGCTGATCGCCGAGGGCTACCTCCCTGCGACGGAGGGACTCTCCTGGCGGGCGGCACCGGCCAGCGAGGTGACACCTTCTCCCAAGCCGGAGAAAAGGTGTACCTCAAAGCCCAACTGGTACGCGACGTCTCCCTGCCCATCTCCAACTTCTTCCTTTCCGTCTTAAACCACTACAGAGTCCAGCCCCAGAATCTTTCTCCCAACAGTATCTTAGAGCTTAGCAACTACGCGGTGCTCTGCGAGGGTTACTTAGGGATAAAGCCTAGGCTAGACCTCTTCGTGTACTTCTTCACCGTCAAACGTGAAGCCGGAGCTAGTAAGGAAGAACTTAGGAACTGCGGCACCATAAGCTTCAAGATCCGACCTAGCCAGTGGTTCATCGACATCGTCGGCCACAAGTCCTGCAAAAATTGGCAACGGACGTACTTCTATGGCCCAGATATCCCTCTGGCTGGCCGACAAGTAACGTACCCGGACTTCATAGACGGATCCGCCTCTGAAGCCTCGTCATGGAGATCCCAGGCCTCCCTACCCTCCGACCTCGATGCTTCCCACGCCATAAGGCGGATAGAATGGTTCGTAGAGACAGGTTTGACCGGCTTGGACCTAGCCATGTGCTGGTTCATCAGGCGAACCCAACCTCTACAACACTGCGTGAAGCTCATGCACGAGTATACCAGCGACAGAAGGGATAGCCTCCGCATTTCCGTGGACAACTTCTCGAGCGACTCCGTCAAGCTCTGCCTTAAGGACATCTTCAAGGTGAAGGATAAGAAGCGTCGCTTCACCATCACCTATGACATGTTCGTAGACGGCAAGTGCCCAAAGGTAGGTATTTATTTTTCGTGATTGACATATACTCCAGTTCTTCCAACTTGCAAATGTGATGTCATCTAACACGGTGACTTCTTACTTAACAGCTTAGCGATCTAGAGGAGGACAACCTGGCTGCCCAAATCTACAATACAAAGATGAAGGAAGTCACGGTCGTGTCCGACGACGATGCTCCATTGGCACGAAAGCGAAAGATCTCCACCTCTAACGCTGCCGACGGAGGCAAGAAGAAGAAGAAGACGGAGGGTGGAGCCTCCAAGAAGACTACCGCCGCCCTGGAGGCGGAAAAGAGAAAAGTTACCGGGATCCCCTTTGCCAAAGCACCCCCACTTGTGTAAGCTTCTCTTCCACCGACATTGTCTATTTATCTGTCTTGCTCCTGTACTTATGCATTTTGCACGTTTCAGGAAGAAAGCCACGACCAGCCTCAAGAAGACCTCCAAATTGGGGGCTTCTAGAACCATCAAGAACATGCTGCATCGCGACGCATCTCACGCCATCGCCCCTACCACTCCCTCCGTCAAGCCTTCGTCTGCCCCGACAAGCTCACAAGTTAAGGAGGCATCTGGCCCTTCCGCCATGGAAGTGGGACTCAGGTGCCTCTACCGAGGTTGCTGTCGTCGACGAGAAGGCGACGCAGGAGAGTGCCGCCCACCAAATGGGTGAAGCTCCGGCTAAGGATGCCATTGGTGGCGATAAGGCGGTGGTGGAAGCAGGTACCTCTATCGTTGGCGGCGCCCCCGATCCCAAGAAAACCATAGCCTATCCAAAGATAGTCTATCCGGTACTTACACCGGGTAGCACTACTTTGGTCCCTGGTGCGGCACCGATATCTCCGACGTGCGGTCTAGAGGAGCTCCGTCAGCAAGCAGAAATCTTGCAAGGAAACAACGAGTCCTTTGGAAAGCTGTTGGCCGAGAGTGCTACAAACCTCAAGATCATCGCACTTGTAAGTTTTATTTGCCTTTTGCATTTCATATGAGTATCCCACTGTAGCCCCGAGGATGTAGATGGAAAAACCATAGGTTTTTGCATCTATATGTTCTAAGAGTGACTAAGTTAGAAAACCTCTCACTGTAGCCCCCAAGCATGTAGGTGGAATGAAATGTTCCGACTAGATGCTTTAAGAGTAGCATACGCAATGTTTATAAATTTCCATACTGTAGCACCCAAGCCTCTAGTTGTAACTGAATTATTTCTGACTAGATGCTTAAAGAAAAGCTAAGCATATATCCGAGTTAAAAACTTTATACTGTATCCCCCAAGCCTCTAATCGAAAACTGAATTAGTTCCGACTAGATGCTTAAAGAAAATCTAAGCATAATGCTATGTCAAAAACTCTCGCTGTAGCCCCCGAGCGTCTAGGTGGAAAATTTCTGGCTAGATGCTCCAAGCAGACCAAACAACGTTTTAACTTTGACCTTTTTTTCCAAAGAACGAGAGTGCTCGGAGGGGCATGGCCAATGACAACTACCAGAAGATGCGCGCAGAACTGGAAGCTGAAAAGGGTAAAACTTCCTTCTTGAAGGAATAGATCACTAAGAGCAAGCGTCTGTTTTCTTTTTCGCATTCCGCCTTGGTATTGTGCCCATATTCTCCGAGTACTCACTGTGTACTTTTCATTCTCCGACTTGCAGAAACCATTGCCAAGGCCAAGAATATTGTTGAGCAATCCAAGAACATTCAAGAGCTGGATAGCGAGAACAAAATTCTTAAGCAGGAGAGGAAGGACATGCTGAAAATGCATGAGGAGTCGATGAAGGCCCTGCAGGACTCCACCACCGAGGAAATCAATCGCTTGAAGGAGGAGATTGCGATCTTAAAAGATCAGAAGCAAGCTGCCGATGAGCAGAATCAATGCCATAGCGAGGCGTATAAGCTCCTCCAACAAGAGAAAGAATGCTTGGCGGACACCCCCGGGCAAGCTGAGGCCAGCATCTTCAGTAAGTTTTCTCCGTCTTGGATTTCTGTAGTCTAGGTACTTTGAATTGTTGAACTCATGCGCTCCTTGTCGGAATTTGCAGCTCCTATGGGTTTAACCCGATCGCCTCCTCCAGCCAAGAATGCATGGTTCTTGCCGGCAACTTTATCAACACCGCCATCACGCAAGCCAAGGAGATCGCCAAGCCCCTCCAGATAAACATCAATGCATCGGACTCCGTGGTGAAGTACTCGGAGATTCTGCGCCGAGCCCCCGAGCGTATCACAAGCTGGAAGGCTTCATGTGCACGGGCTGGCGCAAGGATGGCGCTGTCAATGGTGAAGGCACACTACAAAGATGCCGACATCAACACGGTGACCTCTGGCATTCCCGACGTAGACGACGATGGCAAAGAGATTAACCATGAATCCATCTTGTCGTCGCTCGTGGGCTATGACACCAGAGTTGCCAAGTTGATAGACATCAACGTCTTTGTGCCAATGAACACCATCGACAGCAGCAACCAAGGTTCCTCTGAGTCCCACCACAGTGCCGACTTCGAGGGTGGTTCTCCGGCTGGTGATGATGCTGCTTCTAAGTCACCTGCGCCAAAGGAATGAAGAACATCTTTGTAATATTTGTTTCACCTTTGGTGCATATGCGGAAAAAACTTGTTTATGTAATTTAAGGTGGAAAACAATGGTTGTAATTTCCTGCTGCTCAAGAACTAGTTTCCAACATGTATATATTTTTAAGCAAGTTCTGGATTATCCATTACTTTGGTTCTTATGCTTGACCTTTCGTGAGTCGGAATACTCGTTGTCGGAACCATGCACTCAGGTGATGATGCCCAATGGCACCGTCAATAACCTAAGCATAAAATCACCGACAATAAGTGCCGAAAGTCACTACTCCAGAATCCACATAAAAACGACAAAGAACGTGTAGACCAGAAAACTTAAGCTAACGCCCGTAGGTGGAATTTTCACAAGTGCAATCGCAAAGCCTGTGCATAAAAGGTTTTACATGATCCAAAAATGAACACTAATGGAGGTAAAAGACTCAGAAATATGAGTGAACCAGAGAGCTTTATTTCATTGATCATATAAGAGGTACACAATTAGATAAAAAATGCTAAGTGTAAAAAGGACGTAGCTGTGCTATGTTTCATGGCCGATCAAGCTCCCGGTAGTCATCATCCGGGTCACGTCGCTTACGCTTATGATCCTCGTTGGGTTTATCCTTCAGTTCACGATTGTCAACAAGGTAGTAAGACCCATTTAGTAGTGCCTTGCTTATGATGAACGGTCCTTCCCTTGGCGGGGATAATTTGTGTGACTTTTTCTGCTTAAGTCGGAGCACCTAATCCCCCTCTTTAAACGAGCGATGCCGAACGCGGCGACTATGGTAGCTGCATAGCTTCTGCTGGTAGATGGTGGATCTTTGGCATGCTAAAAAGCGCTCCTCCTCGAGAAGGTCTACACTAGGCATCTGGATTCTTCAGCGTCATCTTCGTCGTAGGCGGCAACTCTTGGTGCATCGTGAAGGATGTCGGAAGGTAGGATGGCTTCTGCTCCATATACCATGAAGTAAGGGGTGTAGCCGGTGGATCTGTTGGGTGTAGTTCGTAAACTCCACAGCACAGATGGCAATTCTTCCGCCCAGGCTCCAGCTGCTCTATGTAGCGGTGTCTCAAGAAGTGGCTTGATTCCCTGTAGAATTAATCCATTGGCTCGCTCAACCTGACCATTGGATTGTGGGTGTGCCACCGATACAAGGTCAAGTCGGATGCCTTTCTCCCAATGATAAGCCTCTACTTCTCCGAGTGACAAATTTCTGTCGTTGTCGGTGATAATGCTATGTGGGAGACCAAATCTCACCACTAGATCCCGGCCAAACCTGAGGGAAGTTGCCCCATGAAGATTTCTAATGGGTTTAGCTTCTATCCATTTAGTGAATTTATCAACTGCTACAAGCAGATGCGTAAACCCACAAGGTTTCGTCTGTAACGGTCCCACCATGTCTAGCCCCTAGACTGCAAACAGCCAAGTTATTGGTATTGTTCGCAATTCTTTAGAAGGAACATGTGGTTGCCGGGCATAATACTGGCATCCCATGCATGTCTCAACTAGCTTGTCGGCGTCCGCCTTCGTGGTCAGCCAGTAGAATCCTTGCCGGAAGGCTTTCGCGACCAACGATCGAGGAGCGGCGTGATGCCCGCAATCTCTGAGATGGATTTCGCGTAGGATTTCCATACCTTCTATCTAGGAACCACAGTTTAGGTATACACCAGTAGTGCTCCTTTTGTAGAGTTGCCCATTGATTATGGTACAACCATTTGCTCGTCGTACTATTTGCCGTCTTTCGACCTTGTCGTCGGGCAAAGTTCCGTGTTCGAGATATTCCATGAACGGTTTTGTCCAAGCCGGAGGGACCTTGGTCACCATGTTAACGAAAGAGTCAGCTCTATCCGGGTTGTCGATGTCTGCTCCCTTCACGGATGGTGTGCGTACGTGCTCTAGGAAAACTCCTGGCAGAATTTGCTTGTGCCCTGATCCTAGCTTAGACAGCAGATCAGCAGCCTTGTTTTGCTCCCTAGGTACATACTTGACTTTGTAGCCCAAGAAGCTCTTGCCTATCTCGTCCACTTCGTCTCGATATGCCGCCATCATAGGGTTCCGCGCATTCCAGGTGCCAGCTACCTGCTAGGCAACCAAGTCGGAATCTCCACAGCAAACTATGTGCTTGATGCCAATATCCTTGGCTACACGTAGTCCGTGAATGAGTGCTTCATACTCCACCATGTTGTTTGTAGCCTCGAAGTGGATCTGCAGAACGTAGTGTAGCTTGTCTCCTTTTGGTGAATGTAGCAATACACCAGCCACCGAGCCGTTGAGCAGCTTTGATCCGTCAAACTGCATCACCCAGTACTCTGGTTCCAGCAACGGAGTAGCATCTGGCATCTCCGTCCAATATGCAACAAAGTCCACCAAGGCTTGTGACTTGATAGCGTCGTCTCTCTTGTAAGTGATCTCGAAGGCGGAAAGTTCAATGCCCCACTTCGCGACCCTTCCTGTAGTGTCGCTTTGTTGATTATGTCGGACAGTGGAGTCTTGCTCACCACTTTGATTGGGTGCTCCTGAAAGTAATGCCTTAGCTTCCGAGAAGGAAGGAATACTCCATAAGCTATTTTCTGGTAGTGCGGGTAACGCTGCTTGGACTCCGTCAAGACCTCGCTCACATAGTAATCTGGTCGTTGAAATCCGTGCTCATAGCCTGGTTCCTTCCGCTCTACCATGACGACAATGCTGATTACCCGGTTGGTTGTCGCCATGTAGATTAACAGGGGCTCTCCAGGCTCGAGTGCTGCAAGGATAGGCGCTGAGGAAAGAATCTCCTTGAGCTGCTTCAATGCTGCATCTGCCTTGTCCTTCCATGTGAATTTGTCCGTCTTCTTCAGTAACTTGTACAGCGGCAGAGCCTTCTCACCAAGTCGTTTGACGAACCGACTAACTGCTGCAACACAACCTGTTAGTCATTGAATGTCCTTTAGGCATGTCGGACGGTTTATGTTTAAGATGGCCTTGATTTTCTCCGGGTTGACCTCGATTCCGCGCTAGGAAACGATGAAACCCAACAATTTGCTGGCTGGAACCCCGAAGACGCACTTCTTAGGGTTTAGCATCATGTTGTATTTCTGGAGATTATCAAAGGTTTCTTTTAAGTCGGAGATTAAGTCGTTTGACTTTTTGGACATCACCGCGATATTGTCCACATAGGCATGAACGTTCCGACCGATTTGGTCGTGAAGGCAATGTTGCATTGTTCGCTAGTACGTAGCACATGCGTTTTTCAGCCCAAAGCGCATCGTAACATAGCAAAACGTGCCGTGTGGGGTAGTGAACAAAGTGGCCAATTGGTTCGACTTCCTCATCTTGATCTGGTGGTATCCTGAGTATGCGTCGAGAAAACACAAAAGTTCCGAGCCAGCCGTCGAGTCAATTACTTGGTCAATACAAGGCAAAGCAAATGGATCTTTGGGACATGCTTTGTCCAAGCCGGTGTAATCAACGCACAATCTTAATTCATTGGTTCCCTTTTTGGGGACAAGTACAGGATTGGCCACCCATTGGGTGTGAAGGACTTCTCGGATAAATCTAGCCTTAAGTAACCTAGCTATCTCTTTGCCAATGGCGCGTCTCTTCTCATCTCCAAAGCGTCGTAGAGGTTGTTTCACTGGTTTGGATTTTGGATCAATGTTTAGGCTGTGCTCGGCAAGTTCCCTAGGTACACCTTTCATGTCGGCAAGTTGCCAGGCAAAGATGTCCCTATTCTCACGGAGGAACTCGACGAGCGTGCTTTCCTATTTGGAATCCAGGTTCGTCCCAATGGCGGTGACCTTGGAGGCATCACCTACCACAAGTTCCACCGGCTTGGTCTCGATGGCGGCCTTGAACGCAAGAGCGGAGTCAGAGATCGGCTTCTTCGACGCGGGCATCTCTGAGTCATCGACCTTGCTCTAGATCTCTTTGAATTCTTCGATGTAGAGGACAGCTTCCGGAACTGCTGCTTCATTGATTTCCCAGTCCCTTGCCTTGGTAAAGCTTCCGGATACGGTGATGACACCGTTTGGTCCGGGTATCTAGAGTTTGTTGTAGACGAAGCATGGCTTGGCCATGAACGTGTGGAATATGTCACGGCCGAATATGACGTTGTACATGCTCTTGAAGGGGACCACCTCAAAGGTCATGCTCTCTTGGCGGTAATTGTTAACATCGCCAAAGGCAACCTGAAGTGTAATGCACCCAAGGGACCGAGCCTCCCGACCAGGAACTACGTCGTGGAAGATGGTGTTGGTCCGCCTTAGGTTTTCCTCCGTCAAGTTCATCTTTAGCAGTGTATCCAGTTACATGATGTTGATGCTGCTTCCACTGTCCACCATGCACTTGGTGAACTCCACGCCATCAATCAAGGGGTTGATGACCATGGCGTACTCGTTCTCCGTAGGTATAAGGTCTGGCTGGTCCGTCCTGTCCCAAGTAATTGGAATCTCCGACCAGCGCAGGTACTGGGGAACTGGGGGGAGAGTAGCCATTAGGATCCTCAGAGAGGTCTTCTGTTGTCGGATGGTTAGGGTGCCAAGGAAAGTGTGGTGGACTGGAGCCTTCTTCGCGAAGGGGTTCATGCCCTTGTCATCGCTCTTGGCGGCGTGCTTGGGGTCAATGTCCTCGTCCATGTCACTTGAATCCTTGGAATCCTCCTCCTTCTTCTTCCCCTTTCCCTTGCCTCGCGGTCTGTTCTTCCGACTTCGCTTGTAGCAGGACTCCGGGTCTTCCTTGAGGTCGTTGACGAACTTGCAGTGTCGATTGGTATGGGCGGCTTTGCCGTTGACTTCGAGGTGTACAAGGCACGACATATCGCGGTACTCCTCGTAGGTTTGGGGAACGCAGAGCGGCGCTGAGGTAGTTTCACTTCCTTGTTGCTGCCCACGACCAGCTCCCCTTCCTCGGCCACGTTGTCCGCCATCACCTCGTCCTGCAAAAGTCATGGCGACCATGTCGGTAGATTGCTTTTCTTCTGGAGCGGTTTTCCGCTTTGTACTGCTGTTCCTCCGAGCTTGAGTTGGAACGGCCGTTGTCGGCAAGGACCCACGAGCATCATCGTCGGCAGCTGCGAACTCACTGGCCAACTGGACCATCTGATTCAAGTCAAGCTGGTGATTGTCCTGCAAGCGCTTCAGCTTATGTCGGAGCAACGTGCCCCTTTCCAACCCATCGATGAAGGCGGCCATGGCGGTCTGAGCATGCACTCCTGCGCAGGAATTCTTCATGTCTAGCCAGCGGGAGAGGTAGGCGTGAGATGTCTCGTCTTTCTCTTGCACGCACCGTTGTAGATCGCCCATAGTGCAGGGACGCTTGTATGTAATCTCAAAGTTCTTGGTGAACACTTCTTGCATGTCTAACCAGTTGTAGATAGATTTCTCCGGAAAGTCGTCGATCAATTGACGGGCCGTGCCCGCCAACATTAATGGGAGGTACTTGATGGCGACGTTGGGGTTACCTCTGGCAATCTCCACCGCGTTGTCGTAGTCCTGCAACCATGTGGCTGGCTTGGCGGTGCCATCATAGGGCTTGATGGTCCTGTCAATCCGAAAACCTTTGGGGTAGGTTGCGGACCGTATTGCAGGTCCAAAACAACGTGGTCCCAGGTATGGTCCTTCCCGGGCCTCGTGGATCTTATCGATCCGTGAACATGTATCGTACGGCTTCGGGTTCTTCTTCTTCTTGTTCTTCTTGTCAACAGGGGATGGGCTGCATGAACGACGCGGGCCTCCTCCGCCATGGTGACTGCTTGGTGGTGACGGAGGCGGAGGTGGCGGTGGGTTAGCGTTTTTGCTGTTACCCTCCTACAACGCCTCACGCCTATCATGGTTGCTTGTCGGACACAGAGGGTCATGGTGTGACCTGCTCCTGTGTCCTTGGTTGCGCTCTCCGTCATGACGGGTATACTCCGTGTTGTCGCGGATGACGATGCCGTACTGCTTTGGTGGGGGCATATCCGTACGATGGTGAGCCTTGTAATCTTCGCGATGTCGGGGGGACCGGGGTGGTGGCGATGCATGACGAGGTTGGGCCTTTTCTCCGTGGTTGGAGGATATGGGGATGACATCCTTCCTGTTGCACGCATCCCTCCGTCTTTGTTCTGATGAATCCGTCTAGGACCCGACATCAAGAGGAGATCTGTCCCTTGGCGGCTTATACTGGCTAGACTGACAAAGCACTGGGTCGGACTCAAGCCTCTGAGAGGTGGCCTTTTCCTGCTGTTTCACCGCCTTGGCCACTAGGTCATAGACCTGTTCCACTGCCTCGGGCGATCTATCCTGCTCCAGAAGGGTCTTGGCGACGGCAAGGTTAAGGAGTGGGGTGGGCATCACCTGCTTGCCTTCACTGTCAATGTATGGCTTGGCTTGTGCTGGCTTTGAGGGAGCCCATCCTAGGTTGCGCCGTACACCAGGATCGTTGATGACGCGAGCCGGAGCTTTCTTGGCCTTCTGCTGTTGCAGCAAAGTCTTGTACTTGGCCTCCTTTGCTCTAGCTTTCTCTATGGACTTCTGCGCGTTGACCAGATCTCGATCTAGCTTAGCGCCTTGCTCCGCGATGGCCTGCGCTTCATCCAGCAGCTGCTGGCGCTTCTCGTCAAGCTGGGTCACGTTCCGGATATGAGCAACGGTCATTGGCTCGATGAGGAGATTGTCGTACATCACTCTATCAGCTGGAGTAACTTGGGCTGCTCCAGACGTAGATGCCGGAGGCGGCAAGTTTGCGGTGTTGTTGTTGCTCGGGCCGGTGCCGAGTTCCTGCGGCTGCTGCACTGGGTTAGGCGGAGGAGGCATGACCTTTGCGCGATCATCGTCAGCAACAATAAGTGGCCCCTTTCCCTTCTCCAGCGCTGTAGGCGGAGCTCGTCTGTGTTGATCTTCATCCATCGCCGTCCCAATGGTGATGAACACCCCTCGATACGTGACGGCATTGTTGGCTTGCTCGTCGCGCGTGTACTCCTCCTCCATCTCCTGCATAGCGGAGTCTAGCTCTTTTGGACTGAAATCTATCTCCTCTGAATCTGCACTGAAGTCAGCATAAAGCGCGTCAATAACAGAGTCGGAGGGTGCCAGGACTGCCTCGATGACGGGTGGTGGAGGTGCAGCAGTAGCGACGATGACTGGAGGTGGCGGCGCAGCTGCGATGATGGCGGCCGGAGGGGGTGGTGGCAGTGGCTGAATCGGAGGTTCTCCGTCAATAAGCGCAAGCACTTTCTGGGCTGCTGCGTCAAACTCCGTGTAGTTGTTGACGGTGTTCACCATCTCCTCAAGGGTAAGGCATCCTGATGCCTGCTGCCGTCTTAGAGAATGCCGGAGAAGCGTGCCATGGTCCAGTCCTTCCACGAAGTGATACAAAGCGTTATCATTAGGGGGATTTTCGCCTCTCTCTGAATTCAGTGCGCCAGATCGAAGATGGTAACCACTCCGACGAACTTGGATCTCTGCTGTCCAGACGCACGGGCGAAGCCGGTGGATTTGCAGTGATCTTCCACCTTTATATCCTGCACCGGGGCGGTTTGTGTGGGCCTTGAATTTTTCCGATCTTTGCCGACAAACTCCGAAGAGAGATCCGACATCGATCCTTCCACGAACGTATCCTGCCCGTAGGCGGTCCGTGCAGGCCTTGATGCTACTCCGACTCTCAGGGAACTAGTGCCCGAGTCGGTTTCGCCAATGAAGAGGTGGATGTCTCTGATAGGAACGATCGAACACCGCATACGGTTCATCTTCGCCGGGATCCAAAACTCATTGGGAGGGACGATCGGAACGTTGCCAGTAAAGAGAACACGGCCGATGGCTATGGTTTCGCCGATTCCCGCGAAGATCTTGGTCCTCGCCCGCTGAAAGCCTGAAGCGCCTCTTGCCCCACGGTGGGCGCCAACTGTCGTGGTATTGCCGACGAGTACGCCATGGAGGAGTCCTCACAGTGCGTGCTTAGAGACGTGGGGGAAGGCGTACGGTTGATGCGTACAATGTAACACAGCTTACCCAGGGTCAGATCCCACGACGGTGGCGGAATCCTACTCCTGCTATAAATCACTATAACGGCAATATGCCGAGTTAGAGAGATAGGTTCGCTATGCGAGGTTGTATGAATCAATGCCCTAAAGGCTCCCATAGGCCCGACTTATATAGTCGCCAGGACCTAGGGTTACAGGGAAAAGTCCTAGCCGAACAGGTTACAGAGTCCTACACCGTCTATTACTAGTCTTGTGTATCTTGCACTCCAAGGCTCCGGGTACGTCGGTGACTCCACCGTAGCCTTCCTTTATCCGGCATGGGCCTCCCTTCTGGATCCATCTAACTGGGCCGCCCAGCAGGCCATGAGCCATGCTACCAACTATTGGCCACCCGGGTTATCCGGATAGGAGACATGCCAAGAGGATACCCATATAGCATATCCCCAACAAACCACTCATTTATAAAAGCATAAATGATTCTATTCCATTATAATCTTGATAAATCACTATAACAAAGAAAAGTTATACGATTCCTAGTTAACTTTAAATAAACCTTATAAAGTGAAGAATATACAAATATCATAAGCATTACACCCTAAGTTCATCTATGTTCTTAAAGTCAACTTCAGTCTACAAGACTTTAAATATAATGCTAAAGACTTTGTTATGTGTTTTATAGTTAAATTTGGTCTGTTATAATTAAGTCATAACGCATCTCAAGTCCAAACTATTTAAGCAAGGACAAACATCATCGACCACATCTGATTAACCACAAAGATTGTTTAAACCTTAGTAAGGAAATCTTTTTTTCAAATGTTATTCTTTTTTCTACTTCAAGCAACAAATATTAAGATAGTATCCCCAGCTCTTGACAACTAAACTCAAGGACTTCCATCATAGTCAACAGATGAAAATTAATAATAATCACGTTACTTTATACTTTACTTGTATACCTAGGCTTATTAACACTTAAGTTACTTATAAATGCCATTAATTGTAATGTAAAATTTAAAGATAAGGCCATTCTTATATAAACAATCTTGAGTAGCATTCCACATTTGTGTATCTCAGTATTTTATAATATTATAATTACATGCTGTTTCACACACACTCACAAGCCTTCATAAAAAGCACAAGTGTGAAACTTAATCTAAAAGAGCAACACATTCCAAAGAAGCCATTTCCAATATCCAAACCCTAGAACAACGTAATTCCCAAGATTCGAGTTTATCAAATTGCATTATATTACTTATGCATAATAGCATTTTTCTTCGTTAAACATTAGTCCTTACCGGACCAATAATGCTAATTTTAGATATTGGATATTATATTGTCCTGAAGACCGTGAGTGCATAATCTTGCAATCACAAAAGGCAAGTTCACACTTGCTCATGTCCTTTGATTATTTTCTATAGAGTATTTTGCAAATCAAGTGTTGTCATCACCTGCATTTCAAAAAAGTCAAAAAAATACTATTTTTGAAAATAATGCAAACTATTGGTTACTGATCCAGGGTGATCAGCAAATCTATTAAAGCTGGTAGATGGAATACCAATACTTAGGAATATATCATCTCGGACTTAACAACCCATGTCGCCTATGATTCTTGCGCCATATATTACGCGTTAACCATGAGATTTGGAATGGGACGGAGAAGTCAGCTGTATCATTTTCCTCTTGTATGGAGGCAAGACGACCTTAATGTGACGTTGCGATTCCTTGTGTGGATCCAACATATGGGTGGGCACCCTTATGCCCCACACTTTTGGTGTCTAGATTATCTATGAGTGGTTTTTAGTGGTACAGTTCATTTGATATGGCACTTGCCAGGACATTACCAGTTCATAGAGTCTTTGGGAACTCATCAGGGTTTTAGCCTGCCCGAAAGGGGGCTTAACAGAGGTGAGCCAGCCCCGAAGGATCGTGCAGACATATGGGGTCGCGGAGAGGGCAGTGATTGGCTTGGATCATCTACTGGGCCCCACATCACGGAATTGTGGACAGGAATAAGCTGCCCGGTTGTGCAACAAGGAGTTGATCTCTCATGGGAAAAGTAAGGAACCTCTGCAGAGTGTAAGAACTGTAAGTTGTTACTCCCTGTTTCGGGAAGGATCCACGAACGTGGTGTGAAAGGAACTCCATGAAAGTTCTGGTAAACCCGTGAAGGCTGACGGACATAGCTTTTTAGAATAAAAGCAACCTTTGAAGAAATGTTTACAAAAACTTGCATTGCCTACGACCTATTGTCTGTGGCCGTAGATATAGTGCATCAAACACTCCTTTTCTAGTGAACTTGCTGAGTACGCTCGTACTCAATGTATCTTATTAACCCTTGCTAGGTTCTAAAGCCAGCCAAGACGATGTCTACATAAAATTATGCTCCAGTAATCATCACCAGAAGATAAAGTTCTTCAATGAAGTCAAGAAAGTCAACATATACATCAACTCAAGTGAAGACGAAGTTTCTGTTAGATAGGAATATAATCTCTAGCCATAGAACCTATTTCTGTAGTGTATTGCAATAGCAGCAATGCCAGACCTTAGTTCAGATACTAGTCTGATTAATATGATAGATTTGAGTTGTTTATTTCTGATTCTTCTTGGTAAGAAGTTTCTTTCTCTCTCTTTAACTTAGAGTATTCTTTGGATCTTGTGTATAGAGTGAGTTGTAACCTTTAGCCAGGTATTGGACCTGCTATGTTTCTGTTGTACCACTCTGAGGGGTGTAATACTAGTGAAAAGTGTTTCATTAGTGTTATGTCAATGACTATAGTATACTACGTCATACAGTGGTATGCTGGGTCACCGCAAGTTGTAACTCGGAAGGCAACATGCGAACCTTCGGAGTCCACACCTGAACACGTAAGTTTTTCCTTTTTTACTCCGTGGGGGGAAGCCCCCGAGTCATTTTTTGTATGTCCTATTGGCCTTTCGCTTTGCGGGGGAAAGCCCCCAGGCCTTTATTCATCGGCTTTGTTTGGTTTCTTCTATAGCCTTTTATGCATAGTGCCAACCTCCTCATCCAGCAGCATCTAGTGCTGGATGGTCAGCTGAAGCAGCTCCAAGGTGCGTAGCTGTTTTTGTTCGAGTTTGCCAAGTGTATTGTATGTGCTCACCCGAAACTTCATGTTGTAGATGACAATAATGTTGCACTCCGAAAGCTGAATGCTCTCAAAAAGAGCCTCGGCCAAGCGGAGAAGAAGGTCGCGGATGCTGCGGAGGCCAAGGAGCGCCTGTAGAAGGAGGCCGAAGATCGCGAGCAGCAGCTTGCGACTGTTGTAGCCGCGTGGGAGAAGGAGATGACCGACAGGCTCATGGCTGCAGCCAAGGCTATTTCTGGTAAGTTATTCTTGTTCCCTTTGGGTCTTCTGATTTTTGGGTACGTTTTATCCTTTCTAATTAGAGTCTTCTTGTCTTCGTATTGTCAGATGCTTCTAGCATCATGTTTGATCGTGGTGCGCTGGAGCACGGGGATGCTTTGGCTGATGCTGCTGCTACGATCGAGGATCGCTGCTCCACTACCACTGGCTCCTTGGAGAAAGCCAGGAAAGTGCTCACGCAATTCTTCAAGGAGGTCGTCCCCAAGGGCGTTTCCCTCGACGATGTCGATTCCCTTGCAGATGCTCTATCAGAGGAAGCTCTGGCGGAGTACAAGCGCAAGCAGAAGGGCATCGGCGCTTCCACGGGGCTTGCCATCGTGATGGCATCCGGAGCCGAGCTTGACCTGCCTTAGATCACCCCCCGGATGCCGATGGTGGCAGATGGCTCCGAGGTAGTTTTCCCCCTCTTTGCTTCCCACTGTAAGCATTATGGGCCTATGCTCATCGATCTCCTGGCTGAGTATGCGGCGAAGCAGCACTAGGAGGCCAAGAGCAGGCAGTCTGGCTCTGAGGCTGCTCCAGATGCGGATTATTAGGCCTTTCTATTGTAGCTAGTGTAGCTTTCCTTTTGCTTCCTTTTGTAACATCTTGCGGATGAACAATTCCAACTTTGCCACGAGGTGGCTTTATTTATGCATATAAGTCTATCTTTGAGTTGTTGCCAAAAATGCTTGTGATGTTCATGCTTGCTTATTTTCCTTTAGGGTCCTTCGGGTGAGGCTCTAGTTGTCACTCCGATTGCTCCTGATCCACGACCATCTTTGGATGATGCGTCGCAATTGACCTTCCTGCGTGATCGCGTCCGCATCCTAGAAAAGGATATCCTTCGCGGATGTGTGGAAGTCCAAGGCTGAGCTTGCCACTGCCAGGGAGGAGTTCTTGCTTGGGGAATTGCGGCAGATGGTGAGCAACTTCAATTTGAGTCTTCGTGAACCGATATTCTTTCGGGTGCACCTTATTTGTATGTTGTCTCATTCCATGTTTTGTGCAGATGTGAATCTCATTCCAAGGGAAGAGAAGGAGCGCGTTGCAATTCAGATGAACTGCCTGACGCAACAAGACCTAGAGGCTAGTGGCTTTCTTTTGGATGGATCGTGATCCAGACATCATCCTTGTGATGGTGCAAGATCATGTACATCAGGTTCTTCGGGTGCTGAGGTAGGCGAGGTCTTCACTTGCGTACATTTGGTATGTCATGTTCCCTTTGGACGCTGCGCCTTCTACTTTCCTAGGTCTTCTTGTTAAATTTCGGAATGTGGGCCACATCAAGGAGTTGGTACGCCATTAGTTGATTGCTGGGGCGAAGGCAGCCCTTTGTCTCGTTCGACTACATCGTCATGATGTCAATCTTGCAGAGATAGCAACTAGACCGCCTCTTCGACCAGATGGCAGTTTATGGGACATGCGCCCTCATTACGCAGTTGTGGCGCAGCACGCCGAGGAGATTGTAGATTTGTTCGAGCAATGGGCGAATGTAATGCTCCAGAACAATTAGGTCTTATATAGAAAAACAGATGATGTAAAAAATTTATTTATTCGAGTGGGCCTGTAATTCCTTTTTTGTAAAGTTTATATGTATTGGCATGTGGTGCCTTGTAATGTGCATGTCCCTTTCGTTAGCCTGACATGGTCAGCCTCTCGGGTTGTATGCGTTTTTTTGCAGTCAACGAAGTCGTGAGGTGAGGCGTAGCCCCCGGGCGTATTTAGCAAGAAATAATGTAAGGAGGAAAAGATGTTTGGGATAAGGAACTTAGCTTTTATTCATAGCAAACGAGGAGGTAAATTGTTCGACTAAGTAGCCTTATTGAAAGTAAATGGTAACTAGGGGTAGAAGCATCACAGTTGTGTGAGGTTCTAGGGGTTAGAGTATTCTACTCCTGATGTGATGTCCATAGGGCGATAGGCGCCAATTGGGATGACGTCGGTGACGATGTAGGGTCCTTCCCATGGTGACTTGAGCTTCTTTTGTCGTTCTTGCTTGAGTTGCTGGACGAGGTCTCCTTCGACGAAGGACCTTGGGTGCAGCCGATGGCTGTGGTATTTGCGGAGGCTCTGCTAATAGACCGTTGAGCGAGTCACGGCGATGTCGCGTTGATGACCCACAAGTATAGGGTGTGTATCTTAGTACTTTGATAAATAGGAGTATTGATCCCAACGAGGAGCAGAAGGTGCTGAACAGTGGTATGGAGCAGGAACTCTCTGCAAATACTTAGCAAATGGATTTTTAGTGGTTTTCTGATAAGGCAACAAAACAAAGTGCAAGTAATAAATAACAGACGAAACAAGTGGCCCAATCCTTTCTTAGCAAAGGACAAGCCGGTGGAAATACTTATAAGGACCAAACGTTCTCGAGGACACATGGGAATTCTGTCAAGTGCTTTCGCTTCATATAGCTGAGTACTCTTCTTTAGTGTTGTAAGTGTTGTGTTGGTGAACCTGTGCTAATGTACCGACCTTACTTGGACTAATACATACTTCTGATTAAACCCCCTACAAGCATCCACAACTACAGGTTAGTAATTAAGATATAAATCTAACCACAACCTTAAACTCTGAGACCCTATGCTCCCTTGTGCAAAGGTGTCCTAACGGGGGTTCAGGTTTCTATCACTCTCGCGACCCGACAATTAGTAGACAAATACACAATGCATTCCCCTAGGCCCATAAATGGTGAAGTATCATGTAGTCGACGTTCACATGACACCACTAGAAGAATAGCACCACAACTTAAATGCTAACCATTGAATAAAAACTCAACACAAATCAACTAATAACAACATGACTTCTCCCATGTCCTCAAGAACTAAACGAACAACTCACGAGACATCATATGGATCAAGATCAAAGATGATATGATAATGGATCACAATCTGAACATAAACAATAAGCCAATGGTTCCACTCACAAGCATCAGCTACAATAGTAATCAACACCGGGAAAGTTTCCCCTAATAACTAAAGCAATATCCAACACAATTGTTACAGCGCGATGGAGTGGTGATGGTGGTGCTGGTGGAGATGATGGTGTGGATGATGATGATGATCCCGATGAAGCCTAGCTTGATGATGGTGTTGATGGCAATGATCTCCCCTCTCCGGGAAGGAATTCCCCTGGCAGAAATCTGTCTGCCGGAGAGATTTTTCTCTCTCGGTGTTTTCCGCCCCCAGAGGCGGCGGAAATCTATCTGTGGTCACCCCCCTAGCCTTAGGGTTCCGTAGGGAAGATATAGGCGAAGGGGCGGAGTCGGGAGCCGGGCAGATGTGCCACACCTGCCCTAGGCACGGCCCAGGGTGGGCCCGCACCTAGGGGGTGTGGGCCCCCTGCGGCCCTTCTTCGCTCCTCCTTATGGCTTCCTCAATCTTCTAGAAAAATAATATTTTTCTGGTATTTTTCCTATCTTCGCGAAATTGCACCGAAACGCCTTCTTTTCCATCAGAATCCAGACTCCCGTAGTCCATCCTCCAAGAATCATCCAACATGCATAAATAGATAAAAATCCATAAGTAATACCTCATAATAAGAAATATATCAATGTATAGAGGTAAATTATGATATAGAATGGTGATGCAAATTGGGCGTATCAACTCCCCCAAGCTTAGACCTTCGCTTGTCCCCAAGCAAAAACTGAGCTCAGTAAACATGTCCACAGGTTTATGGAGTGAAGTGTCGATAAAAGAATACGAACAAGAAGCATCACACTTACCAATGCACAACTCATAGAAGAAAGCAACTCACCATTATATAACATAACTTGCAACCAAGTACAACAGTCACAATAGAGAAGCATAAAGATAAATCATAATTGGAATTGGCAAACTTTGTTCCTGGTCAGAGAACAGCTGGCAAACAGTTTCAGAAATAAAGCTTTGTAGAAGTTTTCAAAACAGGAGCACTCTTTGCTCAAAACGGTCTTTCACAAGTGAAGGCTTTCAAAGTAATACTCAATAGATAAGAGCTTTGTGCAAACAAGGAAGATAAAGAACATGATTGAATAAATCACCATATGAATACTTGAAACACAACAACTCAAATGCTTGCTGGAGATAGAGAGGAAGTAGGTTTACTGACTCAACTTGGAAGTGGAGAAAGGTCCCTTTATAGAGGGAAGCAGGGATTACAAGTCATAAAGAGCTTCCAAAAGATCAAGGTACTTACTAGATTGAGCCCTCATTGCCCTATCATAGGCATCTTGAGATGATTAAGGTTAAAGTGCACAAAGATGGAGTATATGCTTGACGAAATATAAGTTGGCAATCTCATGTCCCTTGATTATGAGGGCCACTCCTCATGTTACTCAACTTTGGTCACCAATAAGTTCTTGTCATTGTAAGTACATGCGTATCATAGAGAACCACCAACGGAGTACCCCTTGCACATGGTGCAGGATCTTTCCCACAACCAAAATGACAAGGCAAGCAGACAATGAGCATCTCAGCGATCTTTTTATTTACTATGTGCATAGCTTTTTATTGAGGATGCTTCATAGATAGCTCACTATGGTGATGCTGCAAGTCTTCACCATGATTAGGCATGGCTTAGGCTAGCGGCCCTCTTTATTTCACACCATTGACATCCATAGACAAAAGAGCACGATATTAACTGTGTACAAAGTACATGTGCAATGTTGAAAACGTTCCCCGTGACAGCACGGTTCTGCTAATTCCAACGTATAGATGTAAGCATATACAACTTCGATGGCACAATGGTTAAAGTCTATTAGGGGCAAGAAAATAAGGTGTGCCATCAAGTTCGTGAGAGCTTTACTAACTAGTTTTCACATAACAAAATACTTTTTAATTCAAAAGGTAGATGAAGCTTGAGAATTTGCTTGGAATAGGAAAAGCTACTAGGTAGATATGGTGGACACAATTGGCAAAGGTTTTGGTTCAAATGGATTTGGAAACATGAGAAGTGTACCTTCTCAAAACAGGTTATTGGCTAGCAAGGTTGGGTAGCAAGCAAGAGAGTTGAAAGAAACAAGCAAACATACAAGTAATAAAGCCAAACATGGAAATCTTCCTTGAAGACACAAAAGATCTTAAATAAAGAATAATAAGCTTATGAGCCAACAAGAAAGAAAATAGATGATACAAAATACCTATAAGCCTTTTTTTTCTTTCAAACCTCAAAAATTGTTGCTACTGACCAGAGCTTAGTTTGCCAAAACCAATTTAGATCCACTTGATGATCCCCCAAGTGATGACAATACTAATCAACAAGATCCATTATATAATAGAGATTGCAAATTAAAATAAGAAGTGAAAAAAGTAAAAGATGAGACTTCTCATTAATATTCCAATAAAGGCACCCACACCAAGGGATACAAAGATAATCAACTAAAGGAGAGATACTTCCACATGCAAACCAAACTATAAGATAACCTCTATACCAACGATATGAATACACTAAAAAGGTAAAAGATAAATATAATGGTGGTGATACCGCGACGCTCCCCCAAGCTTGGAACAAGCCAAGGGGATGCCAAACCTGGTGAAGAAATACTCCTTCGGTGGTGGTGTTCTCTTGTATAGGGTATGAAGGTCTTCCAGCATCTTACGAAGCATGTCATTCTCTTCTTGAAGTATATACACCTTCATCTTCAAATCACGGTACTTATCACAAAACTCGTCAGTGGTTCGAAGGGCTTCTGCTGCCTCTGGGCAGTATCTGAAATCTGGACTGAAGGCTATGATTCCCTGCATGTTACGAGAAAAAGCATCCCTAGTGTTAATTGCTCCTACCAAAGTAGGTTTCACCTCCACGGGATTCTTGCCTTTGTCATTGGCGGAGACCATGGTGCTCTAAACTTGAGAAGATTTCCTGACAAAAACAGATCGAAACGAAAACACGACGAGAACACGATGCACGAACCTCGGGGGATCCGAGGGGTTATATATTACGATGTTTCAAGGCATAAGGAAGGTACTGACACGAAAACGAGGCGGAGACGGAGTTCGAGGGTGGCACACCCACTCCAGGCATGGCCAGGCTGGGCCCGCGCCTGGAGTGGGTTTGTCCACCCCGGACTTCGGTTCCTCCTCTGTTCCGTCTCGTAGTCTTCCTTATGTATTAAAAACATCAAAAATATAAAAATATTGGATTTTGACGAACCTTCTATTTTCACCACTTTTACCTATTCAAAAACGAACTCTGCAGATTCCTTTTCTCCTTCACCTGAAAATTTCCTCCATACAAAACCCTTGCACAAACTCAATGACAACATTATTGTAAGCAAAAACAATAAACCTTTGGGTACACACATCAACTGAAAATCCATCAAAACAAAAGCTTCTGTAAGAGGCAAATGCAAATGATGGCAGAAATTTATCAAAACAGACCAGCAGGTAAAGATTGATTTTTTCGAAAACCTTCTGTTACTCAAATCAAAAAGTGCAGAACTAATGAAAGTTGGGTAACAACTTGGAGAACAATCTCATAAAAATACAGCTCCATCCGACGTACTGAGCTTCCTCATTAATGTTTACAATACATCAAAAAAATCTGTCTAAGGACAGCCACTTTTCACAACTCCTCTACTTCACAAAAGTAGTTGAACTTGACACAAAAACCAAAACAAAAAGGATAAGGAGTTGTTATTACAGAGGTAATAACTTCCAATACTCAACCAAACTCTTGGGTTATCTCCCAACAAGTACTTTTCTTTAATGCCTTTAAGTTAGGCTTGAAACTTCCAAAGATACTCACAAAGGAGATAAATATTTGAAGTGAAAGAGAGCATCAAGAAGCAAATAACCAACACATTTCAGTCTAACCCACATCCTATGCATGGTGGTATCATGAGAAAATGAATTGTTGATACAAAAATCCACTAGCATAGGAAGACAAAACAAATGTAACTTCAAAGCTTTCAACATAAAACGGGGAAACTTAACATTATTGAGATGCCTAAAACCATGTTTCCCTCTTTCAAAATAAATTTCAGTAGCACTTTGAATAAAGTTGACAATATAACTGTCACTGGAAAACAACTTTATCATCAGAATAAGCATACTTACAATCACCAAAAAGAGGTCCAAGGTCATAAACTGGATCAATAGAAGCAAGTTGTTCCGTCCTGAAATCTTTATTAGGCAAGTTATTTTCACAAGGAGCTTTAGCAAATTTGGAAAAGTTAAACTCATAAGAATCTCCATCAAACTTAGTTAAAACTTTTTCCTTCTTACAATCAATAATAGCTCTACAAGTGTTCAAGAAAGGTCTACCAAAAATGATAGGACAAGTTTTGCTAGCTGCTGAATTAAGCACTAGAAAATCATCAGGATACTTAATCTTACCACAAAGAATCTCCACAATGCCAATGGGGCAAATGGTTTCCTTATTAGCAAGGTGGATAACCACATCAATGTACTCAAGCTCACAAGGACCAATTTCATGCATAATTTCCCTGTAAAGCTCATAAGGAATAGCACTAGAACTAGCACCAATATCACATAAACCATAGTAGCAATGATCACCAATTTTAACAGAAAGCACATGAACACTAGCTTTTCTAGCCTTACTAGGATGAGAGATAATATTAGAAGAGTCTTCACAAAAGAGAATGTGCTCATCCTCTATATTTCTAGTGACAGGGTCTTTCACAATAGCTACCACAGGCTCAACATTCAGTTGCTCATCAGGCTCCACAGTTTTCTTAGTACCTTTTTTATTTGCACTAATAATCATAGAATACTCCTTTACCTTAGCTGGGAAAGAAACTTTCTCAACATGAGGTTAATGCACAATATGATTAGTAGTACAAACTTGAGTACTTCTAATAGGAACATGACTAACAACATCTTTATAATGTGCATGGTACTTATTCCACTTCTTTTTGGGAATTTATATGTAAGAGGCAAAGGCTTTAAAACAGTTGGCAATACTTTGGGAATCAAGACCAAACTCATTGCTAATATCACGAAAGTCATCAGTTCCCATAAAAGATTTAATGCATTAATAATCATAGTTTATACCTGACTTTCTTCCTTTGTCATTCTCCCAAGCTTCAGTGTTATCTTGAATACGGTCTAGTAGATACCATTTAGCTTCTTCCTTCATATGTGTGAATGATCCAGCACAAGAAGAAATCTAGTAAATCTTTATCATGAAGAGAAATCCTAGCATAAAAGTTATTGAGAATAATATTGTTAGGGAGTTCATGAATAGGACATTTAAGCATTAGTAACTTCAATCTCCCACAAGCTTGAGTTGTACTTTCTCCATCAAGAGGCCAAAAGTTATATATAAGATTTCTATCCTTATGAATCTCACTGGGAGGATAAAATTTAGAGTAAAAGAGAGATGCCATCTCCTCCCATTCCATGGATTGTCCATTCTTCAGCAGCTTATACCATTCTTCAGCTCTCCCTTTCAACGATATGGAGAGTAACATATTCTTCACCTGTTCAATTGTGACACCTGCACACTTAAACAACCCGCATAATTCGTGGATAAAAAGCAAGTGATCATCGGGATGGACAGTTCCATCCCCTAAATAATAATTATCCATAACATGAATAACAATACTCGTAGGTATCTTAAAAGGATCTATCTCAACAGGTGGATGTTCATCTACTACCCTAGAAGTGGTAGTAGTTTTTCCCAAACAGAAAACCAAGTGGGTTATCCATATTGGAAACAAAGTAACAAGGACTAACAAAAGAAATACTCACAGTAGAAGTTTCCCTTACCAGTTCCACTCTTCAATAGCCCTTCACTCCCTGGCAACGACGCCATAAAATAGTCTTGATGACCCACAAGTATAGTGGGTGTATCATAGTACTTTCGATAAATAGGAGTGTCGATCCCAACGAGGAGCAGAAGGTGTTGAACAGTGGTATGAAGCAGGAACTCTCTGCAAATACTTAGCAAACGGATTTTTAGTGGTTTTTTGATAAGGCAACAAAACAAAGGGCAAGTAATAAAGAACAAATGCGGAAAGTGGCCCAATCCTTTCTTAGCAAAGGAAAATCTGATGGAAATACTTATAAGGATCAAACATTCTCGAGGACACATGGGAATTCTGTCAAGTGCTTTCGCTTCATATAGTTGAGTACTCTTCTTTGGTGTTGCAAGTGTTGTGTGGGTGAACCTGTTCTAATGTACCGACCTTACTTGGACCAATACATACTTGTGATTAAACCCCCTACAAGCATCCGCAACTACAGGAAAGTAATTAAGATATAAATCTAACAACATCCTTAAACTCTGAGATCCTACGCTCCCTTGTGCAAAGGTGTCCTAACGGGGGTTCAGGTTTCTATCACTCCGGCAACCCCACAATTAGTAGCCAAATACAGAATGCATTCTCCTAGGCCCATAAATGGTGAAGTATCATGTAGTCGATGTTCACATGACACCACTAGAAGAATAACACCACAACTTAAATACTAACCATTGAATAATAACTCAACACAAATCCACTAATAACAACATGAATTCTCCTATGTCCTCAAGAACTAAACTAACTACTCACGAGACATCATATGGATCAAGATCAAATATGATATGATAATGGATAACAATCTGAACATAAACAATAATCCAATGGTTCCACTCACAAGCATCAACTACAATAGTAATCAACACCGGGAAAGTTTCCCCTAAGAACTAAAGCAATATCAACACACTTGTTACAGTGGGATGGAGTGGTTATGATGGTGCTGGTGGAGATGATGTTGTGGATGATGATGATGATCCTGATGAAGCCTAGCTTGACGATGGTGTTGATGGCGACGATATCCCCTCTCCAGGAAGGAATTCCCCCGACAGAAATCTGTCTGCCGGAGAGATCTTTCTCTCTCAGTGTTTTCCGCCCCTTATAGGCGGTGGAAATCTATCTGTGGTCGCCCCCTAGCCTTAGAGTTCCGTAGGGAAGATATAGGCGAAGGGGCGGAGTAGGGAGCCAGGCAGGTGGGCCACACCTGCCCTAGGCACGGCCCTGGGTAGGCCCGCCCCTAGTGGGGTGTGGGCCCCTGTGGCCCTTATTCGCTCCTCCTTCTGGCTTCCTCAATCTTATGGAAAAATAATATTTTCCCATATTTTTGTGTTATTTTTCCGATCTTCGCAAATTGCACCGAAACGCCTTCTTTTCCATCAGAATCCAGACTCTGGCAGTCCATCCTCCAAGAATTATCCAACATGCATAAACAGATGAAAAGCCATAAGTAATACCTCATAATAAGACATATATCAATGAATAGAGGTAAATTATGATATAGAATGGTGATGCAAATTGGCCGTATCACGTATGCCTCGATGAGTGTGTCAACAGCGTCGTCGAGTGCTGCCGATGATTCGGCTTCGCTGTAGGCGACGACCCGTGGGGACTTGTGGCGTACCTCGGCAGGTAGAATGGCTTCTGCTCCGTGCACCATGAAGAAAGGCGTGTAGCCGATTGAGCTGTTTTGCGTTGTACGCAGGCTCTAGAGAACAGAGGGTAGCTCATCTGCCCAAGCTCCCACAAGCCTTTCGAGTGGGCAAAGTAGGCGCTTCTTGATGCCGTTGCCTATGAGGCCATTGGACTTTTCGACCCGTCCGTTGGTCTACGAGTGCGCCATGGAGGCGTATGATATGCTGATGCCGAGGTTCCCGCAAAAGTCTCGAAATTCCTTCGAGATGAAGTTCAAGCCGTTGTCCCTTATGATGCTATGAGGCACGCCAAACCTGTAGACAATGGACTCGAAGAATTTGACGATAGTTTTGCCGCTTTGGTTTGTGACGAGCATGGCTTCGATCCACTTGGTGAACTTGTCCACTGCGACCACAAGGAAGACATGGCCTCCTAGTGAGGACTTTGGCAATTTGCCGATCATGTCAAGGCCCCATTGGGAAAAGGGCCAGGCCAGCGGTATGGGCCTCATCTCGGATCCTGACGCGTGTGGCTCGTTCGCGTATCTCTAACAAGCGTTGCACCTCTAGACGATGTCCTTGGAATCGTTCATGGTGGTTGGCCAGTAGAGGCTTTGTCGGTGTCTGCTTTGTCGCCCAATCTCGTAGAGCTTTGGCGACTAGGGCGCGACTTCCTACATGATGGCCACATATACCCTCATGGATGTCTTGGAGGATACTTTTGCCATAACCGATGGTGACGCACCGTTGGAGCACACCAGAAATGATGTGCTTGTACAGCTCGCCATTGATGATGACCGGTGAGATATGCATCGGGCATCTGTCGGGTCATCGGGCAGTTCTTTGTTTATCAGGTACCGGAGATACGGCTGTGTCCACATCTCTTCAACCGTCATGACCTGCATTAGGCTGGCCAGCTCGGCCTCTATGTCCAGGTTTTTGGGTCTTTCCTAGCCTTGGGATAGCGCAGCGCCCGAGTGCTCTGCTTCTTCGGTTGAGCCTTTTGGGATTTTTTTCTTGATAGAAGGGTACACGGATTTGTTCAAGGAACACGCCTGGTGGCACCCATGTGCAGGTGGAGCCGATGTTGATGAGCCTGTTAGCTTCTTTACTGCTTTATTTGCCGACGTGCTAAAGCTCGCAGCTGTCAATGTCTCCTTCGAGTGAGTTGTAGAGTGCGCGGTACGCGATCATGTTGGCGTTGTGAGCGTCGCATTTGTTCATCGTCTTCTTGACGATAAGGTTCGAGTCACCGTAGATGACAAGGCGTGTTGCACCACAGACCTTGGCCATCCTCATGCAGTGAATGAGGGCCTCGTATTCGGCCTCGTTGTTAGAGGCACGAAACTTCATCCGAAGGACGTACTCCATCTTGTCGCCTTGAGGGGACCTTAGTATGTCACCGGCCCCTACTCTAGCCTCGCGCTTAGAGCCATCGAAGTGCATCGTCCAAGACTACGACATGTCCGGAGTGTCCGGTAGCTAGAGCTCCATCTAGTACACGAGGAAGTCAGGGAGAACCTGGGACTTGATGGTGGTGTGCCGTTTGTAGATTATGTCCAGAGGGGACAAATCAATGCCCCTTAAGGCTACGTGCCCCGTGGCTTCGGGGTTGTTAAGGATGTTTGAGAGCAGAGTGTCATTGACAACCATGATCTGATGCTCCTGGAAGTAGTGGCTCAGCCGACGCACCGTCATGAATACGCCGTAGGCGAGCTTCTGGTAGTGAGGGTACCTCTGCTTTGTCGGTGTCAGTACCTCGCTGAGGTAGTAGATTGGGCGTTGGACCCCGTGAGTCTTGCCATCTTCGGGTCGCTCGACCACGAGTACGGTGTTTACCACCTGATGTGTAGCTGAAATGTATAGCAGTAGAGGCTCCCATTCCTTCGGCGTGACCAGGACATGCGAGGTGGAGAGAAACCGCTTGAGGTCCTCGAACGCGTCATCTACTTTGGGTGTCCATTCGAACTTGTCCGCCTTGCACAACAACTGGTAAAAGGGTAGGGCCTTCTCGCCCATTCGGCTGATGAATCTGCTTAGCGCCGCGATCCACCCAGCTAGCTGCTGGACGCCCTTGAGGTTCTTCGGCTTCTCCATGGCCAGTATGGCCCTGATTTTCTATGGATTCGCCTCGATCCCCCGTTGGGAGATGAAGTAGCCAAGTAACTGGCCAGATAGGATGCCGAAGTGGCACTTGCCTGGGTTTAGCTTGATCTTATAGCGATCAAGGTTATCGAACATCTTGCGGAGATCGTCGATCAGCATCTTGTCCTCCCTGGTCTTGATTACTATGTCGTCGACATAGAATTGGATGTTGCGACCGATCTAGTTTTTCAGGCATGCTTGCATGCACCTCTGGTATGTGGCGCCTGCGTTCTTTAGACAGAAGGGCATGGTGTTATAGCAGAACAATCTGAACGGTGTGATGAACGCCGTTTTCTCCTGATCTTCGACCTTCAGCCAAATCTGGTTGTAGCCTAAGTAGGCATTGAGGAAGGAGAGTTTCTTGTATCCTGTAGCTGAATTGATGATTGATCGATCTGTGGTAGAGGGAAGTGGTCCTTGGGATAGTACTTGTTGAGAGATGTGACGTCCACGCACATACGCAGGATATCCGTGTCCTTTTTGGGGACCAGAACTGTGTTGGCCAGCCACTCGCTCTCCTTGATTTCCCTAATGAAGTTGGCATCGAGCTGTCTGTTGACTTCAATTCCAATGGCTTTGGCTCTTGGTTCAGACAGTCATCAGATCGACTTATTGAGTGGCTTCACATTTGGAAACACGTTGAGTGAGTGCTCGGCAAATTCCCTAGGAACTCCTGGCATGTCCGCAGGACACCAGGCGAAAATTTCCCAGCGCTCATGGAGGAATTCGACGAGCGCACTTTCCTATGCGGGACTGAGGTTGTTGGCGATCAACGTCGTCTTGGAGGCGTCTTTAGTGTGGACCTGCACTTTCTTTGTGTTGACCGTGGAGTCGAATGACATATCAGGTGCATTTTGTCTGGCGATCGGGGGTGCCCCGTTGTCTGTCACCTCTCTGAGCCTCGTGAGATCCTCATGCATGCTGAACGACTAGGAGATTATATTGAAGTCTCTGTCGTAGTGATCGGACTTGGTGAAGCTTCGTTGGATGGTGATGACGCCCCTAGGTCCTGGCATTTTCAGTAGAAGGTATGCGTAGTGCGGTACTGCCAAGAATCTTGCAAATACCACGCACCCAAGGATGGCGTGGTACTGTGATGGCCAGTCTACCACTTCAAACTCTAGACGCTCGTGCATGAAGTTTTTGGGCTAGCCGAAGATGACGTCGAGCCATATTTTGCCTAGGGGGTATATGCCCTTTCCTGGGACTATGTCGTGGAATGTCGTGTCTGATTGCTCCAGGATGCACAGCGGGATCCGCATAACTGCGAGTGTGCCAGCAAACATTAGGATGATGCCGTTGCTGCCGTCCATGAAGACGCGGCTCATCTCGAATAACCCAATCTCGGCCTCGAGCACCAGGGCAGCATGACCTAGGCGTAGGATCTGGCGTGGGTGATCTGAACGATCGAACATGATGCAGGACTCTGAGCCGCTGAGGTACTTAGGATGGCTGGTGGAGAGGTCACGACTAGGCTGACTTGGCGGGTGATCTTATTTTGCACCCTGTTGGTTGGGTTCCCCTTCTGGATCATTAGGGACCCTTTTAGTGGCGGGTAACCACCTGCACCGCTATTTGGCGCTCGTGCGACCAGCGCCTGTCATGGTCTGACGGGTGGTGGTGGAGGAGCTCCATGGGCGATGTCGCTTGGTGCGTGTGCGGGCCCGAATCCAGGGTTCACGGTCTGGCGCCACATTTGGGTGAAGCCTTTGCTGAGCTTCTGGAACTCTCGGCAGTCCTTGAGCATGTGGTTGTCCTTCTTCTTACCATCTTGTTTGTCGATGTAGAAGTGGATGGTGTAGGGACCGGACATTTTTTCGTATGCCGAAGTTTCGTCGTCGTGATTGCGACATTGCCACGTTTTCGTGGGTCGCCCTCCATCGCGGTAGTTGTTTCTGCGGTATCCACTGTTGCGTTTGTCGTCATTGCGTCGATCGGCGTATCCAACCGCAACGATGTCGACTCCGTCACGGCCATCATAGACGCGCGATCTTCTTTTGCTACGGCGCTCGCGCCTGCGGCCATAGTTATCTTTGTCATCCGAATGTGCTCGGTTGACGGAATCTTCGCCGTCTGCCCATCGGTTGGCGATGTCCATGAGGTGGTCGAGCGTCTTTGGCTTGATGCGCCCAAGTTCCTCCTTGAAATCCGGGCGCTTGACACCATCCTTGAAGGCGTCGATTGCTCTTTCTTTGGATATATGCATGGAGGAGTTCTTGATGTGGGCGGAGTATGTACGAGCGGATGGACTCGCTGGTATGTTGGGTGCAGGCCGGCAGCTCCTCGATTGAGGCTGGCCTCTTGCTGGTGCCCTTGAAGTTGCGGATGAAGCTGTACGCCAGCTCTTCCTAGATTGGATGGATCCGGAACATTGGTTGCTGACCCAGCCGCATCTATCAGCTGTAGCTGAAGGCATTGTAAGGCGGTGTTCTTGTTCCCGCCGTGGAGCTTGACCGACGATAGGTTATCATCAAGCCAAGCCTTTGGCTCCTACATGACATCGAACTTCGGGTTGTCCGAAGGGAGCTTGAAATTTTTTGGCATCCGAGTTCGCCGAACGGGTATGCTAAAGCATCTAGCTCCGCACAGCTCTCCGTCATCTTCTTCTTCGGATTCCGTTAAGCACGCGCGTTTGGCACGTGCCTTGTCAATCTTGCGCTGTGTGAGCTCGTTGCGAGCGTCGTGGTTGCTACTGCGGTGTCGTGGGCACTTTCGGCGCCGAGGTAGGCCGTGCTCGTCTTCCTCGGATGAGGGTGTAGGGCTCTGGGTGAAATTGACCGCAACCTTTTTCTTCGGCTCCGTAGGAGCATCATCATGGAGCGAAGCTCCGACGAGTCCGAGGCCTGTTAGCGCCGACTTGTGCAAGGCACTCTTCGGGGCGCCCGCCGGAGGCGGATGGCATGCGAGATATGTAGTGGCCACCATGATCATGGCCTGCGGCGTTTTCGGCATGACGTTGCCGTGCGAGTCCATTGTCATGAAGGACGTGTTGAGGGCCCTGTGACCTCGCGTCGCGCGGCAGGGTCCATGCGCTCCGTGCGGGAGAGGTACTTGTTGGCGTTGTTGCCATGCAAAGTGGAACCATCAGCGGCGGAGAGCGCAGCTCACTGCACGCTAGATTCCGCAGCTGCCTTCTTACGCTTGTCGAGCTCCTCCATCAGCTGCACCTGCCGGTTGTGCTCATCCATGAGGAGGAGGTGTTAGGACATCATTAGATCTCGAGAGGCATTCACAGGCAGGATTATGTTGCCTGCCACAGCCTGGCGTGCTTGGTGACAGCCTTCCTCGTTGAGGTTGATCCGGTTGTAGACATGAGCGTCGCCTTCGTTGTCCCTGTTAGGTGGATCCCCCTGTTTCCTCTGTTCCCTATTTGTGTGTTGGGAGGAGGATTGGGTGTTTACTGCGCACTCGAACCCGCCAGTAGGTCTGTTACATTGTTGATGACGATGGCACATAGGTATCATCCGCAATGTGGGTCACTACTGCCGCAACTTTCAGATCCAGAATCGTAGGTTCCTTCATCTGAAGGGGGGCTGCATAGATTTGAATTGCAGCTATTGCTGTGATCCGAGTCATCTGTCAGTGTCGACGCGTGCAATGTGCCGATGGGTGGGACCCAATAAGCGCGCCTGATGGATGGTAGTGGCACCCTCTCTGGGAGACGGAGGGTGCTAGTTTGCCCCACCTGGAAGCAGAAGCTCCCGAACAACATGTCGAGCCCGTCGCCGACGGACTCGAAATCCTTCAGGGTGGCTGGTGAGTGGGTGGTGAAGTCGAAGGTGCCGAAGAGGAGGTGACTCTCCGTTCCCGATGAGTTGTAGATCTCTCCGGATGGAACCGTCACGACCGCACGATCAGCGTCCCCGCTTCCCACAAACGGCGCCAATTGACGAGGTACGATCTCGTCAATGCCCAATGTTATGGACTTGGGCTTTTGAGTAGATGGGGATTCTAGAAGTCGCGGAATGGTTAGAAGACAAGCAACACAGGGACACGATATTTGCCCAGGTTCAGGCTCGCCGTACCTTCCTGGCCTTTATATAGAAAGGTAGGTCCCGGGTTAGGTTGAGTCGGTTATGTGCATGCAAGCGTGCCTAAAAAACCATATCGGTCGCAACATCCAACTCTATGTCGACGACATTGTAATCAAGACTAGGAAGGCTAAGACGTTGATCGACTATCTTCGTGAGACGTTCGATAAGCTTGATCGCTAAAAGATCAAGCTAAACCTAGACAAGTGTGCCTTCGGTGTCCCATCTTGCCAGTTACTCGTCTACTTCATCTCCCAACGGGGGATCGAGGCGAATCCGAAGAAAATCAGGGCCATACTAGCCATGGAGAAGCCGAAGAACCTCAAGGGCGTCCAAAAGCTAGCAGGGCGGATCGCAGCGCTAAGCAGATTCATCAACCGAATGGGCGAGAAGGACCTACCATTTTACCAGCTTCTGCGCAAGGCGGACAAGTTCGAATGGACACCCGAAGCAGACAACGCGTTCGAGGACGTCAAGCGGTTGTTCTCCACCTCGCCTGTCCTAGTCACACCGAAGGAACGGGAGCCTCTTCTTCTATACATTGCAGTTGCACATCAGGTGGTAAGCATCGTACTCATGGTCGAGCGACCCAGAGATGGAAAGACTCACGGGGTCCAACGCCCAATCTACTACCTCAGTGAGGTACTAACACCGACAAAGCAGAGGTATCATCACTACTAGAAGCTCGCCTATGGCCTATTCATGATGGCACGTCGGCTGAGCCACTGCTTACAGGAGCATCAGATCATGGTCGTCAATGATGCTCCGCTCTCAAACATCCTGAACAACCCCGAAGCCATAGGGCGCATAGCCTTATGGGGCATCAAGTTGTCCCCTCTAGACATAATCCGAGGTAAATTCTATCTAATCTAGACTTGTCCTGCAAGGATTCGAAAACGTCATGGGATTGGGCCACCCGAAGTCTTCTTGGACCGCGTGTCTTGATGTGGGCCTTCCCTGGGCTGGACCAGGTATACCAATGTCATGTACCTGTGGGGTATATCCATGCCAGACGTATTTCTACGTCCCAGATATCCCTCTGGCTGGCCGAGAAAGAAGGTACCCAGACTTTTTCAATGGAGCCGTCGCTGAAGCCCCAACATGGAGATCCTAAGCCCTCCTCCCCTCTGACAACGGAGCCTCTCTCGCTGTAAGGCAAATTGACTGGTTCATAGAGACGGGTTTGACAGGGTTGGACCTAGCCATGTGCTGGTTCATCAGGCGGATCCAGCCTCTGCAACACCACGCGAATCTTATGCACTAGTATACCAAGGATAGGAAGGATAGCCTCCGTATCTCTGAGGACAGCTATTCTAGTGACTCCATCAAGCTTCACCTCAAAGACATAGTCAAGGGGAAGGATCAGAAGCATGGCTTCACCATCACCTACGACATGTTTGAGGGAGGCACGTCCCTAGAGGTACTCATCTATTTTCCGTGTATGACATATACTCCAGTTCTTCTGTGTCCGTCGATGAGGTCCCGTTGGTGCGAAAGCGGAAGAGCTCCACCTATGACGCTGCCGACAGAGGCAAGAAGAAGAAGACAGAGGGTGGATGCTCCAATATATCCACCGCCTCCCTAGAGGAGGAGAAAAGAAAAATGACTGGTATCCTGTTGACCAAGGCACAAACCGTTGTGTAAGCTTCTTATTATTCGACATTATCTCTTGCTCATCTTATTCCTATACTTATAGTTTTGCATGTTTCAGGAAGAAGGCTAGTGTGAGTTTGAAGAAGACCTCCAAAACATCGGGGGCTTCTAAAAACATCAAAGAAATGTTTGTCCAAGCGTCTCCCGCCATCGCCCCTATGACTCCAAGCGTCCAACCTTTTGTCGCACCAACAAGTTCTCCGGAAAAGGTAGCATCTGAACCTTCTGCCATGGAAGTGGAACCAACTCCTTCTCAGGAGGTCCCAGATGCTGCCGCGGAGCGCCACGTTGCCGGCGAACAGGCAACGCAGGAGAGCACGTCCTCTAAAGTGGCTGAAGCTCCGGCTAAGGATGCCACTGGTAGCGGTAAGGTGGTGGTGGAAGGCGGAATGTCTGCCGTAGGTGGAGCCATTTCACCCAAGACGCCAATAGAGCTTCCCAAAATTGTTTACCCGATGCTCACACCGTGTAGCTCAACTCTGGCTCTCAGTGCAACGCCGACTTCTCCTACGTGCGGCCTTGAGGAGCTGCTCAAACAAGGGGAGATTGTCCGTGTAAACACGATTGCTTTTAGAAAGATATTCTCTGAGAGCGCCAGAAAACCTCAAGATCATCGCACTTGTAATTTTTATATGCCTTTTGCATTTCATATTTAGTATCCCATTGTAGACCCCGAGGATTTAGACGAAAAACCGTAGGTTTTGGGTCTAAATGCTCTAACTAAGCTATAAACTTTGCACTGTATCCCCCAAGTATTTAGTTTGAATGAACTATTCCTACTAGATACTTTTAGAGTAGCATACACAGTGTTTGGAAATTTCAATACTGTAGCCCCCAAGCCTCTAGTTGAAACAAAATTAGTTCCGACTAGATGCTTCAAGAAAGACTAAGCATAATGTTGAGTTAAGAACTCGTACTATATCCCCAAGCCTCTAGGCGGACACTTATCTGGCTAGATGATCTAAGTAGACTAACTAATTTTGATCTTTTTGCAGAATGAGAATACTCGGAGGAACATCGCCAATGACAAGTTCCACAAGATGCGTGCGGACCTTGAAGCTGAAAAGCGTAAAACTACCATCTTGAAGGATCAAGTCACCAAGAGAAAGAGTCTATTTTTATTTTCAATTTCGCACCCAACATGTTCTTGTGCCGTTAACTTCCGACTACTCATCGTGCTTTGTCATTTCTCCGACTTGCAGAAGCTATCGCCAAGGCCAAGGACATTGTTGAGCAATCCAAGCACATTCAAGAGCTGGATAGCGAAAATAAGATCCTTAAGCAAGAGAGGGCTGACTCACTGAAGATGCATGAAGATGCCATGGCTGCCATGCAAGAATTCACGAACACGGAAACCAACCATCTTAAGGAGGAGATTGCAATCCTCAAGGAGCAGAACAAATCTCCCAATGAGCAAAACACTCGCAACCTTGAGGCTTACAAGACCCTCCGGAAGGAATGGGATTCTATGGCGGACATTCTCTAGCAAGCTGAGGATAGAATCTTTGGTATGCATTCTCCGTCTTGTATTTCTGTAAACCAGGTACTCTCCCGCAAGTTCAGAGTACCATGGCAATCTCCTTTTCTTGGGTGATGGCGGTGCTGATGAAGATGCCGACAAGAACCATGCATTCCTTTGGCGGAGGAGGATTATTGGTCAAACCAATAGGAGCTAAATTTCCTTCCCAAATATTAGAGTACATGAGTGCCGAAATTCACTACTCCAGAATCCACATAAAAACAACAAAGAACGTGTAGACTAGAAAACTTAAGCTAACGCCCGTAGGCAGAATTTTCACAAGTGTAAATGTAAAACTTGCACATAAAGGTTTTATATGATCCAAAAAATGAACACTAAAGGAGGTAAAATATTCAATCATATGAGTGAACCAAATATTTTTGTTTCATTGATCATATATAAGATACACAATAGATAGTAAAATATGCTAAGTGTAAAAATGACATCGCTGTGCTATGTTCCATGGCCGATCAAGCTCTGGGTAGTCATCATCTAGGTCACGTCGCTTACTCTTATGAACCTCGTTTGGCCTATCCTCTAGCTCACAATTGTAAACGAGGTAATAGAAACCATTGAGTAGAGCCTTGCTTATGATGAACGGTCCTTCACATGGCGGGGATAGTTTGTGTGACTTTTTCTGCTTAAGTCAGAGCACCAGGCCCCTCTCTTTAAACGAGTGATGCCGAATGCGGCAACGATGGTAGCTACGTAACTTCTGCTGGTAGATGGCGGATCTTTGGCTTGACAATACGCGCTCTTCCTCGAGAAGGTCTACATATAGGCGCCTGGACTCTTCAGTGTCATCCTCGTTGTAGGCGGTAACTCTTGGTGAATCATGGAGGATGTCAGAGGGTAGGATTACTTCTTCTCATATACCAAGAAATAAGGGGTGTAGCCGGTGGATCTGTTGGGAGTAGTTTGTAAACTCCACAAAACAGATGGCAATTCCTCCGCCTAGGCTCTAGATGCTCTATGTACGGTGCTTATAGACGTGGCTTTATTACCTGCATAATAAATCTATTGGCTTGCTCAACTTTCCCATTGGATTGTGGATACGCCACAGATGCCAGATCAAGTCAGATGCCATTCTCCCAACAATAAGTTTCCACTTCTCTGAGTGACAAGATGCTTCCATTGTCGGTGATAATGTTATGTTGCAGACCAAATCTCACCACTAGATCCCGGACAAACCTAATGGAAGTTTCCCCATCAAGCTTTCTAATGGGTTTAGCTTCTATCGATTTTGTGAATTTATCAACTGCTACTAGCAGATGCGTAAACCCACAAGGTGTCGTCTATAATGGACCAACCATGTCTAGCCCCCAGACTCCAAATGACCAAGTTATTGGTATGGTTCGTTATTCTTGAGCCGGTACATGTGGTTGTCGGGCATAGTATTGGCATCCCATGCATGTCTCAACCAGCCTGTCAGCGTCCGCATTTGCGGTCAGCCAGTAGAACCCTTGCCAAAAGGCTTTAGAGACCAATGATCAAGGAGTGGCGTGATGCCCGCAATCTCCGAGATGGATCTCACGAAGGATTTGCTGGGAAACACACTTCAGGTATACACCAGTGGTACTTATTTTATAGATATGTCCATTGATTATGGTATAGCCCTTTGCTCGACGTACTATTTTCTGACTTTCGACCTCGTCGATGGGCAAAGTTTCGTGTACCAGATATTCCTTGAACGGTTTTGTCCAAGTCAAAGGGACTTTTGTTACTATATGATCAAATGAGTCTACTCTATCCGGGTTCACGTGGTCCGCTACCTTCACGGATGGGGTCCGTACATGCTCCAGAAAAACACTAGGAGGAATTGGTTTGTGCCCTGATCCAAGCTTTGACAGCAGATCAGCCGCCTCATTTTCCTCCCTTTTGACATACTTGACTTCGTAGCCTTCGAAGCACTTGGCTATCTCGTCCACTTCGTCTCGATATACCGCCATCATAGGGTACTGCATGTTCCAGGTGCCAGCCACCTACTGGGCAACCAAGTCGGAATCTCCATAGCAAACTATGCGCTTGATGCCAATATCCTTGGCTACGCGAAGTCCGTGAATGAGTGCTTCATATTCCGCCATGTTATTTGTAGCCTCAAAGTGGAGATGCAAAACTAGTGTAGTTTTTCCCCTATTGGTGACTGTAGAAGTACACCAGCCCCCGAGCCGTTGAGTAGCTTTGATCCGTCAAAGTGCATCACCCAATATTCTGGCTCTGGTAAAGGGGTAGCATCTGGCATCTCCGTCCAATCTGCGATGAAATCCGCCAAGACTTGT
This sequence comes from Avena sativa, assembly GCA_916181665.1. Taxonomy (NCBI): domain Eukaryota; kingdom Viridiplantae; phylum Streptophyta; class Magnoliopsida; order Poales; family Poaceae; genus Avena; species Avena sativa. The sequence goes on from OV702296.1 coordinate 124,475,483, forward strand.
GATTTGATAGCGTCGCGCCTCTTGTAGGTGATCACGAAGGAGGCAATCTCAATGCCCCACTTCGTGACCCATCCAATAGCATCGTTGTTGTTGATGATGTCGAACAGTGGAGCTTTGCTCACTACTATGATAGGGTGCTCCTGGAAGTAGTGCGTTAGCTTCCGAGAAGCAAGGAACACTCCATAAGATAACTTTTGGTAGTGCGGGTACCGCTGCCGGGACTCCGTCAAGACCTTGCTTACATATAAACTGGTCCTTGTACTCCGTACTCACGCGTTGGTTCTTTCCTCTCCACCACAACGACGATGCTGATAACCAGGTTGGTGCCGCCATGTAAATCAACATAGTCTCCATTGGCTCGGGTGCTGCGAGTATAAGGAACGAGGAAAGTATACCTTTTAGCCCCTTAAGCGCAGCATCTGCCTCATCTGTCCATATGAATTTGTCCGCCTTCATCATCAACTTGTATAACGGCAGAGCCTTCTCTCCAAGTCGATTGACGAACCAACTTACTGCTGCAATGCAGGCTGTGAGCCGTTGGATGTCCTTTAGGCATGTCGGACGGTTAATGTTTAGGATGTCCTTAATCTTCTCTGGGTTGACCTCGATTCCATGCTGGGAAATTATGAATCCCAACAATTTGACGGCTGGAACCTCGAAGACGCACTTATTTGGGTTAAGCATCATGATGTATTTCCAAACATTATCAAATGTTTCCTTTAAGTAGGAGATTAAGTCATTTGACTTTTTAGACATCACCGCGATGTCGTCCATATAGGCATGAACATTCCGAACAATTTGGTCGTGCAAGAAATGTAGCATAGTCCGCTGGTACGTAGAACCTGCGTATTTTAGCCCAAAGGGCATCGTGACATAGCAAAACGTGCCATAAGGTGTGGTGAATGAAGTGGACAATTGGTCTGACTTCCTCATCTTTATCTGGTGGTATCCTGAGTATGCATCTAGAAAACACAGAAGTTCCGAGCCAGCTGTCAATTTAATGACTTGGTCAATGCGAGGCAAAGCAAATGGATCCTTCGGACACGCTTTGTTCAAGCTGGTGTAATCAACACACATTCTTAATTCTTTGGTTCCCTTTTTGGGTACAAGTACAGGATTCGTCACCCATCGGGTGTGAAGGACTTCTCGGATAAAACTAGCCTTAAGTAACCTAGCTATCTCTTTGCCTATGGCACGTCTCTTCTCGTCTCTGAAGCGTCGTAGAGGTTGTTTCACCGGTTTGCATTTTGGATCAATATTCAAGCTATGCTCAGCAAATTCCCTATGTACACCTTTCATGTCGGCAGGTTGACAGGCAAAGATGTCCCTATTCTCATGGAGGAACTCGATGAGTGTGCTTTCCTATTTCGGTTCCATGTGCATCCCAATGGAGGTGACCTTTGAGGCATCGCCTACCACAAGTTCCACCAACTTGGTTTCGATGGCAGCCTTGAATGCGGGATCGGAGTCAGAAATCTTCTTCTTTGATGTCGGCATCTTCGAAGCATCGACCTTGATGTAGATCTCCTTGAATTCTTTGTTGTAGAGTACAGCTTCTTCAAAGGCTGCTTCTCCAATCTCGCAGTCCCTTGCCTTTGAAAAGCTTCTAGATACGATGATGACACCGTTTGGTCTGGGTATCTTGAGCTTGTTGTATACGAAGCATGGCTTGGCCATGAAGGAGTGAAAGATGTCACGTCCAAATATGACGTGGTACACGCTCTTGAAGGGGACCACTTCAAAAGTCATGCGTTCTTGGCGGTAATTGTTAACATCGCAAAAAGCGACCGGAAGCGGGATGCACCCAAGGGGCCGAGCCTCCCAACCAGGAACTACGCCATAGAACACGGTGCTGGTCCGCCTTAGGTTGGTCTCCATCAAGTTCATCTTGTGAAGTGTATCTAGGTACAAGATATTAATGCTGCTTCCACTGTCCACAATGCATTTGGTGAACTCGTTGCCATCAATCAATGGATTGATGACCATGGCATATTGGTTCTCCGTTGGAACAAGGTCTGGGTGATCCTTCCTATCCCAGGTGATTGGAACTTCCGACAAGTGCAGGTACTGGGGAACTGGGGGTAGGGTGGCCATCAGTATCCTTAGTGAGATTTTCTGTTCTCGGACAGTTGGGTTGCCAAGGAAAGTGTGGTAGACAGGGGCCTTCTTCTCGAAGGGGTTCTTGCCTTTTCCATCGCCCTTGTCGGCGTTCTTGGGGTCAATGTCTTCGTCCATGTCACTTGAATCCTTGGACTCCTCTTCCTTCTTCTTCCATTTGCCCTTGCCTCGCAGTCGGTTCTTCCGGCTTCGTTTATAGCCAGACTCCGAGTCTTCTTTGAGATTGTTGATGAACTTGCAATGGCAATTGGTGTGTGTGGATTTTCCGTTGGCGTCGAGGTGTAATAGGCATGGAATATGACGGTATTCCTCATATGTTTGGGGAACACGGGGTGCTACCGGGGTAGTTTCACTACCTCTATGATGCCCACGACCAACCCCCCGTCCTCGGCCACGCTGTCCGCCATCACCTCTTCCTGCAAACGTCATGGCGACCATGTCGAAGGTTGGCTTTTCTTCTGGCTGAATCTTCCTCTTAGTGTTGTTGTTCCTCTTAGCTTGGGTTGGTATGGCAATTTATAGTAAGGAGCCGCGAGCATCATCGTCGGCAGCCGCGAACTCACTAGCCAATGAGATCATCCGATTGAGATCTAGCCTGTGATTGTCCTAACTTATGTCGGAGCAATGTACCCTTTTCCAAGCCATCAATATAGGCGGCCATAGCGGTCTCATCGTGCACTCCTACCTAGGAATTTTTCATATCCAGCAAGTCGTGAGAGGTAGGCCCGAGATGTCTTGTCTTTCTCTTACACGCACCACAGTAGATCACCAACAGTATAGGAACGTTTGTACGTACCCTCTATGTTTTTGGTGAACGCTTCTTGCATGTCCAACCAGTTGCATATGGACTTCTCTGGCAAGTCGTCGATCCATCGGCGGGTCGTGCCCGTCAACATCAGTGGGAGGTACTTGACAGCAACGTTGGGGTTTCCCCCTGTGATCTCCACCACATTGTCATAATCCTGCAACCACGTAGCTGGTTTGGCAGTGCCGTCATAGGGATTGATCGTCTTGTCTATCCGGAAACCATTGGGGTAAGTTGCGGTCTGTATCACAGGTCCAAAGGAACATGGTCCCAGGTATTGTCCTTCCCGGGCCTCGTGAATCTTTTCCAAGCATGAACGTGCATCGTATGGATCTGGGCTTGCTTTTTTTCTTCTTGCCATCAGGGAAAGGGCTGCATGAGAGATGCGTCCCTACTCCGCCATGATGGCTGCTAGGTGGCGACGGAGGCGGAGGTCGCGATGAGTTAGCCTTCTTACTATTACCTTCATGTGACTCCTCACGTCTATCGCGGTTGCTTGTCGGACACTGGGGGTCATGGCATGACCTACACTTTTTTTAATATTTACTGTAGGGGAGCCCCCCGCAGTCCTTTATTTCAAATAAAAACCAAATTTCTTATGTACAAACTAACAATCTAAAAAATAGAAAATATGTACAGCAAGAAAAAAAGACTATACAAAGTTACAGTAAAGTATCTATCCAAGAGTTTCACTTTTAAAATATAGAGTAAAAAAGAAAACCATCACAGAGCTGAACTCCTGGATAGATACTTTATTGTAACTTTGTATAGTCTTTTTTTCTTGCTGTACATATTTTCTATTTTTTAGATTGTTAGTTTGTACATAAGACATTTGGTTTTTATTGAAATAAAGGACTGTGGGGGGCTCCCCTAAAGTAAATATTCAAAAATAATAATTTAAAAGAATAGGTTGTTCTCACTCTATTTCAGGAATCCAAGTTGGGGCAACAAATAAATGTCTAAAGTAGATTCGATTCAAGAATAAAAAGACAAGGTCTACTAATAATTTAGGTGTCGGCACAGACTCTTCTACACGAAGCACTAACCAAATGGTGGTACTAATTTATATCAAGTAAAAAGCCTGCCGCAAAACAAATACTATTGCATACTATCAAAACACAAACACCAGCTACACGATTATATGTAGATCACACAAAACAAGGTTTGATCATGCATATAGTACTATATATAGACAAACTATGTTTCATCAGACACGCATAGGTCCCCAAAACAAGCAGACAGCTGTAACATTCTAGACCCTGTTGCTCCGTGACTGTAGCACAAACAAAACTATCGCCACTATTCCATCAGCTACTAAAACAAACAAACATCAAACTGCATATCCAAATAACACAACCTGGGCTAACACATACTTGCCCAAAAAAGCCTTTCTTGTTCATCTGAGTACTATTTTAATCTCCTTGATGTTGTAGCCAGAATCAGCTAGGTTGTTGACAGGACTTCCTTTTTGTTTCTTTGATTTAGCACTCTGAAAACACGTCGGTTGCTAAAGGAAATGAACAAAATGATCATCAAAATCATAGGTGTACAATGATGCAAGGGTTGCACATGAATGACTGCACTAACCAGGTGTCATTTAAGTAGGTATGTAAAGTACACCAACGTTTAGGAGATCTAAACTTCTTACACTTCATGATGTGGAGATCTAATTAGAATACTCCCTCATTTTCCCATATAACCACCATTTATCTATCCTCAAATGCATAGAGTAACCTTACTAAATCTTTCCCATCAGATGCCCATGATTTATCAAGGCCAGGGAGAGTATCCAACTCAACCTTTATATGAGGAACCCAAGCTTACCATTTCCCTGTTGATGATCTCTTATAACCGAAAGGGCAACATCTCCATTATGACCTTTAGCGATGACAAAATTGTGTCTGGAAATATCATGTGTCTCATGTGGGAACTCAATATAACACAGATTTGTTGTCACGTTGTTGAAGGCAATTATATATCTGGACTTTATTGTTGGCCAGTACAAAATGCCCCCTATGAGAGTTGTCAGGTTGTAATCAGTCTTAGCCAACATTTCAGCATGTTCAATCTAGTCCTCCCATTTTCCAAACTCTGATGAGTACCTCTAGACCAGTGCTTGGTTACCATTGGTTACTATCCAAACAACCAAGAAATTGCTGCAATAATGTGAAGACAATTGCCCATGGTTTCTTGAATAGAGAATTGTCCCGCTGTCGTATCACTGTTTCACTTCCACTAATTGGATCCCAGGCCATTATCATGTTAGACCCTTGCGAAAAATGAAGTAGTACCCTACCATTGCGACATCCGAATACATATGGTTTCTATTCTTTATGTACTAGGTTGTTCAGCTTCTTGAAGATGGATTGGTCAAGATTATGATCTATTATGAATCAAGTGTCCTCGGAGCTGTCTGTGAAAAATCCAAGTAACAACATTCCTCTATTGTGTGACAGGGTTAGCTTTTTGAAATCGTTGCTTCCCATGAAGTCCATCCAATGTTTTTGTGTGACTGATGCCCTCAGTATGCATGATGGGTGCGTAGGAATCCTAGCAAGAATCTGACCGACTACATCGCTTGCCAAGTCATTGATTGTTGCATATGTTCTTCCACTAAAGCTAGTAGGATGATGCAAATAGCACAAGTGCATCATCAAAATCAAGTAAACTGCAAAAGGCACAATGCACAACCCTAAATAAAGAATTATGTAAACACAAGAATGCATCATATAATTTGACAGGAAAATTTATCATCGAAATTTCATAAACCGCACGTTTCCGAAAAAACTACCTAAATAGCAGAGTATGTCAACAAAATACCTAAACAAGACAAGGAATCAACTAGAATAGTATAAAAGCACCAAAATACGTCACCATGTCGGAACAGGGTAAAGGGGATGGAGAACTTTTTTTTAGAGGTCACCGGAGAGGACAAAAAGGCTCCCACTTGAATTTTCTCGTTTTATCATAAAGAAGGAGAGAAAAACGGACGCAGCTTCAGTGACTTCGTGAACCCAGGTCTCATGGTGACTTGCCCCAAGATCCACCTTCAATCTTAGATTCAAGGTATGGCAGTAGCTCAAATTTTAAACTACAAAGTAAGACTGTACAAAAAAAATTGACAAAAAATCAATAAATCATAGGTGCCTAGATTTGAATCCTGTGAAAGTTTCATCCCATTCAGATTGCTAGTTTGTGATTAAATAGCTTTTATGTTCCTAGTACTACTAGTTTAAACCAATATCCACTCCTTCTAGAAAAAACCTCGGAGCAGAATACATAAAAGAGGGAGGGAGTCAGGGAGACAACATCCAACGCAGAACTTTTTTTGAGGGTAAAACAGCAGGGCAAAAAAACCCCACTGCAACTTTTATAGATTATATAGAGTTACAAAAGAATATTTACAACCTTATTCCACCTCTAAAAAGAGGGATAACATGCTAATCAACTATCTCCTATCTAAATTGGTTTCAATCCAGATCTTAAGGCCCTGATAATACTTCTTCTTAATTATATAAAGGACCCATCTTAATTCCTGGGCTACAATAGCCTTCCAGGTCTCCATCGATGCATGCGGATTGTTGAAAATTTCATTATTTCTGCAAATCCAGATGCTCCAAGTTCCAATAATCAGAATTTCCATTGCAAAAGGGACCTTGAGATCTTTTTTAATACTATCTAAAACTGTAAAGATGCTTTGATCAGCCGAATTGACCTGTGAAATTTCAGCCCAGCAGGCTCTTGCAAAGGGGCATTCCCAAAACAAATGTAAACTGGTTTGTTCACTATTGCAGCCCTGGAAGACACAATCATAAGTTGCCAGAAAAAAACATTTCCTTTTCAGAAGATTTCTTGTGTTGAGTCTATCAAGCAGTAAGAGCCAGAAGAAGAATTTGTGCTTTTGTTGACAAGAAGATTTCCATATCCAAGAGAAATGTGGCTGCACTGGTTGGTAACCGACTAAAGAGCAGTAAGCCTTTTTGACCGAAAAATTACTGCCCCAAATGTAAGACCAACAATCAGATTCCACTTCCCTGCCAGAATTGAGAATTTGATCAAGACTTTGGTATTCCTGATAAGCTTTTTGGGACAAAGGAAGATAAAAGAGATCCTGAGTATTTGCAGTATGCAGGAACTCACTGACAGAGATGTGAGGGTCTTTTGCATATGAAAGGAGGTGAGGAAGCTTATGTTGGAGGCAACTATCATTCCACATATCAGTCCAGAATAGTGTGGATTTCCCATTTCCAGCCAAACGCTTTGCAAGTCCTTTAAAAATGTCAATCAGTTTTAGATGAGCTTTCCACCAAAAGGATCCCTCAAGACTTCTTCCAGGTAGCTTATAATTGCAATAGTAAGTATTCCAAATCAAGTGAACCCAAGGAATATCCTTATGATTATAAAACTTATCCAAATTCTTCAAAAGAAGAGCAGAATTTTGAACATTAAGATCAAGAACTCCCAATCCTCCCTGGCTTTTGGGTCTACAAACTTTCTTCCATGCAACAAGAGCAGTACCTCTAGCTTGAACATCAGAAGTTTTCTTTCTCCACAAGCATTGCCTCATATATTTAATCAACTGCTCCTTGATAGTGACAGGGAGATCAAAACAACTCATGTAATATATGGGAAGGGAAGATAACACAGATTTAACTAACTGCAATTTCCCCCCATAATTCAGTAAGTCAACTATTCCACACAACCTTCTTTCAACTCTCTGAACAATAGGCAAGAAGTGTTCCACAGCAGGTTTATTCAAGCTCAGGGGCAAACCAAGGTAGGTAAAAGGCAAGGAACCAGTGAGGCAAGAAAGGGTATTGGCAAAATGCCCAAGCCTCTCTGAATCCATATTAATTGGCATCATGCTGGACTTAGAATATTGACTTTGAGTCCAGTGGAAAGAGCAAAAGTATGAAGGATTGCCTTAAGACACAAGAGTTGCTCAGAATCGGCCTTAAGGATTACTAAAGTGTCATCTGCATACTGAACCACAGGGAAGTCAGGACAGAAAACATTCTCAGTGGGCAAAGAAAGAAGACCTAGGTTCATTGCCTTATTGAGGATACTTTGAAGGAGATCAGCAGCCAGAACAAACAATAAAGGAGACAAAGGATCTCCTTGCCTGACACCCCTTCTGGAGTAAATTTTTTCCCAGGCACACCATTTAAAAGCACAGAGGAAGAAGCAGACCCAAAGATCATCTGAATCCAGGAAATCCATTTAGCTCCAAAACCTTTGGCTTTAAGGATCTTGATGATTGCAGAATGCTCAATTCTGTCAAAAGCCTTCTCAAAATCCAACTTAAGAATTAAAATTTCCTCCTTTGACTTGTGGCATTGATTAAGAAATTCAAATGCCCAACCTAAACAGTCTTGGATAGATCTTTGTTTGAGGAAACCATATTGATTCTTGTGAACAAGTTTAAGGATGACTTTTTGCAGTCTATTAGCTAGAATCTTGGTGATAATCTTAAGGACACTATTTAGCAAAGAAATAGGCCTAAAATCAGCAGGAGTCAAAGGAGCAGCAATTTTTGGAATGAGGGTGATAAAAGAAGAATTAATGCTTTCCAAAGAGGCATTCCCTTCATAGAACTCAACAAGTAGATGCTTTACATCATCCCTGATAATAGGCCAGCACAGCTTCATGCATTCATTATTAAAACCATCAGGGCCAGGGGACTTATCATTAGGCAGATTTGTGATGACTTCATCAATCTCCTCATCAGAGAAAGGCTTTTCCAAAGCATCTCTTTCTTCCTATGTTAAGCAGTCACCAGCCAAGTCATTAAGATTGAAATGCATTTCAGGCTTATCAGAAGATCCCATTCTATTTCTAAAGGAGTTCCAAAGAAGATTTGCTTTTCCATCATGATCATAGACCTCAAGATCAGAATCATCCTTGAGCATGGAAATGTAATTATGTCTAAAACTTATGGTAGCTCTGGAGTGAAATAATTTGGTGTTCTCATCCCCCAGCTTAACCCATTTAATTTTCCCTCTCTGTTTCCAATAAGTATTTTGGTTTTGTAAAAGAGAAATAATAAGATCTTTCAAGATATATCTAAGATTCCACTCATGAACAGTAAGAGTTCTCATTTCCTCCATGATATCAAGCAAGTCAATGGTGGCATTAACATTACAGATTTATGCCTTTAGGCAAGGTAACTGTTTGGCCCAAAGCTTAAGCCCTCTTCTCACATTTTTGAATTTAGCATTTTTTTTTTGCAGAATCCAGGAAACCCACAGGAATATGCCATGCATTTTGCACAATGGCTTTAAACTCCTTATGATGTAACCAATGATTTTCAAATCTGAACACCTGAGCTTTTGGAATCATTGTGCCAATGGTAATGACACAGGGAAGATGATCAAAAGTGGGCTTAGAAATAGGAGCAACAAAGGTTGAGGGAAAACTCTGAGTCTAGACAGCAGAAGTAAAAAACCAATCCAATCTTTCCAAGAGGGGATCCTTTTGCATGTTACTCCAAGTGAACTTTCTACCCTTAAGTGGTAATTCAATAAGACCCAAATTATTAATGGCTTCATTAAAGAGAAGCATACCATTCACATCTCCCCCTAATTTGTTTCTATCTGAAGGCTGTCTACAGAAGTTGAAATCTCCCACAATAAGCCAATCCACATCACCAGGCATATCAATGCTGCCAAACCAGTCCAAAAATTTAGACTTTTTTCAGGTACACATGGCCCATAAATGTTGTAGAGTATCCAGGATTTATTGGACAAGAGAGATGTCAAGGTAATGGAGATAGAGAACTCATTGAGGAAAGAAAGTTGTCCAGAAAACAAGGAGCCATTCCAAATGGTGATCAAACCTCCAGATGCACCTCTGGAGGGAAGAAATTCAAAGTTGGTAAATTTAGAGGGGCAGAATTTTTTAATGTAGGAGCTATCAAAATCCTCACGCTTAGTTTCTTGGAGACAGATAATGTCACAGCCAGACTCCTCAATTTTGCTTTCGAGAGCAATCCATTTTTTTTCAGAATTGATTCCCCTGATATTCCAATTCAGGATCTTCCAAGTTCTTTTGTTATTCATTAAGAAACCAGGAGCAAGTATAGATGTGGGGTGATGTAAATAATGTAATCACCCAGAAGAGGAAACAGCAAATACAGAGACAAAAGCTCAACCAATTTAGAGTACCACAGAGATGATCCACAACAAGTACCCTCCATGTTGCAATATCACAAACACAGAACACATAACAGGGAGTCAACAAGACTCCAACAAAAGATTTAGTTTGATACATTAACACACTTAAGAAGAGGTCTTCTTCTTGGCTTGCTGTCCACAGGTACCAGCAGCCCCAGGCTTCTTCTTGCCACCAATGCCCAAGCTGGAAGAGGGTCCTCCTTTAATGCTGCCTTTTGTAGGAGCCTTAATAGTCACATCGTTGGCCTTCCCTTTCTTGAGTAACCTCTTCTCCAGGTCCCCATCTTTTACCTTGAAGAATGAAGCAGCAAGATTTTTAACCACTTTGGAATTCAGGAAAGGAGGGGCAGCATTACAAACCAGGCAATCTACAATTTGACAATTTAAGTGACTTTTAAAACCACCATTTAGTTCAACAATTCTAGGACTCCTTCTCACCTCAGATTCCACAAGAGGTTCCTTGCCCTTTCTTTTTCTAGCAGGGGTGGAGGGGGAGCCTGAAGATTTATTGACTTCAATACCCAGGCAAGAAGGGGCCATCTGGGAAAAATTCTCATTAGGAATGATGAAAGATATTGAACTTTACAAAGGGGTCGATGAGTTCTGAGCAGATGGAGCAGGCACCGTCGACGAATGACGAGCCACAGCCGCTGATGCTAAAGAAGAATGACCACGAGCTGACGCTGAAGAAGAACGATCACGAGCTGACGCATTCCTAGCATCCCTCGCAGCCGTCGCATTAGCACTGGCAGCCAACATAGCCGAATTTGATCCAGCAGCAGCCGACGAGGATCTCGACTGCACCTCCACCTCTTTCCAACAATCACTCAACATTGTCCGATATTCGGATGCAGTACAAGCATCATCCTCTGCATCTGCTTCACATGTATCCGCTGGTGTTGCTTAAGCATCCACTTCTGCTTTACAAGAATCAGCCGATGCTGATTGCATTTCCTTCAAAAGACACCATCTTATTTACTTCGCAATGCCCAAAATAGTGTAACTTTAGCTACCACCAGAAAGAACGTGATTGCTGGAGGTTAGGGATGTACGTACTAGCGAATAGCAGTGCGGTGGTGCTCAATGGTGGAGCGGCCGGGACAGTCCGGTCGAGGGACAACAGCTAGGCACAGGAGAAATCTCGATGCAGTTGAGGGAGGCCTTCCTGGAAACTAACTTTAGCTACCACCAGAGTGCAACAAACCGCGTGGAAACACGGCGGTCAGGCAGATATTCGACCCTGTCGCCCTGCTGAATGAAACCTGTGTCTACCATGGCAGAGAGGGCAAGCCCTCCACTCACACAACCACCGACTGCCACTCTCTCAAAGAGATCGAGAAGGCATGGTGATGTGGACATCCCATCTATTGATACAACCGTTGTACCTACAACAACACAGATACAAGGACCTATCACTCGATCTCGTGCTAAACAACTTAACTATCAGGTACTTTCGTTTCTTGGAACTATACCTCACATACATGAGAATATGATGCTGCCTAAATCAGATGTATTTATTACTCTTAGGAATGATGGACCAAGCATGGATGAGAGGGACAAGCATTAGAGCATGGTCATGCATGGAGATGGCAGCAAGCATGTGATGATCCAAGAGAAGGCCACGGATGAAGATTTCAGAACTTTGAGGCCACCATAATGAAGAAAGAAGGCCTGGACGAAATATTCAAGATTAATACTTCACAAATTCATCCATATCTTAATATGGTGCTGCGGCACCTTTATTTTGGGCCAGGCCCATGTAATTTTAGCAGGATTTTAAATAGCCACTTTTTAGAGTTTGTATTTGAGGAGAAAAGGACTTCTAGGGTTGGATTCGGCCACATTTCTATGGCTGGCCGAAACCCTACCTTTTCCTCCTTAAATACTCGCCTTAGCCGTCACCATAGACTCAGATTTTGCTTAGACATTAAGTTAGCAACTTTGCCAAGGCTCGAGCATCGCAGAGGCCTCTTGTACTTCGCACCTATATAGGATCCCACCTTTTCAATAAAGCTTTCATCTTAATTCGCAATATCTTGATTGCAATATTAGTTCTTACTTGTTCTTGATTTCAGGTAGGAATTAAGACCCTCGCTGGTCAGGCTGATCGTGTTCCCGCAGGATTGGTAACCTCCAGGAGATTGACCTAGCAATTGCATCGACGCTCGTGCTCGCATGTGTAGTCGGATCGTCAAGCCGAACTCCACCAAATCGACAATCACCATCTCATCGAAAGATCGGACACCTTTGCCCCATCAAGTGGTATCAGATTTCAGGTTGCTCGGTGAGATTTTACTGCTTTCGTAGATTAGATATGTTTTACCTATAACCCACGAAAAAGCCAAAAACACAGTTAGAGTTTAGATCCATCCCATCACCAATCTATGCCTCACATTATCTTTTTAGTTTTTCATTGTTGAATTTGTGTCTGCATCGTCGCGTCGAGTTGCTTGTCTTAGTGTCTTGTCCCTTAGAGTTTCGAGTTCTGATCACAATAGTCACTGCCACACTCGTAGATCACCGCCACCATATTCCGCCACCATATTCCGCTGCCATACACCCAGCCACCATAAACCCTAAAACTCCGCCACCGCCTTCCTACCGCGACACGGATCCGATCACCTTTCTTGTCGCGGCACGAGTCCGAGTTGAGTTATTGTTTCCTAGTTTTTTTACTTTCCTTCCTTATTGTTTCCATGTTGAGCTAAAGTCCGTGTCGAGTTAGAAGTTCAGCCGTAAGTCCAGAAGGAGAGCAAAACAAATATTCAGCCATAAGTTTAGTCTGGAACCGCCTCCAAATTTTTTTTCTGGCTATACTGATTGTCGGCTCTGGGATCACTTTTATCCATCGGCCGTTATAGCGATATTTTTTTGGCGCCTGCGCGCTTTCTGGAGCATAATACAAAAATTTCGAAAAAAAATTAGGGGCTAACCTGTTTCTAGACCCCGTCGATCAGTTCTAGACACTCGCCATCATAGTGATTTTCGACATCTCGGTTCGGTTTTCAGGGTGCCATATCATCCTACATTGCTTGTTGTGTCGCGTCGTGACATCGTTGGTGATCTAGGCTCGTATCTCTAGTACGGTCTAGCCTAGGACCAGCACAGAGCTTCACAGATTTGCGTTGCTGTTTTGATAATTGCTAACCCCTTTGCTAAGCCTTCACAGAGCTTCACAGATTTGTCCACGTGCGGTTTCTCGACTCCTGGTAATCGCTCGGTTCAATCTCTGGACCCACTACTCCTCGCGGTTGCACATCGCCTTTTCCTGCTATTTGGTAAGAACTTGTAAGAGCTTCGTATATTGCTCGACGGATTACGCGTGCCTTCCACCATATTTCCGTAGTTATAGGCATATATACCTGTGCTTTTTAAAGGACTAACCATGACATATACTTCTCGTAACCCTGCCACAATGACGAACCAAGAACTACATGCCCACTTTTCCGAGCTCTTGGTCGGTCGTGCTGAAGATGTGGATGCACGACTAGAGGAGTTTGACACCAAGCTCACCAACGCCATAGACAAGATCGATGGACTCGAGAAATCCTTCAACGACAAGCTTGAAGCTCGGTTCAAGGAGGTGTTGGACAGAGATCACGGGTCGTACTGCTGGTTCGGCTGCCTCCGCACCTCAGGCGGCTACCGCTGTAGCTGAAGCACCTCAGACTTCCACCGCGGCTGCTCCTGCGACATTGGGGACAGACGTCAGGTACTACTACGACCCCGACGATGATGATCTGTTTGACGAGGAGGTTAAACAACCTTCACACCCTGCTGGCCGTCCCCGACATTACCACCGCAACGCTCGACCACCGGTACGTGATGATGATCATGTTGCAAAGCTTAAATTAAATATTCCATCTTTTGAGGGTAAATATAATCCTGATGCATATCTTACATGGGAGATGGAAGTATAACAACATTTTGCATGTTTAAAATATCCTGAGAATATGCGTGTTAGTGCTGCTACATGTGAATTTACTAAATTTGCTTCCCTTTGGTGGTCTGATTATGGTCGTTTAAATTCTACTACTATTCCTCGTACTTGGACTGCTTTAAAAACTGGTATGCGTGTTTTTTTTGTGCCTCCCACTTATCAACGTGGTTTACTAAAGAATCTGACACGTTTGGAACAAGGGAAAAATTATGTAGAAGAGTATTATCAGGAATTGCAAACGGGGATTGTTCGTTGTGGTCTTGTTGAATCTACTGAACAAATGCTTTCACGTTTCACGTTTCTTTGGTGGATTAAACAAGGACATTCAACACATATTAGACTATAAGGAATATAATTCCATCACTCGTTTGTTTCATCTTGCTTGCAAAGCTGAACGTGAAGTGCAGGATCGCCAAACACCATGGAGGAGGACTAATAATTCTGCAGGTCGCACATCCACTTGGACATCCCGACAATCAGCGCCTCCTTCTCGTGATTCTCCATCAGCTACTACCACATCCAAGGCCACCACAAGATTTCCGTCAGCTGCTCCTCCATCGTCATCCAATGCTCCTGCTCGTAGTGCGTATTCTATGGCTTCCACGGGTAAAACAAAGGATATACAATGCCGCAAGTGCTGGGGTTTTGGTCATATTGAGAGACAGTGCACAACACAACATGTTATGATGGTGCGTGATGATGGTCAATATGATTCAGCGAGTGACTCTGATGAAGATACATTAGCCCTTATTTCTGCTCGAGATGGAGACAATTGTGATTCTATTGAAGAGAAAGAGGTAATGGGAGCTGAAACTGCTGATCAATACAAGAGCTTAATTACACAACGTGTGTTGAGTGTGCAATTGAGCAAATCTGAGCAAGATTAACGCCACAACCTATTCCAAACACGTGGTGTTGTCAAGCAAAGAGATATAAGGATCATCATTGCTAGAGGGAGTTGTAATAATCTGGCTAGTGTTGACATGGTAGAGAAGCTTACACTTCCAACAAGACAACGCACACATTCATATTGCATCCAATTGTTTGAGAGTTCTCGCAAGATCAAGGTAACAAGAACGATACGCGTGCATTTTACTATTGGTACATATTCCGATTTTGTTGATTGTGATGTTGTACCTATGCAAGCTTGTTCTTTGTTACTTGGTAGACCATGGCAATTTGATAGAGAATCTATTCATAATGGCAAAACTAATCACTATTCTCTTATGCATGATGGAAAGAAAATTGGTCTAAAACCTATGACTCCCGAACAGATTTTAAAAGATGATCTTGCTAGAGCTAGTAGAGCTAAAACTGAGGAAAAAAATAAAAGTGAGAATCAGATTGTTGTTGTAGATTTTGTACCACCAAAGAACACTAAATCTTATTCTAAACATGCTACTGAAATTCGTTTAAAGAGTCCATGTATGCTTGCAAATAAAATTGATATTGCTGAACTAGATGTAAACAATACTCAATGTTATGCAATTATCTGGAAAGAGGTTTTGTTTTCATTTGAGGATATGCCTCCTTCTTTGCCACCCGCTATTGCTAACCTTTTGCAGGAATATGAGGACGTCTTTCTCGCTGAGCTGCCACCAGGACTACCTCCTATTAGAGGAATTGAGCACCAAATTGATCTAATTCCTGGTGCTACATTTCCCAACCGCGCGCCATATAGAACCAATCTAGAGGATACAAAGGAGATACAACACCAAATTCAGGAACTACTCGACAGAGATCATATTTGTGGGTCCCTTAGCCCCTGCGTTGTTCGTATTATTTTGGTACCTAAGAAAGATGGTTCTTCGCGCATGTGTACTGATTGTAGAACTATCAATAATATTACTATTTGATATCGTCATCCTATTCCACGTTTGGATGACATGCTTGATGAATTGAGTGGCTCTACCATATTTTCTAAAGTTGATTTGCGTAGTGGTTACCACTAGATTCGTAAGAAATTGGGAGATGAATGGAAAACAACATTTAAAAATAAGTTCGGTTTATATGAGTGGTTAGTGATGCCGTTTGGTTTAACTAATGCACCCAGCACTTTCATGAGATTAATGAATGAAGTTTTACGTGCTTTCATTGGACGTTTTGTGGTAGTCTACTTTGATGATATTCTGATTTATAGCAAATCTTTAGAGGATCATTTGGACCATTTACGTGTTGTTTTCAATGCTTTACGTGATGCACGTTTGTTTGGTAATCTTGATAAGTGCACCTTTTGCACCAATCGAGTTGTGTTTCTTGGCTATGTTGTTACATCACAGGGTATTGAAGTGGATCCAGCCAAGATTGAAGCTATTGAGAATTGGCCGTAGCCCAAGACGGTCACACAAGTGAGGAGTTTTCTTGGCCTCGCTGGTTTTTATAGGCGCTTTGTCAAAGACTTTGGATCAATTGCCGCGCCGCTGAATGAACTTACCAAGAAAGATGTGCCCTTTGTTTGGGGCGATGCACAACAACATGCCTTCGTCATATGGAAAGATAAGCTAACACATGCTCCCTTACTCCAACTTCCTGATTTTAATAAGACTTTTGAGCTTGAATGTGATGCTAGTGGAATTGGTTTGGGAGGTGTGTTATTACAAGAGGGAAAACCTGTTGCATATTTTAGTGAGAAATTGAGTGGGGCTAGTCTGAACTATTCTACTTATGATAAAGAATTATATGCGTTGGTTCGGACATTAGAAACTTGGCAACATTATCTATGGCCTAAAGAATTTGTTATACATTCTGATCATGAATCTTTGAAGCATATTCGTAGTCAAGCTAAGTTGAATCATCGTCATGCAAAGTGGGTTGAATTTATTGAGTCTATTCCTTATGTTCTCAAACACAAAAAGGGTGAAGATAATATTATTGTTGATGCTTTGTCGTGCCGTTATACGTTGTTATCTCAACTTGACTTCAAAATATTTGGATTGGAAACTATTAAGGAACAATATGTGCATGATGCTGAATTTAAAGATGTGTTGCAGAATTGTAGAGATGGTAGAACATGGAACAAGTTCGTCTTCAATGATGGATTTGTGTTCCTTGCTAACAAACTATGCATTTCCAGATAGTTCTATTCGTATTTTGTTGTTACAGGACGCGCATGGAGGCGGATTGATGTGAGACTTTGGTGTCAAGAAAACAAAGGATCTTCTTGCTGCACACTTCTTTTGGCCACATATGCGTCGAGATGTTGAGAGATTTGTGGCACGCTGCACTACTTGTCAAAAAGATAAGACTCACCTTAATCCACAAGGTTTATATATGACTCTTCCTGTTCCTAGTGTTCCTTGGGAGGATATTTCTATGGACTTTGTTTTGGGATTGCCACGTACACAGAAGGGGAGGGATAGTACTTTTGTTGTTGTGGATCGTTTTTCTAAGATGACACACTTTATTCCTTGTCATAAAACGGATGATGCTGCGCATATTGCTGATTTGTTCTTTCGTGAAATTGTTCATTTACATGGTGTGCCAAATACTATTGTTTCTGATCGTGATACTAAATTTCTTAGCCACTTTTGGAGATGTTTATGGGCTAAGTTGGGGACTAAATTGTTGTTTAGTACTACATGTCATCCCCAAACTGATGGACAAACTGAAGTAGTAAATAGAACTTTGTCTACTATGTTGCGGGCTGTTGTAAAGAAGAACTTAAAATTGTGGGAAGAGTTTTTAGCTCATATAGAATTTGCTTATAATCGTTCGCTGCATTCTACCACAAAGATGTGCCCGTTTGAGATTGTGTATGGTTTTGTTCCTCGTGCACGTATTGATTTATTGCCTTTACCTTCTTCGGTACAAAATAATTTGGATTCTACACAACGCGCTGAAATGATCTTAAACTTGCATAAGACTACTAAAGATAACATAGAACACATGAATGCTAAGTATAAACTTGCTGGGGATAAAGGGAGAAAGCATGTTGTGTTTGATGTTGGAGATGTTGTTTATTTACATTTGCGTAAAGATTGTTTTCCTGATTTATGCAAGTCTAAGTTAATGCTGCGTGCTGCTGGTCCCTTTAAGGTGTTAGAGAAAATAAACGATAATGCATATAAACTTGAGTTGCCTGCAGACTTTGGTACGGTTAGTCCTACGTTTAACATTGCAGATTTGAATCCTTACTTTGGTGAGGAAGATGAGATTGCATCGAGGACGACTTCAATTCAAGAAGGGGAGCATGATGTGGACATCCCATCTATTGATACAACCGTTGTACCTACAACAACACACATACAAGGACCTATCACTCGATCTCGTGCTAAACAACTTAACTATCAAGTACTTTCATTTCTTGGAACTATTCCTCACATACATGAGAATATGATGCTGCCTAAATCAGATGTATTTCTTACTCTTAGGAATGATGGACCAATCATGGATGAGAGAGATAAGTATTGGAGCATGGTCATGCATGGAGATGGAAGCAAGCATGTGATGATCCAATAGAAGGACACGGATGAAGATTTCAGAACTTTGAGGCCACCATAATGAAGAAAGAAGGCTTGGACGAAATATTCAAGATTAATACTTCACAAATTCGTCCATAGCTTAATATGGTGCCGCGACACCTTTATTTTGGGCCAGGCCCATGTAATTTTCACAGGATTTTAAATAGCCACTTTTTAGAGTCTGTATTTGAGGAGAAAAGGACTTCTAGGGTTGGATTCGGCCACCACTTCTATGGCTGGCCGAAACCCTACCTTTTCCTCCTTAAATACTCGCCTTAGCCGTCACCATAGACTCGGATTTTGTTTAGACATTAAGTTAGCCATCATAGCAACTTCGCCAAGGCTCGAGCGTCACAGAGGCCTCTTGTACTTCGCACCTATACAGGATCCCACCTTTTCAATAAATCTTTCATCTTAATCCGCAATATCTTTATTGCAATATTAGTTCTTACTTGTTCTCGATTTCAGGTAGGAATTAAGACCCTCGCTGGTCAGGCTGATCGTGTTCCTGCAGGATCGGTAACCTCCAGGAGATTGGCCTAGCGATTGCATTGGCGCTCGTTCTCGCACGTACTCCACCAAATCGACTATCACCATCTCATCGAAAGATCGGACACCTTTGCCCCATCACATGGCTCGCTAGGGAGAACCCGAACCCTGATCAGCCACATGACAACGCCAACAGCGGGACGTTTGGAAACTCCATCGGTTCACTTCACACTTTCACTGCTGTGGGGATGGGATGCAAGAAAAAGGTACTCGCGGACGCTATCACTCTCAATGCGGTGCGGTGCGGCAAGTCGACATCCCGCGCTGGCTAAATTGGTCAGAGCAAAGCATCACCTAGAGCCGGGAGGATCACGCGCCTAGGATTGATTACCCATGGCGTGTTTCCCTGGTGGTCAAGCCTAAAGTGGCCGACTACTGTCTTCCAAAGACCCAAATGGATGGAGGAAGTTCCATCAACATTCCTGTTCCTGGATACGTTCAGGCGACTGCAGCTCCCGCATTCCCTGGTCGAATCGACCCTCTACACCTTCCAGGGGATCGTCCCGGGTCGGAAGGCATACCCGATTGGGAAGGTAACAATGCCAGCCACCTTCAGCACACCATCCAATTCACATGGAGTGGATCATCTTTGAGATGGTAAATTTCAGAAGCCCGTACCACTTTGTACTCGACAGGCAGGACCCCATGGCATAATCACCATGTGCGGAGACCCAGACATGGCTGTCAAGTGCGAGGACAACAGTGCCAAGATGTTCGATGCAGTCATTGCGGAAGAGGCGCAGCACACCAACGAACTCGTCAAAATGGGGAGTGTCACCTACTAGGACGACCCCATAGTCCTGAAGAAGCCAACGACGATGCGCTTCCTCCCGAACACCTCCGAGCCTCCCCCCCACTCATGCCACCCATGACAAACTCGCCCCCGGCAAGCCAAGCCAACAGGGAACCTCGGAGGCAGACCTCACCTGCGCATATGAAGGCGCACTCTGCGAGCCCCGGCATGAGAGTCGTGACACCCCCTATTGGATAATATCCAACACACATGGTGTTACAGAGGGCCTTGCTAAGGACAAGCAAAAATCCGACCCAAAGGTTAGGCCTAACAAGCATCCACCACGGTATCCCAATAAATATAATCGCCAATTACCCGCCCAAGAGGCGCAGCGACTACTCGCCATCGAGCTCATTCGCTCCTACAACTACTCTTATTGGCCGACAAAGCCATTCCTGGTGCAGAAAAAGAATGACACTTAGAGAATGTGCATTGACTACATCGACCTAGTCTGAGCATAATTCGCCCATGATCCACCACTGGATCAACCCATTGGGCACACGAAAATACCGGAGGAAGCAACTAGCCGCAAAGGACGCATGCGGGCAATCAACCCCGGCAAATTAGTACTTTGCGCAAGTATAACACTTCGCGTGCCACTTTGTACAACAAATTGTGTACCCACCACTCCATTGAATAAAGCTACTTTTTCCGCAAATCATGTTCACTCGCCTTGTCTTGTGCCAATCGCACTTGTAAATGCAAAAAAATATGTTTTGCACCTGTCGTCAACCCTTGAGTGAGCGACTCAACATTAGCACAATCGGCGACTTGTTACAACACAGACCCGCACGCGCCTTGCAAAAATACAATGTATGAGAGCTCTCCCTGGAGTCTCCAAGAGACTAGTTTTCTAATCTAGGAGGAATGAGGCGCTACACACCAACAGCGCAACAAAGTCCGTCCTACCTTATGATCAGCGCTCCGAAAAGCTAAGTACCATGCTCGGAGACTCGTCACAAACGAACCCGTCGGCATCTAGGGAAAACATCAAGTATAGTGCGTCCTTTAGGGTCACCACGCGACTGGCTCCGCGAGCCACAACAAGTTGACTAAGAGCTACTCCAACATCTCACACAAACACACTACAATAGTAAGCGATGTGCGTGCAAACCTAAATCAACATGCTCGGGGAAGAGCTACCCCTGACGCACCAAAAATAAAAAGTAGTCACTCAACAAACAAATAGTCATAGACCATCATCACTTCAATGCAAAACACAATGCATTCATAATAACACCAAGTCTTTACAAAACAGACGGCACTAACCCTATTACATTGTCAGACCTCTCACTTTGCACGCTTGGCAACCGACGCGATACTCGCACCCTTGGCCACCTCCACAACTTTGGTCGGGTACTTCTATATGTCAACACCCGGATTTTTAATCCCAAATGCCTGTTATGCCATTTATCGCAATCCCAGGATTACCATTTTTGCCAGACATAACAGATTGGATATCACAGTACATCATCCATTACAAACCATACATAAGGTCTTACAACAAATAAGGGATCACATGATCTAGTCTTGATAGAATCATAACAGCAGAATAACGTAATAATAACGGTAGCATGGGCGAAGCTCCATCTTCATGGTCACAGGCAATGCTGACGATGGGAGATGATCCTAGTTGTCATAACCTTCCTGCGGTCCATCCTCCTGATAGTCCTCTTCATAGTCTGGCCACGAGAATAGCCAGGAACAAAGCCATGAGTACTCTTTAAGTACTCTCAAACTAAGACTAACAAGTGAAGTGGTTTTGAGTAGGAAATACTAAGCTCTAGGTTGTTTTGCAAAAAGCCAGATTTACCTTAACTGAGTTCAGAAGCAAAGAAAGCTAATTGAAAGTTCTATAACCCATAAGTGGGGACTTGAATTTTCATATCACAACCCTTTTGGGGTCAAGTCAAAGTCATGATTCATTTCACAAGTCATTTTGAAAACATCGGACGACGGAACTGTATGGCCACTTAAATTGTCCATAACTGCGGAGGCAGCTATTCAAATAGTTTGACACTCTGCAGAGGTGGTACACTTTCACCACAATATTCGATACATCCGTCAGGAACAATCCTGAATTCACCATATTCATTATGTGGATAATCAATCGTAACCTTTCAATTACACGCCCTAGTATAGACACCTCTCCTATGAGTTTGGCTTCCCAGCCATGACCAACTGTCATCTTGGGAACTGCATAGGTGGACAATCTTCACAAGGTAGCCTCAGCTCAAACCTTGGCCCCAAGGGAACCCATACTAAGGTATATAAATTTCTAGTCAAGCCCTACCCAAATTTCGAGTATTGTGGTTGTACGGTAAAATTGGAATGGTGTCGCATCCAGACAACCATCAGTTTTATAAAGGGCTAAGGCTTATGCCTCAACATTTTCATCATCAAAATCATCTGGTGTTCAAGAACACATGTCAAAACATTTCAGTAGAATGACTCATCATTCTAAGGTTTTCATAATCATTTTTACCAAGTATTCCCATCTAAAGTGATCAAGTTTTATTGCTTAGCACTAGCAACTACAAGTGGGGGATAGACACTAGTGAGGGGTGGTAATCAACGGTGACTTATCTAAGTTCAATATCATGCCTCGAGATGACATCAAGATTTATCTAACTTAGGCCAAGTTGTATGCTCTTTATGCTACCTTTAAACATCTTTCTAAAATCTACAATTCACTAAGTAAAATCAAATAGAAAGCTTTGATAAAGAAATAAGATAACTAATCTTTCAAGTAAAACTAGGATTGGGTATCATCCATTTGGTATAATCAAGGCATGCCTAATGCATTGCATAGGTTATATAGTTTTCAGAATTGCAGGTGTTAGCTTGCATACGTAACATGCAAGTGGTAGCTTGCCTTGTGCAGAGCAGTGGTTGAAGTTCTCCTCGGTTTCTTCCTCGTAGTATCCTCCGTCCTCCTCATATCCTTGGTCGATACAAGCGTCTATAAATAAACACGAGGTACACAATCACCAAACAATTCCTAACTACTTCTATTTAGCACACAAAGGTTCACACTAGATGATTTAGCATCATCACTAGTATCACAAAGATTGAGGCAATAGTTTTATTTATTTTATTTTAGAAAAGTAATTTCAACTCATTGAAAAACTACTTAAGATTTAATATTCTCGAACTAAAACATGGGATCATGTTGACACATGTCATCACCACATATTTCAGTACTTGGGAATATGATTTAAAGTGGTGTCACAATTAATAAGGTTTAACCTTGTTATTTTAATTAAATAAAGTGACTAGAAATGCCTATGGGGCATTCTTTTATTACTTGTCCATTATTTCTTCAAGTAAACCTAGATACTTTTATATATTCATAAAGGTATTGTGGTTGAATTTTGAAAAATGTTTGAATGCAGAAAAGCTTCTTCCTTGTTATTTTTGCTATAGGTGATCTACGACTCCGAATGATTTGAATTCAACGGGCTTGGATTAAGGATTTCAGTACCTTTCTAGCAAAATTAGTTTCATGCAATTTCGTTAAGTCAATCTCCCTGAATTGAGTTTTGAATCTAGAGATATAACTATGTTTGAAACTAAATGGAAAAACCTAAATTCAAACTACTGGGTCACGCAGGAAGTTAACTGGGCCGACCCACGGCACACAACGCACGCGCAGGTGGGTTTAAGTGGCTGTCTCCACCATTCAGCGAGACAGAGGATGCGAAGGGGTACGGGGCAATCTAGACCGTGCGATCAACATCTAATCAAATGGCTG
The DNA here is from genome assembly GCA_916181665.1 of Avena sativa. Lineage (NCBI taxonomy): Eukaryota > Viridiplantae > Streptophyta > Magnoliopsida > Poales > Poaceae > Avena > Avena sativa. Next base: position 124,499,074 of record OV702296.1, read on the forward strand.
GGGCTTGTCATCTTCCTCGGGTAGCGCCGGCGAGATTGAACCCTAGCGCGGCCAGTGGGGGCCTGTGAGGGCTCACCAGGTCTCAGGCAAGGGTTGGCGATGGGGGCGAATGATGAAGTCGACGATGGCGAACCTCCTGGAACCGGTGGCTCCTCCTTGGGTGGCTCCAATCGAATACTCCTCTTCTCCTCCTCCGCAGCAGACTCCGGCAAAATTCCGGTGACCTGCTGCTCGCCTTGCTCTGGGGATGAAGTCGAGTGGTTCTGAGAGAAAGGGGAGTGTGATGGTGTGCTGAAATCGATCGGGGGTGGCCTCTATTTATAGTGCAGCGAGGGGACCGAAGGGCGCGGGTGGACCTCATCGTGGTCGTCGTCATAGTGAGCTAACAGCATGGCTGGGGGTAGGGGACAGTGTTGTGTTCCCTAGTGATGCTCAAAGGCATGGTGGCGAGGTGCGGGGCGATGTCATTTGGTCGGAACGCTGCGATGCTCTGGACGGGTCCGACGGAAAAATTAATGGTGCACGGACTCTCCTGGTCGTGCGGCGACGAACGGGCATGTTCAGGCGTTTCCTGGGGCGGTGGTGATCACGCACGCAAGCGTCAAGGGCGGCACGCGGTCTGTGCTCGCATGTCGAGTGCGGCGCTCTCTCGCGCTCTGGCGCATGCTCGGTCTGAGTGGTCCAGGGGCTGGCTGCGCTTGGGCATTGGACAAGGGTTGAAGTGGACGGTGGCTCGTGTCCCAGACAAGGTTGGCGAGGCTAGAGCTGCTCCTAGCTTGCCGTCGAAAATGGGATGGCCATTTGGGCTCAGGCATGCTCACCATTGATGACAATGTCAAGCTTACAGTGAGCTAGGGCTATTTAAATTAGTTTGATCATCTACTGAGAGTGTGTTGTGAGCTAGAGGGGAGACAAGTTAGGCACAAACACTACTCAGTATAGTGTTTAATGTTTTGTTTGTTTGGTGTTTGCAAGGTGTTTGATGAAATGGCCGAAAGAGATTTGAATTTGAATTTTTGGATGAAAATTTGTGGGTGTACTAGTAACATACTAGGTATTCTCTGGTTGCTTGGAATGGTCAAGGTGTACTGTTTTGGTTGGTTTTTGAGAAATGGTGATCTTCACATATGATATAGATTCAATTTTGAAATGTCATTTGAATCAAGTTGCCAAATGTTTCTGTGAGTTTGAAACGTTGTCTTGGGTTCACTTTTACTTGGTCTAGCAAGGGGTGAATATAAATGGAATTGTTTCTGTTTGAAATCTTGGACTAGAAACACTCAAAGTGGTCTAGTGAGCAAGATTGGCAAAAATGAACATTAGCTCATATTGTTTGTTTTTGAATTTCTCTTGATTTGTTTCTGCTTGGATTTGATTTAGATGATGTTTTTTTCGTTTTTAAACCATTCCTTGCTGTTCACAACAATCACACAAGTCCATTCATGCATTCATACAATCATCACATACACACATGTATTCATATGATTTTATTTAATAAAAGTTTTTGTTAACCCTAATTTTGGTGATTAGAACTTGATAATCTTGATCAATATTTTTGGGATGTTACACTATAGCTCCTTCACTATAGCCGACCGAAACGTGCACTCTGAGGGGTGGTCATGATGGTCTGTCTTGGCATCGCCAGGTGCCACCTGCGTCACTTGGTAAGGCAAGAGGTCATTCATTGAGAGCACCCGCTCCGCATACAGAGCAACCTTTGCTTGTAGGGAAAGAACATGGGAGGTCTCCACCATCCCAGTCGTTGACGGATACCTGCTATAGGCTTTGTCGAAGTTGAAGTCTTCTGGGAAATGGGCGAGCCCGAGACTCAGTGTTGCCGTCGCCCCACGGCGGAAGGCGGAGTGCGACATCCACTCCACCACCGCTGGTGCCTCCTCTAGATATCGCCACACCTCCATTAACTTTACAGGTACCACTTTAGTCGGGGTGATGTTATGTAGGACCGTGCGAACATGCATCGACGACACTATAGCAGCGCTCAACACCGAGTTCCTGAATTGGTCGGCAGTGAAGTCCTGCACGGTCAAGTCACCTCGACCTACAACATCTGCAAAGTAAAATCATATCAAATCAAGTTTGCGCTAACACCGACATACTCGGGGACTTCCCCCATTAATGTATATCAAACACAAAAAAGCAAACTCACCGAGGAGTTGGTGGCAGCTCTGTTGGGCCACGCAGAGATAAAACAAAACTTTTTCCTCTAACATGGTGATCCCAAGATTTAGCTAAGGTAGAAGGCCACGAGGTTTACCACTAGACGCGCAATTGTGGATTACTGATGAAGCGCGTTAGTTGATGCAGTGAAGTCCTTTGCGATCCGATCGTCCTAGTGCTGATCGTACATCACCTCTGCTGGTATCCACACGTACAAGGAGGAGCACCGGCGGCAAACTGCTAGGTTCGATACGACGACAGGACTGCTGTGGAGCTAGGGTTTCCAACACATGGAATGACCTAACTAAACAACGATTAACCTTTATGGGTTATGGTGCTCCACTATATATAGTGAGTGAACGTGGGCTCTGCTCGCGCGACCCATTCACTAAAGCCCATATAATATTAGTCACCATGAGTCCAACTCACTAACTCAGTAGTAATCCGGCTTGGGTCCAACCCAACCAGATTTCTGGTTCAGATCCGATCTGAACCTGCTCCCGCTCTTAAGTGTGTGACCCCGTAGGCTCATGGCTACTTGGACATGATTCGAGTCTGACTCCAAATCGATCAATCGGTAGAGGCTCCTAGAAGAACGTGCCGACTCCCAAGTACCAAAGAGTCATGACGACTTGCCTTTCCAATGCGACTTAAGTCCGAGTCCCATTTGCCTCATGATATACCTTGTCAGACTATAGGCGAATAATTGTCATCCCTTAAATAGTCTGACTCTCTTCTCGATACGAGATAAGTGATTCACCCGACTAACTATTAGTCGATCGCCTCGGTTAACACTTAACCGAGTCGTGCATGGCCATTCTTTCTGAATCATATCTCACAAGAGGGCCCAGAGAATATCTCTCCTAGTGGAGGGGCAAAATCCCATCTTGGTTATTCACATCACGCATCTTGATTCTCAGTCGACCCGAACCCTTCCTTTATAACTGCCCAGTTACGGATCAGCGTTTGACAGAACCTAAGTCGGTGATCCTCAACTCGGATTATGCAATAACCTCAGGTCTAAGGATTACATTGATTGAGATATACAAATGACAACTTGTTCGTTGTACCTCAATATGGTTCAATCCGACTCGCTAAACTCTTTAGCCGAATCTGTGCAAGTCGGAATGGCATCTCCATGCCCATGACAAGTGGAACCGAGTTATCAAGCCGACTTTCATATTGGTCTAAGTTGTGTGTCCAGCACAACCTCAATGACCAAGGACATTTAGTACAAACAACATGAATACATAGTTCCACAACCGAATCACATATTCAATGATGCACGTCAGATGTTCATACAAGGACAACTTTATATCTTTATGAATACAATGGGAAATCTTATCATACATGATTGCCTCTAGGGCATATTCCCAATAGTCTCCCACTTGCACTAGAGTCAGTCTTCTGACATCACATGTCTAAGCATCTAATGCCCATGGCTCTCAGATGCGCCTCATGCTTTGGTTGTGGTAACGGCTTTGTCAACGGATCCGCAATATTTGCATCCGTGTGTACCTTGCATAACTTGATATCATCCTGATCCACGAATTGGTGAATCAGGTGGTACCGCATGAGTATGTGCTTGTTCTTCTGGTGTTGTCTAGGTTCCATGGCTTGTGCAATAACACCATTGTTGTCACAATACACGTCCCACGGATTGGATGAGCCCTGAACCACACCAAGATCCATGAGGAAATTCCTCATCCAAACAGCCTCCTTTGGTGCCTCCGAGGTGGCAATATACTCAGCCTCTGTTGTAGATGCAAACACAGTCTCTTGCTTGGAACTCTTCCAGCTCATATCACCTCCGTTTATAATGAACACATATTCAGATTGCGAACAAGAATCATCAAAGTCGGTAAGATAACTCGCATCCGTGTAACCCTTTACACTGAGTTCATCTTCACCACCATAAACCAAAAAAATATCCTTAGTCCTTCTCAAGTACTTTAGGATATTTTTAGCCATTGTCTAGTGGATTTCTCCAGGATCAGCCTGGTATCTGCTCACAACACTTAGAGCATACAAAACATCCAGCCTAGTACAAATCATGGCATACATGATGGATCCGACTGCAGAAGCATATGAAATCGCACTCATCCGGCTTCGCTCATCAGTTGTCGAAGGACACTGAGTCTTGCTAAGTTTTACACCATGGGACATCGGTAAGAACCCCTTCTTAGACGATTCCATGTTGAACTTCTTCAACACTTTGTCCAAATAAGTACTCTGACTCAATCCAATGAGCCTCCTTGATCTATCTCTATAGATCCGGATTCCGAGGATGTATGTTGGCTCACCCAAGTCTTTCATTGAGAAACTCCTTTCCAATGGTTCCTTGGTTTCTTGCAACATCTGGACATCATTTCCAATCAGTAATATGTCATCCACATATAAGATTCGAAAGTTTACTTTGCTCCCACTAAACTTCTTGTATAAACAAGAATCATGATCACTCTTGATGAAGCCAAACGATTTGACTACCTCATCAAAGCGAATATTCCAACTCCGAGATGCTTGCTTCAACCCATAAATGGATTTTTGCAGTTTGCACACCTTGTCAGCATTAGCCGGATCGACAAAACCCTCGGGCTGTATAATATACACGTCCTCGGTTAAATTTCCGTTAAGGAAAGCCGTTTTGACATCCATCTTCCATATCTCATAGTCGAAATAGGCTGCTATAGCTAACATGATCCGAACTGATTTAAGCATCGCTACCCGCGAGAAAGTCTCGTCGTAATCAACTCCTTGAACTTGTCGGAACCCCTTCGCGACAAGGCGTGTTTTATAGACGGAAACATTTCCATCCATATCAGTTTTCTTCTTAAAGACCCATTTGCACTCGATGGGTCTTGCACTGTCTGGCAGATCAACCAAGTTCCAAACTTGATTTTCATCCATGGACTTTAACTCGGATCTCATGGCTCCAAGCCATGACTCGGAATCAGATCCCACCATCGCTTTCAAATAATTTCTCGGCTCATCACTGTCTAACAGTAATACATCACGAACACTTCGTAATCTTGCCGATCTTCGTAGTACAGGTGCTACTGCCGGCTCAGCTACCACGACTGGCTCAACCTCCAAGATTTTTGCTGACTCGCTACTAGCCGGTTCCTCTCGAATTTCTTCGAGCTGCACCGTGCTCCCACTTACTCCCCGACTGAGAAACTCTTTCTCAAGGAAGACACCGTTCCGAGCGACAAACACTTTGCCCTCTTCTCGGTTGTAGAAGTAGTAACCCAAGGTTTCCCTCGGATTCTCCACGAAAATACACTTATCCAACTTGGTCGTAAGCTTGTCCGACTAAAGTCGCTTGACAAATGCTTCACAACCCCAAATCTTAAGAAAAGTCAAACTCGGCTTTTTGCCTGTCCACATCTCATGCGGTGTCTTCTCTACCGACTTTTATGGTACTCTGTTTAGTGTGAACGCCGCTGTTTCTAGACAATAACCCTAAAATGATAAAGGCAGATCGGTCCGACTCATCATTGATCGTACCATGTCCAACAAGGTCCGATTCCGCCTTTCCGAAACACCGTTACTTTGCGGCGTTCCTGGAAGAGTAAGTTGAGGAACTATTCCACAAGTTTTCAGATGGTCATCAAACTCATGACTCATGTACTCGCCTCTCGGTCCGACCGAAGAAACTTTATTTTCTTGCCGAGTTGATTCTGTGCTTCATTCTGGAATTCTTTGAACTTTTCAAAGGCTTCCGACTTATGTTTCATCATGTAGATATATCCATACCTACTCAAATCATTAGTGAAGGTAATGAAGTACTCATAACCACCCCTAGCGGTCGTGCTCATTGGTCCACATCACTATGTACTAGTCCCAACAAGTCGGACGCCCTTTCGCAACTCTTTGCAAAAGGTGTCTTGGTCATTTTCCCGAGTAGGCAAGATTCACATGTCTCGAATGACTCCAAGTCGAACGAAGTTAGGAGTCCATCATCATGGAGCTTCTTCATGCGTTTCCAACTTATATGACCAAGCCGACAGTGCCAAAAGTAAGTCATATCCAGATCATTTGGTTTCAACCTTTTAACATTTATGTTATAAACCGACTCACCATCAAGATTCAAAATAAATAACCCGTTCTGGACGGGTTCAAAGCCGTGAAACATATCATTCAAATACAAAGAACAACCATTATTTTTGATATTCGACACATAGCCTTGCCTCATCAAACATGAAGCAGAAATAATGTTTCGACTGAGCACTGGAACCTAATAACAACTATTTAGTTCCATAATGAATCTAGAAGGTAAATGAAGATGCATCGTGCCGACTTCCAACGCAGCAACTCTTGCTTTGTTGGTGACTCGAATATAAACCTCGCCTCTTGCTACGCTCTAGTTCTTACCAGTCCCTGCAACGAGTTACAAATGTGAATAACTGACCCGGTATCATATACCCAAGAACTATTAGGTGCATTAGCAAGATATATGTCTATAACATTGCAAACAAGTGTACCTGATTCGGAAGTCATACCTCCACTCTTGGCTTTGTCGGCCAAGTACTTGCTACAGTTCCTCTTCTAGTGGCCATCCGCCTTGGAGTAGAAGCAAGTGGATCCGGCTGAAGGAGATGGCTTAGTCCCTGAGGAAGCACTTGGGACCGGGTCCTGAGCCTGCTTTCCTCCTGACTTAGCCTTCTTCTCAGTCCAAGAACTCTTCTTGAACTTAGCCTTATTCTGCACCATCAACACTTGACTGGCGCCTTTCTTGAGATCCGCCTCTGCCTGCTTGAGCATCCCATGCAATTCAGTGAGCTTATTATCCATACCATGCATGTGGTAGTTCGAAATGAACTGCCCATATGAACTAGGAAGAGAGTTCAGAATTATATCCGTAGCGAACTCTTCACTAATGGGGTAGCCAAGCCTCTCCAGAGACTTCACATAACCAACCATTTTGATCACATGCAGACTCAGTGGATCACCATCCTTAAGCTTGCAACTTAGCAAAGCCTGAGAGACTTGATACAGTCTTCGCCTGAGCCTGGAACATACTTTTGAGGCTTTTGATCATATCGTAGGCCTCAACATGCTCGAACTGCTTTTGCAAGTCCGGTTCCATGTGAACAAGCATATGACACCTAATATCTGTGGACTCATCCTTAGCCAGACGGTAGGCATTGGTGGCAGCGACAGTCGCATTCTCATTCGGCTCATCTAGAAGTGGGTTGTCTAGGACATGGTCCTTCTTTTCTTGTTTGAGAACAATTCTCAGATTTCGATCCTAGTTGGTAAAATTAGTGTCGTTCAGTTTATATTTCTCAAGGATAGTTCTCAACGCAAAACCAAATATCTGAGAGTGACTGCTACTTGTTGCCATGATCTACAACAGAAAATATGCAAAACACTTAAGACATGTATTCATAAAAGAGCAAGCATATTAAACATTTTAATATTTTATGCTCTCACTAGAACCAACACCCCTCCGATTGTTGCTTAATGATTCAGGATCCTAAATAAGCAAGTCGGCTAGTGAGCTTTAGCATCACCGCTAGCCGCCAAGTGATCTAGGTAGACAACTCCTTGTCAATCGTATCTCATACGACTCCTGTTGGATGGGTGGCATCACATGCCCCGGCTCCCATCCGACTTTTCCCCGAGCCCCACAACCGTTGTGATAGACCCGTCTAGCTTACCGAGTGTTTCCGCAGTAAGAGTCCAACTCGAACCCACCTAGTTAGAAAGAATTGGCAGCACCTCAATTTTATGAGCCCACTACCAAAAATGTCCGACTTGTGATGGTGCAAACACTGGCGGGAAAACCGACTAGACCTTCTTTGAGTGATTAAATTTTACCGACTATCTAATAGAGGTAAAACAGAGACATAACAATAACACAAAATAAAGCAATCATAATGTGAAATGGTATGGCTCCCTTCATGGCGATCTCCATCTCCACAAAGCCAGTAATCCGACTCGTGCCAACTCTTGTCACTTGTCGTCTTACTCCATGTCGCTGACATGTACATAGCCTTGCATGCCATCCGGGCTCTCCAAACAGCTACACTAGCTTAGTAAAGTAAATTACAAGGAGAATCCAACACGCAAGTCGTTATACAATAATATGACAGCACCTAGGCTCCAGCCGGCTGACAAAAACTGTGATTCGCAGATCACGTATGGATTACACACATACATAACATGAACATGAACCATACCATTCACAACTTCCTACAAAAACAAGTTATGCATAGATACAATATCTACCGGTGCTGTGAAACTCGCAACGACATCTAAGGCGCTACGACAGGGCGAAGCCGGCGGTCCCATGAACTTTACGGGTACCACTTTAGTCGGGGTGATGTTCTATAGGACCGTGCGAACATGCGTCGACGACACTATTGCGGCGCTGAGCACTGAGTTCCTGAATTGGTCGACAGTGAAGTCCCGCATGGTCAAGTCACCTCGACCTACAACATCTGCAAAGTAAAATCATATCAAACCAAGTTTGCGCTAACGCCGACATACTCGGGGACTTCCACCATTAATGTATATCAAACACAAAAGAAGAGAACTCACCGAGGACTTGGTGGCAGCTCTGTTGGGCCACGCAGAGATAAAACAAAACTTTTTCCTCTAACATGGTGATCCCAAGATCTAGCCGAGTTACAAGGCCACGAGGTTTACCACTAGACGCGCAGTTGTGGATTACTGATGAAGCGCGCCAATTGATGCAGTGCAGTCCTTTGCGATCCGATTGTCCTGGTGCTGATCATACAACACCTCTGCTGGTATCCACATGTACAAGGAGGAGCCCCGCGGCGAACTGCTAGGTTCGATACGATGGAAGGACTGCTATGGAGCTAGGGTTTCCAACACATGGAATGACCAAACCGAACAACGATTAACCTTTCTGGGTTATGGTGATCCACTATATATAGGGAGTGAACATGGGCTCTGCTCGCGCGGCCCATTCACTAAAGCCCATATAACATTAGTCACCGTGAGTCCAACTCACTAACTCAGTCCTAATCCGGCTTGGGTCCAACCCAACCAGATTTCCGGTTCAGATCCGATCCGAACCTGCTCCCACTCTTAAGTGTGTGACCCCGTAGGCTCATGGCTACTTGGACACGATTAGAGACCGACTCCAAATCGATCAGTTCATAGCGTCTCCTAGCAGAACGTGCCGACTCCCAAGTACCAAAGAGTCATGACGACTTGCCTTTCCAATGCGACTTAAGTCCGAGTCCCTTTTGCCTCACGATATACCTTGTCAGACTATAGGCGAATAATTGTCATCCCTTAAATAGTCCGACTCTCTTCTCGATCCGAGATAAGTGATTCACCCGACTAACTCTTAGTCGATCACCTCGGTTAACACTTAACCGAGTCGTGCATGTCCATGCTTTCCGAATCATAACTCACAAGTGGTCCTAGAGAATATCTCTCCGAGTGGAGGGGCAAAATCCCATCTTGGTTATTCACATCACGCAACTTGATTCTCAGTCGACCCGAACCCTTCCTTTATAACTGCCCAGTTACGGATCAGCGTTTGACAGAACCTAAGTCGATGATCCTCAACTCGGATTATGCAATAATCTCAGGTCTAAGGATTACATTGATTGAGATATACAAATGACAACTTGTTCGTTGTACCTCAATATGGGTCAATCCAACTCACTAGCATTGAGATAAACTCTTTAGCCGAATCTGTGTAAGTCGGAATGGCATCTCCATGCCCATGACAAGTGGAACCAAGTCATCAAGCCGACTTTCACATTGGTCTAAGTTGTGTGTCCAACACAATCTCAATGACCAAGGACATTTAGTACAAACAACATGAATGCATAGTTCCACAACCGAATCACATATTCAATGATACAAATCAGATGTTCATACAAGGACAACTTTATATCTTTATGAATACAATGGGAAATCTCATCATACATGATTGCCTCTAGGGCATGTTCCCAACAAGCTCGCCATGACAAATTTCTCCAAATTGGAGAGCTTCACCTGCAGATCCACGATGATGTAATTGGATGCCTCACGATCCGAATCTGCTTCAGTGATCGTCGATTTTGCCTTCTTCTCTGTGTTTTCAAGCGCCGTCTTCACCGATTCAAGATCGGCGAGTGGCACATAGCCTTAATGAGCCTTCGCCAGTGCGGCGGTTCGGTTCTCTGCACAATGAGCACAACCTTTAGCACCTGGTTCGCAACTCAAATACAACAACTTCTCAAACAGAGACTTACCCACTGAAGCATTCAGTTGATGAGCTTCCTCCTGGGCCGCCTCCAACTCCTTCTCCATCTGTTGTACCACAGATCACTGGTGGATAGCCTCGGCCTGCAATACAACAACCAAAGTATTATCAGTAAAACTCTTCAACAAGATCGACTCGCAAATTTCCAGCAACCCGACCTCGGGGACTGGGAATGCAAAATTCTAAGTGCCCAGTGGCTAAAATTTAGTGACCGGACCCTCGGGGACTTGGATTACCTGGAGGGCTTCGCCTAGAAAGTGATGCAGTTTGACAACACCTACGGAGGATGTCGGAGCCGTCCCACCACTCAAGCGCTGTGACGCCGGCTCGGCATGGTCGTCAATGACTTCAGGCATAGCGGGCGACTAAATGCTAGAGGCCTTCGCGAAGAACCGCGGGACAGTACCAGATTTCATCGCAAGTGCTTAAGCCATCAGTGAACTCGCCATGACAGGAGCACCTACCTCCATCATGATGTCCCCTTTTTTGGGTGAATTCTCCTACTGAGGTGCTTCCACCTTAATCTCGGTTGCCGTCTCTGCGCCCGTCACTAGAGTTTCGATCCTCTTTTTTTGGCATCCTCCTCGGGTGTGTTGGTGGTGCCATCCTTCCTCTTCATGGAAGGATCATCTGCAATCTCGACCAGGACCTTCGCCATGGTGGCGTGTTTAATTTTCTTCATGCCACCCCTATAGTACATGGCGATTAGCGAACTCATAAATCACGAGCACGTACAAAACTAAAGGGACACAGAAAATAGTACTCACTTAGAGACCAGGATGGCTCGTAGCCCAGTGGTGTTGTGCGCGGGATTTTCCAATTCTAGCCCAATGCGCCGCGATAGCCCCATCTCCAGCAGGCTCGTCTGGCACTGCTGCTTTGGCGGAACCTTCGGCTCCACCATGACCTTGGATGGCAGGGGAGCTCGCCTAGAGATTTCCTCCACCACGGCCTTCGGGTTGCTGTCTCCTTTGTCGAGGCTACAACTAGCCTCGGTCTCTTGGAATTTCTGGCCATGCATCTTGCGATTCACCGAAGGCGGCTCACGCTCCTCTTTGGCGATCTCTTCCTATTCCTCCTCCTTGGTGGAGGAGTCTCTGGCTTCTTCATGAAGAAGATCTCGTGGCACCTCCTCGTCCAGAGGGGGCAAGCAATGTTCTTCAGCTAGAGAAATTTTAAAAAAACATGACCAGAAAAGGAAACAGTGGACACCACTCATCGTGTGTGCCGACATCTTGTCCGGCCTGTTTGGGGTGAGTCTGTTGGCCATGCTGGTGTACGTCACCTCCGTGATATTCTTGAGGGACTCGATGTAGTCCTCTGTGATCCATTGCGTCGATCTCGCCCTTGACGGGTCGGAATGCCCGTTGTAGTCTCACATGAGGGTTGGCCAGTTCATCAAAGGAACCAGCCACTGATCAATCCAGGAGTTAAAGAGGTTGATCATCTTTAACCCCTCCTCCTCTAGCATGGTCAGTCGAGCAATCATCTCCGTAACAACCACCTTCTGCGAGGAAGGTGGATCCTTAATTGACAACCTCCATAGATTGCTCCGCTCCTCGGTATACGTCGGATCGCCACCTCTCCGCTTGGGGTCGACTCTTTTGCATAAATCCATGACTTCTTCCAGTTGCTAGCCTCTTTCTTCGGCATCATCAATTTTAAGAAATTGGCATGAGACTTCACCTAGAAGGTGATGCCTCCCATCGCCAGCAGAGGCCCGTTCTTCCCCTCATGAGTGGCTTGGCCATGGAATAGCTCCAACCAAAGGGGGAAGCAGGGGCATCTACCAAGATACGATTCGTAGAAGGCGATTAATACCGCAATCTGCTCGATGCTACGGGGCCCTAAATCCGATTGTTTAATTCGGTAAAAGTGGAGAAAGCGCCTGAAGAAAAGATAAGTGGGGAAACCTAGTTGACGCTCTAGGTGACTGGCGAATGAGATGAATTCACTGGGGCGCGCTTGGGCTCGATCTCTTCGGAGGGTTGAGCTTGCTAGTTGCCCTTGGTGAGGATTCTTGCATCCTGAAAGAACTACAAGGTGGCTGTGGTGCATTTCAATTTGGACCATGAGGGCGCCATGAAGTTAGACTCGCAAAGATTTGGGGTTCGAGTCGGAGGCGGGTGCGGGTGCGGGTGCATAAGAAAGCAAGAAAGAGGAAGGAGCGATGAGATCCTCATTTTCCTCCGCCGCTCGCCTTTTATAGTGCCATGCCTCAGTAATTGCGTGATTAGCCATTGCTTCGCGGTAAATCCACCGAAGTTAGTATTAGGAATTAACTAACGGCTAGTTTGAGCATTCTGATGGTCCAACTTTGACCAAATTTATCACTCGCTCACTCCAATCGACTGGGTGATATGACTTGAAGGAAAACGATTCGCCAAAGTTGTGACTGAAATTCAGGGGCTTCTCCCTTTATTGAAGGACTTTGTCACTAATTCAACTAGAAGTCCACCTGGACTCGCCTACTCCGAATGCCAAGTTGACTCCTATGCCATACCCCTGACGCACTCAGGGACTACTGATGGGGATATGCCAATCGGGGTATACACACAGGCAGGAAATGACTGACCCGAGACAATCTCTACTGGGCATACAATGATAGAGACTAGACTAAAGGATCTAATGAAGACTGGCGACTAGACGTGGAGGCCCATGACCGTAGCTAGGCCTAATCAGATTAGGTCAAACTCCCGAAACCCTTACTTTTTTGGCTGAGATCTTCTGAAACCCTAGCGAGGTACCCCTATATAAACATCCCTAGGGTTCCAATTGTAGAAACAAGCAATTAGCTACCCCATCCTTTCCACTCGCTGCCCAAACGACAAGTTCGCCCACCTTGTAATCTCAGTCACCATTAATCTCAGGTCTTTAACCTACGGGGAGCTGAACCTGGGTAAACCCTATGTCTTGCCCTCAATCTCAATCCGTGGATGGCGACTCACTCTTTCCCTGCTTTGGCTCAATGTCTAGCCCTGGTAGAGACTGTTGTGTCCATTACGACGACACACGATGCGGAATCCAGCCACCACACGTCAGTGGATTCTACTGGCTCACCGAGCTCAACGATGCCATGGAGCTGGTGAAGTCATGCAAGGCATGCCAATTTCATGCCAAGCAAATACACCAGCAGGTGCAGCAGCTGCAACCATCCCACTCTCATGGCCCTTTGTGGTCTGGGGGCTGGACATTTTAGGGCCTGTCTCGCGAGCGCCCCGAGGCTCCCGGTACATCTACGTCGCCATCAACAAGTTCACCAAATGGGCAGAGGTGGAACCAGTCAGGACCATCCCAGTGCGATCGTTGGTAAAGTTCATCCAAGGCTTGGTGTGTCGCTTTGTTGTGCCCATCCGCATCATCATTGACAATGGCAGTCAATTCACCAGCGGCTCATTCAAATCCTATTGCGAAAGCACCAACACCAAGATCTGCAACGCATCTATGGCCCATCCTCGCAGCAACGAACATGCGAGCATGCAAACACGGAGGTCTTGAAGGGGCTCAAAACCAACACCTTCCGCCACAAACTCAAGGATTGCGGGCGAGGATGGATTGAGGCTCTCCCAGGGGTGTTGTGTTCAATCCTCACAACCACAACCAAGCCAACTGGTGAGACACCCTTCTTCCTTCTCTATAGTGCTAACGCGGTCATCCCCGCAGAACTCAAGCACGGGTCCCCATGGGTGCTTGCCTTTAGCGAGGAAGCGCAAGAGGAACTACGGCATGACGACCTCATCATCATCGAGGAGGCTCGCCATAAGGTTAACATATGGGCAGCCATGTACCAGCTGGCGCTACATTGATACCACTGTCGCAATGTGCGGGCACACACCCTGGAGGTCGGGGACCTCGTCCTTTGTCGCATCCTGTCTTGCGAGGGTCTGCACAAGCTTTCCCCAATGTGGGATGGCTCTTTCTAGTTCATGCAGATCGTGAGGCCAGGCGCAGTTTGGATGGAGATGGAGGAAGTAGTCCCTATCTCCAACGCCTAGAACATTCAGCACCTTCACAAGTTCTACCGGTGAGCTCCGTTCACGGCAGCAGCAGCAACAATTAACACCCATTGGACAATGTGAAAACTCAAGAATGATTTCTCGTTTTTTGGTGTTTCTTCGATGATTTCCTCATTTGCATCTTTGATTCTTCTGTGGTGCTTCCCCCCTTCGTGCACCACGTGAGCGGGTGAGAGGCACGGTTTCTATCACTGGAGTCACCCTCGGTCAACATCGGGGCCTAAAGTGTTGAGCTTTGAACTTGCGGACTAGCTCCAGCGATAAGTCACCTCACCCACGGTTCCCAGTTCTTGATAATCCTCACGCGGCACACAAAGGAAGAGCAAACACCATGCGGAACCTAAGGTTGAATCCCCAATGGAAAGTTCAATTCCTACGATTTCCACCTCGAGCGACTCACGGGACGGAATTGAATGTATAGAGCCTACGGACACCTCCTTGAGGGACCTACGCAACAGGTACACGCCTAAGATACATTCTTCTCGAGAAGCAAGCGTGACGACCCTTCAGACTACCCCTCAAGCGGTGTGCGGAAAGAACGGTTAACTCTTCGAGGATCTATACATGGAAAGTATGTGCCCTTCGGTCGCCTCCTCGACGGACTTACGAGGCGGACTCAGATGCAAAGGTTGTAGATCACCTCCTCGAGGGATCTACATGCTGGAGCACGACCACTCCTCACGAGGGCCGAGAAAGCAATAACAAAGAATAGACAGTTAAAGCCCCAGCATGGGGAAAGTACCCTTAAAAGTATTGGCGGAAATAAAAACAATAGATCTTATAACGCCTCACGGGCTTTACACGGACAAGCAATCAAGCAAACCTAGCAGTGCCATCTAAGCTCACCTCCTCAAGGTCTTCTCCTTCAGTGGTAGGGTCGCTCGAGCCATCAGGTGGGGACTCCTCCACGTCGCACACCACGCGTGGAAATGCCTAGATAAACAGGTCGACGAGCGGGGAAACGCGTGCCTCAAGAGCCAACATGGCCTCCAGCCGTTGTACGGCCAGGGAGTAGTCAAGCTTAGGCGATAGCTGCAGGAGGTTGGTGAAGAGGGACCTCCTGATAGCAGTTAGCATATCCTGGCAAACCAAGGAGATGAAGTTGTCCAGGCCCTGTGCAGCTGCGCTCAAGGGGTTCAGGACCATGTTCACCAGCTTTAGGAACGCCTTAGCCTCGCGGATAGCATGGAGCCCTAGAGCAACAAAGTCCTTCATCCACAACAGTGAAAGGATGGTGGCTCTCTGTTCGTCAAGGGCGGAAAATACTTACAATGATCCTCCAGCACCTCGCTAGCTCGTCGCTC
Organism: Avena sativa; assembly: GCA_916181665.1. Taxonomy (NCBI): domain Eukaryota; kingdom Viridiplantae; phylum Streptophyta; class Magnoliopsida; order Poales; family Poaceae; genus Avena; species Avena sativa. The sequence continues at coordinate 124,514,808 of OV702296.1, forward strand.
CTCATCCGCGGGCCTGAGAAGCAAGATTTTGGTTCCCGAATGGAAAAAAATCCCGAGGGGGCTCGGGATTCCCGGTTACCGCGGTAACCGAGAAATCCCGAGCATTTACCGACCGAATTTTTTCAAAAGAATTTTGAATTCAAATATTCGTAGCAAGTTTAGTAGAGTTTTTAACAGTTTCTCTTATTAAGAACGTGGCTGGTGCAGTGGTTTAATGTTAGTGCATCGTTGCCCGGTAGTAAGGTCTGAAGTTCGACTACCTGGTGCTTCCTTCGTATGTGGGATTCGATCACCGGATCTGAAGGGTGCGTACACACGGTCTTACCACTACGCTGCTTCGTCGTATTGTTATATTGTACGGTAGTGAGCTATTTATCTATAAAGACAAACATTTAAATTCAAAAAATTCAAAAATTTCGGGATATTTTGTTCGGGATGGCCGTTTCCCGTGGGTGCTCGGGAAATCTGGTTACCACCCGGGGGTGCTCGGGCGGTCTCCTGCAGAGCTTTGACCTCACCTTTGAGGTCCTCGGTTTCCCGGAACGAGCTCTCCTGGATCTTCTTCGCAGCCAGGAGAGCCTCATGAAGCTTCAAGTTCTCCTTCTACTCCTGGCGAGGGACTCCTAGGCTTCCAAGAGCTTGGCACGAGACTCTTGAGCCTGGGCCTTGAGATCCGCCTTGCACTGGGTCACGGCCGCCTCTCGGGGGAAGACACCTGCCTCGCGACCGATTAGAGCATCCCGAAGCTGGATGGCTTGGGCTTACGCATCGGCAACAATCTTTGACGCACGCGCCATGGCATCGCGGACTTCATCCTCCGTGCGGAGATGGGTCTTCTCCCTCTCCAAATCCTCTGTTTGTCAGGCCACGTGAAGCTGTGCCCGGTCCAGGGCCAGCTGATGGTCTTCATGGACGGCGACCTCCAAGAACTAGTACAACCCTGCATGCGCACCTGCGACGAGCTCACCAAGGAATGCGGCCCAAGGAGTATACCCCGGCTCCACGTATACCAAATCCCATGCCTCACCAGGCCTCTCGCCATAGGGAACCTCCTCAGGGGCCACCATCTAGCATGTAGGAGCCGAGGGAGCTGGCCTAGGGGACACACGATCTGCGGGGCCGAAGGCAATGGACAGCTCAGGATCGTCTCGGCGGCAACTAGGAGCACCCTCTAGATCGGCAGGGGCCACACCCCCTAGAGAACCGAGGGCTACGTCCTCCTCAACCTCGTCCTCCACCGAGGGGGCGGCCTCCCAAGGTCCTTCCAGGGGAAGTACATTGCCCGCCTCAACCCTCTAACCTACCGGCAGCGGTAGGGAAGGAGCGATGAAGATCGCTAGTGTTAGAGAGAATGTTGCCCCCTTCTCGGGCATGGCTGGCGGGACCTGGGCCTCTTTAGGATTGTCCTGGGGGCGGACTAGTGGATGGATCTTCCGGGTAGAAGTTTGCTTCAGCCACCGCTGCTTCCTCGGCGGTCCTTGCTACAAGATTCCGGGGAGTGAACAGGGCCTAAGGATGTGGAGGAGGAAGGAGTGTCAGGTAACAACTTACCTGGAAGCGCCCATGGATTGGGACCGCATGACCCAGTCGCACCACCGCACGCCAGGAGGAATGAAGGGCCTCGCGGGACAGGACCCACCACTTCCATAGGCCGCGCCCTCCACAGGGGAGCTCTCCTCCTAAACGTGTTTCCCTCGAGTTACCTCGGGAGGGTCGGCCGCACCAGAGCAGCTCCTCGCCCTTGCGGCTCCTGCCGTGGCACCCTCTGGGAGACCCTCTATGAGGACCACGGCTGAAGAATCCATGCCGAGGGGATTCGGGCGTGTTCCCGTATGACCTAGAGGAAGTATGCCACACTCATCAAACTGGGGGAGTGAGGCAAGGATCTCTACCTTGCGAGGATCGAGGCAAAGGGGGAGAACCCCCTTAGGCATCTCGGTTGCGGTGGAGGTGTGCAATGATGACCCACAAGTGTAAGGGATCGCAGCAGTCTTCACGGGTAGTATTACCCAATTTATTGATTCGACACAAGGGGAGCCAAAGAATACTTGCAAGCCTTAACAACTGAGTTGTCAATTCAGCTGCACCTGGAAATAGTTCTTGCTCACAGAAGTTTATCAGTAGCAACAGTTTGTAGTAGCAACGGCAACAATGAAATAGGAGCAACAGTAACAGTAACGGTAACAGTAGGATTCGAGTGCGGTAGGCATAGGGATGGATGGACGGGCGTTGCATGAACGAGTCTAAACATGTAACTTCAAGATCTAGGTCATTTAAGATAAATAATAACATGCATCCAAGTAGAAAACAGTCCTAGGCATGTGCTCCATATGTAGTCATATGTGCTGGCAATGAGAACTTGCACAACATCTTCTGTCCAGCCAGCCCGTGGCAGCGGGGCCTCTAGGGAACTACTGGCAATTATGGTGCTCCTTTTAATAGAGCACCGGAGCAAAGCATTAACCCTCCATGAACACATGTGATCCTCACACCACATCCATCCCCTCCGGTCGTCCCAATTATTGTAACTTTGGGGCCTTTGGAACCGGACAATGATATGTGTACACAACTTGCAGATAAGATCACAAACAATACTATCATAGTGATTCAATAATAAGTTCAGATCTTAGATCATGGCACTCGGGCCCTAGTGACAAGAATTAAGCACAACAAGTTGCAACAAAGTCAAATAGCACTAATAGAGATACTAGGCACTATGCCCTAACAATCTTATTCGATTACATGATAGAACCCATCCAACCCGTACCATCCCAAGCCTACAGCGGGGTATTACTCACTCATGGATGATAGAAACATCGGTAGTTGATGGAGATGCGTTGGTGATGACGATGGTGATGATCGTCTCCAATTCCCCATCCTGGCAGGGTGCTAGAACGGAGTTTCTGGATCCGAATCTTGGTTTTTGGTGGCGGCGTGGAGCGGAACTCTTTCTGGAAAACTATCGACCCCCCCTCGGTTTTTAGGTCTAGAGTCAACTTATAGGCGCAAAGGGAGGCTGAGGGGTGCCTGGGTGGCTACACCCCCTAGGCGCGGCCAGTGGTGGGCCCGCACCTGGCAGGGGTGTGGGCCCCCTAGGCCCCTTCTCCGTCTCATCTTCTAGCTCCGTGGATCTTGTGGCACCCCAGATTTACGGTCCGAGAATACCCGTTATGCATGCAATTCACATTCCCATGATTAGTGAGTCGTGAGCATAACTGACTAGTATCATTACAACATCCATATAGTAACAAGTACAAACTTACAAGATGTCCATTATGGAGATTACAATATAAGTAGCGGAAGTCTTTAGCGCAGAGCCCGTGCCTTAACCTACGGGCAACTGACTGGGAAGACGGCCTAGCTCACATAAACATCAGCATCTCCGTCACTTCTGAGCATCTGCAATCTGGCCAAGTAAATAGCCAGGGACAATGCCTGTGAGTACTTTGAATGTACTCACAAACCACCGAGACAAGGTTACAAAGATAAATGCATGTTTGGCTGTGGTGAGATAGCTCTACACTACGGTTGCTTTTGAAGTACCTAACATTGGCATCTCCATATCTTTGTTGAAAAAGAGTTTTTATAAAATATGCCTCCTTTTTGGAAATCCGGACCTCTCCACATCCTTGTTAAAAAGATTTAAAACAGTTTAGTAGTAAAACCCTTCTATAAAACCTTATATACCATCTCTGGCCAAAACCAAACTCGTTCTTATCTTTCCTCGTGACCAAGTCACATCCTTTATTTCATCTTAACATAACCGAAGGGTCCTCCTAGCACTTTCCATTCCAACCGTCCTTGACCATGGACACGGCTATTCGAATAGATTAGACTCTGCAGAGTTTGCGCACTTTACCCATAAGAATCAATACATCCGCCGGGATTTAACCATGGACCACTACACACTATAGACGGGGGTTCGGATAATCAAACCTAGCTTTTCATTTGTCCATCCCTAGCAAAGGAGGATTTTCCTTTTGGGTTTGTTCTCCCCAGCACGAGTATGCGGGACTATGGCCTTAGTCCTCCCTGCAGCACTTTCGTATACCCAAACCCTCGGCTTGGCAATATACAATTGTTGACTCCACTTCCTTCCTTACGCCTAAAACATACCGTCCGCGGGAGACCCAATTGTTGCACCAACACTTCCGCCGTAGCGGGCGATGGAGGCCTCAGATCCGTAGACGTGAGGTAGAGTCCACTCGGGCTTCCAGGGATTGCTCCAGTTAAGCAAGTACAAGCAGCCCCGGCTAAGGATTACAACTATGAGCTAAGCCCCAGCGTCTGGGGTAATGTGGTTGCACGGATAAATTGTTCCAGACATTGGCTTAGAACATCCCTTCCTTTCTCTTACTTAACTTTCCTTTACTTATCTTCATCTTCATTATCTTTCTCTTCATCCACCTTATATTTTCTTTAGTAAAATTTTCCACTCGGAAACGATGCCTCTTTCCAAGGGTTTTATTTTGAAAACTTTGTAGTAGGGTAAGAACCGAAAATAGTTTTATCTTTGAAAATCCGCAGGTTCCAAGAGGGAAGATGCAAATCATCTTAGCCTCACTATAAGGGGTAAGAGTAGGTGTAAATAGGGTAGGTGTCAAATGGACACTCATTCATCACTTGGAGGAGCTAAGTTAGTCACGTCTGTTGACTTGACTCAAACCATGCCTTTGATCATGCAATTCATAAACGAGATATAAAACAGTTGATAAACAGAAGTGGGTGCATATAGGAGTTCAGGAATGGTGGATTGCTTGTGACCAGAGAGATGTCCCTTGACGGCGTTAGATAACCAGATAACCAATAATAATAATAATAAAAGAATTTCACAATGCTTCCTTCTTCTCGGCGTCACACAATCGCAACTATCGCCGTTATCGAGCATACATGCAAGCAATCAATACATCAATCAATACAAGGCATAGAAGCATCAAACTATACATCAAGTAAAGGATAACTACAATATATACATCAGTGAGATGTTGGAGGATTTATGTGGTTTGATTGGAAGAAGATTTGGAGGCATTAGGGAAAAGATGTCTTTGGATTTAGAGTCTAGGAATTATCTAAGGGAGGGGTTTTTGACCAATGGCTTGATTTATATGATACCATTGGGTGAAAATGATACCGTCAGATAGGTATTGATAAAATGAAGCCAACAAAAGGGGTTTCACTATTTTATCAATTACCTAGGATTTATAATGGATTTCATAGTGATTAAAGCTCTAGTTTTAGGAAATAATTCACCAGAACTTCTCTGGAGTTCCAAAAATTATTTCCTTGGTTGAGAAGGTAGTATTTGGTGGAATGAATTAAAGGAGTTAGAATCACCTCAGAACAATTACCAGAATGCCCTTGAGAAATCCCCAAAGGCAGTACTGGATAGGATTTGTCTTTTTCATCAGATTTATTCTACAGAAGCTTTTTAGTTGATTCCAAGGACACATGTTAGGTACTGAGAATACCATTCTGTAGAAATTGAAATCAACCCTTTTGGAGTTGCAGATCTACTGTAGTCTTTTTATTAGTGGTTAAACCATGCATAGAAGAGTTTAATTCACTAAAATTCACAGATACTCATAAAAGTATGAGCTGCTGGATTCAGGAGGATATGGTCATGTGTGTCTAGTGAGAGTTGGAATTAGGTCCAAAACTCATTCGGTTTGGCCTAGATAAATTCTTAAAGTAAGAAAAGGACTTATTTTGGTATTTTTGCTACCAGTAATCTAGGAGGCAAAATAGGGTGAGGCCGGTAGGACAGGAAAGGTGGGGCATATACCTTTCAATACAATTGGTTTTAGGTCATTTGGATGTACCAAATTTTCTAGAGACATTATTTTATTTTTGGACAGATCTTAGGAATTGATTTATCATATTAAATTTGCAAACCAAAAGGGGTCACTACTGCCTCTGCATGATAGGGAAAGCATTTGTGCATCTCACAAAATATAGATCTGGGAAATTGGAAGGGTTTTCCATTTTTATTTTGAATTATTCCAAACAGCTACTAACAGATCTGGAAATAAAAATAGGAAAAAGGGGCATGAGGCAACGGGCTGGGGTCGGCTGGCTACTGGGCCACGCCAGGGACTTACGGCCCAAGTGGGTAGCAGCCCACGTGGGGTGGCGGTTTGGGAGTGCTGACAGGCGGGGTCGGTCTGTCAGCGGCTATGGGAGAGCGAAGGGGTATGTGTGAAGGAGGGCCGCCGGATTTGAGGGAGATCAATGGCCCACGGTAATCCCCTTCCTCTAGACGCGTGGACAGAGAGGGGAAACCCTAGGCAAAATAGGGGAGCTCTGGGTATCACCTGAGGGCGCGGAGAGGCGGCGGGGAGAGGCGGAGGGGTGTGGCATGCCAGGGGGATTCCAGCAAGGGGCGACATGCTAGGGTTTGCTGCCGGGAGCTGTCTCGCACAAGGATGGCTAGGGCGGCTTGTCAGGAGCTCGCTGAAGGAGCTTCCTGGGCGTTCCTGTGCACGGGAAAAATCACAGGGGAGGGTCAGAGAGAGTCTATGGAGGTAGGAGGGTAACATGCAGAAGGAGTTGATCTCGGAGGAGGGGAGTAGAGCTTTCAAGAGGGAGGAGGCCGAAACTCCTTTGCTCTTCTTCTCCAGGGGAAGGCAGAGTACGGGGAGACGGGAGGGTGCTCTGGGAGGAGAGTGAGGTGTGCTGGTGGCAAATGAGGGCGAGGGGGAGCGGGGTGCTGTCCCAAAGCTTTATAAACCATGCTAGATGGGTCCATGGTGAACCATGTGCATGGGAGAGCTTGGGGGAGGTTAGGGCTCAACCATTAGGCAATAGTGGCGGTGGAGGGGTGAGAGAGAGGGTCCTGGTCAGGCTAGGGGACAGAGAGGGGGTGGGGTGTTGCCTACCATTTTATTACAAAGATATTGGCAAGATTTCTTCTCTCTCTGTCAAGTTTTAAGGGCTAAAGGACAAGAGGTGCTACAGTGCTGGTCGACCAAAGGGGTTTGTGCTGCTAGGGAGTAGTGCTGGGGAAGATTGGGGCTAGTTTGGTCCTTGTTTGAATCAAGTTTTGGTTGTTGTTGTAAATTTGATCATTTGGAGGCTTGTGAAGGAAGTTGCAAAAGTTTCATGGAGAAAAGTGTGGAAATGGTACTGGTAGGTGGAGTAGCTCAATTAATCTCTCGAAGATTTAAATGGGATTTTTTGAAAGATTATAATCCCATTTAAGTGCACTTCTTCAAAAAGTGCAGAAATAGATTATGGAATCTAGGATGATATTTTTGTATTGGGAAATCTTGGTTTTTGATGTGATATGGTCCTAAATACCATAGTGCACATTGGGGAATTTTCTTGGGATTTATTGGGGTGGAAAATTATTTTTAAGGAATTATTTCTTGTTTCTGGCATTTAAGAAAAAGGGAAAAAATAAATAATAAAAAGTCTCAAAAATATTTATTTTTGAGTTGGAAAGATGGGATATGATAAATAGGCATCAAATGTGACTTGACTTGACAAGGTGATTAGGGGAAAACAAACTTGCCTTTGAAGACAAGGTTGTTGAGAGAAATGGTAAGTAAAGAAAATAAAATAGTTTAATAATCCAAATAGTAATTATTTGGGGATGCTTATATCCAAGTTAGATGATGTAAACTTGATGTAGTCATCAAGGTCAACCTTGGTTTTGAAGGAAAGTGGGGAAAAGAGTGGAAACTAGATTCTGGAGGATCTAGGGTTTAGTTATTCTGATGCCTTCTAAACAGGGTTAGGTTAGTGAGCCCAGAGCTCACCTTGGTACAAGGTTTATATGTATGGATATACCATGTCATGTATATGATCATGGAAGCAAGAGTTGGGCCTAGTGGGATTTGTGGTGATGTAGAGGAGATGGCCAACTTTGTTGGAAATAAGGCTGCCATAACAGATACATCAGGTAGCCTTCTAAACCATGGGGGTTTACAAGCACAAGGCTCCAATGGAAACAAGTGAAGTGGGGATTGAGAGGCCATGATCATTATATCATAACCATGCAAGGAGTTGGTCAAGGGGAGGTGACATATAGATGTAAGCTTCTGCCAAAGTAGGCAAGATGATAAGATTTGCAGAAAAGATTATTATCTTGACTACAAAACCATCATGGATCAGTGGGACATAGAATGGATTAGCCCATGGAAAGAGTGGGCTTTGGTAGTAATACTGATGTACTACAAGGTGGTTCGGGTACATTCTCAAGAGTGCACATAGGTTGGAAATGGTAGAGCTCCAAAGATTGAATCTAGATAAGAAATCCAGACTTAGCCATTTTGGCAGTTTTGGAGATTTTGACTAGAGTGCAAGTGTAGATGATTTTGAGAGGATGCTAGGTTCCAAACTCATGATCATATGGAGTATTTTGATGGGAGGGATAAGTAGATATTATCCCTGCTTGGATTTAGTGTTCACTGAGTTGGAAACCATCCAGATGAGTTATCCTTGGATTGAGGTAAGCAGGAGATGAGATGATCACTTGAGTGGCTTAGGATAGATCCAGACTTGGATGCTTGCTTTGAGATTGATGATCACAAGCATGGATTGGTTTCTGAGGTATAAGCTACTAGATTAGCTCACTCTTGTTCCTAAGCAAACAAGGCAGTCAGCAGATAAAGGCAATTTATCAGACAACAGATCAAGGCAATTCATCTAACTACTACTAGGGTTACCATCAGGTCTAGCTTGAGTTAAGGATGGATATGTTGAAAGGGGTTTTGCTTTGAAGTAAGATAAGTACCATCTTGGTATCTCTACCAAGATAGGGAGAAAAGTTTTTGATAAAGTTTTGGAAAAACTAGGGATAAGAATAGTTGAAGGTTCTGTCTTGAAACCATAAGGAGGGTACATAAATGTCTCCCTAGTTTTGGAAATAGAAGCTAGTAAAGTATTTGGTTGTGTCAAAGTCATCTTGGCCCAAGTTTTGAAATGCCAGGTCATTTGATAATATGAAAGATGAGCCAATACATCTCTTTTGTAAAATAGTTTTTGTAAACTAGTGTTGAGATTAGGAGTATACAACTAATACACAAGTAGTTGCTTGAGCACAAGCAAACAGGCAAGCACATATTGCAAGAAAAAGTTTTTACCCCTGATTTTTGCCTTTTGGACCCTTAATCAGGGTTTCGGAAATTGGGATGTTACAGACCATTCCGCCTTAAAATAATCTCGTCCCGAGATTAGGGAGGAGTAGGGTTGGGGTGATAACATCCGCTTAACAATTTCAGCGGTGGAAATTATTAGGCGCTAATAAGTTTTACAAAGTCCCAACATGGTTAGTCAGGGGTTGGCACCGAGTGGCTTTAGATCGGGTGGTCTAGCTTTAAACAAAATGGAAAAGACGAAGTCTTTTCCCCTTAGGACAAGTCTAGGTAGGTTTAGCATCGACGGGGTACATCCTTCCTGCGGCGAGACAGCGGGTTGATTCTTCTTTCTTCTTCACCTTGTGGTCGACTTTTCTCTCTTCAGAGTCTTGATACACCGGGATGTTGGGTGGACGGTCGACCTTGGAGTGGAGTACCTTCAGACTCTGGAGAGGTGCCGATTGTCGTTCTTCTTGTAGGGTCGATGATGTGGATTTAGAGGGGTGGTCATCGCTTAGTGCTAAGTAGTGGTTGACTCCAGAGGTCTATATGGTTGTTGGGCGGGAAAGATGCAGTCTTTCCCCCTTAGAGCAAAAATAGGGGTTCTTGGTGAAGTTGTCGACTTTCTTGATTAGAGTCTTATGTTGATGTCCGTGTAAGGCGCTACACTTTCCTTCGGGGTAGATATCTTCTGTCGGTGTCCTCGAAACCGCTTCATGAGGTGGGGTATCTATCCGAAGGGAGTCTACTAGCTTATGGGTAGTTAGTTCTGAGCGGGCTAAGGGTCCGACGGGTTAGAGGATGCCATTGGAGTTTGGCAGTCTAGAAAACGAGGTCCTTTGGAATGGGGTCATTCCGAGTCTGGTCTAATGCAACGTCGTGGGTAAAACATGCAAAGAAAGATATCATGCTTGCATAATACCCATACCTTTAGCTGGTTCAAGCCAATCAGTGGAAGAGGTACTTAAAAGGTTACAAAACGGGTATGTGCCATGGGGAAACAAGGTACTTAGAGTTTTTACAAAACAGGTTCTGGGGCAATACATAGGTACTACGATACCTCGGTACCACGCTAGGTTAGTTGCCGCTTGCAGGGTATTCCGGGGAATTCTCTTCGGCTTTATCCTCATCTTCGGGAAGGCGAATGGAGGGTCCTGGTACATCTTGGGGCGGCTGGAAGATAGGTTTATACTCATAAAAGTAAAGCTCCTCATTCTCCATCTCGGAGTTAACACCTTCAGAGGTTAGAGCAGCTACTCTTCTTTCCAAGCGAGCGTTGGCGGCTTATAGACTCTTCTCTCGGGTCCGTAGTATGACAAGGTCCATCTGCATGAGGATGTTCCGACGGCGGGTCTTGTCGAGATCTTCTTGGTGGAGTTGTAGGAGATATTCCATATTCTCAAGCTGATTTCCAACACAGCAGGTGAGGAAAGATTCGGTGGGGAGACCATCCTTATCACGCTTCCCGAATAGGTGTTAAGGGGTTTCCTTCAGCTCTTCTTCATGGATCTTGCAGAGGCGTGACATGATTTGTTGAATTGCTCGCACGACTCCATCTAACCTGTTGTGGTCAATGAAGGTGACGATGATAGGCTCGGGGTCGTTCTCACGCTCTGGAATGGTGGCCTTGATGACCCACTAAGCTATGATCGAGTTGCTGCGAGGAAGCTCTGTTCCTTTGATCTTAGGTGGGGGACGAGATATGATCTTCAGCAAATCATGCACTTGCTCTTCAAAGGGCTAGAAGCTTTCTCCGACAATGATACTTTCTGAACGGGTGGGAGCCATCTGCAGGGTTTTCTGGTGGAGATAAAGTCTCAGGTTGTAGAAGGGAATAGTGCCACGGATTTAGTCTTCCAAATTCGAGGGTAGTGGAAAAATTGAGGTATAAAATTGGGTGGAAGGCTATGATTTATGGTGACGGGTCCACAGGGCTTTATTGGAATTGAGTGGAAAGACGCAGTGTTTCCACCTTAGGTCTTTATTGAGGTTGTCGAGGTTTTTCTTAGGTGGCCATTCTGCCGAGGAGAGGTTTCCGGCTAGGAGGTTGCGAGGGTTAGTGTTGGGGTTCTACCAACTAGGTGGTCAAAACTACCATATCAGATGATTCCCGGCAGACAAGCAACACATTCCAAGCATCACACATGCACCAGACAAGCAAAAAGGGCATACCATGAATACTAAGGGGGGGTGACTACATGCCATAAGGTAATCCTATTTTAGGGCTGCTAATCCTAAGTACGGACGTTACTGGGGTCTTAACTTCTGTCTTGCCGTCTTTTGTTTTTGGTGCCGTACTTGATTGATTTGGGGCGGTGAAGGACTCTGTTGTTAGGGCGATCTTGTAGTGTCTGACGTCGTTGGTAGCTCCTTTACTATGCTCGTCTCAATGTCTCTTCGTTCTGGGATCTTCGGCTTCATAGTCTCCGCTTCGGACTTGGTTTTTGAAAACGGAACATTTGAAGTAGACGAGATGTAGAGTAATCCACTTTCAAATTGTTTAAATCAGAGTAGGTGAGATAGGAAATCTTTTGAAAAGCCTTTGAGGAAATAGTTTTCTAAAAGCCGATGTTTTCATAAATAGGGGTTGTCATGTCTAACATCCATGCTAACTAAGGTCTCCTACAGTCAGGATGGCTTTGATACCATGTCTGTGGCACCCCGGATTTACGGTCTGAGAATACCCATTATGCAGTCAATTCACGTTCCCATGATCAGTGAGCCATGAGCATAACTGCCTAGTATCATTACAACATACATATAGTAACGAGTACAAACTTACAAGATGGCCATTATGGCGATTACAATATAAGTAGCGGAAGTCTTCAGCGCAGATCCCGTGCCTTAACCTATAGGCAACTGACTGGGAAGATGGCCTAGCTCGCATAGATGCTAGCATCTCACTCACTTCTTAGCATCTGCAATCTGGCCAAGTAAATAGCCAGGGACAATGCCTGTGAGTACTTTGAATGTACTCGCAAACCACCGAGACAAGGTTACAAACATAAATGCATGTTTGGTTGTGGCGAGATAGCTCTACACTACGGTTGCTTTTGAAAGACCTAACATTGGCATCTCCATATCTTTGTTGAAAAAGAGTTTTTATAAAATATGCCTCCTTTTTGGGAATCCGGACCTCTCCACATCCTTGTTAAAAAGATTTAAAACAGTTTTGTAGTAAAACCCTTTTATAAAACCTTATAGACCATCTCTGGCCAAAATCAAACTCGTTCTTATCTTTCCTCGTGACCAAGTCAGATCCTTTATTTCATCTTAACATAACTGAAGGGTTCTCCTAGCACTTGCGATTCCAACCGTCCTTGGTCGTTGACATGGCTATTCGAATAGATTAGACTCTGCAGAGTTTGCGCACTTTACCCACAAGAATCAATACATCCACTAGGATTTAACCATGGCCCGCTACACACAGTAGACGGGGGTTCGGATAATCAAACCTAGCTTTTCATTTGTCCATCCCTAGCAAAGGCCAATTTTCCTTTTGGGTTTGTTCTCCCCGGCACGAGTATGCGGCACTATGGCCTTAGTCCTCCCTGCAGCACTTCCGTATAACCAAACCCTCGGCTTGGCAATATACAATTGTTGACTAAACTTCCTTCCTTACGCCTAAAACATACCATCTGCGGGAGACCCAATTGTTGCACCGACACTTCCGCCGTAGCGGGCGATGGAGGCCTCAGATCCGCAGACCTGAGGTAGAGACCACTCGGTCTTCCAGGGATTGCTCCCGTTAAGAAAGTACAAGCATCCCCGACTAAGGATTACAACTACGAGCTAAGCCCCAGAGTCTGGGGTAATGTGGTTGCACGGATAAATTGTTCCAGACATTGGCTTAGAACATCCCTTCCTCTCACTTACTTAACTTTCCTTTACTTATCTTCCTCTTCATTATCTATCTCTTCATCCACCTTATATTTGCTTTAGTAAAATTTTCCACTCGGAAACGATGCCTCTTTCCAAGGGTTTTATTTTGAAAACTTTGTAGTAGGGGAAGAACCCAAAATAGTTTTATCTTTGAAAATCCGTGGGTTCCAAGAGGGAAGATGCAAATCATCTTAGCCTCATTCTAAGGGGTAAGAGTAGGTGTAAATAGGGTAGGTGTCCAATGGACACTCATTCATAACTTGGAGGAGCCAAGTTACTCACGTGTGTTTACTTGACTCAAGCCATGCCTTTGATCATGCAATTCATAAACGAGATATAAAACAGTTGATAAACAAAAGTAGGTGAATATAGGAGTTCGGGAATGGTGGCTTGCCTGTGACCAGTGAGATGTCCCTTGACGGTGTTAGATAACCAGATAACCAATAATAATAATAAAAGAATTTCCTGATGCCTCCTTCTTCTCGGCGTCACACAATCGCAACTATCATCGTTATCGAGCATACATGCAAGCAAACAATACATCAATCAATACAAGGCATACGAGCATCAAACCATATATCAAGTAAAGGATAACTACAAGATATACATCAGTAAGATGTTGCAGGATTGATGTGGTTTGATTGGAAGAATATTTGGAGGCATTAGGGAAAAAGATGTCTTTGGATTTAGAGTCTAGGAACTATCTAACGGAGGGGTTTTTGACAAAGGGATTGATTTGTATGATACCATTGGGTGAAAATGATACCGCCAGATAGGCATTGATAAAATGAAACCAACAAAGGGGTTTCACTATTTTATCAATTACCTAGGATTTATAATGGATTTCATAGTGATTAAAGCTCTAGTTTTAGGAAATAATTCACCAGAAGTTATCTGGAGTTCCAAAATTTATTTCCTTGGGTGAGAAGGTAGTATTTCGTGGAATGAATTAAGAGTAGTTGTAATCACCTCAGAACAATTAACAAAATGCCCTGGGGAAATCCCCGAAGGCAGTACTGGATAGGATTTGTCTTTTTCATCAGATTTATTCTACATAATATTTTTAGTTGATTCCAAGGACACATGTTAGGTACTAAGAATACCTTTCTGTAGAAATTGAAATCAACCCTTTTGGAGTTGAAGAGCTACTGTGGTGTTTTATTAGTGGTTAAACCATGCACAGAAGAGTTTAATTCACTAAAATTCACAGATACTCATAAAATTAAGTGCTGCTGGATTCAGGAGGATATGGTTATGTGTATCTAGTGAGAGTTGGAATTAGGTCCAAACCTCATTCAGTTTGTCCTAGATAAATTCCTAAAGTCAGAAAAGACCTTATTTTGGTATTTTTGCTACCAGTAATCTAGGAGGCAAAATAGGGTGAGGACAGTGGGACAGGAAAGGTGGGGCATATACCTTTCAATACCAATTGGTTTTAGGTCATTTGGATATACCAAATTTTCTAGAGAGATTATTTAATTTTTTTGGACAGATCTGAGGATATGATTTATCATATTAAATTTGCAAACCCAAAGGGGTCACTACTGCCTCTGCATGATAGGGAAACCTTTATTGCATCTCACAAAATATAGATCTAGGCAATTGGAATGGTTTTCCATTTTTATTTGGAATTAATACAAAAAGCTAATAACAGATCTGGAAATAAAAATAGCAAAAAGGGGCATGAGGCAACAGGATGGAGTCGGCTGGCTACTGGGCCGCGCCAGGGACTTCTGGCCCAAGTGGGCAGCGGCCTGCGTGGGGTGGCGGTTTGGGAGTGCTGACAGGCGGGGTCGGCCTGCCAGTTGCTGCGGGAGGGCGAAGGCGTATGGGTGAAGGAGGGCCGCCAGATCTGAGGGAGATCGACGGCCCGTAGTCATCCCCTTCCTCAAGACGCGCGAACAGAGAGGGGAAACCCTAGGGCGACCGGGGGGAGCTCGGGGCATCACCTGAGGGCGGGCATATGTGACGGGGAGAGGCGGAGGGGGTGCGGCGTGCCAGGGGGAGTCCAGCGAGGGGCGACACGCTAGGGTTTGCCGCAGGGAGCTGTCTCGTGCGAAGATGGTCGGGGCGGCTTGTCGGGAGCTCACCATAGGAGCTTCCTGGGCTTGTCGGGAGCTCACCATGGTCGGGGCTTCCTGGGAAAAATCAGAGGGGAGGGTCAGAGAGAGTCTAGGGAGGTAGGAGGGTAACATGTAGAAGGAGTTGAGCTTAGGGGAGGGGAGAAGAGTTTGCAAGAGGTAGGAGGCCGAAACTCCTTTCCTCTTCTTTTCCTGGGCAAGGCAGAGCAGGGGGAGAGGGGAAGGTGCTCTGGGGAGGAGAGTGAGGTGTGTTGGGGCAAATGACGGTGAGGGGGAGCGAGGTGCTGGCCCAAAGCTTTATAAACCATGCTAGATGGGTCCATGGTGAACCATGTGCATGGGGGAGCTTGGGGGAGGTTAGGGCTCAGCCATTGGGCAATAGTGGCGGTGGAGGCGTGAGAGAGAGGGTCCTGGTCGGGCTAGGGGACAGAGAGGGGGTGGGGTGTTGCCTACCATTTTATTACAAAGATATTGGCAAGATTTCATCTCTCTCTCTCTCAAGTTTCAAGGGATAAAAGAAAAGAGGTGCTACAGTGCTGGTCGACCAGAGGGGTGTGTGCTGTTAGGGAGTAGTGCTAGGGAAGATTGGGGCTGGTTTGGTCCTTGTTTGAATCAAGTTTTGCTTGTTGTTGTAAATTTGATCATTTGGAGGCTTGTGAAGGAAGTTGCAAAAGTTGCATGCAAAAAGTGTGGAAATGGTACTGGTAGGTGGAGTAGCTCAATTAATCTCTTCAAGATTTAAATGGGATTTTTCCAAAGATTATAATCCCATTTAAGTGCACTTCTTCAAAAAGTGCAGAAATAGATTATGGAAGCTAGGATGATATTTTTGTGTTGGGAAAGCTTGGTTTTTGATGTGATATGGTCCTAAATAACATAGTGCACATTGGGGAATTTTCTTGGGATTTATTGGGGTGGAAAAGTATTTGTAAGGAATTATTTCTTGTTTCAGCGATTTAAGAAAAAGGGCAAAAAGAAATAAAAAAAGTCTCAAAAATATTTATTTTTGAGTTGGAAAGATGGGATATGATAAATAGGCGTCAAATGTGCCTTGACTTGGAAAGGTGATTTGGGGAAAAACAAACTTGCCTTTGAAGACAAGGTTGTTGAGAGAAATGGTAAGTAAAGAAAATAAAATAGTTTAATAATCAAAATAATTGGGAAAATTATTTGGGGATGCTTATATCCAAGTTATATGATGTAAACTTGATGTAGTCATCAAGGTGAACCTTCGTTTTGAAGGAAAGTGGGGAAAAGAGTGGAAACTAGATTCTGGAGGATCTAGGTTTTAGTTATTCTGATGCCTTCTAAAAAGGGTTAGGTTAGTGAGCCCAAAGCTCACCTTGGTACAAGGGTTATATGGATGGATATACCATGTAATGTAGATGATCATGGAAGCAAGAGTTGGTCCTGGTTGGATTTGTGGTGATGTTGATGAGATGGCCAACTTTGTTGGAAATAAGGCTACCATAACAGATACATCAGGTAGCCTTCTAAACCATGGGGGTTTAGAAGCACAAGGATCCAATGGAAACAAGTGAAGTGGGGATTGAGAGTCCATGATTACTATATCATAACCATACAAATAGTTGGTCAAGGGGAGGTGGCATATAGATGTGAGCTTATGCCAAAGTAGGCACAATGATAAGATTTGCAGAAAAGATTATTATCTTGACTAAAAAAACATCATGGATGAGTGGTACATAGAATGGCTTAGCCCAGGGAAAGAGTGGGATTTGGTAGTACTACTGAAGTACTACAAGGTGGTTAAGGTACATTCTTAATAGTGCACATAGGTTGGAAATGGTAGAGCTCCAAAGATTGAATCTAGATAAGAAATCCAGACAGCCATTTTGGCAGTTTTGGAGAGGATGCTAGGTTTCCAAACTCAGGATCATATGGAGTATTTTGATGTGAGGGATAAGTAGATACTATCCCTGATTGGATTGGGTCTTCACTGAGTTGGAAACCATCCAGAAGGGTTATCCGTGGATTGAGGTAAGCAGGAGATGAGATGATCACTTGAGTGGCTTAGGATAGATCCAGACTTGGATGCTTTATTTGAGATTGATGATCACAATAATGGGTTGGGTCCTAAGGTATGAGATACTAGGTTAGCTCACTCTAGTTCCTAAGCAAATAAGGCAGTCAGCAGATCAAGGCAATTTATTAGACAGCAGATCAAGGCAATTCATCTAACTACTACTAGGGTTACCATCAGGTCTAGCTTGAGGTAAGGATCGGTATGTTGAAAGGGGTTTTTCTTTGAAGTAAGATAAGTACCATCTTGGTATCTCTACCAAGATTGAGAGAAAAAGGTTTTGATAAAGTTTAGGAAAACCTAGGGATAAGAATAGTTGAAGGTTCTGTCTTGAAAACATAAGGAGAGTACATATATGTCTCCCTAGTTTTGGCAATAGAAGCTAGTAAAGTATTTGGTTATGTCAAAGTCATCTTGGCTCAGGTTTGGAGATGCCAGGTCATTTGAGAATATGAAAGATGAGCCAAGACATCTCTTTTGTAAAATAGTTTTTGTAAACTAGTGTTGAGATGAGGAGTATACAACTAATACACAAGCAGTTGCTTGAGCACAAGCAAACAGGCAATCACATATTGCAAGAAAAAGTTTTTGTTCCCCCTGATTTTTTCCTTTTGGACCCTTAATCAGGGTTTCGGAAATTGGGATGTTACAGATCTTCTGGTGAAATATAGTTTTTGGTATATTTTCTGGGATTTTTCCTGATAGTTCATTTTCTGCACAAAAACTAGACACCAATGCAATTCCGCTGAAAACAGCGCCAGTCCGTGTTAGTTGTATCCAAATCACACAAGTTTAGAGGAGAAACAATAGCTAAAGTGTTCAGGAAAGTAGATACGTTTTGGACGTATCAACTCCCCCAAGCTTAGCTTATTACTTGTCCTCAAGAAATTCAGTTGAAAACTGAGTGCGATAAAAGAACTTTCACAAACACATTTGCTTCATATGATGTAAATATTCTCAGCACATTAGTAGATGCTTAGACAATTCATAATAAAGAGTATGCAACTAAGTCTACTCAATAATCATTGCAAGCTATGAAGAGAAACCAACTCAATAATAATAAGTATCATGAAACATAAACATAAGCAACATTACAATGTTCATAGTTAGGTATGATTGAGTGCTATCTCGCTTGTCTTTGTTTGAAGAGCACAGTATAAATGCCAAGGCACCTCTAAAGTTCACATGAAGACTAGAAGTAAAGATATCAAAGGTACAAGCATCAAAGTCATGACATAATTAACCATGTTTTGGAACAAACACAAAAATGACAACTATGCTCTCAAGAAGGTGCTCATAGAATAAGTGGTGACTCAACAAGGTTGTGAAAAATGGTTTTGAAAGGTTTGAAAGGCTTCCCAATGCTGAAAGGAATGTACTCATTAGCTTTGATCTCTCGTTGCCCCTATCATAGGCATCTTCATGTGGTTAAGGTGAAAGTGAGGTCCACTCTGAATCATATTCTTGACAGACCATAGACTAGAAATCCCATGTCTCTTAAGTACGAGGGCTGCTCCGCATGATACTCAACTTTGGTTACCTGTAAGTTCTTGTCACTGTAAATACATGCATATCATAGAGAACCGCCAACGGGGTACCCCTTGCACATGATACAGGAGCGATCCCGTGATCAAATTGACAAGGCACGCAGACAATGAGCATCTCAGCGATCATTTTATTTCCTATGTGTATAGCTTTTTATTGAGCATGCTTCATAAATGCTCATTATGGTGATGCTGCAAGTTTCCACCATGATTAGGCATCGCTTAGGCTAGCGGCCCAGGCATTTCTCTAACACAATGTATAAACTCCATGAACTCACAAGCTCCCCTTTTATTTCATATTTTCGACATCCGCAAACAAAAGAGCAAGGTATCAACTCGATGAAATATCAAAAAAAAAGTTCCCCGTGACAGCACGGTTCTGCTGATTCCCAACATATAATTTTCAAGCATATAACTTTCATGGACAGGTCACAATGGTTCAGGATTATTAAGCGCAAGGAATAAAGTGTGCCATCAAGTTCGTGAGAGCTTTACTAACTAACTTTCTCAAAACAGACAAACATTTTATTTTGGAAGAAAACACGGCATATATAATATGCACTAAAGTGGCAAATATTGTTGATAGGTAGGTATAGTGGACATAGTTAGCAATATTGGTTTTCGGGAGTTGGAAACATAGGTAGAGCTCAAACTCAGTGCAAGTGAAGGCTAGCAATAGAGAGGGAGTGACAAATGAGAGAGCAATAACTGTCATAATCATGCTTGCAACAAAACATGACTAATTATGGCATGAAAGTGATACAAGAACTCTGAGGCAAAATAAATCATTGAGGCTTACTGACTACTGATTAGTCATATGCATGCGTGAGCATGTGCCAAGTCGATTCACATGAATAGTTAGAGGAGGATACCACAATATCATAGCAAAATATGAATAAAACAATGCAAGCAAACATTCATATGACATGCTACAAACTATTAACAAGCTAGAGCTAATCACAAGCAAGCAAGAACTACTAAGTATCCATAATGACATACACCTTACACGAACAGACTAAGCATGCTCAAAATGATGAGTATGTGTACAAAAATGAAACAAATAGAGTTCGTTACTGTCAACACCCGGATTTTTAATCCCAGATGCCTGTTATGCCATACATCACAATCCCAGGATTACCATTTTTGCGAGACATAACATATTTGGATATCACAGTACATCATCCATTAGAAACCATACATAAGGTCTTACACAAATAAGGATCTCATGATCCAGTTCTTAATACAACTCAAGCAGCGGAATAACGTAAAGATAACGATAGCGTGGGCGAAGCTCCATCTTCGGGGTCAGAGGCAATGCTGACGATGGGAGATGATCCTAGTTGTCGTAACCTTCCCGTGGTCCGTCATCCTAATACTCCTCTTCATAGTATAGCCATGGGAATAGCCAAGGACAAAGCCATGAGTACTCTTTAAGTACTCGCAAACCAATACTAACAAATGAAGGGGTTTTGAATAGGATATACTAAGCTCTAGGGTTGTTTTGCAAAAAGCCAGGTTTACCTCTACTAAGTTCAAAAACAAAGAAAGCTAGTTGAAAGTTTTATATCACCTAAGTGGGAACTTGAATTTCATATCACAACTCTATTATGGTCAAGCCAAAGTGATAAACCATTTCATAAGTCATTTTGAAAACATCTGACGATAGAACAGTATGGCCACTCCAACTGTCCATAACCGCGGACGTGGCTATTTGAATAGTTTGACACTCTGCAGAGATTGTACACTTTCACCACAACATTCGATACATCCGCCAGGAATCAATCCTGAATTCACCATACTCGGTATGCGGATAATCAATCCTAACCTTTCAATTACACGCCCTAGTATAGGCACCTCTCCTGTGAGTTTGGCCTCCCAACCATGACCAACTATCATCTTGGGAACTGCACAGGTGGAAAATCTTAACAAGGTAGCCTCAGCTCAGACCTTTGCTGCAAGGGAACCCATACTAAGGTATATAAATTTCCAGTCAAGCCCTACCCAAATTTCGGGTATTGTGGTTGTACGGTAAAATTGGAATGGTATTGCATCCAGACAATCATCAGTTTTATAAAGGGCTAAGGCTCATGCCTTAACATTTTCATCATCCAAATCATTTGGCATTCAGAAACACATGTCAAAACATTTCAGAAGAATAACTCATCATTCTAAGGTTTTCATAACCATTGTCACCAAGTATTCCATCCTAAAGTTGATAAAGTTTTATGCTTAGCACTAGCATCTATAAGTGGGGGTAAATACTAATGAGGGGTGGTACACAAGTGTATCTTATCTAAGTAAATTTCATGCCTCAGGATGACAGCAAGATTATCTAACTTAGGCCAAGTTTTATGCTCTTTATGCTACCTTCAATTATCTTTCTAGAATCTACAAGTCACTAAGTAAACTCTAAGAGAAAGCTTTAATAAAGAAAATAAAGTATTAAGCTTGCAAGTAAAACTAGGATTAGGTATCAAGTGGTGTAAGCTTCCAAGTAAAACTTACATGGTTTAGCCTGCTAAGCTAGTAGTATAAATTTGCTAAGTTGCAACTGTTAGCTTGCTGAGTTAATAGCTTGCTAAGTCAACTAGTAGTATCAGGCTTGCCTTGTGCAAAGTAGTGGTTGAAGTTCTCCTCAACTTCTTCCTCATAGTATCCTCCTTCCTCCTCGTATCCTTGGTCGGTACTAGCATCTATAAATAAATACGAGGTACACAATCACCAAACAATACTTAACTATTTATAATCATCACACAAAGGTTCACACTAGGTGATCTAGCATCATCACTAACATTACAAGATTAAAGCACTTGTCCCATTTATTTTATTTGAGAAAAGTAATTTCTACTCATTGAAAAACTACTTGAGCTTTAATATTCTCCAACTCAAACATGGGATCATGTTAACACATGTCATCACCACATATTTCAGTACATGGGAATGTGATTTAAAGTGGTGTCATAATTTAATAAGGTTTAAAATTTTTATTTTATTTAATTAAAGTGACTAGAAATGCCTATGTGGCCTTCTTTTATTACTTGATCATTATTTCTATAAGTAAACCTATATGTTTTTATATATTCTGAAACTTATGGTAAAATGTGATTTTTGAGAGTTGGAATCAACTCAAAAGCTTTTATGGTTGAATTTTGAAAAATGTTTGAATGGACAAAAGCTTCTTCATTGTTATTTTTACCATGGGTGATCTATAATTCTAAATGGTTTGAATCCAACGGGCTTGGATTAAGCATTCCAATACCTTTCTAACAAAATTGGTTTCATGCATTTTGGTTCAGTGAATCGAGCTGGGTTGATTTTTGAATCTAGGTACAGAACTGTGTTTGAAATTAAATGAATAAACTTAAGTTTGAATTGTTGGGTTGCGCGGGAGGTTTAACTGGGCCAGACCACTATACACAGCGCACACGCGGGCTGGTTTAGTGGTTGACCCCACGTGTCAGTGAGATAGTGAGGGGCGAAGCGGTACGGGGTGATCTAGGCCGCACGATCTAATTCTAATCGAACGGCTCTGGTTCATCGTCCACGTCGGGCAGCGCCGGCGAGACAGAACCCTACCGCGGCAGGTGGGCATCGTGGGAGGCTCACCGGGGCTCAGGCGATGGTCGGCGACGGGGGCGAACGACGAAGTCGATGACGGCGGTTCTCCTGGTACCGGCAGCTTCTCCTGGGGCGGCTCCAATCGGCGGCGCCTCTCCTCCTTTGCAGCGGCGAACTCCGGTGAAATTCCGGCCACCTGGTGCTCGCCTTTCTCCGGGAGTGAGTGGGTTTGATCAGTGAGAGGTGGGGAGTGAAATGGTGTGAAGAAAATGATCGGGGGAGGTCTCCATTTATAGTGGCTGAAGGGGACCGACGGGCGTGGGCTGAGCTCGTCGTGGTCGACGGCACAGAGGGTAATGGCATGGGCGACGGTAGGGGCGGTGCTATGCTCCCTGGCAAAGCTCAACGTCATGGTGGAGAGGCGTGGGGCGGTGCTGATCGGTCGGAATGCGTCGATGCTCTGGGCAGGTCCGACGGCAAATTTAATGGCGCACGGGTGCTCCTGGTCGCGCGGCGGCGAACGAGGTTGTCTAGCGGGGTGCTGGAGTGTTGGCGATCACGTGTGCAAGCAGCGAGGGCGGCGCGCGGTCTATGGGCACTGGTCAAGTGTGGCGCACTGGCGCGCTCTCGGCTCGCATGAAGAGAGACTTGGCAAGCTCGGGCAGTGTGGTCCAGGGGCTGGCAGTGCTCGAGGCTTGGACAGGGAGTGGCGGTGGACGGTGGAGTGCCTGCTAGACATTCTTGCTAGGCTTGGGCGTCTCCTAGCTTGCTGTTGACATGAGGGTGGCAAGTTAGGCTCGTCATGGTCACCATTAATGGCTAGGCCAATCTCAGAGTGGTGCTAAGGCTTGTTAATTGGGCTAGATCATCTACTGAGAGTGTAGTGAGAGCTAGAGAGGGAACAAGTTTGGCCAAAATCACTTCTCACTATAGTGTTTGTTGTTTGTTTATTTGCTGCAAATAAGGGTTTTGCTAAGAACATACTAGGGAGTATCTGGTTAGTTGGATTGGTGAAGGGGCACTGGTTTGGTTGGGTTTTGAGAATGTGTGATCTTCACATATGTTAAAAATTCAATTTTGAATTGTCATTTGAATGGGGTTGCTAAATGTTTCTGCAAGTTTGAAAGGTGCACTTTTACTTGGTCTTGCAAGGGATGAAAAGAATTAGAAAAGTTTCTGTTTGAAATCTTGGACTAGAAACACTCAAAGTGACCTAGTGAGCAAGATTGGCAAAAATGACCATTTGCTTTAATTGATTTGTTTTTTATTTTCTCTTTGTTTGTTTCTTCTTGGAAATGTTTTATATGATTTATAGTCATCTTTAAACCATTTCTTGCTATTTAAGTTAATCACACAAGTTCATTCATGCATTTATCAAATCACCACATACACACATGCATTCATATTATTTAAATTAATCAAAGTTTTTGTTAACCCTAATTTTAGTGATTAGAGTTTGATGATCATTGTTTTATATTTTTGGGATGTTACAGTTACCAGCCTCTTACCACACCTCAAGTTGTCTTAATCTTCATTATTGCCCTTCACTTGTGTGACTTGAATAATAACATGAAACCAAAATCCACTGAAGACGGCTGAACCCTGCAAAGAACTCCCAAAACCAAAGAAGAACAACAAATATTTTTTGTGTTTTTGATTTTTTAAAGAAAGCAAACAAAGCAAAAACAAACAAAGAAAAGGCAAACCAAAAAAGAAGAAAACAACCAAGAGAAACAACTAAAATATTTTTGTTATGTTTGTGTTTTTGAGAAAGAAGCAACAAGAACCAAAAAGAAAGCGAAACAATGGATATACAAAGAACCGACCAAACATGATATATAGATGAGCGTGACGTCGGTATACCTCCCTCCAAGCTTAGGATTTTGGCCTAGGTGAGGCTCAATAGTGCAGGTAGTAACTCCAAGCTGGTGGGTCATCATAGGAATTATCATAGTCAGGCACTTGTGATGAAGAAGAAGACGCGCCCCAATCATAAGAAGTCTGCTGGTATGAAGACTCTCCCAAGTTGGAGGGCTGAACGGAGTCGTCTTTGAAATCCTCTTCAACATTCTCCTCTTGCTGGGAGAGCTCCGCCACATATGTGTCAAACTCTTCCTCCGTGAGCGACCATCCTTGCCTGTTATCAAAATTAAACAAAGCAGGTGCAGGAAAATAAACTATTTTCTCAGTCCTACCCTTTCTCCGACCTTGCTGGTCAAAAGATAATTCATACGATAAACTTCTCACATTAGCCCCCAAGGAAACAAAACCATGCTGAATCATGGATTCGATATCAAGCCTCTCTATGGGGAACCAATAATCTGAATGGTGAGGCTCTAAACCATGGAAAGCTAGCAACCTAGAAGCAATGAGACCTCCACAAATTCCACCCTTCTCGCGGTTGGTGGTGAGACGGTGAGATATCAAAGCACCCAGGCTATAAGATATATTCCTATTCAGAGCAGCTGCGATAAAAGCTAGATCAAAATAAGAGAACTTCCTAGCAATCTTTCTAGCAAGAACACACTTGGTAATAAAATAGGAAAAATATCTAATGGCTGGGAAATGAATGTTCCGAATTTTACCACTTTCCTTTGAGAAGTCGAAACCTTGGAAAATCTCAGCATATAAATCCATAAGTGACTTGGGCCTCTCCTTGAACTTCTCCGAAGATCCCCACTGAAGATACCCATAGAAATCAGCACAAGGAAGGTCGATAGGTATATTATATATTTTGTAATGGACCATGGGATTAGATGTAGACCAAGTGAACCAAAAGTCCTGCACAAAAGCCATGGTTAGCTTAACATATTGGAATGGTTCACCTTCAACAAAGTGTTCCAACCCTGCATTTGTAACCATAGTTTGGAAATCTTGGAGGATCCCCGTAGTGCTCATAAATTCATGGCATGGATAAATTAAAGGGAAGACTCCTTCCTCACGATGAACCTTCATTGGCTTAGGCACCATCAAATCATATTGGATCAGTGGATAAGCACTCATCTTCCTTGCTGAAATTTTTAGACAACCATCAAACCAAGTGATTTCCAAGTTGATAAATGATTGCAACTACTATAGGAACTTTCTAGAGGACTACACATGCATCAAAATAAAGTTCCTAAGCATAAAACAAGCATGCAAGCTCAAACAACCTGACACCTATAGCGGCAAAATACTCAAGATACAATCTACCAATCACAAATCTAATTGGACAAGTGGAGGAGGCACATACCAAGGAGCAATCCCTTCAAAAATCAGCACTTAAGATGGGCTGAACAAGGAGATCGAAAATCATGAGCAAGAATAGCAAGAACTCGAGCTTGAGAAAAAATTTCGGTGTTTTTCGGGAGAGAGAAAGAAGATGGCTTTCAGGAGGCAGCCTGGAGGGGCCTAGGTGGGCCAGACCACCTCCCCTAGGCGCCGCCCACAGGTAGGCCGCGCCTACGATGGGTGTGGTGGCCTAGGGTGGCCCCCTGGGTCACTTCAGGTGTCCCCCTGCCCCTTTTTTCGAGAAAAAATTTATTTTGAATTTTCTGGGATTTTTGGGGAAACTTTATTTTTGGCCAATTTTTAGGGTATGAAAATTGATTTTCTTGCAGAAATAGTTTTTTCAGAAGAAGCAAAAGAAAACCAAAAGCCAAACTAAAAGAGCTTTAATAAACTCTAACAAACAAATAACTAACAAAACCAAAGCTAGCAAAAGAAAGGCAAAGACTAGGAAGGATAAAAAGTAAAAGAAAGCAAGAATAACCATAGTGGAAACATTAATTTGTTCATTAAAATCCTTTTTTTAACAAGGTTGATCAAGTCTTATTACCAAAACAATCTTATATGAAACAAAACTTTGCCTTCCACAAGGTGATTATGTTACCTCATACTTGATAGCAATGGTCCCAATCATAATAGTTTCAAAATTTTCTTGTGGAATGGGACAATATATTTCTCCAACCTTGATGCTCTCAATATTTTTAATGGAATTCAGGCAATAGCTCTTTGCAACCTTCTTGGGGAAATAGACAGTATGCTCTTTGTCATTAATATTATAAGTTACTTTTCCTTGATTGCAATTGATGACAACACCTATAGTATTAAGAAAAGATCTCCCAAGAATAATAGACATATTATCATCTTCAGGCATTTCAAGCACAACAAAATCAGTTAAAACCATGCAATTATGAGCAACTTGAACTGGAACATCCTCACATATACCAAAAGGAATAGTAGTTTACTTATCAACCATTTGCAAAGATATATCAGTTGGTATCAACTTTTCTAGCTGGAGTCCCCTGTAGAGAGAAAAATACATAACACTAACTCCAGCTCCCAAATCACATAAAGCAGTTCTAACATAATTATTCTTAATAGATCAAGGAATAGTTGGTATACCTGGATCACCAAGTTTCTTTGGAACCTTACCATTGAAGGAATAATTAGCAAGTAGAGCAGAAATCTCCTCATTAGGAATCTTCCTTTTATTAGATACAATATCCTTCATATATTTTGAATAAGGAGGCAACTTAATAGCATCATTCAAAGGAATTTGTAAAAATAAAGGTTTCATCCACTCACAAAACTTGTTCTAGTGTTCTTCCTCCTTTGACATGTGTTTCTTACCTGGAAAAGGCATAGGTTTCTGCACCCAAGGTTCTCTCTCTTTACCATGTTTATTAGCAATAAAATCTTCCTTTGTGTACCTAGTGTTCTTCTTAGGTTCTTCCTCAACTTCCTCCTTATCAGGAGCATCATTTTTATCATTACCACTCTCAGTTTCAGCATCAGAGACAGATATACTATTAGGATCTACAATAGGTTCAAGTGGTTACTCAACTATCTTATGTTTCTTTTTCTTTCTCTTATGAGGACTACCACTACTCTCTCGTTGTTGGGAGTCCTGCTCAATTCATTTAGGGTGTCCTTCAGGGTATAAAGGATCTTGAGTAGCTATACCCCTCCTTGTTCTAATTCCATAAGCATGTTTATCTCCTGAAGCATTAACTAGCATATGCTTTTGTACCTTAGCAAGTTTATCAAGTTGGGTTTGAACCATTTGAAAGTGTTTACAAAGCATTTTAATATTATTAGAAGTTCTCTCCACAATATCTTTCAACTCATTGATATATCTAGATTTTTCCAATAAATGATTCTGAACTTGTTTACTAAAATGATCTTGTTTCACAATAAAAATGTCAAGTTCCTCTAAACATTGATCAGGAGGCTTACCATAAGGAATATCACCTTCATCAAAGTGTTGGAGAGAGTGTACCTCAATAGTAGATGAATGGGGAATTGGCTTACATAATTCTTCTATAGGAGGTAGATTCTTCACATATTCAGCTCTAATACCTTTCTCCGTTAGACACTTCTTTGCTTCATTCATCATTTCATCATTTAATGCAATAACCCCCCCCCCCTCTTCTTTGGTGTTGGTGTTGGAACTGGTTCAGGCATAATTGGTTCAGGAGTAATAGGGTCAGGTGTAATAGCTAAGTTGAAGTCCAATCATCATAATTCTGGATTATTTTAGCCATTAATTCTTCAGCATCTGTAGGAGTTCTTTTCCTGAAAACACAATCAGCAAAGCTATCTAGGTAGGTCCTAGAATAATTATTTATTCCATTATAATAAATATCAAGAAGCTCATTGTTAGGTAATGGACATCCAGGATGTGCATGGATCTAGGCACAGAACCTTGTCCATGACTCAGGCAACTTCTCTTCTTTCCCCTATTTAAAATCAAAAAGTCTGTACAAAGCAGCATGTCTAGCAGTAGGAGGAAAATATTTCTGGAAGAAAGAAGCAATCAAACAATCAGGGCTATCAATGGAACCAGGAGGTAACCTATTAAACCAAGCCCTAGCTTCTCCTTTTAGTGAAAAATGGAAGATCTTATTAACAAAGTACTTACGCATCTTAAAATCATCAGAGAATAAAGCACTCATAGTGGAAGGCTCATTCATATGAGCCACAACACTCTCATTTTCAGTCCCACAGAAAATTTCTTTCTCAACAATATCCAAATAAGATAAATCGAGAGATAAATAATAATCTTTATCCTTAATATCTATGGGAGAGGTGGCAAACTTAGGATCAGAGGATAGTTTAGGCATAATAGTACGTCTAGCAAGGAGACTCTTAATAGCACTAATACCATGTGTGTTTCGGCACTCTTCACCAAAATCATCAGTTAACTTAATGTAACCATCATTAATATCATAACTCTCACTAGACTCAGGTGAGCTAACAGGTGTAACAGTGTCTTCACTAGGAGTTTCAGTATTTCCTAGACTAGACATAGTAGCATATAGGAAAGGACCTAATGAACCACTCGCATCAAGCAAAGTAGAAGTAACATCATGAACATTAAAAGAAGTTTCAGACTTAGGAGTAGTAGTAGTGTGTGTAGCATGAGTATGTGGTGGTGGTGTGACAATCTTACTTATAACAGACGGTGAATCAAGAGCAACAGAGGTGTTTAGGACTGTACCTCTTCTTGTAGTGGATGGTAAAATAGGGAACTTTTCATCACAAGACTTCCCCAGGATGAAAGGAGTAGCAGTGAACAATTATAGATCCAAGTGAACTTACAAATAAAGATATGCTCCCCAGCAATGGCGCCAGAAAATAGTCTTCATGGCCCACAAGTGTAGGGGATCGCAACAGTATTCGCGGGTAGTATTACCCAATTTATTTTTTCGACACAAGGGGAGCCAAAGAATACTTGCAAGCCTTAACAACTGAGTTGTCAATTCAGCTGCACTTGAAAATAGTTCTTGCTCACAGAAGTTTATTAGTAGCAACAGTTTGTAGTAGCAACAACAAAGCTGAAAGTACCTACTTTGAATCGACTAAAGGGGTGAATAGGCGACTACCAATTTTTAATTTGTTTCACACTTTTAGGCTTAGCGAGAAAGAAAGTTATCTAGATGTGCAACTAGTTGAACAACCTATATGCAAGATAACTTACGGCAACCAAAAGAATGATAAATAGAAAGAAGTAAAGGTAGCGAACGAGATAACCGGAGAAGGGACACGGAGATGTAATTCCCGTAGTTCACTCCCAAAGGAGCTACGTCTATGTTGGAGAGGTGTCGGGGCCACACAAGGTCACCCGAGTGCCACGAAGGACTCACCTTCTTCTCTAGTGAGCTCCCCCACAAAGGAGGCCTCACAATCCACTAACCGGTGACCTTGAAGGCGCCAACCGAAACCTTTACAACAAGGTTGAGGAGGAAGCTCCACAACTCAATTGGAGGCCCTCAACAACACAAGGAGCTTTACAACACAAGCCCTTAGCTCCGAGGATGCCCTATACCGTCTAGGGTTTCAAGAAACCCAAGAGCAACAAGATCCACAAAGGATAGGTGGGGGAAATCAAATATTCTTTGGTGGAAGTGTAGAACTAGGTCACCTCCCTCACCTCTCACAAGATCAAGTGATTTGAGTGGCTAGGGAGAGAGATCTAGTGAGGTGAAGCTCGAGTATTAATGGAGGAGAGATAAAATTGAAGAGTTAGGCAGGAGGAAGAAGGAGGGCGCATTAAATTGGCCCCCTCCGCGATGAACCATTGGAGCCTCCGTGACCTCACCGGAACTTCCGGTGAGCGGCCGGAAGTTCCGCCCAGCAAAGCTTCAACGGTCATGCCCGTTGACGCCCGCTCCAAAAGCCTGACCGGAAGTTCCGGTAAAAATGACCGGAAGTTCCGGTGAAACTTCTAATGCAAGTTCCAGCCCAAGTTCCATCAAATAGAACACTTCGAACAGAAGTATACTGATTCTCAGCGGAACTTGGAGCGGAACTAGGGGCGGAACATCTGGGTCACGAATCATGTCTAACCGGCAGTTCCGGCGTCTGGGCGGAAGTTTCGGTCAGGAACTCTCTGGAAGAAGCAACAGAAATTCCTCACTGGAACTTCTGGTGGAAGTTCCGACAAATAGAACATACCCAAAAAGAGGGTACTGGGAGCTGGCCGGAACATCCAGCGGAAGTTGGATCGGAACAAAGTTCCAGATCTTCCCACAGAAAATCCCTCAGCAGAACTTCCGGTTTCGATCAGACAGAAACAGCTCCAGCCGATCAGAACCTTGCTCTCTTGTAGATGAGTAGGATGGCTGTGGCGGTGCATATGGGGTTTGTGCAAGAACAAGTGATTTACCACAGCCTTCCGAGATGGACACCCTCTTGACAGTATGGCAACCTAAAGCAATAAAAAGAGAGAAATAGAAAAACTAAAGGTCGCCGTCTTCACGAGATCCCAAAGAGAGCATCCACACAATTCATAGGAATCATGAAAAGCATTTTTTCCTGAAACTCAAGCACACGGTTAGATCAAAAGTGGGATTGCCATCATCACCAAAATAGCATGGGAAAATATAGTCCTTTCAATCTCACCCTTTTTGGTGATTGATGACAATCCCCAAAGATTTGCATAAGATAGAAACACTCTTTGCAATGGATGGAACAAGCTCCCCCTATATGTGTGCAAGGTAGAGATAATGCTCTAAGGACAAGACTAGCACACATACAAGGAGGCTCCCCCTTTCTATTTCAAATATAGCACAAGTGCAAGGAAAGTATAAGAGAGAAATCATACAGTTGCACCAACCAAATGTGGTGGAGACAATAGAAGAAATAGCAAGGGAGACTAAAAAGCTCCACCACCATATACGAATGCCCATAAGCCAACAACAATAATACCAAGCACTAGGCATAACATAGCATAACATACCACATAGTCTCATACAAATAACATAGTCCACAAGCACAAATAGGTTCACTAGCACAAAGAGGTCCACAAGCACACAAATAAACTAGAGAGTTCGCGAGCTAGAAGAGATCAAAGACAAGAACGAGCTCGCGACTCAGCCCATGCAAATCCCGTGAGCAACCTAATAGACATCTTTCTCCCCCTTTGGCATCGAGACACCAAAAAGGAAGAAAAGATCACTCTAATCACCCCAACCATGAAAGGGAGGAGGAGAGGGCTCAGGGACCCAAGAATCCCATGCAGGCGATGGACCAGTGACTTCCTCCTCAGACTCATCCTCAGACCAATGGTAGTTGTCGTGAATCCAATCATCCCTCGGAGCAGTGACAGAGCTAGTGATAGGAGAGCAAGGAATGTTGAGAGCTGGCATGATAGCCTTCTGGCGCTGAACACTGTGTCGTTGATCGACATAAGACTGATACTCGCGATTCTGTAGAAAGCAGAAAGTCTTCTTCACCTTTCCGAGCAGCTTCTTGGCCCAAGATGGCTTCCTCTGAAGAGAAGGACCACTAGCACTAGAGACACCATGAGCAGAAGAGGGACCACCAGCTTCAGCACGAGCCTTCCGGAGAGCTTCTTCCTCTTCTTCTTGAGACTGACGCTTGTTGTGTTTGCTCACACGCAGCTTCTTCTCCTCATGAATTGTGATGGAGTCCTCAGAGAAGCGCGTACCAGTCACCTCAAGCCACTTGTGATTGATGAGAGTCTAAACATATGGAGCATAGGGGCAGGAGTGCTTGTCAATGATGTCTTGCCACATCTCGGTGTAGATCAAATGCATGACATCCATCTTCCTGTCAGAGTCACGGCGAAGGTAAGTCTGATGCATGAGATCAACTTGATAGGAATGAAACTGATCAAAGTTGCCGGCCTTGGAGAGATGGTGTTCAAGTACACCCTGTGCATGATGTCATAAACTGGCTGAAGATGATTCACATAACCAAGAGTGCCCCATCCTTCAATGTAAAGAGTCTCCAAGACTTCGGGATTAGCATCTTGAGCGGTATGGACACGCCATCCATTTGCCCCTTTGCTAGGCAGAATGGGATAGCCAAGGAGCTCAGCAAACTCGGACCATTGGGCCATAAGCAGCACGCCATTAGTCATCCACTTCATAACACCTTCAATAGAAGAACTCATATTCAAGTGAAGATTAGTTTAGAACTGAGCAATAGCATTCTCACCGGAGTTCTGACGATGCTCCATGAGGGGAATCAGCCCAAACTTCCTGCAAATGTCAAGAACCTCACCAAAGTATGCATTATTTTCTTCCATGTGAGCCACATTGATGTATTTCTGAGGAGCAACCACAAACTTTGTCTTGGTAGCATAAATTTTAGCAAAGATCTATTCTTGACGACAATTGTGGAAGAGAAGATCCAAGCAATGATGGTCACGAGGAACAAGGTAAGGATCTGCACGCCTAAATTCAGAGTAGGCCTTCTAAGTCCACTTCGAGATCTTGGCCTTGGATTTGTCAGGCCCAGTGGCAGTGGCCTTCTGAGAGGCAAGAACAGGCCGCTTTCCCTCAGCAGCAGCACGACGAGTAGCAGCAGACCTCTGACGTTTGGTCTGAGTGGAAGGACGCACAACCTCAACATCATTTTCATCAATCTCAAGTGGAATATTGGAGGATGGTCGACGGGTACGCTTGCCTTTGAGGGTACCACCTTGCCCTGAGAAGAAAGCAAAAGAGTAGGGAGGGAAGGTGGGGTAAGTGCACAAGTTCGAAAGAAGATACAAAAGGAGATTGGGAAAATACAGTCAGGGAAAAAATTTACTGGCGCCAGAACTTCCAGTGTAAATGGTCCACCAGAAGTTCCGGTCGTGGCTCATCGGAAGTTCCGGTGAGACCATGAACTGGGCGGTTCAAATAGGAAGATCCATAGATCTAGATCTACAATGCACAAGTACAAATTTCCATGAATGTATTGGACCAATCTACCCTAGCAGGTTTCCCTAGGCCTACCAAGATCTCCCAACACGTTCTAGCCAAAGAACTAGCCTAGACAAGGTGAGCCCTAACTCAAGCAATGGTGAGAGAGCAAGATCTCCATTAATGGAGGGATTTGAGGGCAAATGCCGGACTCCATGGCGGGAGATCGAGGTGGGGAAGGTTCCCACAGAGCAGATCTGAGGATGGGAGGCCAGAGACAAAAGGGGCCGGAGCTCCTTCGCGGAGTCGTCTTCGCCGGCGGCTGCTCCAAATAAAAGGTGGGTCTTGGGGAAAAGAGGAAGAAGATCCTGTTTTCCCCAGGGCCCACTTTATATAGGACAGAGAGCCTCACCGGAAGTTCCGGTCAATGACCAAAAGTTTCGGTGAACCGTAAGTTCCGGGCCAGGCAGAAACTGTCCAGGTCACCAGGTGGTTCCTAAGAACAACGTGCTGACCGAAAGTTCTGGCAGCTGACCGGAAGTTTCGGTGACGCCAGAAAAACTTCTCAGGATAGCAAGATAAAAAGGAAGAACTTGTGCAGGGAATAGAGAGGGCTTGAGGAAAGGAAAGGCTTAGTATAGAGAGATCAAACTGTGAAGAACCAAAAGCAAAAAAAATCAAGAAAACACAAAAACAACCAAGCACAATAAACACAAGGAAAAACAAAACAAGAGACACAAAAAGGGTCGGTGGCCGAGGCCACCTTATATAAGAGTAAATGGCTTGACACCGTGAAGATATATCTTGGGTTCATTACCAACACTCATCATGAAGCTGAAATGGTATCCTTTAGAGACTATAGAGTATCAAAACATTAATGTGCACATAATAGGAATAGTGTTTGTTCATAAGAGGAACTACACTCCCCCTAAATCCATGCCTACCTCCAAACAAAGATACACATTGAGATAGGGAAGGTGTGCAAGATACTCAAGGCACATTGCTCGAATCAATGATATTTAGATCATGCCTTAACACTCGGAACCTTGCTTCATCAAGAGGCTTCATGAAAAGATCTGCAAGATTTGCCTTGGTGGGAACATACTCCAAAGAAATGTCTCCTCTAGCAACATGGTCCTGAATGAAATGAAGACAAATCTCAATGTGCTTAGTCCTGTTGTGTTGCACGGGGTTGTGAGCAATATCAATGGCACTATCATTGTCACAAATAAGGGCCACCTTGTCAAAAGATTGTCCAAGATCCTTCAAAGTTTGATTCATCCATAGTAATTGAGCACAACAACTTGCGGCGGATATGTACTCAGCTTCGGCAGTGGACATAGACACACAGTTTTGCTTCTTCGAGGACCAACAAACCAATGATCTTCCAGGAAACTAACAAGCTCTGGAGGTTGAATTTATTCCCACTTTGTCACCAGCCCAATCCGAGTCCGTGTATCCAATAAGGTCAAAGTTGGCTCCCTTGGGGTACCACAACCCAAAGTTTGGGGTATGAACCAAATATTGAAATATTCTCTTGACCGCCACCATGTGGCTTTCTTTTGGTGCAGCTTGGAATATTGCACACATACCCACACTCAACATAATATCCGGTCGGGATGCACAAAGACAGAGCAAAGAACCAATCATAGAGCGATAGAGTTTTTGATCCACATCCTTACCCTTGGGATCGATATCAAGATTAACCTTAGTTGGCATGGGAGTCTTGGCACCTTTGACTTGATCAAACTTGAACTTCTTGAGCATGTCTTGGATGTATTTGGATTGGTTTATGAAAGTCCCTTTCCTCAATTGCTTGACTTCAAACCCAAGGACAAACTTCAACTCCCCCATCATAGACATCTCGAAGCGATCGGTCATGAGCTTGGAAAAATCCTCATTAAAAGCTTGGTTAATAGACCCAAAGATAATATCATCAACATACATTTGGCATACAAATAAGTGGCCTCCAACTTTCTTAGTAAAAAGAGTTGAATCAATGAGGCCCACTTTGAAGCCACGGTATAACAAGAGCTCTCTAAGGCAATCATACCATGCACGTGGGGCTTTTTTGAGGCCATAGAGTGCCTTATTGAGCTTGTAGACATGGTTTGGGAAGAGTGGATCCTCAAAGCCTGGAGGTTGCTTGATGTATACCAACTCTTTCAAAGGACCATTTGTTGGGCCACGCAGAGATAAAACAAAACTTTTTCCTCTAACGTGGTGATCCCAAGATCTAGCTGAGGTAGAAGGCCACGATGTTTACCACTAGACGCGCAGTTGCGGATTACTGATGAAGCGCGTCAGTTGATGCAGTGCAGTCCTCACGATCTGATCGTCCTGGTGCTGATCGCACAACACCTCTGCTGGTATCCACACGTACAAGGAGGAGCACCGGCGGCGAAGTGCTAGGTTCGGAACGGTGGCAGGACTGCTGTGGAGCTAGGGTTTGCAACACATGGAATGACCTAACCAAACAACGATTAACCTTACTTGGTTACGGTGCTCCACTATATATAGGGAGTGAACGTGGGCTCCGCTCGCGCGACCCATTCACTAAAGCCGATATAACACCAGTCACCGTGAGTCCCACTCACTAACTCAGTCCTAATCTGGTTTATGTCCAACCCAACCAGATTACAGGTTCAGATCCAATCCGAACATGCTCCTGCTCTTAAGTGTGTGACCCTGCAGGCTCATGGCTACTTGGACACGATTGGAGTCCGACTCTCAATCGATCAGTCGGTAGTGGCTCCTAGCAGAACGTGCCGACTCCCAAGTACCAAAGAGTCATGACGACTTGCCTTTCAAATGCGACTTACGTCCGAGTCCCTTTTGCCTCACAATATACCTTGTCAGACTATAGGCAAATAATTGTCATCCCTTAAATAGTCCGACTCTCTTCTTGATCCGAGATAAGTGATTCACCTGACTAACTCTTAGTCGATCGCCTCGGTTAACACTTAACCGAGTCGTGCATGGCCATGCTTTCCAAATCATATCTCACGAGAGGGCCTAGAGAATATCTCTCCGAGTGGAGGGGCAAAATCCCATCTTGGTTATTCGCATCACACAGCTTGATTCTCAGTCGACCCGAACTCTGCCTTTATAACTTCCCAGTTACGGATCAGCGTTTGACAGAACCTAAGTCGGTGATCCTCAACTCGGACTATGCAATAACCTCAGGTCTAAGGATTACATTGATTGAGATATACAGATGACAACTTGTTTGTTGTACCTCAATATGGGTCAATCCCACTCGCTAAACTCTTTAGCCGAGTCTGTGTAAGTTGGAATAGCATCTCCATGCCCATGACAAGTGGAACCGAGTCATCAAGCCAACTTTCACATTGGTCTAAGTTGGGTGTCCAGCACAACCTCAATGACCAAGGATATTTAGTACAAACAACATGAATGCATAGTTCCACAACCGAATCACATATTCAATGATACACATCAGATGTTTATACAAGGACTACTTAATATCTTTATGAATACAATGGGAAATATCATCATACATGATTGACTCTAGGGCATATTCCCAACAGTCTCCCACTTGCACTAGAGTCAATCTTCCGACATCACATGTCTAAGCATCTAATGCCCATGGCTCTCAGGTGCGCCTCATGCTTTGGCTATGGTAACGGCTTTGTCAAAGGATCCGCAATATTTGCATCCATGTGTACCTTGCATAACTTGATATCACCCTGATCCACGAACTGGCGAATCAGGTGGTACCGCAGGAGTATGTGCTTGTTCTTCTGGTGCTGTATAGGTTCCTTGGCTTGTGCAATAACACCATTGTTGTCACAATACACGTCTAACGGATTGGACGAGCCCTGAACCACACCAAGATCCATGAGGAAATTCCTCATCCAAACAGCTTCCTTTGCTGCCTCCGAGGCGGCAATATACTCAGCCTCTGTTGTAGACGCAAACACAGTCTCTTGCTTGGAACTCTTCCAGCTCACAGCACCTCTATTTATAATAAACACGTATCCGGATTGCGAGCGAGAATCATCAGAGTCGGTAAGATAACTCGCATCCGTGTAACCCTTTACACTGAGTTCATCTTCACCACCATAAACCAAAAACATATCCTTAGTCCTTCTCAAGTAATTTAGGATATTTTTAGCCGCTGTCTAGTGGATTTCTCCAGGATCAGCCTGGTATCTGCTCACAACACTTAGAGCATATGAAACATCCGGCCTTGTACAAATCATGGCGTACATGATGGATCCGACTGCAGAAGCATATGGAATCGCACTCATCTGACTTCGCTCATCAGTTGTCGAAGGACACTGAGTCTTGCTAAGTTTTACACCATGGGACATCCGTAAGAACCCCTTCTTAGACGATTCCATGTTGAACTTCTTCAACACTTTGTCCAAATAAGTACTCTGACTCAATCCAATGAGCCTCCTTGATCTATCTCTATAGATCCGGATTCCGAGGATGTATGTTGCCTCACCCAAGTCTTTCATTGAGAAACTCCTTTCCAATGATTCCTTGGTTTCTTGCAACATCTGGACATCATTTCCAATCAGTAATATGTCATCCACATATAAGATTAGAAAATTTACTTTGTTCCCACTAAACTTCTTGTATAAACAAGAATCATGATCACTCTTGATGAAGCCAAACGATTTGACTACCTCATCAAAGCGAATATTCCAACTCCGAGATGCTTGGTTCAACCCATAAATGGACTTCTGAAGTTTGCATACCTTGTCAGCACTAGCCGGATCGACAAAACCCTCAGTAATTTGCCGGCTCATCACTGTCTAACAGTAACACATCATGAACACTTCGTAATCTTGCCGATCTTCGTAGTACAGGTGCTGCTGCCAACTTAGCTGCCACGACCGGCTCAACCTCCAAGGTTTTTGCCGACTCGCTACTAGCAGGTTCCTCTCGAATTTCTTTGAGCTGCACCGTGCAAGCACTTACTCCCCGACTGAGAAACTCTTTCTCAAGGAAGACACCGTTCCGAGCGACAAACACTTTGCCCTCTTCTCGGTTGTAGAAGTAGTAACCAAAGGTTTCCCTCGGATACCCCACGAAAATACATTTATCCGACTTAGCCGTAAGCTTGTCCGACTGAAGTTGCTTGACAAATGCTTCACAACCCCAAATCTTAACAAAAGACAAACTCGGCTTTTTGCCTGTCCACATCTCATGCGGTGTCTTCTCTACCGACTTTGATGGTACTCTGTTTAGTGTGAACGCCGTTGTTTCTAGACAATAACCCCAAAATGATAAAGGCAGATCTGTCCGACTCATCATTGATCGTACCATGTCCAACAAGGTTTGATTCTGCCTTTCCGAAACACCATTCCTTTGTGGCGTTCCTGGCGGAGTAATTTGAGGAACTATTCCACAACTTTTCAGATGGTCATCAAACTCATGGCTCATGTACTCGCCTCCTCGGTCCGACCGAACAAACTTTATTTTCTTGCCGAGTTGATTCTGTGCTTCATTATGGAATTCTTTGAACTTTTCAAAGGCTTCCGACTTGTGTTTCATCAAGTAGATATATCCATACCTACTCAAATCATCAGTGAAGGTAATGAAGTACTCATAACCACCCCTGGTTGTTGTGCTCATTGGTCCACATACATCAATATGTACTAGTCCCAACAAGTCGGACGCCCTTTCGCAACTCTTTGCAAAAGGTGTCTTGGTCATTTTGCCGAGTAGGCAAGATTCACATGTCTCGAATGACTCCAAGTCGAACGAAGTTAGGAGTCCATCATCATGGAGCTTCTTCATGCGTTTCCAACTTATATGACCAAGCCGACAGTGCCAAAAGTAAGTCATATTCAGATCATTTGGTTTCAACCTTTTAACATTTACATTATAAACCGACTCACCATCAAGATTCAAAAAAATAACCCGTCCTGGACGGGTGCAAAGCCGTGAAACATATCATTCAAATACAAAGAACAACCATTATTCTTGATATTCGACTCATAGCCTTGCCTCATCAAACATGAAGCATAAATAATGTTTCGACTGAGCACTGGAACATAATAACAATTATTCAGTTCCATAATGAATCCGGAAGGTAAATCAAGTTGCATCGTGCCGACTTCCAACGCAGAAACTCTTGCTTTGTTGCCGACTCGAATATCAAGCTCGTCTCTTGCTACGCTCCTAGTTCTTACTAGTCCTTGCAACAAGTTGCAGATGTGAATAACTGATCCGGTATCATATACCCAAGAACTATTAGGTGCATCATCAAGATATATGTCTATAACATTGCAAACAAGTGTACCTGAGTCGGAAGTCATACCTCCACTCTTGGCTTTGTCGGTCAAGTACTTGTTGCAGTTCCTTTTCCAGTGGCCATCCGCCTTGCAGTAGAAGCAAGTGGATCCGGCTGAAGGAGATGGCTTAGTCCCTGAGGAAGTGCTTGGGACCGGGTCCTGAGCCTGCTTTCCTCCTAACTTAGCCTTCTTCTTAGTCCAAGAACTCTTCTTGAACTTAGCCTTATTCTGCACCATCAACACTTGACTGGCGCCCTTCTTGAGATCCGCCTCTGCCTGCTTGAGCATCCCATGTAATTCAGTGAGCTTCTTATCCATACCATGCATGCGGTAGTTCGAAATGAACTGCGCATATGCACTAGGAAGAGAGTGCAGAATTATATACATAGCGAACTCTTTGCTAATGGGGTAGCCAAGCCTCTCCAGAGACTGCACATAACCAACCATTTTGATCACATGCGGACTCAGTGGATCACCATCCTTAAGCTTGCAACTCAGCAAAGCCTGAGAGACTTGATACCTCTCAGTCTTCGCCTGAGCCTGGAACATACTTTTGAGGCTTTCGATCATATCGTAGGCCTCAACATGCTCGAACTGCTTTTGCAAGTCCGATTCCATGTGAGCAAGCATAAGACAGCTAATATTCGTGGACTCATCCTTAGCCCGACGGTAGGCATTGGTGGCAGCGACAGTCGCATTCTCATTCGGCTCATCTGGAAGTGGGTTGTCTAGGACATGGTCCTTCTTTTCTTGTTTGAGAACTATTCTCAGATTTCGATACCAGTTGGTAAAATTAGTGTCGTTCAGTTTATCTTTCTCAAGGATAGTTCTCAACCCAAAATCGGATATCTGAGAGTGAATGCTACTTGGTGCCATGATCAACAATAGAAAATATGCAAAACACTTAAGACATGTATTCATAAAAGAGCAAGCATATTAAACATTTTAATATTTTATGCTCTCACTAGAACCAACACCCCTCCGATTGTTGCTTAATGATTCAGGATCCTAAATAAGCAAGTCGGCTAGTGAGCTTTAGCATCACCGCTAGCCGCCAAGTGATCTAGGTAGACAACTCCTTGTCAATCGTATCTCATACGACTCCTGTTGGATGGGTGGCATCACATGCCCCGGCTCCCATCCGACTTTTCCCTGAGCCCCACAACCGTTGTGATAGACCCGTCTAGCTTACCGAGTGTTTCCGCAGTAAGAGTCCAACTCGAACCCACCTAGTCAGAAAGAATTGGCAGCACCTCAATTTTATGAGCCCACTACCAAAAATGTCCGACTTGTGATGGTGCAAACACTGGCGGGAAAACCGACTAGACCTTCTTTGAGGGATTAAATTTTACCGACTATCTAATAGAGGTAAAACAGAGACATAACAATAACACAAAATAAAGCAATTATAATGTGAAATGGTATGGCTCTCTTCATGGCGATCTCCATCTCCACAAAGCATGTAATCCGACTCGTGCCAACTCTTGTCACTTGCCGTCTTACTCCATGTCGCCGACATGTACAACGCCTTGCATGCCTTCCGGGTTCTCCAAACAGCTACACTAGCTTAGTAAAGTAAAATACATGGAGAATCCGACACGCAGGTCGTTATACAATAAAATGACAGAGCCTATGCTCCAGCCGTCTGACAAAAACCGTGATTCGCAGATCACGTATGGATTACACACATACATCACATGCACATGAACCATACCATTCACAACTTCCTGTAAAAATAAGTTATGCATAGATACAATATCTACCGGCGTTGTGAAACTTGCAACGACATCTAAGGCGCTACGACACGGCGAAGTCGGCGGTCCTGATTCGATTTTTCCGAAAACGTAGATCTCATATACAATCCGAACATGGATTCCGACCATCGTTCCGATTCGATCAAACTCTTTGATCTTTAATCACCGCTTCTGGATTTATGTGTCACGGTCTACCCCGATGGCGGAAGACGACCGGTAGGGGTATGTCGTTCCACGACCTCAGCTGTATGATCACGGAAATCAGATCTACCATTCCCCGAGTACAGTTGATCCAATCAACCTTGTACAAAAACCGATCTATCTCATAGATCGACCACCAAAACAGCACATAGATCTCATCTACAGCCAACCGCATATCACATATACGCGATCTCGAGCCTAAAACCAGAAGCTATCGCTCTGATACCACTGTTGGGCCACGCAGAGATAAAACAAAACTTTTTCCTCTAACGTGGTGATCCCAAGATCTAGCTGAGGTAGAAGGCCACGAGGTTTACCACTAGACGCGTAGTTGCGGATTACTGATGAAGCGCGTCAGTTGATGCAGTGCAGTCCTCACGATCCGATCGTCCTGGTGCTGATCGCACAACACCTCTGCTGGTATCCATACGTACAAGGAGGAGCACCGGCGGCGAACTGCTAGGTTCGGAACGGTGGCAGGACTGCTGTGGAGCTAGGGTTTCCAACACATGGAATGACCTAACCGAACAACGATTAACCTTACTGGGTTACGGTGCTCCACTATATATATGGGTGAACGTGGGCTATGCTAGAGCGACCCATTCAGTAAAGCCCATATAACACCAGTCACCGTGAGTCCAACTCACTAACTCAGTCCTAATCCGGTTTAGGTCCAACCCAACCAGATTACAGGTTTAGATCCAATCCGAACATGCTCCCGCTCTTAACTGTGTGACCCTGCAGGCTCATGGCTACTTGGACACGATTGGAGTCCGACTCTCAATTGATCAGTCGGTAGTGGCTCCTAGTAGAACGTGCCGACTCCCAAGTACCAAAGAGTCATGACGACTTGCCTTTCCAATGCGACTTACGTCCGAGTCCCTTTTGCCTCATGATATACCTTGTCAGACTATAGGCGAATAATTGTCATCCCTTAAATAGTCCGACTCTCTTCTCGATCCGAGATAAGTGATTCACATGACTAATTCTTAGTCGATTGCCTCGGTTAACACTTAACCGAGTCGTGCATGGCCATGCTTTCCGAATCATATCTCACGAGAGGGCCTAGAGAATATCTCTCCGAGTGGAGGGGCAAAATCCCATCTTGGTTATTCGCATCACACAGCTTGATTCTCAGTCGACCCGAACTCTGCCTTTATAACTGCCCAGTTACGGATCAGCGTTTGAGAGAACCTAAGTCAGTGATCCTCAACTCGGACTATGCAATAACCTCAGGTCTAAGGATTACATTGATTGAGATATACAAATGACAACTTGTTTGTTGTACCTCAATATGGGTCAATCCCACTCGCTATAACTCTTTAGCCGAGTCTGTGTAAGTTGGAATAGCATATCCATGCCCATGACAAGTGGAACCGAGTCATCAAGCCAACTTTCACATTGGTCTAAGTTGGGTGTCCAGCACAACCTCAATGACCAAGGATATTTAGTACAAACAACATGAATGCATAGTTCCACAACCGAATCACATATTCAATGATACACATCAGATGTTTATACAAGGACTACTTAATATCTTTATGAATACAATGGGAAATATCATCATACATGATTGCCTCTAGGGCATATTCCCAACACCATTAAGAAAAGCACTCTTAACATCCATTTGATGCAACTTGAAATTATGATGATTAGCAAAAGCAAGAAGCATACGAATGGATTCAAGGCGAGCAACGGGGTCATAAGTCTCACCATAGTCGATGCCCTCAACTTGTGAGTATCCTTGAGCAACTAACCTTGCCTTGTTGCACACAACTATTCCATTCGCATCACACTTGTTCTTGAAAACCCATTTGGTATCGATGATGTTTTGACAATCTTTGGGCCGCTCAACCAATGTCCATACATTGTTCCTCTTGAAGTTGTGAAGTTCTTCGTTCATAGCATCAAGCCAATCATCATCTTCAAGAGCCTCGAAGACTTTTTGTGGTTCCACAAGAGAGATAAAATCATGGTGCGATCTAAAGGAGGCGAGTTGCCTCCTAGTAGTGGAACCTTTATTGAAATCTCCATAAACATTATCAAGGTTATGGCCATCTCGAACGAGCTGGGAGAGACGATAGGCTTGACGGCTGGCTTGTGCTTCGACACGAGATTCTTGAGCAACCACTTGGTCATTGCCACCATTGGAGTTCCCGCCTTGACTATAAGCATGAACATGAGGATCATCTTCATCAATTTCCACATCGGGAGAGTCATCATTTGGAGTAGAGCCTTGATTATCATTGGCTTGCCCTTGATCTTGACGATCTTGATGATCTTGACCTTGAGGAGAGCCTTGAGGAGGAGGATCCCCATCTTGGGGAGGTTGATGTTGTTGATGAAGATCTTGACCTTGGGAGGTTCCTTGAGGAGGATCCCCATCTTGGGGAGTTTGATGTTGCTGATGAAGAGCTTGACCTTCGGGGCTTGGAGAGTCATGAGCATGAGATGCTTCGGAAGAGCTTGAGGGATCTTGTGCGAAAATAGTAGGTCCTTGAGGGGCAAGATAGTCTTGTGAGAGTGAGGGCTCCACTTGATTAGAGCTTGGTCCTTCTCCTTCATCCACAAGGGGATCCTCAATGGGGAGGTGGAAACCTACACCCATTCTTCTTATGGACTTAGGAGGAATTTCATCACTTGGGTCACAAACATTGTCTTGCCTAACAAGGGAATCATGGTTTTCATCAAACTTCACATTGCTCGTCTCTTCAACTCTTCCATTGGCTTTGTTGTAGACTCTATGAGCATGGGACTGATTTGAGTAACCAACAAAAATTCCTTCTTGAGCCTTGGATTCAAACTTGGACAAACGAACTCCTTTCTTGAAAATAT
This sequence comes from Avena sativa, assembly GCA_916181665.1. Lineage (NCBI taxonomy): Eukaryota > Viridiplantae > Streptophyta > Magnoliopsida > Poales > Poaceae > Avena > Avena sativa. The sequence continues at coordinate 124,558,690 of OV702296.1, forward strand.
AGCACTTGCAACCAAACACTCGAAAGTAGCTAGCAGTTGGCTTTTTCCCAGTGAGAAGCTCATAGGGGGTCTTGTTCTTCTTCTTGCGAAGGTAGAGCCGGTTAGTTGCATGGCAAGTGGTGGAGATGGCCTCGGCCCAAAATTTGTATGGAGACTTGAATTCAGCTAGCATAGACCGAGCCGCATCCATCAAAGTGTGATTCTTCCTTTTGGCAACACCATTTTGTTGAGGGGTATAGGGAGTGGAGTATTGATGCTTGATTCCTTCATCACTAAGAAACTCATCCAAGGTAAAGTTCATGAACTCGGTGCCATTGTCACGTCGAATTGAGAGAATGGTTGCATTGTTTTTCCGTTGAACTTCATTGGCAAAATCGATGATGGTTTGTTGAGTCTCACTCTTGTACTTGAAGAAGAACACCCAATTGTATCTTGAGAAATCATCCACAATAACCAAACAATACTTCTTGCCTCCAAGACTATCATGAGAAGGACGACCAAAAAGGTCCATATGCAAGAGCTCCAAACATCTCTTCGTGGTGATTTGATTGAGCACTTTGTGAGGAGCTTCATGCATCTTCCCATCAATACAAGCCCTACAAACACGATCTTTGGCAAAAGAAACATCGTTAAGCCCAAGGATGTGGCCCTCGGAGTGAAGTCTTTGCAAAGTTCTCATGTTAACATGGGCTAGGCGGCGATGCCACAACCAGCCCTTGTCAGCTTTAGCATAGAGAGATAGAGCATGAGGAGTAGTGGTCCCCGAAAAGTCTACCACACACAAGTCATGCTCTACATACCCTACGAAAGCCACCTTGAGAGACTTGCTCCACATGAGGACCATGGAATGCACATTGAAGAAAGAAGAAAGACCCATAATAGCAAGAGCACGAACTGAAAGTAAATTGTAACCAAGAGTTTTGACAAGTATGACGTCAACCAAGGATATATCCTGGGTCACCACCACTTTGCCGAAACCCAAAACCTGATAACTTGTTTTATCACCGTAGGAGTCCTTGGTGTTGGCAATATTTGGCCTCATCTCTGTCATGATAGACTTTCTTCCGGTCATATGACTTGTGGCACCACTATCAAGCACCCATTTTGATCCACCAGAAGCATAGTCCTACAAGAAAAATCAATCTTTGGTTTTAGGTACCCATTTTGCAATGGGTCCCCTTTTGTTAGTAACAAGAGTCTTCGGCACCCAAATGGCCCAATGATAATCATGCATGTAATAAGTTCCAACATATCTAGCATATGCATGACCATCATAGGACTTGCAAAGAATATAAGAGGGATTGTTCTTTCCGGCAAAGTTGTCACTTTGTAAGATGGTTGGACCATATGAGGGTCCTTCATCCATGCCCTTGTTCTTTTCCTTCTTCTTGTTCTTTTTCTTCTTCTTCTTAGTCTTGTCAAGTTGATCCTTCAATGCCTTGTTCTCCTCAATGAGATGCTCATGCTTGCAACAATGGTTAGGAGTGCTAGATAAGTCTATAATTTGCACAGCGGAAGACTTAGCATGTTCACAAGTTAGCTGAGTTTGAAGTTGTTCATGGCCTTCAAAAATACTTGAGAATTTTCTCTCCAAGGCTTTGTGTTCCTCTTTGAGCTTCTCGTGATCTTCTTGAGTCCTATCATGACCAACCACAAACTCAACTTTTTCTTTCTTAAGAACCTTAACCAAAGCAAGAGCATCATGGTGTTGTTATGGTCATCTACAAGTTTAGACACACTCTCTTCAAGATTAATTCTCATATTTTTTTCATCCTCAAGACTTTGAGTGAGAGAGGAAATTTCATCAGCGGCATCTCTTTCAGTTCTACTTAACAAGTCAAGAAGTTCTACCTTTTCATCTAAAGCATCCCTAGCATTGTCAAGTTGTGCAAGCAAGGACTCAAAGCAAGTTTTAGTTTCTTCATCCAAGGTAGCAACAAACTCACACATGTCTATCATATCTTTCTTTATCTCTAGACCAACAAGATCAAGAGAATAAGGCTCACTAGAGATAGGTTGAGGAGTGGTTTTAGATGTTACCTCGGTGGCCTTGGCCATGAGACACTTTTGGTTGGAGGATATGACATTCTCATTAGGTGAGTCGAAGAGGGACAATCATGGAGTAGAGGTAGTGGCAATAGCAGCAACTCCCACAATCTCTCCACCTTGACTTCATCATCATCATCTTCATATGTGCCCGAAATGTATTCTTCATGGACCACAATAGCTCTTTCCTTGTTGGCGACATTCTTGACGGCGTAGTTCTTATTCAAAGGATGAGGAGGCCTTGACTTGATCTTGCGAATGATATGACCACCATTGTCTTCACGGTTCTCAAAGTGACACTTGGCCACAAAGTGACTCTTGTCATTGCAATTGTAGCATGACCTTGCCTTGGGAGACTTGTTGGGTGAGTTAAATCTTGAGTTGTTCCTTGACCTTGACTTGAGCCTGTACTTGTTCCAAAAGGCCCTTGAAGCGAGAGCAAGATGTTCGTTGAAGGCACACTTGAGGTCCTCTTGATACCACTCACTTGATGTATCATCATCATCAACTTCAATAGCCTTGGCCTCCAAAGCAAGATTCACTTTTGTTGATCCAATGGCCCTAGCATGGGCAGACTCCGCATTCTTCTGGGCAATGGTCATGGCAATCACTTCACTCAAGACTTCTTGGGAGGTCATTAGGTGAAAGTTGGTTCTTCCCTTGATAGATTTGAGCTTTTGTTCTTCAAACAGAAGGATAGATTGAATGAACTTCCTCTTCATGAACTTGTCATCAACATAGGTGGCACCAAGATCCCTCATAGTGCAACAAAGGAGCTTTGGATGCTTGTTTGTAACATACCACCTTTTGTGTAATATTAATAAAGACATGTTTGAGAATAAGTTTTTGTAAATATTTGTTTCCTTTGGTTTTGAAACTAAGTTTTTGATTCAAACGTCCAGTCTAACTAGGGTCTCCTATGGTCAGGATGGCTCTGATACCAACTTGTCAACACCCGGATTTTAGTCCCAGATGCCTGTTCTGCCATACCTCGCAATCCCAGGATTACCATTTTTGCGAGACATAACAGAATTGGATACCACAGTTCATCATCCATTACAAACGATACATAAGTTCTTACACAAATAGGGATCTCATGATCCAGTTCATAATACAACATCAAGCAGCGGAATACGTAATAATAACGGTAGCGTAGGCGAAGCTCCATCTTCGAGTTCACAGGCAATGCTGACGATGGGAGATGATCCTAGTTGTCGTAACCTTCCTGGGGTACATCCTCAAGGTACTCCTCTTCATAGTCTGGCCATGGGAATAGCCACGGACAAAGCCATGAGTACTCTTTAAGTACTCGCAAACCAATGCTAACAGGTAATGGGGTTTTTGGATAATAGGACACTAGGCTCTAGGGTTGTTTTGCAAAAGCCAGATTTATCTCTACTAAGTTTATAAGCAACGAATGCTAGTTGAAAGTTTTATAGCACCTAAGTGGGAACTTGTAATTCAGATCACAACCCTGTTGTGGTCAAGTCAAAGTCTCAAATCATTTCACAAGTCATTTTGAAAAGTCTGACGGGGGAACAGTATGGCCACTCCAACTGTCCATAACCGCGGACGCGGCTATTCGAATAGTTTGACACTCTGCAGAGATTGTACACTTTCACCACAACATTCAATACATCCGTCAGGAACAAATCCTGAATTCACCATACTCAGTATGCGGATAATCAATCCTAACCTTTCAATTACACGACCTAGTATAAGCACCTCTCCTGTGAGTTTGGCCTCCCAACCATGACCAACTGTCATCTTGGGTACTGCACAGGTGGACAATCTTCACAAGGTAGCCTCAGCTCAGACCTTGGCCGTGAGGGAACTAATACTAAGGTATATAAGTTTCCAGTCAAGCCCTACCCAATCTTCGGGTATTGTGGTTGTACGATAAAATTGGAATGGTATCGCATCCAGACAACCATCATTTTTATAAAGGGCTAAGGCTCATGCCTCAACATTTTCATCACCAAAATCATCGGGTGTTTGGGAACACATGTCCAAAACATTTCAATAGAATGATCCATCATTCCAAGGTTTTCATAACCATTTTTCCACCAAGTATTCCCATCTAAAGTTGATCAAGTTTTATGCTTAGCACTAGCATCTACAGGTGGGGGTAAGCAATAATGAGGGGTGGTAAACTAGGGGAGTTTTAACTAAGTTCCATCTCATGCCTTAAGATGACATCAAGATTATCTAGCTTAGGCCAAATTTTATGCTCTTTATGCAACCTTCAAATATTTTTCTAATATCTATAATTCACTTAATTAAACTCTAAGCAATAGCTTTGATAAAGAAAATAAAGTATAAAGCTTGCAAGTAAAAACTAGGATTGGTCTGTCAAGTGGGTATGATCCTATATGCTTAAGGCATATAGTAGGCATAGTAACAAGTAGTGGTTTGTTGCATTAGTAACAAGTGTTAGCTTGCACATTCACTAGTAGTATTAGGCTTGCCTTGTGCAGAGCAGTGGTTGAAGTTCTCCTCGGCTTCTTCTTCGTAGAATCCTCCTTCCTCCTCGTATCCTTGGTTGGTACTAGCGTCTATAAATAAATATGAGGTACACAATCACCAAACAATACTTAACTACTTGCAATCATCACACACAAGGGTCCTATAGATGATCTAACATCATCTCTAATATTAAAAGATTAAAGCTTGGTTTAATTCCTTTTTATTTCTAGAAAAGTAATTTCTACTCATTGAAAAACTACTTAAGATTTAATATTCTCCAAACCAAACATGGGATCATGTTGACACATGTCATCACCACATATTGTAGTCCAAGGGAATGTGATTTAAAGTGGTGTCACAATTTAATAGGGTTTTACCCTTTTATTTTAATTAATTAAAGTGGCTAGAAATGCCTATGTAGCATTCTTTTATCACTTGAACATTATTTCTGCAAGTAAACCTATATATTTTTATATATTCTGAAAGGTATGGTTAAATGTGATTTTTGAGAGTTGGAATCAACTCAACAACTATTATGGTTTAAATCTGAGAAATGTTTGAATGCAGAAAATCTTCTGCTTTGTTATTTTTACCATGGGCGATCTATAGATCCAAATGACTTGAATCCAATGGGCTTGGATTCAGAATTTCCAGACCTTCCTAACAAAATTGGTTTCATTCAATTTGGTGCATTGAATCGATCTGGGTTGATTTTTGAAGTTGGGTACAGAAGTGAGTTTGAAATAAAATAGAAAAGGTTTAATTCAAATAACTGGACTGGGCGGGAAAGGTTAACGGGCCGGCCTCCTAAGCGCAGTGCTTCCGCAGGCTGCTTAAGTGGGTGTCCCCACTCGTCAGTGAGACAGGGAGGGGCGAAGCGGTATGGGGCAACGTGGGTCGTTCAATCTGATTCTAATCCAACGGCTGGGAGTCATCATCGACGCGAGGCAACGCCGGCGAGAAAGAAACCTAGCGCGGCCAGTGAGGGGTGCTGGGGGCTCACCAGGGTGCAGGCAAGGGTCAGCGACCCGGGTGAACGACGAAGTCGACGACGGCAAACTCAGGGGTGGTCACGGCAGCTCCTGGGGTGGAAGAAATCGATGGCGCCCTTCTTCTCCAGAGGCGGCGGGCTCCGGTGAAATTCCGGCGAGGTGGTGCTCGCCTTGCTCCGGGAATGGTGTGGCACGATCAGTGAGGAGAGGGTAGTGATATGGTGTGACGAAATCGACTGGGGGTGGCCTCTATTTATAGTCGAGCGAGGGGACCGACGGGGCGCACGGTGAGCTTGTCGGGGGCGATGGTATAGACGGCTATTGGCATGGCGAAGGTAGGGGACGGTGTGGTGTTCCCTAGCGATGCTCAACAACATGGTTTCGAGGCGTGGGGCGGTGCGGCTTGGTCTGGAACATGCGACGCTCTGCGCGGCAGAGGCGGCGTCTTCGACGACGAGCGGTGGTTGTGCATCACGGGGCGGCGAACGGGGATGTCTGGCGGTCTCCTGGGTCGGTGGGGATTGTGTATGCACGCGGTGAGGGTGGTGCGCGGTCTGTGGGCTTCGGTCGAGGGTGGCGCTCTGGCGCACGCTCGGCACGGTTGGCAGAGGCACGGGCTCGGCGTTCCTGGGTGCTCTGGTCGGTGTCTTCGAGGCAGGGCTGGTCTAGAGGGGGCGGTGAGGCATGGGTGATCTGCCAGACAAGGTTGGCATGGCTAGTTTCCTTCCTAGCTTGTTGTCGACATGTGGGTGGCAAGGGTGGCGTCGGCTGTTCACCATTGATGACAATGCCAAGCTCACAGTGGTGCTAGTGCTTGGTTAATCTTGCTAGATGATCTACTGAGCTGGTTGTGAGCTAGATAGGGAACCAGTTAGGCAAGAATCACTGCTCACAATAGTGTTTAGATTTTGTATGATTTGTGTCTGCAACCTGTTTGATGAAATGGCCGCATAAAATCAAGTTTTGAATTTTGAAAAGATTTTTGGTGGGTTTGCTAGATTGGTGCTGGTGAGTCTGCAGATGCTTGGGTTTTGAAAGTTGAGCTTGTTTGAGTGGTTTTTGAAAAAGTGGGATCTTCCCATATGATAAAGATTCAATTTTGAATTGTCATTTAAACTATGTATTTTAAAGTTTTTGAATGATCACAAAGTGGGCCTTGATACCTTGTTATGAGTACATTCAAGGGGTGCAAAGATCCAGAAAAGTTTCCATTAAGTTCTGAAAGTTTGAGACAGCCAAATTAGGCATGGGAGTTAAATTGGTCGAAATGACCATTCCTTTATTTTATTGGTTTTGACTTATTTGTCTTTAGGAAAAGTTTGGGAAATGTTTAGATGATGTTTATTTCACCTAAGAAACATTTTACAAGCAAGGAAACATACAAACAAGGTGGTTCAAAAGAATTTCAAATTAAATGCATACACATATGCATGCCTTCGTAATTTTAATTAGAGAAGTTTTTGTTAACCCTAATTTTGATGATTAGAGTTTGATGATCCAAGTTTAGTATTTTTGGGATGTTACACTACAAGACCCTCTAGCTGCCGCTGGATGAACCCTAGGCCCATTCTCCCCCTCTCCCTAGCTCTCCGGCGCCATGGCCGAACCTAGCTCGTCGGCAACCTCCAGTCGCCACCGTTCCTGACCACCCCGCGCCATGCCAGGGCGTTGGACGTGCCGTGTCTTCCTCTTCCTCCCCCTCGAAGAACGCATGCTGGGAAGCACCCTCCTCGCTGGAATCGACCCCAAAGCACCGTCAGCCGCTGTCAGTCAAGCCGTCAATTCGCCGCCGTCTGGCCTCCCCGAGCCTCACCGACCCCTCCATCGAGCTCGTGGTGAGCCCACAGTGCTCCAGCACCCCTCCGTTTTCCCTCTCCTGTCTGATGTCTTCCCCATGCGAGTCCGACGTCGCCGCCGCTTGCTGTCGTCGCACCGTTGTCTCCGGTGACCAAGAACAGGCGGCACCACCACCAATCGACTTCCCGTCGTCGCCTCTTTCCAACGCCCCCAACCACAGCCTCTCGAGCATGCTCAATCTCCGGTTCCATCATCAATGGATGATGGCAGCATGACATCATCATGATGTCATTAAGCCTTTTTCTTTTTCTTTAATAATTTCCATAAATCTTTTCTGTAAATAAGAAATATATGACAGGTGGGCCCTGTCTATCAGGGTTTTAATATTTTCTATAAATTTTTTCTAAAATGATTAAATCTATGACATGTGGGTCCAACTTGGAAATTAATTTAAATATTCCAAAAATGATTTAGGAGGAATTAAAAATGGAGAAATTCATAACTAATTCATTTTAAATTAGAAAAATACAAATAATATACCAAAATAATCAGAAAAATGAAACCTATCTAACTAAGCTATAATCATACATTGTTAACTAACTTTAATGGCAAGTTTAATTAGAAGAACCAATTGAACCCTAGAGGTGATTCTGAGGATCCGCCTTTTCTAGGGTTTGGACCTCTCGGACCCCGTTTAAAATGATCAAGCATGTTCTAGGGTTCATTTCAACACTGTTTAACTTGTCATATCATCCATATTGTATGAGCACTACACATGCCATGTGTTGAATGTTGCCTTCTCTTTTCCGATGATTGTTTCTTCACGAATAGGAACCGAACCCGAGGCTGAAGTTAACGCCCCTAAAGAGCAGTTCCAGTCGAACAATGGACAAGGCAAGCGAAGCCCCACTCATACATATGAATCCTATGTTTATAAAGTATTTCATTCTCGCCATATGCATTCGGTTCAACAGTCTTTTATCAGTAGATAGAGAAATCCTATCTGATGCATGTTTCCCTTTGTGAACTATATTACATGTTCCACTGCTCCTAGCATAACTAGGGTTTGGCTTATGAGCATCGCTAGTGCCACAGTTCAGTCAAGCTTATCCATGCTTAGTGGTCTAATGCTGATCATTCAGGTGATGCACTGGAGATGCGAATGAATCTAGTATGGTAGGATGTGGTGATGTGATCAGAGATGGATGATAAACATGCTAAGGCTTGTATGGGAGGCCACGTGGGTTGTGGTTTTTATAGCCCATACTTGCCACCCCTAGGACCCGATGTTCTTGCCTCTTGAAGCAAGACGAGCGTACAACCACATGGGGGCCTGGAAACCCCCTCGACTAACTAACTTTCCTAGTAGATTCCATGAGTCACAAAGTCCGGGCTTTCCATTCGACATACACATCTTGGTTGTTCTTGAATGGAGGTGAAGGAGGTGCATTCATACATGTAGGTAAGCGTGGCGGGGAATGGGATATGCCCGGCATCCGTAAACTCAAACCCTCTTCAAAAAGCTAGGGACTGACTTCGGGACTCGACCCGTTACGGCGGCATCTCCTTAGTGTGTGACTCATGGTCTCGGCAAAAGCAAGGTAAAGGTCGTGGTCAACCACTCTCCGTCAGCCCTCCAAGGAAGAGGGCTAATAATTTGGTATTAAGAATCGGTTGGTACGTGTGGGTCAAATTGTGCATCCCTGCAGGGTTATGATCTTTTCGAAAAGCCGTGTCCACGGTTATGGACAACTTGGGAATGGACATGAAGATCATAGAGAATTATAACCGAATGATAAAACTTGGCCAACTAATGTGAGATCCGGAATACTTCCTCGGGGTTGTTTGAGGGGGTAGTCTGGGAAGAGAGGTTCAGTTGATGATGGTTCTTGGTGGATATCAAAGATGATACTAAGAGCTAGAGCTGTAGTCTTATTATCCCCTTTGAAAATGATCTGACTAGACGAGTTTCTTATCCCTCTTGTTTTGAAAAAAAAAGATGGCTTGATGCAAAATAACTCCACTAGCCATAAGTCTTGCGGAGTACACCGTGTACTCAGCCTCGCTTCGTTGATGTTTTCTACAGATGAAGCTACTCCAGTTGAAGGTGGTTTCTACGTCGAAGTCGACGAGTAGTCAGGGTTCCCGGGCAGCAGCCTAGGATCTATGGAAGGGTCTCTACTTATGTTTAAGGCCTCTTAGACCCTTTGCTAAGTTTGTTGTTTAGAACAACTTGTTTGCTTCCGTTGTTTGTTGTAATGGTGGGTCTATGACCCTGGATTGTATGACTAGTTTGTAACTCTCTTAAGAGTTTACCTTATTTATGTATGGTTTGTATGTTCTGTAATGTTACCGATCTTTGCCTGCGCGCTTCGGAATTTATGTTAGGCTTACGTTAGATGAAGATCTGGTATTTTTCTAGCCCTAATCCCGGGTCGTGTCAGATTTTGGTATCAGAGCAGGACTGCCTTTAGGAAACCCTTCTAGCTGGTCGATGTAGAGTCTAGATTTTCAGAAAACTATTTGAAATCTAAAAACTATTTGCAAAACACTGAATAGGACTCTTTTTACTCCTTATCCAAGTGAAAGGGCATTTATTGTCATAATCACTTTTGGTGTTCATTAACAACAAGTAGATCATTTTACAGTTTGTTATTGTCCACATGTTGGTATTATGATAGATGAACAGCACCCTCACTCTTGGGAAAATACCACATTCATATGCCACTATTCTGGAAACTCCAGACCAGAGTCTCCGGTCTAACAAGACCAGAGTCTCTGGTGTGGTCCGAATTTTCCTGTTCTGGCTCCGGTGGTGCCTCCCAGGATCTGGCTGGGACATTCTGTCTGGGGGTCCGGAGCCTGCACCGGAGGTTACTCCGGAGTCTCCGGACTTTGTTCAGACCGGAGTCTCCGATGTTGAAAGACCGGAGTCTCCCGTGTAGCTAGGGCAGGATTGGTCTGGGTCAGTCAGAAGGGCAGTCCAGAGGCTGGTCCGGAGATTGGCCGGAGTCTCTGGTGTAGACCGGAGTCACCGGTCTGAATTTTCTACAACGGTCAGAAAACGGTTCGTGGAGGGGGCTGCCTATAAAAAGGGACCCTTATCTTCTTCCTCAAGTTGCTCGAGCTGCTCAAGAACACCAACCCCATTAGAGCCACCAAATCTACAAGATCTCTTCATCCAACCATCCAACTCATTGATCTTTGGAGAATCGAAGGAGGAGGCCTTGATTTACATCTTCACCAAGAGAGATCTTCATTTCCCCCTCATTCACTTGAGGGCCCCCAAGCTCTAGTGTTTCATTGGAAACCCTAACTTTGATTTGGTTCTTACAAGCTTGTCTTTGATTTGTCTTGACAGCTTGCTTGTATTTGGGAGCCTCCAATTCAGTTGTGGATGTGTGCCCCGAACTTGTTGTAAAGGTGTCGGCTTCCACCTCGAAGGTTGCCGATATAGTGGAAGGTGAATCGAGCCCGTTGGGGTGAGGTTCATCGGAGAACAAGGGAGGCCTCTCGTGGCGTTGGTGGTTTGAAACCACCCCCTCTACAAACGTAGACGTACTTCACCTCAAAAGGAAGGAACTACGGGAAACAAATCCTTGTGTCTCCGCCTCCACTCCCTCGGTTACTTCTATCCTTTACCGGACTTTACTTACTTGTTCTTGCTTAGTGTTGTGTTAGTTTGTGCTTGATTGACATATAGGTAAATTCACCATAGTTGCATATTCTAGAGAATTTACCTTTCTTGTCAAACCCTAATTTGAAAAAGTGTAAAATTTGAAGTATCACCTATTCACCCCCCTCTAGGTGCCCATACGATCCTTTCAATTGGTATCAGAGCCTCGGATATTTATTCGGGCTTTACCGCCTAAGAGGATATGGGTAGCCAAGAAGGGGATGGTGGTAGTGAGCCGACCCCGGTGACCATGGAAGATCTCAGAAACTTGGAAACAAGATTGAGCTCTTCCTTGGTCAACAAAGTAAAGAAGATGCCTGAGCAACTTCTTAAAGACAAAGATGGCTCATCACCCCCATCTCCTCAAGAGGATCTACCATCCGTTGTGCCTAAAGGGAATACTTCGGTATCCCCCGAAGGTATGGTGGTGGGGGGTACTCTAGACAACGCTAATTTCTCCACACAACTTCATGGGGGAAGGGTGAGCACCGTGATTCTTGGTACTCTCCCGATCCTCCCGTCCCTCACCCTCATGTGTACAATTGAGGTGACCCACCTAAGCTAGAAGAGTCTGCTACTTTTTCTCAATGGCAATCACTAATGAGAACTCATGTGCGCAGCTCTTGCATTGAACTATGGAACATCATCAAGCATGGACTCTTTATTGGGGATCCAAACAACTTGACAAGAAGAGAGGTTGTCAACAGTCAACTCAATGCCACTGCTTTGCACATGATTCAACAAGGATTGGGAACAAAGGATTACCCACACATTGAGCACTTTAGCATTGCCAAGGAAGCTTGGGATGCTCTCACTGCGTTGTTTGTTGGAAATGAGAGTATGAGGTGGAACCGATATGATGCTCTAAGCAATGAAGCCGAAGGCTTCTACATGAAAGAAGGTGAAGATCATGAAGACATGTACCGAAGGCTCAAGACCACCGCCACCGCTTTTAGAAATTTGGGTGCCTCACATGTGGATGATGCATGGATAAAAATGAAATATGTGAGTGCACTCATGCCTTTTGAGCCCACCGACTTGAAGAGTCTACAAGGAAGACACAACTACCATCTCATGACCTCAAATGAAGTTATGCAAGAGATGGCCGCTTTCAAGGTTGTCGCCAAGAATGCCAAAGATGCCCATGCTTGTGCCCTTGGTATGAGCAATGTTGTCAATGTTGCGTTGAAGGCCAAAGTTGTGGACCATGGGGATGAAGATGATAGTGATGAAGGGCTTTCCATGGACCACCCCGATGAAGTCAAGATTGCTCATAGTCAATATATGGCCTTCTATGCAAAGAACTTTTGGAAGAACCCCGCCAAGGCCAAGATGGAAATGCAAAGAAAAAGCAACCCAAATGGGAAAAGAGAAAATACAACGAGATTGAGAACTTGCTTCAATTGTGGTGACCGCTATAACTTTGTAGCAAGTTGTCCCTATGAAAAGAGAGAAGATCATGGGGGTAAGCTTGTGTTCAAGAAGACTCTCAAGGCACCTTAAAATAAACCTTTCATCAAGAAGAATCCCATCAACAAGAAGTCAGGAGAAATTGTCTTGATCACTCATGAAGAATACTCCTCCAACAATGAAGATGAGGAATAGGAAACTTCTCATGGTGTGGCTGCTCTGGCCACCACCTCTACTCCGACATTCTCACTCTTTGATTCTCCAAATGAGAACTCTCCCACCAAGAACGTCACTTGCCTTATGGCAAGAGGAACGGAGGTATCCTCACCATGCCGCTCTACTCCCTTAGATAATGGTGAACTTGATGATGAGATGTCTCTTGATGTTAAAAAGGATTTAATTGCCTTTGATGAGTTTATGACTAACCTAGAAGGAGATGCTAAGTTAAACTTTGAAAACATCCTAGATTAACTTTCACATACTCAAGAGCTTCTAGATGTAAGATGTAAACTTGGGCATGAACACATGATTGAGCTAGAGGCTTTAAACAATGCTCTAGAAGAAGAACAAGAAACTAGGTTGTCACTTGAATTAAAACTTGAAGGGCTTGATGAGGCCAATGACAATATTGTTAACAAACTCATCAAAGAGCGTGATCATGCTATTGCTAAATACAAAAGTGCTAAAAAGACAAGATTGAGTTTGGTGTGGTTCATGAAAAACTTGCCGAGGACTTTAGGTTTCTTAACAAGGCCCACAAGGCTTTGGAGAGTGAACTCTTGTCACTCACAAAGTCCCATGAAACGCTTCAAACTCAATTGGCCAATATTCCTTCACCTAGTAACTTCATTCTATCTAGTAGTACAACTATTCTTGAAGAGAATGCTAGGTTGAAGGGGGAGCTTACTAAGGCCACATTTCCACAAGGAAACAAGTCCATTGATGATATTTTGAGTAAGAAAAGGCCTAGTGGTGATAAAGGAGGCATTGGATTTGTCTCCAATTCTAACAAGAAGAAGAACAACAAGAAGAAGAAGGCCAAGCCCACACAAGAAACTAACAAGGCCATTGTGGGTAGTAAGACCATAAGTGGTAAAACTATGTCTCATGATGACTTTGCGGGTAGTGCTAACCCTCACTATGTTCTAATGCATGATTATTATGGTGATGTGTATGCACAATATGTTGGCCCTTATGATGGTTATATTTCTTGGTCTATTTGGGTTCCCAAGACCCTTGTTGCTAACAAAAGAGGACCCATTGAAAAATGGGTACCTAAAAATTAGCTTGATCTTTTGTAGACTTATGCTTCCGGAGGGTCAAAGTGGGTGCTTGATAGTGGTTGCACAAATCATATGTCCGGAAGCTCGTCTATTGTCAAGGAGTTAAAGCCAAATGATGATCAAATCACCGTGACATATGCCGACAAGTCAAAGTCTAAGGTAATGGGTTTCAGCAAGGTTGTGGTTGCTCACGACATTACACTCGTGAACGTCATGCTTGTTGAGACCCTTGGATACAATTTACTTTCAGTCCTTGCTCTTGGAAAGATGGGATTTGCCGTCTTTATTGATGTTGATATTGTGGTCCTCTTGTGGAGCAAGTCTCTCAAGGTCGCTTTCGTTGGGTACATCGAACATGACTTGTATGTGGTGGACTTTTCGGAGCAAACCACTATAGGACCGATGTGCTTATTCAGAAAGGCTGATGTGGGTTGGCTATGGCATCGCCGACTAGCCCATGTCAATATGAGAACTTTGCAAAGTCTCCATAAGGAGGGCCATATTGTTGGATTAAAATAAAATGTTTCCTTTGCCAAAGATTGTGTTTGTAGGGCATGTGTTCTAGGGAAGATGCATGATGCTCCTCACAAGCCTAAGAACCGCATCAAGTCCACCAAGATCTTGGAGCTCCTCCACGTGGACCTCTTTGGTCCTCCATCTCATGCAAGTTTTGGTGGGAAGAAATATTGCTTGGTGATTGTTGATGACTTTTCAAGATACTCTTGTGTTTATTTCTTCAAATTGAAGAGTGAGACTCAAAAGACCTTCATCGACTTCATCAATTTGGTCCAAAGGCAATACAATGTTCCTGTGTTGATCATTAGAAGTGACAATGGCACCGAGTTCAAGACCTACACCTTGAATGATATCCTTAGTGATGAGGGGATTAAACATCAATATTCCGCTGCATACACCCCTCAACAAAATGGCGTGGCCGAAAGGAAGAACCGGACTCTTATTGAGATGGCTAGGACCATGTTGGCGGAGTTTAAATCTCCATACAACTTTTGGGCCGAATCCATATCCACCTCTTGTCATGCTTCCAACCGGCTCTATCTCCGCAAAGAAATCAACAAGACTCCATATGAAATTCTTACCGGTAACAAGCCCAACATATCTTACTTCCGGGTGTTCGGTTGTAAGTGTTTTTATCTCATAAAAGGTGTCTGTTTGTCTAAATTCGAGTCTAAGGCATTAGAGGGTATTTTTGTTGGCTATGGTCTCGAATCTCACACTTATAGAATCTATGATAAGCTCTCCGGAGCCGTCATAGAATCTTGTAGTGTGACCTTCGAAGAATATGATGGTCCCCAAGGGGGGCGTGTTCATGCTTGTGATGCAGATGATGAAATGCCTCAGGATGCCATAGGAAGAATGGGTGTGGGATTTATCCGCCCCGTTGAGGAACCCCTTATGGCGGATCGAGAAGAACTATGCTCCACTCAAGTGGAGCCCTCATCTTCACAACCTCAACATGCTCCATCCACCGAAGAGGACATTGACTCAAGCCAAAGACAAGATGTGGACCCTCAACATGGTGATCAAAGTGTGAACTCTAGTCAAGGGGAGCTTGGTCCATTCGACGGGTTGTCAAGTGGTGCCAAGTCAATTTGTCAAGGAAGATCCATACAAACTGTTTTGAGACAAGCTCAAATTGACGCTAGAAGAGCACTTTATCAAGACCAAGGTCAATCCTTGCCTCCCAATGTAGAGGATGATTCTAATGATGATCAAGGTCAATATGATGGTCAAGACGAGGATCAAAATGATGAAGAGGGTCCTCCAAGAAACAATACGGAGATCCACGCTCGTCGCGAAGCTAGAAAGGAAAGAATGTTGGAATTAAGGGACCACACCCTCCAAAATGTAGTTGGAGATCTAAGGAAAGGTATCTCCACAAGAGCACAATTGAAGAGGTTCAGTGAACACCAAGCACACATCTCCATGATTGAACCAAAGAAAGTGTGGGAAGGACTTGAAGATTCGGATTGGTTAGAAGCTATGCACAAAGAACTCAACAACTTTGATAGAAACAAAGTATGGAAGTTAGTAGAGAAGCCAAAGGATTGCCGCAATGTTATTGGAACAAAGTGGATATTCAAGAACAAGCAAGATGAGCATGGAATCATAGTAAGAAACAAGGCTAGATTGATTGAACAAGGGTTCTCTCAAATTGAAGGCATTGACTATGGAGAGACATATGCACCCGTGGCTCGCCTTGAGTCCATCTGTATCCTTCTTGCTTATGCGGCACATCATAACTTCAAGTTGCAACAAATGGATGTAGAAAGTGCATTTCTTTATGGTCCACTAAATGAATTGGTATATGTTAAGCAACCCGCGGGATTTGAGGACCCCAACTTCCCAAACCATGTCTACAAACTTGATAAGGCACTCTATGGGCTCAAGCAAGCCCCACGCACGTGGTATGAGCACCTTAGAGAGCTTTTGTTTGACCGTGGATTTGAGGTTGGGAAAATCGATCCCACTCTTTTTACTAAGAAAGTCAATGGGGAGCTTTTTGTATGCCAAATATATGTTGATGATATTATCTTTGGCTCTTCTAACAAAGCTTTTAATGATGAATTCTCAAAGCTTATGACTAGTAGGTTCCAGATGTCTTTGATGGGGGAGTTGAGAGTATTTCTTGGTTTTGAGATCAAGCAAGTTAGAGGAGGGTCATTCTTCAATCAAGTCAAGTATACTCAAGACATGCTCAAGAGATTCAAAATGCAAGATTTAAATGTAGCTCCTACTCCCATGGCTACAAAGACTCATCTAGAACAAAATCCAAATGGTAAAGATGTGGATCAAAAGGTATACCGATCCATGATTGGTTCTTTGCTTTACCTTTGTGCATCTAGACCCGATATTGTGTTGAGTGTAGGTGTGTGTGTAAGATATCAAGAGGCTCCTAAGGAAAGCCATTTAACGGCGGTCAAGAGAATCTTTTGGTATTTAGTTCATACCCCATTTTATGGTCTTTGGTATCCTCGAGGCTCAACTTTTTATCGTTGTGGATACACGGATTCGGATTGGGCGGGGGACAAGGATGATAGAAAATCAACATCCGGGGCTTGCCAATTCCTTGGTAGGTCCTTCGTATGTTGGCCTTCCAAGAAGCAAAATTGTATATCTCTCTCCATCACCGAAGCCGAGTATGTGGCAGCTGCTAGTGCTTGCACCCAATTTCTATGGATGAGGCAAACTTTAAAGGAATATGTTGTCCATTGTGACAAAGTTCCTCTTCTATGTGACAATGAAAGTGCCGTCAAGATTGCCTACAACCCGGTGGATCACACAAGGACAAAGCATATTGATATTCGCCATCACTTCATTAGAGATCATGTTGCTCGAGGTGATATTGATCTATCATATGTATCAACCAAAGATCAACTTGCCGATATCTTCACAAAGCCACTTGATGAAGCAAGGTTTTGCTACTTGAGTAATGAACTAAATATCGTAGATTCAAGGAGCTTGACTTGATATTCTTGAACTCTCACCTATGTTTCATCTCATATTTGGTTTAGGTGTAGGCATGGATATAGGGGGAGTGCGGTCCTAATTGATTGGACCATCCCTCCCCCAATTATGCCCAAAACAATCAAAATCATTCCTCTTAATATCATTCAGTGATATGTGAGCTTAATGATGAGTTTTGGTAATGGACCCAAGATATATCTTCGTGGTGCCAATCCAAGTATACTCAAATATGGTGGCCTAGGCCACCGCCCTCTCTCATTCGAGAGGTTGACACTTACTCATGTTTGTCATTTGCTTGATTTTAGTCTCTTGGAGCTTTTCTGATTATTTTCGAAATCCTATGGCTCTTGTTGGTTCTTCACAGTTTGATGTCTCAACCCAAGCCCTATCCCTATCTTAAAAGACCATCTATCTCTCATATATATCCCCAAACACTTTTCCTGGAACTTTTGGTCGAGGAGGACTGGAGTCTCTGGTGTAGGCCGGAGTCTCCGGTCCGGACGGTTTCTGTCACTTAAAGATGGGGGCACGGGGTGAACTGGGACAGCAGTTCACCATTCTTCACCCCGTCCCCTACCTTCAACCCCGTCGCCCCCTCTTCCAAAAATCCTCCCCGGAGGTCAAGAATCCCCCGGGATCCACCGTGCCGCCGGCCAACCTTCTCCTCTCCTCCATTGAGTCATTCCCACCGGAGGAATTGATCCCATGGACAGATCTGGTACCTCTCCTCTATTTTTCTCCTAGGGTTCATCTCTAGATGTGTTTTTTGAGGATTGTTACTGATTTGTCCATTGGAATCACTTGTTTGCGTGCACTCTAGTACTTTAGCCTTGTTGCATTGCCCGATCTTCCCACCTCATACCCGAGCCCCCCGACCGGAGATTCCGGACTTAGGACCAGAGACTCCGGTCCAGGACGGAGACTCCGGTCTAAGCCGGAGACTCCGGTGTAAGGTGCGGAGACTCCGGTGTTGGGTGAATCAAAATAGTCCAGAAATGCATCAAAGCTCTTGTATTGCATCTTTGGGACATATATACTCATCTCCATGCTATCTCCCTCACTACTGTTCACAGGTGATGGTTTTAGTCGTCCTCGTCGTACCAAGGCCAAGTCCCAAAGGGGAAATCTTCGCTATGATGAAGCTCAGGGTCAGTTTATCGTGCCTCCGTCCAACCGGAAACAACGGGCACATGATGCCGCTTACATGAAGAGGGATGAACGGGAGGACCGTGCCAAGAGGGCCAAGTATGACAACCTACAGACCTTAGCCAAAATGTCTAAAGAGGAGTACCGTGAGCTGAGAAAGACAGATTTCTATGCGCTGCCTCGTACCAGTGAGGACCCTCGTTACTAGAGGAAAGAACAGGCTGTGTTCATGAAGAATGTGTATGGTGTACTCACCAGATCACCTGTTTCCCTCATAAGTTCATGAGTGTTGAGCAAATGCGCCAGAGCCCTTACTTCAATGATTCCCTGTGGATCTGTGAGAAGCTGGGTCTCTACAACTTGATGGAGCTGCGTGAAGACTACAATGTCCATCTTGTCCAGCAGTTCTATGCCACAGTTGTGTATGGGACTGACCTTGACACGACCATGGTGTGGATGACTGGCACCACTCGCTGCACGGCTACATTTCATGACTTTGCCAATGTCATCTTTGAGACCTTCCATGGAGTATCCACTCCTGTGGGACTGCGCATGCACTCAGCATCTTTGGGTGAGAACAAGTTGAAGCTAGCACCTCAGTATGATGATGGTGTTGTGGGGGGTTCCAAGGGACTCAAGACCCTCTACAACCTTATGCTGAGGATTTTTCGTCACACTATTACTCCAAGTGCTGGAAATGATGATGCTATTAGGGGTGGGCTTGTCAACCTCCTATATCATACTCACCGGATCTTCAATGCTGGACCTGAGGCTGATGCTGCACCTATTGATGTGATGGACTTCATTTTCGAGGAGATGTTCCATGCCATTCTTTACAAGAAATCTCCTCCATATTCACTCTTGGTGATGAGGCTCATCAACTCCTAGGAGCATGATTCTCCACATGGCATACCACCACACCTCACTGAGCACACTCTGGTCTCTCTGCAGCAGAAGGGGCGCATGGGGCCTGCTCCAAGGCGTCGCTATGGGGATGATGATGATGAGGAGATTGAGACAGAGAGGGCTCCCTCCCCACCTAGAGTTCGGAGGAAGAATGCCTCCAATGCCCCTATGCCTACTATGACTCGAGACTATGTGCATGAGCGGGTCAAGAAGGCCAGCTTTTGGGAGAGGACCCTTTGTTGCACGAATGTCGACATACGCAAGCAGCAGCATGCATCCTACCAAAGCAACTGCCGCATTGAGAAGCTCCTCAAAGAGATCAAGGAACAGGGTGCTGAGGATAATGAGGAAGGTGAAGACGACTACAATGATGAGCATGGGGCACAGCAGTCCACAGAGTCTGATCATAAACTCTCATTTGGGGCATGGAATGCCCAATAGGATAGTCTGGTGGATTGGAAGACATTTGCTGATGTCACCTCAGGTTTTGGGTACCAGGGTACTTCCTCTTCTCGCCCTCATGGCAAAGGGCCTGATGTCCCTGAAGACGATGATGATGACTATGATCAGGATGATGGTGACCAGGAGGAGGATGAGGATGCCGAGGATGACGATGAATACTGAGCGGTTGGGGGCGCTAGTGTAGGTCTTTTCCCTTTTTTGGCGTTTCGATGCCAAAGTGGGAGAAGACATTCTCATCGGTTTGCATGGACTTGGGATTTGGGATTTGCGACTATCTGCCTTTTATTTGCCTTTTCTTTGGATATTCGAACTTGAACTTTATGTGTGTTATCTGATGTTCTTATGTGTGACCGTGACTATGTGCTTGTGTGCACCATCTATTGTAACTCATGTGAGATCTATGTGTGCTATCGTTGATATTATCTTCCTTACATGATTTACTTAATTATCTTGCTGCACATAGTCAGGGGAGCCACATTTATATGATTATTCCATGCAAATCACTTGTTGTCATCGAACACCAAAAAGGGGGAGATTGAAAGGGCATTTATTGTCATAATCACTTTTGGTGTTCGTTAACAACAAGTAGATAATTTTACAGTTTGTTATTGTCCATAGGTTGGTATTATGATAGATGAACAGCACCCTCACTCTTGGGAAAAGACCACATTCATATGCCACTGTTCTGGAAACTCCAGACCGGAGTCTCCGGTGTGGTCCGGAGTTTCCGGTTCTGGCTCCGGTGGTGCCTCCCAGGATTTGGCTGGGACATTCTGTCTGGAGGTCCAGAGCCTGCACCGGAGGTTACTCCGGAGTCTCCGGACTTTGTTCAGACCGGAGTCTCCGATGTTGAAAGACCGGAGTCTCCCGTGTAGCTAGGGCAGGATTGGTCTGGGTCAGTCAGAAGGGCAGTCCAGAGGCTGGTCCGGAGATTGGCCGGAGTCTCCGGTGTAGACCGGAGTCACCGGTCTGAATTTTCTACAACGGTCAGAAAACGGTTCGTGGAGGGGGCTGCCTATAAAAAGGGACCCTTATCTTCTTCCTCAAGTTGCTCGAGCTGCTCAAGAACACCAACCCCATTAGAGCCACCAAATCTACAAGATCTCTTCATCCAACCATCCAACTCATTGATCTTTGGAGAATCGAAGGAGGAGGCCTTGATTTACATCTTCACCAAGAGAGATCTTCATTTCCCCCTCATTCACTTGAGGGCCCCCAAGCTCTAGTGTTTCATTGGAAACCCTAACTTTGATTTGGTTCTTACAAGCTTGTCTTTGATTTGTCTTGACAGCTTGCTTGTATTTGGGAGCCTCCAATTCAGTTGTGGATGTGTGCCCCGAACTTGTTGTAAAGGTGTCGGCTTCCACCTCGAAGGTTGCCGATATAGTGGAAGGTGAATCGAGCCCGTTGGGGTGAGGTTCATCGGAGAACAAGGGAGGCCTCTCGTGGTGTTGGTGGTTTGAAACCACCCCCTCTACAAACGTAGACGTACTTCACCTCAAAAGGAAGGAACTACGGGAAACAAATCCTTGTGTCTCCGCCTCCACTCCCTCGGTTACTTCTATCCTTTACCGGACTTTACTTACTTGTTCTTGCTTAGTGTTGTGTTAGTTTGTGCTTGATTGACATATAGGTAAATTCACCATAGTTGCATATTCTAGAGAATTTACCTTTCTTGTCAAACCCTAATTTGAAAAAGTGTAAAATTTGAAGTAGCACCTATTCACCCCCCCCTAGGTGCCCATACAATCCTTTCACCAAGGTTGTTCTATTGCTGAGTTATCTTACCTTTTTTGCTTTGCAAGGTTTTCACTTCTCGTCTATCATTTCAAACTTTTAGGATATACGGGTATGGGTTGTTTCTCATAGTACTCCGTACTCGGTTGCAAGGCTCAGAGTTTCGAAGATAAATCCGTGCAACTAAAGCATTGTTTTTCAACTTTGCTAAGGATGCCTATAATCCCACTCTCTATTCTTTTGTGACTTGTTGGTATCATATCATGCTTGCATTCCATTGATATGGTTTCTATTTAAGTTGGTAGCATATACATTTCATATGCTTGTTCTACTGCCATACTTAATGCATTGATATAATCTTCATCCACATGTTCACCTCTACCATGATCTTTCTACATGGTGCATGTCATCCTTTGATGTACCTTTTTGGTGAATCCGTTCTCATGGTTTCTGTTTTCTCCTCAGGATGTCGTCCGGTACTCGTGGTTTTGTTGGCCGTCGAGGAAACAACAATGCTGAACAGGTACTTTAGCCACCTCCAACAATGGCCGAGATTCTCAACAACATTGAGACCAACCGTCTGAGGAATGAACGCCTTCTGGAGCATGTGGCGTAGAACACTGAACGTCGTCCTGATGACTGTGTCACACTTGGAGATTTCATCCGCTCTTTTCCTCCAATCTTCACCCACCCCAAGGAGCCCCTTGAAGCTGATGATTGGCTTCGCACCATAGAACACAAGTTTAGTGCTCTCCGTGTCCGTCCCGCTGACCGTGTCAACTTTGCCACCTATCAACTGGAAGGTGAGGCTGGTGTTTGGTGCGAAGGTTTTCTGAATCTGCAAGCTCAAGGACATGTTGTTACTTGGGAGGAGTTTGTTGCAACATTCCGTGCCTCTTATATCCCTAAGCTCGTCATGGATCTCAAAAGGAGGGAGTTTCTGGATCTAACTCAGGGGCGCAGGGATATTGAAACATATGGGCGTGAGTTTACTCGCCTGGCTCGCTATGCAACCATGGATGTGACCAATGATGAAGATAAGCAAGAGTTGTTCCATAAGGGACTTAACCCTGCACTTCGCTATGAGTTGTTGCCCTTCAAGTTCCAATCTTTCTAGGAACTGCACAACCAGGCTCTTACTCTGTAGCATGGAAGGAAGGATATGGAGGTCTCTCAGAAGCGTGAAGAAGGAAATTCTCGTGCTTCTTCCTCCGGTAACAAGAAGCGCCGTGTCATTTTTCCAGACACTGCTGTGCGTCGTGCTCCTTATGCACCCAAGTCTTCTGGCAATGCTTCTCGTCAGCCACAGTCAAATACTGGTGGAGAAAATTATCGTCCTCCTGCTGGTTCTTACACTGGAGTTACCTGCTACTCCTGTGGTCAGCCTAGTCACTACTCAAGGGAGTGTTCTCAAAGGGATGTAAGTCACAATGATCAGCAGGCAAAGAAGAATGATAAAGCTCAAGGTGCTAGACGTGGTCATCTGACCCATGTCACTGCTGAGGAATCTCAGGAAGATCCACGCGTCATTCTGGGTACGCTCCATGTCAATTCAATTCTCGCAACCGTATTGTTTGATTCTGGAGCATCGCATACATTCATGTCAAATTTGTTTGCTCAAGAGCATGGGATAAATTTTGAACCCCTGTCCACCCCTTTGACCATCCATTCCCCGGGTTCTAGCTGGTTCACCACTATGGTTAGTCACGGAAATGAGATTGACACAGCCTACCAGAAGTTTCCCACTTCTTTCATTGCAATCAAGTCAAGTGACATTGATGTCATCCTGGGCTTGGACTGGTTAACCAAGTATCAAGCCGTCATTGACTGTGCACTTGGAATAGTTACTGTGACCTCTCTTGCTGGCATAACTTTCAAGTATTGGACCGATGGTTCAAAGTCTCTGTTAGCAGTACTTAAACCCTTTTCGGAGTTGTATGCCATGGATGTCCTACCTATACTCGAGTTCCAAGATGTCCATATAGTCTGTGATTTCCCGGATGTCTTTCCTGAAGAGTTGCCTGGCATGCCACCCGATCGAAGTGTGGAGTTTGTCATAGAGCTAGTTCCTGGAACTGCTCCTATCTCTAAAATACCTTACCGCATGCCTCCTCATGAGTTGGTAGAGTTGAAGAAGCAACTGGAAGATCTGGAATGCCTAGGCTACATTCAACCTAGCACATCCTCTTGGGGTTGCCCTACCATCTTTGTCAAGAAGCGGATACAAATATTCCAAGATTGGTGGTTGTTTACCGTCCACTCAA
This sequence comes from Avena sativa, assembly GCA_916181665.1. Lineage (NCBI taxonomy): Eukaryota > Viridiplantae > Streptophyta > Magnoliopsida > Poales > Poaceae > Avena > Avena sativa. Next base: position 124,582,361 of record OV702296.1, read on the forward strand.
CACGGTGACAATCAAGAATAAGTACCCACTTCCCCGGATAAATGACCTCTTTGATCAATTAAGTGGTCCCACTATCTTCTCCAAAATGGACTTAAGATCAGGGTATCATCAAATAAAGATCAGGAAGAAGGATATCCCAAAGACAGCATTCACAACTCGTTATGGTCTTTACGAGTATACAGTGATATCCTTCGGGTTAACCAATGCCCGTGCCACATTTATGAGGCTCATGAACTCCGTCTTCATGGAATATCTCGACAAGTTCGTCATGGTATACATTGATGCCATTATAATCTACTCCAAGACCGAAGAAGAGCATGCCGAACATCTACTTTTGGTGTTGACTAAACTTCGTGAAAATCGCCTATACGCCAAGTTTTCCAAATGTGAGTTCTGGTTACAAAAGCTCATCTTCCTTGGTCATGTTGTGTATGCAAGTGGTGTTGCTATCATACCGGATAAGTTTCAGACCATTCTGGAATGGAAGTCACCTACTTCAGTCAAGGAAGTCCGAAGTTTTCTTGGAATGGCTGGATATTACCGCCGATTCATCGAGAACTTCTCCAAGATATCCAAGCCTATGACTGATCTTCTTAAGAAAGATAAGAAGTTTGAATGGTCAGAAAAGGCAGAAGAAAGCTTCCAAGCCTTGAAAAATAAGATAACCACCGCTCCTATGCTTGCCCTTCCGGATCCAAGCAAGGATTTCGTCATCTATTGTGACGCTTCTCTCCAAGGGCTCGGTTGTGTGTTGATGCAAGATGGTCATGTAGTGGCCTATGCTTCTCGGCAGTTGAAGCCACATGAGAACAATTATCCAACCCATGATCTTGAAATCGCCGTTGTTGTTCATGCTCTTAAGAAATGGCGACATTTCCTCATCGGTAACCGTTACGAACTATACTCGGATCATCAAAGTTTGAAGTATCTCTTTACCCAGCCAGATCTGAATCTCAGGCAAAGACGATGGTTGGAACTCATCAAAGATTATGATTTGGGCCTCAACTATCAACCCGGCAAAGCCAATGTTGTTGTTGATGCGCTAAGTTGGAACTCTTATTGCAATAATCTGATGATTTCACAAGCCCAACCTGCTCTCTACGAGGAAATCAAGCGTCTTAACCTTTAAGGGGTTCCTTGTGGATTCCTTGCTAAACTTGAAATAAGATCTTCTCTCAAGGACCAAATCAAGGAAGCTCAAAAACAAGATGGTGAGATCACCGAGATCAAAGAACGTGTTGCAAGTGGTGAAGCTAAATGCTTCTCCGTCAATGATCAATGTATCTTATACTTCAGTAACCGGCTAGTGGTCCCAAAAAGTCGAAAACTCAAAGATCTAATCCTATTGGAAGCCCATGAATCCCCTCTGTCTATCCATCCTGGTGGTACCAAGATGTACCGAGATCTCCGGCAAAGATTCTGGTGGAGTGGAATGAAACTAGAAATCGCTCGCTTTGTTGCTGAGTGCGACGTTTGCCGTCGTGTGAAGGCTGAACACCAAAGGCCTGCTGGACTTCTGCAGCTTTTGAAAATTCCTGAGTGGAAATGGGATGAAATTGGTATAGATTTCATTACTGGACTCCCAAGGACACAAGCAGGAAATGATGCCATATGGGTAATATTTGATTGGTTATCCAAAGTTTCTCATTTCCTTCCGGTTCGAGAAACTATCTGTGCTAGTCAAATGGCTAACCTATACATCTCTCGGATCATTGTTCTTCATGGTGTTCCCAAGAAAATCATTTCTGATCGTGGAAGTTTGTTTACTTCCAAATTCTGGCAAAGTTTGCAAGAAGCAATGGGAACTCATGTCTCCTTCAGCACAGCCTATCATCCTAAAACCGGTGGACAAACTGAAAGAGTAAATCAAATTCTTGAATACATTCTCAGAGCATGTGTCATATCCTTTGGAAAGAACTAGGAGAAATGTCTTCCTTTTGTGGAGTTCTCCTATAACAACAGTTTTCAATCAAGTTTAGGCATGGCACCTTTCCAATTCCTATACGAGAGAACATGTCGAACACCGCTGAACTGGACAGAAACTGGTGAAAGACAATTCTTTCGTCAGGACATGATCCAAGAAGCAGAAGATCAAGTTTGCATAATTCGAGAGCATCTGAAGGCCGCTCAATTTCGTTAGAAGATCAACTACGATCGTCATCATCTTGATGTTCATTATGAAGTTGGTGATCAAGTTTACCTCCGGGTCACTCCTCTGAAGGGTGTCCATCGATTCAGTATCAAAGGCACATTGGCTCCTCGCTATGTTGGTCCCTTCCGCATTCTCTCCAAGCGGGGTGAGCTTTCCTACCAATTGGATCTACCTTCAACTTTTTCAGAGGTTCATGATGTCTTTCATGTGTCTCAACTTAAGCGTTGCTTCAAAGATCCCATTCGTGGTGTGGACCATGAAATTTTGGATCTCCAAGATGATGTAACCTACTGAGAATACCCTGTTCATATTCTTGATGAAACCGAGCGCAAGACTCATCGCCAAACCATCAAGTTCTTGAAAGTTCAATGGTATCATCACTCTGAGTCAGAAGCATCCTAGGAACGCGAATATCGTCTTCGATCTGAGTACCCTGCCTTCTTTTCTAAAACCTAAAAATCTCGGGTCGATATTCTTGTAAGTGGGGTAGAGCTATAACATACCACTTTTTGTGTAATATTAATAAAGACATGTTTGAGCATTGCATGCATGCATTATACTTTCACTTTGACTTAATCAAAACAAACACAAACAAAACCCTAAAATTTTCCCTCTCAAAACCATTCAAATAGTTTTTATATTTTGAAAATTATCAAAAGAATGGAACCCAAAATGAATAAAAGGGTCCTACACTATTTTATACACTTTATAAAAAGTCTTTGGCAATTTTGATATATTCAAAACAGTTTGGAATTTGAAAATACAAATAGAAAACAGAAAACAGAAAAAGAATACAGTTTTCATAGAAAAAAATAGTAACCTAGCTCTACTAGATCGCAGCCCATCTCTCCCTCTCTCTCTGCCCCCAGCGTAGCTCGCAACAGCCCGCAGCCGGCCCAGTTGCGGCCCACCCGGGCCCATACCGTTTCAACGCGTTGTTCGTCGTCTTCGTAGATGACGGCGAGCAACTACATGTCCAGCGGGCCACCGTTGATCGTCACTCGCTGTTGCGATGCGCGCCGCCGCCCTCGAGCGCCTACAAGACCATCTGGCGTCCACTGGACGAACCCTAGGCCCATCCTCCCCCTCTCACTAGCTCTCCTGCGCCATGGCCGAACCCTAGCTCGTCGGCAACCTCCAGTCGCCGCCGTTTCTTACCACCCCATGCCACGCCAAGGCCACCGTTGGACGTGCTGCATCTTCCTCTTCCTCCCCCTCGAAGCACGCATCCTGGGAAGAACCCTCCTCGCCGGAATTGACCCCGAAGCACCGTCGGCCGCCGTTAGTCAAGCCGTCGATTCACCGCCGTCCGGCCTCCCGGAGCCTCGCCGACCCCTCCATCGCGCTCGTGGTGAGCCCACGGTGCTCAAGCACCCCTCTGATTTCCCTATCTCCCCCTCTGCTGTCTTCCCCGTGCGAGTCCGACGCCGCCGTCGCTTGCCATCGTCGCACCGCCGTCTCCGGTGACTAAGAATAGTCGGCGCCACCACTAATCGACTCCCCGTCATCGCCTCTTTCCAACGCCCCCAACCACATCCTCTCGCGCGCGGTCAATCTCCGGTTCCATCATCGATTCTTTAAGCAAAGCCATGGATGATGGCAGCATGACATCATCATGATGTCATTAAGCCGTTTTCTTTGTCTTTGATAATTTCAGTAAATATTTTCTGTAATAAGAAATATATGACAGGTAGGCCTTGTCTATCAGGGTTTTAATATTTTATGTAAATGTTTGCTGAAATGATTAAATCTATGACATGTGGGCCCAACTTGGAAATTAATTTAAATATTCCAAAAATGATTTAAAATGAATTAAAAATGGAGAAATTCATAACTAATTTATTTTAAATCATAAAATACAAATAATATACCAAAATGATCAGAAAAATGAAACCTATCTAACTAAGCTATAATCATACATTGTTAACCAACTTTGATGGCAAGTTTAATTACAAGAACCAATTGAACCCATAGGTGATTCCGAGGATCCCCTTTTCTATGGTTTGGACCTCTCGGACCCCTTTAAAATGACCAAGCATGTTCTAGGGTTCATTTCAACACTGTTTAACTTGTCATATCATCCATATTGTATGACCATTGCACATGCCATGTGTTGAATGTTGCATTCTCTTTTTCGGCGATTGTTTCTTCGTGAATAGGAACCGAACCCGAGGCTGAAGTCAACGCCCTTGAAGAGCAGTACCAGTCCAACAATGAACAAGGCAAGCGAAGCCCCACTCATACATATGAATCCTATATTTACAAAGTATTTCATTCTCGCCATATGCATTCAGTTCAATAGTGTTTTATCAGTAGATAGACTAATCATATATGATGCATGTTTCCCTTTGTGAACTATATTACCTGTTCCACTGCTCCTAGCATAACTAGGGTGTGGCTTATGAGCATCGCTAGTGCCATAGTTCAGTCAACCTTAGCCATGCTTAGTGGTCCGATGCTGATCATTCAGGTGATGCACAGTTGATGCGAATGAATCTAGTATGGTAGGATGTGGTGATGTGATCAGAGATGGATGATAAACATGCTAAGGCTTGTATGGGAGGCCACATGGGTTGTGGTTTTTGTAGTCCCATACTTGCCACCCCTAGGACCCGATGTTCTTGCCTCTTGAACCAAGACGAGCGTACAACCACACGGGGGCCTGGAAACCCCCTCGATTAACTAACTTTCCTAGTAGATTCCATGAGTCACATAGTTCGGGATTTCCATTCGACATACGCATCTTGGTTGTTCTTGAATGGGGGTGAAGGAGGTGCATTCATATAGGTAGGTAATTGTGGCAGGGAATGGGAGATGCCCGGCATCCGTAATCTCAAACCATGTTCACATCGCTAGGGACCGACTTTGGGATTCGACCCGTTATGACGGCATCTCCTTAGTGCGTGACTCATGGTTTCGGTGAAAGCAAGGTAAAGGTCGTGGCCAACCACTCTCTGCTGGCCCTACAAGGAACAGGGCTAATAATTTGGCATTAAGAATCGGTTGGTACGTGTGGGTAAAGTTGTGCACCCCTGCGGGGTTATAATCTTTTCGAAAAGCCGTGTCCACGGTTATGGACAACTTGGAAATGGACGTGAAGATCATAGAGAAATATAAACCGAATGATAAAACTTGGCCAACTAATGTGAGATCCGGAATACTTCCTCGGGGTTTTTTGAGGGGGTAGTCCGGGAAGAGAGATTCAGTTGATGATGGTGCTTGGTGGATATCAAAGATGATACTAAGAGCTAGAGCTGTAGTCTTCTTATCCCCTTTGAAAATGATCTGACTAGACGAGTTTCTTCTCCCTCTTGTTTTGAAAACAAAAGATGGCTCTATGCAAAATAACTCCACTAGCCATAAGTCTTGCGGAGTACACCCTGTACTCAGCCTCGCTTTGTTGATGTTTTCTATAGATGAAGATACTCCAACTGAAGGTGGTTTCTTCGTCGAAGTCGACGAGTAGTTAGAGTTCCCGGGCAACAGCCTAGGATCTATGGAAGGATCGCTACTTTTGTTTATGGCCTCTTAGGCCGTTTGCTAAGTTTGTTTTGTTTAGAATAACTTGTTTGCTTTCGTTGTTTGTTGTAATGATGGGTCTGTGACCCTGGATTGTATGACTGGTTTGTAACTCTCTTAAGAGTTTACCTTATTTATGTATGGTTTGTATGTTCTATAATGTTACCGATCTTTTCCTGCGTGCTTTGGAATTTAGGTTAGGATTACGTCAGATGAAGATCGGTATTTTTCTAGCCCTAATCCCGGGTCGTGACACTTGCATTCCCAACAAATAGCTCGGTGAGTGGATCCCATGCTTCCTTGGCGGTGTTGAATTGGCGAATGTTAGCATAGTCCTTTGGAGTCAAGGCCTTTTGAATCATCCCCAAAGCCGTGGAATTGAGTTGCTTGTCCACCACTTCACCTAGTGTCAACTTCTTTAGGTCATATGGAGAGAACCAATCCTCCACAATCCTCATTAACTCAATAGAAGAGCTGAAAATATGTGAGTGCATTAGATATTGCCAATTGGCAAAATTTGAAGTATCTAGCATAGGTGGTGCTCTTGAGGAATGATGTGTGGCATGGGAATGGGTGGATCCGGAGTGTACTTTGGCGTTGGGGGTACCACCGAGTAGTCCTTTCCTCCATTTTCCTGTTTGGAAATTGAGTTCGCGGGCTCCTCGATGTTATCACTTGGAACCTTGGTAGATGTTTGAGCAACAAAAACAAGTCCCAAGTGAGTGGTGAGGGTGGTCACGGTAACGGTGGGAGGAAGCTCGGTGGTTTGGGGTGTGGAAAGAGCAACCATGGGGTTTGGCTTGAGAGACTATAAAATAGTCATCATTTCCTCGAACTTGGACATCATGGATGTCTCAAATTGCTTGAGGTCATCCATGGTGGCCAAGTTCTTGGGGTTTTCAGTTTCACTACCCCCTTTTTCGGCCATTGTCTCTTAGGCGGTAAAGCCCGAAATAAGAGGCTTGGCTCTGATACCAATTGAAAGTACCGACTTTGAATCGACTAGAGGGGGTGAATAGGCGACGACCAATTTTAGTTTTGTTTCACACTTTTAGGCTTAGCAAGAAATAAAGTTATCTAGATGTGCAACTAGTTGAACAACCTATATGCAAGATAACTTAAAACAACCACAAGAACGGTAAAGAGCAAGAAGTAAAGGTAGGGAACGAGATAACCAGAGCAGGGACACGGAGATGTAATTCCCGTAGTTCACTCCCAAAGGAGCTACGTCTACGTTGGAGAGGTGTCAGGGCCACACAAGGTCACCCGAGCGCCACAAAGGACTCACCATCTTCTCTGGTGAGCTCCCCCACAAAGGAGGCCTCACAATCCACTAACCGGTGACCTTGAAGGCGCCAACCAAAACCTTTACAACAAGGTTGAGGGGGAAGCTCCACAACTCAATTGGAGGCCCTCAACAACACCACGGAGATTTACAACACAATCCCTTAGCTCCGAGGATGCCCTACACCATATAGGGTTTCAAGAAACCCAAGAGCAACAGGATCCACGAAGGATAGGTGGGGGAAATAAAATATTCTTTGGTGGAAGTGTAGACCTAGGTCACCTCCCTCACCTCTCACAAGATCAAGTGATTTGAGTGGCTAGGGAGAGAGATCTAGTGAGGTGAAGCTCGAGTATTAATGGAGGAGAGATAAAATTGAAGAGTTAGGTAGGAGGAAGAAGGAGGGCGCCTTAAATAGGCCCCCTCCACGCTGAACCATTGGAGCATCCGCGACCTCACCGGAACTTCCGGTGAGCGTCCGGAAGTTCCGCCCAGCAAATCTTCAACGGTCATCATCCCGTTGACGCCCGCTCCAAAAGCCTGACCAAAATTTCCGGTCAAAATGACCGGAAGTTCCGACGAAACTTCCAATGCAAGTTCCGGCCCAAGTTCCGTCAAATAGAACACTTCGAACAGAAGTATACTGATTCTCGGCGGAACTTGGAGGGGAACTAGGGGCAGAACATCTGGGTCACGAAACATGCCTCACCCGGATGTTCCGGCGTCTGGGCGGAAGTTCCGCTCAGGAACTCTCTGGAAGAAGCAACGGAAATTCCTCACCGAAACTTCTGGTGCAACTTCCGGAGGAAGTTCCGGCAAATAGAACATACCGAAACAGAGGGTACTGGGAGCTGGCCAGAACGTGCAGTAGAAGTTGGATAGGAACAAAGTTCCAGATCTTCCCACAGAAAAGCCCTGAGCAGATCTTCCGGCGCCTGGCCGGAAGTTCCGATCAGACAGAAACAGCTCTAGCAGATCAGAACCTTGCTCTCTCGCAGATGAGTAGGATGGCTGTGGCGGTGCATATGGGGTTTGTGCAAGAACAAGTGATTTCCCAGAGCTTTCCGAGATTGACCCCCTCTTGATAGTACGGCGACCTAAAGTAATAAAAAGCAAAATAGAAAAACTAAAGGCCGTCGTCTTCACGAGATCCGAAAGAGAGCATCCACACAATTCATAGGAATCATCAAAAGCATTTTTCCTGAAACTCAAGCACATGGTTAGATCAAAAGTGGGATTGTCATCATCACCAAAATAGCATGGGAAAATATAATCCTTTCAAAAGCAAGAGCAACAATGAAACAGGAGCAATAGTAACAGTAACGGTAACAGTAGGATTCGAGTGCAGTAGGCATAGGGATGGATGGACGGGTGTTGCATTAACGAGTCTAAATATGTAACTTCAAGACCTAGGGAATTGCAGATAAATAATAACAAGCATCCAAGTACTAAACAATCCTAGGCATGTGCTCCATATATTTTCGTACGTGCTCGCAATGAGAACTTGCACAACATCTTCTGTCCAGGAAGCCCGTGGCAGCGGGGCCTCTAGGGATCTACTGGCAATTAAGGTGCTCCTTTTAATAGAGCACCGGAGCAAAACATTAACACTCCATGAACACATGTGATCCTCACACAACAGCCATCCCCTCCGGTTGTCCCAATTATTGTCACTTTGGGGGCTTTGGATCCGGACAATGATATGTGTACACAACTTGTAGATAAGATCACAAACAATACTATCATAATGATTCAATAATAATTTCAGATCTGAGATCATGGCACTCGGGCCCTAGTGACAAGAATTAAGCACAAAAAGTTGCAACAAAGTCAAATAGCACTAATAGAGATACTAGGAACTATGCCCTAACAATCTTATTCGATTACATGATAGAACTCATCCAATCCTTACCATCCCCAAGCCTACATCAGGGTATTACTCACTCATGGATGAGAGAAACATCAGTGATTGATGGATATGCGTTGGTGATGACGATGGCGATGATCCTCTCCAAATTCCCCATCCCGGCAGGGTGCTAGAGCGGAGTTTGTGGATCCGAATCTTGGTTTCTGGTGGCGGCGGTGGAGCGGAACTCTTTCTGGAAAACTATCAAACCCCCCTCGGTTTTTAGGTCGAGAGGCAACTTATAAGCGCAGAGGGAGGCCGAGGGGTGCCTGGGATGGCTGCATCCTCCCTAGGAGCGGCAAGTGGTGGGCCCACGCCTAGCAGGGGTGTGGGCCCCCAGGCCCCTTCCCCGTCTCGTATTATGGCTCCGTGGATCTTCTGGTGAAATATAATTTTTGGCATATTTTCTAGGATTTTTCCTGATAGTTCATTTTTTGCACAAAAACTAGACACCAAGGTAATTGTGCTGAAAACAGCGTTAGTCCGTGTTAGTTTTATCTAAATCACACAAGTTTAGAGGAGAAACAATAGCAAAAGTTTTCGAGAAAGTAGATACGTTTTGGACGTATCATGCAACAGGTCATGGATGAAGTTCGCCACCACGGGGTCATCAGTAATGTTATTCCCCATGGTCAGGTTGTCCCACGCGAAGAAGTCCTGTAACACCCCAGTTTTTGTAAATCCATAATTAGGTTTTGATTGTGCATCATTAGCATCATCTCTTAAAAATGCATGCAAATAAAATGAAATGCAAAACCCTAACCCTTTCCTCTCTATTTGAAATGCATTCAAATGGTCTTGAAATATTTGAAAAATCCCAAAATAAAGTGGAGCCCAAACTGAATACAAGGGCTCATAAGTATTTTACATATTTGATAAAAGCCTCTCGTATTTTAAAATAGTTCAAAACAGATTTGGAATTCAAATGTACAAAAGAGAATACCTAAATAGAAAAAGAAAAAGTTTCTGGAAATAAAAACTAAACCCATACCCTACCAGGCCGTAGCCCAGGCCTGCCCATTTTCCTTTCCTTCTCTCCCTACCGCTCGCGTGCAACACTCGCAGCCAACCCCAGCCTAGCATGGCCCATCCTTGGCCCAGTACCGCTTTGTCCTGGCAATCATCGTCGTCCACCTCGCCTCTCTCCCCGAAGCTGCTGCGTGTCGCCAGCACCGCCGCCGTCACGCCGCCTTCTGGGCAAGGATAAGGACGAGCCCCGCACGCCTCTCTCCTCCCCTGGCTCCATTTCTCCCCTGTCTCTCCCCTCCCTTCTTTCTGCGAGCAGACCCGAAACCCTAGCCTCGCAGCTCGTCGGCGCCTCGCTGTTCCCGACCACCCCAATCCCCTCCATGAAGCTTGGGAGCTCCGCGTTGCTCGACTCGTTTGGTTGCCCTCAGCCGCGTGAGCTGGCATGCTCCCAGGCGTCCGAATCGAGCCCGTCTTCACCAACACCGACAAGCGCCGACGTCGCCTTTGCCGTCGATCTAGTCCACCCTGTGCCTCCCCGTCGACCTCTCCATCTTTAGGGTGAGCTAGCGGTTCCTCTGGACCCCTCCACTTCCTCCCTCTCGCCCCACTGCTTGCCCGCATCGTGCGCCGCCCTCTACCGTCGCCACCGCCGTTCCGACGACCAATCCGTAGCGGCGCCGCCCCTTTCAGGTACCCCTTGTTGCGCTGATTTGAGTAGGCTAGCCCCTGCTGCCCCGCGTCCCTCCTCCGCCGTCTACGGTCGCCGTCTGGCCGCTCTCCGGCATGCTAACGTGTCGCTTGCGTGTCACCCGCGTGGCACCCATGTGGTAGTGACGTGGGCGTTGGTCCATCTTGTCTAGAGTGGCAGGTTGACCCAACCCAGGGCACAGTAGTCAGTGATTGTGGCTAGCCCAGCCCTCTATATAAAATTACTTAAGGCGTGTGCTGATATCAGCTGACGCAGTAAACCCTTTTAAATAATTTAAGTAATTCCAGAATTTGATATAAACTTGTAAATTCAATATCTTTTTATTTATAAGTCAGAAAAATAAAAATAATATATCAAAATGTTCATAAAAATGAAACCTAGCTATTTAAGCTATCATCATGCATTGTTAAACAACTTTCAAGACAAGTTTAATTAGAAGAACATAGTAACACCTCTCATATACATCCGGAGTTTCCTCGAGTTAGGGTTTTCACCCCTCGGAACACCGATTAAACTGTCGAGCATGTTTTAGGGTTACAATTCAATACAATTTAACTTGTCATATCATCATACTTCTTTGAGCATTGCATTGATGCCATGTGTTGATTGTTTCCCCTCTCTTTTCGGTGTTCAGTTCTTCGCGGTAGAATACGATATCGAGATCGAGATCGAAGCCCGAGATCAACACCATCGAAGATCGAAGATCAATGAACAATACTTGATCAGCTAGGACCAAGTCAAGTACCAGATGTCCGAAGCCCTCCTTTCTGGTTATCAACAGGCAAAGGCAAGCATAGCCCCACCATGATATAATCCTATGGTTTCGAAAGCATTTCATTTCCTGCCATGATGCATATGATTCTACTTTGGTCTTTTATCGATAAATAGAGTATCCTATCTATTGCATTACTCCCTTTGAGCTTTTATTACCTGATCCACTGCTCCTAGCATAACTAGGTTTGGCTTGTGTGCACTGCTAGAGCTATTATCTGTGTCCTGCTTAGCCATGCATAGCCGTTGAGTCTAGTCCATCCAGGTGATGTATCAGATGCAGAGAATCTAGTATGACAGGAGATCGTGATGAGATGATATCAGAGGTGATATGAGATTAAACATGCTAAGGCTTGTATGGGAGGCCACGGTGGGATGTGGTTTTTCTAGTCCCATGCTCGCCACCACTAGGAACCGAGTTCTTGCCTTTGGAACCGAGATGAGAGTACAGCCACACGGGGTTTGGGAACCCCTCGCCTGATTAACTTTCCTAGTAGATTCCATGAGTCACATAGTTCGGGCGTTCCATTCGACATATGCATAAAAACCTTTTGAAAGATTCGGGTGAAAGAGGTGCATTCATAACAGGTAGGGAAGCATGGACCGGGTTGCTTGGGGTTGATGGCGCCCCTGGTAAACCAACCTTGCCTCACATCTTTAAGTACCGGCTTCGGGATTTGACCCGTTACGGCAGAACCATACTTATTGCGTGACTCATGGTCTCGGCGAAAGCAAGGTAAAGGTCATGGCCAACCACCCTCTGCCAACCTTCCAAGGAAGAGGGCTAATAGCTTGGAATTAAGAGTCGGTTGGTACATGTGGGTAAATTTGTACACCCCTACAGGGTTAAATCTTTTCGAAAAGCCTTGTTCACGGTTATGAACGCTTGGTGACCAGATTCTAAGATCGTAGAGAAATTTAACATAATCGTAAAACTTGGTAGATCAACATGTGCTTAAGGATGCTTCCTCATGGGTACGAGGGGGTGATCCTAGATAGGGTTCAGATGATGATGATTCGGTGGATATCAAAAGATGATGATCAATATTTTCGAAGATGTCGCTCCCTTAACCCCTTTTAAAATACTCTGAATAGATGAGCTTCTTCTCCCTCTTGTTTTATAAACAAAAGATGGCTTTATGCAAAACAACTCCACCAACCATAAGTCTTGCGGAGTACAGCCTGTACTCACCCTTCCTTTGTTGATACTTTTGGCAGAGTAAGTGTTCACCTGAAGACGAGTTTCGTACAACATATACATCGATGAGTAGCTTGGGGTTCCCGGCCGGCAGCCTGGAATCTGTGGGCTGGGACGTCATCATTATGCTTCAGGACTCTTAGGCCATTTGTTAAGTTTGCTATACTTAATAGCATAATTTGCCTTCTGTTGTTTGATGTTTGTGGTCAGTGACCTCTGCTTGTGATAATTTGGTTCTCTGCTTAGTTATGAGCTTGCTGTAATAAATTTTGTGTCGTAGGGTCACTGATGTGTTACCAATTCTTCATTGGTTATCCTCGAGCTTAAGGTTAAGCTTTTGTCAGACGAAGGTCTGGGATTTGTTTATCGCTGATCCCGGGGGTGTCACAGGTCTTGGTATCAGAGCACTACCGACCATAGGAAAACCTTGCTATTGGTCGATGTTGAGTCTAGTGTTTGTGAAAACTATTTTAAAAGCTGAAAAGTATTTGCGAAAACTCTAGTATGCTCCTTTTACTCGTTATCCAGTTTCGCTCTAACTCTGGGTCATCTTATCTGCTGTTGATTCTGGAAAAGTTTTGATATCTCGTCTAGTCTTTCAAATCTTTGGTGCCTTCTGGGCATGTCGTTTCTCAACCAGTTGACCTAGTGTTGAGTTCTTTAGAGTTGTGTGTGTTGTGAATTCTTGTTTCCCTTGCTCTTGTTTATCTGAGAGATTCCTTCCCATCATGATCTCTCTATCTTTTGGATCCTACAATATAATGATTCACAATGCTCTGTTCTAGGCTTCGAGGTCTCCTTTCGCCTCGTGTCCCTCCTTTTTGTTTGTTTGGTACTTCATAAGATGTTTCTTCTTTTGGAAGCTACCTCGTGATTACTATCTTGTAGTGTATGTTGCGTCACTCAGATAGTTGTTAATTCTTTTCTTGGGTTTTAACCCTTGGACTTGAACCTAAGATCCCCGATTGTGCTGGATTCTGGTGTTGTGAATCTTGTACATGAAGCTGACCTTTAACTCAATATCCCTTTTGTTGAACCCTATCATTACTGTTCATACATTACGTCAAGATGGCTGGTAATACATTTCTAGCCTTCAAGCTTGTGGTCTTTGTCGCGATTGAATTGTGACAACAAAGGACTTCCCCTACCACATGCTATGGCAGATGTTCTCTAATGGAACCAAATAGATCACGACAAGAGTACTCCTCGAGAGTCCTGTATCTATACCCGTGACTCTGCTACACCATACCTCTCTCTGCATTGGTTTTCGGAAGATGGATAATTTATGCATCCACATCTCGGGATTCTATCCTGAGCATGTTTGTTTCCCCTTGTTGTTTTTCGACCTTTGTTTACTAGTTGGTAACCAAGTAGTATATGTGCATTGGTGTCTTCCAATGCAAGATACTCTTGTGGTCCGTCGTGACAAACCATTCGGGATGTCTAGGAGAAACAAACTCCAGTACCTCGTCATATCTAAGACCAGGTCAAAGTGTTGTAATCCGTAGATTAAGACGCATTGAGTGTCTCTCATCTATTCTACCTTAAAGTATCACCCTCTTTCAAACTAATAGGTCATGCTGAGATTCATGACCCTCTTAATGAAGTGATGCTCTTACACATATTTACCCACCCTTCCTCGAGCTTTCGCGCTCGTGAATGATGTGTGTGCATAATAATGTGGCCATCTGAGATTCTTAGCAATTATTATTGTTTTTACCTCCAAGGACATTGAGTCATTGTTAGCGTGATTGGTTAATCCTATCACTAAGCAAAGAAGATCTTGCTACCAAGTCCGATTTTCTAGTACGCTCTCCTCAGTCAAAGATTTAGGCTTGTGCCGAAGCTCTGAGACTACGTCTCCTTGCCTTACAAAGCAAGTTTCCTCTCGAACTAAGTGACATATCAGAGGTTCGTGATATTCTAGATGTCTGCTAGAAGTATCGCCTTGTTGCCACATGACCGTGTTATCAAGTTCTTGAGCAAGCAAGTTCTTTGAAATGATCTTTTCTCCAAGAATCTGTGCTGGATACCCCTGAACTAGTTGGTTGATCTTAAACAACAACTTGGAGAGTTGTAACACAAAATTTCTATCCAACCCCGTTCCTTCTTAAAGGGATGTCTAGTTTTGTTCGCACTGAAGAAAGATAGTATTTCCTTTGTGGATATGTTATCTTCCCCCATCTTTGATTTGATTTGGGTTATCATCAAATCAAACTCAGTTCTAGGGACTATCTTGATGATGTTTCTTCTCGTGATTTTTCACTTGAGCACATCTTCATGTCCTTTGATCTGACCAATACTTTTGCCTTGTTCAACCAACATGTGAGTCCATCTTTTTTGAGTGTCTTGATAAGTTTGTTGTTGAGCCCGTCGATGACATCCTCATTTTCTCCATAATAGATTTGGTTCATATGGAACATTTGGCATCAATGTTGGAAACTTTCGAGAGCCATCTTCGTGCTATCTCGAAGTATGTGTTCTGGATGTTAGAAGTAACCTTCTCTGGTTCACGTGCAATTGTTGAAAGATGTCGCCATGGATTCGAGAAGATTTTTCTCTCTCCTTTAAGGATACATGTGTGTTTATTGTTAGTACTTTATGTGTGCGCAGCTGTCTTCCGACAAGTTGCTAAATACATGGGTATAGCAATCTAGCTCAGTCATTTGGAGATTGGCACTGTAGCCCATATCTTGAGAATATAGTAACTTTGCCATTGCGGTAAATGTTGCAAACTTTCTATTCGAATATGCTGAGTCTGAAATATCATACCGCCTAACCAAAGCTGAATCTCAAGCAGCAAAGATGGTTGGTGCTCCTCAAGGTTTTGATATAGACCTCTTTGAAAATCTGGTAAGATTGATGTAATGGTTGACACACTTATCTAGAAAGACCTATTATCATATTCTCTTGATTTGGAAATGACAACCACTCTTCATGAGGCTTACTCAATAATTTGATTATAGAAGTTGTGCTCATGGTCTCCTTTGTCTATGAAGTCCGACCTTTATTTGATGTTTGATTTCTCGAACATCAAGGAGAACATTTAAAGTAGTGTTGTTAAATGTCTCTCGGTCGATCCTCCAGACCCTTTATGTTGGCAAGCATCTTTTTGTGCCAAGTAATTTAAGTCTGAGAATGAAGTTTCTTTCTTCTCGTGTCATCGGGAATCTTCCTACCTATTCATCTAGTGGTGTAAAGCGATACCACAATCTCTGGCAAGGATTCTAGTATACCTGGATGAATAAAGAGTTTCCTTCCTCTCATCAACCATGTTTTAAGAGTGACTATGGTTTTGGTAATCAAAAGTTTCTCTTGATACATGTTCTCTGTGACTATTATGAGTCCTCTCCACCAAAACACCTCTCCGTCTTAAGCCCTCTGTTGGATGAAAGAGTGACCCTTCTGTGTCAAAAGTAGTTCAACAGCTTGGTTTTGTTGATCCAAATCTCTGCAACCCAAAATCTCTACTTAAGTTGTTTATTAGAGGTCCCTCAATCGAAGTCCGTGGTAATGTTCTTTCTGTTGGAAGCTTTCTTCTTCAGAAGCTTAAACTCTTATGAAAGTTCCATGGTCTCAACCCTTATGAAGACCCTCTATCCAACAACTTGAAACCATCTCCTTGTGTTTCCTCCGTTACCTTGACGTGTTTCATGTTTGTAATCTCAGAGTTGTTTATAAACACTCCATCCATGAGTTGACCATGAGATACTCTATGAGTTGTTTAGTGAGTTCCCTCTTATCCTTAGAGTGACCCTATTTCTTTCTCCCTCTATCTCTCTTCCTACCTTTGGAATCTCGTGTCGAGATTCTCATAAGGGGGATAGAGCTATAACACCCTAGTTTTAGTAAATCCATAATTAGGTTTTGATTGTGCATCATTAGCATCATCTCTTAAAAATGCATGCAAATAAAATTAAATGCAAAACCCTAATCTTTTCCTCTCTATTTGAAATGCATTCAAATGGTCTTGAAATATTTGAAAAATCCCAAAATAAAGTGGAGAACAAACTGAATACAAGGGCTCATAAGTATTTTACATATTTGATAAAAGCCTCTGGTATAAAATAGTTCAAAACAGATTTGGAATTCAAATGTACAAAAGAGAATAGCTAAATAGAAAAAGAAAAAGTTTCTGGAAAAAAAAAACTAAAGCCAGACCCTACCAGGCCGCAGCCCAGGCCGGCCCATTTTCCTTTCCCTCTCTCCCTGCCGCTCGCGTGCAACACTCGCAGCCAGCCCCAGCCCAGCATGGCCCATCCTTGGCCCAGTACCGCTTTGTCCTAGCAATCGTTGTCGTCCACCTCGCGTCTCTCCCCGAAGCTGTTGCGTGTCGCTAGCACCGCCGCCACCGGTGCCAAGATGCCTGCCGCCGTCGCACCGCCTTCTAGGAAAGGATAAGGACAAGCCCCGCACGCCTCTCTCCTCCCCTGGCTCCCTTTCTCCCCT
Source organism: Avena sativa (assembly GCA_916181665.1). Lineage (NCBI taxonomy): Eukaryota > Viridiplantae > Streptophyta > Magnoliopsida > Poales > Poaceae > Avena > Avena sativa. The sequence goes on from OV702296.1 coordinate 124,599,319, forward strand.
GTCTCTCCCCTCCCTTCTTTCTGCGAGAAGACCCGAAAACCTAGCCTCGCAGCTCGCTGGCGCCTCGCTGTTCCCGACCACCCCAATCCCCGCCGTGAAGCTTGGGAGCTCCGCGTTGCTCGACTTGTTCGGTTGCCGTCAGCCGCGTGAGCCGGCGTGCTCCCAGGCGTCCGAATCGAGCTCGTCTTCACCGACGCCGACGAGCGCCGACGTCGCCTTTGCCGTCGATCTAGTCCACCCTGTGCCTCGCCGTCGACCTCTCCAGCTTGAGGGTGAGCTAGCAGTTCCTCTAGACCCCTCCACTTCCTCCCTCTCGCCCTGTTGCTTGCTCGCGTCGTGCGCTGCCTTCTGCCATCGCCATCCGCCATCGCCACCGTCGTTCCGACGACCAATCCGCAGCGGCGCCGCCCCTTTCAGGTTCCTCTCGTTGCGCTGATTCGAGTAGGCTAGCCCCTGCAGCCCCGCGTGCCCTCATCCACCGTCTACGGCCACCGTCTGTCCGCTCTCCGGCGTGCTCACATGTCGCTTGCGTGTCGCCCGCCTGGCACCCATGTGGCAGTGACGTGGGCGCTGGTCCAGCTTTCTAGCGTGGCAGGCTGACCCAACCCAGGGCCCAGGAGTCAGTGACTATGGCTAGCCCAGCCCTCTCTATAAAATGACTTAAGGTGTGCTGATGTCAGCTGATGCAGTAAACCCTTTTAAATAATTTAAGTAATTCCAGAATTTGATATAAACTTGTAAATTCAATGTCTTTTTATTTATAAGTCAGAAAAAATACAAATAATATATCAAAATGTTCAGAAAAATGAAACCTAGCTATTTAAGTTATCATCATGCATTGTTCAAAAACTTTCAAGACAAGTTTAATTACAAGGACATAGTAACCCCTCTCATATACATCCGGAGATTCCCCGAGTTAGGGTTTTCACCCCTCGGAACCCTGATTAAACTGTCGAGCATGTTTTAGGGTTTCAATTCAATACAATTTAACTTGTCATATCATCATACTTCATTGAGCATTGCATTGATGCCATGTCTTGATTGTTTCCCCTCTCTTTCTGGTGTTCGGTTCTTCCCGGTAGAATATGATATCGAGATCGAAGCCCGAGGTCAACATCGTCGAAGATCGAAGATCGACGAACAATACTTGATCAGATATGACCAAGTCAAGTACTATATATCCGAAGCCCTGCTTTCTGGTTATCAACAGGCAAAGGCAAGCATAGCCCCACCATGATATAATCCTATGGTTTCGAAAGCATTTCATTTTGTGCCATGATGCATATATTGTGGTCTTGTATCGATAAATAGAGTATCCTATCTATTGCATTGCTCCCTTTGAGCTTATATTACCTGATCCACTACTCCTAGCATAACTAGGTTTGGCTTGTGTGCACTGCTAGAGCTATTATCTGTGTCGTGCTTAGCCATGCATAGTTGTTGAGTATGGTCCATCCATGTGATGTGTCAGATGCAGAGAATCTAGTATGATAGGAGATCGTGATCAGATGATATTAGAGGTGATATGAGATTAAACATGCTAAGGCTTGTATGGGAGGCCACGGTGGGATGTGGTTTTTCTAGTCCCATGCTCGCCACCACTAGGAACCGAGTTCTTGCCTTTGGAACCGAGATGAGCGTACAGCCACACGGGGCTTGGGAACCCCTCTCCTGATTAACTTGCCTAGTGGATTCCATGAATCACATAGTTCGGGCATTCCATTCGACATATGCATAAAAACCTTTTGAAAGATTTGCCGGGTGAAAGAGGTGCATTCATAACTGGTAGGGAAGCGTGGACCGGGTTGCTTGGGGTTGATGGCGCCCCTGGTAAACCAACCTCGCCTCACATCTTTAAGTACCGGCTTAGGGATTTAACCCGTTATGGCAGAACCATACTTATTGCGTGACTCATGGTCTCGGCGAAAGCAAGGTAAAGGTCGTGACCAACCACCCTCTGCCAGCCTTCCAAGGAAGAGGGCTAATAACTTGGCATTAAGAGTCGGTTGGTATGTGTGGGTAAAGTTGTACACCCCTGCAGGGTTAAATCTTTTCGAAAATTCGTGTTCACGGTTTTGAACGCTTGGTGACCAGATTCTAAGATCATAGAGAACTTTAACCTAATCGTAAAACTTGGTAGATCAACGTGTGCTTATGGATGCTTCCTCATGGGTACGAGGGGGTGATCCTAGATACGGTTCAGATGATGATGATTCGGTGGACATCAAAAGATGATGATCAATATTTTCGGAGATGTCGCTCCCTTAACACCTTTTAAAATACTCTGAAATGACGAGCTTCTTCTCCCTCTTGTTTTATAAACAAAAGATGGCTTTATGCAAAACAACTCCACCAACCATAAGTCTTGCAGAGTACACCCTGTACTCACGCTTGCTTTGTTGATACTTTTCGCAGAGTAAGTGTTCACCTGAAGACGAGTTCCGTACAACATCTACATCGACGAGTAGCTTGGGGTTCCCGGCCGGTAGCCTGGAATCTATGGGCTGGGACGTCATCGTTATGCTTCAGACCTCTTAGGCCATTTGTTAAGTTTGTTATACTTAATAGCATAATTTGCCTTCCGTTGTTTGATGTTTGTGGTCAGTGACCTCTGCTTGTAATAATTTGGTTCTCTGCTCAATTATGAGCTTGCTGTAGTAAATTTTGTGTCGTAGGGTCACTGATGTGTTACCGATTCTTCACTGGATATCCTCGAGCTCAAGTTTAATCTTATGTCAGACAAAGGTCTGGGATTTGTTTAGCCCTGATCCTAGGGGTGTCACAAGTCCCCTTTCCTATGCTTCTACGACGGGGCAATCTTGAGGCAAAGATACTCCATGTCTACCAGAGGGCCCATCAAGCCAGAAGAGTTGACCTTCTTGATGCGCGCGACCAAGGTGTGGACCTTGTCCCCCTCAGCCGAGATCTCATCCAGGCGGACGCGTCTCTTCCATGGAGGTGCCTCGAGAACCTGGAGTGACACGCGTCTTGTGCAGAGCCAGTCATTAATGTGGCCATTCGACCCTCCGTCACCAAGCACGAGATGTGTTGGTCCAACGAATGGGGGATACTGTCGGATACCTAGCATAGGGGGTACCCTGATCCGTCCATGACTGGCTTGCCTGGCGAAGGCTAGTCAGGTCTCGTGAGGGGCAGGAGGCCTCCTCACGAGGGTCGTGGAGCGAGACTGCCTCAGGAGATCGGGGTGAGATAGATCCGGAACGGGCCGCTTCCCTTAGTAGTGTCCAGATCAGAAATATCTCCCCAGCGCGTCCAGCCTGTCCCCCAAGGGAATATGACAAGCTCAACAATGGAATTGGATGCTGCCCTAAAACAGTCCCGAGGCAGGAGTCTGGTAAAAGGTGGGCTGACAGGGCCCAACAAGAAGAACGCCCCCCTCCCCCGCTTTGGCAGACCAAGAAAAAAGGAGGCGCGCTAGGACGTCATGGTTGACCAAAGCTTAGAGTATGACTGAGGTCCCAAAGGTGTTATAGACTCGTTCCAACCAAAGCAGTCTCATCGACCGGGTCCTCAAGGAGCAGCTCTGTGGTATCCCTTCCTGCCTAACGTTTGGGGGAAGAACCCTTTGTCGCCCTATATAAGGAGTCCATCTTCTACCTTAGGACAGGTCGATCCCCAGCGATCTAAACCCTAGATTTGTATCGACCATTGTACCCTCATGAAGCAATCGAGCAATACAACAAAGCAGGAGTACGGGCTTTACCTCCTCACCAGGGTCCCGAACCTAGGTAAAAAACCCCGTGTCACCTCTCTTATATGTGCTTGCTCTGCCGTTGCCACCGTTGCTGAGGCTCCTTGAAACTACGTGGTCAGCCCCCTCTCGAACCAAGGGATCATTTGACCCTAGTTTACTTTGCCGGACAAATCTCTAACATGATGGTTGTCATCCGATAAATTTCATCTATCAATGGCACCTGAAGGATAATCACGACTAAATTCTTTGTTTAGTCTATCACTTGAACATCGCACGCATGCCCTACACCCTTTCGCCAATCTCCGGCCCGCACCCAACACGTCGTCAAGGGCCCCACTCCCGCCACTAACCTAGTGCCCTTCTCTCCTTATCTCGTCCGCGATTCACTCCCCCTCCCTCGTCCCTCGTGCAACCGCCGCCACCACGGGAACTGACCTCCCGATTCTCCACTCACCACACGTCCCACGGCCTCCCTCTCTTCGTGCAGCATCCGCCACCTCCACGTCCCTGCCTCCTGCCAGCACTCCTCCGGCGCATCCCTTCTTCTCGCGAGCGCGCGCTTCCGCCGCCGCCCGCTACCTCCCTCAACATCCAAAGCCCGTCTCTCCACCGCCCTTCGCTGCGCCGGCCTCGCATGCCCTTCCCGGCCTCCTCCCTCCGTGCGCCCGCCGAGCTCGCCGTCCTCCACCGTCCTCACCTGCAGCCGCGTCGTCGGGCCTGCCTCGCCTATTGCATGCAACGATGGCTGCTGCCGCCTTCCCTGGCCACCGTCGCGCCAGCCCCACGCCTCCTCGTTGTCCTCCCCACCTCTGCAAGTCGCCGCGATGGCCGCTCCCCTTGTATTTTCACTCTGTGTTTGAGCAAGCCTTTTCCCTTGCATCAGAGGCCACTCTGCTCCATAAGCCATGTTTTTTTGTGACTTGTGCTCGCCTCAGTGAATCGGTACAAAGAAGTGAAGTGGTGTTGGAGTGTGGTGCTTTGTTCATGTTGACGCCAATGTGTTGTGGGGTTGAGCGATGTTGATGTGACGATGATTCTACAAAATGGACATCCTGCCTAGAACCCTCTCGTTGAACAAGAGCTACAAGTCGTACAAGTACCCGAGAAGCCACCCGAACTTCCGATGCCAATTCCATGTTTGTCATCCACAACCGAAGCCTCGGACCCCCCCCCCCCCCCCCGCGCGGGACAACAAGATATCCAACTCGGGACACCAAGAGGTTCGACATGGATTCAAATTACTTCGGCTTGGACACGCAAGATCTCTTCTCGGACCCGAAGACTGAATCCCGTCGAACCCCGAGACCACGGAGCCTAACCCACCAATGTGTGACCTTTCTCAGTGCCCCTATTTTATAAATGATATATCTTGTTACACAAAAATTATTCATGCTTCAACAAAAATCATTCATGCTTGCATCTCATTATGTGGTTTGGGGGAATTACGTCGATTCACTTAAATTAGATATGGAAACCAAAGGAGGGATTTTCTAGCCATATATTGGCCCGTTCAAATTTGTGTAGCAAACCGATGCCATGTTTTGCCTTATTAAGACAAAAATTAAAATGTGGGGTATCTAAGCAACATAAACCTATTAATTAATTATTGGGACCACGGTTCCGCTTAATATGGCCTTGTTGCATTGCACCTTTGTCATGTCATGCATCATGCCCGATTTTCTGTCGTAGTATTTAATAGTGCTTCTGGTGTTTTCTCTAATGCTTTGCTTCTTCACCGATAAGGCCGATAAGTTGATGCGAGTGTCGACCCGATCTTCGGATGAACCTTCAGCAGTGTTTCCTAGCGAGAAGTCTCCCCCTTTCTACCTATTTTACATTTATAGTCTTTACTTCCTCCAGTTAATCAATTGCTATCTGTGTTGCAATGCTTTAGATTCTATACCCCTTTATATATCCCTGCAACATTTATATTGCCTTGGAAACCTCCTATTGCCTATTGTTTGGGTAGACACTCGGCCTTGCGAGTCATAGTTGCTTGATCAGGTGCTGCTTTGCAACATTGATGTTCCACCGTTGTTGGGTGGTTGGCACATGCTTAATGGTGGAGATGATCATGGCTTTAATTACCGTTTAATAACTAATATTGAAATTAGGTAAATAATGTAGAGGAACCGATGGGAAATAGACAATATTTGGTAGCCGAGTTCTTGACACCTATTCCGAGATCGACCGCACTAACCATAGGTGGGGTGTGTGGGCACCCCCATCGATTTAGTACCTGAGTTCGAAGTACTATACTTGGGGCCACAAACTAGTTTGGGGCTTAATTACTATCATGTACTTATGCCATGCTTTACTGCTTTATTTACTATTGGGTGTGGAGTGTCTTTACTGTTTAGGAACCCCGTGCCACGTTTTCGTTGTATCGACAAGCCTAGTCACACTTTCGGGTTCCTAGTCGTTTACAGCCGTCGCCACACAACTTGGGTCCGTCACGGAGCCGGCTGACTTCGTTGAGGGTAGCTTAGTGGATTGGCCCCCATGTGCTTGTTTTGGGTCTAGGAAACGTCGTGTCTAAAACCCTGTCGACATACCGTTGGGTGTATGTTTTATGATCTTGTACCCACCTTATCTTACAACAAGGGTGTAGGTGCGTGTGAAAACTTTGGTGCACCCCTATAGGTTAAATCTTTTTGAAAAGTCGTGTCCGCGGTTATGGACGACTTGGAGCACAGTTCTCGATCATAGACAACTATAACTAAAGTTTACTGTTATAATTTGACTTGTACCTAATATGACTAGTAATTTGGATAATCACCACGGATAGAATGAATAAAACTGCCAACCGTGTGAGTTTCCTTGGCAGGACTTCCTTGTTTGGTCTTGAGGGGCAAATACCAGGATGGATATGTTTGGTGGTAGTATAGGTTGGTTCGGAATAGGTCCTTCTTATCCCTCTCTAATAGCCGACAGTTGTATCGAGTCTCTATAGGTTGTTTAGTGCATGCTTCGCTGTCGCTTCGGTCCACCATACATATGTAGGTGAGAGCCGCCGAATACTAAGACTTGCCATGCACTGGCCTCAATACTAACCGCTCTCTTTTTCCTTTGCCCTTTGCCCTTTGCTAGCACCCGTTTTGTTTAGCTGGTTTGAGATCGATGTCGTTAGCAGGGTTACCCTTCCGGCTTGGCATGGCCAGGGTTATGTACGTCATTGGTTATTCTTCAGGGCTCTTAGCCCCATTTGCATCTTGTCCATAGTCGGATAGTGTATCGTTTTTAAGGTGATTTGGATCTTTTTACTATATATCTGTATTCTTGACTAATGGAGTTGCGTTGTTTATATTTGTTCTGTGGGTTCCATCGAGGACTATTGTGTAATGATATTATTTTTTTCCATCCACACGATAGTGCCTAGTGACGAGTTTCAATCTCGTCAATGCCTATTGTTATGAGCTTGGGTTTTGGAGAAGATGGGGGTACTGGAGATCGTGGAACGGTTAACACACAAGCAACCAGGGACACGAGATTTACCCAGGTTCAGGCCCCCGGAGGGAAAACCCTACTCCTGCTTGTCTACTCTTTATTACGACGGAACCGAAAAGTACATGGGTGCACAGATGTAATCTGGCGTGGAGGTGTGTATGCGGTGAGCAGTTGCCCTCCTCATCGTGTCGTCCTAGACTTTATATAGAGATAGGCAGGTCTCGGGCACAAATCGGGTCGGTTACAAGTTAGGTTTTGCCCCTTTGAATATTCTATCTACTCTAGTCTTGCTCTCTAAGGATCCGAAGACGCCATGGGCTTGGGCCACCCGAAAATCTCCATAGGACGCGTATATTCTTGTGGGCCTTCCTTGGGCTTGACCAGGTATGCTAATATTGTGTACCCATAGGGTATAACCATGTAAGTAGCCGCCGAGTGTTCAGTCGAATCATAGATTCAGCTGAGGACTCTTCAATCATTCGGGTGCAGCTGTTTCTGTTCATAAGAGAAAGAATGATTTTAGTTCGTAGGGATTGTTGATGCGCGTGCCTGACTCTCCTGGCGGATCATGGTCAGTTAACAGTCTTAGGACAAAACAACATGATCTTCTTCAGACTCGAGTCCCTAGACTCGTAATTCGACTCGGGCCGTTAAGGTCTTACAGGAGTCGAATCCCAGTAGTTTTCGAGTGATGTACCCAATGCATCCGTCAGGATTTTCATCGTTCCTGTTGACATGGTTTTTTACTGGCAGAGCGTGGTCAGGTGCGTTACCAGGCCATCAGATGATATATGTCGGTCTTATCTTTGTGTCGTAGACAAAGCATCCAAAATGTTATCATCGCGGAGGTGTTTCGGGTGGCCAAGGAGCATGCTTCTCACTTAGCGTTGGTTGGGGCAAGTTGCCAGAAAGTTTTTGCATTTTGATCTGAAGGATCGCAGTCGAAGAATTCATATGGTGCACAACCAGCGCTCCCTATGGGAGTAGCCCCCGAGTGTCTGTTCGAGTCGTAGACTCAAGCAGAGACTTTAGTTCAGGTAGTTGAGCTTCAGGTCCGTAGGACACAATTTTTTCGGATGCTTGATCAATCTTCCCTATGGGAGTAGCCCCTGAGTCCTTAGTGGAGTCGTAGACTCAACGTAGGACTCGAAGAATCAATAGTGGTGTAGTACCTTAATCATGCCTCAGGTGCGCGACCAGCGCTCCTGATAGGAGTAGCCCCCGAGTAGTTGCTCGAATCGTAGATTCAAGTGGGTACTTTTAGTTATCAGCCGAGGATTTCTAACCGTTGCTAGCATGGTTTTGATGACGTTAGTGCTGACGATCGGTGACCTCAACCGTCTGCGGTGCCATAGGTGACATGACTGTACGAACGTGGGTCCCACTTTCTGACTTGGAGTTGACTGGTCGTGCGCGACATGGCGAGAATTACATCGTATCCTCGGTTTCCATGCATAGTGGATGGTGTGCAGGCGACGGTTCGCTACTGTGTTGACACGTGGACGGTTGGATCTGACCCTAGCATTAGGGCTTCTGGATGAATGGTTCCTGTTCGTCGTCTTCATCCTTATAACCATGGGGAAAACACTGGTTTGTTTTGACCCTTCGCCATTTGCTTTCACTGCTTCCACTTTCACTGCTTCCACTTTCACGAGCTTTCTGCTCGCGTGCTGGACGTTCTCCGGTCCTTTCCGTCCTCGTTCCTGCGCTCACACCGCCGCTATCGATGCTCCACGATGGTGAAGTCGAAGAAGGACTCCGCAGGAGCAGGCTCGAGTGCTACTGCCGGCGGCAAGAAGGTTGCTGCCCCGGCGCACAACACTGATGGCAAGTGGAGGCGCTCTGACGTGCGCGACACCAATCTGCACAAGCTGCGCGATGCGGGGTTAATCCTGCAAAATAAGAAGGATGTCAAGATTCTCGACGATGAGGTAATCCCTCGCCCACCCGCGGGTTTTCGGGTGATCTTTGTTGCCTTCATTCTTCGTGATTTATCTCTCCCTGCCCACAAATTCCTTCGTGGGATCCTTTTTCTCTATGGGATTCAGATTCATCATCTATCTCCCAATTCCCTTCTTAACATTGTATGTTTCATCACGCTTTGCGAGTGCTGGCTCGGCATCGAGCCGCACTTTGGTCTCTTCCGGAAACTCTATTCCGTGAAGAGGCAATCCGGCTCTGACGGAGTCTATCCGCTCGGCGGCTGCATCATTTCTCTTCGTCCCTTTGTCCAGTTTTTCTCCCTCTCTGTTTGCGAGTCCGTTCAGTATTGGCATTGCAAGTGGTTTTACATCCGTGATGTCAATATGGACGGTCGATAATTTGGTCTTGCCCCCTTTGACTCCGAGCACAAGATCGTCCGGAAGAGATCGTGGAAGAACCACATGTTTGAGGGCGAAGTGGCAGAGGTGGAGATTCTCTACTAGCTAGTGGAGGCTCTCCAACTAGTGCCAGGCAAGGACGTCAATAGAGTCGACATCATCCGAACCTTCTTGAAGCGTCGGGTGCAGCCGCTTCAATCTAGGGCGCACCCGATGTTTCTCTACGCCGGCCCTAGTGATCCCACTAGAGTGTCATCCGAATAATTATCTTCGGGTGATCTTGATAGGGCCCTCCGTCCTCTGCTGAAGTACAAGGCTGGTGAGGACCTGCCATGGGCGTGCTGACCCCCCTCTTAGCGCCAGTAAAGGGGCCTCGAAGGTGAAGATTGTTCGTGCGCGTTGCGCTTTGTTGTGTGTTTTTGCTTGTGGTAGTTTCTCATGTCTTTGCTATCTTTGCTTGCAGTGCCTCCAGTTTACGGGGTCCATGCCCCCTCTGCCTGAGAAATATGGGGAGGCGCCAGATAATGATGAGGTAGACTCCGAGTCTGAGCTGCCGCCAGCGCAGTCACCCACTCACAAAGCCCCCGAGGCGAGCAAGGGGCAGACTCGAAAGCGGGCGCGGAGCTCGAGCCGATCTTCGGATGCCTCGACTCCGCCAACGCCTAGGGACCCATCCTTCCTCGTGCGCCACGGCGACGATGACGACGCTTCTTCCACGCTGTTCTCGGCTGTTCCTCTGCAAGAAGTGGCGCCGCAGCCGCCGGTGAAGAAGAAGAAGAAGGAGAAGGCGCCGCCCGTCTTCAATTTGAGTGACATTGACTCATAAGTGGGTTTTGGGTGCTTTCGCTTCGTTTTTGCGTCTGCATTTTTCTTCTTGCCGTGATGAATATTTTTCTTTGTAGCCACTCCTCGGAGGGTTCTCTTAGTGAGAGCTCCTAAGAGAACATAGGGGAGTCGAAGCCGACGGCCCCTCACTCTCAGATGGTGGCCAACTCTAGGGCCGATGCTCCAAACCCCTCTTCGCAGGAGGCTCAAGTGATCATCTCCCAAAACACTACACCTGGACCTTCAGAGTCTCCATCTGAGCATGTAAGTTGTTTTCCTCCTGCCCTGGGGGAACCCCGAGCCCTATTTTCGGATGACCTGCTGGTCTTGTTTTCGCTCTTGTGGGGCGTAACCCCCGAGCCTTTTTCCTGGTGCTTTCTTGATTGTTGGCTTTTGCTTCTTTTCGCAGTCCTTTGTGCGTGGCGCCAACCTTCTCATTCAGCAGCATCTGGCTTTGGAGGCCAGCATGCAGCAGCTTCGAGGTATGTGTTTGGTCCATACTTGTCCTATTTTTTGTGTCTGTTGATTGAGTAATGCTTGTGTTACTCACATGTGATCTTGTTGCTTTGCAGATGAAAAAAATGCGTCCCTTCGCCAGCTGGATGCTCTCAAAGAGAGCCTTGGGCGAGCGGAGAGGAAGACTGAAGATGCTGTGGAGGCGAAGGAGCGCCTGCAAAAGGAGTTAGCCGATGCTGCCAAGGCCAAGGATTGCTTGCAGCGGGAGGCTTCGGATCGCGAGGAGCAGCTCGCTAAGGTTGCGGCTGCGCACGAGAAGGAGGTGGCCGAGAAGCTGATGGCTGCTACCAAGGCTTTTTCCGGTAAGTGTCTTATATGAAAATTGGTCGTTTTTGGATTTTCGACTGCCCTTTCTTCGTGTCCTTATTCGACTCCTGCCTGTTCTTCCTTGCGCCAGATGCTTCGTGTATTGCGTTTGATCGTAGTGTCTTGGAGCATGGGAGCGCCCTAGAAGATGCCACCGTAGCGGTCGAAGATCGCTGCAGCACTGCTGCTGGTGTGAACCCACCGGGATCAGGGCTAAACAAATCCCAGACCTCCGTCTGACATAAGCTTAACCTTGAGCTCGAGAATATCCAGTGAAGAATCGGTAACACAACAGTGACCCTACAACACAAAAAATTATTACACCAAGCTCATAACTGAGCAGTGAGCCAAATTATTACAAGCAGAGGTCACTGACCACAAACATCATACAATGGAAGGGAAAATATGCCATTAAGTACAACAAACTTAACAAATGGCCTAAGAGGCCTGAAGCATAACGATGATGTCCCAGCCCATAGATTCCAGGCTGCCGGCCAAGAACCCCAAGCTACTCGTCGGTGTCGATGTAGTACCAAACTGATCTTCAGGGAACACTTACTCTGCCACTCATCGGTGTCGGTGTCGATGGCTGGTGGAGTTGTTTTGCATAAAGCCACTTTTGTTTATAAAACAAGAGGGAGAAGCTCGTCTAGTCAGAGTATTTTAAAATGGGATAAGAGAGCGACATATCCAAAATATTGATCATCGTCTTTTTATATCCACCAAGTTATCATCATCTGAACCCTATCTAGGATCACCCCCTCGTAACCATGAGGAAGCATCCTTAAGAACACGTTGGTCTGCCAAGTTTTACGATTAGGTTCATGTTCTCTATGATCATAGAATCTGGTCACCAAGCGTTCATAACCGTGAACATGGCTTTTTGAAAAGATTTAACCCTGCAGGGGTGTACAACTTTATCCACACGTAACAACCGACTCTTAATGCCAACGTTTGAGCCCTCTTCCTTGGAAGGCCGGAAGAGGGTGGTTGTCCACGACCTTTACCTTGCTTTCGCCGAGACCATGAGTCACGCAATAAGTATGGTTCCGCCGTAACGGGTCAAGTCCCGAAGCCGGTCCTTAAATATGTGAGGAGAGGTTGGTTTACCAGGGGCGCTATCAACCCCAAGCAACCCGGTCCATGCTTCCCTACCTGTTATGAATGCACCTCCTTCACCCGAAAAATCTTTCAAAAGGTTTTCTATGCATATGTTGAATGGAACGCCCGAACTATGTCACTCATGGAATCTACTAGGAAAGTTAATCAGGTGAGGGGTTCCCAAGCCCCATGTGGTTGTACGCTCATCTCGGTTCCAAAGGCAAGAACTCAGGTCCTAGTGGTGGCGATCATGGGACTATAAAAACCACATCCCACAGTGGCCTCCCATACAAGCCTTAGCATGTTTAATATCATATCACCTCTGATCTCATCGCATCATGTTCTCCTATCATACTAGATTCTCTGCATCTGATACATCATCTGGATGAACCAGCACTGACAACTATGCATGGCTAAGCAGACACAGATATATGCTCTAGGAGTGCACACAAGCCAAATCTAGTTACCCTAGAAGCAGTGGATCAGGTAATGCAACAAATAGGATACTCTATCTATCGATAAAATACCACAGTAGAATCGTATGCATCATGGCAGGAATTGAAATGCTTTCGAAATCATAGGATTATATCATGGTGGGGCTATGCTTGCCTTTTCCTGTTGATAACCAAAAAGTAGAGCTTCGGACATCTGGTACTTGACTTGGTTACACTTGGACAAGTATTATTCGTCAATCTTCGAACTTCGACGGTGTTCATCTCGGTCTTCGATCTTAATCTCGATATCATACTCTACCAGGAAGAACCAAACACCAGAAAGAGAGGGAAACAATCAACACATGGCATCGATGCAATGTTCAAGCAAGAATGATGATATGACAAGTTGAATTGTATTGAAAAGTAACCCTAAGGCATGCTTGGCAGTTTAATCGGGGTTCCGAGGGGTATAGACCCTAACTCGGGGAAACTCCAGATGTATATGAGGGGTTTGGTTTTGTTCTCTGAATAAACTTTTCATGAAAGTTGTTGAACAATTCATGATTATAGCTCTATTAGATAGTTCTCATTTTTCTGAACATTTTGATATATTATACATATTTTTCTAAGTTAATATGAATTACTTATTGAATTTACAAGTTTATATCAATTTCTGGAATTACTTAAATCATTTTTAATTGAATTACTGTGTCAGCATGACACAAGGCTGAAATCACTAGGTCCACTGGGTAGTTTCTCACCGGGACTAGCTCTAGCCACTGCCGCTGACTTGCGGGCCAGGCGCCACGTAGGATGCCACACGGGCAAAGTTGGATCTACCGGGGTTGACTGGGGGCTGACCCGCGTGGTGACGCGTGGGTGATGTCACGGTGACGTCACCGACGGCGGTGAGATGCAGAACAACGACGGGGACGATGATTAGGCATGCGCGCACGAGCAGGGTTGGGTCCACTGGAACCAGCGAAGCAAGGCGAGCAATATAGAGGCTGCGCCGCCCGAAATTGGTCACCGGAGGCAGTAGCACGGCGAGGAGCAGCGGCAGACGGGGGCGAACTACGATGCCAGGACAAATCAGTGAGGGAGGGGACCAGTGGGGTGGTCCAGGAGGACCGAGAGCTTACGGTAGACACGTCGGGAGGGTCATCGAGGACGGAGGAGGCCGGGGTCGAGCGAATAGACGGTGGGGAGTGGCTGCCCGAGTTGGGGATGCCGAAGACGGGAAGCCCGATTTGGGGCGCCCGCAGCCGATTCCATTGGCAAGGAGGTTCAGGGCGACGAGACGAACACACAAGCATCATCGGAGGAGCTCAGGGGAGGCCGGAAACGGCGGCGGTCGTTGGCACCTGGCGACGCTAGGGTTTCGGTAACGAGGAGAACACACGAGAGGGAGGTTGGGGAAGAGAGAGAAAATAGATAAGGCCTAGGCCAGGGTGTCGTGGTGCTCTTCTCCTCTCCAGGAGCTCGACGGACGGCGGCGAGGAAGCGGCAAAGATCGACGGCGACGCTGGCGACACCGAGCTGTGCGCCTGGGAGGAGGGAGACGACGAGGAGAGGGAGTGAAGGGGTATGGGCCGGAGTGGGCCGCGCTTGGGCTGCGGAGGAGCGTGCTGAGCGGCAAGAATGCAAGGGAAGAAATGGGCTGCGGCCTGAGACGGTTCTGGCTGCAGTTTTTTTAGAAAAACCTGTTTCCTTTCTGATTTAGGTTTCCTCTTTTTATTTTCATTTCATATCTGTTTTAAGCATTCAAAAATACCAGAGAGGTTTTGTGAAATATATAAAGTAATCAAGAGCCCTAATATTCAATTTGGCTCCATTATTTTTGTCATTTCAAAATTCAAAACTATTTTGAATTGCTTTCAAAGAGAGAGGGAAAATCTAGGGTTGAGGTTGCATTATTTCTCTTTGCATGCATTTTTAAGAGATGATGCTTATGAATGCACAAACAAACCCTAAATAGTAATTAGCTAAAACTGGGGTGTTACAACTCTATCCCCCTTACGAGAATCTCGACCCGAGATTCCAAGGGTAGGAAGAGAGACAGATAGAAAGAAACAGGGTCACTCTAAATATAACAGGGAAACACACGAAACAACACACATAGTATCTCATGGTCAACTCATGAATGGAGCATTCAAAAACAACTTTGAGATGATAGCATGAAACACGTCAAGGTAGCGGAGGAAACAAGAGGAGATGGTTTCAAATGTTAGATAGATGGTCTTAATAAGGATTGAGACCATGGAACTTACAGAAGATATTAAGCTCTAAAAAGGAAAGCTTCCAATAGAAAGATCATGAGCACAGACTTCGATATGAACCTCTACTAAATGACTTAAGTAGAGATTTTAGGTTCAAAGATATGGATCAACAAAACCAAGCTGTTGAACTACTTTTGAAATAGAAGGATTGCTCTTTCATCCAACAGAAGGCTTAAGACAGAAAGGTGTTTTGGTGGAGAGGACTCATAAGAGTCACAAAGAAACATGTAATCAAGAGGAACTACAGATTACCAAAATCATAGCCACTCTTAAAACATGGTTGAGAAAACGAAGGGAACTCTTTATTCATCTAAGAGTATCAAAATCTTTGACAAAGATCATGATATCACTTTGCACCACTAAGATGAATTGTTAAGAAGTGTAGCACCCCGGGTAAAACCACTACTAGAAAATCGCTATTGTTTTTATTATGTGCATCATCATGTCATCAGCATGCATCTAATTGACTAAAACTATTTTGCTAAAAGACCTACTTTGTTTTCCATATTAATATTCTCCCCTATTTGTTCAAACCAAAACCATCGGTCCAGCTGGATCCTTTATTTGTCTAAAACTGTTTACAAAAGTTTATTTTAAAACAAAATAAATAACAAAACTATTTTTTGGGGGAGGTAGTCCAGCCGTCTGGCCCAAAAGCCCAACCGGCCAGACCACCTACTACCCAAACCAAACCCTAGAACTACCCTACCTAATCCCTCCCCACTCCCTCACCCCGCCGCCACACTCCCTCTCTCCACCCACCAGACCCAGCACTCACCTGGTCAACCCACCACCCGACCTAACATCGATCACGCACCCTGGCCGTACCTCGAGCCCACCCGCGACCCCTGGCCCACTTGGCCGCGATACCCACCCCGCACGCGACCGAACCGCCCAGGTCGCCCACCCTCTCCCCTCGCAATGTCTCTCCCCCCTCCAATCCCGCCACCGCCAGCAGTGCCGCTCACCCCACGCGTCTCCCTTTTCCCCCTCTCGGTCGCCGCGAGGAACTGCCTCGTCTCCTTCTGCGACCCGAGGCCGCCCGCCACCATCCTCCTATCCTTTCCGGCCGCGGCCAGAGCTGTCGGGGTCTCCCTGCCGTCAGGCCACAACCGTTGCAGCCTCCTCGGGCTCCTGCATGCGACCTCTCCTCCGTCGGCCGCCTCTCGGCTACCCGCCCCCTGCCTCGCCTGGGGCCCGCCACCGTCACCTGGCGCCACCCTCTCTGCCTCCTAGGCGTCGTCCTCCGGCCGCCTCCGATGACCTCGCGGGCGCACCACCGCGTGCTTCCCTCGTCATTCGCTAGCTGCCCCTCGCCATGTCGTCGGCCCACCTGCGCCCTTTCGGCCTCCTACGCACCGGCCGCTAGCGCCGAGCTGCACGTCCACCTCCTATTTGTTGTTTGTGCCTGTACGTGCTTGTGCACTGCTGTTGTTCCAGCCCGAAGTTGACCGTGCTCCTGTTTGGGGCCATCTACAAGATCTTCAGAGTATACATGTTCGCCGAATTTTGCCTCCCCTTGGTCCATGATCATCAATTACATTTTCACCTTGTCGAGCACTCGTACACCGGCGCTCATGAGTTCGAAGAATGTACATGGCGCCACTTGAAGACCCCGACGTCTAGCCCCAAGTTCGCCACCAATGAACAAGATGGGACCCCAAGATCTTCTTCACGGACGCCAAGACCTCCTATTCGGATCCGAAGACCGATCCCTCGACCCGCAAAAACCCAAGACCTCGGATCCGAGCCCCTCCATGTGTGACCCCTATCCGAGACCCCTATTTTATAAACATCATCTATATAAATTGTTGCATATTAAATTTTTCATACTTGCATACATATTATGGGTATTTCGATGATTCACCTAAATTAAATATGGAGGGCATATGCGGGCGAATCTAGTCTAATATTGGCCCCATTTAAATTTGTGTAGCGAACCGATGCCATATTTTGACTTGTTAAGACAACATTTAAATTGTGGGGTAGCTAAACAACTTGAACCACTTAAAATATTTGTCGGGACCCCGGTTCCATTAATATGGCCTAATTGTGTTGCATGTTTGCCATGTCATACATCATACATGCATCATGCTCGATCTTCCGCCGAAGTATTAAATAGTGCATCCATTGTTTCTTCTAGTGTTTTTCTTCTTCACGGATTAGGCCGATGAGTTGATGCGAGTGTCGACCCGATCTTCGGATGAACCTTCGGCAATGTTTTTCAGGCGAGAATTCTCCCCCTTTCTACCTATTTTACATTTATAGTCTTTATTTCCTCCTGTTGATATGTGTTGCGATGCTCTAGTTTTCGTACCCGTGATATCCCTTGCAGCCCTTATATTGCCATGGACACATCCTATTACATGTTGTTTGGTAGATAGTCGGACTTGCGAGTCGTAGTTGCTTGTGTAGGTGATGTGTCGCGTCATCGATCTTCCACAGTTTTTGGAGTAATGTCGCATGTTTAATGTTGGAGATGATCATGGCTTTAATTACCGTTTAACAACTAAAATTGAAGTAGATAAATAATGCAGAGGCACGGGTGGGCAATAGATGTTATTTGGTTTTTAACCGTCCACTCGTGTCCCGTAAGACCCTGAGTACTTGATACCTATTCTTTGAATATTCGCACTATCCGCATGTGGGACCATGAATCCCCCTAACCCTAGCTTGAGTCATATTTAATTCCTTGGGGCCACAAGTAGTTTGGGGCTTTATTACTATCCTGTACTTATGCCATGCTTTACTGCTTTATTTACGATTGCGCGTGGAGCGCCTGTACTGTTTAGGAATAAATGTGGAATGTTTTTGCAGTATCGATAAGCCTAGTCACACTTTCAGGTTCCCAGTCGTTTACAGCCATTGGCACAAACCTCTGGGTCCGTCTCGGAGCCAGCCAACTTCGTCTCCAGTAGCTTGGCGGGGTGGCCCCCTGAAATCAAATATGAATCTTGTGAATGTTTTGTCGTGATGCCTCGTTGGGTTTTTATTTGGTTTTTCTCGAGGTTGATCGTGCATGTGTTGCTATTTGTGCCCCCCGGCAGGGTAAAACTTTCTGAAAGCCATGTCCGCGGTTATGGACGACTTGGAGCATAGTATCTTGATCATAGACAACTATAACTAAAGTAGTGCTATAAATTTGACTTTATAATGACTAGTAATCAGCTTCACTATAATGGAATGGCTAAATAAAAGTGCCAACAATTGCTGGTTTGGGTTGTCACCTGTTACCATTATATCTGACTAGTAAGTATGGCAACTACAACGGAATGGCTAAATAAAAGTAGCAACAACTGCTGGTTTTGGGATGCCTCATGCTATATGTATCTGACTTGTAAGTATTGCAACTATAACGGAATGGTTAACTAAAACTGCCCTCTGTTTATAATATTAGGGTGACTCATGCTATCTATATCTGACTAGTAATTGCCGCAACTATAATGGAATGAATAAAACTGCCAACTGTGTGAGTTCCTCGGTTGACTTCCTCGTTTGGTCTCGACGGGGAAATACCAGGATGGGTATGCTTGGTGATAGTCAGGTTGGACTCGAATAGGTCTTTCTTATCCCTATCTGATAGCCGCCAGTTGTATTGAGTATCTATAGGTTGTTTAGTGCATGCTGTGCTGCCGCTTCAGTCCACCATACCTATGTAGGCGAGGACCGCCGAATTCTAGTCTCGCCGTGTACTGGCCTCAGTACTGACCGCTCTCTTTATCCTTTGCCCTTTGTCGGCACCCCTTTTGTTTAAGAAGGTTTTGAGATCGACGTTGTTAGCAGGGTTACCCTTCAGGCTTGGCCTGGGCAGGGTTATGGACGCCATTGGTTATTCTTTAGGGCTCTTAGCTCAAATTGCATCTTGTCCATACTAGGACGTTGTATCGTTTTAAAGGTGATTTGGATCTTTGTATTGTATATCTGTATTCTTGACTCTTTGAGTCATTGTTGTATATATCTGTTCTGTGGGTTCCATCGTGGACTATTGTGTAATGGCATTACTTCGTTTTCCACCCGCACGAAAGTGCCTGGTGAGCACCTTTGAATCGTTTTTATGCGGGTTTGGCGGGGATCGCTGAGAGTTGCATAGGGCCGATTCCGAGGGTGTTACAAGAAGATTCCTAATTACACGGGAAGAAAGAAACATCATTCTCAGACTTCAATTATTTGGCACAACAAGATGCTTTCCAACATAAAAGGTCTGGAGGATCAACCGAGAAACATTTAGCAACACTACTTTAAATGTTCTCGATGATCAACAAAACAAACATCAGATAATGGTCGGACTTCGGATACAAAGGAAACCATAAGAAAAACTCCTATATTATATTATAGAAGAAGCCTCATGAGGAGTGGTTGTTATTGCTAATTCAAAGGAATATGGCAAAAGTCTTTCCGGCTAAGTGTGTCAACCATTACATCAACCTTGCTAGAATTACAAAGAAACCTATGTCATAACCTTGAGAAACACCAACCATCTTATCTGCTTGAGATTCATATTTGGTTAGGTGGAATGATACTTCAGACTCAGCATGTCCGAATAGAAAGATTGCAACATGTACCACAAAGATAAAGTTACTAGATTCTCAAGATTTGGACTACAGTGTTAAGCTCTAAAAGATGACCTAGATTGCTAGACCCATGTATTTAGAAACTTGTCGAAAGACAATTGCACACACATAAAGTACTAACAATAAAACACACATGTATCCTTAAGGAAAGAGGGATAACTCTTCTCGAATCCACGGCGACATATTTCAACAATTGCACATGAATCGGAGAAGGTTACTTCTAACATCCATAATGCATACTTCAAGATGATACGGATACGGTTCTCGAAAATTTCCAACATTTATGCCAAAGGTTCCATATGAATCCAATTTAACATGGAGAATATAAGGATATTGTCGATGGGCTCAACAAAAAACTTATCAACAGAATCCATTAAGATGGACTCATATGTTGCGTGAACAAGGCAAGAATACTGGTCAGATCAAAGGACATGAGGATGTACTCGAGTGAAACATCACAATAAGAAACATCATCAAGATAATCCCTGGAACTGAGTTTGATTTGACGATAACCCAAATCAAATCAAAAGAGGGGAAGATAACATATCCATGAAAGAGATAATATCTTTCTTCAGCACGGTCAAAACCAGACATCCCTTTATGAGGGGACTGAGTCGATTTTAACTTTGGTCTTACAACTCTCCAAGTTGTTGTTTAATATCAACCAACTAGTTTAGGGGTATCTAGTATGAATCCTTGGAGAAAAGAGCAGTTCAAAGAACTTGCTTGCTCAAGAACTTGACAACACGTTCATGTGGCAACATGGCGATACTTCTAGTATACATCTATAATATCATGAACCACCGATATGTCACTTAGTTCAAGAGGAAACTTGCTTTATAAGGCAAGAAGACATAATCTTAGAGCTTCAACACAATCCTGACTCTTTGACTGAGAAGAGTGCACCAGAATAGCGGACTTGGTAGCACAATCATCCTTTGATTGGTGATAGGATTAACCAATCACGCTAAGGATGACACAAATATCCTTAGAGATCAAAACAATATTAGTTGCTAATAATCTTAGATAGCCACATTATTACGCACACGCATCATTCACGAGCGCGAAAGATCGAGTAAGAGTGGGTAATTAGGTGTAAGAGCATCACTTCATTAAGGTGTCATGAAACTCAGCACGACCTCTTAGTATAAATGAGTGTGATACTTTAAGATAGAACAGACAAAAGACAATCAATGCCTCTTAATCTGCGGATTACAACACTTTGATTTGGTCCTAGATATGACGAGGTACTGGAGTTTGTTTCTCCTAGACATCCCGAAATGGTTTGTCTTGATGGACCACAAGAGTATCTTGCATCAGAAGACACCAATGCATGTTTACTACTTGGCTACCAACTGGTAGACGAGGGTTGGAAAACAACAAGGGGAAGGAAGAACATACTCAGGATAGAATCCCGAGATGTGGATGCATAGTCAACAATCTTCCGAAAACCAATACAGAGAAGGGGTAAGGTGTGGCAGAGTCATGAGTATAGATGTGAGACTCTTGATGAGTACTCTTGTCGTGATCTATTTGGTTCCATTAAAGAACATCTGCCATAGCATGTGGTAGAGGAAGTCCTTAACTATAACAATTAATTCACGATAATAACCGCAAGCTTGAAGGCTAGAATTGTAGTACCAGCCATCCCGAGGTAATGCATGGACATTAACGACAGAGGTCAAAGGAATGGATCTTGGGTTAAAGTTCAGCGTCATGTACAAGATTCACAACACCAGAATCCAGCACAATCAGGGATCTTTAGTTCAAGTCCAATGGTTAAAACCCGAGAAAGGAGTAACTACTACTTGAGTGACATATCGTACACTTCAAGATAGTAATAACAAGGTAGCTTCCAAGAGAAGAAACGACTTCTGAAGTACCCAACAAATAGAAAGGAGGCATACGAGACGAAAGGAAACCTCGAAACCTAGAACAGAACAATGTGGAGCCAACAATGTAATATTGTGGTTCCAAAAGATAGAGAGATCATGATGGAAAGGAATCTCTCAGATGAACAAGATCAAAGGAAACCAGGAGTTCACAACACACACAACTCTAGAGAACTCAACACTAGGTCAACTGACTTAGAAACGACATGCCTAGAAGGCACCTAAGCTTTGAAAGACTAGAAGAGATATCAAAAAAATTTCCAAATCAACACCAGGTAAGATAACCCAGAGTTAGAGCGAAACTGGATAAGGAGTAAAAGAAGCATACTATATTTTTCACAAATACTTTTAAAATAGTTTTCACAAGCACTAGACTCGAAATCGATCAATAGCAAGGTTTTCCTACGGTCGGTACTGCTCTGATACCAAAACCTGTGACACCCCCGGGATCAGGGCTAAACAAATCCAAGACCTCCGTCTGACATAAGCTTAACCTTGAGATCGATAATATCAAGTGAAGAATCGGTAACACAATAGTGACCCTACGAGACAAAAATTTATTACACCAAGCTCATAACTAAGTAGAGAACCAAATTATTACAAGCAGAGGTCACTGACCACAAATATCAAACAACGGAAGGAAAAATATGCCATTAATTATACAAACTTAATAAATGGCCTAAGAGGCTTGAAGCATAACGATGATGTCCCAACCCATAGATTCCAGGCTGCTGGCCGGGAACCCCAAGCTACTCGTCAGTGTCGATGTAGTACCAAACTGATCTTCAGGGAACACTTACTCTGCCAAAAGTATCAAGAAAGCAAGGGTGAGTACAGTGTGTACTCCACAAGACTTATGGCTGGTGGAGTTGTTTTGCATAATGCCACTTTTGTTTATAAAACAAGAGGGAGAAGGACGTCTAGTAAGAGTATTTTAAAAGGGGATAAGAGAGCGACATCTCCGAAATATTGATCATCGTCTTTTTATATCCACCAAGTCATCATCATATGAACCCTATCTAGGATCACCCCCCTCGTACCCATGAGCAAGCATCCTTAAGCACACGTTGATCTCCCAAGTTTTAGGATTAGGTTCATGGTCTCTATGATCTCAGAATCTGGTCACCAAGCGTTCATAACCGTGAACATGGCTTTTCGAAAAGATTTAACCCTGCAGGGGTGTACATCTTTACCCACACGTACCAACCGACTCTTAATGCCAACGTCTTAGCCCTCTTCATTGGAAGGCCGACAGAGGGTGGTTGGCCACGACCTTTACCTTGCTTTTGCCGAGCCCATGACTCACGCAATAAGGATGGTTCCGCCGTAACGGGTCAAGCCCCGAAGCCGGTCCTTAAAGATGTGAGGCGAGGTTGGTTTACCAGGGGCGCTATCAACCTGTCGGGGGGACAACCCCCTGGTGGGGAAAGCCAAGCACAAGTAGGCCGGCTCCAGAACAAGCAGGCCGACTGGCCTTCAAGAAGGACAACTCCAGCTAACGGGCAAACACACCCGGCTGGGCTTATAACCTTCCCGGCTGGCCCGTCTAGCCGGTGGCATCCGGCCAGGTGGCCGCTTCCACCCGGCTCACCTCGGATTCGATGGACAGCACGTAAGGGCTGACGCTCCATGCATGGTACGCCTCTAGCTCTCCCTCGTCATCGGGCAAGCTGGCATGCCGTCATGGCCAGCGCTACGCGACGAGTATAAAGCAATGTGGTCGGCTGGACTGGCGAAAGCAGTCAGGGTGACCGTTAAAGCAAGGGTGATGCCCCAAAGGAAGCCCGGGTGACTGCTAAAGAAGAGGATGATGATAAAGGAAGGGCGGACCGGGTCTAGGCCCACCGACTTGGCCCCGTAGCCGGCCCTATCCTATAAGCCCATATCCAAATAGTAAACCCTAGGACCTGATCTGTAATCTTCCCCCTAGACAAGTATATAAGGGAGGGCAGAGCTAGGGTTCTAGGTAGGCAACAATAGAAGGATAGAAGTGTTAGCATCTAGTTCCCATCTTCGTCTAGCTCTCGATAGTTCCTAAGGAAACAGCTCTAGGAGCATCTGTACTCGGCATCAGCTCCCTCATATAGTTCATCTTGCAGGAATAGGGGTGTTACCTAGCCGAGAGGGCCCCGAACCTAGGTACGTCGCTGTGTTTGTAGTTCACCATGCCCAACCCGTTGTGTTAGCCACCGAATGCATCCGAGTGTCCCTTCTTTTTCCATCTCCGATGGCACTGCCGTGTTTCACACCACGACAGTTGGCGCCCACCATGGGGCACAACGTTTCGGCTAGGATCATCTTCCGCACGGGACTTCCGCTCGTCGCCGGCGCACGCGTGGTCTCTGGCCTTGTTCTCACGCTCGGTGCCTTCGACTGCGTCATCGACAATGCCGTGTGCTTCTCCTGGAACACCTTCCCCGCCAACGGCCAATCCTACATTTTGGAGACGTCCGTGTTTACGTCGCCACTGTCGTTGAGGCTTTCCCCAACGTGGTCTCCCCCGTCCTCGACGTGCCCCTCACCTGCGGCCCAGCAGCAGTAAGTGGTTGCGTCGAAGTCATGGTGGTAAACGCTAAAAACCACCGACCATCTCAAGAACATCGGGCGGGAGGAGAGAACTCCGTGCATGAGCAGTAGCAAGACCTGCTCACCGCCTCCATCCAGCACTTACGTGCTCCGGTCATCATAAAGACAGACCCTGCGACTGCCGCGGCCGCGCTCGAAGCTACACGCCAAAAACTCCTGGAGGAAGCCACCAAGGTCGCGGCTAACCAGCATCGGCTGAACGCCACTATGCACGAGTACAACATGGCTCAGGGCTTCACCAGGAAGATCCAACACCTGGAGTTAGAACTAGACTGCACCGCTGATTCGCATGCAGGTGTGGCGCAATCCGTCTACAGCACTCCCGCCAAGAACATGAGGGCGACTGAGGCAGCAACTGCGAAGCTAAAACACCTCGAGGGTGAGGAACTTCGTCGCCAGCAGGAGCGCGTACAGCTCCTTGTTGCTACTGCTAACAAGCAGCAGGCCGAGGGCACCCCTAGCTAGGTGGGCAACTCCCCCGACATCGTCGTTCGCAAGGGCACGGACCAGACGGTGCACGGAGGAAGCAAGCATCAAACAGGCATCCTCTCCAGGGGGGTCGGGCAAAATAGCCGCCCGTGTGGCGAATCCGGCAACCGCGGTCGCCACAACTGGGATGCCACCGCCTCTAGCATAAGCCGCGCTCCGGCAGCCGGAGCTTCCCAGGCGAAGGAGACGCGAGCCCCGGAGGAGGGAGCAGACGTGAACAAGGACCCACCTGCATCACGCCTGAAGGGCCGGCTCGGTCCCCGAGAACCGGCTGACGCCCGAGAACGCATCGACCTCCTGGTGCAGTCACGCACGCTAGGGGAGGAATGTCCGGCTGGCCCGAAATGTTTCAGCCCGCACATCCGGAACGAACCATTCCCGAAGGGATTTTCACTCCCAAGGGACACGCCAAAGTACAACGGAACCGTCAAGCCTGAGGATTGGTTGGTAGATTACACCACCACAGTGGGACTCACCAACGACAATCTCCATCTGGCCGTCCGCTACGTCCCCCTCAGGCTCGTCGACTCATCAAGGACATGGCTCAATAGCCTCCCTGACAACAGCATCAATGCCTGGCTGAACTTCGAAGAAGTGTTCATTCGCAACTTCACCGGAACATACAAGTGGCCGGGTCGACCTCGTGAGCTTTCCCTCTGCGTGTAGGGCAAAGATGAGTCGGACCGCGCTTACCTCACCCGCTGGACTAGCATGCACAATTCGTGCGAAGGGGTGCGTGAGCACCATGCAATAGGCTTCTTCACCAATGGCTGCCGAGACGGCACCATGCTGAAGCATAAGCTCAGCCGGGCAGACCCGCAAACCATGGCCCAGGTCATGGCCATTGCGAACAAGTACGCCACCGCTGACGTGGCGATGAAGAAACCCATCGTGGGGGACGACCAAGGCCAAATCATCACAGACGAGCAGGCGGAGAGACGCCAGCCGGGAGACCTTCATCCCAGGCGGCACGACCACGACAACCGCCATGGCAAGTGGAAATACGACCAGCCGGATAGCCGGTACGATACCAAGCAAGTATCCGCTGTGCATGAGGACCCGGCTGCGGGTGGCAGCCGGAGACAGAGGTCGGATGATAGGCCGCCTCGGCCTAAGTACACCACAGTGGTGGCAGCAAGCCCGTGAATCACACAACACGCCAATGCAGCTGGACGAAGAAAATGGCCGAAGCCGGTGGGCTCCCACCACCACCTCCACCGCCAGCTGGAGGCCCACCAGACAACAGGGAACGACGCAACCTCCGCGAGGACGACAAAGACGGTTTCCTGTGGAAAGTGGGAGGCGCGAGGCGGAGGTGAACACAATCGTCCCCCCGTTCCCCAGTACTTACACTGGTCGAACCAGGCGATCACCTGGAGCAAGGAGGATCAGCCAGCCGTGTTACCAAGCCCCGGGAGCTACGCGTTGGTCCTTGACCCCATCATCATCTCCAAGAAACACTCGTGCCGCTTCTCCTGGGTACTGATCGATGGAGGAAGCAGCACCAACCTCCTCTACTGGAGTAGCCTCAAGAGGATAGGCATCAGCGAATCCCAGCTGCAACCCTCGAGCACTTTGTTCCATGGAGCAGTACCAGGCCCATCGCACTCGCCAATTGGTAATATCCGGTTGGACGTCATCTTCGACAGCGAGAATAACTTCCGTCACGATCCAATTTGGTTCGAAGTTGTGAACCTCTCCAGCGCCTACCATGCCATAATAGGGCGCCCAGCTTTGACCAAATTCATGGGAGTACCGCACTACGCGTACCTCAAGATGAAGCTGCCAGGACCAAAAGGAGTGATCACTGTCGACGGATGCTACAAGCGTTCGATCGAGTGCGCTTTAGATGACTCCAAGCTGGCCGAAGCAATGATCATCGCTGAAGAGAAGCGTGTCATAATGTAGAATGTGGCGGCCCTGCAGAAGGATATGCCGGCTGGAGAGCCTAAACCGGCTGGAGAGTCACATTTCAAGCCCTCACAAGGAACAAGGAAGATCCTGCTGAACGAGGAAGACCCAAGCAAGTTCGTCCTGGTCGGAGACGGCATGGACAGCAAATAGGAAAGCGCGCTCGTCAATTTCCTCCATGAGAATCGGGACATTTTTGCATGGATCCCCAAAGACATGCCAGGTGTCTCGAGGGAACTCGCCGAGCACTCCCTTCAGGTTGGACCAGACGCGAAGCTGGTCAAGCAATCTTTACGCCGCTTCGCATAAGAAAAAAGAAGAACCATCGGTGAGGAGATCACATGGCTGCTCACAGCCGACTTCATCATGGAAGTTTTCCACCTGGAATGGCTTGCCAACCCGGTGTTGGTGCTTAAGAAGAACAAGACATGGCGCATGTGCGTAGACTATACCATTCTCAACAAGGCATGCCCCAAAGATCCTTTCGCTCTACCGCAGATTGATCAAGTCATCGACTCCACTGTCGGGTGCGATTTGTTGTCTTTTCTGGATGCTTACTCGGGCTATCACCAGATCAAGCTCAATGTAACCGTTCAAATAAAGACATCATTCATAACCCCGTATGGAGCCTACTACTACACCACCATGCCCTTCGGGTTGAAGAACGCAGGCGCAACCTATCAGCACTGCATGCAGAAATGCCTGCAGACACAGATCGGAAAAAACATGCACGCCTACGTTGACGATGTCGTCATCAAGACCAAGGAGTGGCACGCACTCCTTGAGGATCTGAAGGAAACATTCGATAACCTTCACCGTTTCCAGATCAAGATGAACCCAGAGAAGTGCGTGTTCGGCGTCCCAGCCGGCAAGCTCCTGGGCTTTCTCGTCTCGGAACGAGGAATCGAGGTGAACCCGGAGAAGATCGGAGCCATCGAGCGCATGGAGTTGCCGCAGAACCTGCGCGACATGCGGAAGTTCACTGGATGCCTCGCTTCTCTCAGCCGGTTCGTCAGCTGGTTGGGTGAGAAGGCCCTCCGCCTGTACCAGCTGATGAAGAAGACGGACAAGTTCGTCTGGATAGCTCAGGCGGACGAAGCTTTCCAAGACCTCAAGCGCATGCTCACCTCACCACCCATTCTAGCGGCGCAGTGGCAAAGGAGCCCATGCTGATGTATATCTCTGCCACAAACAGAGTGGTGAGCGTGGTATTGGTAGTGGAACGACCAAAGGAAGGGAAGGCTCAGATGGTCCAGCACCCCGTATACTACCTAAGAGAGGTGCTGTCGCTCTCCAAGCAGAACTACCCCCACTACCAGAAGCTGGTGTACGGCATGTACAGGGCCGCCAAGAAACTCAAGCACTACTTCCAAGAGCACTCCATCCGGGTAGTAGCATTGGCCCCGCTTGCGGAAATTATCGGCAACAAGGACGCCACTGGCCGCGTGGCAAAATGGTCCATCGAACTCGCTGCGCATAACATCCAGTACGAGCCACGAACTGCAATCAAGTCCCAAGAACTGGCTGATTTCATCGTCGATTGGGCGGAGACGCAGTACATGCCTCTAGTGCCGGATTCAACTTACTAGAAGCTACATTTCGACGGCTCCAAAATGCGAGGAGGACTCGAAGCCGGAATCGTGATAAGCTCGCCCAAAGGAGACCGGCTGGAGTACCTCCTCCAGATCCACTTCAAGGCATCCAACAACGTTGCCGAGTATGAAGCACTCATCCACGGACTCAAGATGGCCAAGCAGATAGGCATCCAGAGGGTGCTATGCTTTGGAGATTAGGACTTGGTGGTACAGCAGGTATTTGGCGAGTGGGACGCCAGGGACGCGAACATGGCCCTCTGCCGTTTCTTCGTCCAGCAGTTGTGTGCCTGCTCCGAAGGATGCGAATTTCACCATGTTCCTAGAGCCAACAACGAGGCTACTGACGCCTTGGCCAGGGTAGGATCAACAAGACAAGCCATACCTCCTGGAGTCTCCCTCGAGGACTTGCGCAAACCCCCCATCACCCCTCACCAGAATCAAACTCCATCGTGCTTAACGCAGATCCAGGAACGGCTGGTGCCTCGCCACAACCGGGGACTGCCTCGCCGCACTCGGGGACTGCCTCGTCGCACCCGGGACTGCCTCATCACATCCGGGGACTGCCTCGCCGCACCCGAGCACTACTGCAATGCGGCCCATGGTCGACACCAGCAAGATACCACCTAGTAGGCCTCTCGACATTCCGGAGCCGGCCGTCCATGAGGAGATCAAGCTCATCATACAGACCGTGCATGCCATTCGGGAAGCGCCCGACTGTGCAGAGCGTTCGTGAACTTCCTGGCCAAGGGAGAACTCCTGATAGAAGAGGTGGCATCACGACAAGTGCGGCGAAGAGCAAGCGCCTACAACATCATCAACAACGAGCTATACAAGTGTAGTGTCGGTGGAATCTATCAACGATGCGTCATCCCAGAAGAAGGGACCAAGCACCTAATGGACATACACCAGGGCGAGTGTGGCCACCACGCCTCGTCAAGGGCAATAGTAGCCAAAGCCCTTCGACACGGTTTCTACTGGCCGACAACGCTGAAGGATGCCGAAGAGATAGTCAAAACATTCGACGGTTGCCAGCGATTCAGCCAGGTAAAGCACACACTTTCTGCGGCACTCAAGACAATACCAATCACCTGGTTGTTCGCAGTTTGGGGCTTACACATGGTTGGGCCATTCAAGATAGCTCGATCCGGCATGACGCACCTGCTCGTAGCCGTGGACAAGTTCACCAAATGGATCGAGGCGAAACCAATCAAGAAGCTGGATGGAGCTACGGTGATCAAGTTCTTCACGGACATCATCATTTGGTTTGGCTACCCGCACAGCATCATCACTGACAATGGAACCAACCTCGCGAATGGAGTCTTTGCTCGCTTCTGCGGGGAAAAAGGGATCCGCCTGGACCTGGCTTTAGTCGCACACCCACAGTCCAATGGACAGTGCGAGCGTGCCAACGGGTTGGTTCTAGCCGGAATCAAGCTGAGGCTCATCGAACCGCTCATCAGATCACCCGGATGCTGGATAGAGGAGCTGCCAGCAGTGCTTTGGAGCCTGCGCAGCACACCCAACCGCTCAACCTTCTTCACACTGTTCTTCCTCGTCTATGGGGCAGAGGAAATTCTCCCCACAAACATCCAGTTCGACGCACCTCTCAAGCAGCTCTACATGGAGCAGGAAGCCAAGGAGTCAAGAGAGGACAACGTGGACCTACTCGAGGAAGCATGCGAGTTGGCTCTGTCCAGATCAGCAATCTACCAGCAAGACCTGCGTCGATACCACGCCAGCCGGATCCGGCCTACCTCTTTCCGCGAGGGAGACCTGGTGCTGCGCCTGGTCCAGAGCACCAAAGGAATGCATAAATTGTCCCCACCATGGGAAGGCCCATTCATCTTCAGCCGGGCGCTCAAGAACAATTCATACTATCTGATCGACGCCCAGCAGCCGGTGAGGAACAAGGCAGATCGCTCAGACGAAGAGACAGAACGCCCATGGAATGCAAGCCTACTCCGGCCGTTTTACACTTGAAAAAAGAAGTGTATGTACCTTCCCTTTTCATGTAATAACTGAACAAGATCGAAAGCCTCGGCATAACACCGAGGACTTTGTCCCAATTCCGCACACCATCTCCATTTTTGTACCGGCTGGCCTAGGTCCCATGATTTCTACAGGCGGCATAATATTGCACACGGCGCCTAGAGCAACCTCTTCTGTTCCGGCTTCAGACCGCACGCCGGCTGTCGACTCAGCAAGAGCAAAAACTCAAAGCACACGCTGAAAGAAAATGCCAATGCAGAAAGCAAGGGCGCCCAGGCGAACCGGTCGCGCCCGCACGAGCTAAGCCAACAACAATGAACCGAAGTATTGCGAGGCACGCCAGCGTAGTTGCTCCTTCGGTTCCGGCTGCAGACCGCAACCTGGCTGCCAGCCGGCAAGGACAACGCTCGAAGGGCCAATACCCGCTGAGAAAAGGGGAGCTGCTAATGGCCTAACTCGAAGGGGCGCACCTCTATTTTTCTTGTTACATTCAGCACCAACTAATGAATGAGCATATGCACAATAAAACTAACCCAAAACAACGCTATGTCTCACGTGACCCGAGCCACAACTTGGCAGGAAACGAGATGGCAAAAGAGCTTCGACCGGCTAGCTACCCCAGACGGCCTGAACCTCGAGGACTACACCTAGTGGACTCACTCCCGCGCACCCACAAACTCAAGTCAAGATAGCGAAAGAGCTTTGACCCGGCTGGCTATCCCAGCCGGCCCGAACCTTGGGGACTACACTCAGTGGACGCGCTCCCGCGCACCCACAAACTCAAGTCAAGATAGGGAAAGATCTTCGACCCGGCTGGCTACCCCAGCCGGCCCGAACCTCGGGGACTACACCCAGTGGACACGCTCCCATGCACCCACAAACTCAAGTCAAGACAGCGAAAGAGCTTCGACACGGCTGACTACCCTAGCCGGCCCGAACCTCGGGGACTACACCCAGTGGATGCGCTCCCGCGCACCCACAAACTCAAGTCAAGATAGCGAAAGAGCTTCAACCCGGCTGGCTACCCCAGTCGGCCTGGACCTTGGGTACTACACCCAGTGGACACGTTCCCGCGCACCCACAAACTCAAGTCAAGATAGCAAAAGAGCTTCGGCCCGACTACCTACACCAGCCGTCCCAAACCTCGGGGACTACACCCAGTGGACACGCTCCCGCGCACCCACAAACTTAAAGTCGAGACGGCAAAAGAGCTTCGACACGGTTGGCCATCCCAACCGACTCGAACCTCAAAGACAAACAAAAAGGTAGAGTGAGCCCAAAGAACTAAAGAGGCACCAAGCCATAAAGAGGAACACGAAGGCTCCGCGCAGATTCAGAATTTGGCGACAAAGGTCAGCCAAAATGTAGCAACAACAAAAGAATAAGTTTAACAAGTACACCCAGCATTCCGGAGATCAAGACTCTGGAGCCGGAGTGGCGGAGGGAGGAGGAGCACGAACCGGATCAGCAGGGGCCGTGCCAACATCGGTTGCAGGAGCTTGGCTGGTGGAGGCTACGTCAGTGGGATTTCAAGGCGCTGGGACCCAGTGGAATGGCCGTGGCTCTCCGGGGGTGCTGAAGTCGCGCTCCAAGTCCACGTAGGTGCCAATCTTTACCCCACAGGACTGGAGCGCCGGAGTGCTGGCACGAAGGCCCTCGTCGCTCGTCCCAAGATGGAAACCACGAGTGAGAATACCTAGGTACCACTACTTCACCAGGGCTAGAGCCATCTCCACTCCGCCTCGGGCAGCCCACTCCTTATGGATCTCCAGCACGTCGATGCCCTTAGACAAAGCAACATCCAGGCTGGCAATGTCGTGCACCTCGCCCGTGTCCGGCCAGATGTAGTGGAAGAGATCGTTGCCAACAACGCGTAAGCCATTGCTCTCCTCCCCCAGCACCTTAACCAAGTCGAGGGCAGTCAGGTCGCGTCCAGCATCCTCCACGGCCAGCTTCTCTAGGGCCATCTCGGTCGCCTCAGGATAGTGAGCTGCAGCCAAGCGCAAAGCTAAATAATCAGACCAGATTGAACAAGCCATGACATAGCGGAAGAAAGAAACTGAGGAACTTACTGATGACCACCTCCGAGATGCTCTGGAGGTGATGAGTCAGCTTTCCCTCCCGGGAGCGAAGAATCGTGATCGTCTCCTCCTGTTGGGTGGAGATTGTCTCAAAATTCTTCAGCGCCTCCGCCCGGATGTCAGCTGCCTTCTTGCCCCGCTCCACACTAACCTCGAGCTGCTACTTGGCCGCGGCAAGTTGATCGAACTGCGCCTGTCGCGCCTTGTTTGACTCTTCCAGCCGGTCAACCTCAGCTTTGAGGTGCTCCACCTCCCTCTCCTTGTCCTGGATCATGGTTATAGGAGGATACCCGATGGTCAACAAAAAACGGGAAAAGGGAGCCAATCGCCAAGATAGATCTGAAGAAGCAATCTTACGGCCAAGATCCTGGGTGTTCTTCACAGACTTTGCAAAAGCTCTCTGCAGCAATAAAATAAATAAGTAACAGAGTGGCAAACCGGCTAGAAGAATAGAACAGTGTGAAGGACAACGACCTACCTCCATCAAGACATACAAATTTTTGGCATCGCCAAGGCCCTTCTCCATTCCCTTAACCAGGTGGCGAACCTGGCTAAGTGCGATGGGTGTCGCGCCCGAGAGCTGGGCGAGGATCGCACCCGGCATCAGCATAGCCGGAGCTGGCCTCGAGCCGGTGACGACAACCTCGTCATCATCGGTAGCCACACCCGAAGGCGCAACCACCACCAACTCCCTCCCAGCCGGTGTGGAAGGACCCGGTTGACCGCCATCCGCCGCAGCCGCCCGCGCGGCCCCATCCTCCTCCGTCACCTCTGTGATCACGGGCCTGGCGGAGCTGCTTGGAGCATCGCTCCAGGCCGGCTTCACGCCAGCCTCGGGACGAAGGAGGAGGGTCTCTGGGTCCTGCGCAGCCGTGAACTGCTGCGCCAACCGCGAAGACTCGGGTGCCTGGTGCAGCAGCCCTGTGGTCGGGGAGCCCTGAAGGGCCCTGGGCGGCGAGGGCACGGCTGGCGCAGCCGGTGCGGGTGCATCCAGCGACCTCACCACCTCCTCAACCGGCGGAGGAGGGGGAGGAGCAATGACGGCAGCACCACCATCTCCAAGCAGCATCTCCTCGCTGCACTGAGTGAAGAATAAGAGGAGGTACCAGCAGAACCACAGAACGGCAAGGGAAGGCAAGGATGATACTAACCCGGTGACGGACGGTGGAGCAACGACTTGACGCCCTCGGCGTGTCTTTTTCGGTTCAACTGGGGCGGGAGCGGCAACAGGTGGCGGCCTCTTTCCCCGGGCTTTCGCTACGGGTTTTTCTTGGCCACCCTCCTTGTCGGTGACATCGACTGTGACACAAGCAAAGAATCAAGACCACAACCTCAAGAACCAGGATGAAAGAAGGAGCTGCAGCCAGAAACTTACCATGAGGATCCGAGGGGCCGTTGTCCGCCCGGACGGGAAACCCTTCACGCTCCGTCTGGGGGTACTTCTTCGGCTTCCTGTTTGCCAAGAA
Source organism: Avena sativa (assembly GCA_916181665.1). Taxonomy (NCBI): domain Eukaryota; kingdom Viridiplantae; phylum Streptophyta; class Magnoliopsida; order Poales; family Poaceae; genus Avena; species Avena sativa. Next base: position 124,632,843 of record OV702296.1, read on the forward strand.
GGACGGAAGCGGGAAATCACCCATAGCGTCCCCGGCTAGCTGTGACATGAACAACTAATCAAAAAGGGGAGCATAAGGCACCCAAGGAAAGCTAGCGATGACAAAGAATAAGACACAAGACAACCAGAGAACAACTCACCCAAGGCGGCAGGCGGCCGCGATGGTACGGAGGGCAGGAATACGCCCAGGTGGCCTCCACACGGATCTTGGAGATCATGGAGACCCAGTTCCGCAGGTCCTGGTAGGGAACCTACTTCCACGACGTCCTCGTCGGGTCATCAGCGGTCGACATGTGGCACATCTTGCGCGACCGCTTCTGCAGCGGAAGCACGCGACGCACCATCCACGACAGTGTGATGTCCCGGGCGGTGAGCCTCTCCATCTCCACCATCATCTCCACCCGGGTGGCCATCTAGTCGAGGTCCGCCGTGGCGCCCATGCCCTTCGTCGCCCAGCCCTTCTGCGTTGAGGGCAAGTTGGCGAAAGGCGGAAAGCAGATCCAGTCCACCTCTGTGGCGTTGATCACATAAAAATATGAGCACTTCCACAACTTGACGGTGTCGGGGAGCTCGAACCGTGACATTGGCGAGTACGACCGCGGGTAGATGGCGTAGCAGCCCTTCTGCGTCAACGGACCGCCCTTGGAGGTGTTCTGCGCCTTTAAGTGGAAGAACTTGAGGAAGTTCGCCACCTCGGGCCACACCCCAAGATATGACTCGCAGCAAGCCGCATTATGCGACAGCTGCGCGATGGCGTTGACACCCAGATGATGGAGCTGGAGATCAAAGAAGACAAAGAGTTGGAGGAGGAAAGGGCTGACGGGAAGACCGAAGCCGTGGGCAAAGTGCGTGAGGAAGACGACGCACTCCCCTGGCCAAGGATCCGGCGCCCGCTCCCCCTCCGACACGACATGATGCTTCACGAGCATTGAAGACGGAAGAAACCTCCCCCGCCGATACTTGTTGAAAAGTTCGTAGGTCACAAAGGACCCTCACCAGCTGCCGCGCTGGTCCGGCAGCATCTCGGCAGAAGTAGTGGCCGTGGTGGACGGTATGAAGTGGTCGGTGGCAGCAAGGAGAAGGAGAGCAAGAGCAAAGGGAACTGGAGCACGAGGAGGCGATGAGCCGGAGGATGGAGAAGTGTGGGAACCAATCCCCCTCAGGGCTCTATTTATCCCCGCGGACGGCAGCGTCGCCTCTTCGGCTCCTGCGCGACGCGTGGCATCACGGAACCACGGCAGCATGATGCTTCGGCTCCAGATCCTTTGTGTTGTCACAATTGCCGCAGAAGATACGCATGCATTACTAGGAGACGAGGCGTGTGAGCTCGCCCCGAGAAACCGCTGCGGCAAGTTGCGTGCTCAGTTGCCAAAAACTGACGCGGTGACACGGAAGTCCAACTAACGCGACGTGCTACAAAGTTGCAGTAGTGGGTGACGACATCAACGACGTCATCAAGCTAAACGTTTCGTCTTCAGCTGCGCTAGCCGGTGCCTGCCTTCTCTGTTTATACCTAGTGGATGGCCATCGATTCCGCAGCCGGTTAAATCCAGCCAGAAAGCAAAAGTAAAAGCCGCAGCCGGGTGCAATAAAGCAATTACTTCATGACAAAAAGGAGCATGGAAGATATTGCCCACCGGCCAAGCCCATACATGCTCAGGGACTAGTGTCGGGTGGATAACCCCCGAGTGGGGAAAGCAAAGCACAAGTAGGCCGGTCCAGAAGAAGCAGGCCGCCTGGCTTTCAAGAAGGACAACTCCATCTAACCCACCAACACACCCGGCTGGGCTTATAACCTTCTCGGCTGGCCCGTCTAGCCGGTGGCCAGAAGAACCGACCGGGTGGCCGCTTCCACCCGGCTCACCTCGGATTCGATGGAGAGCACGGAAGGGCTGACGCTCCATGTGGGGTACTACTCTGGCTCTCCCTCGTCATCAGGCAAGCTGGCATGCCGTCATGGCCAGCACTACCCAACGAATATAAAGCAAAGTGGTCAGCTGGACTGGCGAAAGCAATCCGAGTGACCGTTAAAGCAGGGTGACACCCCAAAGGAAGCCCGGGTGACCGCTAAAGAAGAGGATGACGATAAAGGATGGGCGGACCGGGTCCAGGCCCACTGACCGGGCCCTGCAGCCGGCCCTATCCTATAAGCCCATCCAAACAGTAAACCTTAGGACCTGATTTATAATCTGCCCCCTAGATTAGTATATAAGGGAGGGCAGAGCTAGGGTTCTAGGTAGGCAACAATAGAAGGATAGAAGTGTTAGCATATAGTTCCCATCTTCCTCTAGCTCTCGATAGTTCCTAAGGAAACAGCTCTAGGAGCATATGTACTGGGCATCAGCTCCCTCATATAGTTCATCTTGCAGGAGTAGGGGTGTTACCTCACCGAGAGGGCCCCGAACCTGGGTACGTCACTGTGTTTGCAGTTCACCGTGCCCAACCCGTTGCGTGAGCCACCGAATGCATCCGAGTGTCCCTTCTTTGCCATGCCCGATGGCACTGCCGTGTTCCACACCACGACACAACCCCAAGCAACCCGTTCCATGCTTCCCTACCTGTTATGAATGCACCTCCTTCACCCGACAAATCTTTCAAAAGGTTTTCTATGCATATGTTGAATGGAACGCCCGAATTATGTGACTCATGGAATCTACTAGGCAAGTTAATCAGGCGAGGGGTTCCCAAGCCCCGTGTGGCTATACGTTCATCTCAGTTCCAAAGGCAAGAACTCAGGTCCTAGTGGTGGCGAGCATGGGACTAGAAAAACCACATCCCACAGTGGCCTCTCATACAAGCCTTAGCATGTTTAATCTGATATCACCTCTGATCTCATCTCATCACATTCTCCTGTCATACTAGATCTCTGCATCTAATACATCATCTGGATGAACCAGCACTGACGGCTATGCATGGCTAAGCAGACACATATATAAGATCTAGCAGTGCACACAAGCCAAACCTAGTTATCCTAGGAGCAGTGGATCAGGTAATATAAGCTCAAAGGTAGTAATGCAACAGATAGGATAATCTATCTATCGATAAAATACCACAGTAGAATCATAACCATCATGGAAGGAATTGAAATGCTTTCAAAACGATATGATTATATCATGGTGGGGCTATGCTTGCCTTTGCCTATTGATAACCAGAAAGTAGAGCTTCGAACATTTGGTACTTGACTTGGTTACAGTTGGTCAAGTATTATTCATCGATCTTCGAACTTTGACGGTGTTCATCTCGGTCTTCGATCTTAATCTCGATAACGTACTCTACCGGGAAGAACCAAACACCGGAAAGAGATGGAAACAATCAACACATGGAATCAATGCAATGTTCAAGCAATAATGATGATATGACAAGTTGAATTGTATTGAAAAGTAACCCTAAGGCATGCTTGGAAGTTTAATCGGGGTTCCGAGGGGTACAAACCCTAACTCGGGAAACTCCGGATGTATATGAGGGGGTTGGTTTTGTTCTCTAACTAAACTTTTCATGGAAGTTGTTGAACAATGCATGATTATATATCTATTAGATAGTTCTCATTTTTCTGAACATTTTGATATATTATACATAGTTTTCTGAGTTAATATGAATTACTTATTGAATTTACAAGTTTATATCAATTTCTGGAATTACTTAAATCATTTTTAATTTAATTACTGCGTCAGCGTGACACAAGGCTGACATCACCAGGGCCACCGGGTGGTTTCTCACCGGGACTAGATCTAGCCACTACGGCTGACTTGCGGGCCAGGCGCCACGTAGGATGCCAGACGGGCAAAGTGGGATCTACCGGGTTTGACTGGGGGCTTACACGCGTGGTGAAGCGCAAGTGACGTCACCAACAACGATGAGATGCAGAATAGTGAAGGGGACGACGAATGGGCACGCGCGCGCGAGCAGGGTTGGGTCCACTGGAACCAGTGCAGCAAGGCGAGCAACATAGAGGTTGCGCCGCCCAAAATTGGTCACCGGAGGCGGTAGCACGGCGAGGAGCAGCGGCGCACGGTGGCGAACTACGACGCCGGGACAAATTAGTGAGGGAGGGGACAAGTGCGGTGGTCCAGGAGGACCAAGAGCTTACCGTAGACGCGTCGGGAGGGTTATCGAGGACGGAGGAGGCCGGGGATGAGCGAATCAATGGTGGGGACTGGCTGCCGGAGTTGGGGATGCCGAAGACGGGGAGCCGGATTTGGGGCGCCCTCGGCCGATTCCATTGGCAATGAGGTTCAGGGCGACGAGATGAACACATGAGAATCATCGGAGGAGATCAGGGGAAGCCGAAAACAGCGACGGTCGTTGGCACCTGGTCAGGCTAGGGTTTCGGTGAGGAGGAGAACACACGAGAGGGAGGTCGGGGAAGAGAGGGAAAAGAGATAAGGCTGAGGCTAGGGTGTCGTGGCGCTCTTATCCTCTCCAGGAGCTCGACGGACGGCGGCGAGGAAGCGGCGAAGATCAATAGTGACGCCGGTGACACCGAGCTGTGCGCCTGAGAGGATGAAGACGACAAGGAGAGGGAGTGAAGGGGTATGAGCCAGAGTGGGCCGTGCTTGGGCTACGGAGGAGCGTGCTGAGCGGCAGGAATGCGAGGGAAGAAATAGGCTGCGGCCTGAGAGGGTTCTAGCTGCAGTTTTTTTTTAGAAAACCCTTTTTTCCTTTTCTGATTTAGGTTTCCTCTTTTTATTTTCATTTCAAATATGTTTTAAGCATTTCAAAAGTAGCAGCGAGGTTTTGTGAAATATATAAAGTAATCAAGAGCCCTTATATTCAATTTGGCTCCATTATTTTTGTCATTTCAAAATTCAAAACTATTTTGAATTGCTTTCAAAGAGAGGGAAAAGCTAGGGTTGAGGTTGCATTGTTTCTCTTTGCATGCATTTTTAAGAGATGATGCTTATGAATGGACAAAAAAACCCTAAATAGTAATTAGCTAAAACTGGGGTGTTACAGCTAGCTCTCTTGCAGGCCAAGGAGGTTCTCCAGCGTTTCTACAAGGAGATCCTTCCCAAGGGCGCTGCCCTTGTGGATGTTGATTCTCTGGCGGATGCGTTGTCAGAGGACGCCCCTACGGCCTATAAGCGCAAGCAGAAGGGCATCGGTGCTTCCATGGGTCTGGCCATGGCCATGGCGCCTGGAGCGGAGTTGGATGTGAACCACGTCACCTCTCGGATGCCAACAACGCCAGACGGCTCAGAGGTAGCATTTGCTCTCTTCGCCTCTCGATGTAAGCGTTATGGTCCGAAGCTTATCGATTTGCTGGCAGACTATGCCGCGAAGCAGCAGGGGGAGGCCAAGAGCAGGCACTCTGGCACCGAGGACACTCCGGATGCGGTTGCTTAGGCTTCTTTGTTGTAGCTCTAGAATAGTGTATCCTCTTTGTAATGTATGCTTTTGTTGATGAACAATTTCTCCTTGTGCCACGCAATGGCTTTTGATGTATATAAATGATGCTTCGAGCTGTTGCCCAAGACATGTGTTTTTCATATTCTTGCTTGCTTTCCTTTAGGAACCTTCGGGTGAGGCTCCTGTGGATACTCCGACTGTCCCTCAGCCGCGACCACCTTTGGATGATGCGTCGCAACTTGCCTTTCTTCGTGATCGCATTCGTAGCTTGGAGAAGGATATCCTTAGTGTTCGGGGCCACGCGGATGTGTGGAAGTCAAATACTGAGTGAGTTGCCTCCAGGGAGGAGTATCTGATGGGGGAGCTGCGGCAGTTGAGCGGGCAACTACAGTGTGAGTTTTCTCCGTTTCTACCCTGTGGGTTGGGTGGTGGTACGTGGGCACCCGAACCTGGTGGTTGTTGTTCCACATCTCTTTGGATGACCATGGCGCACTGGTAGCGCCCGCGGATTGCATCGCTGCTGCCGCAGCTTTCGGATCCGAAACCATAGGTTCCCTCATCTGATGGGGGGGCGCACAGGTCTGAGTTGCAGCTACTGCTGTCGTATGACTCGTCTGTCAGCGTTGACATGCGTAGCACGCTGGGATGCGGGCCCACGAGGCAGGCCTGATTGATGGCAGTGGCACCCGCTCTAGGAGGCAGAGAGTGCCGGTCGGTCCCACCTAGAAGCAAAAGCTCCCAAACAGAATCTTGAGCCAGTCGCCTACTGGCTCGAAATCCTTCATGGTGGCTAGTGAGTGGGCGGTGATGTCGAAAACGCCGAAGAGGAGATGACTCTCCATCGCCGAGGAGTTGTAGATCGCTTTCGTTGGGACCATCACGATCGCACAATCAGCGTCGCCATTTCCCACAGACGGCGCCAATTGATGATGTTCGATCTCGTCAATGCCCATTGTTATGAGCTTGGGTTTTGGAAGAGATGGGGGTACTGGAGATCGTGGAACGGTTAACAGACAAGCAACCAGGGGACACGAGATTTACCCAGGTTCAGGCCCCCGGAGGAAAAACCCTACTCCTGCTTGTCTGCTCTTGATTACGGCGGAACCAAAAAGTACAGGGGTGCGCAGATGTAATCTGGCGTGGAGGTGTGTATGCAGTGAGAAGTTGCCCTCCTCGCCATGCCCTCCTAGCCTTTATATAGAGATAGGAAGGTCTCGGGCATAGATCGAGTCAGTTACAAGTTAGGGTTTTCCCCTTCGAATATTCTATCTACTCTAGTCTTCCTCTCCAAGGATCCGAAGACGCCATGGGCTTGGGACACACGAAAATCTCCACAGGCCGCGTATATTCTTGTGGGTTTCCTTGGGCTGGACCAGGTATGCTAATATTGTGTACCCGTAGGGTATAACCATGTCACCCGGTGGGCACCTTTGAATCATTTCTATGCTGGTTTGGCGGGAATCACTGAAACTTGCATAGGGTCGATCCGAAGGTGTTAAACCCTCCGTTGAAAATGCCATAACAACTATTTTGAGAGAGCCATACACACTCTAGCCACATATCTGTTGCAAGTTATACGTCAACTACAAAACTAGTATTGTATAAGATTACATGTAATAAGGTTGGTCCGGGTCGCTTCATCAAAGAGTACCGTAGTATGAAAAAGTACACATGAGACGGTGACAAATATAGGATCAATGTCCACATTTAACATGTGTTCTAACCGTACAAGCATAACCATGCATAGATCAACTCTGATAACACTAAAGGGGTTCACAACTGTAACAAAGAGGAGGTTTCGGTCCCTAGTAGACAAAAAAGTTAACATTCACAATAGACGTGGATAATGTAGTTGAAAAATGTATCCTATCTCAAGGTCACATTGCTCATTGCACGATAATCCATGTGTCACAACTGGCAGCACCTTGTGGTTTTGCACATGTACGATGTTCAACGTTCAACGACAACTCTCGGGCTCTCTGATCTAGCCGAGATAGTGGAAGTAGATCTTCTGGAACAGGATCCAGCAGCGTGACGATGTGCCGTGGTGATGTCGCCCTCCACCTATGCAGTTCTTCTTGGAACCACAAGCGTGAAAGCCAACAAGAGAGAGGAGATCCCACATGGAGAGGACCTAGAGGCTCTAGAGAATATTGTGTTGTATTGGGGAAGGGGAAGGACTTATAGGGGTTAGTAGCATGGAAAAAAGAAAATTCTACCGCGTGAACACACAAATCAAGATCTAATCTATGATCAAGCCAATATCTATCTACTAGATCGGTGCAACGAGTTCATAGAGTACTAACCCTCGAAGATCCAAAGCGGTTAACAAGATCAGATTCTCGTGGGTGATTTAGTCGTTCACTTGCCGATCTCAAGATCGCGTAGACGATCCTTCCGGCGCCGCATTCTGGTAGCGCTCCCGCGGTCGATCACACGTATGGTACTTCATGAAGACCTTCCTCTCCCTTGTTCTAGCAGGAAGTGGAGGTTGTAGCTCTCTCCTCGCGATTCCGGCAACACAATGACATGGTGTCGCAAGTAGAGGGGAGATCCCGCAGGGCTTCGCCTAAGCCAGAGCGAGTATGGTGGAGTAGAGGGAGCCCCAAAGATATAGGGTTTAGAGGGCCGAGGTTTAGATGTGGCTAGAAACTAGGGTTTAGCTAGTCGGTAGTTGTTTAGAGGAGGATCTAGAGGCGGCGACTTGGAGGGGGCCAAGGCTGGTGGCTAGGGTTTTTTGTTGTGGGGTTCAAGGGGGTGCCCCCTCCCCTCTATTTATGAGAGGGAGGGGAGGTTGGGGAAGGGGAGTCCTTCCCCAACTCCACATCATGGGTTGGCGCAAGGGAGGAGGAATCCTACCTTAGGTAGGATTCCTTCCCTCCCTCCACCTGGAAAACAAACTCCTACTTTGACTTCTTCAATCTGCCTTTTTGACTTTCAAACTAGGGTTTGATTTCTCTTTTCCAAGTGTCCAGCCAAGTGACTAGGACATGATGCAACCATTCCACTTTGTCATGACACATCCATGTACACTTCCCCTTCCAGATCGGTGAACCTTCTAGACCCTTTTAGAACATTCCGGTGAAAACACCAAAACCATTCCCGAACTCCGGAATTGGACTTTCCTTATATGAATCTTATTCTCCGAACCATTCTGGATCTCCTCGTGACATCCCGGATTCCATGTGAGACTCTGAACTACATTTGGTCTCTTTACTCACTTTCCATATCTACTAAACAACATCGAATCCTTAAGTGTATCTCCCTACGGTTTGTGAATTATGCGGACATGACTGGGAATCTTCTCTCATCAATAACCAATAGAGGAATCTGGAAATTTATATGGCTCCCACATATTTCTAGGATTACTCGTAATTGAATGAACCATTTACATATGATACCAATTTCCCTTTGTCTCGTGATACTTTACTTATCCCAGGTCTGATCGTCGGTATCTCTGCATACCGAGTTCAACCTTGTTACTGATAAGTACTCTTTACTCGTTTTTGTGATATGTGATCCCTTGTGAGCCAGTCATATGCTTGCAAGCTAATTGGATGACATTCCACTGAGAGGAACCAAAGTATATCTATCCTTCATATGGATTGACAAATCCAACACTTGATCCATGTGCCTCAACACATACTTTCTGAACACTCAATGCCACCTTTATAACCACCCAGTTATGAAGTGGTTTTTGATGTCATCCAAGCATCCATCCGGTGATGCTGATTAGCATGATCTCATGGTCGAAGGATTTAGGTTACTATGTATTGAAAGGTTATAGAAAGTGAATTATTTAAATGACTTGATTGTATGCTGCGCTTAACTATAGGAGTATGTCCATCATATCATTTTCCTAATGATATGACGTTGTTGTTAATAACATCTCACTGTTGATGATCAGGAAACTATGATCATATATTAACCAACAAGCTAGTTTAACAAGAGGCTTTACTAGGGACTCTTTTATGTTTACAAACGACACAAGTATTAATGTTTGTGGTTAATACAATTATAGCAGGGGATGTAAACATTTATCATAATCATGAATATATGATAATAACCACTTTATTATTACCTCTTGGGCATATCTCCAATAGTCTCCCACTTGCACTAGAGTCAATAATATAGTTTCCAACCTTTGTGCATTCAACACCTATGGCTTTCCGGTGTTGTATTTACACGATTGCTAGTGGTCAACTGATCTTCGGATCCGGCTCTTTCAGGTCCGAGTGTAATTGCATGTCTTTGTGTCTCCAAGCATCACTCATTCTCTAATGAGATGACTTTGTATAAGTTTGGTCCTTTGGTGAGACCTTTAGTTCCTTGGGTTTAAACATGTTGATAATATTGTTGTACAATATATCTTCATAGTACTATCCCATTGTGAACCACGCTGTCGTGGGAATGGCCACGACAGATGCTGTAATCGACAACGAGTAATAGAACGAGGGGCAAGAGCGTCCAGCAATCTGCAGAGCGAGATGAGGGAGGAGACACGGGGTTTTACCCAGGTTCAGCCCCCGGAGGGTAAATACATACTCCTACTAGATTGTATTGATGAGAGAGTACAAGGGCGAGCTCGACGACTAGGCGGCGAGTCGCAGGGGGTGTATGATGGAACGTGTCCTCTATGCGTACCCTAGGGAGGTTTATATAGACTCACCTCGCTAGAGTTTACAGATCTACAACCGAATTAGTTAACGATTCAGAGGGTGCTTGACCTAATCTGACTGGGCCTTCAGCTTCCAGTCGTCTGGCTCCTTGTTGGGTCCTGATCTAGTCACCGTCTTGCAGGCCCACTCACTGGCAGCTTGGGCCAGTAGGAAACGTCCTGCTGGGTATACTCCACTCGGCATGTCCCCATTAGTAGTCACCGAGGTCGTCGATGATTCGTCGCAGGTGTTCTTTGGCAGTCAGAGTATGTGGGTACAATTTGGACACCCAGTAGAATCGGCGGTGGACTCCCTGAATGAAAGAGGGAACTTGTTATCTTAGTCGCAATAACGGCGACCAATCGAATCATAGCACGGCGAATGGGTCGGTGAGTAGTTGAATCACTGCTATGGTGATCAGGTCGGCAAGTAATGGAGTCGCAGCTAGGGCGATCAGGTCAGAGAATGGTCGAATCACTGAAGATGGCGAGTCGAATAGACGAAGTTGGACCGCAGCGTTGGTCAAACTAGCCGTTGGGTAATCCAACAGTAATATCAGCGTAATTACCGCGCGGTAATGGCTCCCAAAAATGGCGGGTAGAAACCACTATTTAAGGAGAGTGACGGGCGAAGAACGATCATTCCCCAAACTTCCTCCGATCTCGCGCATATCCTAGTGTTCCATTCCTTCGTCGCGACCAGAGCGACCTAGAGCGATCCCGTAACCCTAGATCCTCCGACCGATGGGGCCCTCGACAAACACATGGGGGAGATCCAAATGCACGAAAGTGCTGCTGAAGACATTCGAGGAGGAGGGGATCCTCCGCGTCAGGAGATGGCGCATCCCAGCGGCCGAAGAGGTGATACCAGATCCACGCGACGGAGAATTCATCTGCTTCACCAGCCACCTGGAGAGGGGGCTCGGATTCCCAACCTCTGTCTTCTTTTGCCGCTTCTGCGCGTATTATGGCATCTAGCCGTTAGACCTAGGGCAGCACAACATTGAGCAACTCGCCATCTTCGTGGTGATTTGCGAGTGCTACCTAGGCTGCCGGCCGTACTTCCCCATGTGGCAAGATCAATTCCACGGGAGGATCAGACGCGAGGAAGCAGGCAGACCGATGCTAGCCGCGGGCGGCCTCACGTTCCAGCTGAAGTCAAAGGACTCCTTCTTCGACCTGATGTTGCCGAAGAAGGCGGCGAACGAGTGGAAGAAACATTGCTTCTACGTGACCGAGTCTCCACTAGACTATGAGGTGGTGCTTCCGATGTATTCCGCCGACCGGCCCGAGCCGCGTCGGCTCCAAGTCGCCAAGCTCCCGCACAACCAGCGGATGGTGGTCGACGAAATGTTGTTGACGATCCGCAACTTGAAGAAGAAGGGCCTCCAGACCATTAACCTCTACAACTGCTGGCTTGGGCGCCGGTTGGTGCCTCTAGCCGACCGCGCCCACTGGATGTACGACTACACGGGCAAGGACGACCCGACGAAGTCTTGCACCACCGAGTGGAAGATTAATGATTACACCTTGGCCCTCAAGAAAATCACCGACGCAGAGTACCTCTACGCGAAGGCGGGGATCGCCCCATACACCGCAAAGCGCAAGGCTCTGCCAGTAAATTCTCACTTGCTTGTACATTTCGCAGTCGCAGATATGCAGTCATGGTTTTTGGTAATCGCGTTTATCTTTGCAGTTGTTCCAAGTGGTGGAAGGTTGGCTTCCGCCTGTTGATGACGAGAACTCAAACAAGTCCATCGAGGACGAGAGCGAGAATCGTCCGACAAGGGCAACGTCAGAGGCGACGATGATGACGATGATGAAGATGATGATGAGGCTGTGGAGGTCGCCGCACCCACGGTCCATAAGACCTGTGGACATCGACAACACAAGCTCGAGGATAGCAAGAGCCTCGAGGCTCACGACGGGGGCGACGACGAAGCCCCCGAGCACAGGTCGCGGCGCGTGGCCACGCCGTCGAAGAAGAAATTGCCGCAGAAGAAGAAGAAGCCGGCTAAGACCGTGTCACCGCCTAGGTCCGCGAGTAGCTCCGAAGCTACCAGCGCGGCCGACAAGGCTGGGGCCAGCATGCCGGCGTGGGCGACCATGGTGAAGGATGAAGTGCCGCTGGCATCGCTGCCACCACCCTTCACCGCAGTCTCCGGGCTCGGGGCCGCTCCATCCGCGGGGTGCCTCGCCAGCCAAAGAAGCGCATGCGGAGATTGCCGCAGATCCGCCTGCCGTGACCTCATCCTCGAAGAAGCCCTTGGTGTCCTAGGCCCCAAGCGTGTTCGAGACAGGCCTTAGTCGGAAGATGGGGCCAGAGTTGGAGAATCCGGCGAGCATTCGCACTGGCCTTCGATTTATCCCTGTCGCCAAGTGAGTATCCTTTAGATTATTTATTTGAGCAACTGATTGACCGGCGAGCTTACTGACGACGTTGTATTGTAGGACTGGTGTGAAGAAGATAGGTCATCCCTCGATGGACAAGGTCCCATTGGGTGCCCCGGGGGCGCAAGTCGATCCCTCGAAGAAGAGGAAGAGCGATGAGGTCGTGGCGCCCATTGAGGGCGTGAAGAAGGCAAAGGGAGACGGGGTCGTCACAATTTCAGACGAGCTGGTGGTCACACCAAGTGAAGCTCCGACTGGAGAAGAAGCGGCCACGAAGTCCGTGGCAGACGCGGAGTCACAGTGGGTGGAACCTGCGGTGTCGGTCGGGGCGACAAGCCCAACATCGAGTGCTGCGGGAGCGGCGGTGGCAACGTTCCCTCGCATCATAGCGAGGGCCTCTACGCCGAGTGCTTCGGCGCCATCGTGCCAGGTGCCTAAAATCGTCGGCTCGAAGGTCGACCAACATTGCGGGCGCACTCCTCTTGTGCTCCCGTCGGTGGACACGGTCGAGCTCCACAGCATGCTAGGTTCAGCCATCCAGGTATCTCCAGTCCCCGAGGATCTGGTCGCTGAATTTCAGCGGTCGGATCCTTATTGATTTTGTTGTCCAGTCCCCGAGTGGCTAGGTGCTGAATTTCAGCGGCTAGGCACTTAGGAATTTCTTGGCTGTCCAGTCCCCGAATGGATAGTCGCTAAATTTCAGCGGCTAGGCACTTAGGAATTTCTTCACTGTCTAGTCCCTGAGTGGCTAGTCGCTGAATTTCAGCGGCTAGGCACTTAGGATTTTCTTCACTGTCCAGTCCTCGAGTGGATAATTTGTCATGGTTGTGTAGGGGCTTCAGCGCTAGTTGGCGGAGCGACTGGCTGCCAGGGAGCGTCTGGAGAAGGAGCTCCGCGTCGTCCAAGGGACGAACGACCAGCTTCGGGCAACTGCTGATACGTGTTTTTTGTGCTTGTTTTTGAAGGTTCCATTTGCTAATTTCGTACTCACGATTTTGTTGACGCAGAGGGTCATGCGGCCGCGGTGGAGAAGGCTCGTGAGGGTATGGTCTCTATGAGTGACCTGACGGCTGCTCAGTCGTCCTTGCACGCCGCGGAGAAGCGAGTCGCCGACCTAGAGCGGGAGCTCCAGGATGCGAAGGCAGAGGCGACCTCAGTGGATGCGAGGGCCAAGGCAGCCGTTGCTGCTGCCGAGGATCGGAAGGTATCGGATGCGCCCGTCGCCGGGCTACACGATGACCTCTCTGGTCTGCAGGATTTCATCATGGGGATCTGTCGTCCTTTGATTGGTAAGATCCTTGTTCTATTGAGTGACTAGCGAGTCCTCGGGCATGCGGATCGCCTTTGTTTTGTTGGAGCCTTTCTGACTGTGTACTTGTGCTTTGCAGGGTAGATTCTCGATGACGAGGCTGAAGCACAGTCGTATGATGCGCGGCAGTGTGTCACCACGCTGGTGGACTTTGCCGCTCTGTCGGCGACTTGCATCCGCGCGTACCTTCAGGAGATTTCGCCAACGGAGGTTATCCCCAGCGAGATGACCGAGGTATGGCGGTATTTGGAGAAGGCTCCAGCGTTGTGGAGTTCATGTCGCGGTTGGCTTTTTGCCATGGGGCGGCGACTGCATTGAGCCTTGGCCACGCGCACTTCCCTGACGACTTAGATCTCGATGACGTCACCAGCGGATACCCTTCTTCCATGGGCCCGGTCGAGATTTCCGACGTGCTGAAGCTCACCGACCGGGCCACGGTCTACTCCGACCGGGTGTTGGCGATGGGCGACTTCCTGCCATATCAGGAAACGATTGTCGCCCTGAACGATGAGGAGCCGACGAAGCGTGACTTCAAGGTGGAGCAGCCCTTCTGATCGGTGATGGCGGGCACGTTGACGGCATATCCGTCGAACCCATGGGTGCCTTTCATCCGTGTCCGTGGAGGTGGTGGCGAGTCGACATCGAAGCATGCGGAGTAGGAGAGTTTGCCAAGTGGCATTAGTTGTAAATGTAATGTAACTGCCCTTGTAAGTGAACAATTTTTTTCTACCATAAGGAATGAGTGATTTTGTTAGTTTTTGATTTGATTGTGAGTTGTTAGATTTGTCCAAGTCCCCGAGCGTGTCCGCCCTTTTGTGGGGTTTACCTCGTTTTTATGTGTATGTTTGTTTGTATATTGTTAGTCAGTTGAGGTCGACTCACTGTGGCTTGAAAAGCCAGTCGCATGGCGACCCCAAGGGGTGCTCTGTACTTAGACGTTTTCCCGAGCGCGAACGGGGTCGGATGGTCGAGTCCCCGAGTGTGGTACTTGGCCGTTCTAGTCGCCTGCCCAAGGTAGGTGTGGATGAGACGCGTTGTATTAAGCGCGACGCTCCACCTGTTCCGTAGGATCAGTCACGTGGCAAGTCCAGGACGCGCTCTCGTACTTGGCGTTTTCCCTAGTCACTCGGGTTTGGACTAGCGTCAGTCCCTAATACGTCGGAAATGTATCTATAATTTTTTGATGCTCCATGCTTGTTTTGTATCATTTGTCTTATGTTTTATCTACACTTTGAGGTGATTTTATACACTTTCTGGAACTAACCTATTAACAAGATGCCACAGTGCCAGTTGCATGTTTTCTTCTGTTTGTGGTTCCAGAAAGGCAAAAAAGCAAAATTATCGGAATTGGACGGGACAAAAGCCAAATTCATTATTTTTCTGGAGCAACACGGAACCACGAAGCAGAGCCAGAGGGGGGCCACAGGGTGGACGCACCCCCTAGGCGTGGGCAAGCCCTGGAGGCGTCTAGAGGGGGTGTGGGCCCCCTGGAAACCTGTCGACCTTGATACCTGCGCCTATAAGAAGCCTCCGACCCAAAAACCCTAGGGCATCCAGAAGAAATCCACGAAAACCTTCGTAGCGCTGCCGCCACCGAAAGGGAGATTCGGGGGACAGAAAGTCTCTATTCCGGCACCCTGCCGGGACGGGGAAGTGCCCCCGGAGCCATATCCATCGATCTCCATCGCCATCTTCATCAACATTACTGATTCCCATGATGAGGAGGGAGTAGTTCTTCCTCAGGGCTAAGGGCTCTACCGGTAGCTATGTGTTTATCTCTCTCTATGCATGATCTTGTGGTCATGAGCTTTGTAATCAAGTATATCTACCTTGCTACTCAAGTGCTTCAATAGATCTCTGCTCTCCCCATGTGTGTGAAAGTGACAACGTTCATGCCATGGTGGCACTTAGGTTTGAGTCTACATAAATACTCTTTGTGCTTTAACAGATCTATGCTTTTCCCCACGTGTGTGAAAGTGACAGTGTGCATACCGTGTGTGGCACTTTGGCTATATTGAATATTTGTTATGAGTTATATTTGGAGTTTGTTGTCTCTATGAAATTGTGGTGTTTGTTGGAACCATCTAGCGCTCAAGGTGACAGTGTGGGGTTATCTATATTGGGGAAGGCAGACTTTGAGGAGTGTTGTTATAGCCCTACAGATGATTAGAGTGTCCAACTGGAGAGTAGTTAAGAGTAGTATCATGAAGAGAGGATATTTATATGAGAGAGTGTTCACTAGTGAAAGTATGATCCCTAGTCCTTGTTTCTAAACATTGAAACACATCTTGCTACTAGATATGTTGCATGTTTGCTTGCTTCCATCTTTGTTCCGTTTGCCAGAGAGGTTTTGGGCTTTTACCTTTTCCTCCACGCCATCAGCTCTTTTCTGGCACCATTAACCCACGTCAACAACAAGTCAGAAGCTATTTTCTGGAACCGTTACCAGTTGTATTTCACTATCTCTTCGTCGAACTAGTGCACCTATATTGAGTGTGTTGGGGACACAAGAGAATTCTTGTATCTTGATTGCATGATTTCTTCAGAGGGAATACCTTTGACCACTTCCTCCCTGAGTTCGATAAACCTTGGGTAATCCATTTAAGGGGAACTTGCTACTGTTCTACAAACCTCTGCACTTGGAGGCCCAACAACTGTCTACAAGAATAGAACTGCGTAGACATCAAGCTCTTTTCTGGCGTCGTTGCCGGGGAGGTAAGGTAAAAGGTACTCACATCTTCCGATGTGAGTGCTCGAAATTATTTCCTTTAGATTCTGCAGTTTTGTCTTTTTGTTTCTTGTTTTCACTATTTAGGCTTAATGGAAAACAACAAAAAAATTAGAGAGCTTTATAGTGTTTATCTAGAGTTAGGACATGAAGTGTTTGAAGAGAAGATTAAAAAACCTATGGAGCTTTATTTGCATGATAATAGAAATTTTACTAGTATGAATTCTTTGGACACCATTGTTGCTAATGCTATGGAAAAGTCTAAGCTTGGGGAAGCCATTTTTTATGAAAATGATCTTTTTAGTACCCCAGCTTTGGAAGATAGCTATTCTATTGCTTATGATAATAACAAACCTCCAATTTATGATGAGTACAATGATGAGTCCGATATTTTTAGTCCACCTACTATTGAGGAGAAAAGTAATTGTGATTACAATCTGCCTCCTATATTTGATGATTATGGTGATGAGAATAATAATAATGATAGCTATTTTTATTGAATTTGCTCCCATTAATGTGCAGAGTAATCATCATTTTATGCATGTGGCTCATGATAATAATATTTTATGTGATAGTTATATTGTTAATTTTATTCATGATGATACTGAAAGTTATTATGAGAGAGGGAAACATGGTCTTATGCATCTCACAAATATTAAGTTTCCCCTCTTTATGTTGAAAATCTTGAAGTTGCACTTGTTTTGCTTTCCTATGATTGTTGCTTTGTGCTTTCATGACTTGTTTATTTACAGGATTCCTATGCATAGGAAGTGGGTTAGACTTAAATGTTCTTTGAATTTTCTTCTTGATGCTCGCTTTTAAATCAATTCATATTTCCTACGTGAGCATCTTTGAAACTATCATGCCTAACTTAAAGGCATTAAAGAGAAGTACTTGTTTAGAGATAACCCAAGAGTTTTTTTGAGTCTTGGAAGTTATTACTTCTGTAATGACCTCTCCTTATCCTTTTTGTTTACTTTTTTGTGCCAAGAATGAACTCTAATGAGAGGGAAGTAAGATTTGGGGAGTTGTTGTCCCAAAACAGATTCCTGTCCTCCAGGATAAAAATTCGTGAGGAATCTCTATAAGTCGGATTGAGATGACAATTTACGAATACATCCCCCAGTATGTTAGCTAACTTTCATTAGTTCAACACTTTTTGATTTGAGCAACATAAGATCTTTGAAAAAATTGGTTTCTACCTTCTGGTCTGTTTTGACAGATTTCTGCCATTATTTGCATTTGCTTATTATTGATTCCTTTTTGGGTTCTTTTTGGGAAATTGAGCTTTTTGAGGGAATTGCTACAGTAGCTTGTGTTTTTAGTGAAACTTTTTCTGTTCTAAAAATAAACCCAAGGTCTATTATCTTTTGAATAAGCTAATGTTGCTAATGAAGGTTGTGTGAAATTTTGTATGAAGGAAAATTTTCAGGTGTAGAGAGAGAATGATGTAACGAGATGAAGAATGGACAAAAGCTCAAGCTTGGGGATGCCACCCCGTGTCACCCCAAGAAATATTCAAGAGGTACAAGCGTCAAAGCTTGGGGATGCACAAGGCACCCCCTTCTTCATCAATAAAAATCTCATGTCTTTCTAGACACTTCGTTTTTATTGTTTCATGCACAGTTGTGATGTTCTTGGAGCATCTTAGTTTTTGTTTTTGGTTTTTGTTTGCTTAGTTTTCTTGAATAAAGTTGGTTGATCACAGCACACCTTTTTGGAGAGAGACACACTCTGTTTTCATTGCCTAGAACACTCTAGTTTTCACTCTTATTGTTCTATGAGTGTTCTCTTTTGCTAGCACTGTGTTTAGCCTTAGTTTTCTTGAGCTTTCAGCTTAGAACTTTTTAGTTCTTCTTTGTGGATTTGTGAGACAAGCTCACTGATCTTTATTGATTATTATCTTTGTGAGTTGTTTCAAATTAGTTGATTGGTGTTGGAAAAGAGTAGGAAGTTTCATGCTTATAGTGGTACAAAGAGGAGCTTGCATTGACTGTGACTTAGACTTTAGCATGACATGCTAGGTGTTGTTTTGAACTTATGCTTAGTGACTATTTCTGTAGCATGTCTTGTTCCAAACAATTGGGATTGCTTAGTGTGCCTTAAAGAAATTATGTGTTGTTTTAGCATACAAAAATCATAGTATTGTGGTATTCTCCTTTGATGCTTTGCTTGGGTTGACTTGGCACATGCTCACACCATGTTATGACTATGACAAGTCACCATTATCCTCTATTATCATTTAGTCCTTGACTTGTAGTACCACTCTATGCTTTGATTAGTAATGTTTTATTGCTCTGCATGATTATGGCCATTATGCTCTCTTATTTGGTTGCTCCCAGTATTTTGCTAGCCTCCACTTGTATGAGTAAGCTCTACTCATGCTTCCAACTCCCAAGAAACCAAGTTATTCCAAAGTGTCCACTATAAATTCCTATGCATGGTGTGTTACACCATTCTATGTATATTCTTGTTTTCAGCTATCTTCCAATTAAAAACTATTTTGTTATGTGAAAACTTAGTGATTAAAGCCCTCACAAACTTGATGGCACACTTTATATTCTTTGCCCCTAATAAACATGAACCATTGTGTCATCTATGTTGTATATGCTTGCACTTATACGTTGGAATTAGCAGAACCGTGCTGTCACGGGGAACGTTTTCAACATTGCACTTGTACTTTGTACTTTGTTGATATCATGCTCTTTTGTCTATGGATGTCACCGGTGTGAAATAAAGAGGGAACTTGTAAGTCCATGGAGTTTGTATCCTGTGTTAGATAACGCTTGGGCCGCTAGCCTAAGCCATGCCTAATCATGGTGGAAACTTGCAGCATCACTGCAGTGACATCTATGAAGCATTCTTCTTATAAAAAAAGAGACACATTGAGAAAAGTGGAAAGAGAGAAAAAATCACCATATTCCCATGGTACATAAGAAGATTGCTGAGATGCTCATTGTCTGCTTGCCTTGTCATTTTGGTTATGGGATAGCTCATGTACCATGTGAAGGGGTAACCCGTTGGCGGTTCTCAATGATATGCAAATACTTAAAGTGACAAGAAGTTATAGGTGACTAAAGTTGAGTAGCATGAGGTGTGGCCCTCGTATTAAAGGGACTTGAGATTGCCAACTTATACTTCGTCAAGCATATACTCCATCTTTGTCACTTTAACCTTAATCACTTCAAGATGCTTATGATAGGGGCAATGAGGGTTGAAAGCTAACAAATACCATAATTTTTGGAAGCTCTTTTTGAATCTTGAAATACCTGCTTCCTTTATAAAAGGCCTTTCTTCCACCACTATTGAGTCTCCACCTTCTACCTTTAGGCACCATTAAGAGATCTTAGTTGTCATTCTGTGTGCAGTGTTCCAAAGTTTATTGGTTGATGCATATTGTGATATTACTTGTTCATGTGCTACTTATTTCTAGTCACCCTTGTGAACTTTGAAGGTGTCCTATGCCTCTATTTGCTACTCTATGAGGGACAAGCTAAATACCACTATGCTATGTTTTTTGTATGTGAAACAAACAAACATTTTTCAATGCATGTTATTCATGATCTTTGTTTGTAGCCTTTCATGTTGCACGCATAGTTACTATGTCCTATTATTAGAACTCCATCTTTCATGCACATGTTTAGAGTTCTTTGATCCCGGCTTTCAATGCTTACAAATGGTTTGATCTTGGTTTTGATGGTGCATGTCACCTAAAAAATTATTCTTTTTATCACTTACCTACTCAAGGACGAGCAGAAGTTAAGCTTGGGGATGCTTGATACGTCGGAAATGTATCTATAGTTTTTTGATGCTCCATGCTTGTTTTGTATCATTTGTCTTATGTTTTGTCTAGAATTTGAGGTATTTTTATACACTTTCTGGAACTAAGCTATTAACAATATGACACAGTGCTAGTTGCATGTTTTCTTCTGTTTTAGGTTCTAGAAAGGCACAAAATCAATATTCTCAGAATTGGACTGGACAAAAGCCAAAGTCATTATTTTCCCGGAGCAACAAGGAACCACGAAGCAGAGCCGGAGGGGGGCCATAGGGCGGCCTCACCCCCCTAGGCGCGGGCAAGCCCTGGAGGCGCTTGGAGGGGGTGTGGGCCCCCTGGACCCCCACCGACCTTGATTCCTGCGCCTATAAGAAGCCTCCGACCAAAAAACCCTAGGGCATCCAGAAGAAATCCACGAGAACCTCCATATCGCTGCCGCCACCAAAAGGGAGATTTGGGGGACAGAAAGTCTCTGTTACAGCACCCTTCCGGGACGGGGAAGTTCCCCCGGAGCCATCTCCATCGATCTCCATCGCCATATTCATCACCGTTGCTGATTCCCATGATGAGGAGGGAGTAGTTCTTCCTTAGGGCTAAGGGCTCTACCTATAGCTATGTGTTCGTATCTCTCTCTATGCATGATCTTGTGGTCATGAGCTTTGTAATCAAGTAGATCTACCTTGCTACTCAAGTGCTTCAATAGATCTCTGCTCTCCCCATGTGTGTGAAAGTGACAGCGTGCACACCATGGTGGCACTTAGGTTTGAGTCTACATAAATACTCTTTGTGCTTTAATAGATCTATGCTTTTCCCCACGTGTGTGAAAGTGACAGCGTGCATACCGTGTGTGGAACTTTGGCTAGATTGAATATTTGTTATGAGTTATATTTGGAGTTGGTTGTCTCTATGATATTGTCGTGTTTGTTGGAACCATCTAGCGCTCAAGGTGATAGTGTGGGGTTATCTAGATTGGGGAAGGCAGACTTTGAGGAGTGTTGTTATAGCCCTACAGATGATTAGAGTGTCCAACCGGAGAGTAGTTAAGAGTATTATCATGAAGAGAGGATATTTATATGAGAGAGTGTTCACTAGTGAAAGTATGATCCCTAGGCCTTGTTTGTAAACATTGGAACACCGCTTGCTACTAGACTTGTTGCATGTTTGCTTGCTTCCATCTTTGTTCCGTTTGCCGGGGAGGTTTTGGGCTTTTACCTTTTCCTCCGCGCCATCAGCTCTTTTCTGGCACCGTTAACCCACGTCAACAACAAGTCAGAAGCTATTTTCTGGCACCGTTACCACTTGTATTTCAATATCTCTTCGCCGAAGTAGTGCACCTATATTGGGTGTGTTGGGGACACAAGAGACTTCTTGTATCTTGATTGCAGGATTACTTGAGAGAGAATACCTTTGACCACTTCCTCCCTGAGTTCGATAAACCTTGGGTAATCCACTTAAGGGAAACTTGCTGCTGTTCTACAAACCTCTACACTTGGAGGCCCAACAACTGTCTACAAGAATAGGAGTGCGTAGACATCAGTCCCCGAGTTTGGTACTTAGCCGTTCGAGTCGCTGCGCCAAGGAAGTGGAGGACTGGGTCGCTGTTGGAAGCGAATGAGGTAGTCTTGGCTTGGAAAGCCAGTCAAGCGCGGCGACTCTGATGGGGCCCTGGGTTGGCGTTGACGATATAAGGCCCGAAATTTTTCAGTGCGCTCATACCGCACTACTTGGACGTGCCGGTCTCGTGACCAAGGGTTGACTTCCGCGAGTAGCGTAGCGCTGTTATTACGAGTGCGAATGCCACAAGATATGGGGAGTGGACACAATTTGTGTGAATCGATCTTCTCTATTTAATAGCGGGTAGCTAGGAGGTACATGTTTGGAGTTCTAGGAGTAGAACTTCCGTAGGATATTTACATTCCATGGCCTCTTGACGTCGAGTTGTCCGTTGCCTTAGACATCGATGAGGTAGTAGGTGCCATTGCCCAGGACTTGGCCGATGGCGAATGGTCCCTCCCAAGGGGGAGAGAGCTTGTGCCCGCCCTTCTTGTCCTGGATTAGTCGCAGGACCAGGTCGCCTTCCTGGAAGGTGCGAGTCTAGACTCGCCGGCTATGGTAGAGGCGAAGTCCTTGCTGGTAGATGGCGGTGCGGGAGCGAGATAGGTTGCGTGCTTTGTCGAGCTGGTCGACCCCGTCCTGGCGTGCGATATCGTTGTCGGCCTCCGTGTAGTTGACCCCTTGAGGTGAGTCGTGCTCGAGATCGGTCGGCATGACGGCCTCGGCACCGTACACCATGAAGAAGGGGGTGAACCCTGTTGACCTGTTGATGGAGGTGCGTATGCCCCAGATGAAGGAGGGGAGCTCTTCGACCTAGCACCCTAGAGTTTGCTCGAGGGGAACTTGCAGTCACGGCTTCAGGCCATGGAGGATGCTCTGGTTAGCGCGTTCTGCCTGGACGTTGGACTCCGGGTGGGCGACTGAGGCGAGGTCGAGTCGTATGTTGTGCTCCTCGCAGAATTCGGCCATGGCTCCTTTGGCAAAGTTGGTGTTGTTTTCCGTGACGATGTTCTGCGGGAACCCATAGCGATAGATGAGCTCGCATAGGAACTTGGTGGCGGTCTTCCCGTTGCACTTGCGGACTGGCTTCGCCTCCACCCACTTTGTGAATTTGTCGACTGCGACTAGGAGCTGGGTGAAGCAGGAGGGGCCTTCTTGAAGGGGCCCACCATGTCCATGCCCCATACGGCGAGGTGATGGGGATGGTCTTGAGCACCGAGCTTGGGACGTGAGTCTGGTTGGTGTATTTCTGGCACCCGACGCAGCGTTGGACGATGTCGACCGCGTCGGAGTGTGCGGTGAGCCAGTAGAAGCCGTGTCGCATGGCCTTGGCGACTAGGGACTGAGCTCCAGCGTGGTGTCCGCAGTCGCCGGCATGGATGTCTTGGAGGATCTTGCGACCTTTCGTGGGTTGGCCACAACATTGGAACGCGCCGGTCCCGCTGCGCTTGTGGAGTTCGCCGTTGATGATGACGAAGGACTTGTAGCGCATACTATCATCCGGGCCTCCGCTTCGTCAGCGGGTAGGGTCCCACCCTCCAGGTAGGCGACGTATGGCGCGGTCCAGTCGCTTGGCTCCGCGAGCATGGTGACCAGGGCTGCTTCTGGTTGCAGCGGAATTCTGATGTCGATCTCCCTCGGGGGAGAGACGGAAGGCTTGGTGATGGTGTCGAGGAAGACACCGGAGGGTGGCGTGGAGTGAGCCAACCCGATGCGAGAGAGGTCGTCGGCCTCCTCGTTCTTGCGCCGATCGATCCACTCGACAGAGTAGCCCGCAAAGTGGCCTCCCAGCTGGTCCACTCCTTGGCAGTATGCCGCCATGGTGGGGGCGACTACATCGCACGTGCCGGCGACTTGCCCGGCGACGATGTCGGAGTCGCCATAGCAGCGCATATGATTGATGTTCATTTCCTTGGCTACTCGCATGGCGTGGAGGAGCGCCTCGTACATGGCCATGTTGTTGGTGCAGGGGGTGAAGTCAAGGTACAGGACGTAGCGTAGCTTGTCTCCCATTGGAGATGTGAGGATGATCCCTGCCCCTGCACCATCTACATTCTTGGAGCCGTCGAAGTGTAGCGACCAGTAGTGGACGTATGTCAGCTTCTCTAGCTGCTGTGCCTCCTCCCAGTCAGCGAGGAAGTCCGCCAGGGCCTGCGACTTGATTGCCTTGCACGGCTTGTACCTGATGTTGTGGACTCCGATCTCCACGGCCCACTTGGTGACTGGCCGGTCGCCTCGCGGTTGCGGATGATGTCCTGCAACGGCGCTGAGGAGACGACCGTGATTGGGTGCTTCTATAAGTAGTGCGGTAGTCACCGCTGGGCTCGGAAGACCACGTATACCAATTTTTGGTACTGCGGGTAGCGCTGGCGCGACTCGGTGAGGACTTCGTTGATGTAGTAGACATGTCGCTGCACCGGGCGCTCCTTTCCCTCTTCTGGTCGCTCAACGACCATGATGGTGCTGATGACTCGCTCGGAAGCCACGACATAGACGATCATGGGCTCCATGTCGACGAGTGCAGCGAGTAGCGGGGCCACGAGTAACACTTCCTTGAGTGCGTGGAGCGCGTCGTCTGCCTCCTTGTCCCACTGGAACATGGGATTCTTGCGCATTAGGCGGTAGAGAGGCATTGCCTTCTCGCCTAGTCGGGGGATGAAGCGACTAAGAGCCACGACTCGCCTGGCAAACTTCTGGACGTCGCGCAGGCATTCGGGTTTGCCGAGCCAGGCGATCGTGTTGATCTTGGTGGGGTTCGCCTCGATCCCTCATTCAGAGACGACGTACCACAGCAGTTGTCCAGTAGGTACAACGAAGGTGCACTTTCCTAGGTTTAGTTTGATCTTGTACCTCCATAGGTTTGTGAAGGTTTTGGCTAGGTCGGCGAGTAGATTGCCCTGGCGAGTGGATTTTACCACCACGTCGTCGATCTAGACGTGGATGTTGCGTCCAATTTGGCTCGCAAGGCACTCCTGCATGCACCTCTAGTAGGTCGCCCCGGCGTTCTTGAGGCCGAAGGTCATGGAGGTGTAGCAGAATGCTCCGAATGGCATGATGAATGCCGTCTTCTCGTTGTCCTCGACTGCCATTTTGATATGGTTGTAACCAGAGTAGGCGTCAAGGAAACACAGCGACTCTGAGCTTGCGGTCGAGTGAATGATTTGATCGATCCGCGGGAGGACGAACTTCTCCTTGGGGCAGGCGCTGTTGTGGTTTGTGTAATCAATACACATTCTCCAGGTCTCATTTTTCTTCTCGACCAGGACTGGGTTTGCCAGCCACTTGGAGTACTTGATTGGTCGTATGAAGCCTACAGCGTTGAGTTTGTGCTCAGCGAGTACCCTCGGGACACCAGGCATGTCAGATGGATTCCATGCGAAGATGTCACGATTCTCACAGAGGAACTCGATGAGCGCGCCTTCCTATGCTAGGCTCATGCACATTCCAATCGTCACCGTCTAGATGGAGTCGCCTAGGACCAACTCGATGGAGCGCGTGTGCGTGGTGGCCTCGAAGGTCGTTGAGCCGCCACCCTCCGAGTTGGGCTTCTTGAGTATTGTGGGGTCGTCATTGTTGACCTTGCTCGTCTACTTGGCGAGCTCCTCCGTGTGGTTGGCTTCGGCGGCGATGACGGCGTCGGCGAGCTCGGCGCCCTTGGCCTCGCACTCCGCGGCCATGTCGGGGTTGCCGTGGACGGCGATGATGCCGCACGGCCCTAGGAGCTTCATCGCGTTGTACGTGTAGTGGGGAGCTGCCATGAATTTGGCAAACGCCTGTCGCCCCAAGACGCAGTGGTAGGGGCTATTGAAGGGCACCAGCTCGAAGACGATCCGCTCGGTGCGGAAGTTCACTGGTGTGCCGAAGATGACTGGCAGTGTCACCTTGTTGATCGGGTACGCCTTCCGACCAGGGATGATGCCATGGAAGGTGTTGTAGGTCGTCTCAATCATCGACTGCGTGAGACGCAGTTGCCTGAACATGTCCAGGTAGAGAATGTTGATGGAGCTTCCGCCGTCCATCAGCGTCTTGGGGATCTAGTAGTCTCCCACCTTGGGCTTGACCACCAGGGCGACTCGCCCCGGATATTAGATCCGTGGCGGGTGGTCCTCGTGGCTCCAGATCATCCTCTGCTCAGACCAGTTGAGGAAGTGTGGGCCGTCGACCTGGGACACAGCATTGAAAGCGACGACGCGGGGGATGACCTTCTTTTCACGCTTGGTTCTGAACCCGGTGAAGTTGTGGAGAAATCCCACCTCGTTGCCGAATGCCCCGCCATTTGGCGGGTGGTTGTTGGGGTCCTCCGTGCGCGCCGTGCCTTATCTATATCCTTTAGGGAGTGGCAGTCGGTGGTCGTGTGCGTGGCGGGCTTCTTCTTCCTGCTGTGGAACACACATGGCTGGTTGAGGAGAGCCGCGGGGTCGAACCTTGGCTTCGCCTTGTAGTTGCCGCTATCGCGGCGCTAGCCTCCGTCGCGGCGGAAGCTCTTGGGCTCGCGTGGTGCATAGCCGGAGTTGGCGACGAAGTCGACTCTCCCGTCACCGCGGCGCTTGCAGGTGAGGCGAGTGTTGCTGTAGCGTAGCTCGGGTTGTCTCCCGTTGTCGTGGCCGCTTGTGCGGCGGTTTTCTCCCAACTCGTCGTCGGTTTCTTTGTTTGGGTCCTCCTCTGCGTACCGCTTGGCGATCTCGAGGAGGTCTGTTATGTTGTCGAGTATTGTGTACACTCGCTTGAACATGGCGACCAAGGGCTCATAGCAGGAGGTCTTGAAGCAGTGAATCGCGGTGTCCGGGTGGATGCCGGTCGCGTTGAACCACAGGTCCTGCCAGCGCTGGACCCAGCTGCGGGTCGACTTGCAGGGTCCCTGGACGCATCGCTCTAGGTCCTCGATGGTGGTGGCGCGGGTGTAGGAACCCTCGAAGTTACTGACCAAGGCGTCGCGCATATCCTCTGAGGAGTCGATGCTGTCCGCGGGGAGGGTGTTGATCCATTGCCGGCTCGCTCCCTCCATCATTAGGGGGAGGTAGCAAGCGGCGAGTAGGTCGGTGTGGCCGGCGATTCCCATCTCCATGAGGTACGTGTCCAGCCACATGGACGGGTCGTACCTGGGATCGTACTTCTCGATCTCCTTCGGCACTTTGAAGTTCGCCAGGTATTTTTCGCCTCGGATCATTGGTCCGAAGCACTGGGGGCCGACTCAGCTGAGCGATCCCCTTGGTTCGCCATCGCGGCGGTTGGTGAGGGTATGCCTCAAGTCGCCAGGCTGGCGTGCACGCTAGCTCTGGTTGTTGATGATGTGGGTCCGCGCGTCGACTGGCTACCCATTGGCAGCGACCATGTTTTTCGTCGGTCGCGGGTTGTTGGTGGAGAGTGTCGTGTTCGTGGGTCGCGGCTGGAGTTGCAGGGGCTCGGGGGTGGGCAATTGAGAGTGTTTGCCATCATCGGGCAGCCGCTCGAGGCCGCCCTGCTTCCTGACGAGCGGGAGGAGACGCGTCCCACGAATCTGCTCCCGCATCATGTTGCTCGACGGCCTTGGCGAGTAAGGCCCTGGCGTACTGGATCTGCAGGGCGCCTTCCCCTGTCAAGTTGATGTTGTCGACCGTGGCTCGACTCGCGATGTTGTCCATCAGAGTGGAGAACAGCGGGAGGCCGTTCGCGTCCCTCTCTTGCGGGGAGATCATGATCCTTGGTTGGTTTGGTGGGGGCGTGCGACCGGGCGGCGGTGGGGGAGCGCCGTTCGCTGATGCGCCTGGTGGTGGTCGAGTGCTTCCTCCTAGCGGCGTGTTCTCGTAGATTACGCGATCGGCCACGCGGGCTGGGTCGCTCTTGTCGTCGAAGTTCAGGGTGCGGCCCTGAACGGTGGGGTTCAGGCGCGACCTGATGCGGAGTTGGTGTTAGCGCAAGAGCTCCTGCGCCGTTACCTGCTCGAGGCGAAATTTCTCACGCTCGGCTTGTTCCTTGCGGACCGCCTCCTCCATTCGTAGGCGGAGTTCTTCGACCTCCGTTGTCGTCGCGGTCGGGCGGGATCGGCGTGGAGAAGGGATTTGGCGAGGCGTCCGTGCTGCTCGCCATGTAGATCACGATGTGGCGACCAAATCCGTCATGGAGATCGCTGGAGTTTTCCGACCTGGAGTCAGAGTCAAAGATCCAGAGGATGGAAGGATCCTCGAAGTCCCCCACGTTGGAGACCTGGGTGATAGAGCCCGCGGGTGATACGGCGATGATGGATCCGGCGACTAACGCCGGGGTCGCAGAGTCAGCGTTGTCGTTGAGGTCCGTGTCGTCCGCGACCATGCTGCTCTCGGCCATGTTGCTGTTGGCCGAGTCGTACTCGGAGGCGAGGCGGTGGATGGTGCGGACCTGACTCTCGGAGAGCCGATCGCGCAGTGGCGACTCGTGGATGCAAGCCGAGTCCTCCGAGACGATGACGTCGATGAAGACGACAAAGAGGCTGATCGTGCCAACCGGCATGATCACGCTGTGCGTGACGGGGCATGCCGTCGGGACGTAGCTGCTCAGAAAGATCTAGAGGATCTCGCCGATCGCGATCATGTGGCCGGTGGCGATCGTCTTGTTGATTCGCATATTGGATCTCGCCGTAGAACACCGTCCTGACCGGCCAGGCCCCATGGTGGGCGCCACTATCATGGGAATGGCCACGGCAGATGCTGCAAACGGAAACGAGTAGTAGAACGAGGGGCAAGGGCGGCCATCCATCTTCGGTGCGAGATGAGGGCGGAGACACATGGTTTTACCTAGGTTCGGCCCCCCGGAGGTTAAAGACCTACTCTTGCTAGATTCTATTGATAAGAGAGTACAAGGGCGAGCTCGACGACTAGGCGGCGAGTCGCAGGGGGTGTATGATGGAACGTGTCCTCTATGCGTACCCTAGGGAGGTTTATATAGACTCACCTCGCTAGGGTTTATAGATCTACAACCGAATTAGTTAAGGATTCGAAGGGTTCTTGACCTAATCCGACTGGGCCTAGCTACGCTTCTGGGCCTTCAACTTCCAGTCACCTGGCTCCTTGTTGGGTCCTGATCCAGTCGCCCTCCTGCAGGCCTGTCAACACCCAGATTTTTAATCCCAGATGCCTGTTATGCCATACATCGCAATCCCAGGATTACCATTTTTGCGAGACATAACATAATTGGATATCACAGTACCTCATCCATTACAAACAATACATAAGGTCTTACACAAATAAGGATCTCATGTTCCAGTTCTTAATACAATTCAAGCAGCGGAATAACGTAATAATAACGATAGCATAGGCGAGGCTCCATCTTCATGGTCACAGGCAATGCTGACGATGGGAGATGATCCTAGTTGTCGTAACCTTCCTGCTGTCCATCCTCCTGATACTCCTCCTCATATTCTGGCCACGGTAATATCCAGGGACAAAGCCATGAGTACTCTTTAAGTACTCGCCAACTAATACTAACAAGTGTAGTGGCTTTTAATAGGATATACTAAGCTCTAGGGTTGTTTTGCAAAAAGCCAGATTTACCTCTACTAAGTTCAGAAGCAAAGAAACTAGTTGAAAGTTTTATAACACCTAAGTGGGAACTTGAATTTCATATCAAAACTCTGTTGTGGTAAAGTCAATGGCATAAATCATTTCATGAGTCATTTTGAAAACATCTGACGACGGAACAGTATGGCCACTCCAACTCTCCATAACCGTGGACGCGGCTATTCGAGTAGTTTGACACTCTGCAGAGATTGTACACTTTCACCAGAACATTCGATACATCCGTTAGGAACAATCCTGAATTCACCATACTCAGTATGTGGATAATCAATCCTAACCTTTCCATTACACGCCCTAGTATAGGCACCTCTCCTGTGATTTTGGCCTCCCAACCATGACCAACTGTCATCTTGGGTACTGCACAGGTGGACAATCTTCATAAGGTAGCCTCAGCTCAAACCTTGGCCGCAAGGGAACCCATACTAAGGTATATAAATTTCTAGTCAAGGCCTACCCAAATTTCGGATATTGTGGTTGTACGGTAAAATTGGAATGGTATCGCATCCAGACAACCATCAGTTTTGTAAAGGGCTAAGGCTCATGCCTTAACATTTTCATCATCAAAATCATCTGGTGTTCGAGAACACATGTCAAAACATTTCAGTAGAATGAATCATCATTCTAAGGTTTTCATAACCATTTTCACCAAGTATTCCCACTAAAGTTGATCAATTTTTATGCTTAGCACTAGCATCTACAAGTGTGGGTAAATACTAATGAGGGGTGATAAGAAAGTGTATCTTATATAAGTTAATCTCATGCCTCAGGATGTCATCAAGATTATCTAACTTAGGTCAAGTTTTATGCTCTTTATGCTACCTTCCATTATCCTTCTAATATCTACAAATTACTAAGTAAACTCTATGAGAAAGCTTTGATAAAGAGATAGAGTATTAAACTTTGCAAGAAAAACTTGGATTGGGTATCATCACATGGGTATAAGCTTGCAAGTATTGGCTTGCTCAATTAATATCTTGCATAGGTAAGGTAACTTGCAAGTGTTAGCTTGTCTTGTAAAGAGCAGTGGTTGAAGTTCTCCTCGGCTTCTTCCTCGTAGTATCCTCCTTCCTCCTCGTATCCTTGGTCGGTACTAGCGTCTATAAATAAATACGAGGAACACAATCATCACACAATTATTAACTAGTCTATTTAGTACACAAAGGATCACACTAGATGATCTAGCATCATCACTATTATCACAAATATTAAATCACTTGTCTTATTTATTTTATCATCACTCAGTATTTAATATTCTCCAACTCAAACATGGGATCATGTTGACACATGTCATCACCACATATTTCAGTACATGGGAATGTGATTTAAAGTGGTGTCACAATTTAATAAGGTTTAACCTTTTTATTTTAATTAAATAGAGTGACTAAAATGTCCTATGAGGCATTCTTTTATTACTTGATCATTATTTCTACAAGTAACCCTATGTATTTTTATATATTCTGAAAGGTAGGGTTAAATGTGATTTTTGATAGTTGGAATCAACTCAAAAGCTTTTATGGTTGAATTTTTAAAAATGTTTGAATGCAGAAAAGCTTCTGCCTTATTATTTTTACCATGGGTGATCTACAATTCTAAATAATTTGAATCCAATAGGCTTGGATTAAGCACTCTAGTACCTTTCTAACAAAATTAGTTTCATGCATTTTGGTTCAATGAATCGATCTAGGTTGATTTTTGAATCTAGGTACATAACTGAGTTTAAAATTAAATGAATAAACCTACGTTTGAATTAATGGGTCGCGCGGGACGTTTAACTAGGCCAGCCCACTACGCACAGCGCGTGCACGGGCTGATTAAGTGAGCGACCCCATTTGTCAGTGAGACAGCGAGTGGCGAAACGGTACGGGGCGATTAGGGCCACACGATCTAACTCTAATCCAACGGCTACGGTTCATCGTCCACGTCGGGCAGCGCCGGCGAGACGGAACACCTAGCATGGCCAGTGGGGGTCATGGGAGGCTCACCGGGGCTCCGACGATGGTCGGCGATGGGGGCAAATGACGAAGTCGACGACGGCGATCCTCCTGGTACTGGTGGCTCCTCCTGAGGTGGCTCCAATTGACGGCTCCTTTCCTCCTCTGTAGCGGCGAACTCCGGTGAAATTCCATCCACCTGGTGCTCTCCTTGCTCCACGGGTGAGTGTGTGTGATCAGTGAGAGGGGGGAGTGAGATGGTGTGCTCAAATCGAACGAGGGTGGCCTCCTTTTATAGTGCGACGAGGGGACCGAATGGCGCGGGTGGAGCTCGTCGGTGTCGTTGGCACAACGTGCTAATGGCATGCGCAAAGGTAGGGGGCGGTGCATTGCCTCCTGGCGAAGCTCAACGGCATGGTCATGCAGCGTGGGGGCGGTGAGGAGCGGTGGGAACATCACGGCACTCTGGGCGGGTCCAACGACAAGTTTAATGGCGCACAACATGTGTGGTCCGCGCAGCGGCGAACGTGGTTGTCTCGCGGGGTGCTGGTGATCACGTATGCAAGTGGCGAGGGCGGCACGCGGTCTATAGGCTCGTGTCGCGTGCGGCGCACTGGCACGCTCTTGGCTCGCACGTAGAGAAGCTTGGCATGAGCTTGCCATGTGGTCCAGGGGCTGGCAATGCTCGGGGTTGGGACAGAGGGTGGCGGTGGACGGTGGTCAGTGCTCGAGACAAGGTTGGCGAGGCTAGTGCTTCCTCTAGCTCGCTGGCGACATGGGGGTGGCAAGTTTGCTCTCGGCATGGTCACCATTGATGGCTAGGCTTCCTCACAGTGGTGCTAAGGATTGTTAAAGAGGCTAGATGATCTACTAAGAGCTTGTTGCAACCAGAGAGGGAACAAGGTTGGCCAAATTCACTGCTGCAAATAGTGTTTAATGTTTTGTTGTTTGCTGATCACAAGGTGTTTGATGAAATGGCCGAAAGAAATTCAAGGGTTTGATAGGCACATACTAGGGAGTCTCTGGTTAGTTGAATTGGTCAGGGGGCACTGGTTGAGTTCGTTTTTTAAAATGTGGGATCTTCACATATGTTATAGATTAAATTTTAAATTGTCATTTGAATGGGGTTGCTAAATGTTTCTGTAAGTTTTCAAGGTGGGCCTTGATTCAGTTTTACTTGGTCTTGCAAGAGGTGAAAAGAATTGGAAAAGTTTCTGTTTGAAATCTTGGACTAGAAACACTCAAAGTGACCTAGTGAGCAAGATTGGCAAAAATGACCATTTTCCTTATTTGATTTGTTTTTGATTTTCTCTTGATTTGTTTTTGCTTGGAAATGTTT
The DNA here is from genome assembly GCA_916181665.1 of Avena sativa. NCBI lineage: Eukaryota > Viridiplantae > Streptophyta > Magnoliopsida > Poales > Poaceae > Avena > Avena sativa. Next base: position 124,665,404 of record OV702296.1, read on the forward strand.
TAGATGATGTTATTTTCATCCTTAAACACATTCCTTGCTATTTAGGTTAATCACACAAGTATATTCATGCATTCATCAAATCATCACATACAGACATGCATTCATTTGGTTTTTATCTAATCAAAGTTTTTGTTAACCCTAATTTTAGTGATTAGAGTTTAATGATCATGATTAATAGTTTTGGGATGTTACAAGGCCCACTCGCTGGCAGATTGGGCCAATAGGAAACGTCCTGCTGGGTATACCCCACTCGGCATATCCCCATCACACGCCTAGTTTGATAACAAACTACTTGACATAAATGCCCTCTTTTGCTGCTATAACAGCAGTCATATACTTAGACTTTTGTTGTAGTATCTATCATAATGTCTTAACTTTCTAACTCATCCAAATCCATTATGGAACTTATTTTCAATTATATTGGTCCACCCTTAGTTTAGATTGAGATAAACTTAATTTGTACTTTGTGACAAAACTAGTATCAATGCAGTACTTTTACAATGAACTAACCATCTATTTGCGACCTCTACAAAAATAATATATTCTTAGTTCTTCCAAAAGATCATAAGAATATCCTTACTATTGTCCAATGATCATCTTATGAATCATTCTGGCATATGCTCATAACATTTAGAGTATAGGACATATCTGGATGTGTACATATCACAATATGATTAAAAATGCTCTTTGTGATTTTAATTCATCAAGTATCAAAAATACTTGAATTTTTTTTTCACTTATGAAGTGTAGATACACTTGATTTTCGATTTAATCCTTTCTGTGTGGCAAGAACCTTTCTTGTCATTTCCATATTGAACTCTTTTAATATCTCATCTATGTACATTTGGCACAACCATAGTGGCGTCTCAATCTATCCATATAGATATTGATGCCAAATATTTTGGTTTTGCCTAAGTCTTTCATCGAGATGAAATTCTAAACTTGTGTCAATAAAAGATACATCATTTTCAATCAACAATATGTCTTCCACATAATGTATGAAAAATATGTCTTAGCTCTCCCACTTAATTTCTTGCAAATTCAAGTATCTTCATCGTCTCCAACGAAATTAAACTCTTTAACAATTTCATCACAAATAAGATTCCAACTCCTCTATACTTATTTCAACCATTGAAGTTTGCATACACTTTTAGCATCCTTTGAATTGACAAAACCCTTTGGATCATGTTATGCACATGTCCTAGGTAACAATTCTATTAGAAGAACTTTGTTTTGTTTGTTCAACTATCATATACCAATATATGTAGTGGTTTCTACATTAATCCGTATAGACTAAATATCACTATGAAAGATCAAATCTTGTCATAATCAACTGTTTGAACATTGTCGTGAACTCTTTTCCGACATGTCGACTATTTCATAGATGTGAAACATCCATGTCTATTTCTTTATATATCCAAACACGACTGTAAGGTTTTTACACCTTTCCATGGGGTCTTCCAAGTTCAAATCTTGATTTATAGTGTATGGAACTATGACGGATTTCATGTCTTCAAGACATTTGACAGAGTCAGGGCCCATCATCGCTTCTTTGCATGTAGTCGGTTCATCATTGTCAAATAATGATCTATCTCTCAAATCTTGGTATTTGATTATTTATCCGACCTACTTGGTTCAATAGAAACTTAGACCTCCGTGACCACAACCTTTGAGGCACGTGATCCATGAGAATTGTTGCTACTTCCGGAACGCTTTCCGGTACTTCGCAACTCAGCACACATATATCTAAGGTCCTTTTAACCTTATCAAAGTTCTAATGTCCTCCCGCTTAACTTTTCATGAAAAATTCCTTCTTAAGAAACTTAACGTTCTAAGCGACAAACACATTTTTCTTCGGTGTTATCGAGGAATACTCAACGTTTATTCAAAATAACATACAAAGAAATGTTCATCCGACTTTGCTTATAAGCATCTTACTTATGCATAGCATACCAATGTTTAAGAAAGGACAACTTGGGTTTTATCCCAAAACATAACTTTATATGGTGTCATTTCAGCGGATCATGATGGAGCTCTTTTCAGTGTAAAAGTGATAGTCTCTAAAGATTTTAATCTTTTAAAATATAATGGTAGTTTTATATATTACACGTTTGATCTTACCATGTCACACAAGGTTTCATTACATATCTCGAACACTCCATACTACTATGGTGTTTGTCGAGAAACATATATCTATGGAACGATTCCTTAAATCTTTAGGTGTTTTTTCTACAACTTGTAACTCAAATATCTTTTTCTATGATCCTATCATAAATTCTTTATTTTCTTGTTACAATGATTTTCTACTTCATCTAGGAAGTCTTTGAATTTTTTCAAATGATTCATACTTAATACTTATTAAGTAAATATACGTATATTCACTCAAATTTTTGGAGAAAGCATATGAAGTTGAAATTCATCGCTCTTGACTACACATAATGGGCTTCATACAACAATATGTACAAGTTCCAATATTCTAGTCATTCGTTCCCTTTTAGCCTATGAACGGAATTTTAATTATCTCTTGGAAAGTTTCACAAGCATCATTTGATCGAAATCAAAATATTCCAAAATTCCATACACATGGAGTTTCTTCATGTTTTCTTTCCATTATAATTTAAACGGCGATGTCACTTCCTAAGTGATATTTCAATCAATTGTCTTTCGACATTTTTAGCATCAGTTTTATGGATGTGATTTCTCCAACTAGACTTGTATACAATCCATCTATTACGGAATACATAAATTATTTGAACAACCTTTTGTTCTCATAATACTTGATAAAACAAATCTTGAAGGTAAGCTTGTATATCAACGAGAAACACAATAACTCTCTATTTGTTCTTGATGAACATCATAATATATTCTCTTGCTAGTTTCTTAAGCCATAACAGTTCGTGAATTGTGTTGTTTCGTATGACGATTCACACCAACAAATTCAGTATCACATACTCAAGAACTACATTGTTTAACAAGCAAAGAATATAACCATAACATGTATATCATCTATATACCTGAGCTGAATAATTCTAGTCTTTTCTATTCTACCATATATTTATGAGATTCTCTTTTAGCATTTCCTTTTCCGTTTTAAAAGAATCTATCAACATCAATATTGGCATCATACACATGACACATAGTACAAAGCGTGTATAGTTAAATACCAATGTTTTTGCACTTGTACTTTGAAGTAGATCACCTTCATCAAATGTTTGGTGTTCTTTTAAATTCTATTCTTTAGTAATCTTTTAGTGTAGTTAACATCTTACCTACACCTTGTATTCATACTTATCATGGAAATATTCATGATCAAGCTACTTTATCTTATTATGGTGAATCACGAGTATAATGTTTCTCTCCAAAACCTTTTGGAGAATTAGGACGACCAGCGTCTCCAACTTTTTGGAAATTCTCATAAAATATGAGAACATAAATCTTTCCATATTATACTCCATCATGTTGCAACCAAAACTTTGTTTCAGATATCCCAATATCTTCCACACATTATGTTTTCTGAAAAACTCTTTCAGCTCCTACATAACCTAGATATTAAAACAATCTTTTGAATATCAAGAATCATGGAGATAAACATGATACTTATATACTAACACTGGAATTGTTACTCTTGATTTAATACCAATTATTAAACATCACGGAGTAAACGGAACTTACTGAAAGTTTGCAATAGGACTTTTAAACTTTAGATTAACACTTAAAAACAATACGATTCCAGTTTGTAAAGTAACTAAGAAGAATTCTATAGTTCTATTATCTCAATTATAACTAAGCGTAAGGTGGTAAACGGATGCCAATGACTACAACAACTATGCAAATTCACTTTTATTTAATTCAAGATAAATAGTGTTCAACATTTAATCATATTGTTGTTGAACTCCCATTCAAAACAATATCCCTCGCATTGTTTTAGTGATCACACGAACCAAATGCACTACACCAAGTCCGATCATCACGTGACATGATGTAGTTTCAAAGGCGAACAATAATCATGTTCATCATATCATCTATATGAATCATTCTTTACCTTTCGGTATTCCGTGTTCCGAGACCATGTCTGTAAATGATAGGCTCGTCAAGATTAACCTTAGTGTCTGCATGAGAAAATCTGGCTTGCTCCCGCTGTATGCACACGCAGAATCTAGTACACCCGATAATCACGTGGTGCTTCACAACAATGAGTTTTGGCAATAGTGCCTACTAAGTAAGAACACTTTATTATTTGATTTTTGTGAGAGGGATCATCTTATAATGCTACCCTCGCGATCTAAGAAATACAAGATGCATAAAAAGGATTAACATCACATGCAATTCATAATATGTGATATGATATGGCCTTTCTTCTTGTGCTTCCAATCTCCATATTCAAGCACGAACATGATCTCCATCATCACCGGCTTGGCGTCAAGGTCAATGGCACCGCTCCATGTTGGTCATCCACCAGAATCAACTATTACAACTACTTTAAATAATAGACACGCATGTCTTAACAAAATTAAAAGACAACCATAAGGCACCTGCCGGTTGCCAACTTACAATAAGGATCATTGCATACATCATATATAATCGCAATCATGGCCATATCACATCACAACACAAGCCCTGCAAAAACAAGTTAGATGCCTCTAAACTTTCTTTGCATGTTTTACGTGGCTGGGGCTTTCGCATAAGAATTGTTGTAAGTTACAAACATGAACCACAACGTTGATACTCGTATTGTCAATCGCCCGTTGTAAATTGAATATTCACTATGATGGGAGAGACAAACACCCACAAAGACACTTATGCAATACAAGTTGCATGTTGAGCGTGGAGAAAGTCTCATGAATGATGTCATGTAAGGGTAGCCCGGGCTGCTTCATCCCACCATCCCGCAAGATGCAAAGTACACAAGAAGCAATCAACAACAAAAATATCAACACCCACAATTTCCATTTTGTTCTACTCGTGCAACATATCTAATCATTGACACGGATTTGATACCACTATAGGTGTTCGTAGCATAGAAAAGAAAAAAACTACCGCGTGAACACACAAATACAGATCTAATCTATGATCAAGCCAAGATCTATCTACTAGATCAGTGCAACGAGTTCATAGAGTTCTAACCCTCGAAGATCCAAATGGGTTAACGAGATCGGATTCTCGTGGGTGATGTAGTCGTTCACTTGCCGATCTCAAGATCGCATAGACGATCCTTCCAGCGCCGCGTTCCGGTAGATCTCCCGCAGTCGGTCACACGTACGGTACTCTATGAATACCTTCCTCTCCCTTGTTCCAGCAGGCAGCGGAGGTTGTAGCCCTCTCCTCGCGATTCCGGCAGCACGACAACATGGTGTTGGAAGTAGAGGGGAGATCCCGCAGGGCTTCGCCTAAGCCGGAGCGAGTATGGTGGATTAGAGGGAGCCATGGAGATATAGGGTTTAGAGGGTCGAGGTTTAGAGGTGGATAGATACTAGGGTTTAGCTAGTCGGTAGTTGTTTATAGGAGGATCTAGAGGCGGCGACCTTGAGGGGGCCAAGGCTGGTGGCTAGGGTTTTGTGTTGTGGGGTTCAAGGGTGGCGCCCCTCCCCTCTATTTATGAGAAGGAGGGGCTGTTGGGGAAGGGGAGTCCTTCCACAACTCCACCTCATGGGATAGCGCAAGGGAGAGGGAGGAATCCTCCCTTAGGTAGGATGTCCCTCCCTCCACATGGAAACCAAAGTCCCACTTTGACTTTTTCAAACTGCCTTTTTGACATTCAAACTAGAGTTTGATTTCTCTATTCCAAGTGTCCAGCCAAGTGACCTAGGACATGATACAACCATTCCACTTTGTCATGACACATCCATGTACCCTTCTCCTTTCGGGTTGGTGAACCTTCTAGAACCTTCTAGAACATTTTGGTGAAAACACCGAAACCATTCCCGAACTCTGGAATTGGACTTTCCTTATATAAATCTTATTTTCCAGACCATTCTGGATCTCCTCGTGATATACCGTATCCCATCCGAGACTCTGAGCTACATTCGGTCTCTTTACTCACTTTCCATATCTACTAAACAACATTGAATCCTTAAGTGTGTGTCCCTACGGTTCGTGAATTATGCAGACATGACCGATACTCTTCTCCGATCAATAACCAATAGAGGAATATGGAAATTCATATGGCTCCCAATATTTCTATGATTACTTTGTGATCGAATGAACCATTTACATACTATACCAATTTACCTTTGTCTCGCGATACTTTACTTATTCGAGGTCTGATCGTCGGTATCTCTGCATACCTAGTTCAACCTCGTTACCGATAAGTACTCTTTACTTGTCCCTGTGATATGTGATCCCTTGTGAGCGAGTCACATAATTGCAAGCTAATTGGATGTCATCCCACCGAGAGGGCCTAGAGTATATCTATCCGTCATATGGATGGACAAATCCCACACTTGATCCATGTGCCTCAACACATACTTTCCGAACACTCAATGACACCTTTATAACCATCCAGTTACGAAGTGGTGTTTCATGTCATCAAAGCATCCATCTGGTGATGCTGAGTAGCATGATATCATGGTCGAAGGATTTAGGTTACTATGTATTGAAAGCTTATAGCAAGTGAACTATTTAAATCACTTGATCTTATGCTACGCTTAACTATAGGAGTATGTCCATCATATCATTCTCCTAATGATATGACCTTGTTGTTAATAACATCTCAATGTTCATGATCAGGAAAATATGATCATATATTAACCAACAAGCTAGTTTAACAAGAGGATTTACTAGGTAATATTTTATGTTTATAAACCGCAAAAGTATTAATGTTTCTGGTTAATACAATTATAGCATGTGATGTAAACATTTATCATAAGCATGAAGATATGATAATAACCACTTTATTATTGCCTCTTGGGAATATCTCCAACATCACTCCCAATAGCCAATGACCAAGGTGGGACTATAGAGAGGAAGCGGCCAGGTAGGGATGCGCCAGTGGCCGAGTGGACCCCCATGCCCACGCGCATGCCCTAGGCTAGTGGTGGCCCCATGCTCCCTTGGGAGGCGGCCCTCCCTCATGGGCCTCTTCCATTGGGAGTTGGCCCATTTAGGGAGGTTTTGTACAAATTAAATTTAAATTAAATTTTAATAGTTAATTCCAATAATTAATATTAAAATCATATTTAATTAATCTCTCATGATCCAAAACTCCTTTTCAATCATTTTGAAAAACCTTCAGACTCTCACGGAACAGTTCCGGATTTCTCTTCTCTTTCTCCCAGTGACCTGTGATGAATTCAAAACTATATCTAAGCATCATCGAACCCTTAACTGTGTTACCCTATGGTTCGGTAACATCACATACATGATCGAGACGCTTCTTGGATCAATGAGCATCACCGAGATCTGGATACCCATAATGAACCCTGTGCATCTAGAATAATAATCTCATTTGAACCATAAATGTTGAGTCCAATTCCCTTTGTTACTTTGATACATGACTTGTCAGAGATCTGATCATCGGTATTATCATACCTAGTTCGACCTTGTTACCGACTATCTTGCTTAATGCATTCTCATGATATTCCATCTCCATGACCTAATCATACACTGCGCAACTTATCAATGTAATCTCACCCAGTGGGCCTAGCGTATCTTCCTGTCATGTGGGAGAAGAAATCCTGATCTTGATACATATGCCTCAACCTATTCCTTCGTAATACCTGAGATACACCTTTATGATCACCATGTTATGGTGTAAAAGTTGTTGCAATCAAAGCAGCCTCGGGTAATAGTGATTCACTACAATAAACTGGACGGTTCATGATGTTTTTTTCAAGAGACACCTAAATGACGTCATAGATTCTTGGTGTTCTGAGCCATTTCGTCGCAAAGGATCGAAGGCCATCCGGCCCGCTTATCCATGACATTCCATGTTTTCCTCTAGCAAAATTTGTCGCAGATTTCGTCCTAGGCCCTGAAGCCTAGTTAGGCTTTTTTTTCCATACGAAATAGTTAGGCAATTGGTCAAGGGCCCATGGTTGAATTTGTTTTTAGATGATCGGGCCATCTGTTCTTGTACTCCACTTGTTAGGTAGGTTTCCACGACACTGTCTAACGACTATTTGTCGAAGTTTTCGCTGGGCCCTGCTGTCAGTTAGTCTGATAGAAACTAAATGACATAAAAACTACCCTAAGCAGAAATCGATATCATTTCCAACCACTGGATCAGGGCACCATATTATGATATTTAAACTACTTCAACATTCTTATAAACTTATATTAATTCAGCAAAAACAGAGTATGCTGACTAGGATTCGAGCTCGCGACCATGCATGTTGCTCGAGATGCTTGAACCGCTGGTCCTAAGGAATCTGTTTATGATAGTTCTACTACTTCGCCTTTCTTATACACATGTTCAAAATCCGCCGTATTTCCATATTTTACACATATGTTTTCACTAACATCCCAACAGATGGAGAAGACAACTATTTTCAAACACTAGGTGATACCCCACGCGTTGCTGCGGAAACTAATGTTAATACATTCGTGATATGGTCGAATGATATGGTATTAAAAGTCAGTTCAGCGTAACAGAAAAAATGAAGCAAGAAAAGGAATGCGCCGATATGTGAACTCAAAAAGGAAATAGTTAATATTGATTATATTTTATAATTACATAATTATAATAATTATAAAATATATTTATTGAATATAAGTAGCATGATACATGGTAAAGCTTATTTAGAGTTATTGCGGTGGGTGCCTTCTTCGTTGAGGACAATCTGGACATACGGGGTTCCTTTCATCATGTACTCAATGATGTATTTGGCATCATTGAATGATGGATCGTCCGGAAGCTTAGTAGTGTTGTGTTCGCGTGGAACACTTCTTTTAAAAGTGATACACGTCGGTGGTTTTGCAGTATTCTTCATTTCTGAAATAGCTTCCATGTACTTTTTGTGAGTTTCTCTGGATGAATGAGTTGATGAGGGCGGCAGAGTTCTTTTTGGTGCATCAGCTTGAATCCTGGAGAAAAGGGTCGTGTGGTGTGGTGTGGTGTTAAATAAGGTAAGCAAGCGAAGCTGAAAAAACAAATAAAACTTGATGGAGTAGCCATACCTGTTGTCTTCGTGTTGATTGTCCATGTATAACCATTAACCAATAGACAGTAGTCAGGTGCTAAAAAAGATGATGAATTTGTAGGGAGTACAATGTTTCGGGTGGTGTTATATAGGTGTTTGCGGTCCTGACGAATGACTAACAGTAAGAATTTTTTAATTATAATTAATTGTGTAATGAATGTAGAGAAACTCAAAACAGTAGTAACTGTGTAGATTAATTATCTCCATTTAAGTAGTTACTATAGGTACTAACATGGTATATAGTAACTGCGCAGAATAATTATCTCCATTTAAGTAGTTACCATAGGTACCACCATGGTATATGCCTGCACGATTTCAAGGAATATTTTTCAGAACAATGATATGGAAGAATTGGAGAACACTTGAGAGTTGCAACGATATGGTTGTATATTGTATTTGTTTTAATATGATCAAAGAAGTGTTCTCAGAACATGACATCCCATGAAGCCAAAAAATCCAAGAGGGGCTAAGGAGGAGGATCGTATGGCATAAGGAAAAAAAATCCTCCTTTACAACATACTATAAACTATATTGGATTTAGAGTATGTGTAGTCGTTCTTCGTACCAAATAGAGCACCACAATATTATTGTTGGTGCCCTCCAAGGTTTAGGAGTTAAAAAATTCTACCTAAAAGATTAGCCGGAAAAGGCATTTTTAAGTGTGAACGACTTGTAAATTCCCTAAGGCACGAACATGAATATAAATGGTAGGTTACAGTTATGGGTAAAGATCGTATTTTTTGCACGTTGATCTGGATGATTTTTCATTTAATGGCCGGCATGCTGTAAGTCCTGTAGTAGAGGCTGTTGTTTGATGGATAAGAAGAGCACCATAGTGTTTGCAAGAAAAAGAAGAAGATGAAATGAATTCCAAGACAGGTAACACATTTCAATGAAGATGAAATGAATTCCAAGACAAATTGTATCAGAAGGTAACACATTTCAATGATTATAATTTTCCTAACAAACCCTGTTCCACTTCTTAGCCATGAGATGCATATGCCTATGAGGAGTTTGGCCGGGGAGCAGGATTAGACCTTGATGGATATCGTGGGCGTCCATGGCCATGTTATACTCCTCGTGGACGTCCATAGCCAAGCGGAATCAAATTCATATCCACATTATGCTAAGAATTTTCTGCTCTATACATGTTGATAAATCTAACAAAGGCCATGGTATTGAAATGGGTGAAGCACGCTACTAATATACAAATACACTATTATGAAATTATGTATCGGCACCTATCTAACAAACATGGATTTGGATGAAAAGATGGATGAAGAAACCATGTTATTTAGGTATGAATCTAACACTTGACGGTTTTGATAAAGTAACCAAAATGCAAAAGTAGGACATATGGAAAGAATATGTACCAACATGAGTCCGTGAATATGGGCATGCATCAAGGATGGACCGACTCTTTCCTTATCCTGGTTGTTCAGCAGCCGAGGAGTTATAAAATGTACTATTATGAAATCATGTATATGTAGGAATTCAGGTCAAGCAACTAAAAATAAAAAATTAGAAATAAAACTGGCTAAGAAAGGTTAGAAACAGATATAAATTGATTTAGAGAGCATGTTCTACATGTACTTATCTAACATGACGTGAATTGGATGAACCAAATGATTATGAAAATAGAAAGTAACATCATATCCCTATTTCTGTAGCTCTAATGTCATTCTAGGCCCTGATGGTACTAAATCCCAAATGCTACGGCTGCACTATTTCTGATAAAGCCATGGAAATTCCAGATCTTAAACGGGAAAGGATCTAATGAAGCATAAAAGCTTAAGTACATAGATGTAAAAATATCAGCAATAGGAGCTGTCAGGATGGTAGGCAGAGACTAAGGAGCAAGAACAACAGCTTCCCTGTTGCCAAATCATGTAATAAAGACATGAAATCCTAGCGTAAAACTGAGTTTCTAGAGTTAGACTATGGCAACCGATAGTATCAATTTCAGATAGCAGAAAAGTTAAACTCGGGTTTACATGAAGCATACAAATTGAAATTAGGAACACATAGGAAGGTATGTACGTACCAGCAGTAATCATGAACTGGGAAGTGTGGTCAGCAGTGAGAAAGCCAGCAAATAAGACCAACCGTGGAGTAAAGAACAGATTGATGCCAGATCTCCTGTCGAAGTGTCTAGAACATTAGGAAAATTTCCGTCGAATTGTGCAGAACCTAAGGAAATTAAATATTATGAGTAAAGGAAAACAGACAATATGGAACCGGAAGAAGACATGAAGGATTGGCTCACCATGGCGATAGTACTCGTTCTGTGGCCGATGCCCACGGGCAAAGCGGCGATGCGAATAATATAGGCAGAGGCGTATGCCGATCCACTTCTCGTATTCCTCCATCATCAGTTACCCGAGCAATTATGTGTCAAATCACTGGGGAGAGGAAGAGAGATGTGGATTGATTGAGAGAGGAAGGAGAGGAAGAGATCGTGGAGTCAGATGTGTTCGCTGAAGTGGAGAAGAAGAACAGTCCTGGGCTGGGCTAGAGGGCTTTCCTATGAATTAGAAAATTGGAAAGCTAGACGTGGTAGAAACAGGGTCCTTTCACCTGGCTACGTGACAACCAGAACGTCCAGGACCGGACCGAAAGGCTGACATGGCTGAGAACAAGGCCAAGTGGGATGATTTTGGCTGACATGGCAATATGGTGAGGTGGATAGGCTGCATGTCAAGAGAAATAGGATAGTGGGGATGATCTTCTTAGTTATATAGGATAGCACCACTTCATATTTCTTACAATCATTTCTCAATCGCAAGAAGAAGAAAAACTGAATGTACAGGAAACTACAGCCAAATTCACTTAGAGTTAGAAACCATATAGACTACTAGGTTCACATGCAGTTCCAAACCGACTATGAGTTCACTGATAACATATCCAACAAGCATCACCAGTACTATGTGCCCTCATTTCAAACGACCAATATAACACATGAAGAAAGATATGGGCTCATCAAACAAGGTGAAGATGAACATATCCCCTTTTTGATTTGAGAAGCCTCGACCATGTTTGACCAGTTGGTTATCATCTGAGCAACATCATTCTTGCCTTTAATGAACTGAACATTCTCACGACCTACACGATCTATGATTATGATAGGGATATCTAGAGGTATATATTGGTTGAGGTAGGCATTTCTGTACCTAGCTAAAAAGCACTGGAGGTGAAGAATAAAGTTATTTGTTGACTATAGTTCAATGTGCATAAGTAGATTCAAATAGTAAAATCTCAAAATTTTACCATCTTGGCCTTCTCGGGGATGACATTTGACTTTTTCATCTTGCACACATAGAGTGGTATAGCTGGTTGGTGTTTTGAAATAGATATGAGATACGTAGCTTGGTTTCAAGTCGATTCCATATCGTTTCCAAACACGTAGTAATCGTTGAAGTCCTCATTTCCCTTCATCGAAGGACCTAGAAAAAAATATTAGAAAGTAATCTACAGAGCCATAAGAATGATTGTAAAGTTCTCACACTGTCATTTTATTTTGCCTAGTTGCATGCAAAAATAACAAACATGGCATCTGAGGATTGTTCTAAATTTTTTTCACAGAAATCACCTACCGACTTCGAGGATTCATGGCTTTCAAGCCAGATGAGCTAGCTCATGACCACAACCATGGCATAGTTTGCTTTAATGAGCCCATATTACGCACATGCATGTATCTTGTGATAGCAAACAATGTGGCTTCATGAAGTTTTCACACTCTCTACATGGAAAATCCATTTCCCATTTTTCCGGTGCCGAAAAGGGCTTATTTTGTGAAGCAGCCACCAAGTATGTGATGTGAAAATGCATCGCCACTTTTTTATTAACTACTAGAGAACATTTAGTGGACAATTCACCAATTGGCTTCAGCTAGAACTTCTCAGCACAACCCCCGTGATATAAACAAGTTTCTGCCAGTCTAGATCGAGGGGGCTCAAAATTAGGCTGGAGCTACCTCATAAGTCTCTTGGGAATTTACCAAAAATCATTTTCAGGTATAAACACGGAAATTCTTCAGGGATCCAACAAGATATTAGCAACAGCAAACACATAGCCAGGAACGCTAACTACTATAGTCTTAGCCGAATTTCAAAACCGGCCTAAAAATTTCAAAAAACGTGAAACCTTCGCACATTGTCATTTTATTTTTCCTAGTTGCATGAAAAATTAACAAACATTGCATATAAGGATTATTATTAAAAACTGTTCCTAGAAATCACCTACCGCCTACGAGGATTCATGGCTTTCAAGGCAAATGAGCTAGCTCATGACCACAACCATGGCATAGTTTTCTTTAATGAGCCCATATTCCACACATCCGTGTATCTTGTGATGCAAAAAATGTTTCTTCATGAACTTTTCACATTCTCTGCACGGAAAATCAGTTTCCCATTTTCCTGGTGCCGTAAAGAGCTTATTTTGTGAAGCAGCCACCAAGGATGTGATGTGAAAATGCATCACCCCATTTTTAGTAAATACTAGAGAGAATTTTGTGGCCTATTCACCAATTGGCTTCTGATAGAACCTCTTGGCTCAACCCCGATGATATAAACAAGTTTCTACCAGTCTAGAATGAATATAGGTAAATTATGATATAGAATGGTGATGCAAATTGGGCGTATCAACTCCCCCAAGCTTAGACTTTGCTTGTCCCCAAGCGAATACTTAGCTCAGTAAACATATCCACAGGTTTATGGAGTGAAGTGTCGATAAAATAATACGAACAAGAATCATCACACTTACCATTGCACAACTCATATAAGAAAACAACTCACCATTATATAACTTAGCTTGCAACCAAGTACAACAGTCACAATAGAGATGGATAAATATAAATCATAATTGGAATTGGCAAACTTGTTCTTGGTCAGAGAGCACCTGGCAAATAGTTTCACAAAATCTTTTTGTAGAAGTTTCAAAATAGGAACACTCTTTGCTCAAAAAGGTTTTTCACAAGTGAAGACTTTCAAAGTAATACTCAATAGATAAGAGTTTTGTGCAAACAAGGAAGATGAAGAACATGATTGAATAAATCACTAGATGAATGCTTGAAACACAACAACTCAAATGCTTGCTGGAGATAGAGAGGAAGTAGGTTTACTGACTCAACTGGTAACTAGGAGAAAGGTCCCTTCTTAGAGGGTAGCAGGGATTACAACTCATCAAGAGCTTCCAAAAGATTATGGTACTTACTAGCTTTGAGCCCTCATTTCCCCTATCATAATCATCTTGAGATGATTAAGGTTAAAGTGAACAAATATGGAGTATATGCTTGACGAAATATAAGTTGGCAATCACATGTCCCTTGAATACGAGGTCCACTCCTCATGCTACTCAACTTTGGGCCTAGGTAAGTTCTTGTCATTGTAAGTATTTGCATACCACTGAGAACTGCCAACGGGGTACCCCTTGCACATGGTACAGGAGCTTTCCCATAACCAAAATGACAAGGCAAGCAGACAATGAGTATCTCAGCAATCTTTTTATTTACTATGTGTATAGCTTTTTATTGAGGATGCTTCATAGATGACTCACTATGGTGATGTTGCAAGTTTCCACCATGATTAAGCATGGTTTAGGCTAGCGGCCCAAGCGTTTCTCTAACACAGGATACAAACTCCATGGACTTACAAGTTCCCTCTTTATTTCACACCATTGACATCCATAGACAAAAGAGCACGATATCAATTGTGTACAGAGTACAAGTGCAATGTTGAAAATGTTCCCCATGACAGCACGGTTCTGCTAATTCCAATGTATAGATGCAAGCATATACAACTTCGATGTTCACAATGGTCAAGTCTATTAGGGGCAAGTAAATAAGGTGTGCCACCAAGTTCGTGAGAGATTTACTAACTAGTTTTCTCATAACAACATACTTTTTAATTCGAAAGGTAGATGAAGCTTGAGAATTTTCTTGGAATAGAAAAAGCTACTAGGTAGATATGGTGGACACAAGTGGCAAAAGTTTTGGGTTCAAAGGATTTTGGAAACATGGGAAGTATGCCTTCTCAAAATAGGTTTTTGGCTAGCAAGGCTGGATAGAAAGCAAGAGAGTTGAAAGAAACAAGCACACATACAAGTAATAAAGCCAAACATGCAATCTTCCTTGAAGTCACAAAATAATCTTAAATAAAGAATACTAAGCTTATGAGCCAACAAGAAAGAACACAAATGATACAAAATTCCTGTAAGCTTTTCTTTGTTTTTCTCTTTCATAGTAATGCTATTGAACAAAACTCGGTTTGCCAAAACCAATTTAGATCCACTTGATGATCCCAAAGTGATGCCAATACTGATCAACAAGATCCATCATATAATAGAGACTGCAAACTGAAATAAGAAGTGCAAAAAGTAAAAGATGAGACTTCTCATTAATATTCAATAAAGGCACTCACACCAAGGGATACATAGATAACCAACTAAAGGAGAGATACTTCCACAAGCAAACCAAACTATAAGATAACCTCTCTACCACAGATATGAATCCACTAAAAAGGTAAAATATAAAAGATAATGGTGGTGATACCGCGGCACTCCCCCAAGCTTGGAACAAGCCAATGGGATGCCAAACCTGATGACGAATTACTCCTTCGGTGGTGGTGTTCTCTTGATAAGCTCCTCAATAAGTTTCCTCAACTCCTCGAACTCAAAAGTAAGAGTATGGATTAGCTCCGATTTTTGCTCTATACGGTTCATGATCATGTCAGTTCGAGAATCCTAGTTCTTGTTATTCTTTCCCCATTCTTCATCCTTAGCATGATCCTTCTATGCATTGTTAGAACGAGGGATATCCCAAACGAAGGGAAAATTCCCTTCGGGCACATGTTGATATTGATATTCATGTATAAGTGTATGGAAGGGTCTCTTGTTACGTGGAGGAGATGATCGTGGAGAGAGTATGACGTCGAGATTTCCCTCTTGTAGACATTCGTGCTGTCCTCTTAAGCTTGGTAGGTCGTGGCACCAAACCAATGCTTGCAACAGTAGCGCGAGTGTCCGGTTGCTTGTCCTTGTCCATGTCACCTTCATACCCTACTGAAATCTCTTCCTCCTTGGGTACTTGAGGTTCTTCTTCCTCGGGCTTCTTGCCTTTGCGTTGGCGGAGGCCATGGTGCTCTAAACTTGAGAAGATTTCCAGACAGAAACATATTGAAACAAAAACACGACGAGAACACGATGCACGAACCTCGGGGGATCCGGGGGGTTATATATTACGAAGTTTCAATGCATAAGGAAGGTTTTGACAGGAAAACGAAGCGGAGACGGAGTTCGAGGGCGGAACACCCACCTCAGGCACGGCCAGGCTGGGCATGTGCCTAGGGTGGGTTTGTCCACCCCGGGCTCCGTTTCCTCTTCAGTTTTGTCTCGTAACTTCCCTTATGTATTAAAAACATAAAAAATATAAAAATATTGGGGTTTCACGAACCTTCTGTTTTCACCACTTTTACCTATTCAAAGACGAACTCTGCAGATTCCTTTTCTCTTTCTCCTAAAAATTTCTTTCTTACAAAACCTTTGCACAAACTCAATGACAACATTAGTGTAAGAAAAAACAATAAACCTTTGGTAAACACTTCAACTGAAAACTGATCAAAACAAAAGCTTCTGTAAGAGGCAAATGCGAATGACGGCATAAATCTGTCAAAACAGACCAGCAGGTAAAGATTGATTTTTTCGAAGACCTTCTGTTGCTCAAATAAAAAGTGCAGAACTGATGAAAGTTGGGTAACAATTTGGAGAACAATCTCAAAAAAATACAGATCCATCCGACGTACTGAGCTTCCTCACGAATTTTACAATACAGCACAAAAATCTGTCCCAAGACAACCACTTTTCACAACTCCTCTACTTCACAAAAGTAGTTGAACTTGACACAAAAACCAAAACAAATAGGATAAGGAGTAGTTATTACAGAGGTAATAACTTACAAGACTCGACAAAACTCTTGGGTTATCTCCCAACAAGTACTTTTCTTTAATGCCTTTAAGTTAGGCTTGAAACTTCCAAAGATGCTCACAAAGGATATCTATATTTGAAGTGAAAGAGAGCATCAAGAAACAAATAACCAACACACTTAAGTCTAACCCACTTCCTATGCATGTATCATGGGAAAAAGAATTGTTGAAACAAAAATCCACTAGCATAGGAAGACAAAACAGATGCAACTTTAAAGCTTTCAACATAAAACGGGGAAACTTAACATCATTGAGATGCATAAAACCATGTTTCCCTCTCTCAAAATAACTTTCAGTAACACTTTGAATAAATTTGACAATATAACTGTTACTGAAAAAAACTTTATCATCAGAATAAGCATACTTACAGTCATCAAAAAGAGGTCCAAGGTCATAGACTGGATCAATAGAAGCAAGTTGTTCCATCCTGAAATCTTTATTAGGCAAGCTCTTTTCACAAGGAGCTTTAGAAAATTTGGAAAAATTAAACACATAAGACTCTCCATCAAACTTAGCTAAAACTTTTTCCTTCTTACAATCTATAATAGCTCCACAAGTGTTCAAGAAAGGTCTACCAAAAATGATAGGACAAGTTTTGCTAGCTGCTGAATTAAGCACTAAAAATCAGAAGGATATTTAATCATACCATAGAGAACCTCCACATCTCTTACAATGCCAATGGGGAAAATGGTCTCCTTATTAGCAAGGTGGATAACCACATCAATGTCCTCAAGCTCACAAGGACCAATCTCATTCATAATTTCCCTGTAAATATCATAAGGAATAACACTAGAACTAGCACCAATATCATATAAACCATAGTAGCAATGATCACCAATTTTAACAGAAAGCACAGGAACACTATCTTTTCTAGCCTTACTAGTATGAGAGATAATATTAGAAGCGTCTTCATAGAAGACAATGTGCTCATCCTCTATACTTCTAGTGACAGTGTCTTTCACAATAGCTACCATAGGTTCAACATTCAAATGCTTACCAGGCTCCACAATTTTCATTGTACCTTTGTTATTTGCACTAATAATCATAGAATAATCCTTTAACTTAGCTGGGAAAGGCATTTTCTCAACATGAGGTTCAGGCACAATATGATTAGTAGTACAAACTTGAGTACTTCTAACAGGAACATGACTAACAACATCTTTATACGGAGCATGGTACTTATTCCACTTCTTTTGAGGAATTTCAATGTAAGAGGCAAAGGCCTTAAAACAGTTGGCAATACTTTGGGAATAAAGACCAAACTCATTACTAATATCACGAAAGTTATCAGTTCCCATAAAAGATTTAATGCATTCATCATCATAATTTATACCTGACTTTCTTCCTTTGTCATTCTCCCAAGCTTCAATGGTATCTTGAATACAGTCTAGAAGGTCCCATTTAGCTTCTTCCTTCATACATGTGAATGATCCAACACAAGAAGCATCTAGTAAATCTTTATCACGAAGAGAAAGCCTAGCATAAAAGTTATTGAGAATAATATTGTGAGGGAGTTCATGAATAGGACATTTAAGCATTACTAACTTCAATCTCCCCAAAGCTTGAGATGTACTCTCTCCATCAAGAGGCCAAAAGTTATATATAAGATTTCTATCCTTACGATTCTCACTGGGAGGATAAAATTTAGAGTAAAAGAGAGATGCCATCTCCTCCCATTCCATGGATTGTCCATTCTTCAGCAGCTTATACCATTCTTCATCTCTCCCTTTCAAGGATATGGAGAGTAACTTCTTCTTCACCTGTTTAGTTGTGATACCTGCACACTTAAACAACCCGCATAATTCATGGATAAAAAGCAAGTGATCACCGGGATGGACAGTTCCATCCCCAAAATAATAATTATCCATAACACGATTAACAATACTTGTAGGTATCTTAAAAGGATCTATCTCAACAGGAGGTTATTCATCTACTACCCTAGCAGTGGTAGTAGTTTTCGCAAACAAAAAACCAAGTGGGTTATCCATATTGGAAACAAAGTAACAAGTATTAACAAAAGCAATACTCATAGTAAAAGTTTCCCTTACCAGTTCCACTCTTCAATAGAGCTTCACTCCCCGGCAACAGCGCCAGAAAAAAGTCTTGATGACCCACAAGTATAGGGGGTGTATCATAGTACTTTTGATAAATAGGAGTGTCGATCCCAACGAGGAGCAGAAGGTGCTGGACAGTGGTATGGAGCAGTTAGTAAACGGATTTTTAGTGGTTTTCTGACAAGGCAACAAAACAAAGAGCAAGTAACAAAGGTAACGAGCAAACGGAGCAAGTGGCCCAATCCTTTCTTAGCAAAGGACAAGCTGGTGGAAATACTTATAAGGACCAAATGTTCTCGAGGACACATGGGAATTCTGTCAAGTGCTTTCGCTTCAAATAGCTGACTACTCTTCGCTGGTGTTTTAAGTGTTGTGTGGGTGAACCTGTGCTAATGTACCAACCGTACTTGGACTAATACATACTTGTGATTAAACCCCCTGCAAACATCTATAACTATAGGAAAGTAATTAAGATATAAATCTAACCACAACCTTAAACTCTGAGATCCTATGCTCCCTTGTGCAAAGGTGTCCTAATGGGCGATCAGGTTTCTGTCACTCCGACAACCCCACAATTAGTAGCCAAATACACAATGCATCCCCCTAGGCCCATAAATGGTGAAGTATCATGTAGTCGACGTTCACATGACACCACTAGAAGAATAGCACCACAACTTAAATACTAAACCATTTAATAATAACTCATCACAGATTCACTACTAACAACATGACTTCTCCCATGTCCTCAAGAACTAAACGAACTACTCACGAGACACCATATAGCTCAAGATCAAAGATGATACGATAATGGATAACAATCTGAACATAAACAAAAATCCAATGGTTCCACTCACAAGCATCAACTAAAATAGTAATCAACACCAGGAAAGTTTCCCCTAAGAACTAAAGCAATATCCAACACAATTGTTACAATGGGACGGAGTCGTGATGATGGTGCTGGTGGAGATGATGGTGTGGGTGATGATGATGATAATCCTGATGAAGCCTAGCTTGATGACGGTGTTGATGGCGACGGTCTCCCCTCTCCGGGAAGGAATTCCCCTAGAAGAAATCTGTCTGCCGGAGAGATCTTTCTCTCTCGGTGTTTTCCGCCCCCAGAGGCAGCGGGAATCTATCTATGGTCGCTCCTCAGGTGTTAGGGTTCCATAGGGAAGATATAGGCGAGGGGGCGGAGTTGGAGGTCGTGTAGTTGGGCCACACATGCCCTAGGCGCGGGGTCAGGTGGGCCCGCGCCTAGGGGTGTGGGCCCCCTGAGGCCCCACTTCGTCCCTCCTTCTTGCTTCCTTCGTCTTCAGGTAAAATAATATGTTTCCATATTTTTCTGGTATTTTTTTGATCTTCACGAAATTGCCGAAACGCCTTCTTTTCCATCAGAATCCAGACTCCGGCAGTCCATCCTCCAGGAATCATCCAACATGCATAAACAGATGAAAAGCCATAAGTAATACCTCATAATAAGACAAATATTAATGCATAGAGGTAAATTATGATATAGAATGGTGATGCAAATTGGGCGTATCACTCCTTCTTCATCCTCGGTGAATCCAGGTACTTTGCTTATACCCATACGATGTTTGATTCCGTCGATACTGGCATTTCCTTTCTGAGCCTCCTTGATCTGACTGATCAAAGTGGGTTGAACTTCTATGCTAGCCAAAAATTCTTCACTTACTATTTCCATTCTGAAATCTTCCATCTACTTGTGCCAACTTGGTTGCTCCTTCAGCATGTAGTTCAAGCGGCACGACAATCTGCTAAGGGCATCTTCGACCACATTGGCTTTACCGGGGTGATAGTGAATGTCTAGATCATAGTCCTTGATTAGCTCAATCCATATTCTCTGCCTCATATTTAGCTCCTTCTGAGTGAATATATACTTCAGGGTCTTGTGATCTGAATAAATCTCACAACGGTTTCCCATAAGATAATGCCTCCATGTCTTCAGGGCTAGAACTACGGCTGCTAGTTCAAGGTCATGGGTTGGATAATTCTATTCATGCTGTTTCAGTTGTCGGGACAGATACAATATAACTTTGCCTTTTTGCATCAACACACATCGGAGACCAATCTTGGATGCGTCACAATACACATCAAATGGCTTCATAATATCCGGCATGATCAAGATTGGGGCTGAAATCAATCTCCTCTTGAGTTCTTAAAAACTTGCTTGAAATTTATCTGTCCATTCAAACTTCTAATCCTTCTTCAGCAATTGGGTCATGGGTCTTACGATACTCGAGAATCCTTCTACGAACTTGCGGTAGTATCCTTCTAATCCGAGAAATGCACGCACTTGTGTTTGAGTGGTTGGGGCTTGCCAATCTTCAACATCCTTCAACTTTGTAGGGTCAACAGCAATTCCTCTGGATGATATGATATTCCCAAGGAATCCTACCTCCTATAACCAAAATTCACATTTTCCAAACTTGGCATACAGCTGATGCTTCCTAAGGGTTCCAAGAATGGTCCTTAGGTGTAGCTCATGTTCTTCTTCTGATTTGGAATATATCAGGATACAATGACAAACTTATCCAGGAAGTCCATAAAAATCTTATTCATGAGGATCATGAAATAAGCGGGGGCATTGGTTAATCCAAAATACATGACAGTATACTCATATAATCCATATCTGGTGGTAAACACAGTCTTTGGAATATCCTCTGCGTGAATCTTGAGTTGGTAATAGCAGTTCTAAGATCAATCTTAGAAAACACTTTGGCACCGGTCAACTGGTCAAACAGGTCTCCTATCTTTGGCAACGGGTACTTGTTCTTGATGGTGACATCATTCAACTTCCGATAATCCATACATAAACGGTTACCTCCATCCTTCTTGTCCATAAACAAGACAGGTGATCTCCATGGCGACGCACTTGGTTGGAGCAATCCTATCTCCATCATAACATCCAGTTGCTTCTTTAGCTCCACTAACTCAGACGGGTTCATGTTATATGGTCTCTGGGCTATGGGTCCGGTTCCAAATATTAGTTCAATGATAAACTCGATATCCCAATCTGGGGGCATACCGGGCAAAACATGTCGAAATACATTGCGCTATTCACAGACTATCCGGACTTGGTCAAGGGTTGGCTGGGCTATACTCTTGTTGCATTTGAATTGGTGGGGCAAGGTTTCAGATACATGCTCGACTGATATTCCGGCTGTACTGGTCATGGTTATGGCTTTCTTGGCACAGTCTATTAATACTTTATGTTTGGACATCCAATCCATTCCTAGTACTACTTCCAAACCTTTAGTTCCGAGTACTATTAGATTAGCATAAAAATCTATGCCATGGATTCGGATAGGCACGACCTTGCAAATTTGTCTAGCTTTGGTGGTTGAACCAGGTATTTGAACTATCATAACATGCTTCAATTTGGTTGGTTGAATCTTAGTAGTGCATGCAAATTCTTTAGTAACAAACGAGTGCGATGCTCCAGAATCAAACAATACTTTGGAAATTACTGCGTTAACAGAAAACATACCCAGCATGACATATGGCACTTCTTGGGCTTCTTTAGCATGCATGAGAAAGAGACGGTCGTTGCAGTTGAGCGAATTCCCTGGGGCAAACCTTCTTCCAGGCTGAACACGACGTTGCTGCTGAGCTGGGGCATTTCCGTTGGGGGCTGTTGTAATCTTCTTGGGGCACTCATTGGAATAGTGACCCTTGTTTCCACATTCATAAGAAGTCACCTGGGACTTGTCCTTTGCTGCAACAGGCACAAGATTGCTTCTAGTCCTTGGGGCAGTGTTGGTGTTGGTGGCGACATTGTTGTTGTTGTTGAACTTGGGTGGTGCATGATTGAAATTGTTGGGGTTTCTGGGGTTGTTGTGGTTTCCTCCGGGCCTTGGGTTTCCACGGTTGGGATAGGTCGGACGGTTCATCGAGGGTTTGGTGGTTCTCGGGTTAAATCCTAGATATGGGTTGGGGCGATACTTTGGTGTATGGTGGGTTCCTGGTTGATGCATCATTCTACGCTTGCGGTTCTCATTGGCTTGGTTGATCTTGCCTTCCATCTGAATGGCTGAGTCAACTAAGGCTTCAATATTAGCAAATGGGATATTGACTAACACTGTCTCATCGTGCAGACCATTCAGGAATCTCTCCTTCTTCTTGGCTTCAGTGTCTATCTTATCAGGTGCATACCTATCCAATGACAAAAATTTGTCACGGTACTAAACTACAGTCATCCTGCCTTGCTTCAGTTCTCTGAATTCATCTCTCATCCTCTTGATCAAACCCGGTGGCACATGGGTTCTACTGAAGTTGACTTTGAACTTTTCCCAAGTCATCATCTGTCCTACAGTCATCGCGCGAATGCTATTACACCATGCTCTTGCATCTCCGGCCAGGTAGTGGGTGGTGAACAGTACCTTCTCGATAGCTTCCACTCCTGCAACTTCTAGATTGTTTTCCATGGTTTGTAGCCAATCATCTGCATCTAGGGGCTCTTCAGACTTAGTGAAAATGTGTGGATTGGTGTCCTAGAAATTCTTGAGCTTGGATCCATGGTTGTCCTAATTTCCATGGCCTTGATTGTTGTTGACCATCTGAGATATCTGTTGAAGGGTGGCTAAGTTGGCTTGACGTTCGGCTCTTTTGGATTCGCGGTCAGAAACCAACATTTGCAAGATTTGCATCATTGGATCCGGGGATGAGTTGCTTCCTCTGCGAGGCATCTGAAGATTGAGATAGATCTTGATAAAATAGGGAAATTTCTAAGGTTTAGGGGTTTTGTGTTTTTGAAATGTTTTTAAAGTTTGAATCAGATTTTTCTAGCAACTTTCTTTTCATTCATTCATTCATTCATTCACAGCACACGATACAAATACACACCACAACAAAGGAAAACAGATGGTTTTAAGAACCATTCTATAAAACTACGATACAATGGGACCGAATACAACTCCCTAACGCTAGTGCCCAAGTGCTACTACTCCTCAGAGTCGGTGTCCTCATCATCATCATCATAGATGAAAGCAAAGTCATCCTCATCGGTGAAGAAGTCCATGGCCCGATCCTCCACAAAGTCATCATCGTCACTGAGATAGGAGTAGGGGTATCCATGAAGGTCTTCCCCTGCATTCTCCCTCTCCTCCAACTGCATGTCTCTCTCGTGGATGGTCTCCTCCAAATCCGTGATCCGGTGGCGAAGACGGGCAATGATGCTCCTTCTTGTCGAGCTGACGGCGATGAGACTGGCGATCCTTCACTAGCATGGCAATGGTCTGATCCTTGTTGGCGGCGATGGCGTACTTGTGGTTGGTGTAGGGGCGGGCATTGTCTAACTCCTTCTGACGTTCATACATCATGAAGCTGAGGTTGTCCAATTGACTCTTCAGCTCGTGGTGATACGGGGCCTCTAGTGGTTGTCCCATAACATCACGCCTTGGATAGAACTCAAAGCGGGTACCCTTGATATGATTGATACTCTGCCCACACAAACGGGAAAGCGCTTCCTTCATGGCCCTAGCAAGTCCATCGAGCCAGTTGTTCTCTCTCAAGGTGAACTGAATTCCCTCTGAATTTGCGGCTTCAATATTTCCTCGGAGACTTGCAACAACTAGCCACTGCAAATCCTCTCCTTCCTAATCATTGAGCTGTGATCCAAAGAACTCGGGGTGCGGACGCTCCAGCATATCTGATAGCTGGTCCATGTCACGCTCAAAGATGAGGTCTCCTCCATTCCCCAACTGATAAAACTTGCTATACTTCACGTCCATCTATAAGAATATAGGATGAGTAAGTTAGTAGAGTGATTAAGTGTGTCAAATTTTATGTAAGTTTGCAAGAATTTTTGAGGAACATGAATTTTCATGATAGATTCTAAGTGATAAGAATGAGAATAAGTTTTCATAAATACTCACTTCATTGGTTTTGAAACTAAGTTTTTGGGTTCAAACGACCATTCTAAACTAGGGTCTCCTATGGTCAGGATGGCTCTGATACCAACCTGTCATCACCCAGATTTTTAATACCAGATGCCTGTTATGCCATACATCGCAATCCCAGGATTACCATTTTTGCGAGACATAACAGGTTTGATATCACAGTACATCATCCATTACAAACCATACATAAGGTCTTACACAAATAAGGATCTCATGATCCAGTCTTAATACAATTCAAGCAGCGGAAATAATGTAACAATAACGATAGCGTAGGTGAAGCTCTATCTTCATGGTCACATGCAATGCTGACGATGGGAGATGATCCTAGTTGTCGTAACCTTCATGTTGTTCGTCCTCTTGATACTCTTCTTCATAGCCTAGCCATGGGAATAGCCAGGGACAAAGCCATGCGTACTCTTTAATTATTCGCAAACTAATACTAACAAGTGAAGTGGTTTTTGAGTAGGAAATTCTAGGCTCTAGGTTGTTTTGCAAAAAGCCAGATTTATCTCTACTGAGTTCAGAAGCAAAGAAAGCTAGTTGAAAAGTTTTATAACACCTAAGGTTGGACTTGAATTTCATATCATAACTCTATGGTGGTCAAGTAAAAGTCATGAATCATTTCATAAGTCATTTTGAAAACATATGACGACATAACAGTATGGCCACTCCAACTGTCCATAACCATGAACATGGATATTTGAATAGTTTGACACTCTACAAAGGTGGTACACTTTCACCACAACATTCGATACATCCGTCAGGAACAATCCTGAATTCGCCATACTCAGTATGCGGATAATCAATCCTAACCGTTCAATTACATGCCCTAGTATAGGCACCTCTCATGTGAGTTTGGCCTCCCAACTATGACCAACTGTCATCTTTGGAACTAGACAGGTGGACAATCTTCACAAGGTTGCCTCATCTCAAACCTTGGCCGCAAGGGAACCCATACTAAGGTATATAAATTTCCACTCAAGGCCTACCCAAATTCGGTATTGTTGTTGTATGGTAAACTTGGAATGGTATCGCATCCAGACAACTATCAGTTTTATAAAGGGCTAAGGCTCATGCCTTCACATTTTCATCATAAAAATCATCTGGTGTTCAAGAACACATGTCAAAACATTTCAATAGAATGACTCATCATTCTAAGGTTTTCATAACCATTTTCATCAAGTATTCCCATGTAAAGTGATCAAGTTTTATGCTTAGTACTAGCAACTAAAGGTGGGGGTAAGCACTAATGAGGGGTGGTAAACAAGTGTGAATTAGCTAAGTTCAATCTCATGCCTCAGGATGACATCAAGATTATCTAACTTAGGCCAAGTTTTATGCTCTTTATGCTACCTTCAAATATCCTTCTAATATCTACAAGTCACCAAGTAAACTCAAATAAAAGCTTTGATAAGGAAATAAAATACTAAGCTTGCAAGTAAAACTAGGATTGGGTATCATCAAATGTATCTTACCCAAGCATGCTTAATGCAGTGCATAGGTTATCTATGTAGGGGTTCGTAGCATGGAAAACAAAATTTTTCTACCGCATGCACACAAACAAGCCAAGATCTATCTACTAGATTGTAGCAACGAGTCGATAGAGGAAATCACCCTCGAAGATTCTAAAGTGGTTAACGAGAGCAGATTCTCGTGGGTGATGTAGTCGTACACTTGCCGATCTCAAGATTGCGTAGACGATCCTTCCGACGCTGCGTTCCGGCAGCGCTCCCGCAGTCGGTCACACGTTCGGTACTCGACGAAGACCTTCCTCTCCCTTGTTCCAGCAGGCAGCGGAGGTTGTAGCACTCTCCTCGTGATTCCGGCAGCACGACGGCGTGGTACCGAAAGTAGAGGGGAGATCTCGCAGGGCTTCGCCTTAAGCCGGAGCGAGTATGGTGGACTATAAGAGAGCCTTGGTGATCTAGGGTTTAGACACACCAATTAGAAGGGGCTAAACCAGCGGCTAGGGCAATTAGAAGCTCTAACTCGGCGGCTTGGGAGAAATCCCTAGGCTGTGGCTAGGGTTTAGGTTTAGAGGGAGGCAACTTGTGTGTCTAGGAGGGGAGCCCTGCCCCTCCTTATATAGGTGGAGGGAGGCGCCGGCCAAGGGGAGGGAGTCCCTCCCCAACTCGGATCCTTAGTGGGCCGGCGGTGGAGGAGGAACTCCTCCCCAACTCGGTTTCCCACTTCTTCTCCACTTTCCAAAATAGCCGTTTGACTTTTCAAATTGGCGTTTGACTTCTCAAACTAGGATTTGATTAAACCCTTTATTTTGTACAGCGATGATACCTAGTACATGATGCAATCATTCCAACTTGCAATGACACATTGATGTACCCTTCCCCTCCGGAGTGCCGGACATTCCGGAACCTTCTAGAACATTCCCGATGAAAACACCGGAACCATTCTCCAACCCCGAAACAGGACTTTCCTTATATGAATCTTATTCTCCGGACCATTCCGGATCTCCTCGTGATATCCCGGATCCCATCTGAGACTCCGAACAACATTCGGTCTCTTACTCATCATTCCATAACTACTCCACAACATCGAATCCTTAAGTGTGTCTCCCTACGGTTCGTGAATTATGCGGACATGATCGAGACACTTCTCCTATCAATAACCAATAGAGGAATCTGGAAATTCATATGGCTCCCACATATTTCTACAATTACTTTGCGATCGAATGAACCACTTACATATGATACCAATTTCCCTTTGTCTCACGATAGTTTACTTATCCGAGGTTTTGATCGTCGGTATCTCTGCATACCTAGTTCAACCTCGTTACCGATAAGTACTCTTTTCTCGTTCCCGTGGTATGTGATCCCTTGTGAACCAGTCACATGCTTGCAAGCTAATTGGATGACATTCCACCGAGAGGGCCCAGAGTATATCTATCCGTCATATGGATGGACAAATCCCACTCTTGATCCATGTGTCTCTACCAATACTTTCCAAACACTCAATGCCACCTTTATAGCCACCCAGTTACGGTGTGGTGTTTGATGTCATCAAAGCATCCTTCTGGTGAAGGTGATAAGCATGATCTCATGGTCGAAGGAATTAGGTTACTATGTATCAGAAAGCTTATAGCAAATGAACTATATTAAATGACTTGATCTTTATGTTATGCTTAACTATAGGAGTATGTCCATCATATCATTCTCCTAATGATATGACCTTGTTGTTAATAACATCTCTATGTTCATGATCAGGAAACCATGATCATATATTAACCAACAAGCTAGTTTAAACAAGAGGCTTTACTAGGGACTCTTTTATGTTTACAAATCACACAAGTATTAATGTTTCCTGTTAATACAATTATAGCATGGTATGTAAACATTTATCATAAGCATGAAGATATGATAATAACCTACTTTATTATTGCCTCTTGGGCATATCTCCAACAGTCTCCCACTTGCACTAGAGTCAATAATCTAGTTTCAAACCTTTGTGTATTCAACACCTATGGCTTTCCGGTGTTGTATGTACACGATTGCTAGTGGTCAACTGATCTCCGGATCTGACACTTCCAGGTCCGTGTGTAATTTGCATGTCTTTGCGTCCCTACGCATCACTCGTTCTCTAATGAGATGGCTTTGTATAAATTTGGTCCTTTGGTGAGACCTTTAGTTCTTTGGGGCTAAAACATGTTGATAATATTGTCGTACAATATATCTTCATAGTATTATCCCTGCTGTGAACTACACCTAGTTTGATAACAAACTACTTGACACAAATGCCCTCTTTTGCTGCTATAATAGCAGTCATATACTTAGCCTTTTGTTGTAGTATCTGTCACAATGTCTTAACTTCGGAACTCATCCAAATCCATTATGGAACTCACTTTCCATTATATTGTGCCACCCTTAGTTTAGATTGAGATAAACTTAATTTGTACTTTGTGACAAAACTAGTATCAATGTAATACTTTTACAATGAACTAACCATCTATTTGCCACTTCTACAAAATAATATATTCTTAGTTCTTCCAAAAAATCATTAGAATATCCTTACTATCGTCCAATGATCATCTTATGAATCATTCTGGTATATGCTCATAACCTTTTAGAGCATAGGACATATCTGGATTTGTACATATCATAGTATGATTGATATAAATACTCTTTGTGATTTCATACATCAAGTATCAATCTATACTTGAATCTTTGTTTCACTTACCAAGTGTCAATACACTTGAATATATCATCAATATTGAACTCATTCAATCCTTTATGTGCGACAAGAACCTTTCTTGTAGTTTCTATATTGAACTTATTCAATACATCATCTATGTACTTTCGGCACAACCATATTAGCGTCTATTCATGCAAATATTTGGGTTTTGCCTAAGTCTTTCATCGGGATGAAATTCTTAATATGTGTTAATAAAAGATACATCATTTTTAATCAACAATATGTCTTCCACATAATGTATTAGAAACATGTCTTAGCGCTTCCACTTAATTTCTTGCAAATGCAAGCATCTTCATTGTCTCTGATGAAATTAAACTCTTTAACAGTTTCATCATAGTGAAGATTCCAACTCCGCAATGCTTACTTCAACCATTGAAGTTTGCATATGCATTTAGCATCCTTTGATTTAACAAAACCCTTTTGGACTGTGTCATGCACACGTCCTAGGTAACCCTTCTATTAGAAGAACTTGTTTTGTTTATCCAACTACCACATAACAAAATTATATGTAGTGGTTGCTACATTAATCCGTCTAGACTAAATATCGCTATGAAAGATCAAATCTTTGTCATAGTCAACCTTTGAACATTGTTGTGAACTCTTTCCCAACATGTCGACAATTTCATAGATGCGAAACATCCATGTCTATTTCTTTATAGATCCAAACACAACTGTAAGGTCTTACACCTTTCTCGACGGTCCTTCAAGTTCAAAACTTGATTTCTCGTGTATGGAACTATCACGGATTTTATGGCTTCAAGCCATTTTACGGAGTCAGGGCCCATCATCACTTCTTTGCATGTAGTCCGTTCATTATTCTCAAATAATGATTCAACCCTCAAATCTTGGTATTTGATTGTTTACTCGACCTACTTGTTTCAATAGGAACTTTAGACCTTTGTGTCCACAACCTTTGAGGCACGTGAGCCATGAGCATTGTTGCTGCCTCCGGAACACTTCTCGGCGCTGCGCAACTCTTCACATATAGCTAAGGTTCTTTTAACCTTATCAAAGTTCTATTTTCCTCCCACTTAACTTTTCACGAAAAATTCCTTCTCAAAGAAACTTGACGTTCTAAGCGACAAACACTTTTGTCTCCGGTGTTATGGAGGAATACTTAACAAAGACAGGTTCATCCGACTTTGGTTGCAAACATCTTTCTTATGCATAGCATATCAATGTTTAAGAAAGGACAACTTGGGTTTTATCCCAAACCATCACTTTATATGGTGTCAATTCAACGGATTATGATGGAGCTCTTTTCAGTGGAAAAAACGGTAGTCACTAAAGCTTTTAACCTTTAAAATATAATGGCAGTATTATGAATTACACCTTTGATCTTACCATGTCAAACAAGGTTTAATTACATATCTCGAACGCTCCATACTCTTATGGTGTTTCGGGAAAATGCAAATCCATGGAACGATTCCTTAAATCTTAGGTATTATGCTAAACTTGTAACTCAAATATCTTCCTTTATGATCTTATCATAAACTATTTATATTCTTGTTACAATGATTTTGCACTTCATCTTGAAAGTTTTGAACTTTTCAAATGTTTCACACTTCATCCTTATTAAGTAAATATTCATATATTCACTCAAATTTTTGGAGAAAGCATATGAAGTTGAAATCCATCGCTCTTGACTACACATAATGGACTTCGTACAACAATATGTACAAATTCCAATAAGCTAGTCATTCGTTCCCTTTTGGCCTATGAACGAAGTTTTAATTATCCCTAGGAAAGTTTCACAAGCGTCATTTGATCAAAAATCAAAAGACTCCAAAATTCCATACACATGGAGTTTCTTTCAATATAATTTAAACGGCGATGTCACTTCCTAAGTGATCTTTCAATCAATTTGTCTTTCGACATTTTTAGCACTAGTTTTATGGATGTGATTTCTCCAACGAGATTTGTGCATCATCCATCTTTTATGGATTACGGTAATTATTTGAACAACCCTTTTGTTCTCATAATACCTGATATAACAAATCTTGAAGGCAAGCTTTGATGTTTTACGATCAACACAATAACCCTTTATTTGTTCTCGATGAACATCATCACATATTCTTTTGCTAGTTACTTAGGCCATTGTAGTTCATGAATTGTGTTGTTTCGTATGACGATTCACACCAACAAATTCAGTATCAAATACTTAAGAACCACATTGTTTAATAAGCAAAGAATATAGCCATAACATGTATATCATCTATATACTTAAGCTGAACAATTCTAGTCTTTTCTTTTCTGCCATATACTTATGAGATTCTCTTTCAGTATTTCTTTTGAAAGAATCTGTCAACATCAATAGTGGAGCCATACACATGACTCATAGTCCAAAGCGTGTATAGTTAAATACCAATGTCTTTGGACTTGCACTTTGAAGCAGATCACCATTATCAAATGTTTGGTGTTCTTTCAAATTCCTTTCTTTAGTAATCTCTTGGTGTAGTAAACATTTTACCTACATCAAATATTCACCCTTACCATGGAATTATTCATGATCAAGCTACTTTTAGCTTATAACGATGAATTGCGAGTATAATGTTGCTTTCCAAAACCTTTTGGAGGATTAGGACAACTAGTGTCTCCAACCTTTTTCAAATTCTCATCAAATATGAGAACATGACTTTTGCCATATTATACTCTATCATGTTGTAACCAAAACTTCGTTTCAGATATCACAATATCTTCCACACATCATGGTTTCTGAAACAACTCTTTCAGATCCTAGATAACCTTGATATTAAGACAATCCTTTGAATATCAAGAATCATGGAGACAAACATGATACTCATACACTAACATTTGGAATTGTCACTCTTGATTTAATACCAATTATTAAACTTCATGGAGTAACCGAAACTTACTGAAAGTTTGCAATAGGACTTTTAAACTTTAGATTAACACTTCAAAACAATACGATACCAGTTCGTAAAGTAACTAACCAGAATTCTATAGTTCTATCATCTCAATTATAACTAAGCGCAAGGTGGTAAACGGATGCCAATGACTACAACAACTATGCAAATTCACTTTGATTTAATTTATGATAAATAGTGTTCAACTTTTAATCATATTGCTGTTGAACTCCCACTCAAAACAATATCCCTCACATTGTTTTAGTGATCACACGAACCAAATCCACCACATCAAAACCGATCATCACGAGAGTTGATGTAGCTTCAATGGCGAACAATCAACATGTTCATCATATCTACTATATGACTCATGCTTTACCTTTCGACGATCTGTGTTCTGAGACCATGTCTATACATGCTAGGCTCGTCAAGATCAAACCTTAGCTTCCGCATGAGCAAATCTGGCTTGCTCACGTTGTATACACTCGCAGAATCTAACACACCCGATCATCACGTGGTGCTTCGAAACAACGAGCTTTAGCAACGGTGCTTACTAAGGATGAACACTTTAAAACTTGAAATTTATGTGCATGAGGGATCATCTTATAATGCTACCGTCGTTAACTAAGCAATACAAGATGCATAAAGGATTAACATCACATGCAATTCATAATATGTGATATGATATGGCCTTTCTGCTTTGTGCTTCCAATCTCCATCTTCAAGCATGAACATGATCTCTATCATCACCGGCATTGCATCAAGGTCAATGACGCTGCTCCATGGTTGTCGTCCACCGGCTTCAACTATTACAACTACTTTGAATAGACACGCGGGTCTTAACAGAATTTAAAGACAACCATATGGCTCCTGCCGGTTGCCAACTTATAATAAGGAACATTGCATACATCAAATATAATCACAATCATGGCCATATCACATCACAGCACACCCCTGCAAAACAAAGTTAGACGCCTCTAATTTTCTTTGCATATTTTACGTGGTTTGGGGCTTTCAATAAGTGTCGCTCTAACTTACGAACAAGAACCACAACATTGATACTAGTATTGTCAATCACCCGTTGTAAATTGAATCTTAACTATGTTGGGAGAAACAGGCACCCGCAAAGCCACTTATGCAATACAAGTTGCATGTCAAGCGTGGAGCAAGTCTCATGAACGATGTCATGTAAGGTTAGCCCGGGCCGCTTCATCCCACCATCCCGCAAGATGCAAAGTACACAAGAAGCAATCGACAATAAAAGCATCAATGCCCACAATGACCATTGTGTTCTACTCGTGCAACAGATCTACATATAGACACGGCTCTGATACCACTGTAGGGGTTCGTAGCATGGAAAAAAAAAATTTCTACCGCATGCACACAAACAAGCCAAGATCTATCTAGTAGATTGTAGCAACGAGTCGATAGAGGAACTCACCCTCGAAGATTCCAAAGTGGTTAACGAGAGCAGATTCTCGTGGGTGATGTAGTCGTACACTTGCCGATCTCAAGATCGCGTAGACGATCCTTCCGGCACAGCGTTCCGGCAGCGCTCCCGCAGTAGGTCACACGTTCGGTACTCGACGAAGACCTTCCTCTCCCTTGTTCCAGCAGGCAACGGAGGTTGTAGCACTCTCCTCGCGATTCCGGCAGCACGATGGCGTGGTACCGAAAGTAGACGGGAGATCTCGCAGGGCTTCGCCTTAAGCCGGAGCGAGTATGGTGGACTATGAGAGAGCCTTGGTGATCTAGGGTTTAGACACACCAATTAGAAGGGGCTAAACCAACGGCTAGGGCAATTAGAAGCTCTAACTCGGCGGCTTGGGAGAAATCCCTAGGCTGTGGCTAGGGTTTAGGTTTAGAGGGAGGCAACTTGTGTGTCTAGGAGGGGAGCCCTGCCCCTCCTTATATAGGTGGAGGGAGGCGCCGGCCAAGGGGAGGGAGTCCCTCCCCAACTCGGATCCCTAGTGGGCCGGCGGTGGAGGAGGAACTCCTCCCCAACTTGGTTTCCCACTTCTCCACTTTCCAAAATAGCCGTTTGACTTTTCAAATTGGCGTTTGACTTTTCAAACTAGGATTTGATTAAACCCTTTATTTTGTACAGCGATGATACCTAGTACATGATGCAATCATTCCAACTTGCAATGACACATTCATGTACCCTTCCCCTTCGGAGTGCCGGACATTCCGGAACCTTCTAGAACATTCCCGATGAAAACACCGGAACCATTCTCCAACCCCGAAACAAGACTTTCCTTATATGAATCTTATTCTCCGGACCATTCCGGATCTCCTCGTGATATCCCGGATCCCATCCGAGACTCCGAACAACATTCGGTCTCTTACTCATCATTCCATAACTACTCCACAACATCGAATCCTTAAGTGTGTCTCCCTACGGTTCGTGAATTATGCGGACATGATCGAGACACTTCTCCGATCAATAACCAATGGAGGAATCTGGAAATTCATATGGCTCCCACATATTTCTACGATTACTTTGCGATCGAATGAACCACTTACATACGATACCAATTTCCCTTTGTCTCATGATAGTTTACTTATCCGAGGTTTTGATCGTCGGTATCTCTGCATACCTAGTTCAACCTCGTTACCGATATGTACTCTTTTCTCGTTCCCGTGGTATGTGATCCCTTGTGAACCAGTCACATGCTTGAAAGCTAATTGGATGACATTCCACCGAGTGGGCCCAGAGTATATCTATCCATCATATGGATGGACAAATCCCACTCTTGATCCATGTGTCTCAACCAATACTTTCCGAACACTCAATGCTACCTTTATAGCCACCCAGTTACGGTGTGGTGTTTGATGTCATCAAAGCATCCTTCTGGTGAAGGTGATAAGCATGATCTCATGGTCGAAGGAATTAGGTTACTATGTATCAGAAAGCTTATAGCAAATGAACTATATTAAATGACTTGATCTTTATGCTACGCTTAACTATAGGAGTATGTCCATCACATCATTCTCCTAATGATATGACCTTGTTGTTAATAACATCTCTATGTTCATGATCAGGAAACCATGATCATATATTAACCAACAAGCTAGTTTAAACAAGAGGCTTTACTAGGGACTCTTTTATGTTTACAAATCACACAAGTATTAATGTTTCCTGTTAATACAATTATAGCATGGTATGTAAACATTTATCATAAGCATGAAGATATGATAATAACCTACTTTATTATGGCCTCTTGGGCATATCTCCAACAATCTAACTTTCATAGTTGTAGGTGTTAGCTTGCCTTGTGCAGAGCAGTGGTTGAAGTTTTCCTCGGCTTCTTCCTCGTAGTATCCTCCTTCTTCCTCGTATCCTTGGTCGGTACTAGAGTCTATAAATAAATACGAGGTACACAATCACCAAACAACACTTAACTATTTCTATTTATCACACCAAGGTTTTCACTAGATGATATAGGATCATCACAAGCATTACAAATACTAAGGCAAATAGTTTTATTTCCTTTATTTTAGAAAAGTAATTGCTACTCATTGAAAAAATACTTAAGATTTAATATTCTCCAACTGAAACATGGGATCATGTTGACACATGTCATCACCACATATTTCAGTACATGGGAATGTGATTTAAAGTGGTGTCACAATTTAATAAGGTTTAACCTTTTTATTTTAATTAAATAAAGTGACTAGAAATGCCAATGAGGCATCCTTTTATTACTTGATCATTATTTCTTCAAGTAAACCTATAGTTTTATATATTCTGAAAGGTATGGTTAAATTTGATTTTTGAGAGTTGTAATCAACTCAAAAGCTTTCATGGTTGAATTTTGAAAAATGTTTGAATGCAGAAAAGCTTCTGCCTTGTTATTTTTACCATGGGTGATCTACAAATCTAAATGGTCTGAATCCAACAGGCTTGGATTAAGCACTCGAGTACCTTTCTAAAAAAATTGGTTTCATGCATTTTGGTTTAGTGAATCGAGCTGGGATGATTTTTGAATCTGGGTACAGAACTGAGTTTGAAACTAAAACAATAAACCTAGATTTGAATTACTAGGATGTGCGGGAGGTTAACTAGGCCGGCCCACTACGCACAGCGTGCATGGGCTGCTTAAGTGGTTGTCCCCACTCGTCAGTGAGACAGAGGGGTGCGAAGCGGTATGGGGGACGTGGACCGCACGATCAAGCTCTAATCCTACGGCTGCAGTTCATCATCCACGCCGGGCAACGCCGGCGAGACAGAACCCTAGCATGGCCAGTGGGGGTCGTGGGAGGCTCACCGGGGCTCAGGCGATGGTCGGCGATGGGGGCGAATGACGAAGTCGAAGACGACGATCCTCCTGGTACTAGCAGCTCCTCCTGGGGTGGCTCTAATCAACGGCTCCTTTCTCCTCCAGCAGCGGCAGACTCCAGCCAAATTCCGGCGATGTGTTGCTCGCCTTGCTCCGGGAGTGAGGTGGTGTGATTCCAAGAGAGAGGGGAGTGAGATGGTGTGATGACTTCGAACGGGGGTGGCCTCTATTTATAGTGCCTGAAGGGGACCGACGGGCACGGGTTGAGCTTGTCGTGGTCGTCGGCACAGTTGGCTAAAGGCATGGGCGACGATAGGGGTGGTGCTGTGCTCCCTGGCGAAGCTCAACGGCATGGCTACACGACGTGGGGTGGTGCGAAACGGTCGGAATGTCGCGGCGCTATGTGCGGGTCCGACGGTAGTTTTAATGGCGCACAACGTCTATGGTCCGCGCGGCGGCGAACGGGCATGTCTGTGGTGTTGCTGGGGTGCTGGCGATCCTTCTTACACACGGAGAGGGAGGTGCGCTGTAACTACCTCGGTGAATTACGCTCCTAGTACAAGTCTGGATGTTCAGAAATGGTTGAAATAGTACGGTAGGGCCCAAATGCCACTCACAGGTAGACCTTTCGGCCGTCCCAACCATTTCCAAACATCGGGACAAGAACGGGCGGCGTAATCGGCAGGCGAAGGGATCAACTACATACACAAATGAGTATGTATGCAAGCCACCATACAACAGTACATCAGAGCCATTCCATCTAAAAAGAAAGGAAATATAGCAACGCCATACGGCAAGATCCAAATATCCTAGATAGATATAATAGTTTAGGATATCTCCTCATACATCAGACATCAGAGTATCAAGCGGAAGCGGAAGACAAAATCCGAGTACGGATAAGAAGCAAATTGGCATAAGATGCCCCATAAATAAACAGATTCCGCCCACAGATCTCACGGATCCCCGTTCCCGGAATCTCTACACCAAATGATCGTTGCCCACATCGTCCGTCTCTTCCACCCAGTATCCATCATGAGAGTGTACCTGTTCATCTGAACCAATAATTTATCGTGTGAGACCCTAGGGGTACTCAGCAAGTCTTTATGCCTCTAAAGGGGACACAACCTGGGGTGACGCAATTGCAGCAAAAGATAAACCCTAGCAATTCTATAGATTCTCGCTAACCATCCGCCTAACCAGAGATGGACGGATGTCCGTGAAGTAATAACAACAGTTATAATAGTTATAACGGTAATCCACAGATCCATCCTCCTCCTCGCTTACCGACGAGGAAGCGGACGAACAACCCCCCATCCGTTGGCAGTTTTATTATCCATTCCATGAGTGTTGCACTATTTACTAGTCAGGTACCTAGTCTAGTCAAATTAAAAACGGTACTTTAGTTATGCTTGTCTATGATCGAGAAACTGTGCTCCAAGTCGTCCATAACCGCGGACACGGCTTTCAGAAAGTTTTTCCCTGCAGGGGTGCACAAATAGCAACACACACTCGATATGCCTCGGAAAAACCAAATCAAAACCCAACGAGGCAGTCACGACAAAGCAATTACAGGATTCAGAAATATTTCAGGGGGCCACCCCATTGAGCTACCCGCAACGAAGTTAGCTGACTCCGAGACGGCCTCAAGGTTTGCGTCAATGGCTGTGAACGACTGGGAACCCGAAAATGTGACTGGGCTTGTCGACACCGCGAAAACACTCCGCTTTCCTAAACAGTACAGTGTGCAGTACCTCGCACAATTTAAATAAAGCAGTAAAGCATGGCATAAGTACAGGATAGTAAATAAAACCTCAAACTAGTTTGTGGCCCCAAGAAATAAGAATGAATCAAGCTCTGGCTCAGGGGGGTTCATAAGCCTCCCGGATGTGGATAGCGCGAATATTCAAGGAACATGAATCAAGTACTCGGGGTCCTACGGGACACAAGTGAGCCTGAAAAACCGAATAACAAATATGGCTCACCGATGCCACTTTCATTAGTTATCCCATTACTACTCAGGTTAAGTTGTTTAGGTACCTCGTTATCCATCAGACACTCACAAACCCTACACATGCTGTTCTACGACTCGCATGGCTCAAACAACTCCTGTAGTAATGGCTCATGGGATGGAGGAACAAGCTTCGGTGGGGTTTAAAATAAAGGCTATGCAATACTTGGGATTCAATTTAATGCAATCGCGACTCAATGATGCAAGAATAAGATAGAGGCAATAGGTACTGTATGTATGCAAGCATGTGGTAGTGCTTGCCTGGCAGCTCAGTTGAAGCGAGAGAAGGATCTGGGTGGTACTCCTGGGTATCTTGATATATCCCCTGCTCAGCGTCTATTCGAAGAAGAACCAAACAAACAAGGGCCAACATAAATAAAGTGCACAAGCATAAGAATAAATGCATCAAGCAAACAATCATGCCATGATGAATGATGCACAATTTGCATGGCAATAAGGTAGCATGGCATGGGTGAGGTGGGGAACACAAGAATAAACCATTTTATTTAGCTTTGGCCCCATTTTATTCCCATTTTAGTTGCTGTACTCTTTATAATTATATGATGCATGCTTCAAATCAAAACATGGAATGCATAAACAGAAAGGTCTCGTCGAGCTAATCATTTTAGACATATTATTTATTAAATTTGGAGTTATAAAACAAAAGTTATTAATTATTTAAGACAAAAGGGCATTTTATTGTAATTTAAATAAACTTGGAAAATTAAAGTGTCAAAATATATTTTGAATGGCATATTTGAATTCCTCATATTTTTCTGATTTGAAAACATATATTATATGTATTATTTGGATTTATATTTCAAAACAGATTTACTATTTGAATTTGAATTAATTTGAAAAAGATTTGAATTTAAACAGATTATAGAAAAGTTCTTGTTACTCAGCCCAGTGCTAGCCAGAGACAATGACAGGTGGGTCCCGAGCTGACTCAACAGCACACGCGCGCGAAAAGCTTTTTACACCGGGGCTCTGCCTAGCCCGCGTGGATGACAAGCGGGCCCAGAGGCTCTGCGGACCCACACGCCAGAGGGCGGGTGTGAGGCGGCCACGCGGCGCAGGGGGGGACTACGGGTTGATGAATCCAAAACTCTGGGTGCTTTTTGCAAAACATCTGGGGGCTGGCAGGTGGGACTCCACGTACCGCGGTTTGAGACGAGAAAACAAAAAGGGGGTTATCTGTAAGACTGCCACGCCGTACTGTTCCTCTTCCTGCCTCGATCGACAGATCGGTGCGCGGCGCGGGCGGAGCGGGGATTCGAACTTGGGACGTGCGGCACGCGCTGGGGGGTACGAGCCAGTGCGGTAGGGCTGGGGTTGGTATCTGGGAGGCGGACGGGGCCTAGATAGGGTTTCTGCGACTTGGGAGCGAGCAAAAACGAACGCGTCGCTGGCGCACAGAGGCCGTTCGACGACTTGACCAGCGAGCACAGGCGACGGCAGCGAGGCGGACCATGTCCAGGAGGTCAGGGAGCTCACCGAGAGGGCGTCGGTGTAGGTGGATCGGGCTGGGAGGCAGGGGATCGTCGACGTGGCTCGCGGGCCGGAACTAGGGTTTCGCGTCGGCCTCGGCGGGGAACTCCGGCGCTGGTCCTTCTCCTCCTCGACGGCGGATACGGGACGATGCAGGGGAAGCAGAGGAACATCCTCGGCCACTTCCACGACGACCACGCTGGCTGGATCGATGAGGGGCAGGGGTAGACGGCGGCTGCTGGCGTCGGGGTCTGGTGGCGGTAGAGAGAGAGGGGAGGAGGGGTAGACTCTGGGGTGTATTTGGGCGAGCAGAGGAGCGTCGTGGGGCAGGAGATAAGGCAGAGGGAGGGAGGATGCCGTGGGGAGTAGGTAGATGGGGAAAAGGTGGCCTCGGTGCCCTTTTTCCTCCTACCACCTCACGTGCTCGAGCTGGGACAGAGGCAGGGCAGGTGGAAGGAGGCTTCCAGGTGGGGTCGACGTGAGGGCAAGGAGGCAGGGACAAGCTCGGGCTGGGGGGCCCTATGGCATAGAGAGAAAAGAGAGAGGGAGGAGCTCGGGTTGGAGCTAGGGTAGGAGCTAGGCTCGGTTAGGGTTTAGGTTTGGTGGGTAGCTAGGTGGCCAGGGAAAGAGGGTGAAGCTAGGTGGGCAGGGAGAGGGCCAGGTGGGGCCTGCATGGTAGGGAGAAGGAAGGGCCGAAAGAGAGGGGGAGGTGGTAGCTAGGGTCGGTTTAGGGTTTAGGTGAGAGAGAGAGAGATGGGTTTAGAGAGGGTGGTATGGTGAAGATGGAGTGGGTGATTAGGGTGGTGGGGTTTAGGGTTAGATATAACCCACATGACCAAACATGGATGGGGGAAAAGGAGAGAGAGGGAGA
This sequence comes from Avena sativa, assembly GCA_916181665.1. Taxonomy (NCBI): domain Eukaryota; kingdom Viridiplantae; phylum Streptophyta; class Magnoliopsida; order Poales; family Poaceae; genus Avena; species Avena sativa. The sequence continues at coordinate 124,706,215 of OV702296.1, forward strand.
TGTGGTCTAGGGTTTAGAGGGAGAGAAAAGAGGTGGTGTGGTAAACTTTTGACAAGATCAAATTATGACCAAGCCAAAAGGAGGGAGAGAGAGAGAGAGAGATAAAGATCCACTCCAACTACAGGATAAAAACCAAAAGCTAGAAAAAGGTGGCACTTGCATGGGCCATGCATGATATTTAATGCCATGCTTATGTTGTGAAGACAAAATGATGTACATGGCATTATTTCTATGCATCCCAAAAAGTGGAGTAAGGCCCAAGCAAAGGAATTTAGAAAGAATTCCAAGTGGAAATAGATGGAGATGATCATGTTTGAGTAAGCTTGGGACTTGCTAGTGTGGATGTGCCACTAGGCATTTAGTAAGCCTAACAATATTCCAACATGATAATAACCCCAAAACAATCCATATGGAAGCTAGCAAAAGGTTCCATTCACAAGGCCTGCAAAGATGGCCATGTGGCTCTCATATATCAATAATGTGAAAACAACATGATGCCAAGATGAGAGCATGTGGAAAAGAATTGGATCCATCCCAACCCACATGAGCTAGAGGTAAAAACCCAAATAAAGTGCAAAGCTCATATTTGGTTGGATGGTGGAATTATAAGGTGGTGAAAGAAAGGTGGTGGAGTTAATAAGAGATATGCCCCCAACTCCACTTGGGCATTAAACAATATATCAATAACCAAATACAATATCAAGAGGCAAATACAATTAATAATGCATATGAGATAAGAACCAAATCAAAAAGGGTTTTATATGATGCTCAAATGCAAGGTGGCATGATGACATGAGCATGATATAGTGATGATGCAACAATTATATATATGAAGTAGCCATTATATTACTAGACCAAGTAGCATTACAATTGTTAGACAATTGGGATGCTACAACTCTCCCTCACTAAACAGGAATCTCGCCCCGAGATTCTAGGAAGAAGAAGAAGACAAAAAGAGGGTAGGATACTTGGCACGGAGCTCATCTTCACGTTCCCAAGTGGCTTCATCAACGGAATGGTGCGACCACTGCACCTTGCAGAACTTGATGGACTTGTTGCGAGTCCTTCTTTCTACGATCTCGAGGATTTTTGTGGGGTGTTCTTGATAAGACAGGTCTTCTTGGAGATTGATAAGCTCATGATCCACGGTCCTGCCGGGGTCCTTGAAGCACTTCTTGAGCTGAGAGATGTGGAAAACATCATGGACCTTGAGTTTTTCCGGGAGCTCAAGAGCATAAGCAACTTCTCCTCTTCTTCCACGAACTTTGAAGGGACCGATGTATCTAGGAGCCAGCTTCCCTTTGATACCAAAGCGGTGCGTGCCTCTCATGGGAGTGACACGAAGGTAAACGAGATCACCAGGGACATACTCCATGTCCGTGTGCTTCCTGTCATAATTGCTCTTCTGGCGACTTTGAGCAATCCTCAGATTTTCAAGAATGATGTGAACCTTCTCCTCCGCTTGAGTCACAATGTCAGGGCCAAACAAGATTCTTTCTTCTGCACCCGACCAACCAATCGGAGTTCTGCATTTGCGACCATAGAGAGCCTCAAATGGTGCCATCTTTAGACTTTTCTGGAAGCTGTTGTTGTAAGAGAACTCAGCATAAGGAAGACATTCTTCCCACTTCATGCCAAAAGAGATGACGCAAGCACGAAGCATATCCTCCAGAATCTGATTGATCCTTTCAACTTGTCCTTGCGACTGAGGATGGTAAGCTGTGCTGAAGTTCAACTTTGTTCCCAAAGCATTTTGGAAACTCTCCCAGAACTTGGAAGTGAAGATGCTTCCACGGTCTGAACTGTTCTCAAGCGGAACCCATACAGAGAGACAATTCTGTTGATATAGAGCTCAGCCAACTGAATTGCAGAAATGGTTTCCTTGACGGGGAAAAAGTGAGCCACTTTAGAAAGCCTGTCAATGACAACAAAGATTGCATTGTTGCCCTTCTGCGACCTCGGAAAACCAGTGATGAAGTCCATCTCTACTTTCTCCCATTTCCATTCCGGGGGTTTCAATGGCTGTAGAAGACCGGAAGGTTTCTGATGGACAGCTTTCACTCTGCGGCAGACATCACACTCCGAAACATACTTGGCACAATACCTTTTCAAACCAGGCCACCAATATTGTGTTTTCAAGTCCATGTACATCTTTGTGCTGCCAGGGTGGATAGAAAGAACAGAATCATGCGCCTCCTTGAGAACTTGCTCTCTCAAACCCGGGTAGTTCGGAACAAACATCCGGTGTTCAAAGAAAAGCGTGCCTTGATCATCGACGTGGAAGGACTCATACTTCGGAAGCTGAATCCTGGAGATGATCTTTCTTGTGTACGGATCACCAAGCTGAGAAGAGCGAACCTTTTCTTCCAAGAGAGGAGTAGCTAGAAGGTTCAGGAGATACCCTTGTTCCACAATTTCAAGGTTGAGCTGACGGAATTCCTCGCACAAGAGAGGTTGTTGTTCTTCCATCATGAGGTTGTTGACATAAGCTTTGCGGCTGAGAGCATCGGCCATGACATTAGCTTTTCCCGGCGTGTAGTTGATGGTCAAATCAAAATCATTGATTGCTTCAATCCATCTCCTTTGCCGAAGGTTGAGATCAGGCTGAGTAAAGATATACTTCAAACTCTTGTGATCAGAAAAGATCTCACAACGGTTGCCAAGCAAGTAGTGCCTCCATACTTTCAAAGCAAAGACAACTGCTGCGAGCTCGAGGTCATGTGTAGGATAGTTGATCTCATGCATCTTCAACTGTCGAGAGGCATAAGCAACAACTTGTTTTTCTTGCATAAGGACCGCACCCAATCCATGCAAAGAGGCGTCACAGAAGATCTGGAACGACTTGGATGTATCCGGAGGAACCAAGACTGGTGTGGAAGTGAGCTTCTCTTTGAGTGTCTCAAAGCTTGCTTGACATGCAGGAGTCCAAAGGTATTTCTTGCCTTTCTTGAGGAGATCAGTAAGAGGCTTCGCTATCTTCGAAAAGTTCTGAACGAAGCGACGACAATAACTAGCCAAACCAAGGAAACTCCGCACTTCTTTGACATTAACAGGAGGAAGCCATTGAACAATTGTCTTCACAGTTTCCGGGTTGACTGCAATGCCCTTGGCAGAGATGACGTGACCAAGATAGGTTAGCTGCGCTCGAGGCTTGGACAGGGTGTGGCGGTGGACGGTGGTGAGTGTCCCAAACAAGGTTGGCGAGGCTAGTGCTTCTCCTAGCTCGGTAGCGACGTGGGGGTGGCAAGTTAGGCTCGGCATGGTCACCATTGATGGCTATGGCATGCTCAAAGTGGTGCTAAAGCTTATTAATTGAGCTAGATCATCTACTGAGAGTGTAGTGTGATCTATAAAGGGAACAAGTTAGGCCAAATTTATTGCTCACAATAGTGTTTGTGGTTTGTTTGTTTGGTGATTACAAGGTGTTTGATGAAATGGCCGCAAGAGATTCAAATTTGAATTTTTGAATCAAACTTTGTGGTTGTGCTAGTTACATACTAGGGAGTCTCTAGTTAGTTGGAAAGGTCAAGTGGAATTGGTTTGGTTGGTTTTTGAAAAAGGGGTGATCTTCACATATGAATCAAATTCAATTTTGAAATGTGATTTGAATCAAGTTGCCAAATGTTTCTGCAAGTTTCAAAGGTGGGCTTTGATTCACTTTTACTTGGTATTGCAAGGGGTGAAAACAAAAGGAAAAGTTTCTGTTTGAAATCTTGGACTAGAAACACTCAAAGTGGCCTAGTGAGCAAGATTGGCAAAAATGACCATTTGCTTTATTTGTTTTGGTTTTGACTTTCTCTTGATTTGTTTCTACTTGGAAATATTTTAGATGATGTTGTTTTCATATTTAAACCATTCCTTGCTATTTAGATCAATCACACAAGTCCATTCATGCATTCATACAATCATCACATACACACATGCATTCATAATGGTTTGAATTAACAAAAGTTTTTGTTAACCCTAATTTTGGTGATTGGAATTTGATAATCATTGTTCAACATTTTTGGGATGTTATACTTGGGGACACAAGAGACTTATTGTATCTTGATTGCAGGGTTGCTTGAGAGGGAATACCTTTGACCACTTCCTCCCTGAGTTCGATAAACCTTGGGTAATCCACTTAAGGGAAACTTGCTGCTATTATACAAACCTCTGCACTTGGAGTCCCAACAACTGTCTACAAGAATAGAAGTGCGTAGACATCAGAATGCATCAACCCATTTTTTAAAATACTATAGAGCTTTTAGTGAAAAATTCACCAACTGCCTTCAGGTAGAATGGCTTGGCGCAACCCCCGCAATATAAACAAGTTTCTGTCGGTCTAGCTGGAGGGGGCTCAGATTTATCCTGGAGCTACCTCGTAGCTCTCTCGGGAATTTTCCAAAAAATCATTTCTAGTACGAAACATGGTATTTCTTCTGAGAACCAACAAGATATTAGCAAGACCCAGCATATAGCCAGGCACCCTAACTGCCGTGGTCTCGGTCGAATTTCGAATCCGGCCTCAAAAATTCAAATACAATTCAAAAAATGTGAAACCTTCACACATTGTCATTTTATGTTTCCTAGTTGCATGCAAAAATAACACACAAGGCATATGAGGATTATTCTAAAAAAGTGATCACCGAAATCACCTACCGCCTTCGAGGATTCATGGCTTTCAAGGAAAATGAGCTACTTCTTGATCATAACCATGGCAAAGTTTGCTTTAATGCGCTCACATTCCACACAAGAATTTATATTGTGATGGAAAACAATGTTGCTTCATAAATTTTTCACATTATCTGCATGGAAAATGCATTTTCCATTTTGCCGGTGATGGAAAGGTCTTATTTTGGGAAGCATCTACCAAGGATGTGATGTGAAAATGCGTCACCCCATTTCTATTAAATACTAGAGAGCATTTAGTGGCAAATTCACCAATTGTCTTTAGCTAGAATCTCTCAGGGCAATACCCACTATATAAACAAGTTTATGCCGGTCTACATGGAGGGGCTCAAATTTATCCCCGAGCTACCTCGTAGCTCTCTCGGAAATTTTCCAAAAAATCATTTCCAATACAAAACATGGTATTTCTTCAGAGAACCAACAAGATATTAGCAAGATAGCGGGATGTATGCCAAACTAAAAATTTGAAAAGTGAAACATTCGCACATTGTCATTTTATATTGCCTGGTCGCATGAAAAACTAAAAACAAACATGGCATATGCTAATTATTCTAAAAAAAGTTCATAGAAATCACCTACCGCCTCTAAGGATTCATGGATTTTAAGGCAAATGAGCTAGGTCATGACCATAACCATGGCATAGTTTTCTTTAATGTGCCCATATAGCCAAGAACCCTAACTGCCACGGTCGGAGCCAAATTTTGAAACTGGTCTAAAAAATTAAAAAACAAATCAAAAATGTGAAACCTTTGCACATTGTCATTTTATGTTGCCTTGTTGCATGCAAAAAGAACAAACATGGCATCTGAGGATTATTCTAAAAAAGTTTTCACACAAATCACCTACCGCCTTTGAGGATTCATGGCTTTCAAGTAAAATGAGTTAGATCATGACCACAACCATGGCATTGTTTGTTTTAATGCGCGCATATTACGCACATGCGTGTATCTTGTGATCGCAAACAATGTTGCTTCATGAAGTTTCACATTCTTTGCATGGAAAATACATCTTCCATGCTCCCGGTGATGAAAAGGACTTATTTTGTGAAGGAGCCACCAAGATGTGATGTGAAAAAGCATCACCCCATTTTTACCAAATACTAGAGAGCATGTAGTGGCCAATTCACCAATTGGCTCCATCTAGAACCTCTCGGTGCCACCCCGTGATATAAATAAGTTTCTGCCAGTATAGATGGAGGGGGCTGAAATTTAGCCAGGAAATACCTCGTAGCTCTCTCAGGAATTTTCTAAAAAATCATTTCCAGGTACAAAACATGGCATTTCTTTCGAGAGCCAACAAGATATTAGCAAGAGCTGGCACATAGCCAGGAACTCTAACTACCAAGGTCTCGGCCGAACTTTGAAACTGGCCTCAAAATTTCAAAAACAAATTCAAAAAAGTGAAATATTCGCACATTGTCATTTTATGTTGCCTAGTTGTATGCAAAAATTACCAAACATGGCATATGACTATTATTCTAAAAAAACATTCACAGAAATCACCTACCGCCTTCGCAGATTCATGGCTTTCAAGGCAAATGGGCTAGGTCATGACCATAACCATGGCATAGTTTGCTTTAATGCTCTCATATTCCGCAAATGCATGTATCTTGTGATGGCAAACAATGTCGCTTGATGAAGTTTTCACATTCTTTGCACGAAAAATCCAAGTACAGAAAAGGGCTTATTTTGTGATGCAGCCACCAAGGATGTGATGTCAAAATGTATCCCCCATTTTTATTAAATACTAGAGTGCATTTAGTGGCCAATTCACCAATTGGCTTCTGCTCGAACCTCTTGGCACAACTCCAGTGATATAAACAAGTTTCTTCCGGTCTAGATGGTGGGCTCAAATTTAGCTGGGAGCTACATCGTAGCTCTCTCGAGAATTTTCCAAAAAAACTATTTCTAGGTAAATAAGATGGCATTTATTCAGAGAGCCAACAAGAGATTAGCAAGACCCGACACATAGCCAAGAAACCTAACTACCGAGGTCTTTGCTGAACTTCAAAGATGGCCTCAAAAATTAAAAAATGAATTGAAAAAAGTGAAACATTCGCACATTGCCATTTTGTGTTGCCTAGTTGCATGCAAAAATAAGAAACATGGCATATGGAGATTATTCGAAAAAAGTGTTCACAGAAATCACCTACCGACTTTGAGTAATCATGGCTATCAAGGAAAATGAGCTAGGTCATGACCACAACCATGACATAGTTTGTTTTAATGCACCGAATTCCGCAAATGCGGGTATCTGGTGATGGAAAACAATGTTGCTTCATGAAGTTTTCACATTCTCTATCAAAAAATCCATTTTCCATTTTCCCGTTGCCGAAAATGGCTTATTTTGTGAAGCAGACACCAAGGATGTGATGTGAGAATGCATCAACCCATTTTTAAAAATACTGTAGAGCATTTAGTGAACAATTCACCAACTGCCTTCAGCTAGAACTGCTTGGCGCAACCCCCGCGATATAAAAAAGTTTATGTCGGTCTAGCTGGAGGGGGCTCAGATTTAGCCTTGAGCTACCTCGTAGCTCTCTTTGAAATTTTCCAAAAAATCATGTCCAAGTACAAAACATGGCATTTCTTCAGAAAATCCAACAAGAGATTAGCAAGATCCAGCATAGCCAAGTACCCTAACTGCCACGGTCTCACCCGAATTTTGAAACCGGCCTAGAAAATTCAGAAACAAATCAAAAAAATGTGAAACCTTTAAACATTCTCATTTTATGTTTCCTAGTTACATGCAAAAATAATAAACATGGCATATGAGGATTATTCTAAAAAACTGTTTACAGAAATCACCTACCGCCTTCGAGGATTCATGGCTTTCAGGTAAAATGAACAAGATCATGACCACAAAAATAGAATAATTTGTTTCAATGCACGCATATTCCACACATGCGTGTATCTTGTGATGGCAAACAATGTTGCTTCATGAAGTTTCATATTCTCTACACGGAAAATCCATGTTCCATGTTCCAGGTGCCGAAAAGGACTTATTTTGTGAATCACCCAACAAGGATGTGATTTGAAAAAGCATCACCCCATTTTTATTATATACTAGAGTGCATTTAGTATCCAATTCACCAACTGGATTCAGCTAGAACCTCTCAGCACAACACCTGAAATATAAACAAGTTTCTGTCGGTCTAGATGGAGGGGGCTCAAATTTAGTGTGGAGCTACCTCGTAGCTCTCTCAAGAATTATCCAAAAAATCATTTCTAGGTACAAAACAGGAAGCCTAACTACAGAGGTCTCGGCTGATCTTCAAAACTGGCCTAAAAAATTCAAGAACAAAGTCAAAAATGTGAAACATTTGCACACTGTCATTTTATGTTGCCTAGTTGCATGCAAAAATAATAAACATGGTATATGAAGATTATTCTAAAAATGTGTTCAAAGAAATCACCTACCGCCTTCTAGGATTCATGGCTTTCAAGGAAAATGAGCTAGGTCATGACCATAACCATGGCATAGTTTGCTTTAATGCGCCCATATTCCGCAAATGTGTATATCTTGTGATGGAAAATAATGTCGCTTGATGAAGTTTTCACATTCTACGTACGGAAAATCCATTTTCCATTTTCCCGGTGCCGAAAAGGGCTTATTTTATGAAGCAGCCACCAAGGATGCGATGTTAAAATGCATCACCCCATTTTTATTAAATACTATAATGCATTTATTGGCCAATTCACCAATTTCCTTCCGCTAGATCCTCTCGGCACAACCCCCACGATATAAACAAGTTTCTACTGGTCTAGCTAGGGACTCAAATTTAGCCTAGAGCTACATTGTAGTTCTCTCGATAATTTTCTAAAAAATTGTTTCCAGGTAAAAAAGATGGCATTTATTCAGAGAGACAACAAGATATTAGCAAGTCCCTAGGCACATAGCCAAGAACCCGTACTACCGAGGTCTTGGACGAACTTCGAAACTGTCCTAAAAAATTAAAAAAATTCAAAAAAGTCAAACATTCACAAATTTCCATTTTAATGTTGCCTAGTTATATGCAAAAATAATAAACATGGCATTTGACGATTATTCTAAAAAAGGGTTCACAGAAATCATCTACCGCCTTCAAGGATTCATGGCTTTCAAGGCAAATGAGCTTGGTCATGATCACAACCATGACATAGTATTCTTTAATGCGCCCATATTCCGCAAATGCGGGTATCTTATGATGGCAAACAATGTTGCTTCATGAAGTTTACACATTCTCTACACAGAAAATCCATTTTCCATTTTCCCGATGCTGAAAATGGATTATTTTGTGACGCACGCACCAAGGATGTGTTGTGAAAATGCATCAACCCATTTTTATTAAATAATAGAGAGCATTTAGTGAACAATTCAACAATTTCCTTCAGCTAGAACCTCTTCGTGCAACCCTATGATATAAACAAGTTTCTATCGGTCTAATTGGAGGGGGCTCAGATTAGGCTAGAGCTACATCGTAGCTCTCTTAGAAATTTTCCAAAAAATCATTTCCAAGTACAAACACATGGCATTTTTTCAGAGATCCAACGAGATATTAGCAAGATCCGGCATAGAGCCAAGAACCCTAACTGCCATGGTCTCAGCCGAATTTTGAAACCGATCTAAAAAATTCAAAAACAAATCAAAAAACGTGAAACCTTTGCACATTGTCATTTTATGTTGCCTAGTTGCATGCAAAAATAACAAACATGGCATATGAGGACTAATCTAAAAAAATATTCACAGAAATCACCTACCACCTTCGAGGATTCATGGCTTTCAAGTAAAATGAGCTAGATTATGACCAAAACCGTGGCATTGTTTGTTTTAATGCGCGCATATTCTGCACATGGTGTATCTTGTGATGGCAAACAATGTTGCTTCATGGAGTTTCACATTCTCTGCATGGAAAGTCCATCTTCCATGTTACCGATGCCTAAAAGGACTTATTTTGTGAAGAAACAACCATGGATGTGATGTGAAAAAACATCACCCCAGTTTTATTAAATACTAGAGAGCATTTAGTTGCAAATTCACCAATTGGCTTCATCTAGAACCCCTCAGCGCAACCCCCACGATATAAACAAGTTTATGCCAGTCTAGATGGAGGGGGCTCAAATTTAGCCTAGAGATACCCCGGAGCTCTCTCGGGAAATTTCCAAAAAATCATTTCCAGGTACAAAACATGGCATTTCTTTAGAGAGCCAACAAGAGATTAGCAAGGGCCAACACATATCCTGGAACCCTAACTACCAAGGTCTCAGCCGAACTTTGAAACTGGCCTCAAAAATTCAAAAACAAATTGATAAAAGTGAAACATTCGCACATAGTCATTTTATGTTTCCTAGTTGCATGCAAAAATTAACAAGCATGGCATATGACTATAATTCTAAAAAAACATTCAGAGAAATAACCTACCGCCTTCGAGGATTCATGGCTTTCAAGGAAAATGAGCTAGGTCATGACCATAACCATGGCATAGTTTGCTTTAATGCGCCCATATTCCGCAAATGTGTGTATCTTGTGATGGCAAAAAATGTCGTTTGATGAAGTTTTAACATTCTTTGCACGGAAAATCCAAGTACAGAAAAGGCCTTATTTGTGATGCAGCCACCAAGGATGTGATGTTAAAATGCATCACCCCATTTTTATTAAATACTATAGTGCATTTAGTGGCCAATTCACCAATTGGCTTCCGCTCGAACCTCTTGGCACAACTCCGGTGATAAAAACAAGTTTCTGCCGGTCTAGCTGGTGGGCTCAAATTTAGCCTGGAGCTATATCGTAGCTCTCTCAATAATTTTCCAAAAAACCGGTTTCTAGGTAAATAAGATGGCATTTATTCATAGAGCCAACAAGAGACTAGCAAGACCCTACACATAGACTGGAACCCTAACTACCGAGTTCTTGGCCGAACTTCAATGCTGGCCTCAAAAATCAAAAAATAAATTAAAAAAACTGAAACATTCGCACATTTCCATTTTGTGTTGCCTAGTTGCATGCAATAATAACAAACATGGCATATGACGATTATTCTAAAAAAGTGTTCACAGAAATCACCTACCGCCTTCGAGGATTCAATTCTTTCAAGGCAAATGAGCTAGGTTATGACCACGAGCATGGCATAGTTTGCTTTATTGTGCTCATATTCCGCAAATGCGGGTATCTTGTGATGGCAAACTATGTTGATTCATGAAGTTTTCACATTCACTACACAAAAAATCCATTTCCCCGGTACCGAAAATGGCTTATTTTGTGAAGTAGACACCAAGGATGTGATGTCAAAATGCATCTACCCATTTTTATTAAATAGTAGACAACATTTAGTGAACAATTCACCAATTGCCTTTAGCTATAACCTCTTGGCGCAGCCCCCACGATATAAACAAGTTTTTTCCGGTCTAGCTGGAGGGGGCTCAGATTTATCCTGGAGCTACCTCGTAGCTCTCTTGGAAATTTTCCAAAAAGTCATTTCCAAGTACAAATCATGGCATTTCTTCAGAGATCCAACAAGAGATAACAAGACCCGGCTGTTGGAGATATGCCCTAGAGGCAATAATAAAAGCAGTTATTATTATATATTTGTGTTTATGATAAATGTTTACATTCATGCTATAATAGTATTAACAGGAAACATTAATACTTGTGTGATTTGTAAACTAAATTAGAGTCCCTGGTAAAGCCTCTTTATAATACTAGCTTGTTGATTAATAGATGATCGTGGTTTCTTGATCATCAACATTGAGATGTTGTTAATAACAAGATCATATCATTAGGAGAATGGTATGATGGACATACTCCTATAGATAAGCGTAGCATTAAGATCAAGTCACTTCAATAGTTCGTTTGCTATAAGCTTTCTGATACATATTAATCTAATTCCTTCGACCATGAGATCATGTTAATCTCCATCATCGAAAGGATGCTTTGATGACATCAAACACCACACCGTAACTGGGTGGCTATAAAGGTGGCATTGAGTGTTCGGAAAGTATGGGTTAAGGCACGTGGATCAAGAGTGGGATTTGTCCATCCATATGATATATAGATATACTCTGGGCCCTCTCGGTGGAATGTCATCCAATTAGCTTGCAAGCATGTGACTGGCTCACAAGGGATCACATATCACGGGAACGAGAAAAGAGTACTTATCAGTAACGAGGTTGAACTAGGTATGCAGAGATACCGACGATCAAAACCTCGGATAAGTAAACTATCGTGAGACAAAGGGAAATTGGTATCGTATGTAAATGGTTCATTCGATCGCAAAGTAATCATAGAAATATGTGGGAGCCATATGAATTTCCAGATTCCTCTATTGGTTATTGATCAGAGAAGTGTCTCGGTCATGTCCGCATAATTCACGAACCGTAAGGAGACACACTTAAGGATTCGATGTTGTTGTGTAGTTATGGAATGATAAGTAAGATAACGAATGTTTTTTGGAGTCTTGGATGGGATCTGGGATATAACGAGGAGATCCGGAATGGTTTGGAGAATAAGATTCATATAAGGAAAGTCCTGTTTCGGAGTTTAGAAATGATTTCGGTGTTTTCACCGGGAATGTTCTAGAAGGGTCTAGAAGGTCCGGCACTCCGAAAGGGGAAGGGTACATGGATGTGTCATGACAATGTGGAATGGTTGCATCATGTACTAGGTCACTTTCCTGGGAAATATGAAGAGAAAAATCAAATTCAAGTTTGAAAGTCAAACGCCAATTTGAAAAGTCAAATCCGAACATTGCTTGGTGGAGGGAGAGTAGGAAACCTACCTAGGGTAGGAATCCCACTCCCTCCACCCACCGGCCAAGGAGGAGGAGTTGGAGGAGGACTCCCTCCTCCCAAACCACCTCTCCCCACCTATATAAGGAGGGGTAGGGCGCACCCCTACCCCTCACACCCAAACCCTAGCTCCTAGGCGCCACCACCTCCAAGTGCTGCCGCCGCCACCAGGACCTCCTCCAAGTCGCCGACTTGGGCTTCTCCAAGCCCTAGCCACCGGCCACACCACCTCCCCTTGGTGCCTCTAATCCCTAGATCGCCAAGGCCCTCTCTTACTCCACCATACTCGCTCCGGCTTAGGCGAAGCGCTGCGGGATCTTCCCTATACTTCCGACACCACGCCGTCGTGCCGCCGGAATCACGAGGAGAGTGATACAACCTCCGCTGCCTGCTGGATCAAGGGAGAGGAAGGTCTTCATCGAGTACCGAACGTGTGACCGATTGCGGAAGCGCTGCCGAAACGCAGCACCGGAAGGATCATCTACGCGATCTTGAGATCCGCAAGTGTACGACTACATCACCCACAAGAATCTGCTCTCGTTAACCGCTTTGGAATCTTCGAGGGTGAGTGCTTCTATCGACTCGTTGCTGCAATCTAGTAGATAGATCTTGGCTTGTTTGTGTGCATGCGGTAGAAATTTTTTGTTTTCCATGCTACGAACCCCTACACCGGCATATAGACTAGCAGAAACCCTAAGTGCAAAAACCGACCTCAGCCGAATTTTGCTAAGAACCCTAAGTGCCACGGTCTCAGCCGAATTGAAAAAATGTGAAACCATTGCACATTGTCATTTTATGTTGCCAAGTTGCATGCAAAAACAAAAAACAAAAACATGGAATATGGGGATTATTCTAAAAAAGTGTTCACAGAAATCACTTACCACCTTTGAAGATTCATGGCTTTAAGGTCAAATGAGCTAGATCATGACCACAACCATGGCATAGTTTGTTTAAACGAGCGCATATTCCGCACATGCGTGTATCTTATGATGTCAAACAATGTTGCTTCATGAAGTTTCACATTCTCTGCACGGAAAATCCATGTTTCGGTGCCGAAAAGGGCTTATTTTGTGAAGTAGCCACCAAGGATGTGATGTGAAAATGCATCAACCCATTTTTATTAAATACTAGAGAGCATTTAGTGGCAAATTCACCAATTGGCTTCAACTAGAACCTCTCGACGCAAACCCGCGATATAAACAGGTTTCTGCTAGTCTAGATGGAGGGGGCTAAAATTTAGCCTAGAGCTACCTAATAGCTCTCTCTGAAATTTTCCAAAAATCATTTCCAGGTACAAAACATGTCATTTCTTTAGAGAGCTAACAAGATATTAGAAAGACCCAGAACATAGCCAGGAACCCTAACTACTGAGGTCTCAGCCGAACTTCGAAACTAGCCTCAAAAAATCAAAAAGTGAAACATTCGCACATTGTCATTTTATGTTGCCTAGTTGCATGCAAAATATAACAAATATGGCATATGATGATTATTCTAAAAAAACATTCATAGAAATCACCTATAGCCTTCGAGGATTCATGGCTTTCAAGGAAAATTATCTAGGTCATGACCATAACCATGGCATAGTTTACTTTAATGTGCCCATATTCCCAAACGCGTGTATTTTGTGATGGCAAACAACGTCTCTTCATGAAGTTTTCACATTCTCTGCATGGAAAATTCGGCTAGAGGGGGCTGTTATTTATCCTGGAGCTACCTCGTAGCTCTCTGTGAAATTTTGCAAAAAATCATTTCCAAGTATAAAACATGGCATTTCTTCAGATATCGAACAATATATTAGCAAGACCTGGCACATAGCTAAGAACCCTAACTGCCACGGTCTCAGCCGAATTTCGAAACAAGCCTCAAAAATTCAAAAACAAATCAAAAAAGTGAAACCTTTGCACATTGTCATTTTATGTTGCCTAGTTGCATGCAAAAATAACAAACATGAAATATGAGGATTATTCTAAAAAAAGTGATCACAGAAATCACCACCGCCTTCAAGGATTCATAGCTTTCAAGGCAAGTGAGCTAGATCATGACCACAACCATGGCATAGTTTTTTAATGCGCGAATATTCTGCACATGCGTGTATCTTGTGATGGCAAAGAATGTTGCTTCATGAAGTTTTCACATTCTCTGCATGGAAAATCTATTTTTCATTTTCCCGGTGCAAAAAGGGTTTATTTTGTGAAGATGCCACCAAGAATCTGATGTGAAAATGCACCACCCCATTTTTATTAAATACTAGAGTGCATTTAGTGGCCAATTCACCAATTGGCTTCCTCTAGAACCTCTCGGCGCCACCCCTGTGATATAAAAAAGTTTCCGCCATTCTAGCTTGGGAGGCTCAAATTTAGCCTAGAGCTACCTCGTAGTTCTCTCGGGAATTTCCCAAAAAATATTTTCCGGGCAACAAGAGATTATCATGACCCAACACATAGCCAGGGACCCTAAATACCGAGATCTAGGCCGAACTTCAAAACTGACCTCAGGAATTCGAAAACAAATTCAAAAAAGTGAAACATTCACACATTGTCATTTTATGTTTCCTAGTTGCATGCAAAAATAATAAACATGGCATGTGAGGATTATTCTAAAAAAGTGTCGACAAAAATGACCTACCGTCTTCGAGGATTCATGGCTTTCAAGGAAAATAAGCTTGGTCATGACCACAACCATGACATAGTTTTCTTTACTGCGCCCATATTCTGCACATGTGTGTACCTTTTGATGGCAAACAATGTTGCTTCATAAAGTTTTCCCAATCTATGCACGGAAAATCCATTTGCCATGTTCCCGGTGCCAAAAAGGGTTTACTTTGTGAAGTAGCCACCAAAGATGTGATGTGAAAATGCATCACCACATTTTTATTAAATAATAGAGAGCTATTAGTGGCCAATTCACCAATTCGCTTCAGCTAGAACCTCTTGGCGCAACCCCCGCGATATGAACAAGTTTCTGCCGGTCTAGCTAGAGGGGCTCAAATTTAGCCTGGAGCTACCTCGTAGCTCTCTTTGGAATTTTCCAAAAAATCATTTCTAGGTACAAAACATGGCATTTATTCAGATATCCAACAAGATATTAGCAAGGAACGACATATAGCCAGAAACCCTAACTGCTGTGTTCTCGGCCGAATTTAAAAACTGTCCTAAAAAATTTCAAATTTTTTTTAAAAAACGTGAAACCTTCACACATTGTCATTTTATGTTTCCTAGTTTCAAGCAAAAATAAGAAACATGACATATGAGGATCATTCTAAAAAAGTGTTCATAGAAATCACGTACAGCCTCCGAGGATTCATGGCTTTCAAGGCAAATGAGCTAAGTCATGTCCACAACCATGGAATAGTTTTCTTTAATGCGCCCATATTCCACACATGAGTGTATCTTGTGATGGAAAACAATTTTGCTTCATAAAGTTTTCACATTATCTACACGAAAAATGCATTTCCCATTTTTCCGGTGTAGAAAAGGGCTTACTTTGTGAAGCAGCCACCAAGGATGTCATGTGAAAATGCATCACCCCATTTTTATTAAATACTAGAGAGCATTTAGTGGCCAATTCATCAATTGGCTTCAGCTAGAATCTCGCAGCGCAACCCCTGCAATATAAACAACTTTTGTCGGTATAACTGGAGGGGCTCAAGTTTAGCCTAGAGCTACCTCGTAGCTCTCTCAGGAATTTTTCAAAAAATCATTTCCAGCTACGAAACATGGTATTTATTCAGAGTTTAACAAGATATTAGCAAGACCCTACACATAGCCAGGAACCCTAAATGTCGTGGTCTCGGCTGAATTTTGAAACCGGCCTAAAAAATTCAAAAAATGTGAAACCTTCACACATTGGCATTTTATGTTGCCTAGTTGCATGCAAAATTAACAAACAAGCCATATGAGCATTATTATAAAAAAGTGTTCACCAAAATCACCTACCGTCTTAAAGGATTCATGGCTTTCAAGGAAAATAAGCTACGTCATGACCACAACCATGGCGTAGTTTGCTTTACTAGTCCCATATTTCGCACATGTGTGTATCTTGGGATGGAAAACAATGTTGCTTCATAAAATTTTCATATTCTATGCATGGAAAATGCATTTTCCATTTTCCCGATGCCGAAAAGGGATTATTTCGGGAAGCAACCACCAATGATGTGATGTGAAAATGCATCACCCCATTTTTATTAAATAATAGAGATATATTAGTGGCCAATTCACCAATTGGCCTCAGCTATAACCTCTCGGCGCAACCCCGCAATATAATCAAGTTTCTGTCGGTCTAGCTAGAGGGTGCTCAAATTTAGCCTGGATCTACCTCATCGCTCTCTCGGGGGTTTTTCAAAAAATCATTTCCAGGTAGAAAACATGGCATTTATTCAGAGATCCAACAAGAGATTAGCAATACCCGACATATAGCCAGAAACCCTAACTGCCGTGGTCTTGGCCGAATTTCAAAACCATCCTAAAAAATTCAAATATAATTCAAAAAATGTAAAACCTTCGCACATTGCCATTTATGTTTCCTAGTTTCATAAGAAAATAAGAAACATGGCATATGAGGATTATTCTAAAAAAGTGTTCATTGAAATCGCCTACCGCCTTCGAGGATTCATGGCTTTCAATGAAAATGAGCTAAGTCATGTCCACAACCATGGCATAGTTTTCTTTAATGCGCCCATATTCCGCACATGCGTTCATCTTGTGATGTCAAACAATGTTGCTTCATGAAGTTTTCACATTATCTACACGGAAAATCCATTTCCCATTTTTTCGGTGCCGAAAAGGGCTTATTTTTATGAAATACTAGAGAGCATTTAGTGGCCAATTTACCAATTGGCTTCAGCTGTCGTGGGAATGGCCACAACACTCGCTACCAGGGGTAGCGATTGATTCTAAGAAGGGAAAGAGCGAGTAGCCATCTGCAGATCGAGATCGGGAGCGAGACACATGGTTTACCTAGGTTTGCACCTCCATAGGTTAAAGACCTAGTTCCTACTTGCTTGTATTGATGGTGGGTGAATTACAAAGGCAGGGACATCGGCGTCAGGGCGGCAAGTTGCTTGTATGGGGTAGCTAATAGCTCGTGAGTACAAAGGGAACCCTATGGAGGATTTTATAGGGGTGCCTAGCTAGGGTTTTATAGGATCCCAACCGAATCAGCAATGGGTTTAGGGGTTTTGACCTAATTTGACTGGGCCTAACAAAGATCTTCGTCCTTCGTGTCCAATCACCGGTCTTTTTCGAAGCCTTCTTTCTAGTCGCCGGCATTGCGGGCCTAGTCGACATTATCCTGCGCTAGTCGCTTCCTGCCTCTAGGGATACCTGGATTAGCATTCCCCCATATGTAGTCCCCGAGTGCGTTAGGGGTTCGGCATAGTAGTCAACTTGGTGGTCGGAGTAGGAGAGTCCGCGTGGACGCCTAGTCGAACTAGTGACGAACTCTTCCAATGAAGGGAAAGCTTTTATGTTTAGTCACAGTCTTCAGCTTTTGGCGAATCATTTTTCTCAGCTTTTGGTGAATCATTTGTCTTCGGTCACGGTCGAAGATGTAGCTTTAACCGAGTGGAGTGAACGAACGACTCATGCGAATGGAGTACCGGTCAATGTAGGCGAACAACTAAGGTGAATGGTCAATTTGACCGAAGTTGGACCGTCAGCTCAGTCAAAATAGCAGTTAGTTACCTCTTAACGGTAACCCAAACGTTTTTACCGTGCAAAATAGCGGCTAATCCCACGATTACTGGAGACATGGCGCTTTAAATGGCGACCGACGGTGGGGAATGAAGACCTCCTTATGTTTTTTCCCGCGCTGGCTTTCTTCTCCATTCGCATTAGCCTCCGATCAAATCCTTCAGATCTCACCGAGTCCGCCATCATGACTCCTTCCTAGTCCAAGTATAAGTGCACCAAAGCCACCCAACAGCCTTTCGAGGATGTAGGGATCCTCACCAAGGGTAACTGGAAAGCTTCCCAGCTGGCAAGAGCGAGCCTAATCCGTGGCCCGGTGAGTTCATCTCGTTCATGGGCCACCTAGAGCATGGCCTAGGATTTCCCACTTCCCTCTTCTTCATGCGCTTCCTCTACTTTTATCGGATCAAGCACTCCGATCTAGGTCCTCATAGTATCGAGTATATCATGGTCTGTATCGTGTTCTATGAATCATATCTAGGGTGCAACTCCTACTTCCCTCTCTAGATCGAGTTGTTTCATGGCCAAGCAAGTCGCGAGGGCGAGAAAGGCCCCTGCTGGCGGCTGGAGGTATCACATTTCAAGTGAAGACCGACACCAGTTTCTTGAAGCTAATGATACCAAATAAAGAAGGCAGTGCCTGGAAGAAGGTGTGGTTTTACGTCAAGGAGTCGACTCCCACTAGGTAGATAGCGATTCCGGCGTACACCTCGGAGCAGAGTGTGGCACGGGTGGCTGTCAGTGAAGGAGCTGGCATGGTCACAGCGAATGGTGGTCACGGAGATGATCATCCAAATGACCAAGCTGGAGGAGGATGGGTTGAAGATGGTGAACCTCTTCAACTACTGGCTTGGTCGCCGGCTGGTTTCGCTAATGAAGCGGCCGACATTGATGTCCGAGTACATCGGCCTTGCCGATGTTGGGAATATGCTAAATTGGTATCGCCATAGCATGTCTCTAGTCTAGATAACCCGGGTGGCCCATAGTTGGTAGCAAGGCCCATGGCCTGCTGGGTGGCCCAGTTAGATGGATCTAGAAGATAGGACCATGTCGAATAAAGGAAGGCTACCATAGAGTCACAGACATACTCGGAGCCTTGGAGAGAAACACACATAGACTAGTTGGTGCTAGTGTAGGACTCTATAACCTGTCCGTCTTGGACTTTTCCCTGTAACCCTAGGATCTGGTGTCTTTATAAGCCGGACCTCTGGGATCCTTTTGGGAAACAACTCATACGATTCAACTCTACACCTCGCACAGCCAACCAATCTCTGTAACTCGGCGTATTGCCCTTATATTGATTTACAGCTGGAGTAGGGTTCCACCACTATCGTGGGACCTGAATCTGGGTAAGATTTTTTACCTCGTACCCGCCAACTTACCGCCTTCCCCCATGTCTCTAAACATGCACTATGAGGACCCCTTCATGGTGTACTCGTCGGAAATACCACAACAGTTGGCGCCCACCATGGGGCAAGAGGCGCTTCAAGCTCTACAGTGGGCGAGGTCCAAGCTCTTCGCGGGAATCGGCAAAACTGTAGATATTGGTCGTGTTCTCTTCTCCGACAACATTCCGATCGTCTCTCCTAAAAAGTTCTGAATCCCGGGAAGACAAACCCCACCCATTGCTTGATTGTACCAATTTGGGACATCCACCTCTTCAACGGTGAAACCGACTCAGGCACTCGTTCCCTGGAACTCGGAGGATCATCAAGGCCCACATGGACCACCTACGGGCAGGAAATTTCACGGAAGGATCAAACTCAGACCACTCTTTGGAGTTTTCTGGCTTAGATAAGAAAAATTCAAGGCCCACCCAAACCGCCCCTGTGCAGGATATAATGGTGGAAGATCACTTCAAATCCGCCGGGTTAGCCCGTGCATCTGGAAAGCAGCAATCACACTTCATCGGCATGGTAACCATCTTCGATCTGGCCCACTGCATTCAGAGAGAGGGAGAAAACCCTGAGACCCTAAACCATCTTCGACAAGGCCGTCACATCCCGTCAGGTATTCGTCACAATCGGGAGTGTGATGGAAGAAGAACACACTGGAGCACCTCCGCCGAAAGCACCGGACAACGGTAAGGGACTATCTAACGATGCCGACAATGTACAGGCAAAGGCAATTCCCCCTCCGGCTATCCTAGTGCAACGGCCATAGGAATGCCACTGGTCGTACCAGCGCTAATCCTCTAAATCTGCCGCTTCCGCCATTTACATCCGTGGTGGCCCAAATCACTCCAGCTGATAGAGTGATGTACGGTAATTTTCTCGTCGAGCCTATGACCGTGGCTCATATACAGAATGATGTCCAGCTCGACAAGAAGGGCCAGCAACTACTGGAGGAGACGCAGGCCATCCCGGAGCAAGGCGCAAAGTTGGATCGAGATTGGCCAAGGCGCAGAAATCGATCGAGGCGGCTAGAGACATGGATGCCGAATACAAGACTCTTCTCAAGTAGCAGAAGGCCAAAAAAGCTCTACCTCAATTCGTCAATGACCCTGTCGTACGACACAACTTGGGGTGGGATCCTTTGAAGCCGGCACAAGATAATCCATACATTTGAAAGGATGGAAAGCAAGTCATGCCCACACCCTCCCTCAACTTTGCCATCGCCAAGACTCTACTGGAGCAGGATAGATCCGACTATGGAACAGGTCTATGACCTTGTTGCCAGTGCGGTCATACAACGGGAAAAGGCCACCTCACGGAGGCTCGAGTCTGACCTTGCATATTTCCAGTCTAGCACACCCAAGAAGCCTAGGGAAGGATCCCCACGCGATGTCGGATCTCAAACAGGTTCATCCGAACTAAGACGGGGGAATGCACAAAACAAGGATGATGCTATTCCTATATCTTTCGACCATGGAGGCAAGTCTCACCCTCGTCGCTCAACCCCACCGCCTCGATCTTCCCGGTATCACGAAGACCCAAAAGCTCACCATTGCATGAGCATGCCTCCATGTAGACGCCCCCAGGGAGGCATCATCATCCGCAACAAGGTGGAGTAGCCTCGTCATGGCGGAGAGCACAGTGGCAAACAAGGACGTAGGAGCAGGTCGCACCAAGACCCTACATGTCCGACAAGCAACCGCGACGGACGTGAGGAGTCGTAGGAGGGCAATATAAATAGGTCTAACCCATCTCCACCTCTGCCTTCGTCTCCCCCTATCAGCTACCATGGCAGAGGATGAACACGTCGCTCACGCATCCCTTCCCATGGCGGCGACAAGAAAAAATCAAGCCCGGAGCCATACGACGCACGTTCGCGATTGAACAAGATCCAGGAGGCCCGAGAAGGACAATACTTGGGAACACATTGTTTTGGCCTTGTGATACGGGCCACAATTTACCCCATGGGTTTTTGGATTGATAAGACGACCAAGCCCTATGACGGCACTACCAGGCTAGCTACATGGTTGTAGGATTACATAGAAGCGGTCGAGATCACCGAGGGAAACCCCAACGTCGCCATAAAGTACCTCCCACTGATGTTGACGGGCATTGCATGCAATGGATCGACGACTTGCCGGAGAACTCCATATGAAATTGGTTGGACATGCATGAAGCATTCACCAAGAATTTCGAGTGTACGTATAAATGTCCCTGCATGGTCGGCGATCTGCAACAGTGCGTCCGATAAAAGGACGAGACATCTCAAGCCTACCTCTCCTGCTGGCTATATATGAAAAACTGATGCACGGGAGTGCACAATCAAACCGATGGCCGCCTACCTCAATGGTTTGGAAAAGGGCACCTTTATCCGGCATAAGTTGAAGCGTCTGTAGGACAATCACAAGCTATATCTCAATTAGATGATCTCATTATCTAGTGAGTTATGCTTGCGGCTCCTTGTCGGCAATTACCATTCCAACCCTATCCAAGACGAACAACAACAATAAGCGGAATAATCCACCATAAGAAAAGTCAGCTTCCGATATGTTCACCATGACGTTTGCAGGTAGAGGTGATGGCGGATAGCGTGGCCGAGTCCGGGGGTCTGGTTGTGGGTAACAGCGTTGTAGTGAAACTACCTCGGTAGCGTCCCACGTTCCCCAAACGTACGAGGAGTACAGCGACATGCCATGCTTCGTACACCTTGTAGGATTTGATGCATTGAAAAGAAAAAAATTCTAACCCTCATAGAACTAACCCAATCTATAGAAAAGCCAAGATCTAATCTACGAGATAGGTGCAAAGAGATAGGAGAGAACTAACCCTCATAGATACAAAGTGTTAACAAGATCGTATCTCGTGGTTGATGTAGTCGATCACTTGCCGATCTCAATATCGCGATGAACATCCTTCCAGTGCTACATTCCGGCAGCGCTTCCGCAGTCGGTCACATGTACGGAGTCAATGAAGACCTTCCTCTCCCTGTTCTAGCAGGCAGCGGAGGTAGTAGATCCTCTCGGAATCCCAACAACACAACGCCAGGTACTTGGGGCAATTCTGCTTCCAGTGCCCAACACATACTTTCAGAATAGCCAATGTCACCTTCATAACCACCCAGTTATGGAAGTGGTGTTTGATGTCATCAAAGCACTCATCCGGTGATGGTGATTAACACGATCTCATGGTCGAAAGATTAGGTTACTATGTATTTCAAAGATTGTAGCAAAACAAACTCAATGACTTGATCTTATGCTAAGCTTACTATGGGTGTGTGTCCATCACATCATTATCCTAATGATATGATCTTGTTATTAATAACATCCAATGTCCATGGTCAGGAAACGATGATCATCTGTTAATCAAGAAGCTAGTTTAACAAGAGGCTTACTAGGGACTCTTTTATGTTTACAAAACACACAAGTATTAATGTTTCCTGTTAATACAATTATAGCATGGGATGTAAACATTTATCATAAACATAAATATATAATAATAACCACTTTATTATTGCCTCTTGGGCATATCTCCTACAGTCTCCCACTTGCACTAGAGTCAATAATCTAGATTACATGGTAATATACCTAACACCGATGGTGTTCTGGTGTTGGTCATGTTTTTCTCTAGGGAGAGGTGTAGTCAATGGATCTGCCACATGTAGATATGTGCATACTTTGCAAATATTTATGTCACCATCTTGGACATACTTGTGAATCGAATGAAAACATAGCTTTATGTGCTTCAGCTTCTTGTGTGACCTTGGCTCCTGTGCATTGGCTATGGCACTCATGTTGTCACAATAGATGGCCATCGGGTCTAATGCACTAGGAACCACACCGAGCTCAGTAATGAACTCCTTCATCCAAATCACTTTTTGTGAAGCCTTCGAAGAAGCTATGTAATCCGATTTAGTTGAAGATTTTGCCACAACGCTTTGCTTGGAACTCCTCTAGCTCACTTCTGCACCATTCAAAATAAATACGTATCCAGACTGTGACTTACAGTCATCCGGATCGATGTTCCAACTAGCATCGATGTAACCATTTACAACGAGCTCTTCGTCACCTCCATATTAAAGAACCATATCCTTAGTCTTCTTTACGTACTTTAGGATATTTTTGACCACTGTCCAGTGTTCCACTCTAGGATCACTTTGATATTTGTTGGTCAAACTAACATCATGTTCGATATCCGGTCTCGTACATAGCATGACATACATGATAGAACCTATGGCCGAGGCATAGGGGATTTTAGTCATCCTTTCTCTATCTTCTTCCGTGGCTGTACTTTGAGTTTTACTCAAGGTCTTACCTGGAAACATGCGCAAGAACCCTTTATTGCTTTCTTCCATTCTAAATCTCTTTAGAACTTTGTGTAGGTATGTACTTTGTGAAAGCGCTATTAAGTGTCTTGATCTATCTCTATAAATCTTGATGCATATGATGTATGATGCTTCACCAAGATCCTTCATTTGAAAAACTATTATTCAAATAGCCTTTGACACTTTCAAGAAGTTCTATCTCATTACCATCAACAATATTTCATCAACATATAGTACTAGTAATGCTACAAAGCTCCCACTCACTTTCTTGTAAATACAAGTTGTCAGGGGTCCCCCGGGTAGGGTAACCAGACAAGATTCAGGGGCAATGTAACTGCCAGCCGGCTGATCCCATCCGGATGTAAAAACTCAAAGGGAGGTTAAAGAGAAGGCCAGACGCAGAGCAAACCCACAAACCAACCAGCCGGATAGAGCAAGAAAGGCAAGACGGTTAGCTGGATAGGATAACCTAGCCGGATAATCAAACTAGACGAACAAGGAAAACAGCCAGCTAGGAGGACCTAGCCGTATAGCTAGGACAGACGGAGTATAAGATGACGCAGGGTACAGTACGCCGTACGCCATGGACGGCGGCCAATACGGGGAGAAGACCGAGACACCCGGCATATACCGTGGACTTTGCCAATGATAGCTGTAATAGTGTTCAGTAGGGGGTAGTATGCTCAAGTACTCGCACGGCGGCCACTGTAGCTCGCATATGCGGCATGGCTATCACTATGGTACACTCCCGCCATGCCGGATACTGTAGATGACATAGCCGGATGGGGCCCGCCTATTGGACCCGCCAGTTGGCCAGGTCGTTTCCCATGCCGCCTCGGCCAATATAAGGGGTGGTAGGGGAAATGTAGCAAGGTTTCGTCTCTCATCTTCTATCTAGCACACATTGATAAATCTCAAGGAGCATTTGTAGTTCTTGGTGTTCATCGCGATAGATAGATCAGCAGAAGTAGGGGTGTTAAATCACAACGAGGGCCCCAAACCTGGATACTTCTTGTGTCCCTGACGCTTGCTTGGGCCCAATCCAGCATGCGGACGCCGTCGTTCGCTTCCCGATTCGCTCCCACACCTCCATCTATCCTGCTCAGGCACTACCATTTCCACACCGACGACAGTTGGCACCCACCGTGGGGCTAGAGATAGCGCTGACCAGAGTCACGTTCCGCATGGGACCCCGCATTTCATCTGGCGAGCTTGTGGCCTCCGGCCTCGTGCTCACCCTGGGCAAGTTCGATTGCATCATTGACAAAGCTGTTGCTTTGCTCGTTCAACTTTTACGGCAGGCGTCTCTATTTTGCTGTTTGGTGACCTGCCAGTCTACGTCACCACCGTCGCACCTCTCCTTCACCGACTCGCACCTCGTAGCGTGGAAGTGATGGTGGCTGGCTCAGGCCACAACCGTCGACCCGCCCACGAGCGCACTAGAGACGCAGCCGGCACGTCCACCCCTTGCATGGGAAAGGCGTAGTTGAAGAAGTCATCAAGGAGTTCCTCGGTCCGGTCAATCTGGGCGAATACCCGGAGGAGCCGGCCAAGAAAATCTAGGCGGAGCGGGAAACACTACTTCACCTGGCCTAGGGCCTGGCCTCCACGAATTACCATATGGAGAGCAACACACTACTAGGAAAAGGTCTATATGTAATCCACACATCCGTGGCTCACGGGGTTGAAGTGCCCCACGGGTAAAACAGGCGTGGCTCACCAGTGGGTAGTGCCCTACTAGTAACTAGAACAAGCTTCGTGCATGTTGTCTTAGTGCGCCATAGATATGTGTGGGCTAGGGGCCTGCTGGCCGCATGCCACATACCCGTAGCGCACATGGGGTAAGTGCGATACAGTTGTTAGGGATAGCCGTAGCACACATGAGGCAAGTGCGCTATGCCTAAGTTAAGCCCCCTTTGCTCCGTAAATGGGAAAACACATCCGTGGCGCACTCCTGGCATGTGCACCATGGTTGTTATTAATGCCTGTGGCGCACTGGGGCATGTGCGCCACGGATGTGTTGACCATTTGTTTTGGCAGCTCCATTTTATGCACATGTGACTATCCACCACCCACACTTCACTTTCCCCTCCTTATTTCTCCTTAGATCTAGTCGGGACCTTCCTCCTTCCCACCTCAATTTCTCCACTCATTCACCATTTTAGCATGTAGAACTTGCCTTGGATGTTACATACATAATACGGGAAGCTCTCCTTCCGGACACGCCATCCTCTCGGTCGATCTCACGCGCACCTCTCCTTTCCATCTTCTCGATCGGTCTCTCATCTCGGTAAGTTGTCCATGTAAGTATGTGGTCATGTGTATATGGATGATATTCTCATATGTATGTAGAGGATCAATGATCATATGTGTATGGAGAGGATCGATGCTCATGTGTCTGTATATGGAGAGGATCCATGCTCATGCATGTGTGTATGGAGAGGATCGATGCTCATGCATGTGTGTATGGAGAGGATGATATGTTCATGTGTATGGATCGGTCTCTCTCTTGTGTTTGTGTGTGAATGAGTTTCCATTTGTTTTGACAAAATGTTGATTCATTTCCATTTTGGCAAGACTTTGGCATTTCGCAAAGGTCCTTATTTTAGGATAGGTAATGCCGAAATTTTCTATCGACCATTGCATGCATGCATTGATTATGTGGTTCTAATAAACTTCTAATTGTACTGTGTACACCGCACAGGCAAAAATGGTCCTCATAATGAGCAAAGGCATTGTGGCTAGATTTTTGAAATGTGCGACGGACGACATTATACGAAATAACAAGACAGAGATAAGATGTCCATGTAGAAGATGCAAACTCAAATGGTTGATCAACCTAGATTCCGGGCATCTACAGGCGCACCTGCTCTGGGAGGACGGAGACGATGAAGACGGTGAAGGTGGGCAACATGACGATGATCATCACGGCGAGGACGGGCGAGATGATGAAGAGTCTCCTGGAGATGGTGAAGGTGCGGAAGCAGACTGGGATGATGATGATCTAGATGGCGGAGGAGCAGACAACGATGGAACAACGTCAGGATGGGTGCGGGACCCTTATGTGCAAGAGCTGCTTCTCAAGCAGACAAGTAATGCCAGGGCTGCCGCTAGAGAGAAAGCCAAGCTTGTGCAACTTGATTAAGACACGGTTAATCCATTGTATGAAGGATGCAGGCCCGATGATACCCAGTTGAATGTAACGCTGAAGGCTATGGATATGAAGGCAAAACACAAATTGAGCGACGCAAGCTTCGATGATATGATGCCATTCTGGCACGATCGTCTCCCGAAGGGGAACACGTGTCCAACTAGTACCGAGGACGCCAATAAAATCGGTTGTCCTCTCAATCTACCACACGTTAGATACCACGTATGCATCAATGATAGCATCATTTATTGGGGCGAGGACGCGGAAAAAACCACATGTCCGGTGTGCGGCATGCGTCGATACAAGAAAGGGAAGAAAGAACCTCGAAAAGTGGTATGGTACTTTCCTATCACGGAAAGAACCTCGTCTATAGTGCTATTTCGCGGACCCTAAGGAAGCGTAGCTCATGTGATGATATGCGGAAAGGAAGAAGCCAGGAGATAACGATGACCCCGAAAAGGACGAGCTGCTGATGCACCCTTTAGATGCTAGCCAGTGGAAAGCGTTGGACCTCGAATTCCCAGAATTCAGTGGAGATTTGAGGAACATCAGGCTTGGTGCAGGCACCGATGGACTCGATCCGTTCGGTAGCCAGAGCAGCACGCACTGCACTTGGCCCGTGCTTGTATGGATGTACAACGTCCCTCCATGGTTGTGAATGAAGAAGTACATACAAATGAGTATGCTAATTCAAGGGACGAAACAACCTGGTACCGACATCAATCTGTATCTTGGGCTGTTGAAAGAGGAGCTAGCAACATTATGGGAATCTGGAGCCAACACTTACTATGCCGTCGCACAAGATTATTTCAATATGAGAGCCGCGTTGGTCACTACGGTGCAAGACTATCCAGGTTGAGGGTATATCTCGGGGAAGGTTATCCAAGGATTCTCCGCATGCGTTAGGTGCATGAATAACACAAGCTATCTCCAACTAGAGAAAGATCTAGGGTCTTCGAAAACCATGCTCATGCCGTGCAAATGATGCAGGTACTTCCAGTTGCACTAAGAGGGATAATGGACGAGCACACCCATGAAACGTTGTTTGGCCTCTGCAAGTTTTTTGACGTGATCTCTAGAAAGTTGATTGGCGTGAATCATCTCGGGAGGCTACAAGACGAGATCGTGGTGATACTATGTGAGCTTGAGGTGTACTTCCTGCCCACATTCTTCGACATTATGGTGCATCTGCTAGTC
Organism: Avena sativa; assembly: GCA_916181665.1. NCBI lineage: Eukaryota > Viridiplantae > Streptophyta > Magnoliopsida > Poales > Poaceae > Avena > Avena sativa. The sequence goes on from OV702296.1 coordinate 124,734,399, forward strand.
CATTTCATGGAGGACATCGTCCAACTTGGGCCGATGTTCCTCCGCAGCATGATGGCATTCAAAAAGGATGAACAAACACATCAAAGGATACGTTCACAACAGGTACCATCTAGATGGAAGCATAGCCAAGGGCTTTCTGGCCGAAGAGTGCATCTCTTTCTGCATGAATTATCTAGACATCAAGAACCCTTGCGGTCTTCCCGTCAACAGGCACCTTGGCAAGCTCGACGGATCTGGTCACCGAGAGGGTCGTTGCGTACTGCATGCAAACTTTGATTGTCGATGCGCAAACTTTGATCGAGCAAACCTCGTCGTGCTACATCATTTAGAACTGGTCGATCCTTGGGTACAAAAGCACAAAAGGTTAATCGAGAGGAAGTATAGTGACCGGGGCATACAGAGGACGCAGGGAGAAATAACCAAAGAGCACAACTCAGATTTCATGGGTTGGTTTAGGCAGACTCTCCTTGATAATCCCTCGCAATCGCATTCTTCTGACACAGAAAAGATCATATTCTCCTTGTCGTAGGGACCCATGTAAAATCTGGTTACCTATCAGGCGTATGATATCAACGGATACACATTCTACACGGAGGAAAAATAAAACAAGTGTGATTATCAGAACTCAGGCGTAACGTCAGAATTCTACACCGATGAAAACGTGAAGGAAGATTCTATAGAAGGATTGAGGAGATCTGGGAGTTCGACTACTGTGGAGAAAAGGTGCCGATGTTCCATGTCAGATGGGCAAAGAGCATCTAAAGAGAAGACCGGTATTTCACAACCATGGTTATACCGAAGAAGCCAAATCCATGGTTGTCGGTGCGAACGTGGCCGTGAAAAATGAACCGTGTGTATTGGCTAGCAAAGTGGACCAATGTTTTTTCATTACCGACCCGACAAAGCCTAGCCGTGTTATCGTGAGGAGAGGAAAAAGAAACATCATCGGAATGGATGGAGTCGCCAACGAGCAAGACTTCGACCAGTATGACGATCCAAAGATTGAAGATGACGACGACTATGATGCAGCAACATACATCACAAGAATAAAAAGGACAAACCTACCAAAAAAAGGTAGCCCGTTCGAAAGAATAAACATTAAAGTGTCGGGGCTAAATTATTCAACCGCGACAAACAAGGGAAAAAAGATTGTAAAACGCTAGCTCAAAAAATATTGTAAAACGCATGGTCAAAAAATATTGTAATATTCATGGACAAATTAATATTTAGGCTTAGAATAGAGCAGTGGGCAAAACCAGTGGGATAGGGCAGTGGTAGTGTTAACTAGAGGGGTGGCCGCCCTCTTATGTGACTAGTCGTACCCAGTTAGGCGTAGCGCACCCTGGCCAAGTGCGCTACGGGTCTGGGTATGACTAGTCAACCGCGCCACGTCCGCCTCTCTCATTCCCATCTCGATCAGACACCGCATCAAGCCCAAGTCTGAGTCCTGCCGCCGCGCTCTCAATCCGCCGCCGCTCGAAGAGGATGCCGTGGAGGAGGAGGAGCCTGAGCCCTGCCAGCCGCCGCCGCTCGAGGAGGAGGCCGTGGAGGAGGAGGCCCGCACACGCAGCTCGATCCGAGGAGGAGGAGGCTCGTGCGCGTCCGATAGAGGAGGAGGAGTCCGTGGAGGAGCCCGCCATCGTCCGCCCGTCATCGTCGTCCTCATCTCAGAGGTGAGCGCCTCCCCTCCCCTCTCTCATTCTCTCCCTCTCTCCCCTCTCTCTGCAGACCATGGTTAGGGTTCAGATTAGGGTTAGGGTTAGGCTGGGTTAGGGTTCAGATTAGGCCATGATTTAGATGAGCTTATAAATTTTGTGTAAGGAGCATTACGGAAACAAGTTGGCCTCGGTAGATGGATTACAAGTTAGTTTGTTTATCAGGTTTACAAGTGAGTTTGTTAATCAGGTTTAAGTGGCACATATACATGCATGTTGTTTTAATATCTTTATATCTAAGGCACATTGTTTCCACAAACTCATGTAAACAGTAATTAATTCATTTTGGAACAGTGTAGAAGCAACACACAAAAGTGACTAGCCAACTAGATATACTTTAACTAATATCCATTGGAGAATGTGTAGTGATTAACTATAAAATCTTGTGGTGCTCGAAGGGATCTCCTTCAACTGCCCTGCCTAATTAGGGCACAACCCATAAAACAAGGCCCTAAACTTCAGAGGGGGATAATCAGGCGCCTGGATAAGGGTTCTCTATCCACATAGCAATCACCACACTAAAGGGAGTAGCAAATGCAAAGCTGCTCTCCATTTTGGTCGTTCAAAATAATAGACAGTGCAAGTTTCGGCTGTTTTTGTTTAGTAGTTAGTAGTTCTGATAGGGTTATGCAGTAGATTAGTGTACTGATGGATACCAATTGTTGACACTAGCAGTATCACAAGATACAACTTACTGCTAATTGTTAGTTCTGATAGGGTTATGCAGTAGCAATACTCTAGTAGTTAGTAGCAGTAGGTTAGTAGTTAGTAGCAGTAGACTAGTATAGCAGTAGGTTAGTAGTTAGTAGCCATAGATTAGTAGCCGTAGTTTAGTAGTTAGTAGCAGTAGGGTAGAGATTTTATTATGACTAAGGCATTTCTTGAATTTCTAATTTATAAACACAAAGCCTAACCAAGGGATTGTCTTTTCCCAGATAGTCTTGTCTCTCGTTACTTTTTCTTTAGATTTGTCTCTGGTTACTAGTATTAGGGAATCAATTCATCTCTAATTCCAACCACCTGGGTTACAACCATTAGTCATTCTGTTTCTTGTATGCAATAACCATAAAGGACAAAAAGTGAAGGTCACTGTGATTCAATACATGCTGCTTTCAATCTTTATATGTGCTACTGGTTGTGCTGCTAATACTATATGTTGGTAATGCTAGGCATCTGTCTAGATACAGTCAGACTGATTCAGTAGCAAAAAACTACTGTGCTACTACTACTACTACTATATGTGCTGTTGGCTGTGCTGGCCATTTATTTTTATATACCTAGTAATGATCTTGTGCTTGTTGTGCTGGTAATATACTAGTTGTGCTTGTATGAAGCAGTTTGTTATGATGTGTATGCAGGTTCTTGTATGAAATGAGTCCTGATTTTTGCCGGAATGTTGATTAACTTCCATTTCGGCAGAAATCGGGCACTCCTAGTTTAAGAAAATTACCAAAGGTCATGCCGGATTTTTCCGTGCACTTTATTACTAACCAATTATTTGCTTTTTATTAGTGCAAAGATGTGTGACAACGACGTGGCTAGATGTTCTAAGCGCATCAGTGCTGAAGGAGAAGTCAGACCTCCGAATAAACAATTGACATTCTAGGAGGCAGACCAGCGGCTAGAAGACGATGAAGAATACCATCCTTCAGAGAGCGAGGACGATGAGATGGAAGACGTGGAGGAATAAGACGAAGGAACGGCGGATGATGAAACCACTGATGGCGGCGAGGGCACAGGGAGTGGTAGCAATCCTCCTAAGAAGAAGAAGCAAAAGGAACGACGTCCGAACACGGTCGGTACCGTTAGAGAGGAAATTACCGAAGTGAGCCCAACAGGGGTTCCTTTGGTGACCGACCTTGTCGTCAGAGGGTATGGTGGGCAAGTGGCGGCGATCACCCGGATAACCATCTCGATCAACACCGAGAATCTCTGGCATAAAGATAATGACCACTTGCGCACACTCCTCTTCGAGAAGTTGCACGTAAGATACAAGTTCCCCGCTGAGTATCGGAACACAAATTATCATGGGAATGAAGTAAACAAATCCACCCTCACAAAGATGAGCACTGGTGAGAACCCGGATAAAGAATAAGATCTATAAAGAAGGCAAAAGTCTCGAGGAGATCCAGAAAATTGACCCGCAGATCACCGAAGATCAGTACCGGGAGTTCAAGGACTAGTGAGAATCAGAAAGAGCCCAGGCCTTGAGTAATTGGTGAAGGGTGCTGCAGGCGATGAATATGGGTCACCACCATCTCGGATCTGGTGGATACAGAACCTCGTAGGCCAAATGGGATAAGGAGGACGACGAGTATAGAGCTAAGGGGATAGCTAACCCCTTTGCGAAATTCGAAAAGGGGCAGCTTCGAAACTTCATCAAAGCCCGTTACCATGTGGACCCAAAAACCAAACAACTCACCATGGATCCTGCGGTGAAGGAATTCGAGGAAATTGTGGTAAGTAATTTAATCACCGCGGATCAACTCTATTGCATTCTAATCGATGAAGTCGGGTTTCTAAATGGTTCACTAATACTTCTTCTGCAGGAGGAGTAAATTATTGCTAGTCATGGATCATAGGGTTCCTCATCCCAGGGGTCGACAGCGGCCACCCGGTGGGATAACACTTTTAACAGGGCGATGAATAGGGCCAAGAAAATCACGCGAGTTACAAAGAAGCCATCGTGGGCTGGCCGTCTAGCCGGCCTCGGGGGTAAGAATTGGGTGGATCATTTTGGTCCACCGTCGAGGAGGCGTGTGGCGCCGTCGGGAAGGAGCGAGGAGGAAAACCGCAAGGTTCAAGAACTTAAGGAACAAGTGGTGCGGATCCCGCAGATCGTCCAAGACAACCTGGCAATCACCCTCACGTCCATCCTGCCTACCTTGGTGGAGTCAATAGCAAACTAGAGTGCGGGTGGTTGACCAGGGTCGTGCCCGTTTCCAAGCATGGTCAGCAGCAACTCGAACAACACGGCACCAACGAATCAGGCGAATTATGTGTTCGTGACTCCGCCCGCTAGCACCGGGGTGCCGGAAGTGTTGGTGACTCCCCCTGCCATCACCATGGCGCCGGACATGTTGGTGACTCCCCATGCCATCGTCGCGACGGCACTAGAGCTCCAAGCACCCGGTAGGGAGAATACACCGGCGTCCGAAACCATGCCATCAAGCAGCCCCTCCGTCTCTTGCATGCCCGTCATCATATGCGGTGCCTCAACATTAGCCGATCTCGACGCCATCACGGTAAACAAATTGCTTTACCGCCTTTCACGCCATCTATTACTCTTATGGCATCTCTCTGACGCCGTACATGGTTTCCGCAAACGGATGTTCCTTGCACTCTCTTATGCTATGTGAAAAACGAGCTTAGGGATGTTGACAAGGGTACCATCATTCAACCCTTGCAGCGCACGTTCCAGTCAAGACCGATGCTAGATAGCATGCACAGGGTTAAAATTAGTCGGGTGCTAAGGGGCTGCGATAACCTAGAACCTCCCATTCAACCCCGGGAGCGGATGAAGAAGAGCCGGCTGTCCTCAAAAGTTGCTTCGGCTTATTCTTGCAATGGCCAAAGAGCATGATTCGTTTGTGGACGGTGGGAGCCATCACGCCATAGACAACACCGCCTGTTGTGCCAGCGACAAGCGGTGGCCAGGCCCCCTTACCGCCCTCGCCGTCACCTCCATGCGGTGGGTCAGATGATCATGTTGATGATATGCACGTGGAGCAGGATCCGCCGAGGACTACAAATACTTCGATGGTCAGTTCTTCAACACTCAGTTTAGCAACGAAGACCCAGTTGGTGGCCCCACAGAGAAACCCACTATCACCAAGCGTCTGTTTGGTTCTCTAGAGACGCCTCCAGCTTGCGCCTTCACTGAGCCAACTGATACAGCCAACCGGCCCTCTATTCTAATCCCTAACACACTACACAGGGTGGCCGCTGCTTGGATTGCGGTGCATGCCCGCTCTCCAAAAGGAAAAAGGGCCAGGAAAAGAAAATATAGCAGCTCGAGCCAGCCGATGGCGTCAACTCCAAATCCGATCAGGTTTCGGGACGGGCCACCAAGACCCGAGGGTATTATGTGGAGGATTCATGTGGTGGATGAGCCCATGCTACCTAAGAATTTGCGGAGGCTCGCCAGTTCGGAACTGAAGAGTGTGCATGACGATGTGCTGACGCTAGAGAGACGCCTTCTGGCGGAGAAAGATCTCTCGCACCCGGTATTCGTGGTTAAGGTGCCACCAGGCTTGGGATTCCTCGACAATGCCCCCGCAGATCTGTTATTCCTGCGGTTTGATGACATCTTCAATATGTTGCACCTGTACCCGCTGCATTATACCATGGTTCGCCTGTTTTCTCTCAGCCTGGCCATGCAGATCATTAGAGAGAACACACCGGGGCATCGCTATAGTGTACCCCTACTACATGCATGACGGCTTCTTGGGAAGCTCCATTGAACGACGTTTCATGGCCTTGTACCTAAAAATAATCTTCGTGGAGAACAATACAAAGGAATACATTCTCGTGCCTTACTTTCCTGAGTAAGTATTATTCACTCGCCACCATCAATTGGCTTTATTAGATTATCATTATTCTTTTTCCAACACATTCCATTTGAATTTTTTTTGCGTAGAGATGAACACTGCACGCTCATCTCCTTATTGCTGAAGCATTCGCACACCACGTATTTCGACTCGGGGAGTCTACAAAAGAAGAAAAACTACGACAAGATCAAGGAAGTTCTGGATGATGCTCTCACTAGCTATGGCTCGACGGAAGGCACCACCTTCGAGCGTAAGAAGGTGAAGTTCGGCAGGAACGTCTTCAACCACATAACGGAGTTCCCCTGCGTGAAGTAGCCGGAAGGCAGTAAGAAGGATGTCTACTATGCACTCCATCACATGAGGGCCTTCCTACTAGACCAGCAGAACTCTACGCTGCCAGATCATCTCAAACAGTGGTTCGAAGCCAACGACAAGATCACTGATTCAGATATTAGACAAGAGATGTATCGCATCCAGCAGCAGTTTGGGGCAATCATATTTCGTGATGTCATGACTTCGGAGGGGGGGATCTTCTACGGAGGAAATCTCCCGAATAACCGTGACATAGAAGATCGCCTGGAGATACAGGGTGACTATAGGAAGTTCATGACGAGACAAGGCGTCCTCCCGTTCCCCGAGCCGAGCCAGAAGGCTTGATGTTTTCCTAGTTGTAGTTCCAAACTATTGAGGACCTTTGTGTGTGTGGACAAGTGTACATGCTATTACTAATCTTATTAGGTTTATGAATCATCGCTTACCTATTATTATTATTATTATTATTATATATGAATCAATGCTTGTTTTTTTCTTACTGTTTGGTCCTTTGCTCACTTTGGTCCTTCTTTTTTCCTTACTTTATTAGTCTTTTTTTTGAGAATGCCGATGATTGAAATGGCATGACACACTATATATGTGAATGTGCTACGACGGGATAGTGAGCCTTGTGATATGCACAAGTCCAGGTATTGTGCATACTACTTGCCTAACTGTTCTGTCGTAGCATATTCCTGTGTCCAATAACATATGTATATATATGAGGCATTCTTTTTGAGTTACTTTGGTCTTTTCCGAGAATAATGTCGATGATTGAAATGTCATGGCACACTATATATGTGAATGTGCTATGACGGGATTGTAAGCCTTGTGTTAGGCACAAGTTCAGATGTTGTACATCCTACTTGGCTTATAGTTCCGTCATAGAATATTCCTGTGTCCAAGGACCTAGTTATATATGAGACATTCTTTTTGAGTTACTTTGGTCTTTTTCGAAAATGACGAAGATTGAAATGTCGTGGCACACTATATATGTGAATGTGCTACGATGGGATTGTCCACCTTGTGCTATGCACAAGTCCAGGTGTTGTGCACCCTAGTTGGCAGACAGTTCCATCGTAGCATATTCCCGTGTCGAACAACCTAGTTATATATGAGGCAGGCTTTTTGAGTTACTATGGTCTTTTTAAGTTGGGAGTACTTTCTATAAGTGTATCTTCATATGCGACTTTAATTATACATATTTTTTAAATCGCCGGTTAATTATTATTGCCAACTTGTAGATGATGTGGTACGCCATGTACAAGGGACGGGTTCCCAAAGTCTATAATGATTGGGAAGACTGCCGGAGATAGGTGCACCATTTCAGCGGCAATAGCTACAAAGGGTACAACACTATGGCGGAGGTGGAAACTAGATAGACGCGCTATCTAGCGGGAGTTAGGACGAGGAACTGGATGAAGAACTACACATTCGTCGTGCTGATGCTTATCATCTTTGGTTGTATATAATCTGTATTGTATATCATCTGGCTCAGAAATTAAAAAAAACAAAAAGATGCTCATGGCACACATGGCATGGCTTTAGTTGGCGCACTGCAAGTAAAGCGCACATGCCACCAATCAGTGGCGCACTGCCATGTGCGTCACAAGAAACAATACCCGTAGTGCACCTACATTCCTAGCTGTGAAGTACTAGCAGGTGCGCTACTACTATCTCGAGATACCCATAGCACACCAGGCAATGCTCTACAGGTAACAGATAGCCGCAGCGCGAGGCTAGTGGCGCACCACTAGTGCGCCACGGATGCCCTTTTCAGGTGCGCCATGAATGGCCCTTTTCCTAGTAGTGACATGCGCGAGTACGACCGCCTCCCACGGCCTCACCCCGGCTAACCTAGATTCTAGCCGGCTAGGATCCTCGCAGCACCGCGGGTGAGAATTGGGGGCTTGCTTTGAGCAAGATGTCAAGTCGGGGCTTCCCATGTACTTCCCGCCGCCAGTGTACGACACCGCGGTTAAGAACGTCCTGGCGGCACGATCCGTCAAGGAGGAGCTACCCCACCTGGAGGGGAGGAAAGGATCCATCAGTTTCAGTGGGTGCAACACCTGCTGCGAGTGGTAGACGACCAGGCTGCGGCTACTCAGGTCGCGTACGAGGCAGGAGCCGGCTCCGGAGGGAACCATTCGGCTAGAGGCAGCTAAGGCGGCCCCCGGCAGACCGAGTACTCCGAGTCTCCGGTCCAACCTTGCGCGTGCACGCGTTCCAAGCGTCACTAATTTGGCAGCATCCAACCACGCGGCGACCAAGGAACCAGGAGTCACCCACCGACTGTGGCACCACCATCGTATCCGGCTGATCAGGGGCACCGTCCACCCCCTCCCCCATCCCGCCTCACCGGCTGGGTGGGAGTGCCCAATCTAGCTGAGCCGGATGTGCGCGACAAAATCGACCTCATGGCGCAAGCCCGCATCACGGAGGAGGAAGAAGCAACCAGACCAGTCTGCTTTGGGCTATGTATCCGGAGGGAACCGTTCCCTGACAAGTTCTCGCTGCCACGGGACACCCCCAAGTACAACAGCAGCATGAAGCCGGGACACTGGCTGACTGACTACGCCATGGCAGTCGGAATCGCCCACGACAACAATCACGTGGCAGTACGCTATATGCCTCTCATGTTTACTGGTTCGATGAGAACCTGGCTCAATAGCCACTCGCCCAATAGCAATGCTTGGCCCAACTTCGAGAAGGTCTTCATCTAGAACTTCAATGGCACCTACAAGCGTCCGGATAGACGTCATCATCTCTCTTTGTGCATCCAAGAGGACCGCGAGTTAGATCGTGAGTACCTCACCCGCTGGACCGAGCTGCGCAACTCCTGCGAAGGGGTGGTGGAGAACCAAGCAATCGGTTTCTTCATCGAAGGGTGTAGAGAGGGCACGATGCTACGCCACCGCGGATGCGGTAATGAAGAAGCCCCTCTGGGTGAATGCGGAAGGCCGGCTGGTCCTCACCGAGCCGGCTCAGGAAAAGCAAGGCGGAGACAGCGGATCGTCTAGACGGCCCGGCGGCGACAACCGCTACCAAGGAAAGCGCCCGGTTGAGCAGCAAAGCCCTCAATACAACCAGAGGCAATTCAATGCAGTGCAAGGCGCACCGGCTGGAAACGACAAGAGGCAGAGGAACACCTTGATGGTCCGTGCAAGTACCACAGTGGCGCCTTTAAGCCTGCTACGCAGAGCACTCGGCTGTGCGGCTGGATTTTGCAGATTAAGGAGCAGGCTGGATTTCCCCCTCTCCTGACACCCGCTCCTAGCAGACATCCACCACTGGATAGGGCAGCCAGGAACAACAACAACAACGGGGCCTACCCGCAGCAGCACGAGAACTACCACATCTTCGAGGCCGAGCCGACAGACAGTCATAGCCAGAAGCAGCATGCAGCGGAGGTGAACGATGTCGTTCCTCCGGTCCCCCAGCACCTCAAATGGTCCGAGACTCCCATCACATGGATCCAGGAGGACCAGCATGATCTACTCCCGAATCCCGAGGGCTATGCGATGGTTCTAGACCCTCTCCTCATCTCACGTGCGCACCTGCCGATTCTCGCGCGTACTGGTGGACGGTGGGAGCAGTCTCAACCTGCTCTACCAACCTTCCATGGAGAAGCTGGGCCTCCGGGAGCACGACTTGCAGCCCTCGAGCACCGTGTTCCATGGCGTTGCAGCCAGACCACCTTGTGTCCCGTTGGGCAAAATCCTACTGAATGTAATATTTGGCTCGGAGGAGAACTTCCAGCGTGAGCCAATCTGGTTCGAGGTGGTAAATCTCGCCAGCACCTACCATGCTCTTCCTCGGTGCCCAGCCCTCGCAAAGTTCATGGCGGTCCCCCATTATGCATACCTCAAAATGAAGTTGCCGGGGCCGAAAGGTGTGATCACCATGTTCGGCTGCTATAGACGGTCCATGGCATGCGCGACGGAGGGTGCAAAGATAGCTGAGTCCCTGCTCATCACCGAAGAGAAGGGCGAGATGATGCGCAATGTTGCAATGCTGCAATAGGAGGTACCGTCTGGCTTGAAGCTGGCTGGGGACATGGCGTTCTACACTTCCAAGGAGACCAGGCAGACCCCGCTCGAGCCGGCTGAACCCTCCAAGTGCTTCACCATTGGTGCCGAATTGGACTGCAAATAGGAAAGCGCGCTCGTTGACTTCCTCCATGAGAATCGGGACATCTTCGCATGGTCCCCCAAGGACATGCCGGGTGTGCCGAGGGAGTTTGCCGAGCACTCACTCCATGTGCGGCCGGATGCCAAGCCGGTCAAGCAGCCTCTCCGATGCTTCGCGGAGGACAAGAGGTGAAGGGAATATGCCCGAGAGGCAATAATAAAGTGGTTATTATCGTATTCCTTGTTTATGATAAATGTTTATTTTACATGCTATAATTGTATTAATACGGAAATGTTAATACATGTGTGTTTAATAAACAAAATGGAAGTTCCTAGTTATGCCTCTCTCATAAACTAGCTCGTTGATTAACAAGATGATCAAGGTTTCCTGATCATGGACATTGGATGTTGTTAATAACGGGGTCACAACATTAGTGTAATGATGTGATGAACATTCATCCGAAGTATAGCATTAAGATCAAAGTCATTGAGTTTATATTGCTATAACAACTGACGAAGTGATCCTAATCCTTAGAACATGAGATCATGTCAATCACTAACACCGGAAGAGTTTCTTGATAACATCAAACGTCACACCATAACAGGGTGATTATAAAGATGGATTCAGAATGAATAAAGTGTTATGTTGAGGCCCATGGATCAAGAGTGGAATTTGTTCATCCCGATGATGGATAGATATACTCTGGTCCCCCTCGGTGATATCACATTAGTTAGCTTGCAAGCAAGTGATTTGATCACTAGAATGTTATATCACGTGAACGAGAAAAGAGTACATGTCAGTAACGAGATCAAACTAGGTATGTAGATACCGATGATCGAATCTCGGACATGTAATATATCGTGAAACAAAAGGATTAAGATACTAGCATAAAAGGTTCCGACGATCACAAGAAAGTCATCGTTGAATGTGTGGGAGTCAGTATGGGTCTCTAGATCCCGCTTCTGATTATTGATCTGAGAGGGGTCTCGATCATGTCCGCATTATTCGTGAACCATAGGGTGACACACTTAATAGACATCGACATCCATTTGGAGCAAACGTTTCATGCCGAAAAGAATAACAAGCGCAGGAATTTATTTCACTAGATACTGAAACGGGTTTTCGGGTGAAATTGCAGAAAGTGTTTCTGCATGTGAAATGAAATACTAGCAAGGGTTTATATGAGAATGTTTGTCATTAAAGTAATTGACAAAATTCTGAATAAATAAAAGGAGTTTTATTTAATGAGAGTTTGCATTAAATTTGGTGGAAATTTAATGGGAATTTGAGTGGGTTTTTGAGTGGAGGGAATTGAAAGGCATTTGAGTGAGTGGAGTGTCCACCCACATGAATGTGGAAGAGGTGGGAACAGCCCCATGGCTAGGCGCATGGCCCCTTGGGTTCCCCCCTCTCGCTATAAAAGGAGCCCCCTCCCTGTCTCTTACTCACACCTCCTCGTGAAGGATCTCTCTCCCCCTCTAGAATTTATTCCCCATGGTCTCGGACTAGCGAGATACATGTTCCCGGTGGCTATTCGGAAAGAAAGAGTTGTGCTTCCGCTGCATCACTGGAGCGAGGAGGTGGAGGTTGCTCGGTGCCTCAAACGTGTGTGCGAGCACGGATGCGCTGCTGTTTTGCGGCGCTAGGACTTCCTCTCGATCTTGAGATCGGCAAGAGATCGTCTACATTAACCACGAGTTTGGACTCGTTAAGCTTTGTCGGTCTTCAAGGGTATGTTCTCTATGGATGTACATCCGCCCGTTGTTTGTATCTAGTAGATAGATCTTGGTACATAGTTGTTCCCATCGTAGGAAATTTTTTGTTTTCTATGCTGCGAACCCTATAGTGGTATCAGAGCCGGATCTATGCGTAGATGCTTTTCACGGGTAGTACACATATGAGTATGTGGGCGATGATGATAATTTTATTGCTTCTTAGTTGTACTCTGGATATTGGTGGCATAGTGGGATGAAGCGGCCCGGAGAAACTTTACATGTCCTTGCACATGACACCTGTTCCACGCTTGACATGCAACTAGTTTTGCATAAGTGGCTAGCGGGTGTCTGTCTCTCCTACTATAGTCAATATCTAATTTGCAACGAGTTGTCAAAAATTTGGTTATTCTCGTTGTGGTTCATGTTCGTAGGTAAGAACTGTTCTATCTTCGAAAGCCCTAAGCCACGTAAAACTTGCAATGGATAAGTTAGAGGCGTCTAGTTTAGATTGTTGCTGGGCTAGTGTTATGATATGGTGATGTTGTAAGTAGAATTATGAGATGATACTCTTACAACACACATATCGTGTAAGTTCCATAGACCTTGGCCTTACACATAAAGGTATGATAGAGATCATACCACAGTGCACATGATGGAGATCATATGCGGGAACCATATCATTTCACTTATAAACATGTGATGTTTTGGTTGCATCTTATATTGCTTGTTTGGCGTTTTATTAGCATAATAAGATGATCCCTCATTTAGATATCAAGATAAGAATGTGTTCTTCCTTAAGTATTCATCGACAATGTTTTGTCGCTTCAAGACATCACGTGATGATCGGGTGTACTTGAATCCACGAGCATATCTCGGGTGTAAGACAGTTACACACAGGATACTAAGGTTCTTACTTGACGAGCCTAGCATGTACAGACATGGCCTCGGAACGCGGACCGAAAGGTTAAGCATGAGTCATATGTTTTGATATGATGACCATATGGATGCTCGCCTTTGAAGCTACACCGACTCACGTGATGATCGGACTTGGTGTAGTGGATTTGGTTCATGTAATCACCAAAAAGACACGAGGGATGTCGTTTTTGAGTGGGAGTTTATTTCTAATTTGGATTAGTAGAACTCAATTTATCATAAATTAAATCAAAGTGAATTTGCATAATTTGTTGTAGTCATTGGCATTCGTTCACCACCTTATGCTTAGTTATAATTGAGATAATAGAACTATAGAATTCTGGATATATACTTTACGAACTCGTATCGTATTGTGTTGAGTGTCAATCTAAAGTTTAAGTCCTATTGCAAACTTTCAGCAAACTCTGTTTACTCCGTGAAATTTAATAATTGGTATTAAATCGAGAGTAACAATTCCAGTGTTAGTATCTTAAGTATCATGTTTGCCTCCATGATTCTTGATTATTTTAATATCAAGTTTATCTAGGAGCTGAAAGAATTGTTTCAGAAACCATCATGTGTGGCAGATATAACGATATCTGAAACAATGTTTTGGTTGCAATATGATAGAGTATAATATATGTTCTCATATTGGGTGAGAATTTACGAAGGTTGGAGATGCTAGACATCCTAATCATCCAAAAGGGTTTTGCAAAGTAATGTTATACTCATGATTCGCCTTTATAAGCTATAGTAGCTTGATCATGAAAGTCATCATGATAAGGATGAATAGAATATGTATGTAAAGTGTTTACTACACTAAAAGATTACTAAAGAATGGATTTTGAAAGAATACCCATCATTTTGATGATGGTGATCTACTTCAAAGTGCAAGTGCAAAGGTATTATTATTGGAATATACACGCTTTGGACTATGTGTCATGTATATGACACCACTTTTGATGTTGATAGATTATTTTAAAAAGGAAAAGGAAATGCTGAAAGAGAATCTATAAAATATATTTGGCAGAAAAGAATAGATTGGAAATATCCAATTTAGGTATATGGGCGATATACATGTGATGGTTGTATTCTTTGCTTGTTAAACAATGTGGTTCTTGGGTATTGGATACCGAATTGGTTGGTATGAAATTTCATACGGAACAACGCAATTCATGAACCACAATGGCCTAAGTTACTAGCAAGAGAATATGTGATGATGTTCATCGAAAACAAACAAACCATTGTTTGTATTTCTCGTTGACATCAAAGCTTGACTTCAAGATTTGTTTTAATAATTGTTATTTAAATCAGGTATTATGAGAACAAAGGTTGTTCAAATAATTACCATATTCCATATAAGATGGATGATTTACAAATCTAGTTGGAGAAATCACATCCATAAAACCTAATGCTAAAATGTCGCCAGACAAATGATTGAAAGATCAATTATGAAGTGACATCGCTGTTTAAATTATATTGGAAAGAAAACATGAAGAATCTCCATATTCATGGATTTTTGGAGTCTTTGATTTGATCAAGTGACGCTGGTGAGACTTTCCACGTGATAATTAAAACTTCGTTCAAAGGCCAAAGAAGAACGAACGACTAAATTATTGGAATTTATACATATCGATGTATGTAGTCCATTATGTATAGTCGTAAGAGATGGATTTCAACTTCATATGCTTTCTCCGGAAATTTGAGTGAATGTTCACTTAATGAGAAAGAAGTATGAAATATTTGAAAACGTTTCAAAGACTTTCAAGATGAAGTGCAAAAATCATTGTAACAAGAAAATAAATGGTTTATGATTTTATCATAAGGAATTTGTTTGAGTTACAAGTGTAACAAGAAAATAAATGAATTATGATTTTATCATAAAGGGATTTATTTGAGTTACAAGTTTAGCAAAACACCTAGATTTACATATCCCGAAACACCATAGGAATATGGAGTGTTTGAGATTTGTAATGAAACCTTGTTTGACATGGTTGGATCAAAGGTGTTATTGATAAAACTGCCATTATGTTTTAAAAGATTAAAGCTTTAGAGACTTCCGCTTTTACACTGAAAAGAGCTCCATCTTGATCCGTTGAAATGACACCATATGAGTTATGGTTTGGGGTAAAACCCAAGTTCTCATTTCTTAAATTTTGGTATGCTAAACATAAGTAAGATGTTTACAACCGAACTCGGATGAGCATGTCTTTGTAGGTTATTTCGAATAACAATTGGTTATTCCTCCATAACACCGAGGACAAAAGGGTTTGTCGCTTGAAATGTGAAGTTTCTTGAAAGAGGAATTTTTCGCAAAAGTTAAGTGGGAGGACAATAGAACTTTGATAAGGTTAACGAACCTTAGCTAAATGTGCTGAGTTGCGCAGCGCCGAAAATTGTTCCGGAGGCTTCCATAATGCTGATAGCTTATGTGCCTCAAAGGTTGTGGTCACGGAGATCTAAGTTCTTATTGAACCAAGTCGGTCGAATAAACAATCAAATACTAAGATTTAAGAGTAAATCATTATTGTTTGACTATGATGAACCGACTACATGCAAAGAAGCGATAATGGGCCTGTCACATCCCAAGATTTTCCAAATCTTGTAATGTGAAAAATAAATGAATAAAATAAAACTTTGTTTGATTTTCAGAGTGAGAAGAAACTTTTTGAATCCAATTGGAAATCTTCAAACCAATTTGGATCAAATAAATCCTAAAGAGATTTAAAAAGATAAACATTTAATAAAGGAAAGTAAAAATATTTGAAATTACTATTTTGGATCTTCTAATAAAAGGATTTGGTTTTTAAAAGAAATAGAAGTTTTGTAAATAAAGATTATTTTATAAAGCCAAATTAAACCTTGACCAAGCTTTTGAAATAAAACATTTTGTTTTGATAAAAATAGAAAAGGTTTATTTAAATAAAGTAATAAGGATTTAATATCCAAGTTTTATTAATAAAGGTTTTACTACTTCCAAAACATCAAAACTTATTTGTTTATTTAAAATAAGATTTCCAAGTATTTTATATTCCCAAATAAAACCTACTGATTTGGTTTTGAAAATAATTAGGTTTCAAAAGGAGTATTTAAATAAAACAAATCCTATATGATTTTATAACAATGGTCTATTTATTTAATTAATAATGGACCCTAAAATAAAATTATTATTTTGGTTTTGGATTTTGGTTTTTGTTACTGAACAGAACCAAATTCAAAGTTGAATAGTGTGGTGATTGTTTGAATTGATTTGAGTGTTGTTTGTTGTTTGAATTTCAAAACAGAATTTAGAAACAGAAAAAGGAAAAACAGTTTGAAAGAAAAAAATAGAATTTGGACCAGCCCAGCCGGCCAAGCCCAACAAGGCCCAGTACCAGCCCCTCTCTCCCTCCCGCAGAAAACCGCTTCACACTCAGTTTCTGACCCGCAGAGTGGCTGACCAGTGGACCCCCCCCTCACTCCTTTCCTCACTGACCAACCGACCCCACTTTTCCAGCTCACCTTCTTCCTCGCGCAGACGACGCCGGCTGTTTCCTGCCGTTGATGCCGCGACTTCAATTCACCTTAATGCGGACACCATTACTCGCTGCGACCACGCGTGATAAATCCCCTCCCTCTCCTCTTCATTTCCCCTCAAACTCCGCTACCAGAGAGCCCCTAGGCTGCCTCGAATCAGCCTTGCACCGCCGCTGCTCTGACCATCGTCTCCGGTCAATTCCGGCTAACCTCTGCCACCCCTTACCTCCCCGACCAAGTTCACACCTTTCCCACTCCCTGGCGCATCTTCCTGTACCCTCCGTTCAACCGCGGGCGCCCCAGAAAGCCGTCTTCGACAAGCTCTGAGCGCCGCCGCGTCTGTCTTCTACTCCGGCGAGTTCCCTAGGTAGAATCCGACCGCCCCTCTTCTTCTCGATCATGCGAGCATATTCGCCTTGGTCTTGCGCACCTAACCATGCCTCTGTTTGGCTTCTCGTGATCGACAGCGTCGCCTTCGACCACGACCAGAGCCGCCTGACGCCGTCCTTGACTCCGGCGAGGAATTGCTGCAGACCCTGAGCACCCCCTGCCACGTCGACCACACGTTAAGCACCACCTCGACCTCGCGAACACGGTGAGCCTCTCCTCCTCTCCTCTCGCTTCCTGTTCTCGCCGTTACGCCGTAGCCAGAGCGCCGCCGCCGCGCGCCACCGTCGAGTGCCGCTAGTTCTTGGCTAGTGGATAGGAGCCGTCCGATTTAGATCGAAGAGACACGATTAGATCACTTAAGCGCTGAAAGGGTACGCGTCCTGTGTCGCACGATCTGTTTAGATCCAACGCGCCGCAGAGCCGATCCGACCGAACCGGTACCAGCGAATAGCGTTGCGACGCGTGGCCAGTTCTTATTTAAAATAGAAGTTTGAATCTGTCTAGAATATGATTTTGAAACTCTTGTAACTTTTGATCCACACGTCCAAAAATTACAAACTTTATATCGTTGGAATCAGTGGAACAAACCCTAGCCAACCATGCAATTGGTTTAGTAAATAGTATCTGTTAGATTGATTGTTTTTGCAGAAACATTTGTATGCATGTTTAGATTAGAAAAATTGTTCAAAAATGTTTTTGAGGTTAAAACCTTTGCAAATTGGTTTGTTGTGAACTTACTGACCCTAGGAACCAACCCATGGAGTTAAAAATGAATTTGGTGAAGTTTAGGATGGATTAATTAGTGTAGCCCATTTCTAGCCAAATAAAAATAATGTTTTTGATATGGAAAATGTTTTTGGAGGTAAAAACTTTGGGAAAATGTTTTGGATCAAACCTACTGACCCTAAACACCAAGTTTTGAGAAACAACAGCTTATTTGGTGAACAACATAAAGTTGTTGCTTTGATAAAAATATTTTCCACCACATAAAATAATGATTGGATTTAAAAATGGTTTATGGACAAAACCTTTTTGCAAATGACTTTGCCACTTTGGAAAATGACCACTTTGGACTTTACAAAGTTTAGAAACCTAGTGGAGACCATCTTTTCAAATAAACCTATCTCTTGCATGCTTACATGCATGACTTAGATCCCATTGTTTTATGTGAGTGAATTGTTTGATTGATTATTGGTTTGGAATGCTAGTTGATATTGTGTTTGCTTGATTGATTGTAGTGAAGTTAGAAAAGTGTGAGACTAGAAAGATCAAGGAGTGAACCAACATTCCCTACCAAAAGAAAGGCAAGTTACACTATCATCTAAAGTCCTACTATTTTCATTATACTTAGTGGATTTTGAAACATGCATGAAAAGATATTTCTATACTTATGCTATGCTAAATCCTAATAGGATTCCCTATACATTCCTTAGTGAAAACAATGTAGTTGTTACATGCTTAGCCATGCTTTTATTTTGAAAAGAGATACATGTTGAGATTTTTGTGAAGTTGAGAAAAGGACTTGTGATTTTTATATAATAAAACAAGGACTCAATGAACCACCTGGGTGGCCAAGGACACTTTGAGTTTTGGAGAAGGTGGCAACAAAAGGAACCATGTCTATGGCAATCTCTCTGTGTTGTGCTCCAAAGGAAACCACCCAGGAAACTTAGAGATTGAACATGTTTCTCCAATTGTGGCTTTCGTGTGCAACCACATGCTATTTATGGCTCTGGCTTAGTCAACTACATTGGGAAGACCCATGCATTGTCTTCAGGCTACTGGACATGAGGACCTGGAATCCTACATGGGTATTTGAAGACAAGCTAGCAATGGTGTATGGGAGGACCCTCTGGAAAGACTTCGTCACATTCTCAATCTGCCGGTACTCCATCTTGGTGAGCACTAATCCAGTGGCCACTGGTGGCAAAAGGATGGGATTGTGACATGTGGGTAAAGTGTGCAACTTCTGCAGAAGATAATAAAATCTAAGTACTTAGCCGTGTCCCCGGTTATGGACAATACTGAGCAACTAAAGTTTGAAGCTATGGGAAATCTCGACATTCCAATTTCTAAAAGAAAACTTTTAAAGACTTGATGCACTTGGGGGTACCAAGGAGCTCAAGAGATTTTGATAAAACTTGATGCACTTGGGGTTACCAAGGGGCTCAAGAGATTTTTGATAAAACTTGATGCACTTGGGGGTACCAAGGAGCTCAAGAGATTTTGATAAAACTTGATGCACTTGGGGTTACCAAGGAGCTCAAGGGATTTTTGACAAGGACTTGAACACTTGAGTTTTTACCAAGAAGTTCAAGGGATTTTGATAAAGAGATTTGACAAAGGAAACAAAACCATTTGAAAAGATAGGATAAAGTTTTGCTTTCTGCAAATGAGCCTTAAACCCTACTTAGCCAAAATGCATGTAATGATAGGATCCACTCATATTAAACTTAGTAGTGAAACTTGCCAATACAATTCAAATGTATTGACCCTTGTGGCTATAACTTGTAATGTTGCAGGTTTGATTGTTTTAGAGAAGATTGAATGATTGATTAGGATTACAAAGTCTACAACCAACATCTGCCTGTGGCACTTTGAAGATGAAGGACCCCATGATTATAGTTATTCTGCTGCAATGTAATGTAATAGCCAAATGAGCTATGTAAGGTCTAATGAAAATTATGTTATTCCTGGTTATAAAGTTATATTATGACCTTTGTTTCTTGATATTACATCTTAACTGTGGATGCTAGCTATTGATCCAGGGACTAGCATTGTAAACACAGGGGACTCCACCTTATATTGTTTAAAGGTTGGGACACTACCTCTACAGGGCCCTGACTCTGTCAAATGATTAAAGCCATAAAATCCGTGATAGTTCCATACACGAGAAATCAAGTTTTGAACTTGGAAGACCCTCCGGAAAGGTGTAAAAACCTATCGGTCATATTTGGATCTATAAAGAAATAGACATGGATGTTTCACATCTATGAAATAGTCGACATGTCGTAAAGTATTTTACGACAATGTTCAAGGAGTTGACTATGACAAGATTTGATCTTTCATAGCGATATTTAGTCTGGACGGATTAAAGTAGGAACCACTACATATAATTTGGTATATGGTAAATGAATAAACAAAACAAAATTCTTCTAATCGAATGGTTACCTAGGACGTGTACAAGACACGGTCCAAAGGGTTTTGTTAAATTCAAAGGATGCTAAAAGGGCATGCAAACTTCAATGGTTGAAGTAAGCATCGCGGAGTTGGAATCTTCACCGTGATGAAAAAGGAGTTTTCATCTGGAGACGATGAAGATGCTTGCATTTGCAAGAAATTAAGTGGGGGCGCTGAGACATATTTCTAATACATTATGTGGAGGACATCCTGTTGATTATAAATGATGTATATTTTATTGACAAAGGATAAGATTTTCATTTCGATGAAATACTTAGGCAAAACCCGAATATTTAGCGTGAATGTCTATAGTGGATAGACTGTGACGCCAATATGGTTGTGCCAAACGTACATATATGAGATATTGAAGGAGTTCAATATAGAAACGACAAGAAACAATTCTTGTTGCATGGAAAAGAATTGAATCAAGATTCAAGTGTATCGACACTTGATAAGTGAAACAAGATTCAAGTGCTTTGACACGTGATGAGTGAAATCACGAGAATGTTTTGATCAATCATACCATGATATGTACACATCCAGATATGTCCTATGCTCTAAGTGTTATGAGCATGTACCAGAATAAATCATAAAATGATCATTGGACGATAGTGAGGATATTCTTATGATTTTTTTGAAAGAACTAAGAATATATTTGTGTAGAGGTGACAAACAATTACAAATAGTTCATTGTAAAGCGTTACATTGATACTAGGTTTGTCACAAGATACAAATTAAGATTATCTCAGTTTAAACTATGGGTGGCACAATGTAATGGAAAGAAGATTCCATGATGGATTTGGATGAAATCCATAGTTAAGACATTGTGACAAATACTACAACAAAAAGTCTAAGTATATGACTGCTATAGTAGCAGCAAAGGAGGGAATTTGTGTCAAGAAGTTTGTTATCAAACTAAGGTGTGGTTCGCAATGGGATAACACTAAAGATATATTGTATGACAATAGTATCGACATGATTTAACCCCAATGAACTAAAGGTCTCACCGAAAGACCAAATTTATACAATGCCATCTCATTGGAGAATCAGTGATGCGTGAAGACGCAAAGACATGCAAATACACATGAACCTGAAGCGTCAGATCCGTAGATTATGTTAACCACTTGCAATTGCGTATATGGAACACCAGAAAGCCATAGGTGTTCAATACGCAAAGTTTTCAAACTAGATTATTGTCTCTAGTGCAAGTGGGAGACTGAAGGGAATATGCCCGAGAGGCAATAATAAAGTGGTTATTATCGTATTCCTTGTTTATGATAAATGTTTATTTTACATGCTATAATTGTATTAATACAGAAACGTTAATACATGTGTGTTTACTAAACAAAAAGGAAGTTCCTAGTTATGCCTCTCCCATAAACTAGCTCGTTGATTAACAAGATGATCAAGGTTTCCTGGTCATGGACATTGGATGTTGTTAATAACGGGGTCACAACATTAGTGTAATGATGTGATGAACATTCATCCAAAGTATAGCATTACGATCAAAGTCATTGAGTTTATATTGATATAACAACTTACGAAGTGATCCTAATCCTTAGACCATGAGATCATGTCAATTACTAACACCGGAAGAGTTTCTTGATAACATCAAACGTCACACCGTAACAGGGTGATTATAAAGATGGATTCAGAACTAATAAAGTGTTATGTTGAGGCCCATGGATCGAGAGTGGAATTTGTTCATCCCGATGACGGATAGATATACTCTGGGCCCTCTCGGTGATATCACATTGGTTAGATTGCAAGCAAGTGATTTGATCACTAGAATGTTATATCATGGGAACAAGAAATGAGTACATGTCAGTAACGAGATCAAACTAGGTATGGAGATACCGATGATCGAATCTCGGACATGTAATATATCGCAAAACAAAAGGATTAAGATACTAGCGTAAAAGGTCCGACGATCACAAGAAAGTCATTGTTGAATGTGTGGGAGTCAGTATGGGTCTCCAGATCCCGCTTCTGATTATTGATCCGAGAGGGGTCTCGATCATGTCCGCATTATTCGTGAACCGTAGGGTGACACACTTAAGAGACACCGACATCCAATTGGAGCAAAAGTTTCATGCTGAAAAGAATAACAAGCGCAGGAATTTATTTCACTAGATACCGAAACGGGTTTTCGGGTGAAATTGCAGAAAGTGTTTCTGCATGTGAAATGAAATACTAGCAAGGGTTTATATGAGAATGTTTGTCATTAAAGTAATTGACAAAATTCTGAATAAATAAAAGGAGTTTTATTTAATGAGAGTTTGCATTAAATTTGGTGGAAATTTAATGGGAATTTGAGTGGGTTTTTTAGTGGAGGGAATTGAAAGGCATTTGAGTGAATGGAGTGTCCACCCACATGAATGTGGAAGAGGTGGGGGCAGCCCCATGTCTGGGCGCATGGCCCCTTGGGTGCCCCCTCTCCCTATAAAAGGAGCCCCCTTCCTCTCTCTCACTCACACCTCCTCGTGAAGGATCTCTCTCCCCCTCTAGAATTTATTCCCCATGGTCTCGGACTAGCGAGATACATGTTCCCGGTGGCTATTCGGCAAGAAAGAGTTGTGCTTCCGCTGCATCGCTGGAGCGAGGAGGTGGAGGTTGCTCGGTGCCTCGAACGTGTGTGCGAGCACGGATGCGCTGCTGTTTTGCGGCGCTAGGACTTCCTCTCGATCTTGAGATTGGCAAGAGATCATCTACATCAACCACGAGTTTGGACTCGTTAAGCTTTGTCGGTCTTCAAGGGTATGTTCTCTACGGATGTACATCCTCCCGTTGTTTGTATCTAGTAGATAGATCTTGGTACATAGTTGTTCCCATCATAGGAATTTTTTTGTTTTCTATGCTGCGAACCCTACAAGAGGATGGTCATCGGCGAAGAGACCTCCAGGATACTCCTTTCCGACTTCATCATGGAGGTGTACCACCGGACTGGCTCGCCAACCCAGTCTTGGTGTTGAATAAGAACAAGACCTACGCATGTGTATCGACTACACCAGCCTAAAAAGGCCTGCCCGAAAGACCCTTTCGCTTTGTCCCATATTGATCAAGTTATTGACTCTACGGCCTACTGTGATCTCCTCTCCTTCCTTGATTGTTATTCTGGTTACAATCAGATCCTTCGGCCTAAAGACATCGTTCATCACCCCATATGGGGCTTACTGCTATGTAACCATGCCATTTAGCCTAAAGAATGCAGGTGCTACCTATCAGCGCTGCATGCAGAAATGCTTGCACTCGCAGATTGGCCGGAATGTGCATGCTTACGTGGACGATGTCATCATCAAGACGAAGGAGAAGCAAACCCTGCTGGAAGATCTGGTCGAGACGTTCGCGAATCTCCGCTGGTACCAGATGAATCTGAATCCAGATAAATGCGTGTTCGGCGTGCCAACCGGATAGCTCCTCGGTTTCCTCGTGTCACATCGAGGTATTGAGGATAATCCGGAGAAGATCATGGCCATCGAGAGGATGCATCCGCCTAAGAGCCCGCTCAGCGTCTAGAAGTTCACCGGATGCCTGGCATCCTTCAGCCGATTTGTCAGCCGGTTTGGGAAGAAAGAACTTCCGCTGCACCAGCTGGTGAAGAAGATGGTCAAGTTCACCTCGACTACGTAGGTGGATGCCGCATTCCACAACCTCAAGCGCATGCTATCCACAACACCGGTTCTCGCCACGCTAGCTGAGAAGGAGCCAATGTTGCTCTATATAGCCGCCACCAACCGGGTCGTCAGCATCGTCCTGTCGGTGGAGCACCGCGAGGAAGGCAAGGCCCAGCTAGTTCAGCGAACCGTCTACTACCTCAGCGAGATGCTTTCCCTCTCCAAGCAGAACTACCCCAACTACCAGAAGATGTGCTACAACGTCGACTTGGCATGCAAGAAGCTCAAGCACTACTTCCAAGAGCATCCACTCACGATGGTGTCCACCATGCCATTGGGAGAAATCTTCGTCAACAAGGACTCCATGGGCCAGGTGGACAAATGAGGCATCGAGCTGGCCGCCTACTGCATCCGGTACGAGCTGAGGATCACCAGCAAGTCTTAGGCAATTGCCGATTTCTTCGTCGATTGGGCGGAGAGCCTATACCTGCCACTGGTTCCTAACTCAAGACTACTGGAAGCTGTACTTTCATGGCTCGAAGATGCGCGGGGGCTTGGGATCCGACATCGTGCTCACCTCTCCCAAGGGAGACCGGCTGGAGTACGTGCTGCGGATCCACTTCACCGCCAAGAATAACATCGCTGAGTACGAAGCGCTAGCACACGGGCTCTGTCTTGCAAAAGATATCGGCATTCGCCGGATCCTCTGCTTCAGGGATTCGGATCTGGTGTTGCAGCAAGTATCCAGCGAGTGGGACGCCCAGAACGCCAACATGGCCTTGTACCGATTTGTCAGCCGGCTTGGGGAGCAAGTATCCAGCTTCTCAGTGCCGGCTTCGAGGGATGTGAGTTCCACCACGTCCCCCGTGCAAACAACACGGTGGCTGACACGCTCGCGTGAGTCGGATCTACCAGGTAGGCCATCCCTCCCGGAGTTTCCTTGGAACACCTCCGCATCACCCCCTCTCCAGAATCTGAGTCCATCATTTGGGTAGCAGACCCAGGGTTGCCGGCTCGAAAGAGCCTAGCCTTACCGTTGTGCCTCCTGGCTCGAAAGACCTGGGGGCTGCCGCATCATCGAGCAAGGCATCGCCGGGTAAGCCAAATGGCCTGGGGGTGACGACTCAAGCACCCCACCCGGACGACCCCCGGACGCGCTCCAGATCGTGCCGGCAAGCGTCGTCACCCTCCGGGAAGTTCCATCCTGGGCCTAGACCTTGATGAACTACCTCCTCAATGACGAGATTTTGGCTGACGAGGTGGAGGGAAGGCAGATCCGGTGTCGTGCGCACACATACACCATCATCAAGAAGGAGTTGTACAAGCTCAGCGCCGCGGGTGTCTTTCAGCAGTGCGTCGATGCGGAAACCGGCTGCTAAAGGATATCCACCAGGGAGAATGTGGTCACCACGCCTCTTCTCATGCCCTGGTCGCGAAGGCAATGCGCCATGGCTTCTACTGGTCTAGTGCGTCGGAGGATGCGGACCAGCTGGTTCGCACATGCAACGGGTGCCAGCGATTCAGCCAACTAAGGAACATGACGACTTCAGCACTCAAGACTATACCGATCACGTGGTCCTTTGCTGTCTGGGGACTGGAAATGGTTGGCCCCTTCAAGCGAGCCCGAGCCGGCATGAACCACTTGTTGGTGGGAGTGGACAAGTTCACCAAGTGGATCAAGGCGAAGCCGATCCGGAGCTGGACGGTGTCGCGGTAGTCACCTTCTTCCAGGACATCATCATCCGGTTTGGTACCCCAGAGAACTATCACCGATAATGGCATGGACTTCACCAAGAGAGCCTTCACCCTTTTTGCCACAACATGGGGATCCGTCTGGACCTCGCGTCCATCGCACATCCGTAGTCCAACGGGTAGGTGGAGAGGGCAAACCGGTTGGTGCTAGCCAGAATCAAGCCCCGACTGATCGAGCCATTGGAGCATTCGCCGGCTGCTAGATCGAGGAACTCCCGGCTATGTTGTGGAGCCTGCGCACTACCCCGAATCGCTCAACCGTCTTCACCCTGTTCTTCCTCACCTACGGCTCGGAAGCAGTCCTCGCGGCGGACATCAAGTTCGACTCACCTCGCAAGCTCCTCTATACGGAGGAGAACCAACAGGCAATGGAGGATAGCGTGGACCTCTTCAAGCAGACCCGCAACATGGCCTTGTCCAAGTCGGCTATATACTATCAAGGGCTGCACCGGTACCACTCGAACCAGATTCAGCCGGTCGTGTTCCGTCAAGGTGACCTGGTGCTCTGGGTGGGGCAAGACACCAAGGGAATGCACAAGTTGTCAACTCCATGGGAGGGCCCCTTCATCATCACCAAGGCGCTGCATAACAACTCCTACTACCTCATCGACACACAGCAGCCATGCAAGAACAAGATGGACAAGTCGAACGAGGAGACGGAGTGGCCGTGGAATGCAGACATGCTCCGCCAATTTTACACTTAGTCGAAAACTAGTGTATGTATCCGGAACCCCGAATGAATTAAAGATGTGGAACCCGGATGGTGCTTGGGGGCTCCTTGCCAGATATTTAATTGTTGTTCCTTTCTGATTAACCCTTCAATGTTTTTATGGCTCTGTTGACCCCTAAACGGGGGCTCTCCGGTTGGCCCGACCTACTAATTCTATAAACCGACTAAATAGTGTCCGACGATGTTGGAGGCCCACTCTTTGTCTTAGCTACAGACCGTAACCTGGCTGTCTGGCTTGCAAGATAAAAAACCCGAGGCATCCCACATGAAAAACGGTGACATATGCGACAGATCGGACATTTCGGCCATGAGCCTAGTTGGTATTTTTTGGCTGCTAAACCTATAGTACCGTGCGCAATGTATTGTCAGCTACCTTCGGTTCCGGCTCCAGACTGCAATCCGGCTGCCCGGAAAGGATGCAGCGTAAACATCAGAGCGCATTAGAAAGTGACTAAGTATTCGAGCTAGTTTTCGAAAAAATGAAAAATTCTAGTCGGACATTTGCAGGGGCATCGCACGGCAAGTATACTGATCAAAATAGTTTATGTGTGTTCTCTTTTGCATGAACGCACCGAGTGAGATCTCAAGGGGAGATAAGATCTCCCGGCTATAAGATGTTCCATCTAGTATGAGAAAGACGAAGCCAATCAGGAAGGCAAGACAATTGTGACACCCCCGGGATCAGGGCTAAACAAATCCCAGACCTCTTTCTGACATAAGCTTAACCTTGATCTCGAGGATATCCAGTGAAGAATCTATAAGACAATAGTGACCCTAAGACACAAAAATTATTACAGCAAGCTCATAACTGAGCAGAGAACCAAATTATTACAAGCAGAGGTCACTGACCACAAACATCAAACAACAGAAGGAAAATTATTCTATTAAGTATAGCCAACTTACCAAATGGCCTAAGAGGCCTGAAGCATAACGATGACGTCCCAGCCCATAGATTCCAGGCTGCCGGCCGGGAGCCCCAAGCCACTCGTCGGTGTCGATGTTATACCAAACTGATCTTCAGGGAACACTTACTCTGCCAAAAGTATCAACAAAGCAAGGGTGAGTACAGGGTGTACTCCACAAGACTTATGGCTGGTGGAGTTGTTTTGCATAAAGCCACCTTTGTTTACAAAAAAAGAGGGGGAAAAAGCTCGTCTAATCAGAACATTTTAAAAGGGGATAAGATCGCGACATCTCCAAGGTATTGATCATCATCTTGATATCCACAAAATCATCTTCACCACCTGAACTAGGCTCACCCCCCCGTACCCATTAGGAGGTATCCTTAAGCACACATTGATCTACCAAGTTTTACGATTAGGTTCAAGTTATCCATGATCTTAGAATTTGGTCACCAAGTGCTCATAACCGTGAACACGGCTTTTCGAAAAGATTTAACCCTGCAGGGGAGTACAACTTTAACCATGAGTACCAATCGACTCTTAGTGCCAAATCATTAGCCCTCTTCCTTGGAAGGCCGACAGAGGGTGGTTGGCCACGACCTTTACCTTTCTTTCGTCTAAATCCATGAGCCTCCAAGAAAGGGTTCCATCAGCCCATATCTCTATGTCCAAGGATCGGGAGTACTCCCGGAGCCTCCTTCCTCCTTGGTCACGCCCTATATGATGAACCATCTTCAACCCATCCAAATATGCAGATGGAAAATAGCTAATTACGGACTCATGGATCAGGCTAGGCAAGTTAATCAGGCGAAAGGTTCCCAAGACCTGTGTGGTTGTACGCTCGTCTTGGTCCAAAGGCAAGAACTCTGGTCCTAAGGGTGGCTAGCATGGGACTAGAGAGACCACATCCCACCATGGTCTCCCATACAAGCCTTAGAAAGTTTAATATCATATCACCTCATCAGTATATCTCGATCTCCTGTCATACTAGATTCTCTGCAATCTGATACATCATCTGGATGGACCAGCATTGAAAACTATGCATGGCTAAGCAAGACATAGATATAAGCTCTAGCAGTGCACATAGGACAAACCCAGTTATGGTAGGAGCAATGGATCAGGTAATGTAATCTCAAAGGGAGTAATGCAATAGATAGGATACTATATCTATCGATCAAAGACCATAGTAGAATCGTATGCATCATGGCAAGAATTGAAATGCTTCCGAAATCATAGTATTATATCATGGTGGGGCTATGCTTGCCTTTCCCCGTTGATAACCAATAAACAGATATTCAGAAGCTTGTACTTGACCTGGTTATAGTTGGCCAAGTATTGTTCATCGATCTTCGATCTTCCATGGTGTTGACCTCGGGCTTCGATCTCTATCTCGATCTCGATATCGCATTCTACCGGGAAGAACTAAAACACCGAAAAGAAAGGGGAAACGATCAACACATGTCATCAAAGCAAATCTCAAACAATAATGATGATATGACAAGTTAAGTTGTATCGAAATGTAACCCTAAGACATGCTTGACAATTTAATCGGGGTTCCGAGCGGTGCAAACCGTAACTCGGGAAACTCCGGAATCACCTGTGAGGGGTTACTATGTTCTTCTAATTATACTTGTCATTGTTGATCAAAGCATGATTATAGCTTAAGAGGTATAGCTCATTTTTCTGAACATTTTGATACATTATACACATTTTTCTGACTTATAAATCAAAAGTTATTGATTTTACAAGTTTATAGAAATTTCTAGAATTATTTTAAAACATTTATGACCTCAGGCTAACCTCACCACGGGGTCTGGGGTTATTCTCACTAGGGCTGAGGCTACCCTTAATCACTGACGACTGGGCCCCATGGGCTATTTTATATTTCCAGAAAAGAATTACATAAATGATTTTAAATAAAACAAAAGGGGCTTATTGCATCACTGTGACGTCACTATGACGTCATCCATGGTGGAGCTAACAGATCGTATGCGGAGATGGTGACTGAGGACGCGCGGGAAAGCGGGAGCAAGGGTGTTCGACTCGGCATGAGGCGAGGAGTCGAGTAGTGGTTGCGCCTCCAAGAAATGGTCGCAGGAGATGCTTCCCTGACGAGGAACTGTGGCGGACGGCGGTGACACACGACGGCAACACGAAATAGGAGCGGAGGGGTAAATCGAAGAGGTCCAAGAGGACCACAAGCTCACCGGGATCATGATTAGGTGGTCGCAGAAGGCTGGTGTCGTTGGCACCGAGCTATTAGACAGCGGCGAGCTCCGTCGGTGATGAGGAAGATGACCTCGAATACGGTGATACATGGATCCCCAAAATGCACGCTTCAACAGGGAGGAAGAAGGAGAAGTGGAATAGCTCGTGGGAGGGTCGTTGGGATCTAGGGTGGTGTAGAACGGCAACGATTCATCGGCAAATCTCGTCCAAGGTTCGAGCTCTCACTGGGGAACGGAGAAGAGAGTTTGCGGGAGGGGAAGTGTGACTAGGGGAGAGAGAAAGAGCAACACGGCGACGTCCTTATCCTCTCCAGGGGCGCGGTGCGGTGGCGAGCATCGCGACAGCGCAGATCGACGTCGTTGGAAGAGCCAGGCAGCTGCTTGGCATTCAGAGGAAGAAGACAACGAACAGGTACTTGGGCCTAGGCCAAGGTGGGCTGCGAAGCACTACGCTAGGCAACGGTTAGGTGCGAGAGGAGTGTCTGGGCCGGCCTGGTCTCTGGCTCTATTTTTTTATTTCTGATAACCTTTTCTATTTATGTTTGTGTTTCATCTTTGTATTTACAAATTGATTATTATTTTGAATCATTTGAAAATACCAGAAGTCTTTGTAAAATAAATGAAAAAGTGTGGGGCCCTTTTTAGTCCATTTGGGCTCCATTCATTTTGGTACTTTTCAAAATTCAAAACATTTTAAATTATTTACAAAGAGAGGGTAAGGTTAGGGTTTTTGCACATGTTTCTTATTTACATTTTAGAGGATGATGCTCATGATGCAGAAACAAACCATAATACAAGATTAACTAAAACTGGGGTGTTACAGGTCTATCCCCCTTACGAGAATCTCGGCCCGAGATTCCTAAGGTAGGAAAAGATACAGGGAGAGAAAGAAACATGGTCATACTAAGGATAAGAGGGAACACACTAAACAACACACTGAGTATCTTATGGTCAACTCATGGATGGAGTGTTTAGAAACAACTCTGGGATGATACAAGAAACACGACAAGGTAACGGAGGAAACAAGAGGAGAAGGTTTTCAAATTGTTAGATAGATGGTCTTCATAAGGATTGAGACCATGGATCTCACAAAAGAGTTTTGAAGCTTCTGAGGAGGAAAGCTTTCAACAGAAAGAACACGACTATAGACTTCAATGAGGAACCTACACTAAATGGCTTAAGTAGATATTTTAGGTTGCAGAGATATGAATCAATAAAACCAGGTTGTTGAACTACTTTTGAAACAGAAGGGCCTCTCTTTAATTCAATAGAAGGCCAAGACAGAAAGGTGTTTTGGTGGTGAGGACTCATTAGAGTCACAAATAACATGTAACAAGAGAAACTATTGACTATCAAAATCACAGTCACTCTTAGAATATGGTTGATAAAAGGAAGGAAACTCTTTATTCATCCAGGTATACCAAAATCTTTGCCAATGACCATGATATCACTTTACACCACTAATATGAATAGTTAAGAAGATTCCTGATGACACGAGAAGAAAGATACTTCATTCTCAAACTTTATTTACTTGGCATCACAACTAACTTGCCAACATAAGGGTCTGTAGGATTGACCGAGAGACATTTAGCAACTCTACTTTAAATGTTCTCCTTGAAGTTCGAGACACAAGACATCAAGTAAAGGTCGGACTTCAGATACAAAGGAAACCATGAGCACAACTTCTATAGTCAACTTATAGAGGAAGCCTCATGAAGAGTGGTTATTATTGCTGAAATCAAGAGAATTTAACAAAAGGTCTTTCTGGCTAAGTGTGTCAACCATTACATAAATCTTGACAGAATTACAAGGAGACCTATGTCTAAACCTTGAGGAACAACAACCATCATTGTTGCTTGAGATTCAACTTTGGTTCGGTGGAATGATACTTCAGACTTAGCATGTCAGAATAGAAAGTTTGCAACATTTACCGCAAAGGTAAAGTTACTATATTCTCAAGGTATGGACAACAGTGTAAATCTCCAGAGGATGAGATAGATTGCTAGACCCATGTATTTAGCTATTGGTCGAAAGACAACTATACACACATGTGGTATTGATAATAAAACACACATATTTCCTTAAGGAAAGAGATAACTCTTCTCGAATCCAT
Source organism: Avena sativa (assembly GCA_916181665.1). Lineage (NCBI taxonomy): Eukaryota > Viridiplantae > Streptophyta > Magnoliopsida > Poales > Poaceae > Avena > Avena sativa. The sequence goes on from OV702296.1 coordinate 124,766,159, forward strand.
GACAACATCATTCAACAATTCCACGTGAACCAGAGAAGATTACTTCTAACATTCAGAACACATACTTCAAGATCACTCGAGAATGGTTCTCGAAAGTTTACAACATTACTGTCAATTGTTCCATATGAATCTTCTCTACCATGGATAATATAAGGATGTCATTGCTGGGCTCAACAACAAACTTATCAAAACACTCCGAGAAGATGTACACATATCTTGCGCGAACAAGGCAAGAATATTGGTCAGACCAAAGGACATGAAGATGTACCCAAGTGAAACATCACAAGTATAAACATCATCAAGATAGTCCTTGGAACTGAGTTTGATTTGACGATAACCCAAATCAAATCAAAGGTGGGGGAATATAACATATCCATAAAGGAAATACTATATTTTTTCAACACGAACAATACTAGACATCCCTTTAAGGAGGAACTGAGTGGGATCAAACTTTTGTCTTACAACTCTCCAAGTTGTTGTTTAAGCTGAACCAACTAGTTCAGGGGTATCCAGTACGGATCCTTGGAGAAAAGAGTAGTTCAGAAAACTTGCTTTCTCAAGAACTTGACAACATAGTCATGTGGAAACATGGCGATACTTCTGGAAAGACATCTAGAATATTACGAACCACCGATATGTCACTTAGTTCGAGAGGAAATTTCTTGGTACGACAAGCAGACATAGTCTCGGAGCTTCGGCACGAGCCTAACTCTTTGACCGAAGAGAGTGCACAAGAATAGCAGACTTGGTAGCACAATCATCCTTTTATTAGTGATGGGGTTAACCAATCATGCTAAGAATAACTCAAATATCCTTAGAGATCAAAACAATAATAATTTCTAATAATCTCAGATAGCCACATTATTACACACACGCATCACTCATGGGCGCGAAAGCTTGAGGAAGGGTGGGTAAATATGTGTAAGAGTATCACTTCATTAAGGGGTCATGGAACTCGGAATGGCCTCTTAGTATAAAAGGGTGTGACACTTGAAGGTAGAACAGATAGAAGCTAATCAATGAGTCTTGATCTACGGATTACAACACTTTGACCTGGTCCTAGATATGACGAGGTACCGGAGTTTGTTTCTCCTGACATCCCAAAATGGTTTTTCATGACGGACCACAAGAGTATCTTGCATCGGAAGACACCAATGCACATTTACTACTTGGCTACCAACTGGTAGATAAAGGTCAGAAAACAACAAGGGAGAGAGTACATGCTCATGATAGAATCCTGAGATGTGGATGCATAAGTCAAAAACCTTCCGAAAACCAATACAGAGAAGGGGAAAAGTGTGGCAGGGTCACGAATATAGATGCGAGACTCTTGAGTACTCTTGTCGTGATCTATTTGGTTCCATTAAAGAACATCTGGCATAGCTAGTGGTAGGGGAAGTCCTTAGTTGTCATTAAAAAAAGGAGGCATACGAGGCGAAAGGAAACCTCGAAGCCTAGAGCAGAACACTATGGATCCGACAACATAACATTGTGGATCTTTATATTGTAGGATCCATAAAACAGAGAGATCATGATGGAAAGTAATCTCTCATGTGAACATGAGTAAGGAGAACAAGGAATTCACAACACACACAACTCTGGAGAACTCAACACTAGGTCAACTGGCTTAGAAACGACATGCCAAAAGGCACCTATGCTTTGAAGGACTAGAAAATATATCAAAACTTTTCCAAAATCAACACCAGATAAGATAACCCAGAGTTAGAGTGAAACTGGATAAGAAGAAAAAGAAGCATACTAGAGTTTTCGCAGATACTTTTCATCTTTAAAATAGTTTTCACAAACACTAGACTCAACATCGACCAATAGCAAGGTTTTCCTACGGTCGGTACTGCTCTGATACCAAAACCTGTGATACCCCTGGGATCAGGGCTAAACAAATCCCAGACCTCTATCTGACTTAAGCTGAACCTTATTAGTGACCAGTGAAGAATCGATAACTCAGTAGTGACCCTACGACACAATTTTTTTACAGCAATCTCATAATTGAGCAGAGAACCAAATTATTACAAGTAGAGGTCACTAACCACAAACATCAAACAACGGAAGGCAAATTTTGCTATTAAGTATAGAAAACTTAACAAATGGCCTAAGAGGCCTGAAGCATAACTATGACATCCCAGCCCATAGATTCCAGGCTGCCAACCGAGAACCCCAAGCTACTCCTTGGTGTCGATGTCGTACAAAAGTCATCTTCAGGAAACACTTACTTTTCCAAAAGTATCAACAAAACAAGGGTGAGTACAGGGTGTACTCCGCAAGATTTATGGCTGGTGGATTTGTTTTGCATAAAGTCATCTTTTTTTAGAAAACAAGAGGGGGAACAAGCTCGTCTAATCAGGAAATTTTAAAAGGTGATAAGAGAGCGACATCTCCAAGGTATTGATCATCATCTTGATATCAACCAAATCATCTTCACAACATGAACTAGGATCACCCCCTCGTACCCATGACGAAGCATCCTTAAGCACACATTGATCTAACAAGTTTTATGATCAGGTTCAAGTTCTCTATGATCATAGAATTCGGTCACCAAGCATTCATAACTGTGAACACGGATATTCAAAAAGATTTAACCCTGCAGGGGTGTACAAATTTACCCACATGTACCAACCGAGTCTTAGTGCTAGATCATTATCCCTCTTCCTTGGAAGGCTGGCAGAGGGTGGTTGGCCACGACCTTTACCTTGCTTTCATCTAAATCCATGAGCCTCCAAGAAAGGGTTCCATCATCCATATCTCTATGTCCAAGGATCAGGAGTACTCCCGGAGCCTCCTTCCTCCTTGGTCACGCCCTATATGATGCACCATGTTCAACCCATCCAAATATGCAGATGCCAAATAGCTAACTACGGACTCATGGATCAGACTAGGCAAGTTAATCAGGCGAGAGGTTCCAAAGACCCGTGTGGTTGTACGCTCGTCTTGGTCCAAAGGCAAGAACTCGGGTCCTAAGGGTGGCGAGCATGGGACTAGAAAAACCACATCCCACAGTGGCCTCCCATATAAGCCTTAGCAAGTTTAATCTCATATCACCTCATCTGTATATCTCGATCTCCTCATACTAGATTCTCTGCAATGTCATACAACTTGTGGATGGACCAGCATTGACAACTAAGCATGGCTAAGCAAGACACAGATATAAGATCTAGCAGTGCACATAGGACACACCTAGTTATGCTTGGAGCAGTGGATCAGGTAATATAAGCTCAAAGGGAGTAATGCAATAGATAGGATACTCTATCTATCGATAAAAGACCACAGTGGAATCGTATGCATCATGGCAAGAATTGAAATGCTTTCGAAATCATAGGATTATCATGGTGGGGCTATGCTTACCTTTGTCCGTTGATAACCAATAATCATATCTTCGGAAGAACTTACTTTACTTGGTTACAATTGGTCAAGTATTGTTCGTCGATCTTCGATCTACCATTGTGTTGACCTCGGGCTTCGATCTCGATATCGATATCGCTTTCTACCGGGAAGAACCAAAACACCAGAAAGAAAGGGGAAACAATCAACACATGTAATCGATGCAATGCTCAAAAAAGAATGATGGTATGAAAAGTTAAATTGTATCGAAATGTAACCCTAAGGCATGCTTGACAATTTAATCGGGGTTCCGAGGGGTGCAAACCCTAAATCGGGGAAACTCCGGAATCTCCTGTGAGGGGTTACTATGTTCTTCTAATTATACTTATCATTGAAGTTGTTGATCAATGCATGATTATAGCTTAAAGAGGTAAGGAGTCGAGTAGCGGCTGCGCCTCCAAGAAATGGTCGCCGGAGATGGTTCCCCGACGAGGAACTGCGGCAGACGGCAGTGACACACGACGGCTACATGAAACAGGAGGGGAGGGGTAAATCGAAGAGGTCCAAGAGGACCACAAGCTCACTTGGATCATGATCAGGTGCTCGTGGAAGGCTGGTGTCGTCGACACCGAGCTATTCGACGTCGGCGAGCTCCGTTGGTGATGAGAAAGATGACCTTGAATACAGCGATACAGGGCTCCCCAAAAAGCAAGCTTCAACAGGGAGGAAGAGGGAGACGTGGCGGAGCTCGTGGGAGGGTCGTCGGGATCTGGGGTGGTGTAGAACGGCGGAAATTCATCGGCAAAGCTCGTCTAGGGTTCGATCTCTCCCTGGGGAACGGAGAAGAGAGTTTGTGGGAGGTTAAGAGTGACCAGGGGAGAGAGAGAGCGACGTGGCGACGTCCTTATCCTCTCTAGGTACGTGGTTTGGTGGCGAGCATCGCGATGGCGCAGATCGACGGTGTCGGCAGAGCCAGGCAACTTCTTGGCATTGAGAGGAAGAAGACAACGAACAGGTACTTGGGCCTAGGCCAAGGTGGCCTGCGAAGCACTACGCTGGGCAACGGTTAGGTGCGAGAGGAGGGTCTGGGCCGGCCTGGTCTCTGGCTCTATTCTTTTATTTCTGATAACCTTTTCTATTTCTGTTTGTATTTCCTCATTGTATTTCCAATTTGCTTATTGTTTTGAATCATTTGAAAATACCAGAAGTCTTTGTAAAATATATGAAAAAGTGTGGGGCCCTTTTTAGTCCATTTGGGCTCCATTCATTTTGGTACTTTTCAAAATTCAAAAAGTTTTGAATTGTTTCCAAAGAGAGGGGAAGGTTAGGGTTTTTGCATATGTTTCTTAGTTGCATTTTTAGAGGATGATGCTCATGATGCACAAACAAACCATAATACAAGATTAACTAAAATTGGGGTGTTACAAAAATAAGATGACCGGGGCCGAGATGTAGTTCCTCCCTTCTGTCTATGTCCATCAGTCGGATATGCAAGGCACCGAAAGAATGCAAGAACTATTTTGAAGATTCGAAGCACCAACCTGCGGTGGCTACTCTGAATCTCGGGGGCTACACCTAGTGGGTGCGCTGGTGCGCCCCCACTGGAAGAATGTGGTTACCAACTAAAATATGTTCTAGACGGTCAGGGAAAAGCAAGAGAGGTTCAGAAGGAAGATCGGAAGGAAAGAAAAAAAGAGAGAAAGAGAGAAAGATGGAAGTGGTCAGGAAAATAATAGAGAAAAAGGCTTAAAGCCCAGCCTGGCAGAGTAGCCGGGTCGGGATGCAGTTTCTCCCGTTTGGCTAAACAAGGCGGATTCTAAGGGGTAAGAAGGAATGCAAGGATTTTTGAAGATTCGAAGCACCTGGCTGTGCCAGCTACTTCGAGTCTCGGGGGATACATCTAGTGGGTGCGCCGGCGCACCCCCACTGGAAGCATGTAGCTCCCGGCTAAAAGGCGTTCTAGCCGGTCGGAGCAACGAGGCAAGTTATTGCCAGCCAACTAAGTCAGGATCGCAAGTTCACAAAAGAAATAAAATAGAAGGTAAGGAGACTCATGACCGGATAAGAGCACTGGCGAGCCTGGGCCGGGATGCAGCTCCTCCCGCCCGGCTAAGTCAAAATAGTTGGCGCCCAAGAGAAGCAGTGGTGAAAATGACTGGAAACGACCAGTCGGGAAGGAATAGTCAGACAGACACAAAAAAACGCATACAGATCAAGGCAATACAATTTTTTACAAATACGCCCAACATCCCAGGGATTTCTTCTTTAGGCCGCTGGCCCCTTGTCGTAAGCAGCACCCAAGCCGGTCGCACCCAACTGGGAGGACGCCTCCGGCCCACCTTCCGGTCCAGCGCTCACCTCCGTCTCCATTAGGACCTCGTCAGCATCGGCGTAGCCGGCATTCTTAATGGCGGCAGCTCGGAGGCCTAGATGGGCTGGCACATGGCGGAATGGTCGGCGCCATCTCAGAAGCCTCTAGTCAGCTTCTCAACACGGGCATCCGTGTACCAGCTGAGCATCAATGCCAGGGCCATCTCGGACCCGGCGCCGGCAGCTAGGTCACGGAGCCAGTCGATGGCGTCTAGCGCGTCACCAAGCTTGGTGGTTAGAGCGCCCATCGTCTCCGGAAGGAGGTCATCCGGCCAGAGGAAGTCGTGGACGGCTACACCGGCCTTTCGAAGGTTGGCGGAGTCCACCCCGAGATGCGCCACCATGTCCCGGAGGCTGGACTACTCACTCGGCACAACCTGCTGGACCCGTTCGTAGGCCAAGGCATGTACTTGCGGATAGAAGCATTTTTATCAGAAATCGAATTCAAAAAGAAAATCTGGCAAAACTAGTCGGACGAATACGAAAGGAAGGAGGGGCCAAGCTCACCTTTGGTGACATGCCCAATGTTCATGAGCTCATCCTCCAGGAAGGTTGCATGCTCCTTCAGCCGGGTGACCTCCTTGTCCAGAAGGTCAAAGGAGGTGGCCCGGTTGGCACGCATTGGAGCGCGTGAGCCAATTCTATCTCGCATAGCACGCAGACAAGGATAGCTGCAGAGTAAGACAAAGAGAAAGAAGAATAAGAAACCAGTCGAACAAAAAAAAGAGAAAGAAGACTAAGAAGGACTTACTCTATGTGGTCCCCCACACTATGGCATGCTGCTCGGCTGACGCTTTGTTGGTATTTGCGGCATCGCCTGTAGGAGCCATCACTCCTTTAGGACAGTCACCATGCTGTTCTCCAGGCCCTGGAGCGCAGCACCGGCTTCCGGGTGCAGCGGAGTGGAAGAGTCAGCCAGGGTAGCCTGAGCATCACGGGCCGCGGTGAGCCTCTCCCTCTCCTCCTCGTCGGAGCCGACCTCCTCCACCAACACCATCTCATTCCTATCTCGTGAACCCCCCTCGCCGGCTGAAGAACCTCCGCCAGGGCCAGATGCCACTTCCGGCTGACCCGATGCACGCGCCTACGCGGCGGTATCTGGCTGATTTGTGGTCTCCGGTTCCGGCGGAGAGGTGACTTCAGGTGGAGGCGGGGGGGGGGGGGGTCGCGAGGCGGTAATTTTGCGAGCCGGTCTCGCGATGCCAACAGTGACAGCACCCCTGCAAAGACATAAGTAAAAACAAAGTCAAGACAACCGAAAAAGAAGAGCAAGATGAAGGAAAAGAGACTGTGTCCAATGCGAAACTTACCCCTGCACCACCGGCATGCCAGTCCTCTTTCGGGTACCTCCGCCTCGGCTAGGGCACGGGGGGATGCATTCCCGGCTATGCTTTGCAGCTGGATCCTTGGGGATGGTGGTGTGGCTCGATCTGCCCTCACCGGACCGCTTCCTGGTCGGTTCGTGGTCGTGCGGGTCCTCCACTGCCTCGTCGGTTTTGCTGGGGAAGAACTCTTCCCCGTCGTCCGAGCTCTTGTCGGATCGCCACGTGCACAGCTCGGGGAGGTCGGTGGTGAAGGACTGGAGTGGCACCTCAGCCTCCTCCTGGATGATGCATGGGAGAGTTTGCCAGAAGGGAACAAAAACGAGCCGGATCAAGAAGCGATTCCGGATGAGCAAAAGGCAATAAGAAGCTACAAAGGCAACTTACCCGGGGGGCGTGGTTTACGCGGTGGTAGGGGGCAAGACCAAAGGACCAATCGTCCTTGATCTTCTCCTTCGTGATCATCCAAACCCACTCGTAGAGGTTAGCGAAGGGAGGATCACAGCGGGAGAGCCAGGTCGGGTCCAGCCGGCCGAACTAGTAGCACATCATGTGTGCTTGTTGCTGCAGTGGCATCATCAGCTAAGAAAACCAGCTGAGAGTGACGTCGATGCCGGTCAAGCCGGCTGTGACGAGAGCCCTCATCCGGCACAGCATCTTTTCCACCTCAGTCTTGAAGCCAAAGTTCTTCTGATCCCAGTTCGCCTGGGTGGACTCCACGTCTTGGAAGGCCAGGAGGTTGATCCGATCGACGGAGGATAGATTGCGTACGTAAAAGTATGTCTGCTGCCATAGCTTCACTGTATCATGCAACCCGAACTTTGGGTAGCCAGTCTGCGCGCGAGAATAAATGGAGGCGCTGCTGCAAGGCACAAGTGGGCCTTTGGCATACTGGACTTGGGGACGGATGAGGAAGAGCGCTGGATCCCGAGGTATCACTCGCAAAAGGCGACGAAGTGCGCGAGGATGCTGCTGGTGTTGGGGAAGAGCCGGTGGAGGCGAAGATCGAAGTGGGCAAGGAAGGAGAGGAAGAAGGCGCTGGCTAGAATGGCCAGGCCGCGCTCTACATGCGCGAGAAAGATGACACTTTCGCCAGCTTTTGGGTGCGGAGTCACCTCGCCGGCTGGCGCGAGGCACATCCCGACTGTAACAACCTAGCATTAGAGCTTAGAAATAAGCTGAACCCGGATGTGTGCATTGCATTCATGCATAGAAAATCCGGATAATTTTCACGCTTTTGATTAAAACTTATCAAAGTGATTGAAGCTTCTCTTAACTTGATGGAATTGAAGTAGATCGTAAAGTTGACTACGATAAGTTTCAATATGACCTTTGCTAAAACCTAATTTTGGGGTAAACATGATTTGATCTAAGGTTAGATCAAATGTAATAAATTGAAACATAATACATTTCATAATATTAATATCATATACTCTAGTGATCATATCATAGTATTCATTACAACAACTCTTGAATATTAAGTTATGAGTATAACTCAAGCAACAAGAATTTGATAACTAAATCTTGACCTATCTTATTCTTATCTATTCCTACCATGATCATCATGGTAGTTCTTAAACACTAATCCCCGATCTCTTGTTTAGTAGGAAGGAAATCAAGTCAAGACTATTCACCACATATCTTTATTTCCATATCAATCCTTATCATCTCCAATAAACCTTATCTTTATATCGGTTGTTAATCAATGTTGAGTGATCAAGTATTGATTTATAAATTCTTAGTCTATCAACTCATGTCCATATCATAGCATTCACTTAAAGCTTATAAAGAAAGAAGTAAGAATAGGTAGGTGGTAATGCTAGTTTTAGATATCATCTAGAGGATGGGAGTGTTGGAAGAGAATAAGATCAATATGATAATTTATGGACTCACTCACTCCTGAATGGATAGAAGAGTTATCTAGAATATATATGGTAACAAAGAGGATCATAAGGATGAATTTTGGAAGATAGTTACAAGGAGTAATCTTATTGATAGTTACAAGGAGTAATCTTATTGGATCAAGTAGGCATAGTCATTGAATAATATCTTCTAGTCAAAGAGAGATACTAAGAAGATAAGTATAATACAACTGTTATGTTGTATTGATAAAGCCTTGATTAGCCAACTGTAAATATAAGACATAAATGATCAAAGGATTATAATGATCATTCTTAAGTACTAATAATGAATGATGATATCATGTATAAGCGAATTGGAGGATAGAACATGATTAAACCCTAGTATAGATATGTGATCTTAGGTTAGTCATGAGAAGTCATAGTGGTATGTTGTGAAGTTGGAGTATGACTTACTGGAGATAAGTAAATATAAGATAGTATGGTCGAGCTCATCCTAAAGAAGCATTGAATTAAAGAAGTAGTATTATTCCTCTTAGAGAGTACTAAACACTTGAGGTGAAGTAGGAATTGATATATATATACACCTATTGGAGTAATATTAGTGATGGATGATAAAGGAAGGGTGTGAATGTAGTTAAAAGTAACTACCTAATGGATTAGAAGTTATCATTAGTGGAGTAGATGATATAACCAAGTATAGATATGAGAAGATTATGAAAAGATTAAGTGACAAGATTCTGAGATCTATAAGTGAGATTACAAAGTACATGGTGAAGTAAGAAAGTAAACATTCAAGTGGACTTGGATTCATTAGAAGCATTCTATAGATGAGAGTTATCTCTATTAGAAGATTATATTGAGATTTAGTGTCAAGCTCATTGGATTTACAAATGGATTTAGGAGGGGAAATTATTGGTAAGAATATTCTTGTAAAGTAAAGCTCATCATGTTAACACAGGATGATGGATATGAAGAAGTAGTATATCTAGGAAAGGAATTCCTTAATTGGAAGTCAAGAAATATGAGGTATGGAAGATAGGAATTCTTGGTAAACCTTCAACCTTAATTCTTTAATCAAGCTTAATATCTATCTCATATGTGTGATCAACAATCATATTTCTCATTGGTTTATAGGAATATTTTCCTATAGAAAATCACTTAAGCATATCTTGCCACTTCACAACATTAAAACCATAAGTGCCTAGAAACTATAATTATCAACTCTTACTCTTAAGCCATTCTAGATAATAACCTTACTGTTTTAAAAAGGTGATATCATTCTTGATCACAAACATGAGGGCAATATGTTTTCACCCATAATGTTCATCCACATTTATAAAATAATACAAGTATATTAAATATCCTCAAAACTTATGGTAAACATTTACAATTCAAACCCTAACTCCTATGTTAGTTATAATAAAATATATACCTTGGAATTTCCTAGATTCATGGGAATAATATTAACCATATTAATTCCTTAGAACTTTATGTATCAAATAATAATGAAGGATCACCATATAAAAGTTTCCTTGAAAATCTATAAGTTAATGAGAACTAAGTCTCATGAATCAATAGTAATATATCCTTAAATAAGTTTATGGTATAGTATATAAATCAAATTCATAACAAAGATCCCTATAAAATATTAAAAGGAAAAGGACCTATATAAAGAAAATAAACAAATTATAACATTATATAATAAAATTTCACAAAATGATACTAAATATATTTCTGTATTACTACAACTACTTAGTAAATAAATTCTATGAATAAAGATTGAAAACAAATGTAAAATACAAATCTAAAAACAAAACAGAAAATTTAAAAGGAAAACAGAAAGGAAAAAAGGACCTGGCCCGAGCAGCAGGCTGGCCAGAGTTTCCCTCTACCTAACTACAGCCCCGCTGCAACACCTTCTCTGTCCGCTCACTCCCTCGAGGCCCAACAGCAGCCTAGGCCCACGTAACGTTTTGTCGAACTAATCGTCATCGTCTACCTCATGCTCGTCCCGAAGCAGCTCACTGGTGTAACTACCTCGGTGAATTACGCTCCTAGTACAAGCCTGGATGATAAGAAATGGTTGAAATAGTACGGTGGGGCCCAAATGCCACTCACAGGTAGACCTTTCGGCCGTCCCAACCATTTCCAAACATCGGGACAAGAACGGGCGGCGTAATCGGCAGGCGAAGGGATCAACTACATACACAAATGAGTATGTATGCAAGCCACCATACAATAGTACATCAGAGCCATTCCATCTAAAAAGAAAGGAAATATAGCAACGCCATACGGCAAGATCCAAATATCCTAGATAGATATAATAGTTTAGGATATCTCCTCATACATCAATCAACAGAGTATCAAGCGGAAGCGGAAGACAAAATCCGAGTACGGATAAGAAGCAAATCGGCATAAGATGCCCCATAAATAAGCACATCCCGCCCACAGATCTCACGGATCCCCGTTCCCGGAATCTCTACACCGAATGATCGTTGCCCACATCGTCCGTCTCTTCCACCCAGTATCCATCTTGCGAGGGTACCTGTTCATCTGAACCAATAATTTATCGGGTGAGACCCTAGGGGTACTCAGCAAGTCTTTATGCCTCTAAAGGGGACACAACCTGGGGTGACGCAATTGCAGCAAAAGATAAACCCTAACAATTCTAGAGATACTCGCTAACCATCCGCCTAACCAGAGATAGACGGATGTCCGTGAATTAATGACAACAGTTATAATGGTAATCTTAACAGATCCATCCTCCTCCTCGCTTACCGACGAGGAAGTGGACGAACAACCCCCCATCAGTTGGCAGTTTTATTATCCATTCCGTGAGTGTTGCACTATTTACTAGTCAGGTACCTGGTCTAGTCAAATTAAAACCGGTACTTTAGTTATGCTTGTCTATGATCGAGAAACTGTGCTCCAAGTCGTCCATAACCGCGGACACGGCTTTCTGAAAGTTTTACCCTGCAGGGGTGCACAAATAGCAACACACACTCGATATGCCTCGGAAAAACCAAATCAAAACCCAACGAGGCAGTCACAACAAAGCGATCACAGGATTCAGAAATATTTCAGGGGGCCACCCCATTGAGCTACCCGCAACGAAGTTAGCTGACTCCGAGACGGCCTCAAGGTTTGCGTCAGTGGCTGTGAACGACTCGGAACCCGAAAATGTGACTGGGCTTGTCGACACCGCAAAAACACTCCGCTTTCCTAAACAGTACAGTGTGCAGTACCTCGCACAATTTAAATAAAGCAGTAAAGCATGGCATAAGTACAGGATAGTAAATAAAACCTCAAACTAGTTTGTGGCCCCAAGAAATAAGAATGAATCAAGCTCTAGCTCAGGGGGGTCCATAAGGCCTCCCGGATGTGGATAGCGTGAATAATCTTGGAACAGGAATCAAGTACTCGGGGTCTTACGGGACACAAGTGAGCCTGAAAAACCAAATAGCGAATATGGCTCACCGATGCCACTTTCATTAGTTATCCCATTACTACTCAGGTTAAGTTGTATAGGTACCTCGTTATCCACCAGACACTCACATACCCTACACATGCTGTTCTACGACTCGCATGGCTCAAACAACTCCTGTAGTAATGGCTCATGGGATGGAGGAACAAGCTTCGGTGGGGTTTAAAAGTAAAGGCTATGCAATACTTGGGATTCAATTTAATGCAATCGCGACTCAATGATGCAAGAATAAGATAGAGGCAATAGGCACTATATGTATGCAAGCATGTGGTAGTGCTTGCCTGGCAGCTCAGTTGAAGCACGGGATGGATCTGGGTAGTGCTCCTGGTTCTCTTGATATATCCCCTGCTCAGCGTCTATTCGAAGAAGACCCAAACAAACAAGGTCCAACATAAATAAAGTGCACAAGCATATGAATAAATGCATCAAGCAAACAATCATGCCATGATGAATGATGCACAATTTGCATGGCAATAAAGTAGCATGGCATGGGTGAGTGTGGAATACAAGAATGAATCATTTTATTGAGTTTTGGCCCCATTTTATACTCATATTAGTTGCTGTACACTTTATATTTATATGATGCATGCTTCAAAACAGATAAAGGAATGCATAAACAGAAAGGTCTCGTCGAGCTAATCATTCTCGACATATCATTTGTTAAATTTGGAGTTGTAAAACAAAAGTTATTAATTTATTAAAGAAAAGGGGCATTTATTGTAATTTAAATAAACTTGGAATTTTAAATGTTCAAAATATATTTTGAATGGAATAATTGAACTCCTCACATTTTCCTGATTTGAAAACACATATTATTTGTATTATTTGGATTAATAATTGAAAAGATATTTGAAAACAGAATTTAAATTGAATTTGAATTAATTTGAAATAAATTTGAATTAAAACAGAAATAAACAGAGACTTTTGTCACCCAGACAATTCTAGCCAGAGACACCGACAGGTGGGGCCAGGCGGGTGACTGGGCAACACACGCGCAGAAAGCTTTTATCACCGCGAGCTGTGCTAGCCTATGCGGCAGACAGGTGGGTCCAACGACCACAGGCCCACGTGCCAGCGAGCGAGCGCGCAGGGACCGACAGGTGGGGCGGTGGCTGGAGCGCGGGTTAAGGCCAGAGAAACAGGGGGGGTTTTCTGCAAGATCGTCTGGGTGGCTGGTAGGTGGGGTCGATGGGACCGCGGGTTGAGCATCAAAAAGTCGCAGGGGGTATGCGCAAAAAGCGTTGCCCGTACTGTTGATCTTCCTCTGAACCTGTCTGTCGACCGATCGGTGCGCAGCAGGGCGCGGGACGCGACGCACGGGCTCGATCCCGCGACCTAGGGCTCGGGCGCGGAGGCGGTGGCCACTGGGCTATGCGAGGGTAGCTGCTGGGGTACGGATGCGCGGCTAGATGAGGGCTGAGCGATGCTAGTGCGAGCAGACAGAAAAGAGCGGCGGCGAGCAGAGGGCGTTCGACGTAATGGCCGGCGGTGCTAGGGCGTCACGGCGAAGGGGACCATGTCAGGGAGGCACAGGGGCTCACCGAGGGGGTGTCGATGGTAGCGGATCGGCTTGGGGCGCAGGGGTTCGACGTCGAGGTAGAGGCCGGGCGATCTAGGGTTTGGCGTCGGCTCGTCGGCGTACTCCGGCGCTGGTCCTTCTTCTCCTCCGCGACAGGTACTGGTCGACGCAGAGAAGCCTCCTTGTACCCCTCGACCACCTCCACGTCGCGCGAACGGGCTGGATCGGAGAAGCGTCGGTGTAACCGACGGTGGCCGGCGATGATGAAGACGGTGGCGGGGAGGAAAGAGAGGAGAGCCAGGGCGCTGGGGCTGGATCTGGCGAGGCAGAGAGGAGAGCCGTGTGGGTGTGGATAAGCAGAGAGGGGGAGGTACCGTGGGCGCGGGGTAGATGGCTAAAGGTGGCCTCGGGTGCCACCTTTTCCTCCTCCTTGCTCACGTGCTAGGGTCGGCAGGGGCAGGGCAGGTAGAGGAGGGGGCTTCCAGGTGGGGCATGGTGGTCTGGGAGGGTAGGCTCGGGCTGGGGTCCTCTTGGCAGAGAGGGGGAGCTAGAGAACGGAGAGGGGGTAGGCTCGGGCTAGGTTAGGGTTTGGAGCTAGGCTGGGGTAGAAGGTAGCTAGGGCAGGGGTGAGGTGGCCAGGGAGAGAGGGTGGCCGGTGGGGCCAGCTAGTGAGAGAAGGAGAGAGACCGAGAGAGAGAGGTAGGTTTAGGGTTTGGTCTAGATTAGGTGTGGATTAGGGTTTTGCTTAGATGGGGGGGTATGGTAGATTAGAGGAGATGGAGAGATTTGTAGCTAGGGTTTGCTAGGGACAAGGACAAGCCAAGACTAACCAAGCTCAAACAAAAACAAGACAAGAAAAGAGAGAGGGATGTGATGATAGGGTTTAAGCTAGCTCAAATTAAGATCAAGCTAAAAGGAGTGAGAGATAGATGAGAGATGGCATGATCCAACCAAAAACAAGTAAAAACCAAAAGACAAGCAAAAGGTGGTACTTGCATGGCCCATGCAAATATTTAATGCCATGTTGATTCTTGTGAAAACAATGTTATTACATGGCATTATTATTATGCATTCCCAAAATTGGGGTAAGGCCCAAGCAAAAGAATCTAGAAAGAATTCCAAGTGGAATAGATGGAGATAGCCATGTTTGAAATAGAATGGGACATGCTAGTGTGTATGTTCCACTAGATGATCAATAGTCCCAAAATATTCCAACATGAGCATAATTCCATGATAAACCATATGGAAGCTAGGAGAAAGGTTCCACTCACAAGGCATGCAAAGGTGGCCATGTGGTTCTCATATATCAATGATGTGAAAACAACATGATGCTAAGATGAGAGCATGTGGACAAGAATTGGATCCATCCCAACCCACATGAGCTAGAGGTAAAACCAATAAGTGCCAAGCTCATATTTATTTGGATGGTGGAATTATAAGGTGGTGAAAGAAAAGGTGGTGGAGTTAATAAAAGATATGCCCCCAACTCAACTTGGGCATTAAACAATATGTCAAGAACCAAATACAATATCAAGAGGCAAATACAATTAATAATGCAGATGAGATAAGAACCAAATGGAAAAGGGTTTTATATGATGCTCAAATGCAAGGTGGCATGATGACATGAGCATGATATAATGATGATGCAACAATTATATATTTGAAGTAGCCATTATATTACTAGACCAAGTAGCATTACAATTGTTAGACAATTGGGATGCTACAACTCTCCCCCACTAAACAGGAATCTCGCCCCGAGATTCTAGGAAGAAGAAGAAGACACAAAGAGGGTAGGATACTTGGCACGGAGATCATCTTCACGTTCCGAAGTGGCTTCATCAACGGAATGGTGCGACCACTGCACCTTGTAGAACTTGATGGACTTGTTGCGAGTCCTGCGTTTTGCTTGAGAAACAACGGGTTAGAAGAGTTGAAGGATTGTCGTGAGACAAGAAGGATAGGATGGACATAGCTCCGGTTTTCTCAAGAACATGATAAAAGAATAGAACCACTTGTGAAAGAAAGGACAAGATGATGTATCATGGATATAGAGAGGCACATCGTTAAGATTAAAGATTTTCCGATACTAGAGAGGATGGATCTTTATCTCGCCGGAAGAAAAGAGCTAGATTGGAGAGGTTTGAACCACTATGACAATAGCATCGTATCTTCTCTCGGACTTGAGAAATGAAGTTCGGAAACAATATTGCCTTCAAACAATAGAGTCCCTTGATATGAACAGAAAGATTTAGTTAGACATCGTCGGATTAGATTCTTGTTGCGCCGGTAAGAACCAAAGGATCACGCAATTGAGGTGCGCGGATATAACTTCCAGAGACGGATGTGATGCTAGATCATGGTGGAATCCCGAGAAACAAAGAATAAGGAGGATCTGGAGTTTATTGCAGAGATACTTATTGCTTTCTTTAGCCTTGAGGCTAACACAATAGATTTGCGGCTGATGGCATCAACCATAATTGGCTTTACCACAGAAAAAGAATTGATGAAACAGAGAGAGATATAGTTTCCTTTCATCTTGTTTGAGGATGTCGAGCACCGGTAGAAAGACGAGGAACGAAAAGAGTTTGCGTTTGTTCCACCAGATAATTGTAGATTTTGCTCCGTGTAGAAAGGACGAGATCACCCACAAGAGATTATTGATTACTTTCTTCGAGAGAGCACTCCGGAAAAGCAAGGACGGAAGTAAAAGTATCAAGGAATGAGTGAAATGACATTAATTCACCAATTCAATGTACAAGAGCGAATGATAAGAGTAGTGGTATGGTAGCTACTCCATCCCGCACTCAAAGCATTACTCCGCACATGAATAAGAAAACCATGCAACCCAACTACCGAAACAGACTGAAGGTATTGACAAGAAGAGCTCATGGAACTCCGCTAGAAAACAAGGATAGATTCAAACGATTCGCCAGATTCAGAGATAGATAAAGATGATGATGTTGTCGTCATGTCTGAAGTACCAATCCACCAGAAAGATTTGAAGGAAGATTACGGAGAAGAACTGCAAGATTCAACAGCTACAGAAAAGATAGCACCAACTGCACATAATGATTACGAAAGATCTGAAAAGTATTCACGGCCTCCGGTGGATTGAGCATAGATGATAGAGCGAGAGGGTTTCAAGAGATTACTTGACGAGACTGAGGTGAAAGGAACTCCATGTTCTTCTTGAAAAGATTGAGGGAGACTTAGCAGTCTGAGGAAAACTTTAGCGGACGACGATGATAACTTGCCAACAAAGAACAACTCCGGATTGGTTGAAGATGGAGGATGGAATTAACAATGGACTTGCCAATTCCAGAATTGAAGCAATGTATATAGCAGAAGGACGTGGTCGAGATAGGTGACTTCAAAAAGTCAGAAAAACATGCTTTGAGAACTTGCACACAGGTAGGGTTCTCGAAGCTTGAGAGAAAGAGACATAGATGATCTTCCCTGTCCTTCCATTGATATCGAATAGGCAAGCATATTATCAACATATACCACCATGGATTAACAGGATATTCCCAGAATATCAAGTTCAAGAGACGGGAGAAACGAACGAATGCCCGAAACACTTTCTGAGCTCAACGCTCTTAGAAAGATCAAAATTAAGAGCACGGGTTCGTGTTGAAGGAGATGCACTGGAAGAATAGATTATCTGGTCCTTCGGAAGAAAAAAGAGATGTCACCTGGTCCACATTGTCGATTGGATCGCCGGTTACAAGGATAAAGAGATCTTGGATAAGAAACGATGATAGATCATACCTTAAGCAAAGCTATCAGAAGCGAAAAGATGCAATTCCCTCGTATCCAGGAGAATTGTGCAGATATGGGGTTCGAAAAGATGTGCAGCATGATGGACAGATGATAGACCGCCGTAATGCTTTGGGAAACTCCGGATTGCCAAAGATGCTTGAAGATGCATAGATATGATCACGGTGTACTCAAAACCACAGGAGATAACCTTATCCTCCAGATGGTGACGGTTGATAGCATTTTCCCATATTCCAATCGACACTTATCATGAGTGGAATATCGCTATACCGAGAACCAAATTACAATCACCAGCATCGGATCGACACATGTTATGTAATTAGCCCAAGAGAAAGGAGATGAAAAGAAACTCTAGGATTAAGCGCCGGTGACAAAAGAATGAGTTAGGAGGTAGATGCTGATAAAAAGAAGATAGATAATGTTTCACACACGACTGAAAAGGAGTGTGGAAGCATAGATGTATCAAAGAAAAATTTTCCGCATTTTTCGGCATTAAAATACCAATAGATGCGCAAAATCACTTATCAGGTAGAGATTAGCAACTGATGATTACACAGAATGTGGAGTTGCTAGAAGAAAGGACACCCTTAAGAAGATGGCACTGGTTAACAAGGAGTCAGATAGATCGCGCCGGTTACAAAATCCTGTCGGTATGGAATGTACCAACAGTTGATAACCAAAGGCAGATTGTGATAACAAACTGGATGCAACAGATAGACAAGGAATTACACACACACACACACTTTCTATGGTACTATGGAAACCCCGAACACGTGAATCCTAGTTTGAATTTTAAGAAGAGGATTGAAAACGTTTCACTTCCTTACCAGAAAAAGGTGGGTGGATGGGTAAGAAGAAAAGTGGAAGCAGTCCTACTCTCACGTTTTGTTTTTCCCTAGTATACATAACTACCAAAAATATTTGCTAGACAGACAACGACCATTTGGCTGAGACCCTGAAGGGCGGGATGGCTCTGATACCAATTGTAACTACCTCGGTGAATTACGCTCCTAGTACAAGCCTGGATGATCAGAAATGGTTGAAATAGTACGGTGGGGCCCAAATGCCACTCACAGGTAGACCTTTCGGCCGTCCCAACCATTTCCAAACATCGGGACAAGAACGGGCGGCGTAATCGGCAGGCGAAGGGATCAACTACATACACAAATGAGTATGTATGCAAGCCACCATACAACAGTACATCAGAGCCATTCCATCTAAAAAGAAAGGAAATATAGCAACGCCATACGGCAAGATCCAAATATCCTAGATAGATATAATAGTTTAGGATATCTCCTCATACATCAATCAACAGAGTATCAAGAGGAAGCGGAAGACAAAATCCGAGTACGGATAAGAAGCAAATCGGCATAAGATGCCCCATAAATAAGCACATCCCGCCCACAGATCTCACGGATCCCCGTTCCCGGAATCTCTACACCGAATGATCGTTGCCCACATCGTCCGTCTCTTCCACCCAGTATCCATCTTGCGAGGGTACCTGTTCATCTGAACCAATAATTTATCAGGTGAGACACTAGGGGTACTCAGCAAGTCTTTATGCCTCTAAAGGGGACACAACCTGGGGTGACGCAATTGCAGCAAAAGATAAACCCTAACAATTCTAGAGATACTCGCTAACCATCCGCCTAACCAGAGATAGACGGATGTCCGTGAATTAATAACAACAGTTATAATGGTAATCTTAACAGATCCATCCTCCTCCTCGCTTACCGACGAGGAAGCGGACGAACAACCCCCCCATCCGTTGGCAGTTTTATTATCCATTCCGTGAGTGTTGCACTATTTACTAGTCAGGTACCTGGTCTAGTCAAATTAAAAGCGGTACTTTAGTTATGCTTGTCTATGATCGAGAAACTGTGCTCCAAGTCGTCCATAACCGCGGACACGGCTTTCAGAAAGTTTTACCCTGCAGGGGTGCACAAATAGCAACACACACTCGATATGCCTCGGAAAAACCAAATCAAAACCCAACGAGGCAGTCACGACAAAGCGATCACAGGATTCAGAAATATTTCAGGGGGCCACCCCATTGAGCTACCCGCAACGAAGTTAGCTGACTCCGAGACAGCCTCAAGGTTTGCGTCAGTGGCTGTGAATGACTGGGAACCCGAAAATGTGACTGGGCTTGTCGACACCGTGAAAACACTCCGCTTTCCTAAACAGTACAGTGTGCAGTACCTCGCACAATTTAAATAAAGCAGTAAAGCATGGCATAAGTACAGGATAGTAAATAAAACCTCAAACTAGTTTGTGGCCCGAAGAAATAAGAACGAATCAAGCTCTGGCTCAGGGGGGTCCATAAGGCCTCCCGGATGTGGATAGCGCGAATAATCTTGGAACAGGAATCAAGTACTCGGGGTCTTACGGGACACAAGTGAGCCTGAAAAAGCAAATAGCGAATATGGCTCACCGATGCCACTTTCATTAGTTATCCCATTACTACTCAGGTTAAGTTGTATAGGTACCTCGTTATCCACCAGACACTCACATACCCTACACATGCTGTTCTACGACTCGCATGGCTCAAACAACTCCTGTACTAATGGCTCATGGGATGGAGGAACAAGCTTCGGTGGGGTTTAAAAGTAAAGGCTATGCAATACTTGGGATTCAATTTAATGCAATCGCGACTCAATGATGCAAGAATAAGATAGAGGCAATAGGAACTATATGTATGCAAGCATGTGGTAGTGCTTGCCTGGCAGCTCAGTTGAAGCACGGGATGGATCTGGGTAGTGCTCCTGGTTCTCTTGATATATCCCCTGCTCAGCGTCTATTCGAAGAAGAACCAAACAAACAAGGGCCAACATAAATAAAGTGCACAAGCATATGAATAAATGCATCAAGCAAACAATCATGCTATGATGAATGATGCACAATTTGCATGGCAATAAAGTAGCATGGCATGGGTGAGTGTGGAATACAAGAATGAATCATTTTATTGAGTTTTGGCCCCATTTTATACTCATATTAGTTGCTGTACACTTTATATTTATATGATGCATGCTTCAAAACAGATAAAGGAATGCATAAACAGAAAGGTCTCGTCGAGCTAATCATTCTCGACATATCATTTGTTAAATTTGGAGTTGTAAAACAAAAGTTATTAATTTATTAAAGAAAAGGGGCATTTATTGTAATTTAAATAAACTTGGAATTTTAAATGTTCAAAATATATTTTGAATGGAATAATTGAACTCCTCACATTTTCCTGATTTGAAAACACATATTATTTGTATTATTTGGATTAATAATTGAAAAGATATTTGAAAACAGAATTTAAATTGAATTTGAATTAATTTGAAATAAATTTGAATTAAAACAGAAATAAACAGAGACTTTTGTCACCCAGACAATTCTAGCCAGAGACACCGATAGGTGGGGCCAGGCGGGTGACTGGGCAACATACGCGCAGAAAGCTTTTATCACCGCGAGCTGTGCTGGCCTATGCGGCAGACAGGTGGGTCCAGCGACCATAGGCCCACGTGCCAGCGAGCGAGCGCGCAGGGACCGACAGGTGGGGCGGTGGCTGGAGCGCGGGTTAAGGCCAGAGAAACAGGGGGGTTTTCTGCAAGATCGTCTGCGTGGCTGGTAGGTGGGGTCGATGGGACCGCGGGTTGAGCATCAAAAAGTCGCAGGGGGGTATGCGCAAAAAGTGTTGCCCGTACTGTTGATCTTCCTCTGAACCTGTCTGTCGACCGATCGGTGCGCAGCAGGGCGGGGGGCGCGGCGCGCGGGCTCGATCCCGCGACCTAGGGCTCGGGCGCGGAGGCGGTGGCCACTGGGCTATGCGGGGGTAGCTGCTGGGGTACGGATGCGCGGCTAGATGAGGGCTGAGCGACGCTAGTGCGAGCAGACAGAAAAGAGCGGCGGCGAGCAGAGGGCGTTCGACGTAATGGCCGGCGGTGCTAGGGCGTCACGGCGAAGGGGACCATGTCAGGGAGGCACAGGGGCTCACCGAGGGGGTGTCGGTGGTGGCGGATCGGCTTGGGGCGCAGGGGTTCAATGTCGAGGCAGAGGCCGGGCGATCTAGGGTTTGGCGTCGGCTCGTCGGCGTACTCCGGCGCTGGTCCTTCTTCTCCTCCGCGACAGGTACTGGTCGACGCAGAGAAGCCTCCTTGTACCCCTTGACCACCTCCACGTCGCGCGAACGGGCTGGATCGGAGAAGCGTCGGTGTAACCGACGGTGGCCGGCGATGATGAAGACGGTGGCGGGGAGGAAAGAGAGGAGAGCCAGGGCGCTGGGGCTGGATCTGGCGAGGTAGAGAGGAGAGCCGTGTGGGTGTGGATAAGCAGAGAGGGGGAGGTACCATGGGCGCGGGGTAGATGGCTAAAGGTGGCCTCGGGTGCCACCTTTTCCTCCTCCTTGCTCACGTGCTAGGGTCGGCAGGGGAAGGGCAGGTAGAGGAGGGGGCTTCCAGGTGGGGCATGGTGGTTGGGAGGGTAGGCTCGGGCTGGGGTCCTCTTGGCAGAGAGATGGAGCTAGAAAAGGAGAGGGGGTAGGCTCGGGCTAGGTTAGGGTTTGGAGCTAGGCTCGGGTAGAAGGTAGCTAGGGCAGGGGTGAGGTGGCCAGGGAGAGAGGGTGGCCGGTAGGGCCAGCTATTGAGAGAAGGAGAGAGGCCGAGAGAGAGAGGTAGGTTTAGGGTTTGGTCTAGATTAGGTGTGGATTAGGGTTTTGCTTAGATGGGGGGGTATGGTAGATTAGAGGAGATGGAGAGATTTGTAGCTAGGGTTTGCTAGGGACAAGGACAAGCCAAGACTAACCAAGCTCAAACAAAAACAAGACAAGAAAAGAGAGAGGGATGTGAGGATAGGGTTTAAGCTAGCTCAAATTAAGATCAAGCTAAAAGGAGTGAGAGATAGATGAGAGATGGCATGATCCAACCAAAAACAAGTAAAAACCAAAAGACAAGCAAAAGGTGGTACTTGCATGGTCCATGCAAATATTTAATGCCATGTTGATTCTTGTGAAAACAATGTTATTACATGGCATTATTATTATGCATTCCCAAAATTGGGGTAAGGCCCAAGCAAAAGAATCTAGAAAGAATTCCAAGTGGAATAGATGGAGATAGCCATGTTTGAAATAGAATGGGACATGCTAGTGTGTATGTTCCACTAGATGATCAATAGTCCCAAAATATTCCAAAATGAGCATAATTCCATGATAAACCATATGGAAGCTAGGAGAAAGGTTCCACTCACAAGGCATGCAAAGGTGGCCATGTGGCTCTGATATATCAATGATGTGAAAACAACATGATGCTAAGATGAGAGCATGTGGACAAGAATTGGATCCATCCCAACCCACATGAGCTAGAGGTAAAACCAATAAGTGCCAAGCTCATATTTAGTTGGATGGTGGAATTATAAGGTGGTGAAAGAAAAGGTGGTGGAGTTAATAAAATATATGCCCCAACTCAACTTGGGCATTAAACAATATGTCAAGAACCAAATACAATATCAAGAGGCAAATACAATTAATAATGCAGATGAGATAAGAACCAAATGGAAAAGGGTTTTATATGATGCTCAAATGCAAGGTGGCATGATGACATGAGCATGATATAATGATGATGCAACAATTATATATTTGAAGTAGCCATTATATTACTAGACCAAGTAGCATTACAATTGTTAGACAATTGGGATGCTACAACTGGCAGTAGCGCTGCCGCTCGTCGGCGTGGAGATTCGTGTTGCCCACAACCAGAGGGGATAAGGAGGCCACGATGATGTAGCACTGCCTCACCCGCATCCACTCCCTCTCCCTCTAAAGCTCTCTCTCTCTCTTGAATCCCCTGTGTTCCGAACCCCTACGGAGGCCGACATATCATCACCGTTCCAGACCTCGCCTCGTTCCACCATCATGCCTGGGAGAAGCACCGTGTCACGCTCAGCATTCTCTGAGTCTTCCAAGCCGGGGCGCCGCCGTTAACAAGGAATCGAGGTAGGCATCCGCTGACCACCGCAGCCATCGTCGGCAACTCACCGTCTCCGGTTCTTCCCAATCCTCACCGACCACACCATCGGCATCCTAGTGAGCTTCTGAGCACCCTAGCACCCTCAGATTCGTCGCTCGCTTGTCGTAGTGACCTTCCGCATGAGCCCGAACCACGCCGCCGTGTAAGCTCGTCGCCGGCCATCCTCTGATTATCATTCTTGAGCGGTGCAAAGACTGTGAAGCTCAACATTGAGCGCTAAGTCGAATGGGACCATCCCCGCGTGCCCACATGCTCTCAATCCAAAGATCGAACCACGATTTGTGGATCATCCTTGGATGATGTCAGCGTGACATCACGCTGATGTCATATTTCATTTTTTATCATTTCATAAATTATGTTAATATTTTCTGTAATAAATAAAAAATATGGATATGACATGGCATAATCCCCACCAGCCAGTGATTGGGGTAGAATTAGCCAGGTGAGAAAAACCCCTCACCTCATGCTCACATCAGCACTGACGCAGTAAAACATTCTGTTATTATATTTTAAAAATTTACGAAATGAATAAATCTTATAAACTCAATAACTATTGTTTTATAATTTAGAAAATGTGTTTAATATATGAAAATTTTCAGAAAAATAAAATATATAATTTAACTTCATTATCAAATATTATTATGTTAACTATTTAAATAAATATTATTTAATAAAGATTTTATAAGTAATAATTTGATAATTCATATTTTAATAATAGTAAATGATAAAAATATAAATAATATATCAATATTCTTAGAAAAATAAGAACTATAACTTAATACCATAATCATGTATTATTATTTCACTTATTAAATATCTATTATTTATTAAATGTTTATTAAATAATAAATTTTATAAAAATCATATCTTATTATTTATAAATCACGTAATTAAATGTAATACACTAAAATGATCACAAAAATAATATCTACATGTTAAACATATAACATTCCACTTTTGAAGTAAGTAAAAAGTTAATACTCTAATAACTTGAATTTAAATCTAATTTCTTAGTTCATAATTCATAAAAGGATAAGTAAAAATTTCTAATGTTTCAAAATCAGTCCTTTAAATTTAAAAATAATATTAGTCTTAAATATTGATAATATAAAGTCAAAATAGTTCAACACAATTAAAATACAAATTTATTTGATTTATCATTCAACTATAAAGGAATATTATTTTCTAAAGGAATTCTTAAGAAAGTATAAGATCTTCAAGAGCAATATGTTTTTATTTAATAAAGCTTCTTACCATTGTTTCACTCACAAATTTATAAATGGATTAAATCCCAAGATAGTTCATAAGTAGTAAATAATATTGTTTACTTAGGAGTAAATGATTCCATTCCACTATAATATTAAGAAACCACTATAATATTGTTTACTTAGGACCATAACCACATCTTTATAAGGAGATAAATGATTCCATTCCACTATAATATTAAGAAACCACTACTCAAATAGAAGTATTACCACTCTTAAGTAACTTTAAGGAAAAACATTATGAAGTGAGCAAAGTACAAATATCATAAGTATTGCACCTTAAGTCCATCTATGTCCTTAAAGTTAAACTTTAGTATACAAGATTGTAAACACCATGTTAAAGGCTTCACTATGTATTTTATAGTTTACTTTAGTCTGTTTCAATTAATACCTAATGCATCTCAAGGACCAAACTAATCAAGTAAACACTAAAAGACATCGACCACATTCTATTAACCATAAATATTGTTTAAAACTTAGAAAAGAAACCTTTTCTTCCAAGGTTATCCTTTTTGCCACTTCAAACAACAATTTTTTTAATAATATCTCTATCTCCTAACAACTAAACTCAAGGATTTTTATCATAGTCAATAGATGACAATTAATCATAATCACATTACTCTATACTTTAATATTATATTAGGATGGTTGACACTTAAGTTCCTTGTAAATGCCATTACTTGTAATTTAAATTTTGAAGATAAAACAATTCTTATGTAAGTAGTCTTTGAGTAGAATTCCAGATTTGTGTATCTTATTGTTGTATGATATTATAATTACATGTTGTTTCACAAACACTCACGAGCCTTAATAAGAAACACAAATGCGAACCTTAACTAAAAAGGCAACACATTACAAAGAAACCATTTCCAGTACCCAAACCCTAGAACAACGTTTATTCCAGGAATTTGAGTTTATCCAATTGCATTACATTACTTATGCATAATAGCATATTGCTTCTTTAAACATTAGTCCTTATAGGACCAATGATGCTGATTTTAGATATTGGATCTTTTATATTGTCTCGAAGACCGTGAGTGCATAATCTTGCAATCACAAAAGGCAAGTTCACACTTTCTCATGTCCTTTCAATATTTTCTGTAAAGTATTTTACAAATCCAGTGTTGTCATCACCTGCATTTCAAAAAGGTCAGAAAACACTATTTTCATAAATTAATAACCTATAATATGATTATAGGTTATTTACCATGAGGTAGTAACCTACTATGAAAGTTCCGGTGGTAAAGGAACATATTATCTAGGACTTAACAGCCAATGTCGTCAGTGATTCTTGTGCCGTATATCACGCGTTAACCATGAGATTTGGAATGGGACGGAAAAGTCAGCTGTATCCTTTCCTTTCGCATGTAGGCAAGACGACTTTAACGTGACGTTGTGATTCCTTTTGCGGATCCAACATACGGGTGAGAACCCTTAGGCCCCATGTTTTTGGTGTCTAGATTATCTATGAGTGGTTGTCGGAGGTATAACCGGACCTATATGGTACTTGCCAGGGGAATAACCAGCTCATAGATTCTTTGGGAACTCATCAGGGTTTTAGCCTGCACGAAAGGGGGCTTAACGGAGGTGAGCCAGCCCCGAAGGATTATGCAGACATGCGGGGTGATAGAGAGGGTAGTGATTGGCTTGGATCTTAGTATGGGCCTCATACCAAGGAAGTATGAATGGGTTGGCCGCTCGGATGTGCAACAAAGCTAAGATCTTTCATGGGTAAAGTAACGCACCTCTGCAGAGTGTAAGAACTGTAACTTGTTACTCCCTGTTCCAGGAAGAAGGTACGAACGCGGCAGGAAAGGAACTCCATGAATGTTCTGGTAAACCTGTGAAGGCTGAAAAACGTAGCTTTTCAGAATAAAAGAAATCTTTGAAGAATTTTTTTCGAAAACCTGCATTGCCTACGACCTATGGTCTGTGGCTATAGATATAGTGCATCAAACACTCCTTTCTAGTGAACTTGCTGACTACGCTCGTACTCAACGTATCTTCTTAAGCCTTGCTAGATTTTAAAGCAAATACATACGACGTCTACATCAACTTATGCTAAGGGAATCATAATCAACAGCTCAAGTTCTTTGATAAAGTCAATGAAGTCAACAAATAGATCAATCAAAGTGAAGATGAAATTGCTGATTAGATAGGAATGTAATTTCTAGCCATAGAACCTACTTCTGTAGAGTAGTGCTATAGCAGCAATGCAATCCCAATAGTTTAAATACTAGTCTATTAGTATGATAGTTATGAGTTAATTATTACTAATTCTTCTTTATAAGAAGTTTATTTCTCTCTCTTTAACCTAGAGTGTTCTCTTGATCTTTTGTAAAGAGTCAAGTTGTAACCTATAGTCATGTCTTGGACCTGTTGTGTTTCTGTTGTACCACTCTGAGGGATGTAATACTAGTGAACGGTGTTTCACTGGTGTTATGTCAATGACTATACTGTACTACATCATGTAGTGGTATCCTGGATCACCGCAGCTGGTATCAGAGCATATGCTTTGACCTTAGTATTAAAACCATTTTAGGAAGATCTGTAGGTTGGATAGTGACTGTAGGAAGCCATCTTCTCTAAACCAAATATTATTATGAATTGTGATGAGTATCCACTTGAGGATAACCTTGTCACGAGATGCTTAAATCATTTTCTTAGGAGTAGTTATCCATCTTATCTCAGTGAAGTGTTATTTAGTGTCTTCCGAAGAAGATATAACCCACCAAGATACTTTAGGAAAGCCAATTGGTCGTAGTAGAGTTGAATCAATTTTAGGATATCATTGAAAATATACAAATGGCGTGGCCTAACCATAGAATTCAAGTAAGACAGTAAAATCTAATTGTTAATTGATAACAATAGACAACATAATGAAGACCATTAGAACATGTATAGTTGTAATGGGTCGTAAATCATGTGGGATTCAATTGAAAATTCTACGTGAAGGACTGAAATTTAAGTTAAAAATAATAATAATACAATAAGAAGTAAAGTCATCATGGTGAGATTAGCTCTTAAATCATGATGTATAAGTAAAACATAACAAGGTCATGCTAATATTAGGTCCGAAACCATGATGTAGGTGTAAATATGACAAGTAATTAGTAAATTATCTTCAAAGTGAAGTAACAAAATAGCATGGTAGAACTATGATAGAAGTCATAGGTGTCATAATTCCTAATAAAATTTAGTTATAGGTGTTCAATGGAAAATTATTAGTCATGTTGAGAGTTCATGTGAGGTTAGTTTACTAAATGTAACATCCCAAAAATATCAATCAAGTTTATCATTTCCAATCACCCAAATTTAGGGTTAACAAAAACTTTTGTGAATTAAAATCCATATGAATGCATGTGTGTATGTGATGAATGCATGAATGCTTGTATGGGCTTGTGTGATTATTGTAAACGGCAAGGATTGGTTTAAAGATGAAAACAACATCATCTAAATCATTTCCAAGCAGAATCAAATGAAGATAAATACAAAAACAAACTATATAAGCAAATGGTCACTTTTGCTAATCTTGCTCACTAGACCACTTTGAGTGTTTCTAGTCCAAGTTTTCTAACAGAAACAAATCCAATTATTTTCATCCCTTGCTAGACCAAGTAAAAGTGAACCAAAGCCCACCTTGCAAACCCACAAAAACAATTTACAAATCTATGCCAAGGAAAATTAAAAATTCAATCTAGTTCATATGGTAAGATCACCATTTCTCAAAACCCCACCAAACCAGTTCACCTTGACAAATCCTATCAACCAGATACTCCCTAGTATGTGCCTAGTACACCCACCAAAATTCATCCAAAAATTCAAATATTAATTTCTTGCGGCCATTTCATCAAACACCTTCTAAGCACAAATCAAACAAAACAACAAACACTATTGTGAGCAGTGTTTGTGCCAAACTTGTTCCCTATATAGCTCTCACCACACTCCTAGTAGGTCTCCAACATCATCCTGGAAGCTATAGCCCACTTTGTACTTGACCATGCCATCAATGGCCACCATGGCCGAGCACACTTGCCACCCCCACCATAGACAACAAGCTACGAGCGTAGCCAGCCTCGCCAACCTTGTCTACCATGCCGCCCGTGCCTCACTGCCCCCTCTAGACCAGCCCTAGCTCGAAGACAGAGAGAGGAACCACCGGAAACGTCGTGCCTGCGCTGCTGTCGACCATGCCGACTCGCACCGCAATGCACGCACCGTTCCCACTCAACCCGACCACCTCGAGCCTTCACCGCCCGTCTACACGATTGCCACCGTTCCAGGAGACCACCAGACATGCTCGTTTGATCGACCGTGGCCCGTAGTTGCCGCATGCCATAGAGTTTTCCGTCGGTACCGCTTAGAGCATCATAAGTTCCCGACCGAACCGCACCGCCCCACGTCTCGCCTTTAAGCTAGCAACGACCGCCAGGAGACTGCGCACTGTCCCCTAGCCTTAGCCATGCCGTTAGCTCATTGTGGCACCAGCTCCGATGAGCTCTACGCACGCCGTGCTGCCCCTCTCGCTCGCCTATAAATGGAGGCCTCCCCGGCACATTTCTTCACACCAGTTCACTCCTCACCTCTCACTGATCCTTTCAACTTCTTCCTAGAGCAAGTCGAGCTCTCCCTCGTTGGAATTTCGCCGGAGCCTACCGCTGCTAGAGGAGAAGGGCGCCGTCGATTGGAGCCACCCCAGGAGGAGCCGCTAGTACCAGAAGAATCGCCGTCATCGACATCGTCATTCGCCCCCATCGCCGACCATCGCCTGAGCCCTGGTGAGCCGCCCAGACCCCCACTGGCCATGCTAGGGTTAGCCCCCGCCATGTTCTGTTCCGACGAGGACGATGGTCGTGAGCCGTTGATCCTTAGTGTAATCCTATGATCGTAATCGCCCTGTACCCCTTCGCCACCCTCTGTTCCACTAACGTGTGGGGACACCACTTAACCAGCCTGCGCGCGCTATGCGCAGTGGGCTGGCCAACTAGCTCCCCCGTGCGACCCAGTAGTTTGAATTTAGATTTGTCGATTTAGTTTCAAACCTAATTCTGTCTATTAATTCAAATATCAATTTAGAGAGTTTTACTAAACCAAATAGCATGAAACCAATTTTTTTAGAAATATATGGAAATTCTTAATCCAAGCCCATTGGATTCAAACCATTTGGAATTATATATCACCTATAGTAAAAATAACAAGGCAGATACTTTTCTGCATTCAAATATTTTTCAAAATTCAACAATAAATGCTTTTGAGTTGATTCCAACTCTCAAAAATCACATTTGACAAGACCTTTCTGAATATATAAAAATATTTAGGTTTACTTGCAGTAATACTGGACAAGTAATAAAAGAATACCCCATAGGCATTTCTATTCACTTTAATTAATTAAAATAATAAGGTTAAACATTATTAAATTGTCACACCACTTTAAATCACATTCCCAAGTATTGAAATATGTGGTGATGACATGTGTCAACATGATCCCATATTTTAATTGGAGAATATTAAATCTTAAGTAGTTTTTCAATGAGTAGAAATTACTATTCTAAAATAAAATAAATAAGACTATTGCCTTAATTCTTGTGATGATTGTGATGATGCTAGATCATCTAGTGTGAACCTTTGTGTGCTAATTAGAAGTAGTTAAGTATTGTTTGGTGATTGTGTACTTTGTATTTTTTATAGATGCTAGTACCGACCAAGGATACGAAGAGAAAGGAGACTACTACAAAGAGGAAGCAGAGGAGAACTTCAACCACTGCACTGTACAAGGCAAGCTATCTAATGCAAGCCATCCTAGAAAGCTAGAACTTTGCAAGCTAACACTTGCATGATAACTATGAAAACTAGATGCCTTAGACATATGTGATTATCCCCTTTGATTACACCAAATCCCAGTTTCACTTGCAAGCTTTATTCTTTTATTTCTTTATCAAAGATTTTTTTATTTAAGTTTACTTAGTGACTTGTGAATGTTGGAAAGATATTATAGGTAGCATAAAGAGCATAAAAGTTGGCCTAAGTTAGTAGAACTAGATGTCATACTGAGGCATGATATTATATTTGGCCAAGTCACACTTTATTAACACCACTCATTAGTGTTTACCCCCAACTTTAGTGGCTAGTGCTAAGCATAAAACTTGATCACTTTAGATGGGAATACTTGGTGAAAATGGTTATAAAACCTTAGAATGATGAGTCATTCTAATGAACTGTTTTGACGTGTGTTATTGAACACCAGATGATTTTGATGATGGAAATGTTGAGGCATGAGCCTTAGCCCTTTATAAATCTGATGGTTGTGTTCGGATGCGATACCATTCCAATTTTACTGTACAATCATGATACCCGAATTTGGGGGGGCTTGACTAGAAGTTTATATATCTTAGTATGGGTTCCCTTGCGGCCGAGGTTTGAGCTGAGGCTACCTCGTGATGATTGACCACCTGTGCAGTTCCCAAGCTGACACATGGTCATGTTTGGGAGGCCAAACTTATAGGAGAGGTGCCTATACTAGGTTGTGTAATTGAAAGGTTAGGATTGATTATCTGCATACTAAGTATGGTGAATTCAGGATTGTTCCTGATGGATGTATCGAATATTCTGGTGAAAGTGTACCACCTCTGCAGAGTGTCAAACTATTCGAATATCCGCGTCCACGGTTATGGACATTTGGACTGTCCATACTGTTCCGTCATCAGATGTTTTCAAAATGTCTTGTGAAATGAATCATGACTTTGACTTGACCACAACAGGGTTGTGAAAGTGAAACTTAAGTTCCCACTTAGGTGTTATAAAACCTTAAACTATTTTTCTTTACTTCTGAACTCATCTAGAGATAAACCTGGCTTTTTGCAACACAACCTAGAGCTTAGCATTCCTACTTGAACCATTTTACTTGTTAGTGATAGTTTGCGAGTACTTAAAGAGTACTCATGGCTTTGTCCCTGACTATTCCCGTGGCCAGACTATGAAGAGGACTATCAGGGTGATGGACAACAGGAAGTCTACGACAACTAGGATCATCTCCATCGTCAGCATTGCTTGTGACTATGAAGATGGAGCTTCGCTCACACTACCCTTATTATATTATTCCGCTGCGTTGATTGGATTAATACTGGATCACGAGATCCTTTATTTGTAAGACCTTTATTATGGTTTTTAATGGATGATGAACTATGGTACCAATTTGTTATGTATCGCAAAAATGGTAATCATGGGATTGCGATGTATGGCATAACAGGCATCTGGGATTAAAAATCCGGGTGTTGACAAGTTGGTATTAGAGCCATCCTGACCATAGGAGACCCTAGTTAGAATGGACGCTCGAATCAAAAACTTAGTCTCAAAACAAAACAAGTCAGTATTTATGAAAACCTATTCTCATTCTTATCACTTAGATTCTTTCATGAAAATTCATGTCCTTAAAAAATTATTGCAAACTTACATAAAATTTGACACACTTGATCACTCTACTAACTTACTCATCCTACATTCTTATAGATGGACATGAAGTATAGCAAGTTCTGTCAGTTGGGCAATGGAGGGGATCTCATCTTTGAGCGTGATTTGGACCAACTCTCGGAACTTCTAGAGCGCCCGCACCTCGAGTTTTTCGGAGCCCAGCTCAACGATCAGCAAGGGGGAGAATTGCAATGGCTGATTGTTGCAAGTATCAAAGGAAATATTGAAGCCCCCACCTCAGAGGGAGTCCAGCTCACCTTAAGAGAGAACAACTGGCTAGATGGACTCGCTAGGGCCATGCAGGAAGCTCTTCCTCGTCTGTGTGGGCAAAGCATCAACCAGATCAAGGGCACGCGCTTTGAGTATTACGCAAGGCGTGATGCTATGGGAAGGCCACTGGAGGTACCACGTCAGCTTCATTATATGTAACCGACAGAAGGACATCTAGAAGGTGATAGACTTGGAGGAGACCATCCATAAGAAGGATATGCAGCTTGATGAGAGGGAGAATGCAAGGGAGGATATCCGTGGATACCCTTAATCCTACCTCAGTGATGATGATGACTTCCTAGAGGATCAAGCCATGGACTTCCACACTGATGATGATGACTCCGCCTTGATTGATGATGATGATGAAGACACTGATTCCGGTGAGTAGTAGCACTTGAGCACTAGCGTTAGTGAAGTTGTATCCAGTCCCATTGTATCGTAGTTTCACATAATGGTTCTTAAAACCATCTATTTCCTTATTGTGGTGTGTGTTTCTATTATGTGCTATGAATGAATGAAAAGCAAGTTGCTAGTTGGCAAAAGAAGAGTTAAAACTCAAAGTTTAAAAACTTTTCAAAACAAACCCCTGAACCTTAGAAAATTTCCCTCTTTTCTCATGATCTATCTCAATCTTCAGATGCCTCGCGGAGGAAGTAGTTCATCCCCGGACCCAATGTTGCAAATCATGCAAATGTTGGTTTCAGACCGCGAAGCTGAAAGAGCCGAACGTCAAGCCAACTTAGCCACCCTTCAACACCTAGCTCAGATGGCCAACAACAATCAAGGCCATGGAAACCAGGACAACCATGGATCCAAGCTCAAGAACTTTCAGAACACCATTCCACCCATCTTTAGTAAGTCTAAAGATCCATTAGATGCTGATGATTGGCTACATACAATGGAGAACAATTTAGAAGTTGCAGGAGTGGAGGCCAATGAGAAAGTACTGTTTTCCACCCGCTATCTGGCAGGAGATGCAAGAGCTTGGTGGAACAGCGTTTGCACCATGAATGGGGGACAGATGATGACTTGGGATGAATTCAAACTCAAGTTCAGCAGAACCCACGTGCCACCGGTTTTGATCAAGAGGATGAGAGATGAATTCAGGGAATTGAAGCAAGGGAGGATGATAGTAGTTGAGTACCGTGACAAATTTCTGTCATTAGCTAAGTATGCCCCAAATGAGATTGACACTGAAGCCAAGAAGAAGGAGAGATTCTTGAATGGTCTGCATGATGAGATGCTGACAGTGTTAGTCAACATTCCATTTGCTGACATTCAAGCCTTAGTGGATTATGTCATTCCGATGGAAGGCAAGATCAAGCAAGCCAATGAGAACCGCAAGCATCGAATGATGCATCAACCAGGAACCCACCATACCCCAAAGTATCGCTCCAACCCGTCTGCAGGATTTTCCCCAAGAAACAATAGACCCCCTATGAATCGTCCGAACTATCCCAACCGTGGAGGAGGAAACCCAAGGCCCGGAGGAAACTACAATAAAAACAACCCCGGCAACTCCAACAATTTCAACCATGCACCGCCCAAGTTCAACAACAACAATGTCGCCAACAACATCAATACTGCCCGAAGGACTGGAAGCAATGATGTGCGTGTTGAAGGAAAGGACAAGTCTCAGGTGACTTGTTATGAATGTTGAACCAAGGGGTACTACTCTAATGAGTGCCCCAAGAAGCTTGCAGCAGCTCCCAATGTGAATGCCCCAGCTCAGCAGCAGCGTCGTGTTCAACCTGGAAGAAGATTTGCCCCAGGGAATTCACTCAACAGCAACGGCCGTCTGTTTCTCATGAATGCTGAAGAAGCCCAAGAAGCGCTAGATGTCGTGTTGGGTATGTTTTCTGTTAACTCAGTACTTACAGAATAATTTGCATGCACTAGTAAGATTCAACCAACAAAATTGAAGCATGTTATGATAGTTCAAATACCTGGTTCAACCACCAAAGCTAGACAAATTTTCAAGGCCGTACCTATCAGAATCCATGGCATATATTTTTATGCTAATATAATAGTACTTGGAACCAAAGGTTTGGAAGTAGTACTAGGAAGGCATTAGATGTCGAAACATAAAGGATTAATCGACTATGCCAAGAAAGCCATAACCATGACCAGTACCACTGGAGTATCAGTAGAGTATGTATCTGAAACCTTGCCCCATCAATTCAAGTGCAACGAGAGTCACCAAGTCAGAGTAGTCTATGAATACCCCGGCGTATTTCTAGATGTTTTGCCCAGTATGCCCCCAGATCAGGATATTGAATTTATCATTGAACTAATCCCTGGAACCGGACCCATAGCCTAGAGACCTTATACTATGAACCCATCTGAATTAGTGGAGCTGAAGAAGCAACTGGATGCTATGCTGGAGATAGGAATGATTCAACCAAGAGCATCGCCATGGAGATCACCTGTCTTGTTTGTGGATAAGAAAGATGGAGGTAACCGTTTGTGTACGGATTATCGGAAGCTGAATGATGTCACCATCAAGAACAAGTACCCATTGCCGAAGATAGAAGATCTGTTTAACCAGGTGACTGGTTCCAAAGTGTTTTCTAAGATTGATCTTAGAACTTGTTATCATCACGTCAAGATTCACGCAGAGGATATTCCAAAGACTGCCTTTACCACCAGATATGGACCGTATGAGTAAACTGTCATGTCTTTTGGATTAACCAATGCCCCCGCTTATTTCATGAACCTCATGAATAAGATTTTTATGGACTTCCTGGATATGTTTGTCGTTGTGTTCATCGATGACATTCAGATCTATTCCAAATCTGAAGAAGAACATGAGCTACACCTGAGGACCATCCTTGGAATCCTTAGGGAGAATCAATTGTATGCCAAGTTTAGCAAATGTGAATTCTGGTTACAGGAAGTAGGATTCCTTGGACATATTGTGTCAGCCGGAGGAATTGCTGTTGACCCTGCCAAGGTTAAGGATGTTGAAGAATGGCAGGCCCCAACCACTCAAACCCAAGTTCGTGCATTTCTCGGCTTATTGGGATATTACCACAAGTTCGTAGAAGGATTCTCGAGCATCCCAAATCCCATGACCCAATTGTTGAAGAAAGATAAGAAGTTTGAATGGACGGACAAATGTGAAGCAAGGTTTCAAGAGCTTAAGAAGATATTGATCTTAGCCCCAATCTTGATTATGTCGGATATCACGAAGCCTTTTGATGTGTTTTGTGACGCATCCAAGATCTGTCTAGGATGTGTGTTTGATGCAAGAAGGCAAAGTAATATCTTATCTATCCCGACAACTGATGCAACATGAGCAGAATTATCCTACCCATGACCTTGAACTAGCAGCCGTAGTTCTAGCCCTGAAGACATGGAGGCATTATCTTATGGTAAACCGCTATGAGATTTATTCGGATCACAAGAGCCTAAAGTATATATTCACTCAGAAGGAGCTGAATACGAGGCAGAGAATATGGATTGAGCTAATCAAGGACTATGATCTTTACATTCACTATCACCCCGGTAAAGCCAATGTGCTAGCAGATGCCCTTAGAAGATGGCTGTGCCGCTTGAACTCCATGATTCTGAAGGAGCAACCAAGTTCGCACAAGGAGATGGAAGATTTTAAAATGGAATTAGTAAGTGAAGGATATTTGGCTAGCATAGAACTTCAGCCCACTTTGATCAGTTAGATCAAGGAGGCATATAAATGAAATGCTAGTACCAACAGAATCAAACGTCGTATAGGTACAGGCAAAGTACCCGGATTCACCGAGGATGAAGAAGGAGTT
Organism: Avena sativa; assembly: GCA_916181665.1. Classification (NCBI taxonomy): domain Eukaryota; kingdom Viridiplantae; phylum Streptophyta; class Magnoliopsida; order Poales; family Poaceae; genus Avena; species Avena sativa. The sequence continues at coordinate 124,802,615 of OV702296.1, forward strand.
CTGTGGTACAAAGGACGTCTCTGTGTACCAGAAGATTTAGAGTTGAGAGAAATGATTTTGGAGGAAGCCTTCAGAACCACCCAGACCCGAAGCATCAAGTTTCTCAAGATTCAGTGGACCAACCACACTGAAGAAGAAGCTACATGGGAGCGAGAAGATCACATCAGGACGGAGTTTCCCGATCTCTTTAAATCCTAGGTAATCCTTTTTCTTCTTTCTCAAATCTCAGGACGAGATTTTGTTTAAAGAGAGAAGGTTTGTAACATCCCAAAAATATTGATCATGCTTATCAAATTCTAATCACTAAAATTAGGGTTAATAAAAACTTTGATTAAATAAAAATCATATGAATGCATGTGTGTATATGATGATTGAATGAATGCATGAATGGACTTGTGTGATTAACCTAAATATAAAGGAATGGTTTAAAGATGAAAACAACATCATCTAAAAAAATTCCAAGAAGAAACAAATCAATAGAAAATCAAAAACAAATTAAATAAGGCAAATGGTCATTTTTGCCGATCTTCCTCACTAGGTCACTTGAGTGTTTCTAGTCCAAGATTTCAAACAGAAACTTTTCCAACTCTTTTCACCCCTTGCTAGACCAAGTAAAAGTGAATCAAAGACCACCTTTCAAACTTACATAAACATTTAGCAACCCCGTTCAAATGACAATTTAAAATTGAATCTTTAACATATGTGAAGATCCCACATTTTCAAAACCCAACCAAACCAGTGCCCCTTGACCAATCCAACTAACTAGATACTCCCTAGTATGTGCCTAGCAAACCCACCAAGTTTGAATCCAAAATTAAAATTTGAATTTCTTTCGACCATTTCATCAAACACCTTGTGATCAACAAACATCAAAACATAAAACACTATTTGTAGCAGTGATTGTGGCCAACCTTGTTCCCTCTCTGGTTGCAGCAAGCTATTAGTAGATCATATAGCCTCTTTAACAATCCTTAGCACCACTGTGAGCAAGAATAGCCATCAATGGTGACCATGCCGAGAGCACCATTACCACCCCCATGTCTCTAGCAAGCTAGAGGAAGCACTAGCCTCGCCAACCTTGTCTGGGAAACGCAACACCATCCACCGCCACCCCCTGTCCAAGCCCCGAGCACAGCCAGCCACTGGACCAGAAGCCAACCTCGCGCCTAGTTTCTCTCCGTGCGTGCCGAGAGAGCGCCAGTGCACCGTCAGTGACACAAGCCCACAGACCGCGCGCCGCCTTCGCCGCTTGCATACGTGATCGCTAGCACCCCAGTAACCCGCCAGACAGCCCCGTTTGCTGCCGCGTGGACCACGCATGATGTGCACCATTAAACTTGCCGCCGGACCCGCTCAGAGCACCGTGGCGTTCCGACCGTTCAACACCACTCCGCGCCGCGCCATCAAGTCGTTGAGCTTCGCCAGGAGGCAATGCACCGCCGCCTATCGTCGCCCATGCCATTAGCACGCTGTGCTGACGACCACGATGAGCTCGACCCGCGCCCGTCGGTCCCCTTCAGCCACTATAAAAGGAGGCTACCTCCATTCGAATTAAGCACACCATCTCACTCCCCACCTCTCACTGATACCCCACCCCACTCACCCCCGGAGCAAGGAGAGCACCAGGTGGCCGGAATTGCACCAAAGTTCACCGCTGTAGAGGAGGAGAGGCGCCATCGATTGGAGCCGCACCAGGAGAAGCTGTTGGTACCAGGAGGATCACCGTCATCAACTTCGTCGTTCGCACCCATCGCCGACCATCGCCGGAGGCCCGGTAAGCCTCCCACGACCCCTACTGGTTGCGCTAGGGTTTTGTCTCACCGGTGTTGTTCGACGTGGATGATGAACCACATCCGTTCCATTAGAGCTAGATAGCACGACCCTAATCGCCCCGTATCGCTTTGCCACTCGCTGTCTCACTGACGAGTGGGGTCGCTCACTTAAGCAGCCCCCGCGCGCGCTGTGTGTAGTGGGCCGGCCTAGTTAAACCTCCCGCGCGACCCATTAATTTAAACATAGGCTTATTCATTTAATTTCAAACTCAGTTCTGTACCTAATTCAAAAATCAACCCAGCTCGATTCACTAAACCAAAATGCATGAAACCAATTTTTTAAGAAAGGCACTGGAGTGCTTAATCCAAGCCCGTTGGATTCAAACCATTATATTTGTAGATCACCCATGGTAAAAATAACAAGGCAGAAGCTTTTCTGCATTCAAACATTATTAAAAAGTCATCCATAAAAGCTTTTGAGTTGATTCTAGCTCTCAAAAATCACATTTAACCATACCTTTCAGAATATATAAAAATATATAGGGTTACTTACAGAAATAATGATCAAGTAATAAAAGAATGCCACATAGGCCATTCTAGTCATTTTATTTAATTAAAATAAAAAGGTTAAACCTTATTAAATTGTGATACCACTTTAAATCACATTCCCATGTACTGAAATATGTGGTGATGACATGTGTCAACATGATCCCATGTTTGAGTTGGAGAATATTAAATCTTAAGTAGTTTTTCAATGAGTAGAAATTACTTTTTGTAAAATAAAATAAATAAGACAAGTTCTTTGATCCTTGTGATAATAGTGAAGATGCTAGATCATCTAGTGTGAATCTTTGTGTGATAAATAGAAATAGTTAAGTATTGGGTGGTGATTTTGTACCTCTTATTTATTTTTAGACGCTAGTACCGACCAAGAATACGAGGAGGAAGGAGGATACTACAAGGAAGAAGTCGAGGAGAACTTCAACCACTGCTCTGCACAAGGCAAGATTTATACTACTAGTTGACTTGGCAAGATAAAACTTGCTTGTTACTATGCCAACTATATGCCTTAAGCATATGTGATTATACCCACTTGATGATACCAAATCCTAGTTTTTCTTGCAAGCTTAATTCTTTTAATTTCTTTATCAAAGCTTTCTATCAAAATTTTATTTAGCGATTTGTAGATATTATAAGGATAATTGAAGGTAGCATAAAGAGTATAAAACTTGATCTAGGTTAGATAATCTTGATGTCATCCTGAGGCATGAGATTGAACTTAGCTAATTCCCACTTGTTTACTACCCCTCATTAGTATTTACCCCACCTATAGATGCTAGTGCTAAAGCATAAAACTTGATCAACTTTAGATGGGAATACTTGGTGAACATGGTTATGAAAACTTTAGAATGATGAGTCATTCTACTGAAATGTTTTCACATGTGTTCTCGAACACCAGATGATTTTGAGGATGAAAATGTTAAGGCATGAGCGTTAGCCCTTTATAAAACTGATGGTTGTTTGGATGCGATACCATTCCAATTTTACCGTACAACCACAATACCCAGAATATGGGTAGGGCTTGATTGGAAATTTATATACCTTAGTATGGGTTCCCTTGTGGCCAAGGTATGAGCTGAAGCTACCTTGCGAAGATTGTCCACCTGTGCAGTACCCAAGATGACAGTTGATCATGGTTGGGAGGCCAAACTCACAGGAGAGGTGCCTATACTAGGGCGCGTAATTGAAAGGTTAGGATTGATTATCCGCATACTGAGTATGGTGAATTCAGGTTTGTTCCTGACGGATGTATCGAATGTTGTGGTGAAAGTGTACAATCTCTACAGAGTGTCAAACTATTCGAATAGACGCGTCCGCGGTTATGGACAGCTGGACAGTTACGACAACAAGGATCATCTCCCATCGTCAGCATTTCCTCTGACTATGAAGATGGAGCTTCGCCCATGCTATCGTTATTATTACGTTATTCCGCTGCTTGAATTATATTAAGACTGGATCATGAGATCCTTATTTGTGTAAGACCTTATGTATGGTTTGTAATGGATGATGTACTGTGATATCCAATCTGTTATGTCTCACAAAAATGGTAATCCTGAGATTGCGATATATGGCATAACAGGCATCTAGGATTAAAAATCCGGGTGTTGACAGATAGAGCTAATCAAGGACTATGATCTGGACATTCACTATCACTCCAACAAAGCCAATGTGGTAGCAGATGTCCTTGGCAGATTGTCGTGTCGCTTGAACTCCATGAGTCTGAAGGAGCAACCAAGTTTGCCCAAGGAGTTGGAAGATTTCAGAATGGAGCTAGTAAGTGAAGGACTTTTGGCTAGCATAGAACTTCAACCCACTTTGATCAGTAAAATCAAGGAGGCGTAGAAAGGAAATGCTAGTATCGACGGAATCAAACGTCATATCGGTACAGGGAAGGTACCCGGATTCACAAAAGATGAAGAAGGAGTTTTGTGGTACAAAGGACGTATCTGTGTGCCATCAGATTTATAATTGAAGCAAGCTATTTTGAAAGAAGCCCAGGATACTATTTATTCTATCCACCCCGGAGGGACAAAGATGTATCCGAATTTGAACGAGCAATTTTGGTGGCATAACATGAAGAGAGAAATCGGAAGCTACATAGCCAAGTGTGATATCTGTCAGAGAGTCAAGGCGGGACATCAGAGACCCGCAGGAATGTTGCAACCATTGCAGATTCCAGAATGGAAATGGGATTCCGTCGGAATGGATTTTATCACCGGTTTGCCTACATCTAGTAGGGGAAATGACTCTATTTGGGTCATAGTGGATAAACTGTCCAAAGTCGCCCATTTCTTACCAGTCAAGACCACTTATCAAAGTTCGAAGCTAGCAGAGTTGTACATTGCTAGAATAGTCAGTTTGCATGGAATCCCCAAGAACATTGTGTCAGATCGAGGAACCCAGTTTACCTCGAGATTTTGGAAGAAAGTCCAAGAAGGATTAGGAACCCGACTAGATTTCAGCACAGCTTATCACCCTCAAACTAATGGACTAATGGAGCGAGTAAACCAAATACTCGAAGATATGTTGAGAGCTTGTGTGTTAGAATATGAATCTAAATGGGAAGACTGTCTGCCTTTCACAGAATTTTCATACAACAATAGTTACCAAGCCAGTTTGCAAATGGCCCCATTTGAATTCATGTATGGAAGGAAGTGTCGTACCCCTTTGAATTGGTTGGAAGTAGAAGAGAGTCAGATTTTTGGACCCTACATCCTACGAGAAGTAGAAGATAAAGTTAACAAGATCCGTGAGCACCTCAAGACCGCCCAATCCAGACAAAAGAGTTATGCCGACAAGAGATGTCGAGACCTAGCCTTCAATATTGGAGATTTTGTGTATCTCAAAGTATCATCCTTGAAAGGAATGCAGCATTTCCAACTGAAAGTAAAGCTTGCCCCCAGATATATCGGACCTTTCAAGATTCTGAATCGTCTAGGATAAGTATCATATCAACTGGAACTGCCAGAGGAAATGTCAGCCGTGCATAATGTGTTTAATATCTCGTTACTTCACAAATGCCTAGAAGTCCCGGAGTAGACCGAAGTATTCAAGAATATTGATCACAGGACCATAGAGATCAACGATAACCTGACATATCCTGAAGTACCCATCCATGTTTTGGAGGAAGCATTCAGAACCAACAGGACCCGGAGTATCAAGTTTCTAAAGATCTAGTTGAGTAACCATACTGAAGAAGAAGCTACGTGGGAGCGAGAAGACTACATTAGGACGGAGTTGCCACATCTCTTTAAATCCTAGTTTTCTCTTTTTCTCAAATCTCGGGACGAGATTTTTTTTAAGGAGGGAAGGCTTGTAACATCCGAAAAATATCAATCAAGGTTATCATTTCCAATGACCCAAATTTAGGGTTAACAAAAACTTTTGTGAATTAAAATGCATCTGAATGCATGTGTGTATGTGATAAATGCATGAATGCTTGTATGGGCTTGTGTGATTATTGTGAATAGCAAGGATTGGTTTAAAGATGAAAACAACATCATCTAAATCATTTCCAAGCAGAATCAAATGAAGAGAAATTCAAAAACAAACTATATAAGAAAATGGTCACTTTTTCCAATCTTGCTCTCTAGACCACTTTGAGTGTTGATTTCTAACAAAAACAAATCCAATTCTTTTCACCCCTTGCTAGACCAAGTAAAAGTGAACCCAAGCCCACCTTGCAAACCAACAAAAAAAACTTTACAAATCTATTCCAAGGAAAATTCAAAAGTGAATCTAGTTCATATGGTAAGATCACAATTTCTCAAAAGCCCACCAAACCAGTTCACCTTCACAAATCCAATCAGCCAGATACTCCCTAGTATGTGCCCAGTACACCCACCAAAATTCATCCAAAAATTCAAATATTAATTTCTTGCGGCCATTTCATCAAACACCTTCTAAGCACAAATCAAACAAAACAACAAACACTATTGTGAGCAGTGTTTGTGCCAAACTTGTTCCCTCTCTAGCTCTCACTACACTCCCAGTAGGTCACCAACATCATCTAAGCAGCTCTAGACCACTATATACTCGACCATGCCATCAATGGCCACCATGGCTGAGCACAATTGCCACCCCGCCATAGACAACAAGGTACAAGCGTAGCCATCCTCGCCAACCTTGTCTACCATGCCTCCTATGCCTCACTGCCCCCTCTAGACCAGCCTGAGATCAAAGACAGAGAGAGAAACCGCAGTAAACTCCGTGCCCGTGCCGCTGTCGACCATGCCGACGCGCACCACAGTGCACACGCTGTTCCCACTCAACCTGACCACCTCGAGCCTTTGCCGCCCGTCTACACGATTGCCACCATCCCAGGAGACCACCAAACATGCTCATTTCATCGATCGTGCCCTGTAGTCGCCGCATGCCACGAAGTTCTCCGTCGGTACCGCTCAGATCATCGTACGTTCCAGACCGAACCGCAATGCCCCACGCCTCGCCTTTAAGCTAGCAACGTAAGCTAGGAGACCGCGCATCGTCCCCTAGCCTCAGCCATGCCATTAGCTCGCTGTGGCACCAGCTCCGACGAGCTCTTCCCACGCCATGCTTCCCTCTCGCTCGCCTATAAATGGAGGCCTCCCCCACACCATTTCTTCACACTAGAGCACTCCCCACCTCTCACTGATTCTTCCCACTTCTTCCTGTAGCAAGGCAAGCTCTCACTCGCCGGAATTTCGCCGAAGCCTGCCGCTGCTGGAGGAGAAGGGCGCCGTCGATTGGAGCCACCCCAGGAGGAGCCGCAAGTACCAGAAGAACCACCATCGTTGACTTCGTCATTCGCCCCCATCGCTGACCATTGCCTGAGCCCTGGTGAGCCGCCCCAGACCCCCACTGGTCGTGCTAGGGTTAGCCCCCACCGTGTTCTATTCCGACGAGGACGACGACCGTGAGCCGTTGATCCTTAGTCTAATCCAACGGTCGTAATCGCCCCATAACCCTTCTCCACCCTCTGTCCCACTAACGTGTGGGGATACCACTTAACCAGCCCACGCGCACGCTGTGCGCAGTGAGCTAGCCCAACTAGCTCTCCCGTGTGACCCAGTAGTTTGAATATAGGTTTGTCTATTTAGTTTCAAACCTAGTTCTGTCTGTTAATTAAAAAAATCAATTCAGAGAGTTTTACTGAACCAAATAGCATGAAAACAATTTTTTTAGAAAGATATGGAAATTATTAATCCAACCCCGTTGGATTCAAACCATTTGGAATTATAGATCACCTATAGTAAAACATTTGACAAGACAAAGACTTTTATGCATTCAAACATTTTTCAAAATTCAACCATAAATGCTTTTGAGTTGATTCCAACTCCCAAAAATCACATTTGACAAGACCTTTCAGAATATATAAAAATATCTAGGTTTACTTGCGGTAATACTGGACAAGTAATAAAAGAATGCCCCATAGGCATTTCTATTCATTTTAATTAATTAAAATAATAAGGTTAAACATTATTAAATTGTGACACCACTTTAAATCACATTCCTAAGTATTGAATATGTGGTGATGACATGTGTCAACATGATCCCATATTATAATTGGATAATATTAAAGCTTAAGTAGTTTTTCAATGAGTAGAAATTACTGCTCTAAAAAAAACTAAGACTTAATTCTTGTGATGATTGTGATGATGCTAGATCATCTAGTGTGAACCTTTGTAAATAGTATTTAAGTATTGTTTGGTGATTGTGTACTTCGTATTTATTTATGGACGCTAGTACCGACCAAGGATACAAAGAGAAGGAGACTACTACGAAGAGGAAGCAGAGGAGAACTTCAACCACTACACTGCACAAGGCAAGCTATCTAATGCAAGCCATCCTAGCAAGCTAGAACTTTGCAAGCTAACACTTGCATGATAACTATGCAAACTAGATGCCTTATGCATATGTGATTATACCCCTTTGATTACACCAAATCCCAGTTTTCTTGCAATCTTTATTATTTTATTTCTTTATCAAAGCTTTTTTTTATTTAGGTTTATTTAGTGATTTGTGAATGTTGGAAAGATATTATAGGTAGCATAGAGAGCATAAAACTTGGCCTAAGTTACTTAGAACTAGATGTCATACTGAGGCATAAGATTAGATTTGGCTAAGTCACACTTGATTAACACCCCTCATTAGTGTTTACCCCCAACTGTAGTGGCTAGTGCTAAGCATAAAACTTGATCACTTAGATGGGAATACTTGGTGAAAATAGTTATGAAAACCTTAGAATATGAGTCATTCTAATGAAATGTTTTGACATGTGTTATTGCACCAGATGGTTTTGATGATGAAAATGTTAATGCATGAGCCTTATCCCTTTATAAAACTAATGATTGTGTTCGGATGTGATACCATTCCAATTTTACCGTACAACCACAATACGCGAATTTAGGTAGGGCTTGACTAGAAGTTTATATACCTTAGTATGGGTTCCCTTGCGGCTGAGGTTTGAGCTAGGGCTACCTTGTGATAATTGACCACCTGTGCAGTTCCCAAGATGACACATGGTCATGGTTGGGAGGCCAAACTCATAGGAGAGGTTCCTATACTACGGTGTGTAATTGAAAGGTTAGGATTGATTATCCGCATACTGAGTATGGTGAATTCAAGATTGTTCCTGATGGATGTATCGAATATTCTGGTGAAAGTGTACTACCTCTGCAGAGTGTCAAACTGTTCGAATAGCCGCATCCGCGGTTATGGACAGTTGGAGTAGCCATACTGTTCCATTGTCAGATGTTTTCAAAATGACTTGTGAAATGCATCATGACTTTGACTTGACCATAACAGGGTTGTGAAAGTGAAACTTAAGTTCCCACTTAGGTGTTATAACACTACAAGAAATGTGTTTACTTGCTTCTCATAGTGACGGGGAATGAAATCGTCATAGATCTATGACGATTTCGCACAAGATGGTCGTAGATCGTTTGGAGAGGTCAAAACCATATAAAATTACGACGATTTTTGCAAAATCATCGTAATTTTTTCATACGAAAACGTCATAATTTACATGACACAACTGGGAGACTTATTTATAGCAGATTATGACGAATTTAAATCATGACAATGTCTAAATCGGAATGCATTTAAATGATTAGAATACCACATCAGCAATTCCGCCTACGTGTCACGTCTATGTGTCAATGTTTGCTTTATCCACGTGTTAGCGCACGACCCTAGCACCAAGCGTTGCATGCATGTAAGAACATGCAAAAATAAGTCGAGGTGAAGGTTCGAACCCGCGACCTCCTGACTACCTATCGATGTAACCACTGCACCAAAGTTTCTTTTATGTCCAACTATTGAGCTGACACTATTTAATTAGACCAAAGTATGTTGGTCTTTCACAAAATAACCAATAAAAGGTGCAGAAATGGCGGCACGCGGCCCGCGACCACGCGACGAGCTAAGCTGATAGAGTTCAGAACCACCGCAACACACAATCGTTCATGTTATATTTTTGTAGTTGATTCATATTAACATATCAATCGGATGTTGGGATTTTACAAATTAGTGAATAAAAGGTGCAAAAAGGGGCACGCGGGGGTCAAACCCGCGACCTACAGCATGCAAGAAGCGACCGTTGCCACTAGTGCATGCACGGTTCATGTTGTACATACAAGTCGCGGCCCTATATCCTTTGTTCATCTGTTGGGCTGGCTCAATTTATCACTAGAATGGGCCTCGGGGGGAAGCGATATGGGCCGCGGTGGGAGGGACTAGGCCTTGCACGCACTAGTCCATCTCGGCTGGTATAGTTAGGTAGTTTTTTTTCTTGTTTTGTTTTTTTCATTTTCTTAATTCTTTTGTATATTTTTCATAACTATTCCAAAAGAATTGATTTTTGTCTCTAATTTTTTATAAAATTTTGTACATCATCTTAAGATGTTAATTACAAATACTTTGACTATTTTAAAATAGTGTATTTACTAATCTCATATTAGTCCATAGTAGGGACAATATCATATTTTAAAATATGATTTTGAAAATAGCGTTTCAAATTCAACATTTTGGATGATCTAGGGGACGAGTCTCGCTAAACTCGCATTGGATCTCTGATGAAACATCATATTGCGAGTCTAAAAATGATTTTTGCCAAAATTCACGAGCATCAGATCATGTACCTGTAGTTCAAATTGGACCCACTTCCTACCGATTCGGCCGGAATTTGTCTTTTTCGCCAGGGGTGAACGGAAAGGTCTGAGATACCCTAGTTGGGACATTGTCCTTGTAAGGTTGTATAATATTTTTACAAAATATGGGGGTACCATTTTAAAATTGTAGTTTGGTTGTTGCTTCACAAAACGGGCCGTTTTTTGCGCTCGGAAAATGGAAAATAGATTCTCGGTGCGTCGAAAAGGAAAACTTCCTCCTGCAACATTGTTATCCCACCCAATATTCACATGCGTGCACAATACGGGCACATTATCACAAACTATACCGCGATTCTAGCCAGAACACTGGTCGTTTGGCGCGAAAGACATGAAACCTCATACATGATAGGTCATTTCTGAGAAGGTTTTTTCGAGACACTTGCAATATACCAATTTTAGTATTTTTTTCCTTGCAACTATGTCACATAATAAGACACCACACAAAGGATTTGCATTGATCGGACCATTTTTGAATTTTTATGCCTGTTTTAAACTATAGTCAAAACGACGGACAAGAAGGCTCTTAGCTAGGGGATGAGTCTCGCTAAAATTGCATTGGATCTATGATGAAACACCATAATGTGAGTCTAAAAATTATTTTTTCCAAAAATCATGAGCATCGGATCATGTACCTGTAGTTCAAATCAGACCCACTTCCTACTGATTCGGGAGGAATTTGTCTTTTTCGCCAGGGGTGAACGGAAAGGTTTGATATACCCCGGTTGGGACATTGTACATGTAGGTGGTCTAATTTTTTTACAAAATGTGACGGTACCATTCTATAACTGTCGTTTGGTGGTTGCTTCACAAACGACCCGTTTTTTGCGCTCGGAAAATGGAAAATGGATTCTCCGTGTGTCAAAAAGGAAATCTTCCTCCTGCAACATTGTTCTTGCGGTGACCCAGCATACCACTTCATGATGTAGTATACTATAGTCATTGACATAACACCAATGAAACACCGTTCACTAGTATTACATCCCTCAAAATGGCACAACAGAAACACAGCGGGTCCAATACATGGCTTAAAGGTTACAACTCACACTTTACATAAGTTCTAGAGAACACTTTAGGTTAAAGAGATAGAAAGAACCTCTTACAGAGAAGAATCAAAGTTAAACAATGCAAGAATGATAATATTATTGGGTCTAATATTCAGACTAAGAGGTTGGCATTGCTGCTATTGCAACGCTCTACAGAAATAGGTTCTTTGTCTAGAGATAATATCCCTATCTAATCGGTAACTTTCGTCTTCACTTGAGTTGAGGTACATGTTGACTTCCTTCTCTTTATTGAAGAGCTTTAGCTGGTCTTGAAAAGTCTTGGAGCATATCTTGATGTAGTCATCGTTTTAATGTCTTCAGAACTAGCAAGGGTTAAGAAGATACCTTGAGTACGAGAGTACTCAGCAAATTCACTAGAAAAGGAGTGTTTGATGCACTATAACTACAGCCACAGACCGTAGGTCATAGGCAATGCAAGTTTTCATAAACATTTCTTAAAAGGTTGCTTTTATTCTGAACAGCTATGTCCGTCAGCCTTCACGGGTTTACTAGAACCTTCATGGGGTTCCTTTCCCGCCGCGTTCGCAGCTCCTTCCCGAAACAAGGAGTAACAAGTTACAGTTCTTAAACTCTAGAGAGTGCGTTACTTTACCCATGAGAGATCAACTCTTTGTTGCACAACCGGGCATCTTATTCCCGTCCACAATTCCATGATGTGGGGCCTAGAAGATGATCCAAGCCATTCATTGCCCCCTTCGCGACCCTGCATGCCTCCTTGGTGTACACCATGCCCACATAAAGAATTATGGCAATGGTTTGTACAAACCGTTAGATGTCAGAACTATCGTGGGACGTTGAGGGTTCCCACCCATATGCTGCATATCCACTACGAATTACCAATTAATATGCATGCTACGAGGATAACACCCATGACCTGCACATCTGGCTTCATGCGAGAGGAAGAAGATACAGCTGACTTCTCCGTCCCATTACAAATCTCATGGTCAACGCGTAATATATGGCGCAAGAATCACTGGCGACATTGGTTGTTAAGTCCTAGGTGATATAGTTCTGAACAGTGGTATTCCAACTGTCTGGTTTAATAGATTATCTGATCACCCTGGATCAGTAATCAATAGTCCTCATTATTATTGAAAATAGTGTTTTCGGACCTTTTTCAAATGTAGGTGAAGACAACACTGGATTTGTAAAATACTTTACAGAAAATAAACAAAGGACATGAGCAAGTGTGAACTTGCCTTTTGTGATTGCAAGATTATGCACTCATGGTCTTCAATTCAGTATAAGATTCAAAATCTGAAATCAGCAGCATTGGTCCGGTAAGGACTAATGTTTAAAGAAGTAGTATGCTTTTATGCGTAAGTAATGTGATGCACGTTCTAAGCGCAAATTCTAGAAATAACGTTGTTCTAGGGTTTAGATTCCGGAAATGGTTACCTTGGGATGTGTGGCCCTTTTGGATAGATTTCGTAGTTGTACTTTTATTATAGTTTATGAGTGGTTGTAAACAACACATATGTAGGAATAAAGTATACACACTTATGACATACTAGTTAGGATTACTTATACAAGGTTTCTTATTTAAAGTGGCAAAAAGGATAACCTTCGAAGAAAAGGTTTCTCTTCTAAGGTCTAAACAAACTTTGTAATTAGTTAGTGGTGATTGATGTCATTTGTTTGCTCAAATGGTTTGGCTTGAGTTGCTTTATGGTTTAACTAATTCAGACCAAAGTTAACTATAATACATATAATAATGTTTATAGTGTTATATTAGGATTTTGTAGACTTAAAGTTAACTTTAAAGTATATATAGTTTTGAAAGTATCATACTTATACATTGGTATCTTGTTTGTTTGAAATGTGTTCTTCAAGTTACTTAAGAATGTTTATTCTCTTACTTGGGTAATGGTTTCTGGGTGTGAGTATGGAGTAATATCATTTATCTTTTATAGATGGGTGAGTATATTTTATGAACCCAACATAATGTTACTTAACTACTTATGGATTTATATCTTGTTGTAGTGGTTTTTGTAATTTTGGAATTAATATGATTTAGAAAAGATTTGATTGTTCACAAGTTATTCTTTAAGGAATTTATTATTAGTGGAATTCCTCTTAGAAGATAATCTTCATTTATGGTTGGGGATATTTCTAAAATAAGGACATTTATAATGTTTAAACCTTTATAGCATTATATTATTGATATTTAAGACTAATACCATTCGTTAGACTTATTTGATTCATTTTAGGAATATTAATAATTTTATTTATTTTTATATGAATTATGAATGAAGTAAATAAGTTTGAATTTGAGTTATTAAAATATTTAATTTTTATTTAACTCAAAAAGTAGAATATTAGATTTTTAATATGTAGATATTATTTTTGTGGTCTTTTTGGTATATTACATTTATTTTTGTGATTTAAAAAAATAAGATATGATTTTTATAATTCTTATTACTTTATAATTACTTAATGAATAATAAATATTTAATTATGTGAAATAATAATATACGATTATAGTTTTAAATTAGAATGTTTATTTTTCCAAGATTTTTGGTATTTTACTTATATTATAAACATTTATCATTTTAGGAATATGAATTATTACAGTTTTATTACTTATAAAACTTTTACTAAATACTATTTATTTAAATAGTTATCATAACAATATTTGGTAATATGTTTAAGTTGTAGATTTTATTTTTCTAAAAATTTTCATATATTATACACATTTTTTCGAATTATAAATCAAAAGTTATTAATTAACCAAGATTTAATCATTTATTAAATTTCTGGAATAATATTAATTGTATTATAACATTTTATTTAACTTTTAACAGAAAGTACTTTTTATACCGCACCCAGAGCTATCCCCAGTCACTGACTAGTGGGCCATTGTCCACCTCAGCTCTCAGGTCTGAGAAATGCTTTTGCTACTGACCTCCTTTCTACTCACTGTCAATGACATGTGGGCCCTGGGCCATGTCATCCAACACGCGAGGCAAAGACTAGTCAAACAGCTGACGTGGCTCGATCATGAGTTAAGCATGGTGTCAGCATCGCCACCGCCGTCGGTGAGTGGTCACCAGCGACGATCTACTGCACCCCAGCAAGAGAAATAGGGCTAGTTCGAACAAGCGCAACCTACTGAACCTAATAGTGGCAGCGTCGCCTGTAAATGGTCATCGGAGGGTGCTCAACCAAACTAGACCTATGGTGCGAATCCGCAAACAAAACTAGGGTCCGGAGATGCGTATGCTTACCCTGATGACGATAGAGTGGTCGACGAGGACAGGCGCGGTCGGAATCGAGCTACCTGACAAGGATTCCGACGAACTGTTGCGAAGCGAAAGGATCAAATTCGCCCGTGCCAGTGCTCCCTTGATGCAAACTTCTACCTAGAGTATCTACGGAGGATGGCGCTTCTCCATGACGGCTCAGAGTGGTGTGGCGTGACGTGGTTCGACGGCGAGGAGTGGCTCCGGCGAGCTAGGGTTCGGTCTCATTCGTATCTGAGAGGATAAGGAGGGATTGGAGATAGGGATGGAAGCAGTGCATCGCGGTGGCCTTCTTATCCCCTCCTGGTAGCGGCGACGAGTATCTTGGCGCAATGATGGCGATGACGACATCGGGCGGCGACGAGCTCCACTAGCGAGCTGCCTATGCGCGTGATGGTGACGACAATAGTCATTTTGCAGATAACCCCCTAGCTATTTCTTTAGCTCAACCTGCGGTCCTCTCCCGACCCCACTTATCAGTCTCAGATGATAAAGGATTGGGCTGGTTACTGGGCTGTTGTGGGGTGCACAGGCGTCAGATAGGTATAGTGGTATTGGGCTGCGGCCCGGTTTGATTTTTATTTGTTTTATTCTTTTTCTATTTTCTGTTTTCCTTTTCATATTTGAATTTGAATTAGATTTTGAACCTTTCTTTGTATAATTTGTTTGCTGGACATGTACAACAATATTTAAAATATATTTGGTACCCTTTGTGAACTTTTATTATGTATTCTTTTTATATTTCTTTTATTTACACAATTAAGAAATCTTTTTTACTAATTGGAAGAAACTTCTTCTTATTATTTTTCTCTTCTATTTTTAATTAGGGATTTCTTGAATGATATATTCTTATCTGTTTATAACTCAACTTTTAGTGAGCTCATTGTTTGAATAGAAATTTTACATATATGTATAATGATTCTATACCATTATTTGATGCATGAAATATAAAGACATTGATACGATGATTACTACTCTCATTAAGTTGGAAAATAGCAATGTATGTGATAAACAAGGAAGTTTAGGGTTTTGAATTATGGGTACTACACTGGGCTTTAGGGTTTTGTATAAGCTTAGATTCCTTTTAAGAATTAATATTAAATAACTAAGCAGGTTGCCATATGTATATATTATTGGATGAAATATTCCTTTTTCATAGAAGTTATATTTAGAGTGTTTTATAGAAGTGAACTTATAAAAATATACTTAGGCACATATAGTGATAATGGTTGAAATTAACAGAGATATGCTTATGTAATTTGTTATAGGGAAATATTTCTATAGAGTGTTATCAGCATCATATGATGGATCAACAGTATGAGATGGCTATTATGTTTGGTTTGAGATGTAGAGTTGATTGCTTAACCATATTAAAATAGGAAATTGATTTATACATATAAATATATTTCAAATTCTTGAATCTCTAATTAAGGAATTCCTTTCCTAGATATAATACTTCTTCCTATCCATCATCATGATTAACATGATGAGCTTTACACATTTAAATCTTCTTATTCATATATCATTCTTCTAATTCATGAATGAATCCAAAGACACTTCATAACTTTCTCATATCCTTGTGTGGTTGTATTTGCTATTCTACTGTTGATAATCTTCCATTCAACCAGTAGTTCTTTCAAACTCTAATCCCAATCTTCCTTAATCCTTCATCACTAATCTTTCTCTGAAGTAAACTATTCTTAAAGGTGAATAACACCATTTTTATGACTCTATGCTACACTATCTTTAGTTGAGTAACACCACCTTATAATTACTTAACCCTCATGACTTACATTTCAATCTCTGGATTATATTTATGTGGTTTGCAAAGACTTCTCTAGGATCACTTATCCTTACTAGGGTTCCAATCCGGTTTTACCGACCAGTATTACTCATACTAAATATAAGCATTCCATGTTGGTGACCAGAACATTACCATTATAACACTTTAATCATTTATTACTGAAGTTCTTAGTTGGCTAGGCAGGGCTTTATCAATCGTACCTTTTATTGTCTGGAAATTATCTTCTTTATATCTTATATTGGATTTAGGTTATTAATGGACTATGCCCTCATTAGAAGATTTGAGTAAATGTTCTGATAAGATCAATTAATATATCAAAGACTAATAGTTAAAGAAGTTGTGAATCAATGGGGAATTATCCAACATTGATGAACAACAGATATTGAAATAAGTTCTATAAAGATTCTATAGAAAGGAAGATATCTATATAGTAGATGATCTTGACTTAATCTCTTTCCAACTTCAACTTATCAAAGGATTTTTTAAGATTAGATGTTACTATGATACTCAGGATGTATGCAGATGGACTTAAGATATAGTGGTTACATTCTTATTATTTGTTTTATATCTTTAACTTGGTACTGATGAGTGATTATAATAAATATTATAACATGATCACCTAATGATCAAATATAATTCACATTGAATTAGAATTTAACTTATAGTACATTTGATCTACCCTTAGATCAAAGCTCTCTTACCCAAAATGAGATTTTAACAAAGGTCTTATTGAAACTTATCGCAGTCAACTTGATGATCTACTTCAATTCCATCAAGCTAAGAGAAGCTTCAGTCACTTTGACAAGTTTTGTTTAAAAGCGCGAAAATTATTCGGATTTTCTATGCATGAATGCAATGCACACATCTGGGTTCAACTTATTTCTAGGCTCTAATGCTGGGATGTTACAATTTTCCATCCCAATATGCACATGCGTGCACAATACGGGCACATTATCACAAACTATGCCACGATTCTAGCCATAACACTGGTCGTTTGGCCCGAAAGACATGAAACCTCATACATGATAGGTCATTTCTGAGAAGGTTTTTTCGAGACACTTGCAATATAACAAGTTTAGTATTTTTCCTTGCAACTATGTCACATAATAAGACACCACACGAAGGATTTGCATTGATCGGACCGTTTTTTGAATTTTTTATGCCCGTTTCAAACTATGGTCAAAACGGCGGACAAGAAGTCTCTTAGCTAGGGGACGAGTCTCGCTAAACTCGCATTGGATCTCTGATGAAACATCATATTGTGAGTCTAAAAATGATTTTTTCCAAAAATCATGAGCATCGGATCATGTACCTGTAGTTCACATCAGACCCA
This sequence comes from Avena sativa, assembly GCA_916181665.1. NCBI lineage: Eukaryota > Viridiplantae > Streptophyta > Magnoliopsida > Poales > Poaceae > Avena > Avena sativa. Next base: position 124,820,541 of record OV702296.1, read on the forward strand.
CTTCCTACCGATTCGGTAGGAATTTGTCTTTTTTGCCAGGGGTGAACGGAAATGTTTGAGATACCCCAGTTGGGACATTATCCATGTAAGGTGGTCTAATATTTTTACAAAATGTGACGGTACCATTCTAAAACTGTCGTTTGGTGGTTGCTTCACAAAACAGCCCGTTTTTTGCGCTTGGAAAATGGAAAATGGATTCTCCATGTGTCGAAAAGGAAAACTTCCTCCTGCAACATTGTTCTCCATCCCAATATGCACACGCGTGCACAATACGGGAACATTATCACAAACTATGCCACGATTCTTGCCATAAAACTGGTCGTTTGGCCCGAAAGACATGAAACCTCATACATGATAGGTCATTTCTAAAAAGGATTTTTCGAGACACTTGCAATATACCAAGTTTGGTATTTGTCCTTGCAACTATGTCACATAATAAGACACCACGTGAAGGATTTGCATTGATCGGACCGTTTTTTTAATTTTTTATGCCCGTTTCAAAATATGGTCAAAACGACGGACAAGAAGGCTCTTAGCTAGGGGATGAGTATCGCTAAACTCGTATTGGATCTCTGATGAAACATCATATTGTGAGTCTAAAAATGATTTTTGCCAAAAATCATGAGCATCAGATCATGTACCTGTAGTTGAAATCAGACCCACTTCCTACCGATTCGGCAGGAATTTGTCTTTTTCGCCAGGGGTGAACGGAAAGGTTTGAGATACCATTCTAAAACTGTCGTTTGGTGGTTGCTTCACAAAACGACCCGTTTTTTGCGCTCGGAAAATGGAAAATGGATTCTCCGTGTGTCGAAAAGGAAAACTTCCTCCTGCAACATTGTTCTCTATCCCAATATGCACAGGCGTGCACAATACGGACACATTATCACAAACCATGCTGCGATTCTAGCCATAACATTGGTCATTTGAGTTGTAAGACATGAAATTTCATACTCGGTAGCTAATTTTGAAAGCACTTTTTTAAAATATTTGAAATATTGCAAGTTTGTTATTTTAAATGGATACGAGGTCATATAAAATGACACAATGCGAAGATTTTCCCTATATTTTTTATCTAGTTATTATGCCGATTTCATACCATGGACAATTCTCCAGCCAATGAGAATGCAAAAAGAGGGTACCCACGGATCACCCCATTGAATAGGATCTTAACCGTCCACGAGCGCTCGATCCAACATTGTGGAACTCATCCTTAGTCCCTCACCCACCAAAAATTTGGTCCTTGGCGCTGGAGAGGTTCAATTTTGCTGCGTGCCGCAACCGCAAACCCTAGTACCCTACCCAGCCGGCCACCCCATCGCGTAGACCCACCCGCGTCGCCTCCACTCCTCTCCCACTTCTCCAGATCCCTCACCGCGTGCCGCAACCGCAAACCCTAGTACCTCACCGAGATCCCTCCCTTCCTCACTGCTCCAGTTCCCTCCCTTCCCCGCGTCGGCAGCGGACTGCCCTATCCCTTCTCTCGCAACCCTAGAGGGCCTCTTCCCCCGCACCAAAGACTTCTCCAGTACATCTGTAACCCTAGAGGGCTTGTCCTCCCGAGGCGGCTGACAACACGGAGCTCGGCGCCTTCCTCCACCTTGTTGTGCATGGCCCGCAAATACGAGTCTGCAGCTGCCATGGGTCTTCGGTCGGCCGTCGTGATTCCCCTCCTCCTCCCGGCGACCCACGAGCAACAAGTGTGGGCTGACAATGATGGCCGTGTTCCGGTGGCGTGCTGCAGTAGGCGTGCCAGTGGTGGAATCAGCGTCGGCATCCAGATCCTAGGGTTCAAGTCTTCTGCTATTGTCATCGCTGGGATAGATACTGGTTGCTGATTCAATTCGTTCGTGCCTGGTCGCTCTCATGCATCCGTTGCTGCTGCTGTCAAGGGATTTCAGTCTCAGGTATGCAGTATTTCCCGTTGTAGCAAACACGATGCCATCCTGATCTAGTACTAGTGGATGTGGTAGCTGGAGTAGATGTGAATGTGTAGAGCTACCTGAGCTTTTACTCTTATTTAATTCCTGCCGATGGCTTATGGATGTGGGAATTCAAATGCATACTTAGGGACAAGGACAAATAAATAGGATCTATACCTTGTCTTACTCATATACCAGATCGGGAACCATGCTCTGAAGAGGTTAATATGGAGGGTGTATCCCGGGAATCTACAGGTCAATCACCTAACGCAAACTAGAGATATAGATTGTGGTGTAGAAGCCTTTGCAGGTTCATTTTTCTAAACGTCTACATAATGGAGCTACATTGTGTTAGAAAATATTCTAATTTGGATACAGGAGTTGCTTCTTAATTCTACAATTATTTTCCTTTAATTTGGTCTAATTTAAATAGGTGTGGTAGCATATTCCTGGGCTCAGAAAAAATTAGAGTCTAAATTGTTTGAATTGTTGGCGTGCATACACTGGAAGTTCTGTAATCACATTTGAATTTCTTACCTTTGTACATCTTAACTGTCTATAAACATGTGTTAGCAATATAGCTATAAAATAACATTTGCTTAACATAGTTGGTATGGTAGCCTCCTGATATAACATTTGAATTTACCAATGCATGGATCTCATTGGTTTCTTGTTGATGTGCAACCGATCCACTATTTTGGCTTATGTTTATTTAAATAGCACGTGTATAATTCTTTGATGCTGCAGGGAGCTTTTAATGGTGGTCTTGATATTCCGCATAGTGATAAGAGCTTTGCGGGTTTAAAGAAGGACGAGAAGCAGCTAGATGTAAAGGTTCCGCACAGTTTGACTACTCTACTCCTCTATGGTTTCTGCCTACTGTCGTAATCACAAATTTAGTACATCTGTCTATGCATGGCATGTATACGATACTAGTCTGTTTTTAATATCAAACTAGGATACATGGATGGTCACACAATCTGTTCTAGTTTAATGGCCTGTCCTATTCAGTAGCTTTATCAAGAGATTACAAGAAAGCTACAGTAGATAGAAACTTATAGTTCTTTTTGAGATCATGACTGTACCATGTTATGTTCACCTGTAACTAAAACTTGCAATTACTAGCATTGATATATCTGTTGCTTCATTAACCTTGATTTCACACCAAAAAAGATATGGCCAAGAATTTTTGATAATCTTTGAACTGTTCTTTTATATTTATTAGCATTACTAGTTGTTCCTGTTCCTATAACATCTCATATATGATCATTACTGTTGTTATAATGTTGTTGCTTGATTTGATACAAGCATAGTTCTTAACCATTGTTAGATTTTTGCATACTAGCTAATTTTTTACCAACTATTGTTTGCTCAATATGTGTAGATGCTAATTAGTAGTCATGAATCCTTCTATTTTCCACTTTTCGTTTGTCAAGTTTCCATCTGTTCCTATGATGAACATTTTAGTAATCGGAGCATTCATTTATTTGTATGTCCTTCTACTTTGTATTTTTTGTTTCCTTTTGCTCTATGAGAAACAATTTCTATGCAACTGATGATAGCTCCGGTAATAACTGAACATGCTAATAATAGTGTATTTCTTGTTTGTTATGTGTAGGTTCTGCTGCTTGGGTTCTTGTGTGTGCACATTCCTCACCGGAGCTCGGGATCACACAATCCACACTCGTTCTGACAAGCTTCAGTCAGTGAATGAAATAACCAAGCTGGATTCAAATACACCTTTACATTTGATTCTTTTTTGGAATAAGTACTACCTTTGATTCACCATTTTACATGAAGCAAGACCAAGGTGTTCACGCATGAAGCTAGAGAACTTCGAGGACAAGATGAAGCTCACCCTAGTTGGAGCGGGATGGTACTTAGTGGCTGTGTGATCTTATTGTGTACTTGGTTGCTGTCACCTATTGTGTACTTGGTGGCCGTGTGATCTTATTGTGTACTAGGTGGCTGTCACCTATTGTTTACTTGGTGGATCTGAACTAGGTGCTGCTTGTCAGCTTAATTGCTCATAACGCTGGAATTACTGTAAATTTGAAGTTCTGCTGATGTATATGTTTTCTGAATTGATACTTATTTCAAATTTTGATTCCTGTGTATATTTACCTTCTGTGTTGAGTATGGGCTTATTGAAATAGGACCCTGAAGAGGATGTGGCCCAAAGTAATCTGGACTGCAGTTGAAGGCCATGGCCTGAAGTAATACAACCCAAAAATTGTGAATGAACAATATATATCACAAGCAAAAGGCTAAGGCCCATTATTAAAATGGACTGTGAAAAGAACCGAGGCCCATTATTAAAATAGATTATGGAATGAACTAGGACAAAGAGAATGGATCGTAAAATCCATAGACTTGAAAAGAAGAAAGGCCAAATTGTTGGGCTCAACCCAAATAAGAGACCAAAATGGACCAGGCTGAATCTGCATTATGACGTTCTCATTTCGTCATAGTTTTGCCACATCGGATTGGCCACGTAGGATCTGACATGGCTAGGCTAGACTGCCAGTGACGATATTGGATCGTCATAGAGGTTATGACGATCTAATATCGTCATAAACGATTATGACGATTTTGCAAAAAACGTCGTTGTATGCAATTACTGACGCTCAGTTTTTGACGATATGTTTTTCGTCATAAGATCGTCATATATTGTAGATAATGACGATTTAGTGACGAAAATAGAGGTTCATGTATCAACAGATTCCTTGTAGTGTAAAACCTTAAACTAGTTTTCTTTACTTATGAACTCAGCTAGAGATAAACCTGGCTTTTTGCAAAAAAACCTAGAGCTTAGTATTCCTACTTGAACCATTTTACTTGTTAGTGATAGTTTGTGAGTACTTAAAGAGTACTGATGGCTTTGTCCCTGGATATTCCCGTGGCCAGAATATGAGGAGGACTATCAGGATGATGGACAACAGGAAGTCTATGACAACTAGGATCATCTCCCATCGTCAGCATTGCCTGTGACTATGAAGATGGAGCTTCGCCCACGCTACCGTTAATATATTATTCCGCTGCGTTGATTGTATTAAGACTAGATCATGAGATCCTTTATTTGTAAGACCTTTATTATGGTTTGTAATGGATGTGGTACCAATCTGTTATGTCTCGCAAAAATGGTAATCCTAGGATTGCGATATGGCATAACAGGCATTTGGGATTAAAAACCCAGGTGTTGACACTAAATAAAGAAAGGTTGGTTATAGGTAGTCATTCCAAAAATAAGATAAAGGGGTTAGTCAAAACCAAATTGAGACCACCTTGCTTAAGCTTATCCTATTGCAATTGAGCAATTTGGGTAAATGTTGAGACAAAGAATAGTTGACTCTAATTGCTAAGTATCACAACGTAAACATATCTAAGGAGGTGTCATATAATACACAACTACGCCTGAATTCTAGAGATATTATACTCAACTCTTATATTTCGAGCTTAGAATATTGTGTGTATATGTACCACATTTGGACTTATTGGTTTTTTGGATCTTCTTCATTGACTAGATATATATATGAAGTTTGACTTGGTGTGCAAATGCATGTTGCAATATCCAGTTACTACTTGATGTTATAGACCTAGATAGAAAAGGGAATTCGTGTAAGGGAGTGACGAGTTCCAAAGATCAAGATGAAGAATTATATAAAGAGTGAATCCAAGAATAAGGAGTATTAACACAATTTGAAGAAATGATCAATTTCAGATCATTACTACATAGTAATAAGAAGAAAAACTAGTGTAGAAAATGTATGGAGCAACAAGAAGTGATGAATTTAAGGTTCAACCAAAGTAGGTGATGTTGCTAAGGAATTAATGATGTATTTGTACCAAGTTCATGGAAGTATCATGAATAGGTAAAAATAAGTAGTCTTAAAACCAAAGTGTATTCAAGCTCTGGCAATTCAGAGAGAATGGCAGTAGTATATCGAAAACCGCAGGGTAATACATACACCCTAGGATGGTCCGCAGTTGGTATTTGGTCCGCAGCTGGTATTTGGTTAACTTAGTTAACCAGATCATCTTAGTATTCCATAAAGAGCATAAAACTTGGCCTAAGTTAAGTAAGACATAAATGAGTATAGAAATTGAAGCGACCGTCTTACGAGATTCTTTGCGAAATCAGGCCTACCAAGGACAAAAAGTCCAAACAGTAAGTAAGATAAATAATGTAGGAAGTTCACTTTGGAGATCCACAATTGTGTGGGTACACCGTAATATCTTTATGAGACCTTAAACAAGTAAATTGTAAGATGAACAGAGATCAACATTCCAGTGATAAAGCCAATGATTATTATACTCGTAGTTTAGAGACCATTAGTAAACCCTAGTGGGGAGAGTAAACAATAGAAATGGAAGTACTGTTATCGGAATTCCAGAGTAAAGGTTGGAGAAGAAGTACTAACCTATAACAACATTAAGCCTTATTTTCATAAGGTCAAAAGATGTCATCCTTATAAAAGTACTCTTGGAAGTATGTCTAGACAAAAGATCGAAGTTTACTTCAAGGTAGTAGTATTCAAACCTTAAGGTAGATAATAAATGGTAATTGAAGAAGTACTTAAGGTGATATTAAAAGATTATATAAAGATCGATATGGTAAAAGCCTGATGGAGATAAAATAAATTACTCCTAACAGACTAATTATAGAGGAAACAACTCTTAAGTGGTCCTTAAGAGGTAATAAAGCATATCCAATTGGAAATGTGTAGAGAAATAAGAAATTCCGATGGGTATGGATTAAATGTGTTCAACACCAACCTTCGGAAAGACTCTTAGTATAAACCATTCAAAGAGAAATGTGCTTCTATATTATATCGAAGACCATGAGTGCATAATCTTGCAATCACAAGAGGCAAGTTCACACTTGCTCATGTCCTTTGAATATTTTATGTAAAGTATTTTACAAATCCAGTGTTGTCATCACCTGCATTTCAAAAAGTTCAGAAAACACTATTTTCATAATAATATGATTATAGGTTATTTACCATGAGGTAATAACCTACTATGAATGTTTCGGTGGTAAAGGAACATATTATCTAGGACTTAACAACCAATGTCGCCAGTGATTCTTGCCGTATATCATGCGTTAACCATGAGATTTGGAATGGGACGGAGAAGTCAGCTGTATCCTTTTCCTTTCGCATGTAGGCAAGACGACCTTAACGTGACATTGTGATTCCTTTTGTGGATCCAACATATGGGTGGCACCCTTAGGCCCCACATTTTTGGTGTCTAGATTATCTATGAGTGGCTGTCAGAGGTATAGCCGGTCCTATAAGGTACTTGCCAGGGGCATCACCAGATCATAGAGTCTTTGGGAACTCATCAGGGTTTTAGCCTGCCCGAAAGGGGGCTTAATGGAGGTGATCCAACCCCGAAGGATCGTACAGACATGCGGGGTCGCGGCGAGGGAAGTGATTGGCTTGGATCTTAGTCTGGGCCTCATACCAAGGAAGTATGAACGGGTTGGCCGCTCGGATGTGCAACAAATCTATGATCTCTCATGGGCAAAGTAATGCACCTATGTAGAGTGTAAGAACTATAACTTGTTACTCCCTGTTCCGGGAAGGAGCTACAAACGCGACAGGAAAGAAACTCCATCAAAGTTCTGGTAAACCTGTGAAGGATGACGGACATAGCTTTTTAGAATAAAATCAACCTTTGAAGAAATGTTTTCGAAAACCTATATTGCCTATGACCTTTGGTTTTTGGCTGTAGATATAGTGAATCAAACAATCCTTTCTAGTGACCTTGATGAGTACGCTCGTACTCAACATATCTTCTTAACCCTTGCGAGATTCTGAAGCCAATACAGACGACGTCTACAACAACTTATGCTCAAGGGAATTTTCATCAACATCTCAAGTTCTTCGACAAAGTCAATGAAGTCGACAAATATATCAATTAAAGTGAAGATGAAATTGCTGATTATATAGGAATATAATCTCTAGCCATAGAACCTACTTCTGTAGATTAGTGATATAGCAGCAATGCAAGCCTAATAGTTTAAATACTAGTCTATTAGTATGATAGTTATGACTTGATTTTTCGTGATTCTTCTTTGTAAGAAGTTTATTTCTCTCTCTTTAACCTAGAGTGTTCTCTAGATCTTTTGTAAAGAGTCGAGTTGTAACCTATAGTCATGTCTTGGACCTGTTGTGTTTCTGTTGTACCACTCTAAGGGATGTAATACTAGTGAGCGGTGTTTCATTGGTGTTATGTCAACGACTATAGTGTTCTACATCATGAAGTGGTATGCTGGGTGATCGCACCGACCTCCCCGAACATCGACAGCATGCGAGTGTGGCGGTACTTCATGACCAGCTTCTCTATCATGGAGGAGCCGCACCAGGGCTCGTGGCTCTCTGCCATTTCTGCAACGGCTGTTGGCAGTGGAGAATAAGGAGAGGCGGAGGAAAGACGGTGGCCCGGCACTCCAGCAAGCAAAGAAGGGGCGTCGCCGGCGAGACAGAGGAACGCAGATCTTCCGCGACATTGGTGCTCGGGCGCGGAACGGTATAGCAAGGACACTGAGGGGCAGCGCAGCAACGCTGGCGCTAGTAAAGGCAAATGGAAAGGTGGGGGACGATGACGCGGCAGGGCCGATAATTATGGCCTAGGAAGGGCAACCGCCGGATTGCCATGTGGCGGCACCTCACGCTCCTAACGGCTCCCGGATCGTGGCGGCAGAAAATGCGCAAAAGATCCCTGAAGCAGTATTCGAGGCACCGGCGTCGGTACTCAAGGCAACGCTTGACACGACATGTTGCTGCACGTGGAAGTAAAGGCATCATGGCCTCACGCGCGTGTGACGAGGTTTAATCTCGTCAATGCCCATTGTTATGGACTTGGGTTTTGGAGAAGATGGGGATGCTGGAGATCGTGGCACCGTTAACATACAAGCAACCAGGGGACACGAGATTTACCCAGGTTCAGGCCCCCGGAGGGAAAACCCTACTCCTGCTTGTCTGCTCTTTGATTACGGCGGAACCGAAGGTTACAGGGTGCGCAGATTCGATCTGGCGTGGATGCGTATGCGAAAGTATGAGTCGAGTTGCCCTAGGACGTGCCCTCCTGGCCTTTATATAGACTTAGGCAGGTCCCGGGCATAGTCCTAGTCGGTTACAAGTTCTAGGGTTTTACCCCTTTGAATTTCCTATCTCCTCTAGTCTTGCTCTCCAAGGATCCGAAGACGTCATGGGCCTTGGCCACCCGAAAATCTTCATGGGCCAGCGTATGTCTGTCGTGGGCCTTCCTTGGGCTGGACTAGGTATGCTGAAGTTACGTACCCGTAGGGTATAACCATGTCAGTAGCCCCCGAGTGATCAGTCGAATCGTAGATTCGGCTGAGGACTCTTCCATCCTTCGGGAGCAGTTATATGTTAATAGTATATGTGTGTAGGGATTGTTGATGCGTGTGCCTGACTCACCCGACGGATCAGGGTCAGTTAACTGTCTTAGGACGAAACAACACGATCTTCTTCAGGTTCGGGTCCCTTAACCCAGGCCTGGAACATATGCTGGCGTAATTCAACTCAGGCCGCGGAGGACTTATAGGAGTGGAATTCCGGTGATTTTAATTGGTGTACCCAACGCGTCCGTCGGGATTTTTCATCGTACCTGCTGGTACGGATTCATACTAGCAGAGCGCAGTCAGGTGCGTTGCCAGGCCATCAGATGATATCTGTAGGTCTTATCTTTGCGTCGCAGACGCAGCATCCGAACATTTATCACCTCGGAGGTGCTTCGGGTGGCCAAGGAGATTGTCGCTCACTCAGCGTTTTGTTGGGGCAGGGTTGCCAAAAAGTTTTTGCGTGCTGATCCGAAAGATTGCAGTCGAAGATTTCATTGGGTGCGCGACCAGCGCTCCCTATGGGAGTAGCCCCCAAGTGTCTGTTCGAGTCGTAGACTCGAACGGAGACTTTTAGTTCAAGCATTGTTTCAATCAGTAGGTCCACAGGACTCGAAAATTTCCGGATGCTTAAATCCATCCTCCCTATGGGAGTAGCCCCCGAGTCCATAGTGGAGTCGTAAACTCGACGTAGGACTCAGAGAAATAATTTTGTCCTCATTTTTCTGTCGGGTGCGCGGCCAGCGCTCCTGATAGGAGTAGCCCCCAAGTATTTAGTCGAATCATAGATTCGAGTGAGTACTTTTAGCTGTGGAGCCGAAGTGGTGCTAGTATAGCTTTTGATGACGTCAGTGCTTACGATCGATGACCTCAAGCGTCTGCTACGCTAGAGATGACTTGACTGGACGAAGCGTGGGTCCCACTTGCTGACTTTGAATTGACCGGTCACGCGCGGCGTGGAGATGATTACAGCGTCTCCTCGATTTCTGCACGTAGTGGACGGCGTGGTAACGACGGTTCGTTTTGGTGCTGACACGTGTACGGCCAGATCTACCGTTGGCGTTAGGTCTTCTCGATGGACGGCCAACGTGCGTCGTCTTCGCTGTTATAATCCCTGGTGAAATCGTGGTTTGTTTTTCACCGCAGAAGTTCATCTATTCACTGCCCCCTCGTTCTTGAGCTATTCTTGCTGCGCTGAGAGTTTCCTCCACATTTCCTTTGTCTTTCTTCGTTGGCAACGCCACCACCGCCGTAGCGCCATGGGGAAATCAAAGAAGTCCTCATCTGCAGTTGGGACCAGCGCCGACGGAGGCAAGAAGGGCACCGCCACTGCTCGCGTCACCGACGGTGGCTGGCGGCGATCAGAAACGCGGGAGAGCGATCTCCACAAACTGTGCGAGCGGAGCCTGATCCCGCAAGACACGACGGCCGTGAGACTCCCCAGCAATGAGGTAATCCCCCTCCCCCATCTGGGTATCGGTTTATGTTTGTTGCCTTCATGATTCGTGGGTTTTCTTTTCCGGTCCATGACTTCCTTCGTGGACTGCTCTTTTTCTATGGGGTTCAACTCCATCATCTGTCTCCCAACTCCCTTCTCCACATTGCGTGTTTTATCACGCTTTGCGAGTGTTGGCTTGGCATTGAGCCGCACTTTGGCCTCTTCCGGAAGCTTTATTCCGTGAAGAGGCAGTCTGGTTCGGATGGTGTGTATCCCATTGGGGGTTTCATCATCTCCCTCAGTCCCAATGTGCAATTCTTTTCCTTTTCCATGTCTGAATTTGTCCAGTACTGGCGGAGGAAATGGTTTTACATCCGTGACTCCGTACTGCCTCGGCAAGATTTTGGTCTTGTTCCTTTTGACCCCTCCCAATTGATTGAGAAGAAAAGATCCTGGAAAAACCAAATCTTAGACGGTGAGGTGGCGGAGATAGAGGCCCTGTATCGTCGGGTGGAGGATCTCCAATTGATTCCTGAGAAGGAGGTGAACGGTGTCGACATCATCCGGACATTTCTTGAGCGTCGGGTGCAGCCCCTCCAAGCGAGGGCGCACCCGATGTTTCTTTACTCTGGGCGCCGTGATCCGACGAGGGTTTCGAGTGAGAAAATCTCCGAGGTGGAACTTGACAAGGCTCTTCGCGCGCTGTTGAAGTTCAAGGCCGACGAAGAAATCCCGGGGAAGTCGCTGACTCCTCCCTTTTCTTCGACGTTGGTCGTACCGAAGGTGTAGATTTGCGCACGTAGTGCTTCCCTTTTGTTTTTGTCAGCTGTGTACTTTTTCCTTTGTTTGCTAACAAAGTTCCTTTTCCTTTTGCAGAGCTTCAAAGTGCCGGGCATGGCACCACCGTTGCTCGAGAGGTATCCGAATGCCCTGGATAATGAAGTGGTGGATTCCGTGTCCGAGCTACCGTCAGCGCGATCCCCAGTGGAGGATGCCGACGAATCGAGTGAGGACCATTCGCGCAAGCGGTCATGGAGTTCTAGCGAGTCGTCAGATGCCTCGACTCCTCCGACTCCCAGAAATCCTCTGGGCCATGAGCGTCATGATGATGTTCATGGGGGTTCTTCCTCTCCCCTTCCTGCCATTCCTATGCAGGCTGTTGCTCCGCACCCGCTAGCAAAGCGGAAGAAGGAAGAAAAGAAGGAGGAAAAGAAGGAAGAAAAGAAGGAGGAGAAGAGGGCCCGAAGGGCTTCTCCTATCTTCGACCTAAGCGCGTTGGGCTCGTAAGTTTTCTTGTTGCCACTGTTGTCCTTTGTTTCCTTGTTATTTTTGCACCTGTTTTGATTGGTTCGTATGCAGGCAATCCTCCGACGGTTCTAGTGATGGTGCGCGCGAGATGATGGGGGAGTCAAACATCGCGTCTCTCCTCCTCAGACGGTGGCGACTTCTGGTGACGCTGCGCCAGTTCCTCCTGTGCAGAAGAGGCTGGTGGTTGCGCCTCAGAATTTTGCAGGCGGTCCTGCGGGTTCGCCTTTGGAGCACGTAAGTTTTTCTGCTTGATGTTACGGGGGGAGCCCCCGAGTGTCTTCGTATGCTGATGTTGTTTATGCTTCTTTGTGTTGGGCGTAGCCCCCAAGTCCTGCTCTTACTACTATTGCCTGTTGCTGCAGCCTTTTGTCCAAGAGGCCAAGCGGCTGGTGGAGGAACGCCTGACGTTGGAGGCAAAACTGCGGCAGCTTCAAGGTATTCGTCTGCCTTGTAGTACTTCTCTTGCTTATCCTTGTCCTGTTCTTTGACACTTGCTTGTTGTAAATGCAGAGGAGCATAACGACTCTCTCCGTGAGGTCGATGCTCTGAAGAAGAGCCTTGGCCAATCGGAGCAGAAGGCCGAAGCTGCCGCTGGGGCGAGAGAGCGCCTTGAGCTGGAGCTGACGAAGGCAGCCGAAGCGAAAGAGCGTCTGCAGCAGGAGGCCGCAGATCGTGAGGAGCAGCTGGCCACCGTTGCGGCTGCTCGTGAAAAAGGGGTGGCGGAGAAGCTCATGGCTGCTGCCAAGGCTATTTCGGGTGAGCGCTAGCTTTTGTACTTGCTTCTTTTTCTATGGATCTTCTTCTATGTTGCCTTTCTTCATGTTTTCTTCTTTTTTTGTCTCAGATGCCGCAATCATCAAGTTTGACCGCGGTGCTCTGGAGCACGGGAGTGCTCTAGATGATGCCACTGTAGCGGTCGAAGACCGCTGCAGCACCGTCGTCAACTCCCTTGCCAAGGCGAAAGAGGTCCTTGGTCGCTTCTACCAGGAGCTCTTCCCGAAGGGCGCATCCCCCGAAGATGTGGATGCCCTGGCAGAGGCTCTGTCAGCCGAAGTGCCTGCAGCGTACAAGCGCAAGCAGAAGGGCATCGGCGCGTCCGTCGGGCTGGCGATGGCCATGGCGGCTGGGGCGGAGCTGGACCTGCCCCAGATTACTTATCGGATGCCTACAGCTGCGGATGGATCCGAGGTAGCCTTCGCCGCCTACTCCGCTCGCTGCAGACGATATGGGCCCAAGCTCATTGACTTGCTGTCTGAGTATGCATTGCGGCAGCAGGGCGAGGCCAAAGCTAGGCAGTCTGGTTCTGAGGCGACTCAGTGTCCTCCGCCTTAGGCATCCTAGACGTAGGGTAGTTTGTAGTCTATTTTTGTTGTAAATATCTTTTGTAGTATCATCCTTGTTCCATGTAGTGGCCTTATATACTTTAATGAATTCCTCCAAGTTGTGCTCTATCCTTGGCTGAATGTCTGTGTGCCTTCTTTTTTCTGCTGCTATAGGTTCCTTCGGGTGCTGACCCAGTTGACACTTCATCCGAAAGGCCCTTGTGAGCATCATTGGATGATTCTTCGCAGCTCGCGTTTCTTCGAGATCGCGTGCGCAGCTTGGAGAGAGATTTGCTTGGGTTACGCGGTCGCGCCGACGTTTGGAAATCCAAAGCAGACCGTGGTGCAGCCAGAGAGGAGTATTTGATGGAGGAGCTGGGTCGGCTGTCCGAGCAGCTGCAATGTAAGTTGATCCTTCTTTCGGGCTGTAGCTCAGTTCTTCGGGTGAGCCTGCTGTCCTTACTCTTGTTTTGTGCGGTTGTCGCAGGTGCCAATCTTGCTCCGAGGGAAGAAAAGGAGCGTATTGCTATTCGAGTCAATTGCTTGACTCAACAGGATATGGAGGCTGGCGGCTTCTTCTGGATGGATCGTGATCGCGCCATAGTTCTGGCGACGGTGCAGGATCGTGTCTACCAGGTTTCGCGGGTGCTCCGCCAGGTGCAGACATCGCTTTCCTCGGTGCTGCACATCATGTTTCCGTTGGATGCCATGCCAACGACCCTTGCAGGTCTTCTGACGAAGTTTCGGAGTGCCAGCAATGTCAAGGAGCTGGTGCGGCAGCAGCTCATCGCAGGGGTGAAGGTTGCCTTGTCTCTTGTGAGGGTGCACCGCCCTGACGTAGATTTGGCTGCTGTGGCGACTGGGCCACCTCCTCGACCAGATGGTGGTGAGTGGTATATGCGTCCGCATTACGCGGCTGTAAGGTAGTATGCCGAACAGATTGTAGATTTATTTGAGCAGCGTGCTCAGGTTATTCTTCAGAATAGGTAGGACCTGAAAATAAACAGATAGATGTAAAATTTGTATATTGCGGCTGGGCGTGTATGTGCCCTTTGTTGTAAAGGTTTGCTTGTTTGCGAGCACGCAGTGCTTTGATTTAGTACGTGCCCTTTTCGTTTGCTTGACGTGGTCAGCTACTCAGGTGTAAACGTTTTGTCCTCAGTCGATGAAATCGTGAGGTGGGGGGAGCCCCCGAGTGCGTATGTAGCATGTAGTAAAGTTGCAGAAAATAGTCAACCGAGGGTTGGGGGCAAGGTACTTAGCTTTATTTATATCGTAATGGAGGAGGTACATGATTCTGCTGAGTAGCCTTGGCTGGAAGCCTTATTGAAAGTAAAAAGGGGGGTAGGTTGCTACGGGTAGAATCGTCGCAGGTGCGAGACGTTCCACGGGTTGGAGTATGCGACTCCAGACTCCACGTGCTTGAGGCGATAGGCGCCACCTGGGATGACTTCGGTGATGACATATGGTCCTTCCCATGGTGAATCGAATTTGTTTGGTCGCTTTTGCTTGAGTCGCAAGACGAGGTCTCCTTCGACGAAGGACCTTGGGCGCAGCTGGCGGCTGTGATAGTTGCGGAGACTCTGCTGGTACACCACTGATCGAGCGGGTGCTATATCCCGCGCTTCATCGAGTGTGTCTACGGCGTCTTCGAGTGCAGCCGTGGATTCAGCTTCGCTGTACGTGACGACTCGTGGAGCCTGATGGCGTACTTCGGCTGGTAGCACTGCCTCGGCTCCGTGTACCATGAAGAACGGTGTGTAGCCGGTGGAGCTGTTTGGCGTTGTTCGTAAGCTCCACAGGACAGACGGTAGCTCTTTCGTCCAGTTTCTAGCTTTGTGCTCGAGTGAGCTCATGAGGCGCTTCTTGATGCCGGCGCCGATTAGGCCATTGGCCTTTCCCACTTGCCCGTTTGCTTGCGGGTGTGCCACTGAGGCATACGTGATATTGATCCCGAGGCCTTCACAGAAGTCCTGGAATTCTTCGGAGATGAAGTTCGATCCGTTGTCGGTGATGATGCTGTGCGGTACGCCAAACCTGTAGACAATGGATTCGAAGAATTTGACGGCGGTTTTGCCCTTCTGGTTGGTGACTGGCATGGCTTCGATCCACTTGGTGAATTTGTCGACTGCGACCAGGAGGAAGACGTGTCCTCCCTTCGAGGATTTTGGCAGTTTGCCGATCATGAAAAGGCTCCATTGGGCAAAAGGCCAGGCTATGGGTATGGGTCAAAGTTCGGACCCAGGTGCGTGCGGTTTGTCGGTGAACCGTTGGCACCCGTTGCATCTTCGGACGATGTCTTTCGCGTCGCTCATGGCCATTGGCCAGTAGAATCCTGCTCGCAGAGCTTTGGCGACGAGGGATCGGCTACCTGCGTGGTGGCCGCAGATGCCCTCGTGGATATCTTGGAGTATGGCCTTGCCGTCATTAATGGTGACGCACCGTTGTAGTACGCCCGTAATGATGCGTTTGTACAGCTCGCCGTTGATGATGGTGAAGGCTTTTGACCGACGAGATACGCGCCGGGCATCTGTCGGGCTGTCTGGCAATTCTCCGTTTATCAGGAACTGTTGGCGATTTCCATGAGGTGGTTGAGTGCTTGGGCTTTACACGCCAAAGTTCCTCCTTGAAGTCTGGGCGCTTGACGCCGTCCCTGAAGGCGTCGATGGCCCTTTCTTCGGAGATGTGTGCTGCGGAGTTCTTGCTTGTAGACCAGCGTAGTATGTACGAGCGAATAGATTCACCCGTTCTCTTAGTGCAGGCTCGCAACTCTTCGATTGAGGCGGGCCTCTTGCTGGTGCCTTTGAAATTTCGGATGAAGCTATAAGAGAGCTCCTCCCAGCTTCGGATGGATCCTGATGATAGGCTGCTAAGCCAGACCCGTGCCGCGCCTGTCAGCTGCAGCTGAAGGCATTGCATGGCGGTTTCTTTGTTGCCTCCGTGAAGCTTGATGGATGACAGATGGTCACTGAGCCAGGACTTTGGATCTTGCGTGCCGTTGAACTTTGGAGTATCTGAAGGAAACTTGAAGTTGCGTGGCATCGGTGTTCGCCGGACGGATCTGCTGAAGCATCGAGCCCCGCAGAGTTCTCCTTCGTCTTCATCCATCTCAGATTCAGACGAGCATGCGCGTTTGGCGCGTGCTTTGTCGATCTTGCGCTGTGTAAGCTTGTCTCTGGCGTCGTAGTCGCGTTTATGGCGGTGCGAGCTCTTCTTCCTTCGAGGAAGATCGTGCTCCTCTTCATCTTCGGATGAGGGAGTGGGGCTCCGGTCGCGCCTGGCCGGAGCTTTTTCTTCGGCTCCGTAGGAGCGTCTTCGTGGAGCGCAGCTCCGATTAGTCCTAGTCCGGTGAGTGCGGACCTATGCATGGCCCTTTTTGGGTCCCCCTCCGGAGGTGGGTGAGCCGCGAGATACGCAGTGGCTGCCATAATCGCAGCTTGTGGCGTCTTCGGGATGATGTTGCCGTCAGCGTCCATATCCATGAACGATGTGTGGAGAGTTCGGGTCACGTCACGCCGCTCGTTCGGGTCCATGTTTTCCACCCGAGAGCGGTGCTTGTTTCCCTGGTTTCTGTTTGTACTAGAGCCGGGTCCTTTGGCGGAGAGCGCAGCTCGTCGCGCACTGGACTCAGAGGCTGCTTGCTTGCGTTTGTCGAGCGTCTCCTGCATCTTGACTTGCTTCTTGTGCTCCTCGATGAGGAGGTAGTGGTATGCCCTCAGCAGATCACGTGGGGAGTCCAGAGGTAGGACTATTTTGCCTGCGACGGCGCGGCGTGCTTCGACCCATCCTTCTTTGCTAAGTTGGATGAGGTGGCCCCTGTTTTCCCCGTTTTCGCCGTTCCCACCGTTTTCGCCGTTTCTGTCCTGCGGGTTGGGGTTGGGCGGCGGGTTAGGCGTTTCCTCTTCGGTTTGGATGACTGTGGCGCACAGATAGCGCCTGCAGATTGGTTGGCTGCTGCCGCAGCTTTCGGATCCGGAACCGTAGGTCCCTTCATCCGAAGGTGGATCGCACAGATCGGAGTTGCAGTAGCTGCTGCTGTAGAACTCATCTGTTGATGGTGACGTGCGTAGCACGGGGTGTGGAGCCCACGAAGCGGGCCTGATTGACGGCACGGGCACCCGCTCAGGGAGGCGGAGGGTGCCAGTTTGTCCCACCTGGAAGCAGAAGCTCCCGAACAGAATTTCGAGTCTGTCGCCTACGGGCTCGAAATCCTTCATGGTATCCGGCGAGTGGGCGGTGAAGTCGAAAGTGCCGAAGAGGAGGTGATTCTCCGTCGCCACGGAGTTGTAGATCGATCGGGTCGGAACTGTCACGACCGCACAATCAGCAGCCCCAATTCCCACAGACGGCGCCAATTGACGAGGTTTAATCTCGTCAATGCCCATTGTTATGGACTTGGGTTTTGGAGAAGATGGGGATGCTGGAGATCATGGCACGGTTAACAGACAAGCAACCAGGGGACACGAGATTTACCCAGGTTCAGGCCCCCGGAGGGAAAACCCTACTCCTGCTTGTCTGCTCTTTGATTACGGCGGAACCGAAGGTTACAGGGTGCGCAGATTCGATCTGGCGTGGATGCGTATGCGAAAGTATGAGTCGAGTTGCCCTAGGACGTGCCCTCCTGGCCTTTATATAGACTTAGGCAGGTCCCGGGCGTAGTCCTAGTCGATTACAAGTTCTAGGGTTTTACCCCTTTGTATTTCCTATCTCCTCTAGTCTTGCTCTCCAAGGATCCGAAGACGTCATGGGCCTTGGCCACCCGAAAATCTTCATGGGCCAGCATATGTCTGCCGTGGGCCCTCCTTGGGCTGGACTAGGTATGCTGAAGTTACGTACCCATAGGGTATCACCATGTCAGCGTGGCTGACGTCCGTGGTGACATAGCCGAGTAACCCAACCACCAGAACTCAATGAGACAGAAATTCAAACTAGCTTTGGAGCCCGCACACATTTCTCCTAAGGGTGGAATCTATGCGCGCTTGGGGGCTAGTGTCGGGGGGATCACCCCCGGGTAGGCTAACCGGACAAGATTCAGGGGCAATGTAGCTTCTAGCCAGCTGATCCCAGCTGGATGTAAAAACTCAAAAGCTGGTTCAAGAGAAGTCCAGGCGCAGAGCAAACCCGCAAACCAACCAGCCGGATAGATCAAGACAGGCAAGACGGTTAGCCGGCTAGGATAACCAAGCCAGATAATCAAGACATACATAGAAGGAAGACGGCTGGCTAGGAGGACCTAGCCGTATAGCCAGGACAGACTTAGTATAAGATGACACAGGGTATAGTATGCGGTATGCCATAGACGGCGGACAAGACGGGGAGAAGACCCAGACACCCCACCCATACCATGGACGTTGCCAATGAAGACTGTCATAGTGTTTAGTAGGTGGTACTGTGCTCAACTACTCGCATGGCATCCACTGTAGCTCGCGTATGCGGCATGGCTATCACTGTGGGTACACTCCTGCCATGCCGGATATAGTAGATGACATAGCCAACTGGGGCCCGCCTATGGGACCCGCCAGTCGACCAGGTCGTTTCCCATGCCTCCTCAGCCTATATATGGGGCGGCAGGGGCAATTTAGAAAGGTTTGGTCTCTCATATTCTACCTAGCACACATCGATACATCTCAAGGAGACTTTGTAGTTCTTGGTGTTCATCGAGATAGATAGATCGGCAGGAGTAGGGGTGTTACCTCACCACGAGGGCCCCAAACCTGGGTACTTCTTGTGTCCCCGATGCTTGCTTGTGCCCAATCCTACCTACGGACGCCATCACTCGCTTCCTTGCTCACTCCTAGACCTCTATCTAGCCTGCTCAGGCACTGCCATTTCCACACCGACGACACAAGCTTCTCCAAAAGTTTGTATAAATCCAAAGTTTTTGATCACCTTATCAAAATGTTGATTCCTGCTCCGGGATGCTTACTTCAGTCCATAAATGGAGAGCTGAAGTTTGCATACCATGTGAGCATCTTTAGGATCAACAAAAACCTTGGGTTGTACCATATACAACTCTTCCTCAATGTCACCATTAAGGAACGCCGTTTTGACATCCATCTAAAAAATCTCATAATCTAAAAATGCAGCAATTGCTAAAAAAATCCTCACAGATTTTAGCTTCGCTACGGCTAAGAAAGTCTCATCGTAGTCACCTCCTTGAATTTGTCCGAACCCTTTCGCGACAACTCGAGCTTTATATATAGTAACATTACCATCAGTGTCTGTTTTCCTTTTGAAAATCTATTTCTTCTCGACAGCCTTGCGGCCATGAGGTAGGTCCACCAAAGTGCACACTTGGTTTTCGTACATGGATCCAATTTCAGATTTCATGGCTTCTTGCCGTTTGTTGGAATCTATGCTCATCATTGCTTCCTCATACGTCGCAGGGTCATCGGTGTTGTCCACTAACATGACATTCATGATGGCTCATACTAATCAGGAGTGGTACGAACCCTCGTCGACCCACGAGGTTCAGGAGCAACTTCGCTCAAAGTTTCATGATCACCATCATTAGCTTCCTCTCTTATTAGTGTAGGCAGCACAGGAGCATCTTTCGGTGCTGCGCTACTCTCAAATCCGAGAGAAGGTTCAACAACCTTGTCGAGTTCTACTTTCCTTTCAGTCACTTCTTTCGAGAGAAACTCCTTCTCAAAAAAGGATCCATTATTGGCAAAGAAAACTTTGCCTTCGGTGACATGGTTATACCCTACGGGTACGTAACTTCAGCATACCTAGTCCAGCCCAAGGAAGGCCCACGGCAGACATACGCTGGCCCATGAAGATTTTCGGGTGGCCAAGGCCCATGACGTCTTCGGATCCTTGGAGAGCAAGACTAGAGGAGATAGGAAATTCAAAGGGGTAAAACCCTAGAACTTGTAACCGACTAGGACTACGCCCGGGACCTGCCTAAGTCTATATAAAGGCCAGGATGGCACGTCCTAGAAAAACTCGACTCATATTTTCGCATACGCATCCACGCCAGATCGAATCTGCGCACCCTGTAACCTTCGGTTCCGCCGTAATCAAAGAGCAGACAATTAAGAGTAAGGTTTTCCCTCCGGGGGCCTGAACCTGGGTAAATCTCGTGTCCCCTGGTTTCTTGTCTGTTAACCGTGCCACGATCTCCAGCATCCCCATCTTCTCCAAAACCCAAGTCCATAACAATGGGCATTGACGAGATTAAACCTCGTCAATTGGCGCCGTCTGTGGGAATTGGGGCTGCTGATTGTGCGGTCGTGACGGTTCCGACCCGATCGATCTACAACTCCGCGGCAACGGAGAATCACCTCCTCTTCGTGCTTTCGACTTCACCGCCCACTCGCCGGATACCATGAAGGATTTCGATCCCGTAGGCGACAGACTCGAAATTCTGTTCGGGAGCTTCTGCTTCCAGGTGGGACAAACTGGCACCCTCCGCCACCCTGAGCGGGTGCCCGTGCCGTCAATCAGGCCCGCTTCGTGGGCTCCACACCCCGTGCTACGCACGTCACCATCAATAGATGAGTTCTACAGCAGCAGCTGCTGCAACTCCGATCTGTGCGATCCACCTTCGAATGAAGGGACCTACGGTTCCGGATCCGAAAGCTGCGGCAGCAGCCAACCAATCTGCAGGCACTATCTGTGCGCCGCAGTCATCCAAACCGACGAGGAAACGCCTAACCCGCCGCCCAACCCCAACCCGCAGGACAGAAACGGCGAAAACGGTGGGAACGGCGAAAACGGGGAAAACAGGGGCCACCTCATCCAACTTAGCAAAGAAGGATGGGTCGAAGCACGCCGCGCCGTCGCAGGCGAAATAGTCCAACCTCTGGACTCCCCACGTGATCTGCTGAGGGCATACCACTACCTCCTCATCGAGGAGCACAAGAAGCAAGTCAAGATGCAGGAGACGCTCGACAAACGCAAGCAAGCAGCCTCTGAGTCCAGTGCGCGACGATCTGCGCTCTCCGCCAAAGGACCCGGCTCTAGCACAAACGGAAACCAGGGAAACAAGCACCGCTCTCGGGTGGAAAACATGGACCCGAAGGAGTGGCATGACGTGACCCGAACTCTCCATACATCGTTCATGGATATGGACGCTGACGGCAACATCATCCCGAAGACGCCACAAGCTGCGATCATGGCAGCCACTACGTATCTCGCGGCTCACCCACCTCCGGAGGGGGACCCTAAAAGGGCCATGCATAGGTCCGCACTCACCGGACTAGGACTAATCGGAGCTGCGCTCCACGAAGACGCTCCTACGGAGCCGAAGAAGAAAGCTCCGGCCAGGCGCGACCGGAGCCCCATTCCCTCATCCGAAGATGAAGAGGAGCACGATCTTCCTCGAAGGAAGAACAGCTCGCACCGCCATAAACGCGACTACGACGCCAGAGACAAGCTTACACAGCGCAAGATCGACAAAGCACGCGCCAAACGCGCATGCTTGTCTGAATATGAGATGGATGAAGACGAAGGAGAACTCGGCGGGGCTCGATGCTTCAGCAGATCCGTCCGGCGAACACAGATGCCACGCAACTTCAAGCTTCCTTCGGATACTCCAAAGTTCAACGGCACGCAAGATCCAAAGTCCTGGCTCAGTGACCATCTGTCATCCGTCAAGCTTCACGGAGGCAACAAAGAAACCGCCATGCAATGCCTTCAGCTGCAGCTGACAGGCGCGGCACGGGTCTGGCTTAGCAGCCTATCATCAGGATCCATCCGAAGCTGGGAGGAGCTCTCTTATAGCTTCATACGAAATTTCAAAGGCACCAGCAAGAGGCCCGCCTCAATCGAAGAGTTGCGAGCCTGCACTAAGAGAACGGGTGAATCTATTCGCTCGTACATACTACGCTGGTCTACAACCAAGAACTCCACAGCACACATCTCCGAAGAAAGGGCCATCGACGCCTTCAGGGACGGCGTCAAGCGCCCAGACTTCAAGGAGGAACTTGGGCGTGTAAAGCCCAAGACACTCGACCACCTCATGGAAATCGCCAACAGTTGGGCAGACGGCGAAGATTGCATCCAGCGGGCGCAATCAGATGAAGAGGATGACTACGGCCGAAGACGCGAACGCCGTAGCAAGAGGATATCGCGCGTCTATGAGGACCGCGACGGACCCGACATGGTCGCAGCCGGCTACGCCAACCGCTGTAACAACAACAGCCGCAACAGCGGAGGATACCGCAGAGGAAACTTCCGCGACAACGGACGACCAACGCAGTCGTGGCAACGCCGCGACCGCGACAACGGACCCTCAGCATTCGACAAACTTTCGGGTCCATGCACCATCCACTTCTACATCGACAAACAAGATGGCAAAAAGAAAGCTAGCCACATGCTCAAGGACTGCCGCGAGTTCCAGAAACTCAGCGAAGGCATGATGCAGATGAGGCAACAAGCTCCAATTCCTGCATTCGGAAACGCACCTGCGCTAGGTGAAATAGCACACGGAGCTCCTCCACCGCCGCCTATTGGAGGCCCAAATCAACCAGTCGCACCAGCGCAAAACAACGCCGGGGTTGCATACCCCCCACCAAAGGGAGCGCTAAATATGATCCAGAAGGGACGCCCCACCAACAGGGTGCACAAGAAAATCACCCGACAAATCAACTTGGCCGTGGCAACTCCGCCTGAAATCCCTGAGTACCTCAGCGGATCGGAGTCCTGCATCACATTCACTCGCGCGGATCACCCTTGCCAGATACCTCGCCCAGGTCATGCTGCCCTGGTTCTGGAGGCACAGATCGGAGGCTTCGAGATGAGTCGCGTCTTCATGGACGGCGGCAGCGGCATCAACCTAATGTTCACAAGCACTCTAGCAGCTATGCGGATCCCGCAATGCAGCCTGGAACAATCAGACACAATGTTCCACGGCATTGTCCCAGGGAAGGGCATCTTCCCCTGGGCAAAATAGGGCTCGACGTCATCTTCGGGAAGCCGGACAACTTTCGGCAGGAGCACCTAGAATTCGAAGTGGTGGACTGGCCGTCGCAATACCATGCCATCCTAGGACGTGTAGCATTCGCAAGGTTCCTGGCCGTCCCACACTACGCATACCTACTACTCAAGATGCCAGGACCAAGGGGCGTCATCACAGTCCACGGGAGCTTCACCCGATCGGACCAATGCGACAGGGATTTCAACAAAATCTCCTAGTCTTTCGGCATGCAAGACGAGCTTGTAAGGCTCCGCGAGGTGACGGACAATGGGCTACCCCCAGCCACAAAGCAGAACGCACCTGACATGTCTTTCGACTCCACCATCAACACCAAGAAAGTGCAGGTCCATCCAACGGATGCCTCCAAGACGGCGTTGATCGCCAACGACCTCAGCACTGCATAGGAAGGCGCGCTCGTCGAATTCCTCCGTGAGCGCTGGGAAATCTTCGCCTGGTGTCCTGTGGACATGCCAGGAGTTCCCAGGGAATTCACCGAGCACGCACTCAATGTCTTCCCAGACACCAAGCCAGTCAAGTAGTCCATCCGAAGACTGTCGGAGCCACGAGCCGAAGCTATCGGCAAGGAGATCAACAGATTACTCGCAGCAGACTTCATCCGGGAAATCAAGGAAAGCGAGTGGCTGGCAAACACGGTGATGGTCCCGAAGAAGGACACGGACATCCTGCGGATGTGCGTGGACTTCACGTCACTAAATAAACACTGCCCTAAGGACCACTTCCCTCTTCCTCGGATCGACCAGATCATCGATTCGACTGCAGGTTGTGAGAAACTCTCCTTCCTCGACGCCTACTCAGGCTATAACCAGATTCGACTCAAGGTCGAAGATCAAGAGAAAACGGCGTTCATCACACCGTTCGGAGTATACTGCTACAACACAATGCCCTTCGGGCTAAAGAACGCGGGTGCCACGTACCAGCGATGCATGCAGGCCTGCCTCAAGGACCAGATCGGTCGCAACGTCCAAGTCTATGTCGACGACATAGTCATAAAAACCAAGGAGGCAAGAACACTTATCGACGATCTCCGCGAGACGTTCGACAACTTGATCGCTACAGGATCAAGCTCAATCCAAAAAAGTGCGCCTTCGACGTCCCCTCGGGTCAGCTGCTCGGGTACTTCATCTCTCAACGAGGGATCGAAGAGAACCCGAAGAAAATCAAAGCTATCATGACAATGGAGAAGCCGAAAAACCTCAAGGGCGTTCAGCAGCTCGCAGGGCGAGTAGCGGCACTAAGCAGGTTCATCAGCCGCATGGGCGAGAAGGCCCTACCATTTTACCAGCTGCTGCGCAAGGCAGACAAGTTCGAGTGGACACCAGAAGCCAACGACGCATTCGAAAGCCTCAAGCGGCTCCTCTCCACCTCGCCAGTTTTGGTCACGCCAAAAGAGCGCGAGCCCCTGCTGCTGTACATAGCAGCCACACACCAGGTGGTCAGCACAGTACTCGTGGTCGAACGACCCGAAGAAGGCAAGACCCACGGGGTACAACACCCAATTTACTACCTCAGCGAGGTTCTCACTCCAACAAAACAGCGGTACCCGCACTACCAGAAGCTGGCCTACGGCGTGTTCATGACGGCTCGACGACTGAGCCACTACTTCCAGGAGCATCAGGTGATGGTCGTCAACGGGGCACCCCTAAACAGCATCTTGAATAACCCAGAGGCCACAGGGCGCGTGGCCCTGTGGGGCATTGAACTATCACCCCTGGACATCATCTACGAGAAGCGACACGCAATCAAATCTCAAGTCCTTCCGGACTTCCTGGTGCACTGGATGGAGCTGCAGCTGCCTGACACCCCAGACATCTCGCAGTCCTGGACAATGCATTTTGACAGCTCCAAACGCGAAGCCGGAGCAGGGGCAGGAGTCATACTAACCTCCCCGCAAGGTGACAAGATGAAGTACGTCCTTCGGATGAAATTCAGAGCCTCCAACAACGAGGCCGAATACGAAGCCCTCATCCATGGCATGAAGATGGCAAAAAAATGTGGCGCAACGCGCCTGGTCATCTACGGTGACTCCAACCTTGTCGAACAGCAGACGATGAATGAGTGCGACGCACACGCCGAAAACATGATCGCGTACCACGCGCTATACAATGCACTCGAAGGAGAATTCGATGGCTGCGAACTTCGGCACGTTGGAAGAGAGAGCAACGAGGAGGCCGATAGACTCGCCAACATCGGCTCCACTTGTGCAAAGGTACCACCAGGTGTGTTCCTCGAACAGATCTGCGTGCCATCCATCAAGCGAAAATTCCCCAAAGGATCACCCGAAGAAGCAGAACACTCGGGGGCTACGCTACCCGAAGGTCATGAAGGACCCGAAAAGTTGGATACCGAAGTTGCCATGGTCAACCTGATGCAGGTCATGGCAGTCGACGAAACTTGGACACGTCCATACCTCCAGTTCCTGATAAACGGAGAATTGCCACACAGCCCGACAGATGCCCGGCGCGTATCTCATCGGTCAAAAGCCTTCACCATCATCAACGGCGAGCTGTACAAACGCAGCATTACGGGCGTACTACAACGGTGCGTCACCATCAATAACGGCAAGGCCATACTCCAAGATATCCACGAGGGCATCTGCGGCCACCATGCAGGTAGCCGCTCCCTCATCGCCAAAGCTCTGCGAGCAGGATTCTACTGGCCAACGGCCATGAGCGACGCGAAAGACATCGTCCGAAGATGCAACGGGTGCCAACGGTTCGCCGACAAACCGCACGCACCTGGGTCCGAACTTCGACCCATACACATAGCCTGGCCTTTTGCCCAATGGGGCCTTGACATGATCGGCAAACTGCCAAAATCCTCGAAGGGAGGACACGTCTTCCTCCTGGTCGCAGTCGACAAATTCACCAAGTGGATCGAAGCCATGCCAGTCACCAACCAGAAGGGCAAAACCGCCGTCAAATTCTTCGAATCCATTGTCTACAGGTTTGGCGTACCGCACAGCATCATCACCGACAACGGATCGAACTTCATCTCCGAAGAATTCCAGGACTTCTGTGAAGGCCTCGGGATCAATATCACGTATGCCTCAGTGGCACACCCGCAAACAAACGGGCAAGTGGAAAAGGCCAACGGCCTAATCGGCGCCGGCATCAAGAAGCGCCTCATGAGCTCACTCGAGCACAAAGCTGGAAACTGGACGAAAGAGCTACCGTCTGTCCTGTGGAGCTTACGGAGAACGCCAAACAGCTCCACCGGCTACACACCGTTCTTCATGGTACACGGAGCCGAGGCAGTGCTACCAGCCGAAGTACGCCATCAGGCTCCACGAGTCGTCACGTACAGCGAAGCCGAATCCACGGCTGCACTCGAAGACGCCATCGACACACTTGATGAAGCGCGGGATATAGCAGCCGCTCGATCAGCGGTGTACCAGCAGAGTCTCCGCAACTATCACAGCCGCCGGCTGCGCCCAAGGTCCTTCGTCGAAGGAGACCTCGTCTTGCGACTCAAGCAAAAGCGACCGAACAAATTCGATTCACCATGGGAAGGACCATATGTCATCACCGAAGTCATCCCAGGTGGCGCCTATCGCCTCAAGCACGTGGAGTTTGGAGTCGCATACTCCAACCCGTGGAACGACTCGCACCTGCGACGATTCTACCCGTAGCAACCTACCCCCCTTTTTTACTTTCTATAAGGCTTCCAGCCAAGGCTACTCAGTCGAATCATGTACCTCCTCCATTACGATATAAATAAAGCTAAGTACCTCGCCCCCAACCCTCGGTTGACTATTTTCTGCAACTTTACTACATGCTCCATACGCACTCGGGGGCTCCCCCCACCTCACGATTTCATCGACTGAGGACAAAACGTGTACACCTGAGTAGCTGACCACGTCAGGCAAACGAAAAGGACACGTACTAAATCAAAGCAGTGCGTGCTCGCAAACAAGCAAACCTTTACAACAAAGGGCACATACACGCCCAGCCGCAATATACAAATTTTACATCTATCTGTTTATTTTCAGGTCCTACCTATTCTGAAGAATAACCTGAGCACGTTGCTCAAACAAATCTACAATCTGTTTGGCATACTGCCTTACAGCCGCGTAATGCGGACGCATATTCCACTCACCACCATCTGGTCGAGGAGGTGGCCCAGTCGCCACAGCAGCCAAATCTACGTCAGGGCGGTGCACCCTCACAAGAGACAAGGCAGCCTTCACCCCTGCGATGAGCTACTGCCGCACCAGCTCCTTGACATTGCTGGCACTCTGAAACTTCGTCAGAAGACCTGCAAGGGTCGTTGGCACGACATCCAACGGAAACATGACGTGCAGCACCGAGGAAAGCGATGTCTGCACCTGGCGGAGCACCCGCGAAACCTGGTAGACACGATCCTGCACCGTCGCCAGAACTATGGCGCGATCACGATCCATCCAGAAGAAGCCGCCAGCCTCCATATCCTGTTGAGTCAAGCAATTGACTCGAACAGCAATACGCTCCTTTTCTTCCCTCGGAGCAAGATTGGCACCTGCGACAACCGCACAAAACAAGAGTAAGGCCAGCAGGCTCACCCGAAGAACTGAGCTACAGCCCGGAAGAAGGATCAACTTACATTGCAGCTGCTCGGACAGCCGACCCAGCTCCGCCATCAAATACTCCTCTCTGGCTGCACCACGGTCTGCTTTGGATTTCCAAATGTCAGCGCGACCGCGTAACCCAAGCAAATCTCTCTCCAAGCTGCGCACGCGATCTCAAAGAAAAGCGAGCTGCGAGGAATCATCCAATGATGCTCGCAAGGGCCTTTCGGATGAAGTGTCAACTGGGTAGGCACCCGAAGGAACCTATAGCAGCAGAAAAAAGAAGGCACACAGATATTCAGCCAAGGATAGAGCACAACTTGGAGGAATTCATTAAAGTATATAAGGACACTACGTGGCACAAGGATGATACTACAAAAGATATTTACAACAAAAATAGACTACAAACTACCCTACGTCTACTATGCCTAAGGCGGAGGACACTGAGTCGCCTTAGAACCAGACTGCCTAGCTTTGGCCTCGCCCTGCTGCCGCAATGCATACTCAGACAGCAAGTCAATGGGCTTGGGCCCATATCGTCTGCAGCGAGCAGAGTAGGCGGCGAAGGCTACCTCGGATCCATCCGCAGCTGTAGGCATCCGAGAAGTAATCTGGGGCAGGTCCAGCTCCGCCCCAGCCACCATGGCCATCGCCAGCCCGACGGACGCGCCGATGCCCTTCTGCTTGCGCTTGTACGCTGCAGGCGCTTCGGCTGACAGAGCCTCTGCAGGGCATCCACGTCTTCAGGGGATGCGCCCTTAGGGAAGAGCTCCTGGTAGAAGCGACCAAGGACCGCTTTCGCCTTGGCAAGGGAGTTGACGACGGCGCTGCAGCGGTCTTCGACCGCTACAGTGGCATCATCTAGAGCACTCCCATGCTCCACAGCACCGCAGTCAAACTCGATGCCTGCGGCATCTGAGACAAAAAAGAAGAAAACATGAAGAAAGGCAACATAGAAGAAGATCCGTAGAAAAAGAAGCAAGTACAAAAGCTAGCTCTCACCCGAAATAGCCTTGGCAGCAGCCATGAGCTTCTCCGCCACCCCTTTTTCACGAGCAGCCGCAATGGTGGCCAGCTGCTCCTCACGATCTGCGGCCTCCTGCTGCAGACGCTCTTTCGCTTCGGCTGCCTTCGTTAGCTCCAGCTCAAGGCGCTCTCTCGCCCCAGCGACAGCTTCGGCCTTCTGCTTCGATTGGCCAAGGCTCTTCTTCAGAGCATCGACCTCACGGAGAGAGTCGTTATGCTCCTCTGCATTTACAACAAGCAAGTGTCAAAGAACAGGACCAGGATAAGCAAGAGAAGTACTACAAGGCAGACGAATACCTTGAAGCTGCCGCAATTTCGCCTCCAGCGTCAGGCGTTCCTCCACCAGCCGCTTGGCCTCTTGGACAAAAGGCTGCAGCAACAAGCAATAGTAGTAAGAGCAGGACTTGGGGGCTACGCCCAACACAAAGAAGCATAAACAACATCAGCATACGAAGACACTCGGGGGCTCCCCCGTAACATCAAGCAGAAAAACTTACGTGCTCCAAAGGCGAACCCGCAGTCCCGCCTGCGAAATTCTGAGGCGCAACCACCAGCCTCTCCTGCATAGGAGGAACTGGCGCAGCGTCACCAGAAGTCGCCACCGTCTGAGGAGGAGGCGACGCAATGTTCGACTCCCCCATCATCTCGCGCGCACCATCACTAGAACCGTCGGAGGATTGCCTGCATATGAACCAATCAAAAGAGGTGCAAAAATAACAAGGAAACAAAGGACAACAATGGCAACAAGAAAACTTACGAGCCCAACGCGCTCAGGTCGAAGATAGGAGATGCCCTTCGGGCCCTCTCCTCCTCCTTCTTTTCTTCCTTCTTCCGCTTTGCTGGCGGGTGCGGAGCAACAGCCCGCACAGGAATGGCAGGAAGGGGAGAGGAAGAACCCCCATGAACATCATCATGACGCTCAAGGCCCAGAGGATTTCTAGGAGTCGGAGGAGTTGAGGCATCTGACGACTCGCTAGAACTCCGTGACCGCTTGCACGAATGGTCCTCACTCGATTCGTCGGCATCCTCCGCTGGGGATCGCGCTGACGGTAGCTCGGACACGGAATCCACCACTTCATTATCCGGGGCATTCGGATACCTCTCGGGGAACGGTGGTGCCATGCCCGACACTTTGAAGCTCTGCAAAAGGAAAAGGAACTTCGTTAGCAAACAAAGGAAAAAGTACACAGTTGACAAAAACAAAAGGGAAGCACTACGTGCGCAAATCTACACCTTTGGTACGACCAACGTCGAAGAAAAGGGAGGAGTCAGCGACTTCCCCGGGATTTCTTCGTAAGCCTAGAACTTCAACAGCGCGCAAAGAGCCTTGTAAAGTTCCACCTCGGAGATTTTCTCACTCGAAACCCTTGTCGGATCACGGCGCCCAGAGTAAAGAAACATCGTGTGCGCCCTCGCTTGGAGGGGCTGGACCCGACGCTCAAGAAACGTCCGGATGATGTCGACACCGTTCACCTCCTTCTCAGGAATCAATTGGAGATCCTCCACCCGACGATACAGGGCCTCTATCTCCACCACCTCACCGTCTAAGATTTGGTTTTTCCAGGATCTTTTCTTCTCAATCAATTGGGAGGGGTCAAAAGGAACGAGACCAAAATCTTGCCCAGGCAGTACGGAGTCACGGATGTAAAACCATTTCCTCCGCCAGTACTGGACAGATTCGGACATGGAAAAGGAAAAGAATTGCACATTGGGACTGAGGGAGATGATGAAACCCCCAATGGGATACACACCATCCGAACCAGACTGCCTCTTCACGGAATAAAGCTTCCGAAAGAGGCCAAAGTGCGGCTCAATGCCAAGCCAACACTCGCAAAGCGTGATAAAACACGCAATGTGGAGAAGGGAGTTGGGAGACAGATGATGGAGTTGAACCCCATAGAAAAAAGAGCAGTCCACGAAGGAAGTCATGGACCGGAAAAGAAAACCCGCGAATCATGAAGGCAACAAACATAACCCGATACCCAGATGGGGGACGGGGGATTACCTCATTGCCGGGGAGTCTCACGGCCGTCGTGTCGTGCAGGATCAGGCTCCGCTCGCGCAGTTTGTGGAGATCGCTCTCCCGCGTTTCTGATCGCCGCTAGCCACCGTCGGTGACGCGAGCAGTGGCGGTGCCCTTCTTGCCTCCGGCGGCGCTGGTCCCAACTGCAGATGAGGACTTCTTTGATTTCCCCATGGCGCTACGGCGGTGGTGGCGTTGCCAACGAAGAAAGACAAAGGAAATGTGGAGGAAACTCTCAGCGCGCAGCAAGAATAGCTCAAGAACGAGGGGGCAGTGAATAGATGAACTGCTGCGGTGAAAAACAAACCACGATTTCACCAGGGATTATAACAGCGAAGACGACGCACGCTGGCCGTCCATCGAGAAGACCTAACGCCAACGGTAGATCTGGCCGTACACGTGTCAACACCAAAACGAACCGTCGTTACCACGCCATCCACTACGTGCGGAAATCGAGGAGACGCCGTAATCATCTCCACGCCGCGCGTGACCGGTCAATTCAAAGTCAGCAAGTGGGACCCACGCTTCGTCCAGTCAAGTCATCTCTGGCGTAGCAGACGCTTGAGGACATCGATCGTAAGCACTGACGTCATCAAAAGCTATACTAGCACCACTTCGGCTCCACAGCTAAAAGTACTCACTCGAATTTACGATTCGACTAAATACTTGGGGGCTACTCCTATCAGGAGCGCTGGCCGCGCACCCGACAGACAAATGATGACAAAATTATTTCTCTGAGTCCTACGTCGAGTTTACGACTCCACTACGGACTCGGGGGCTACTCCCATAGGGAGGATGGATTTAAGCATCCGAAAATTTTCGAGTCCTGCGGACCTAATGATTGAAACAATGCTTGAACTAAAAGTCTCCGTTCGAGTCTACGACTCGAACAGACACTTGGGGGCTACTCCCATAGGGAGCGCTGGTCGCGCACCCTATGAAATCTTCGACTGCGATCTTTCGGATCAGCATGCAAAAACTTTTTGGCAACTCTGCCCCAACAAAACGCTGAGTGAGCGACAATCTCCTTGGGCACCCGAAGCACCTCCGTGGTGATAAATGTTCGGATGCTGCGTCTGCGACGCAAAGATAAGACCTACAGATATCATCTGATGGCCTGGCAACACACCTGACTGCGCTCTGCTAGTATGAATCCGTACCAGCAGGTACGATGAAAAATCCTGACGGACGCGTTGGGTACACCAATTAAAATCACTCGAATTCCACTCCTATAAGTCCTCCACGGCCTGAGTTGAATTACGCCAGCATATCTTCCAGGCCTAGGTTAAGGGACCCGAACCTGGAGAAGATCGTGTTGTTTCGTCCTAAGACAGTTAACTGACCCTGATCCGTCGGGTGAGTCAGGCACACGCATCAACAATCCCTACACACATATACTATTAACATATAACTGCTCCCGAAGGATGGAAGAGTCCTCAGCCGAATCTACGATTCGACTGATCACTCGGGGGCTACTGACATGGTTATACCCTACGGGTACGTAACTTCAGCATACCTAGTCCAGCCCAAGGAAGGCCCACGGCAGACATACGCTGGCCCATGAAGATTTTCGGGTGGCCAAGGCCCATGACGTGTTCGGATCCTTGGAGAGCAAGACTAGAGGAGATAGGAAATTCAAAGGGGTAAAACCCTAGAACTTGTAACCGACTAGGACTACGCCCGGGACCTGCCTAAGTCTATATAAAGGCCAGGAGGGCACGTCCTAGAAAAACTCGACTCATAGTTTCGCATACGCATCCACGCCAGATCGAATCTGCGCACCCTGTAACCTTCGGTTCCACCGTAATCAAATAGCAGACAAGCAGGAGTAGGGTTTTCCCTCCGGGGGCCTGAACCTGGGTAAATCTCGTGTCCCCTGGTTGCTTGTCTGTTAACCGTGCCACGATCTCCAGCATCCCCATCTTCTCCAAAACCCAAGTCCATAACAATGGGCATTGACGAGATTAAACCTCGTCATTCGGATCTATGATAGAAGTTATACCCAATTGTTTCTTTAGGGTATCCTATGAAGAAGCATTTTTTCACTTTGGGTTCAAGCTTGTTGAGTTGTAAATTCTTTACATAAGCTTCGCAACACGAAACTTTAAGGAACAACAACTTAGGTGTCTTACCAAACCACGATTCATACGGTGTCATTTCTACAGATTTAGATGGTTCCCTATTTAAAGTGAATGCGGTTGTCTCTAATGCATAACCTGAAAACGATGATGGTAAATATATAAGAGAAATCATAGAATGAACCATATCTAAGAGAGTTCGATTACGATGTTCGGACACACCATTACGTTGTGGTGTTCCCGGTGGTGTCAATTGTGGAAGTATTCCGCATTTCTTTAAATGCATGCCAAACTCGTAACTCAGATATTCACCTCCACGGTCAGCCGCAGAAACTTAATCTTCTTGTTATGTTGTTTTCTACTTCACTTTGGAATTCCATAAACTACTCGAAAGTTTCGGATTTATGTTTCATAAAGTATATATACCCATATATACTCAAGTCATCTATGAAAGTAAGAACATAACGATATCCACCGCGCGATGCTACACTCATTGGACAACACACATCGGATGTATTATTTCCAGTAAGTCCATAGCTCGCTCCATTATCCCAGAGAATGGAGTCTTAGTCATTTTTCCCATTATACATGCTTCACATCTTTCAAGTGATTCAAAATTAAGTGATTCAAGAAGTCCATCGGAATGGATTTTCTTCATGCTCTTCACTCCAATGTGACCAAGATGAAAGTGCCACATGTATGTAGAATTATCATTCAATTTCATTCGTTTATCATCTAGATTATGAACATGTGTATAACTACTATCGAGATTCAACAAGAATAAACCGTTCATCTCAGGTGCATGACCATAAAAGATATTATTCATATAAATCAAACAATCATTATTCTAAGACTTGAATGAATAACCATCTCGCAATAAACAAGATCCAGATATAATGTTCATGCTTAACACAGGCACCAAAAAACAATTATTTAGATTTAAAACTAATCTCGACGGTAGATGAAGAGGGAGCATGGCGAAGATCACATCATCCTCGGAGCCATTTCCAACGTGCATCGTCACCTCGTCTCTCGCTAGTCTTTGTTTATTCCGCAACTCCTATTTCAAATTACAAATATGAGCAACTGAAACAATATAAAATACCCAGGCACTACTAAGATACACATCAATAACATGTATATCAAATATACCTTTCTTCTTGATGTTT
Organism: Avena sativa; assembly: GCA_916181665.1. Classification (NCBI taxonomy): domain Eukaryota; kingdom Viridiplantae; phylum Streptophyta; class Magnoliopsida; order Poales; family Poaceae; genus Avena; species Avena sativa. The sequence continues at coordinate 124,854,682 of OV702296.1, forward strand.
CCATTCTTCAGATCCGCCAGGTACTTGGGGCAATTCCTCTTGTAGTGCCTATAACCCTTGCAGTAACAAAACTCAGTATCAGGCTGAGGGCCAGCTTTCTTCGCTTGTTCTTAGGCTTTTCCTGCTTCTTGAAATTGGTGGTCCTATTGACCATCAACACTAGGTGATCTTTCTTAATCTCCACTTTAGCCGTTTTTAGCATGGAGAAGAGTTCAGGCAATGACTTATCCATGCACTTCATGTTGTAGTTCATCACAAAGTTCTTGTAACTAGGTGACAATGATTAGAGTACATGCTGAATCCCCAATGCATTAGAAATCATTATTCCCAAATCCTATAGTTTGTTTGCATGCCCAGACATTTTGAGCATGTGCTCACTATAGGCGCTGCCCTTTTCAATCTTAGAGTTAAATAACTTCTCGGCATCTTCATAGCTTTACAAGGCCACATGAGTCTCAAATATCATTTTGAGCTCATTGATAATATCATGAGGGTCGCGGTTCTCAAAGACATTCTGAAGCTCCGACCCCAAACTGTACAGGATGGCACACTGAACTGTGGAGTAGTGATTCTTTGGAGTGAGGTAAATATTTTTCACCTCATCGGTAGCATCATCTGCAGGTGGGTCACCTAGCGGTCCATCAAGAACATAGGTCATGTGACCAGCATTGAGGACAATCCTTCTAAGACCTCACCTTTTAAGGTAAAGTCCCCTGTGATTGCAATGCTAGTCCCCTGATCGAATTGCTAGCATCCACAGTTTAAGGTGAAGTAAACAGATACAAAGGTCATTATTACATCGTAATATCCAGAGATACAATAGTTCTTACAACTCATTAGCCCAAGGCTAATACATAGAGTTCACAATACTTAACAAAGTAAATAAAGTCTTCATCTTCATGTGCCACAGGCAAATGTGTTGAGGGTAGACTCATAACCTTAGTCACCATCAGAGTAACCTGCAACATAATAAGTGTTGGAATTATGCCCTAGAAGCAATAATAAAGATGTTATTATTATAATTCTTGTTCATGATAATGTTTATATTCCATGCTAGAATTGTATTAAGCGGAAACTTTAATACTTGTGTGGTTTGTGAACAACACCGTGTCCCTAGTACGCCTCTATGGACTAGCTCATTGATCAATGATGGTTAAGGTTTCCTAACCATAGACATGAGTTGTCAATTGATAATGAGATCATATCATTGGGAGAATGATATGATGGACAGACCCAAACTAAGCGAAGCAATTAGATCGTGTCATCGTGTTCGTCTTTGCAAAGCTTTTCTTATGTCAAATATTGTATTCCTTAGACCATGAGATAATACAACTCCCTGGTATCGAAAGAAAGCTTTGAGGTCATCAAACGTCATCCTATGAGAGGGTGATCATAAAGGTGTCTCTCAGGTGATCGGAAAGTATCTGTTGGGTTGTATGTATCGAGATGGGATTTGTCCCTCCCAAGTCGGAGAGATATACTTCGGGCCCACTCGGTAATCGATATCAACACCGCTTGCAAGCATGTGGTTAAGGAGTTAATCACAAAGTGATATCGGATTACGGAACGAGTAAAGTACTTGCTGTGAACGAGATTGAACTAGGTATGACGGTACCGACGATCAAATCTCGGCCAAGTAAAAATATCGCGAGACGAAGGGAATATATATATGGGATTGATTGAATCCTGGCATCGTGGTTCATCCGATATGATCATCGATGAATGTGTGGGAGTCAATTTGGGTTTCCAGACCCCGCTGTTGATTATTGATAGAAGATCATGTCTGCATATTCTCGAACCCGCAGGGTCACACACTTAACGTGTCTCGACGCTAGGATAGATTGGATAATTGGTTTATGATTTTTTGTTCGGAGTCTCGGGTGGGATCCGGGACATCACGAGAGGTTCCGGAGTGGTCCGGAGAATAAGATTCATATAAGGCAGTGCAGTTTTTGGAGTTCGGAATTGTTCCGGGTTAATCGGTATTGTACCGGAAGCTTCTAGAACCTTCCGGAAGGGGACCAACGTGGCCCCACCTTCCGGGAGGGGGCATGGGCCTATGAGGGAGTGCCCTGGCCGCATTGGGCCAGGGGCACAAGGCCCCATAGGGCCCAGCCGGCCAAGGGGGTTTTAAACTCGAGATAGACCTTCTAGAAGGGGGGTTTCCTTGCCCCCCACTCCTTATCCTTTGGGGCCGCCGGTTTGGGCTTGGGGGAGGGGCTAGGGCTGCTCCCCCCCTCTATATAAAGAGGAGTGGGGGCGCACCAACCCCACACACCTTCCCCTCCAACCCTAGCCGCCCTGCTGCTCTCCTCTCTCCCTCCCGACTGCTTGTAGGCGAAGCCCTGCTGCAGAAATTCTCCACAAATTGCACCGCGCCGTCGCGTTGTAGATCCAACCCATCTCTCCACCATACTTTCTGGACCAAGGAAGGAGGAGACGTCGAGGTGCTGCACAGGTGCATCTCACGGAGGCACCGCCACTTGTGGTGCTAGATCGGATCGGATCACGAGGAGGAGAAGCGAGTACGACTACATCACCCACGTTCCGACGAACGTTCCGCTGTGCGAATCTCCAAGGGTATGAAGATCTAATCCAATATCTCTCGTTGTTTGCATCTCCTAGATTAGATCTTGGCTTTCCCTCTGTTTGCATCCGTAGAAAATTTTGATTTACTATGCCGTGAAACCCTTCAATAAGTTACAGTCACAGAGGGTCAATACATTTGGAATTGTATTGGCAAGTGATACCATAGTAGTATAGTAGCATCTAGTTCAGGCTAGCTTTGCTCAAAATAAGATTTTGCTTGTTAGTTGAAATCACTAAGTTTTTGTTTGAGAAAAATACCCAAGGAACCACCAATAGACATTGTTGAACCTTTGCCCTTGTTCAAGCACAAGTTTTAACTAAGGGAAATTGGGATGAGGAGATCCTTGATCATTTCAATGTCTTTGATGCTCAAAATGTCCGTTAGCGGGGACATGGCTAAGTACTTAGGTTTTGCCTTCTCGAGAGGTGGTGCACTTTCCCCACAAGACTCGACATGCATCAAGACGAGACTTTTCAGAAGCATTCCCTTAGACCACCATGGACGCGTTACATCCTATCAACCCTACCACCAACTATCCATCTAGCAAAGTTCTTGCAACCTAGTGGGTCAAGGCAGAGCCCATATGCCATGTGGTTGAACTAGAAGCTTCTCAACACTAAACATCTCAAATCTCTTTGTTCCTGGGTGGCCATCCACAAGTGTGATACACAAGGTAAACCATATACATGGGCCTTGTGTAAACACTCAACATAAACCAATCTTCCCATTCCACCCAGGTGATTCATTCACATAGTTGTTTTATTAATCAAAAACATAGTCATAGATTTTACATAATAACATAGCATGAATAATCCACCCTTTTTTTCTACTAGCTAGGCTAAGGATACTAGTATAACAAGTTTCTTAACTTAGGGAAAAACTACTAAGACAATCTCTATAGGATTTACCCAAGCATAGCATATACTTAGAAAATAACCATGAAAATCCTACTAAAAATATCTCTAGTGCATAGATAAAATAATAGGACAAAAATATGAATCATCACTTTCCTTGGTAGTTGGGGGAATAGGAATAATCCTCAAAATCACACTCTCCACAATCACCAAAATCTACACATAAAATGAGACCATAATATTCACATTCAATATACAAACAAAAATATATATGGTTGCATGCAAAAAGCAAATGAAATATTTGTCACACTTTTCAAAACAAACTAAACATTACTGAATACAAAGCATACTTTCTAAGGTCTAAATTTGCTTTAAAACAATTTTCTAAATAATTTCTATAGCCAAAATAGGCCTACAAATGCTTCTGCATAAAATCCTATATTTTCAGAAACAAATGGCAAAACCAAGGCCATAGTTGCAAAGATCTCAATTTTCTGAATCCATTGATATAAAATTAGTAATTTTTGGACAAGCAGATCAAAAGTTTGAATATCTAATAGATCAAAATTCAGTTTTTTAAAACAAAAACAGGGACACGCGACAACGTCTGATTGGCGTGTACCACTTCGCGCTGGATCATGCTTCCGCATCGTAGGATTTAAGTGGCGATGCATGGCCCATATCTAGTCATAACGGATCGTTAGTTTATCTAATCTTAACCACTGGATGCAGATCTAAAGGCTTAGATCTAAACGACCAAAGACTAGCGGCGCAAATGGTTCTGGTGGCGGCGCTACTAGCAGTGACACGCCGATGATTCTAGAGGGGTAGGGGGTGGTGTGATCCTTAACAAGCTCGCGGGAAGACAGTGAAGGTCAACATGCACTTGGCTCGGACATGGGCACACGAACAAGGGTTCAGATGCTCATCGGAGTTTGACCTAGCGTCGGGTGCTCACTGCTAGAGACAAAGGCGACGACCTAGGGTGCAATAGGGAAAACGAAAGGCATTAGAAGGTGCACAAGTTCAAGGAGAACACGATGGCGTGAAGGTGAGGTCAAGGGGCGATCGGGTTTTACCGTGATTGCTCATCAGAGTCAAGAGGCGCCTCGGGTACTTACTGTTGTCAATGGGGTCGGCGACCTGGGGTTAAATAGGACAAACTCGAGGCATCAGAAGAAGAGTAAGAAGCTGGAAAGTGCAATCGTTTGAACCAGAGGAAAGGGGCGCACGGGGCTCACCGTAATCACTCGCCAGAGTCCATCGGGGTAGTTGGGGTGCGAGAGGAAATTAAGGTAGCTTGGCGGCGCTCTGGTGGTTTTGAGTGGGGGTAAATGGAGTTGGTGCCGAGGGCGTTAAGTAGCCGGGGCGAGGGAGAGAATTACGCCGGCATACAACGGCAATCAACACGCTTTGATTCGGAGGAAACGGCCGTGGCGGAGCTGGTCTCGCGCGAGATTTGGGGACGAAGGGGGTGAGGTGGCAGTGGGGACCACATGTCAGCGAGAGGGTGTGCGCGCGAAAAGTGAGAAACAGAGGGGGAGAGGGGAAAACCCGAGTGGGCTTAGTGGGATGCTAGGGTTAAGTGGGCGAAAATGGTTGTTGTTGTTTATTTTTTCTCTTTTGCCTTTTTCCTTTTCTGTTTTGATTTTCTAAATAGAATTTGAATGGCTATTTCAAATTCAAATCGAATCAAATCTTCACCAAACTTTTGTGTGCTGATCCTAGTGTCCAAAAGTGTGTCAAACACATCTAAGCACTCAAAATCATTTTGAGGTCATAAAATAAAATAAAACCATGCCCCATATATATAATAAGAAGGGTTTAAATATGGTTTCATTTAGGGTTTTCTTTTGAAAAAAATTATGCAAAGTAATAATGCCATGATAATATGAATGCAATAACATGATTTTGCATTTGATGAATTTTGGGATGTTACAATCTAACCCCCTTAAGATGAATCTCGCCCTCGAGATTCGGATTGGCTACCAAATAGGCGAGGTTGATCTTTCCGAAGGTCATCTTCTCTTTCCCAAGTTGCCTCTTCCTCGGTATGGTGATTCCATTATACTTTTGCAGAATTTGATAGTCTTAGTACGAGTGACTCTTTCTGCTATCTGGAGAATCTTGATAGGCTCTCTTCATAAGTGAGATCACTCTCCAATTGTACCTCTTCCAATGGTATAGCGTCCTTCAATGAAGTTTCTTCCATCTCCGGATGACACTTCTTCAAATGATTCACATGAGACACATTGTGAACTGCAGACAGTGATTCAGGAAATTCAATCTCATAAGCCACTTCTCCTTTGCGGCGTAAAATCTTGAATGGCCCTACATATCTAGGTCCCAATTTCCCTTTGACTCTGAATCTCTTGACACAACGAAGTGGTGAGACTCTAAGATAAGCTCTATCGCCTACCTCATAGGTGACTTCCCTATGCTTCGGATCTGTATAACTCTTTTGTAGGGATTGGGCTATCTTCAATCTGTCATTTACCATTCTGACTTTCACTTCAGCTTCCCTGATTAGTTTCGGTCTGAATAAATTTCTTTCTCCTACTCTGTTCCATATTAATGGCGTAGTACACTTCCTTCCATAAAGGAATTCAAACGGAGCCATCTCTATGCTTGCTTGATAGCTGTTATTGTAAGAGAATTCTGAGTATGATAGACTCTCATCCAAACTAGATCCATATTCTAGTGCACATGCCCTCAACATATATTCCAAAATCTGATTGGTCCTTTTTGTCTGTCCATCAGTCTGAGGGTGAAAATTTGTTCTGAATTCTAGCCTTGTTCCCAATGATTCATGCAGTTGTCGCAAAAAATGTGAGGTGAACTGAGTTCCTCTATTAGACACACAATCCTATTCATATAGATCTTGGCCAATTTATCACTTGTATAAGTAGTCTTCATAGGTATGAAATGAGCCACTTTAGTTAGGCGATCCACACAACCCATATAGAATCATATCCAGATCTGGTCCTTGGCAGTCTGGTGATAAAATTCATACCAATATTATCCCACTTCCAATCAGGTATAGGTAGTGGTTGCAATAACCATGTCGGTTTCTGATGTTCCGCCTTCACTCTACTACACACATCACACAAAGCAATGTGTTCTGCGATATCTTCCTTAAGATTATTCCACCAAAATATTTCCTTCCCAACCATGTACATCATGGTGTTACCCAGATGAATATAATAAGGTGAATTCTGTGCTTCTTGCAGAATCAATTTCTGAAGCTCCGGATGTTGTGGAATGCAGATACGCTTTCCATACCATAAGGTTCCTTATTCATCTTCATGGAATCCTTTCGCCTTTCCTTTACTAATTATACTCTTAATCTCTTCTATTTCCTTGTCCAACTTTTGGGCTTCTTTGATATTATCGAACAGTGTTGGTTGAATTTACAATGACATGAGATATCCTTCAGGCACTATCTCCAATCTTAGATCTTTAAATTGAGTACACAAATTATCTAGCAATTCTCCTTTGGTAAGGCCATTCACATAAACCTTACGGTTTAAGCATCCGCTACAACATTTGCTTTACCAGGATGGTATTGCAAACTCAAGTCGTAATCTTTGATAAGTGCAAGCCACCTTCTTTGTCTCATATTGAGTTCCTTCTAAGTGAAAATATATTTCAATCTCTTGTGATCCGTGAACACTTCACAACGCTTTCCCAAAAGATAGTGTCTCCATGTTTTGAGTGCATGGACAACAGAGGCTAACTCTAAGTCATGAGTAGGATAATTTACTTCATGAGTTTTGAATTGTCTTGAGGCATAAGCTACAAATTTTCCTTCTTGCATCAAAACTCCACCCAATCCTTGGTAAGATGCATCACAATAGACTTGGAAGTCTTTTTCTAGATCTGGCAGACATAAAATTGGTGTTGACACTAGTCTTTTCTTCAACTCTTGCAAACTGGTTTCACACCCTTCAGTCCATTCAAACTTCTTCTCTTCCTTAAGTAACTCCGTCATTGGCTTAGCCACTTTTGAGAAATTCTCGATGAACCTTCTATAGTATCCTGCCAAGCCTAGTAAACTACGAATTTCCTTAACTGACTTGGGAGATTCCCACTCAGTTACAGCTGACACCTTTGTGGGATCGATAGCTATAACATCTCCAGACACAATATATCCAAGAAATCCAACTTCATTCAACAAAAATCCACACTTACTGAATTTGGCACACAACTTGTGATCCTTGAGTTTCTCAAGTATCAAAAGCAAATGTTCTTCATGCTCTTGGAATAAATCAAAATGTCATTGATGAATACAACAACAAACTTGTCAAGAAACTCCATGAACTCCTTGTTCATCATATTCATGAAATAAGCTGGTACATTTGTTAATCCAAATGGCATCACAGTATACTCATACAATCCATACCTAGTGGTAAAAGCAGTCTTAGGTATGTCTTGCTCTCTAATCTTTAGCAGAAAGTAGCCTGATCGGAGATCAATTTTTTGAGAACACACGGGCTCCTTCTAGCTGATCAAAGAGATCGTTGATTCTAGGTAAGGGATACTTGTTCTTTATTGTCACCTCATTGAGTGATCAATAATCTATGCATAATATTTGACTTCTGTCCTTCTTCTCAACAAACAGAACTGGTGCACCCCAAGACGAAGAACTTGGTTTTATAAATCCTTTCTGCAACTGTTCTCCAAGATGTTTCTTGAGATCTTTCAACTCATCAACTGACATCTTGTAGGGTCTCTTTGCTATTGGTCCATATCCGGGCAGTAAGTCAATCAAAAACTCCACATCTCTATCTGGTGGCATTTCTGGTAATTCCTCCGGAAACACATCTGGGTATTCGTTCACTCCTGGTACACTGTCTATGCTAACCCCCTTAAGAGAATTTACCTTACTCCCTTTGTATTCAAAGTTAGACTTGAACCTAATCTGCTTCTTATCCAGGGTTGTGAGTGTAACAGTACGATTGGCACAATCTATTACTCCCTCATACTTAGTCATCCAATCCATGGCCAAAATTACATCCAACCCTTGGGAATATAGGATTATTAGGCTAACTAGAAACTTATACTTCCCAAACTCTATTACTAGATCATGACATCCAAAATTCACAATCATCTCTCCACCTGGAGAGCTTACTTTAATAGGGCATCCAATAGTTTCAGTTGGAAGTCTATTTTTTTCTACAAATGCTCTTGATATAAATGAATGCGATGCGCCGGTATCAAAAAGGACAAGTGCTGGAAAAGAATTAATCTTGAACTTACCAGCCACAACATCGGACTCCTCATCACATTAATGTGGTTCACATGACCCTTATGAATAGGGTTTGTCTTGTTGGCTCCACCAGTCTTTTTTTCTGGGCATTCATTGGCATAGTGCCCAGTTTTCTTGCACTTGAAGCATTCAATCTGACTGATATCTCTCTTAGCAGGCTGACTCCCATTACCATTTCCACTGTGGTGACTCTTGTATCCACTCTTGTGGTTCTTATATGCACCATTGTCATGACTACGGTGATTCTTGCTATCATGGTGGCGGTTACTATTGTGGTGGTTGTTATAATTCCCATGTTTGTGGGATCCAGAACCTCCACTATCTCCACCATTGGAGCGCTTGTGTGATGATCCAGAACTATGCTTATCAAAGTGATGCTTCCTCTTCCTGTTCTCAACCTGCTTCATCTTACTTTCCAAGGTGGTAGCTTTGTCACACAAGGACTGATAAGTTGGAACATATGCAACAGATAGTTGCATGCACATCTCATCATTCAGTCCCTCAAGGAACTTCTCCTTCCTTTTTGCATCAGTGTCAACTTCATCCGGTGCATAGCGTTCCAGATTGTTGAACTCCTCAATATACTCTGCAACACTGTGGTGGCATTGCTTAAGGTTGTGGAATTCCTTCTTCTTCAAACTCATCACTCTTGAAGAGATATGAGCAGTGCGGAAACCATCCTCAAATATTTCCCAAGTTACTTCCTCAATAGGGGTGGTGATTTGGAAGGTATCCCACCAAGTAGCTGCTGGTCCTTCTAGCAGATGGGCTGCAAATCTGACTTTCTCCTCATCAGTGCAACCAACAGTGACCAGGTCCTTGTTCACAGAACGTAACCAGTCGTTGGCTACCATAGGATCAGTGGTTCCAGAAAACTTTGCAGGCCTCAATCTCAGAAACCTTGTAAGCATATCAAAGGCTGGTGGATTGTTTTGATTGTTGTTGTTGTTGTTGTTTTGGTTCTGATTATGATTTGCCATAAACTGGGTCATCATTTGCATCAACTGAGTCTGGGTTGTCATCAGCTGCTACATCTGATTTCCAATGTTGTTATTGTTGGGTTTGGCATGACGGGGAGGCATCTATGGTTCCAATAACGATACGAAAGGATAAATACCCCATAGATGCTAACATGCAGAATACAATACATAGAAAAAAACACAATAAGCAAGCGCAAGATAAACTTAGAGTTTAAAACAACACGAACAATAAGTTTACAAACTATACACACTAGCAAAGCCATCCACATGTTGGATGATCAATGTGACTCGATGAATAAAAAGATGATAAATGGATAAATAGCCAAGTAGTCAACACTACTCGTCCATATCGACTTCCACCTCCACTAGTGCAAGTCCTGCTGCGTCGATTCCTGACTTGTACTCCTCCACGCTGGTGGTCAAGGCATTGACCTTCTGCGAACGCAGCCTCTCAATAACTTCCTGTTGTGTCTCTAACTCAACATCCTTGAGTTCCATCTCGGCCTTCATCTCATTGATCCTCTTGTTCCTATCCTGCACTCCCATCTCTTGATTCTTCAACCTCTTGTCTTGCTTCTCGAACCTAGCCTCCATCTCCTTGATGCACTCATCCTGCTCCTCGAAGGCCTTGTGCTTCTCCCTCAGCTGGACGCGAAGCTCGTCATTTCTAAGCATGAAATTGGTCCTATCGGTGTCAAGGTGCCTAACGGGGCTCTCTAGGTCCTGAATATAGAGACGCACTGGCTCAATAGTCTCTCTAGTGGCATTGTCATACACTACAGCCTCTCCCTCCTTGTCACGTCTCCCAAATGGGTGGAAGTTGAGGCCCCTGATCTCGGTGGACTGACGTCCACATAGATGACCAAGTAGCTCCTGCATGGCAATGTTGAGCCCCTTCTCCTTGTCGTCATGGGGTAACTTGAAAGCAATCTCCTCGGTGGGTGGCTCCTACTGGCGTCCTTGCTGCGAGACTCTAAATCCCCATAGATCCTTCCTCTCGAACTTCGTAAGCTGAAGTCCCTTAATGTTAGGGAGGGGGATATTGAGCACACTACTGAGCTCCACAATACGAGAACCAAAACGAGTTCCCTTGAACTCATCGGCGGTGCTGATAACAAAGCTAGGCATCTATTGCATAGGATAGACAAAAATTAGAAACAACACAAGTAAGGAGAAAAACATGAGGTATTGAAACAAAATCCAAAAGCATATATTCATCAATAAAACACACAAGTCATAGCATACAATAATCTATCACAAGCACTATGGTTCAAACATAACTTAGACAAAAAAATTTCATACCACATAAGTTGGTATGATCAAATTATTAACGCGAGAAAACGACAAGTGTGGTGGTCCAACTATTGGAATACGTCACAACTCTCACTCGTATGATAAGTCTATGATATCTTCCGTTAAACATTTTTATACAAGTTGAGCCCCTTCTCCTTGTTTTTATACAAGTGGAGTTGTACCTACCAATATTCTTCTCCTTCATCCATCACGGGAAATCCTTTGTACACGGCTTCACCATGTATTGCAAACCTAACCATGAGGTTTTTGAGTGCTTTGGGAAACTCCGTCTCACATTCTAAGGCCATGGTCATGAGTGGTCCCTTCTTGATGGCTTCGTTGATGGAGTCCATCTACAAATAGAGATGAGAAGGAAGATTAGCAAAGGTTTACGAGAAGAAAAGAGACAAGTGTGGAATTTGCAAAGGTTTGCATTTTTCCTAGTGGTTTCCTTAGTCTAATCCATCTTAGGGTAAAATCCTACAGGCAACACAGTGGTCTGATACCATCTGTAAAACCTCACCTTTTAAGGTAAAGGCCCCTGTGATTGCAATGCTAGTCCCTGGATCGAATTGCTAGCATCCACAGTTTAAGATGAACTACACATATACAAAGGTCATTATTACATCGTAATATCCAGAGATACAATAGTTCTTACAACTCATTAGCCCAAGGCTGATACATAGAGTTCACAATACATAACAAAATAAATAAAGTCATCATATTCATGTGCCACAGGCAAACATGTTGAGTGTAGACTCATAACCCCAGTCACCATCAGAGTAACCTGCAACATAATAAGTTACAACCATAGAGGGTCAATACATTTGGAATTGTATTGCCAAGTGATACCATGGTAGTATAGTAGCATCTAATAACTATATGAATTTGTCTATGTGTAGTTCAAGCTGGCTTTGCTCAAAATAAGGTTTTTCTTGTTAGTTGAAATCACTAAGTTTTTGTTTGACAAAAATACCCAAGGAACCACCAATAGATATTGGTGAACCTTTACCCTTGTTCAATCACAAGTTTTAACTTAGGGAAATTGGGATGAGGAGATCATTGATCATTTCAATATCTTTGATGCTCAAAATGTCCGTTAACGGGGACACACCTAAGTACTTAGGTTTTACCTTCTCGAGAGGTGGTGAAATTTCCCCACAAGACTGGACATGCATTGAGACGATACTTTTCAGAACATTCCCTTAGACCACCATGGACGCGTTCCAACCTATCAACCCTACCACCAACTATCCATATGGCTAAGTTCTTGCAACCTAGTTGGTCAAGGCAGAGCCCATATGCCATGTGGTTGAACTAGAAGCTTCTCAACACTAAACATCTCAAATCTCTTTGTTCCTGGGTGGCCATCCACAAGTGTGATACACAAGGTAAACCATAGACATGGGCCTTGTGTAAACACTCAACATAAACCAATCTTTCCATTCCACCAAGGTGATTCATTCACATAGTTATTTTATTAATCAAAAACATAGTAATATATTTTACATAATAACATAGCATGAATAATCCACCCTTGTTTTCTACTAGCTAGGCTAAGCATACTAGTATAACAAGTTTCTTAACTTAGGGAAAAACTACTAAGAAAATCTCTATAGGATTTACCCAAGCATAGCATATACTTCGAAAATAACCATGCAAATCCTACTCAAAATATCTCTAGTGCATAGATAAAATAATAGGACAAAAATATGAAGCATCACTTTCCTTGGTAGTTGGGGGAATAGGAACAATTCTCACAATCACACTCTCCAGAATCACCAAAATCTACACATAAAATCATACCACAATATTCACATTTAATATACAAACAAAAATATATATGAATGCATGAAAAAACCAAATGAAAGATTTTTCACACTTTTCAAAACAAACTAAACAGTACTGAATACAAAGCATACTTTCTAATGTCTAAATTTGCTTTAAAACAATTTTCTAAATAATTTCTATAGCCAAAATAGGCCTACAAATGCTTCTGCATAAAAATCCTAAATTTTCAGAAGCAAATGGCCAAACCAAGGCCATAGTTGCAAAGAGGTCAATTTTCTGAATCCATTGATATAACATTTGTAATTTTTGGACAAACAGATAAAAAGTTATTGAATTTACAAGTATGAATATCTAATAGATCAAAATTCAGTTTTTTAAAACAAAAACAGGGACACGCGGCAGCGTCTGATTGGCACGTATCGCTTCGCGCTGGATCACACTTCCACGCCGTAGGATTTAAGTGGCAGTGCACGACCCTGGTCTAGGCGTAATGGTTCATCAAGTGATCTAATCTTAACCACTAGATGCGAATCTAAAGGCTCAGATCTAAACAACCAAAGACTGGCAGCGCAAATGGTTCTGGCGGCGGCGGTGCTACTGCCGGTGACATGCCGGCGAGGCTAGAGGGGTAGGGGTGGTGCTGATTCTTATCGAGCTCGTGGGAAGATGGTGAAGCTCAACATGCACTTGGCTTGGACAGGGGTGCACGGACACGGGCTCAGATGCTCGTCGGAGTTTGACCTAGCGTCGGGTGCTCACTGCCGGAGACAAAGGCGACGACCTAGAGCGCAATAGGGAAAATGAAAGGCATTAGAAGGTGCACAAGGTCACAAGGAACAAGATGGCGTGAAGCAGAGGTCAAGGGGCGCTCGGGTTTTACCGTGATTGCTCGTCGGAGTCGAGAGGCGCCTCGGGTGCTTCAATTCATCAACGGGGTCGGTGACTTGGGGTAAAATAGGACAAACCAGAGGCATCAGAAGAAGCTCAAGAAGAAGGCAAGCACAATTGTTTGAACCAGAGGCAAGGGGGCGCACGGTGCTCACCGTAATCACTCGTCGGAGTTCGTCGGGGCAGTGGGGGTGTGAGAGGAAATTCAGGTAGCCTGTCGGCGCACTGGTGGTTTTGAGTGGGGGGAAATGGAGCTGGTGCCTAGGGCGTTAAGTAGCCGGGGCGAGGGAGAGAATTACACCGGCATTCAACGATAATCAACGCGCTTTGATTCGGAGGAAACGACCGTCGCAGAGTTGGTCTCGCACGAGATTTGGGGACAAAGGGGGTGAGGTGGCATTGCGGACCACATGTCAGCGAGAGGGTGTGCGCGCGTGGAGTGAGAAACGGAGGGGGAGAGGGGAAAACGCGGGTGGGCTTAGTGGACTGCAAGGGTTAACTGGGCGAAAATGGTTGCTGCTGTTTATTTTTTCTCTTTTGCCTTTTTCCTTTTCTGTTTTGATTTACTAAATAGAATTTGAATGGCTATTTCAAATTCAAATCGAATAAAATCTTCACCAAACTTTTGTGTGGTGATCCTAGTGTCCAAAAGTGTGTCAAACACATCTAAGCACTCAAAATCATATTGAGGTCATAAAATAAAATAAAACAATGCCCCATATACATAATAAGAAGGGTTTAAATATGGTTTCATTTAGGGTTTTGTTTTGAATTTTTTTATGCAAAGTAATAATGCATGATAATAAGAATGCAATAACATGATTTTTCATTTGATGAAATTTGGGATGTTACAATCCTCATGTTACGGAACCAGTTCGTCAAGTTGCTTCCATTGTTTTTCAACTTTTCTTTCTCTAGGAATGCATTAAAGTTGATGGTTGGGGCCGCCATGATCAACAACATATTAGCAAAGAATTTAGACTAAGTTTATGATAAATTGAGTTAAAATTTAATTCTTAAATTAACTAGGTGAACTCCCACTCAAAACAACATCCCTCACATTGTCTTAGTGATTACATGAACAAAATCCACTACACCAAGTCCGATCTTCACGAGAAAATATGTAGCTTCAAAGGCGAACAATCAACATGTTAGTGATTACATGAACCAAATCCACTACACCAATGACTCATGCTTTACCTTTTAGTATTCCGTGTTCTGAGGCCATGCATGTACATGCTAGGATCATCAAGATTAACCTTAGTATCCGCATGTGAAAATCTGGCTTGCACCCGTTGTATGCACACGTAGACTCTATAACACCCGATCATCACATGGTGCTTCGAAACAACGAGTCTGAGAAAAGGTTCCTACTAACGATGTACACTTTATTACTTGATATTTAGTGAGAGGGATTATCTTATAATGCTATCGTCACGATCAAACCAATACAAGATGCAAAAAGGATAAACATCACATGCAATTCATAATATGTGATATGATATCATATGGCCTTTCTTCTTGTGCCTTTGATATCCATCTCCAAAGAACGGACATGATCTCTATCATCACCAGCGTCGCGTCAAGGTCAGTGGCGCCGCTTCATGTTTGCCATCACTAACAACAACTATTACAATTACATGGAATAAAGCTATTACATGATGAATAGAGACGCATGTCTTAACAAATTTAAAGACAACCATTAGGCTCCTTTTGTTTGCCATATTAAAATAAGGATCATATCATACATCAAATATAATGACAATCACAACAAGGCCAAATCACATCACATGCCCCTGCAAAAACAAGTTAGGCGCCTCTAAATTTCTTTGCATGTTTTACGTGGCTTGGGGCTTTCGAATAAGAACCGTTCTTACCTACGAACAAGAACCACAACGCTCATACAAGTGTTGTCAAGTGTATATTGTAATTTGAATCTTAACTATGGTGGGAGAGATAAACACCCGCAAAGCCACTTGCGCAATACAAGTTGCACGTTAAGCGTGGAGTAAGTCTCATGTATGATGACATGTAAGGTTAGCCCGGGCCGCTTCATCCCACCATCCCGCAAGATGCAAAGTACACAAAAATCAATCGACAAAAATGAGCATCAATGCCCATAAAACCATTGTGTTCTAGTCATGCAATAGTTCTACGCATACATTTGGCTCTGATACAACTATAGGGTTTATTGCATGAAAAACAAAAAAATTCAACCGCAAGAATACATAAATCCAAGATCCAATTTATGGAAAAGCCAAGATCTAATATCGCGATAGGAGAGAACTAACCCTCATAGATCCAAAGTGTTAACGAGATCGGATATCATGGTTGATGTAGTCGATCACTTGCCAATCTCAATATCGCGATGACGATCCTTCCGGCGTCGCCTTCTGGCAGCGCTTCCGCACTCGGTCACACGTATGGAGTCAATGAAGACCATCCTCTCCATGTTCTAGTGGGAAACGGAGGTAGTAGATCCCCTCGAAATCCTAGCAGCACGACGGCGTGGTGGTGGTTGGAGGAGAGAATCCTGCAGGGCTTTGCCTAAGCCGGAGCAGGAAGATGGAGGAGGGAGAGGTGGTGGCAGCTAGGGTTGAAGGAAGGGGCAAGGGGTGCGCCCTCCCATCCAACTTTATATAGAGGGTGTAGGGGTTTGTAGCATGGAAAAAAATTCTACCGCATGCAAACAAACAAGCCAAGATCTATCTACTAGATTGTAGCAACGAGTCGATTAGAGTACTCACCCTCGAAGATTCCAAAGCGGTTAACGAGAGCAGATTCTCGTGGGTGATGTAGTTGTACACTTGCCGATCTCCAGATCGCATAGACGATCCTTCCGGCGCTGCCTTCCGGCAGCGCTTCCGCAGTCGGTCACACGTTCGGTACTCGATGAAGACCTTCCTATCCCTTGTTCCAACAGGCATCGGAGGTTGTAGTTCTCCCCTCGCGGTTACGGCAACACAACGGCGTGGTGTCGGAGGTAGAGGAAAGATTCCGTAGGGCTTGTCCTAAACCGGTGCGAGTTATGGTGGATCTAGGTTTTCCCGGTGATCTAGGGTGGGAGGAGGAGGAGGTGTCGGCGGCGGCTAGGGCGGTGGCGGCTTGGCGCGGCGGCGGTGGCTTGGGTGTGGGAGGGCTAGGGCTTGTGTGTTTGGGGCATCCCTCCCCCTATATTTATGAGAGGGTGGGGGGAAGCCTTGGGAGGGGTGGGTTTGAATCCAAACCCAAACCCAAGTTGGATTGAGAGAAGGACTCTTTCCTTATTCCACTAGGAAACCATTGTTCCAGTTTAACTTTTCAAACTTCCCGTTTGTCTTTCAATTAGAGCTTTAATTCTCTCTTGCAAAAGTCCACACCAAGTGACCTGAGATATGATCCAATCATTCCACTTACCCATGACACATTCATGGACCATTCCCCTTTCGGACCGGTGAACCTTGTAGACCCTTCTAGAACCTCTCCGATGAAAACATCGGAATCTTTCCCAAACTCCGGAATCGGACTTTCCTTATGTGAATCGTATTCTCCGGACCATTTCGGTTCTCCTCGTGATATCCCAGATCCCATCCGAGACTCCGAACAACATTTGGTATCCCTACTAACATTCCATAGACACTAAACAACATCGAATCCTTAAGTGTGTCTCCCTATGGTTCATGAATTATGCGGACATGACCAAGACACTTCTCCGATCAATAACCAATAGAGGAATCTGGAAATTCATATGGCTCCCACATATTTCTATGATTACTTTGCAATTGAATGAACCACTTACATACGATACCAATTTCCCTTTGTCTCACGATAGTTTACTCATCCGAGGTTTTGATCGTCGGTATCTCTGCATACCTAGTTCAACCTCATTACCGATAAGTACTCTTTTCTCGTTCCCGTGATATGTGATCCCTTGTGAGCCAGTCACATGCTTGCAAGCCAATTGGATGACATTCCACCGAGAGGGCCCAGAGTATATCTATCTGTCATATGGATGGACAAATCCCACTCTTGATCCATGTGCCTCAACACACACTTTCCGAACACTCAATGCCACCTTTATAGCCACCCAGTTATGGTGTGGCATTTGATGTCATCAAAGTATCCTTCCGGTGATGGTGATTAGCATGATCTCATGGTCGAAGGAATTAGGTTACTATGTACCAGAAAGCTTATAGCAAATGAACTATTGAAATGACTTGATCTTTATGCTATGCTTATCTATAGGAGTATGTCCATCATACCATTCTCCTAATGATATGATCTCGATGTTAACAACATCTCAATGTTCATGATCAGGAAACCACGATCATCTATTAACCAACAAGCTAGTATTACAAATAGGCTTTACTAGAGACTCTAATTTAGTTCACAAATCACACAAGTATTAATGTTTCTGGTTAATACTGTTATAGCACGAATGTAAACATTTATCATAAACACAAAGATATAATAATAACCACTTTTATTATTGCCTCTATGGCATATCTCCAACAGTCTCCCACTTGCTCTAGAGTCAACTAATTCTAGATTACATGGTAATATATGTGAAAACGTATGTTACCTTTATGTCACCATCTTGGACATGCTCTCGAATAGCGTGAAAACGTATCTTGATGTGCTTCAGCTTCTTGTGTGACCTTGGTTCTTGTGCATTGGCTATGGCGCCCATGTTATCACAATAGATAGACATTGGGTCCAGCGCACTTGGAACCACACCGAGCTCTGTAATAAACTCCTTCCTCCATATCGCCTCTTGTGAAGCCTCCGAAGCAGCTATGTATTCCGAGTCAGTTGAAGATCTCGCCACAACGCTTTGCTTTGCACTCCTCCAGCTAACTGCCGCACCATTCAAAGTAAATACGTATCCATATTGGGATTTAGAATCATCCGGATCAGTGTTCCAACTAGCATCGGTGTAACCATTAACAACGAGATGTTCATAACCGACATTACCAACAATGCTCGTGTCAACGGGTAAACCGAGCGGGTCTGCGTCTGCCGGGTCAGGTGATGGCTCTAAAGCTGTTGCCCTTCACACTAGTGCCGCTTCCACCCGCGCCAATGTCGGAACTACCCTGAATAAGGGGCAAGTTCTCAGTCGGACGCTCAGCGGGAATGGTCTTGGTTCGGCTGAGCCTTATGATGTGGCGTGGAATGCAACTGGCGAGCAGGAGGTCAGCAGCCGTGCTGGCAAGAAGCTGAAGTTGGGCCCCAAGGCCGTCTCCGATATGACCCAGTAGGCCATCACCTTAGTGGCTCCCGCGGATGAAGTGAACGAGGTAAATAACCTTTATACTCTTTTGTGTTGATGAGTACTTCTGTTATACATATCACCTAGTCCCCGAGCTTACTGCCGAGTGATGAACTTACTCAGCTGTAAGCTCTAAGCAATAACTTAGCCTTTTATTTCCTTATGCCAAGCTCGCATGTTAGACTTTAGATCCCTAGTCCCAAAGGTTACTGCCGAATGAGAAACTTATTCGGCTGTAAGCTCTAAGATAGGAGTCACTCTTTATCCGGCTGGGAGCTTGACTTTTCCATTTATTCGTTGTCCTTTTCCTTTGTGCAGCTTACGCATAATGAGCGCACCAAGGTCGAACTTGCTTATGAAAAGCTGCAAATCGAGACCAAAGGCCGAGGTAATCTTCTTACTCGCCATATCTTTATTCGGTGTATATTTCTTTGCTTCATTTCGTTAGTCTTTTCTCGCTGTTTTCCCACAGCTTCTGCCCAGTACGCCATCTATGAGCTCCATTCGCAGATCAGAGAGACGGAGAGTAAGTTCTTAGCCTTCCTCGTGTTGTTTTGTGTTCATGCCATTCTCTTGCCTTATTATCCTGACGGGTCAAGATAGTTCTGTTGCTGCTGACGAGTAATTCGTTCCAAATAAGCAAAGAACCACCAAGCCGGACACTAGAAGGAGCGAGACGAGGTGACCAGGTTGAAAAAGCTAATGGACGACATGGAGCAGAAACATTTAACCGAGGTGAAGGGGCTGAAGGAAGAGCTTGCCGAGAAAGACGGCCAACACGCCGCCAGCGCCGAGAAAACCAGGGAGCTACTCAAGGAGGCCGAGTCGGCAGTTGAGTCGGCGAACATGGATCTGTACGCTCTCCAATCCAAGGCCAAGGCTTGGCAAACCAAAATCGGCACCATCAACTATTTTCTCGGTAGTGAGTTCTTACACTTTTTTGCACCGTGCTTTCTGTCTTGACTTTGTCATCTTTGTTTGTTACTTTGCTAAGATCCTCTTTTGTTTGCAGAGAATTTTCTTGTGGACAATTTGTTCGTGATTCGGGCCATGAAGAGAGTGAGATCCGAGTCTGGTGCTCTAGCCGATGGCGAGGTGACTAACGACGAGCATCTCGAAGCACTGTGGGACCGCGTCAAGACCCTCAAGTCTTGTGGTGTGGACTTGCTCAAATCAGCCATTCATGCGTTCCGCATGCTCTGGAGGGATGAAGATGCACCCACACTCATCGAGCCCCTTGCTGAAAGGCTACTTCATGCCGAAGACAGGCTGGATCAGTGGCGTGAGTCAGCCAGCCGAGCCGCAGCAGATAAGGCCCTTTCCTTCATGCTCTCATGGTACGAGGACATCAATCTTGATGTGCTTGCACGCATAAGGGTAGAAAGGAAGTGGCTGAATGATCCTGAGTTGATCAAGAGACGCCAGGAGCGAGCCTATGCCATGATCTTGGTGACCCACTTGTCGAAGTTGCTAACGAGGAGGGTGCTAACAGTGAGGCCACCGAGTCGGACGACCCTGAAGACTCGGCGACTAATGCCCCTGACTCGGCAGATGCTCCAAGCGATGCTCCTAATTCCAAGACTGCTCCTCCGAGTCCTGCTGCTTCTTAGACTGAGTAGGAAAAATACTTGAACTTTGATGAGATCCCTAGTATGTCTGGTACAAATGTAACATACATTGCACTTATGTTTGGTTGTGTGCCTTTTGATAAGGCCTTAAATATCTTGTTATCTTTTTGAGTGTGAATCATCCAAGGGCAAGTCCCCGAGTCTCATTTTGCTGTTTCCCCCTTTCCTTGACTTTGGCTCTTATCTAACTTTTTTGGCGTTCGACATTAGAGTCTCAAACTACTAAGGATATAGTGAACGGGTATGAAACTTAGATCACTTGACCAAGGATCATTCAACACACCATACGATATAACCTGCAGTGGGTTAGTCAAAAAACATAGGATCGACTCACGTTTCTCCTTGTACTTATCCGGTGTTCATGTTTACTCATCACGCATCCTTTCCTCTTTCTTGCCATGAAGCCGTGTTTTTGGACAACAGCATAGTCGAAGAGTTGATTTTTTCCGAGTAAACACTACTTGTTCCGAGATAAGCTTTGGGTGTTACGCCAGCCAACATAAAATAATTGAAAGGATAAACATAAGGGGCAGTCCCCGAGTCAGTTTTTTCGATTCAAACCATCTTATTATCAGCACATAGCCGGCTAAAATGTCCGACATATGAGATTTCGAGTGATACATGCATTGCTTCTCCTAAGTGTAGAAAGGGCGAAGCAGTGCCACATTCCATGGCCTCTTGGTCTCATCACCTGATTTGTCCGCCTTGTTCTTTTATGCTTCACGAGCATCTATGAGATAATACGAATCGTTGTGCAATGATTTGCTTACAATGAATGGACCTTCCCATGGGGGTGATAACTTATGCATTCCCATTGTGCGCTGCACTAGTCTTAGCACCATATCCCCTTCTCGAAAAACACGAGGTTGACCTTTCCGGCTAAGGTAGCGTCGGAGATTTTGCTGATATATAGCGGATCTGGATAATGCCAGTTCCCTTGCTTCTTTGAGTAAGTCAACTCCATCTTCTCGGGCCTCTTTTACCTCGGCTTCCGAGTATTGCCTTACTCTTGGCGAGTCATACTCTATGTCGGCAAGCAAAAATCTTCTGCCCCATACACAAGGAAGAATGGCGTATAGCCTATTGATCGATTCGGAGTTGTCCTTAAACTCCATAGTACTGAGGGTAGTTCCTTTATCCAACAGCCAGGTGATCTCTGGAGTGGTTCCATCAAGCGGGGTTTTATCCCGGACAGAACTAAGCCATTAGCTCGCTCAACTTGTCCATTTGATTCTGGATGAGCTACTGATTCCACATCGAGTCTTATTCGGTTTTTCCGCAAAATCAAGCAAAAGCTCCTTCAGCAAAGTTTGTGCCATTATTTGTGATTACACTGTGTGGGAAACCATATCTCACGATTATGTCCCTGAGGAATGTGACAGTTGTTTTGCCATCCAGTTTTTTGATGGGCTTCACTTCTATCCATTTGGTGAATTTATCAATCATTACCAATATATGAGTCATGCCTCCCCTTGCTGGCTTGAATGGTCCTACCATATCCAGGCACCATACTACGAATGGCCAAGTGATTGGTATAGTATTTAATTCAGACGCTGGTAAGTGTGATTTGGATGCATAATGCTAGAAACCATTGCATTTTCCGACTATCTCTTGTGCCTCTGCCAGTGCACTTGGCCAATAAAACCCATGTCGGAATGCCTTGGCCACCAATGCCCTTGATGATGCATGGTGTCCACATTCTCCTTAGTGAATATCCAATAAAATCGCTTGGCCTTTCTTTGAACTAATGCAACGCTGCAATACACTCGTCACACTTCTCTTGTACGGCTCCTTGTTGATTATAGTGTATGCTTTTGCTATTCTTTTTGTTTGCCTTGCCAGTACCTCATCATCCGGCAAAGTTCCATCTTTCAAGTAGTTGAATATTTGTTGTGCCCATGTTGGTATCAGTGGTGCCGAATCTGCTTGTCCATCAATTTCCATTGGCTCAGCCGACATATGTTCTGCCGACATGACCTGAGGAGTCCCCGAGTATGATTCGGCCACCCCTGAGGTGACTGTGTCAGTCCCCGAGTGACTCGAATCTGCCCCTGAGTCAGTGTCGATTGGCACAATGTCTGACTCCTGATTTGCCTGGGTGACCTTATTGACTCGAATTCTAGTGACGGCTTGATCGATGATTTCCTAAGGTGTTCCAATGCTATTCCTGGTGGTATCGC
Source organism: Avena sativa (assembly GCA_916181665.1). Taxonomy (NCBI): domain Eukaryota; kingdom Viridiplantae; phylum Streptophyta; class Magnoliopsida; order Poales; family Poaceae; genus Avena; species Avena sativa. Next base: position 124,877,406 of record OV702296.1, read on the forward strand.
TTGCCGAGATGAACATAATTTGGATAGTACATCTGTTGCTTCATTCTCTGCCCTAAGGACGTGGTGGAATTCACACCCGTCAAAGTATCCCGAGATTTGTTGCACATGGAAACGATATAGTGCCATGTTTGCGTCCAATGCGTCCCAATGCCCAGACACATGCTGAATCACCAAATCCGAATCACCAAAAGACATAATCCTTTTAATGCCAATATCTTTGGCCACTTTGATGTCGTGGACAAGTGCTTCGTACTCGGCAACGTTGTTGGAAGAAGCAAAATGGATCTGTAACACATACTTGAGCTGATCCCTCTTTGGTGATGTGAGCACTATCCCGGCGTCCAAGCCCATTTTTGTCTTGGACCCAACAAAATGTATCTTCCAACAATTCGGATCTGGTAGTGGTGGTTCGTACTGCATTTCCATCCAATCTACAAAGAAATCTGCAACAACTTGAGATTTAATTGCATCTCGCCTATCATACTGTGGATTATATGGTGCTAGCTCTATGGCCCACTTTGCGACTCGGCCACTGGCATCTTTGCTGCCTAATATATCCGAGATATGCGCCTCACATATTACCCGGATTGTGTGTTCTTGAAAATAATGTTTCAGCTTCTTTGCTTCCATATATACCCCATATGTCATTTTATGATAATGAGGGTAATTCTTATTTGATACAGAGAGTACTTCTCTGAAGTAATAAACTGGCCTTTGGACTGATTTGCCCTCTCCCTCGCGTTCAACCACTATTACTGCACTTACAACTCTGTTGGTTGCGACGACATAGAGCAACATTGGCTCTTTGGATAGTGGTGATGCTAATATTGGTGCTGTTGACAACAGTTTCTTTAGTTCATGGAAAGCGCTATCAGCTTGCTATGTCCATGTGAATTTTTCTGATTTTTTCATCAATTGATATAGTGGTAGGGCTTTTTCACCTAGCCGACTTATAAATCTACTCAACGAGGCCAGGCATCCTGTGAACTTCTGGACATCATTGAGGGTTTCTGGCAATTCCATTCTATCAATGGCCCTGATCTTTGTCGAGTTAGCCTCAATTCCAAGGCTGGATACAAGCATTCCGAGTAACTTGCCAGCCGGGACACCAAATGTGCATTTTTGTGGGTTAAGTTTCATCCGGAATCTTCTTAAGTTTGCGAATGTTTGACACAGGTCCTCAATTAGAGTATGACTTTTCTTGGTTTTTATCACCATGTCATCGACGTATACTTGAACATTTTTTTCCAATTGATCTTGCAGGCATTTTTGCATGCATCTTTGATATGTTGCACCTGTATTTCTCAATCCGAATGGCATGGTACGGTAGCAATAGGCCCCATACGAGGTGATAAAAGCTGTCTTTATTTGATCATCCGGATTCAGTGGTATCTGATGGAATCCAGAATACGCATCCACAAATGATAACAACTCACACCCAACAGTAGAATATATGACTTGGTCGATTCGTGGCAGGGGAAATAGATCTTTTGGACACGCCTTATTGAGGTTCGTTTAATCAATACACATGCGCCACACCACTGCCACGTTCGGGTCATCTTTTTCTTCCCGACCAAGACTAGATTGGATAACCAATCCGGGTGCAGTACTATAACATCCCAAAAATATGAAACAATGATCATTAAACACTAGTCACTAAAATTAGGGTTAACAAAAACTTTGATTAATTAAAATCATATGAATGCATGTGTGTATGTGATGATTTGATAAATGCATGAATGGACTTGTGTGATTCAACTAAATAGTAAGGAATGGTTAAAAGATGAATATAACATAATCTACAACATTTCCAAGCAGAAACAAATCAAGAGAAAATCAAAAACAAATCAAATAAAGCAAATGGAAATTTTTGGCAATCTTGCTCACTAGGTCACTTTGAGTGTTTCTAGTCCAAGATTTCAAACAGAAACTTTTCCAATTCTTTTCACCCCTTGCTAGACCAAGTAAAAGTGAATCAAAGCCCACCTTTCAAACTTATAGAAACATTTAGCAACCCCATTCAAATGACAATTCAAAATTGAATCTTTAACATATGTGAAGATCACACCTTTTCAAAACCCAACCAAACCAGTGCACCTTGACCAATCGAACTAACCAGATACTCCCTAGTATGTGCCTAGACAACCCATCAAGTTTGAACCAAAAATTCAAATTTGAATTTCTTGCGGCCATTTCATCAAACACTTGGAGACAAAAAATCAAACTGGCCAAACTTCACTGTTTTGAGCAGTAATTTGGCTAAGCATTGTTGACCATTGATCAAACTTGTCTCCCCTAGTTCCAACTAGTGCCTTGACCACCCCTAGCCCCTACCCATTGCACCATGCCATGCCAACCCGAAGGCACCCGTGCCAGCCGACCATGGCTAGCTATCCAGAGAAAGCACCTAGCCTAGCCACCATGTCTGAGACACACGCCACCGTCCACCGCCACTCCCTGTCCAAGCCCCGAGTGCAGCCAGCCACTGGACCACCTACCAAGCACGCGCCCAACCTCTCTGCGTGTGAGCCGAGAGCACGCCAGTGCACCGTCAGCGACATCATCCCACAAACCACACGCCGCGCTTGCCGCTTGAAGACGTGATCGCCAGCACCCCAGCACCCCGCCGGACAACCTCGTTCGCCGCCGCGTGGACCATGCATGATGTGCGCCATTAAAATTGCTGTACGCCTCGCCACCATGCCGTTGAGTGTCTCCAGGGAGCACAGTGTCGCCCCCTATCATCGCCCATGCCAGTAGCACTCTGTGTCGTCGACACCGACGAGATCCACCCGCGCCATTCGGTCCCCTTCAGCCACTATAAAAGGAGGCCTCCCCCGCTTGTTTTCTTCACACCAGTTCACTCCACACCTCTCACTAATACCCCCTACTCACTCCTGGATCAAGGCGAGCACCATGTGGCCTGAATTTCCCCGGAGTCCGCCCTAGGAGAAGTTGTCGGTACCAGGATAATCGCCGTCGTCGACTTCATCGTTCGCCCCCATCGCCGACCCTCGCCTGAGCCCCGGTGAGCCTCCCACGAGCCCCACTGGTCATGCTAGGGTTCTGCCTCGTCGGCGCTGCCCGACCTGGACGATGAACTAGATCCGTTCGATTAGAGTTAGATCCTATGATCCTAATCGCCCCATACTGCTTTGTCCCTCGTTGTCTCACTGACGAGTGGGGTCGCTCACTTAACCAGCCCGCGCACTATGCATAGTGGTACAACCCAGTTAAACACTTCGCGCAACCCACTAATTCAAATTTAGATTTATTCATTTAATTTCAAACCCAGTTTTGTACCTAGATTCAAAAATCAACCCAACTCGATTCACTAAACCAAAATGCATGAAACCAATTTTGTCAGAAAGGTACTGGAATGCTTAATCCAAGCCCGTTGGATTCAAACCATTTAGATTTGTAGGTCAACCATGGTAAAAATAACAAGGCAGAAGCTTTTCTGCATTCAAACATTTTTCAAAATTCAATCATGAAAGCTTTTGAGTTGATTACAACTCTCAAAAATCACATTTAACCATACCTTTCAGAATATATAAAGATATATAGGTTTACTTATAGAAATAATGATCAAGTAATAAAAGAATGCCACATAGGCATTTCTAGTCATTTTAATTAATTAAAATAAAAAGGTAAAACCTTATTAAATTGTGACACCACTTTAAATCACATTCCCATGTACTGAAATATGTGGTGATGACATGTGTCAACATGATGCCATGTTTGAGTTGAAGAATATTAAATCTTAAGTAGATTTTCAATGAGTAGAAATTATCTTTCTAAAATAAAATAAATGAGGCAAGTGCTTTAATCTTGTAATGTTAGTCATGATGCTAGAGCATCTAGTGTGAACCCTTGTGTGATAAATAGAAATAGTTAAGTATTTTTTGGTGATTGTGTACCTCGTATTTATTTATAGACGCTAGTACCGACCAAGGATACGAGGAGGAAGGAGGATACTATGAGGAAGAAGCCGAGGAGAACTTCAACCACTACTCTGCACAAGGCAAGCTTATACTAATATCTTAGCAAGCCTAATTCTTCATGTTGACTTAGCAAGCTAAAACCTGATTGTTACTATGCCAAGTATATGCATTAAGCATATGTGATTATACCCAATCCTAGTTTTTCTTGCAAGCTTAGTATTTTATTTTCTTCATTAAAATCTTTCTATCACAAGTTTACTTAGTTACTTGTAGATTCTAGAAAGATAATGGAAGGTAGCATAAAGAGCATAAAATTTGGCCTAAGTTAGATAATCTTGATGTCATCCTAAGGCATCATATTGAACTTAGCTAATACCCACTTGTTTATTACCCATCATTACTATGTACCCCCACTTATAGATGCTAGTTCTATGCATAAAACATGATAAACTTTAGATGAGAATACTTGGTGAAAATTCTTATGAAAACCTTAGAATGATGAGTCATTCTACTGAAATGTTTTGACACGTGTTTCCGAACACCAGATGATTTTGATGATGAAAATGTTAAGGCATGAGCCTTAGCCCTTTATAAAACTGATGGTTGTCTGGATGCGATACCATTCCAATTTTACCGTACAACCACAATACCCGAAAATTAGGTACGGCTTGACTGGAAATTTATATACCTTAGTATGGGTTCCCTTGAGGCCAAGGTCTGAGCTGAGGATACCTTGTGAAGATTGTCCACCTGTGTAGTACCCAAGATCATAGTTGGTTATGGTTGGGAGGCCAAACTCATAGGAGACGTGCCTATACTAGGGCGTGTAATTAAAAGGTTAGGATTGATTATCCGCATACTGAGTATGGTGAATTCAGGATTGTTCCTGAAGGATGTATCGAATGTTGTGGTGAAAGTGTAGAGTCTCTGCAGATTGTCAAACTATTCGAATAGCCGCGTCTGCGGTTATGGACAGTTGGAGTGGCCATACTATTCCATCGTCGGATCTTTTCAAAATGAGTTATGAAATTATTTATGACTTTGACTTGACCACAACAGAGTTGTGACATGAAATTCAAGTTCCCACTTAGGTGTTATAAAACTTTCAACTAGCTTTCTTTGCTTTTGAACTTAGTAGAGGTAAATCTGGCTTTTTGCAAAACAACCCTAGAGCTTAGTATATGCTATTCAAAACCACTTCACTTGTTAGTATTAGTTTGCTAGTACTTAAAGAGTACTCATGGTTTTGTCCCTGGCTATTCCCGTGGCCAGACTATGAAGAGGAGTATCAGGAGGACAGACATCAGGAAGGTTATGACAACTAGGATCATCTCCCATCGTCAGCATTTCCCGTGACCATGAAGATGGAGCTTCGCCTATGCTATCTTACTATTACGTTATTCCGCTGCTTGAATTGTATTAAGAACTGGATCATGGGATCCTTATTTGTGTAAGACCTTATGTATGGTTTGTAATGGATGATGTAATATGATATCCAAATCTGTTATGTCTCGCAAAAATGGTAATCCTGGGATAACATGCATCTATGATTAAAAATCCGGGTGTTGACAAGTTGGTATCAGAGCCATCCTGACCATAGGAGACCCTAGTTAGAATGGACGTTTGAATCAAAAAATTAGTTCCAAAACCAAAGGAAGTGAGTATTTATGAAAACTTATTCTTATTCTTATCACTTACTCTTTCATGAAAATTCATGTTTCTGAAAAATTCTTGCAAACCCACATAAAATTTGACATACTTGATCACTCTACTAACTTACTCATCCTATATTCTTATAGATGGTTGTGAAGTACATCAAGTTTTATTAGTTGGGGAATGGAGGAGACCTCATCTTTGAGCGTGACTTGGACCAGCTGGCAGAAATGCTGGAGAGTCCATACCCCGAGTTCTTCGAAGCTCAACTCAATGATCGGGAAGGAGAAGATTTGTAGTGGCTAGTTGTTGCAAGTCTCCGATGAAAGATTGAACCCCCCACTGCAGAGGGAATTCAGTTCACCTTAAGAGAGAACAACTGGCTCGATGGACTTGCCAGGGCCATGCAGGAAGCTCTTGCCCGTCTGTGTGGGAAGATTATCAATCAAATCAAGGGTACCCTCTTTGAGTTCTACCCAAGGCGTGATGCTATGGGACAACCACTGGAGGCCCCATATCACCATGAGCTAAAGGCTAATCTAGACCATCTCAGCTTCATGATGTATGACCGTCAGAAGGAGTTGGACAATGCCCGTTCCTACGCCAACCACAAGTATGCCATCGCCGCCAAGAAGGATCAGACCATCTCCATGCTAGTGAAGGATCACAAGTATCGTCGCCGTCAGCTCGAGAAGAAGGAGCGCATCATTGCCCGTCTTCACCACCAGATCATGGATTTGGAGGAGGCCATCCACGACAGAGATATGCAGTTGGAGGAGAGGGAGAATGCAGGGGAAGACCTTCGTGGAGACCCCTACTCCTATCTCAACGATGATGACTTTCTAGAGGATCAGGCCATGGACTTCTTCACCGATGGGGATGACTTTTCCTTCATCGATGATGATGAGGACACTGACTCCGAGGAGTAGTAGCACTTGAGCACTAGCGTTAGCGAGTTGTATTCGGTCCCACTGTATCGTAGTTTCCTAGAATGGTTCTTAAAACCATCTGTTTTCCTTTGTTGTGGTGTCTGTTTCTATCATGTGCTATGAATGAATGAATGAAAAGCAACTTGCTAGAAAAATCTGAGTCAAACTTTGAAAACTTTTCAAAACCCCTGAACCTTAGAAATTTCCCTCTTTTCTCATGATCTACCTCAATCTTCAGATGCCTCGCGAAGGAAGCAACTCAGCCCCGGACCCGATGTTGCAACTCATGCAAATGTTGGTTTCTGACCGCGAAGCCGAAAGAACTGAACGTCAAGCCAACTTAGCGACCCTTCAGCAGATAGATCAGATGGCCAACAACAATCAAGGCCATGGAAATCAGGACAACCATGGATCTAAGCTCAAGAATATCCAGAACACGAATCCACCTATTTTCACTAAGTCAGAAGAGCCCCTAGATGCAGATGATTGGCTGCAAACCATGGAGAACAATCTAGAAGTTGCAGGAGTGGAAGCCAACAAGAAAGTGTTGTTTGCTACCCACTATCTGGCAGGAGATGCAAGAGCATGGTGGAAAAGCGTTCACGCAATGACAGGAGGTCAGCTGATGACTTGGGAAGAGTTCAAAGTTAAGTTTAGCAGAACCCATGTGCCACCGGTTTTGATCAAGAGGATGAGAGATGAATTCAGGGAAGTGAAGCAAGGAAGGATGACAATAGTGGAATACCCTGAAAAATTCTTGTCATTGGCTAGGTATGCACCGGATGAGATAGACACTAAAGCCAAGAAGAAAGAGAGATTCCTGAATGGTCTGCACGATGAGATGCACACAGTGTTAGTCAATAACCCCTTTGTTGATATTGAAGCCTTAGTTGAATATCCCATTTAGACGGAAGGAAAGATCAACCAAGCTAATGAGAACCGCAAGCGTCGCATGATGCATCAACCAGGAACCCACCATACACCAAAGTATCTCCCCAATCCATCTCCAGGATTTGCCCCAAGAACCAACAGACCCCCGATGAACCGTCTGACCTATCCCAACCGTGGAAACCCAAGGCCCGGAGGAAACCACAACAACCCCGGCAATCCCAACAATTTCAACCATGCACCACCCAAGTTTAACAACAACAATATTGCCACCAACACCAAAACTGCCCCAAGGACTAGAAGCAATGATGTGCCTGTTCAACAAAGGACAAGTCACAAGTGACTTGTTATGAATGTGGAAACAAGGGTCACTATTCCAATGAGTGCCCCAAGAAGATCGCCGCAGCCCTCAATGCAAATGCCCCAGCTCAGCAGCAGCGTCGTGTTCAGCCCGGAAGAAGGTTTGCCCCAGGGAATTCGCTCAACCGCAACGACCGTCTCTTTCTCATGCATGCTGAAGAAGCCCAAGAAGCGCCGGACGTCGTGTTGGGTATGTTTTCTCTTAACTCAGTACTTGCAAGAGTGTTGTTTGATTCTGGAGCATCGCACTCATTTGTTACTGAAGAATTTGCATGCACTAGTAAGATTCAACCAACCAAATTGAAGCATGTTATGATTGTTCAAATACCTGGTTTAGCCATCAAAGCTAGACAAATTTGCAAAGCTGTGCCTATCCGAATCCATGGCATATATTTTTATGCTAATCTAATAGTACTAAAAACTAAAGGTTTGGAAGTAGTACTAGGAATGGATTGGATGTACAAACACAAAGGATTAAATGATTTTTCCAAGAAATCAATAACCATGACTAGTACAGCTGGAATATCAGTCGATCATTTATCTGAAACCATGCCCCGTCAATTGAAGTGCAACAAGAGTATAGCCCAACCAACCATTGACCAAGTTCGGATAGTCTATGAATACCCCGATGTATTTCCAGATGTTTTGCCCGGTATGCCCATAGATTGGGATGTCGAGTTTCTCATTGAACTAATCCCTAGAACCGGACCCATAGCCCAGAGACCATATAGGATGAGTCCGTTTGAACTAGTGGAACTGAAGAAGCAACTGGATGCCATGCTAGAAATTGGATTGATTCAACCAAGTGTGTCACCAAGGAGATCACCTGTTTTGTTTGTAGACAAGAAATATGGAGGTAACCGTTTGTGTACGAATTATCGGAAGTTGAATGATGTCACCATCAAGAACAAGTACCCATTTCCAAAAAATAGAAGACCTATTTGACCAGTTGACTGGTGCCAAAGTGTTTTCTAAGATTGATCTTAGAACTGGCTATCATCAACTCAAGATTCGCGTAGAGGATATTCCAAAGACTTCTTTTACCACGAGATATGGATTATACAAGTATACTGTCATGTCTTTTGGATTACCCAATGCCCCCGCTTATTTCATGAACCTCGTGATTAAGATTTTTATGAACTTCCTGGATAAGTTTGTCGTTGTTTTTATCGATGACATTCTGATTTATTCCAAATTAGAAGATGAACATGAGCTACACCTAAGGACCATTCTTGGAGCCTTAGAGAGAATCAGCTGTATACCAAGTTTAGCAAATGTGAATTCTGGTTATAGGAGGTAGGATTCCTTGGACATATCGTATCAGCCGGAGGAATTGCCGTTGACCCTGCGAAAGTGAAGGATGTTGAAGATTGGCAAGCCCCAACCACTCAAACCCAAGTTTGTGCATTTATCGGATTAGCGGGATACTACCACAAGTTTGTAGAAGGATTCTCGAGTATTGCAAGACCCATGACCCAATTGCTGAAGGACAAGAAGTTTGAATGGACAGACAAATGTGAAACGAGTTTTCAGGAACTCAAGAAGAGATTGATTTTAGCCCCAATCTTGATCATGCCGGATATCACGAAGCCCTTTGATGTATATTGTGACGCCTCCATGATCGGTCTCAGATGTGTGATAATGCAAGAAGGAAAAGTTATATCTTATCTATCCCGACAACTGAAGGAGCATGAACATAATTATCCAACCCATGACCTTGAACTAGCAGTCGTAGTTCTAGCCTTGAAGACATGGAGACATTATCTCATGGGAAACTGTTGTGAGATTGATTCAGATCACAAGAGCCTGAAGTATATATCCACTCAGAAGGAGCTGAATATGAGGCAGAGAAGATGGATTGAGCTAATCAAGGACTATGATCTGGACATCCACTATCACCCTGGTAAAGCCAATGTGGTAGCAGATGCCCTTAGCAGGTTGCCGTGCCGCTTGAACTCCATGATTTTGAAAGAGCAACCCAGTTTGCACAAAGAGATGGAAGATTTACAAATGGAATTAGTGAGTGAAGGATTTTTGGCTAGCATAGAACTTCAACCCACTTTGATCAGTCAGATAAAGGATGCGCAGAAAGTAAATGCTAGTATCGACGGAATCTAACGTCGTATCGGTAGAGGCAAAGTACCCGGATTGACCAAGAACGAAGGAGTTCTGTGGTACAAAGGACGCCTCTGTGTACCAGCAGATTCGGAGTTGAAAGAAGTTATTTTGAAAGAGGCCCATGATACTCCTTATTCCATCCACCCCGGAGGAACAAAGATGTATCAGGATTTGAAGGAGCAATTTTGGTGGCATAAGATGAAGAGAGAAATCAGAAGCTATATCACCAAGTGTGATATTTGTCAGAGAGTCAAGGTGGGACATCAAAGACCCGCAGGACTGTTGCAACCCTTGCAGATTCCGGAATGGAAATGGGATTCAATTGGTATGGACTTTATCACTGGATTGCCTACTTCTAGTAGGGGAAATGACTCTATCTAGGTCATAGTTGACAGATTGTCCAAAGTAGCCCATTTCTTACTAGTCAAGACCACGTACCAGAGTTCGAAGCTAGCAGAGTTGTACGTAGCTAGAATCGTCAGTTTGCACGGAGTCCCCAAGAACATCGTGTCAGATCGAGGAACTCAGTTTACCTCGAGGTACTAGAAGAATGTCCAAGAAGGATTAGGAACCCGACTAGATTTCAGCACAACTTATCACCCCCAGACTGATGGACTAACAGATCGAGTAAATCAAATACTCGAATATAAGTTGAGAGCATGTGTGCTAGATTATGGATCTAAATGGGAAGACTGTCTGCCTTTCGCAGAATTTTCATACAACAACAATTATCAAGCTAATCTGCAAATGGCCCCATTTGAGTTCATGTATGGAAGGAAGTGTCGCACCCCTTTGAATTGGTCGGAAGTAGGAGAGAGTCAGATTTTCGGACCCGACATCCTACGAGAAGCAGAAGAGAAAGTTCACAAGATTCATGAGCACCTCAAGACCGCCTAGTCAAGGCAGAAGAGTTACGCCAGCAAGAGACGTCGAGACCTCACTTTCAATATCGGAGATTTTGTGTATCTCAAAGTGTCGCCTTTGAAGGGAATGCAGTGTTTCCATCTCAAAGGAAAGTTAGCCCCCAGATATATCGGACCCTTCAAGATTCTGAATTGTCGAGGAGAAGTATCATATCAATTGGAACTGCCAGAGGAAATGTCAGCAGTGCACAATGTGTTCCATATATCATTACTTCGCAAATGCCTTGAAATTCCGGAGAAGACTAAAGTTTTCAAGAACATTGATCTCCGGACCATAGAGATCAATAATGACCTGACGTATACCGAAGTACCCATACGTATTTTGGAAGAAGCTTTCAGAACCACCAGAACCTGAAGCATCAAGTTTCTCAAGATTCAGTGGAGCAACCACACTGAAGAAGAAGCTACCTGAGAGCGAGAAGATCATATCAGGAGGGAGTTTCCCGATCTCTTTAAATCCTAGGTAATCTTTTCTCTTCTTTCTCAAATCTCGGGATGAGATTTCATTTAAGGAGGGAATATTTGTAACATCCCAAAAATATGAAACAATGATCATCGAACTGTAATCACTAAAATTAGGGTTAACAAAAACTTTAATTAATGAATGCATGTGTGTATGTGATGATTTGATAAATGAATTAATGGACTTGTGTGATTAAACTAACTATTAAGGAATGGTTCAAAGATGAATATAAAATCATCTAAAACATTTCCAAGCAGAAACAAATCAAGAGAAAATCAAAAAGAAATAAATTAAAGCAAATCGTCATTTTTGCCAATCTTGCCCACTAGGTTACTGTGTTTCTAGTCCAAGATTTCAAACAGAAACTTTTCCAATTCTTTTCACCCCTTGCTAGACCAAGTAAAATTGAATCAAAGCCCACCATTCAAACTTACAGAAACATTTAGCAACCCCATTCAAATGACAATTCAAAATTGAATCTTTAACATATGTGAAGATCACACCTTTTCAAAACCCAACCAAACCAGTGCACCTTGACCAATCCAACTAACCAGATACTCCCTAGTATGTGCCTAGCCAACCCACCAAGTTTTAACCAAAAATTCAAATTTGAATTTCTTGCGGCCATTTCATCAAACACTTGTAGACAGAAAATCAAACTGGCCAAACTTCACTGTTTTGAGCAGTAATTTGTCTAAGCATTGTTCACCATTGATCACACTTATATCCCCAAGTGCCAACTAGTGCCTTGACCACCCCTATCCCCTACCCATTAAACCATGCCATGCCAACCCGAAGGCACCCTTACCAGCCGACCATGGCTAGCTAGCCAGAGCAAGCACCAAGCCTAGCCACCATGTCCGGGACGCACTCCACCGTCCACTGCCACTCCCTGTCCAAGCCCCGAGCACAACCAGCCACTGGACCACCCACCAAGCATGCGCCTAGTCTCTCTGTGTGCGAGCCGAGAGCACCCCATTGTGCCGTCAACGACATCAGCCCAAAGACCATGCACCGCCCTTGCCACTTGCAGACGTGATCGCCAGCACCCCAGCACCCCGCTAGACAACCTCGTTCGCTGCCGCGCGGACCATGCATGCTGTGCACCAATAAAATTGCCATCAGACCCGCCCAGAGCATCGCGATGTTCCGACCATCTCGCACCGCACCACGCCTCGCCACCATGTCGTTGGGCGTCACCAGGGAGCACATCACCGCCCCCTATCGTCGCCCATGCCAGTAGCACTCTGTGCCATCGACACCGACGAGCTCCACCCGCGCCATTCGGTCCCCTTCAGCCACTATAAAAGACCGTGGCTTCTATGTGACATGCCAATCCCTGGATCGGTTCATTAGCCCACAATAGAATAAGATGAATAACATAGCAAAACGTGTATCATAGATAACGAAGATCCAGAGTACCCTTATTACAATAAAAGCTTAGCTCAAGGCTAGCTCAAATTATTCAGGTAGCAACATAAATAAAGCAAATCCTCCATTCTTCAAATTGCCCACAAGTGAACAAGTGCCGAGTGGAGTACCGTGGCCTATATCGATTACTCAGAATCGGAATATCCTGCAACATGAAACGTAGCAGCCCCGAAGGGTCAATACATGGAATATATGGCAAGTAGAGCTAGTAAAGGAGACAATAGTGCTAACATCTACATGATTATTTGGCAAGTGGAGCTGTGGCTAGCTTGCATTTGCAAATCCCTTTGTCCTACTTTCATAAATAGTTTTTGATTTTCTTTGAAAAGATCCCAATTAAGTTAACCCAACAACATTAAAGCGATTATGAAATTAGAATGAGCGAGAAACATGTCATGGAATCAATATCAAGCAACTCAAACGTCCATAACCGGGAACACGGCTAATCGATTAGATTATACACCCTGCAGGGGTTAGTACACTTTACCCATGTGACTTGGCCAGCCCAGCTCGTACCATCACTCTCATTTTTGGGTGATGATAGGGAGAAGTCCAAGAAGAGACGGTTCGGGAATTAGCTCCCCAATCCCGACGCGCACCGGTCCAACCTACCAAAATTCTACATCTCTGGATACGCGGGTTCGGGTTACCACAACCTACTAAGTCCAACCAACCGTCCATTCTATTATTGGCACATGGTTGTACACGTAATCTACAACATAAAGAATCCAATCATTTTCTCTTGCTACCTGGGTGCCTTTCCGCAATGATACCACCAAAAATTATCAATCCCATCACACCCAGGAGATTCATTGATTAAGTTGTTTTAGTTTTCGCAAACCAACACATTTAGAAACAACTTTTAGTGATGTAACCCAACCCTCGTTCATCATAGAATGGCTAAGCACATCTACCAATGGTGGTTCATCTACAAGGAAAGCCCTACCACATAATAGGACATAGCATAGCGATAGTATCATCCTACACGTGCAACTACAAAATACACGACAATGCATTAAAAATAGTAGGACAACATCATGCACAAAGTAGCATCTACTTGCCTTGGTTGTAGCGGTCGGAAGAACAATCCACACACGAGAAAGCGTTGCACTCGTCACAATCCACACGATACAATTGCAATCATAAACAAACCATCCACAAGCATATGCAAACAAAGATTATGCAAGATACATGCATGACAAGGGGATTGATGCTACGGAAGCACCACATAATCTTGTTCAGTAAAGCTACTGAATGCATGCATGAAAAATAATTTTAGCGCAAGGAAAACTATTATGCAATTTATAATGCTCAAAACTAGAGCTAGAACCCAATTAAATCACTGCTGTTAACATACTGTTTGTAAAATCTTGGGAAAATTCTACTGTGTAGGCAATGCTAATTAGGAACAGTACCAACTGGAATTTCTCAAAAAGGAATTATACAACTCCCTGAGTAATTAAAATACTGCAGAAAGCCATTAAATAGTTTCTGCAAAAGTTTTTACCATAAGCCTAACTTTTTAATTCACTTTGAGATTCCCCTTGTTCTACTGAATCCAGGGACATAGTATTTGCAATTTTTGGAGTTACAAATCTTTTTCTACGAATTAATTACTCCAAAAAGGCCATTAACTCATGTAATTATTCTGGACAAAATCTTTCTGTAAAAGTGTAAAACAATGGTACAGCAAGATTCTACAAGATATACTGAATCTACACATATTTTATTTGCAATTTTTGGCCCAGTAGATTATTTTCTACGCAATTTAAAAGTTTTTCCTAAAATCTGTCAATTAAATCTATTTAAGAAATTGCCGAGTCAGACTTTGACTTTGACTGGGCTGACGTGGCGGCTGACTTGGCAGTTGACCAGTCAGCGCCTGAGCTGACCAGTCAACGGCCGATCTGAGCCGTTGGATTGGGAATCGACGGCAGGGAGAGGTGGTGGCGAGAGCTCACCAGCGGGCGGCGGTGGCGGGCTCGAGGTGGCGGCAGCGGTGGTCTCCGGCGACGGTGGGGTGGCGGACGGGGTCGGCGGGCTCGGGGCGGAGTTCCTTGGGGTGGGGGCGGCGGCAGGCGGCACGGGCGACGTCGGCGGCGGCTGGCCGAAGCTGCGGCGGCGGCGGGGTCGTCCACGGCGGCGGCGGGGTGGTTTCCTGCGGGGAGGAGAGGAGGAGGGGCGTTAGCGGGCGGCGAGCTTGCGGGGAGGCACGCTTGCGGGGAGGCGCGGTCGAGGCGAGGGAGAGAGAGGGCGGCGGCGGCGCATACCCGGCGGCGCGCGGCGGCGGCGGCACGATGCGGGAGTGGTGGCGCGGTAGGGAGAGGCAGGGGAAGGCGCGGGGTTAAGTGGGGGGGTCCCATGCGGAGTTAGGGCGGAATCGGCGGCGGGTTGTTGCGGAGTCCGTACCGGACGCGGCGGGCGGCGGCGATGTCGGCGCTAACAGGTGGGTCCCACCTATCGGTGGCTGGGCGCGGGGCGGCGGTAGATAGTTCCTGCCACGCGGGCGGCGGCGGTGCGGCACGCGCGCGTGCACTGGCTGGCGCGGCCGGGCCGGCTCGGCCCAGCAGGCTGGCTGGCTGCGCTGCTTCCTTTTTTTTGTTCTTTTCTTTTTTTCCGTTTTATTTTTTCCTTCGTATCTTCTTCATACGAACTCCGAATCGAGCGATTCTTGCTCCTAAATTTTTGTAAAAACCAGAGGATCAACATGGGATCATTTGTATCAACACCACTAACCTCCAAAAAGGGTGGCATTACAAACCTAGCATGATCCCTTGTAGGAGCATTTTGGCAATTCAAAATAGGGTTTTGAAATTAGTGTTTTGCCAGAATCATTTCAATCGAAGGTTTTGCATGGATGATTATGATGCAATGACATGAATGATATGCAGAACCAAATCTAAAATTTTGGATGTGACAAGACTAACCCCCTTAAGATGAATCTCGTCCCCGAGATTCGGCGCGGCTAGCAAATACGTGCGGGTAGTCCTCTCGGATGTCATCCTCACGCTCCCAAGTGGCTTCCTCTTCGGTGTGGTGGCTCCATTGCATCTTGCAAAACCTGATCGTCTTGGTACGGGTAATCCTTTCTGTTGTCTCCAGAATCTTGACCGGCTTCTCCTCATAGATCAAGTCATTCTCAAGCTGAACCTCCTCTAATGGCACAGTGTCTCTCAATGGTGTATCCACCATCTCCGGATGGCACTTCTTCAGCTAGGACACGTGGAACACATTGTGAACAGCGGACAGAGCCTCTGGCAACTCCAACTGATAAGCAACTTCTCCTTTGCGTGCTAAGACCCGATACGGTCCAATAAACCGAGGTGCCAGCTTACCTTTGATTCCAAATCTCTTGATTCCACGAAGTGGTGACACTCTGAGGTATGCTCTATCACCTATCTCATACACCACTTCCTTGCGCTTGGCATCAGCGTAGCTCTTCTGCCTTGATTGTGCTACCTTCAGCCTGTCCCTAATCAAGGCGACCTTCTCCTCAGCGTCCTTGATCAAATCAGGTCCAAACAACTGACGTTCTCCTACTCCATCCCATAGCAATGGTGTCCGACACCGCTTCCCATACAGCACATCGAACGGTGATGTCTTGATGCTGGTTTGATAGCTGTTGTTGTAGGAAAACTCAACATACGGCAAATTCTCATCCCAACTAGAACCGTGAGCCAAAGCGCAAGCTCTCAGCATATCTTCCAAAATCTGATTCACCCTCTCGGTCTGTCCATCAGTCTGTGGGTGAAACGATGTGCTAAATTCCAATCTAGTCCCAAGTGACTCATGCAGCTGGCGCCAAAAGTGTGAGGTAAATTGGGTGCCCCTATCAGATAGAATACTCTTAGGAACTCCATGTAGGCACACAATTTTGTCCATGTAGATCTTGGCCAACTTTGCACTCGTGTAGGTCGTCTTCACTGGTATAAAGTGGGCTACCTTGGTAAAATGGTCGACCACTACCCAAATGGAGTCATATCCTGACCTAGTCCTGGGCAACCCTGTGATAAAATCCATTCCCACTCTATCCCATTTCCAATCCGGCACAGGCAATGGCTGCAGTAGTCCTGCTGGCTTCTGGTGCTCCGCCTTCACTCGGCTACACACATCACATAGGGCAATATGCTTGGCGATGTCTCCCTTCATGTTATTCCACCAAAATCTGCTATTCAAATCCATATACATCTTTGTATTGCCCGGATGTATGGAGTATGGCGAGTTATGAGCTTCCTGCAGAATCAACTTCCTTATCTCCGGGTCGCTGGGCACACACAAACGATCTCCATACCACAAGGTACCATGCTCATCCTCGCGAATATCCTTTTCTCGATTTTCCTTCATCTTTTCCTTTATCTCTTCTATTTCCTTGTCTCCTACCTGAGCCTTCCTGATCCTGTCCTGTAGCATTGGTTGGACTTCCATTGCTGCCAAGTATCCTTCAGACACTACCTCCAGTCTAAGGTCCTTGAATTGCTCGCACAAATCCTCAGGCCATTCCCCAATTGTCAATCCATTGGCATAAACCTTCCAGCTCAGAGCATCTGCTACTACATTGGCCTTTCCTGGGTGGTATTGCAGATTCATATCATAATCCTTGATAAGTTCCAACCATCTCCTTTGTCTCATGTTCAGTTCCTTCTGTGTAAATATGTACTTCAGGCTCTTGTGGTCGGTGTACACATCACAGTGTTTTCCCATTAAGTAGTGCCTCCATACTTTGAGCGCATGAACAACTGATGCTAGTTCCAAGTCGTGTGTGGGATAATTCATCTCATGGTGTTTAAGTTGCCGCGAGGCATATGACACCACTCTCCCATCTTGCATCAGCACACTCCCAAGTCCCTGTCGAGTAGCATCACAGTACACTTGGAAATCCTTCTGAAGATTAGGTAAACACAGAACAGGTGCAGTCACTAGTCGACGCTTCAGCTCCTGAAAGCTGGCTTCACACGCATCCGTCCATTCAAACTTCCTCTCCTTCTTCAGAAGTTCTGTCATCGGCTTAGCAATCTTGGAGAAGTTTTCAATGAACCTCCTGTAATATCCAGCAAGTCCCAAAAAGCTTCGAATCTCTCCTGCGTTCTTGGGCGCTTCCCACTCATTTACTGCAGTCACTTTGCTTGGATCAACAACGACTCCTTCTCCTGACACTACGTGTCCAAGAAATCCAACAGTGTTAAGCCAGAATTCACACTTGCTGAATTCGGCATACAGCTTGTGTTCCCTGAGCTTCTCCATAATCAGTCGCAGATGCTTCTCATGCTCGGCATAATCCTTGGAATATATCAGTATGTCATCAATAAACACCACCACGAACTTGTCCAAGTACTGCATGAATACCTTGTTCATCATGGTCATGAAATATGCCGGGGCATTCGTTAGTCCAAAAGACATAATTGTATACTCATATAAACCATACCTATTAGTGAAAGCGGTTTTTGGTATATCCTCCTCCCGGATCTTCAATTGGATGTAGCCCGATCGCAGATCAATTTTGCTAAACACCTTTGCTCCTTCCAGTTGATCAAACAAATCATTTATGTTCGGCAGGGGGTATTTTTCTTGATGGTCACTTCATTCAGCGAGCGATAGTCCACCACTAATCTCTTGCTGCTGTCTTTCTTCTCCACAAATAGAACAGGTGCACCCCATGACGACGAACTAGGCTAAATGAATCCCTTGTCCAACTGCTCTTTCAGCTATTTCTTCAATTCCTTCAGCTCATCCACATCCATCTTATATGGTCTCTTGGCTATTGGTCCTGTTCCCGGCATCAGATCGATGAGAAACTCCACTTCCCTGTCAGGTGGCATCCCTGGCAGCTCTTCCGGAAACACGTCGGGGTAATCCTTAATCACAGGCACAGTACCCATGCTAACCCCCTTAAGAGAATTCAGCTTACACCTTCCCGGTCGCACAGCCGACTTGAACCTAATTCTCTTACCATCCGGGGTTTTGAGTGAAACAGCTCGCTGTGCACAATCTATGTGTCCCCCATGCATAGAAATCCAATCCATACCCAGAATAACATCTAACCCTTGTGATTCCAACACTACCAAATGTGCAATGAAATTGTGTGCTCCAATCCTCACAGTTAAGTCGCGGCATCCCGCGCTAGCTATCATATATCCTCCAGGCGAGCTTACTCTAATAGACTCTCTCATAGACTCAGTAGGTAGCTTATACTTATCCACAAATGCCCTTCATATGAATGAATGCGATGCTTGTGCTTAGAGTATCCATCATAGTAGTGCGAGACTTGTGGTGAGAACCAGAGTGGTGATTGCTGCTCTTCCTCTTGCGGTTTTCCACCTGCTTGTGCTTCCCTTCCAAGATCCTGGCCTTGTCCATGAGCTCCTGGAAAGTGGGGAAATAAACCACCAGTAGCTGCACTGAAAGCTCATCACTGAGGCCATCTAGGAATCTCTCCCTCCTTTTGGCATCAGTGTCAACATCCTCAGGTGCATAACGAGACAGGTTGTTGAACTCCTCAATGTACTCAGCCACAGTGCGGTTGGTTTGGCGCAAGTTGCGAAACTCCTTCCTCTTCAGGCTCAGAACTCCTGAACACACGTGGTTGGTCCTGAAACCTTCCTCAAACATTTTCCAAGTCAAAGTGTCCAGTGGGTGGGTGATCTGAAAAGTGTCCCACCAAGAAGCGGTTGGTCCCTCCAGTAGGTGAGCGGCAAATCTCACCTTCTCAGCATCAGTGCATCCAACAGTTACCAGATCCTTGTTGACTGAACGCAACCAGTCGAGAGCAACCATTGGTTCCGTTGCAGTAGAGAACTTAGCTGGCCTTAGCCTCAGAAACCTGGTGAGTGCATCTCCCTGAGGTTGGTTGTTCCCATTGTTGTTGTTATTGTTCTGAGCTTCCATGAACTGAGTCATAACTTGGGTCAGCTGTGCCTGAGCTGCCATGAGCTGCTCCAACTCAGTGGGTTGACGGCGGGGAGGCATCTGCGGTTCAGCACAGGTAAGTTTAGAAAGAATCAACTACGAAAACAGGATTCTACCCATGCATTATGATCAAACAACAACAAGCAATAGCAGACAATCTCAAGCAAGCAACACATCAACAAACAAGTGATCAAACAACATCCCAGGATCCTAGCAGTATATACCTATTGAAATAGTTTTTAGAAGAGTTGGCAATGGTTATCTAAACAGTTGACCAATCAAAGCATTAAAAACAGCAACCTGCCAGAACAGTCCAGCAGTGGTCACGAATTTTTATACCTGACTTAAACTCGTCAGGAAATTTTGCTGATTTTTGCACGTACAGTACAGAGAGTTTCGCACCAGCCCTATTTTTTTAAGATTTTTCCCAGATACCAGTAAAATATGAAAAATCGTACAGTACTGCTGTATCAGCAGAAAACTGCAGCAGGAATAACATAGATATTAACCAAACTTGCCATAACTCTTTCATAAAATTTACACAAATAATTCCTGGGATATTGGAGTACACAAATAAGCAACTAAACACTCTTAAACTAACAGTAATTAAGTTTTACATCGATCGAGACTAATCCTAACGATTTTTCCTAACGAGGACTATTTGGTGGACTTCTATCTACTTCTTGAAGAGGTTGCGGTAGGTCCTTGCACTCATGCGTTGGCGCTTTTGTCCACGGTTCAACCATGGCGGCGGAGTGTACACCTCTCCTGAGTCATCACTTGAAATCTCAAACTCCACCTCTTCTTCTTCACTCTCTGCTGCAACTGCAACAGCTTCATCTCCTCCACCATCATCGTCTCCATCATCATCATCCTCGTCCTCATCATCATCATCGTTCCCACTATCATCATCATCATCATCATTGTTGCCACCATCTCCATTGTCATCATCAGAGGGTGGATTCAGCTGTGCTTGGAGAACGGCAATCTGGGCTGCCATAACTTCAATAGTTTGATCCCTTTCCTGGACGGTCCTTTGCAGCTGTTGTATGTTCTGGGTGATTTCCTGCACAGTTCCATTAAGATGAGATATGGTTGCATCCCTGCCTATCAGGGCATTTTCTAGAACTCCCACAGCTTCATGCAAGGTGTCAATCTCCTGTCCTTCGACCACCATACCATTGCTGGCAAAATCTGCAATCTCCTTTACCATCATCACTTTCTCAGCTAGAGCTCCATTCTCCCTTTCCATGTCCTCTATGTGCCTCTGACGGGGCGGCATGTTGTTCCTGTCGCCTGGGGTAACCACAATGTTCCCATCTTCATCACGCCTCCCATAGTCACGGTAGGGTGAGTCTGCTAGCAGTAGGTGTCGGACAAGATGGCACTGGCGAGACAGGGCTTCATGCATGGCCAAGTTAATTCCAAGCCCCCAGTTGCAGTATGTCTTGGTGTAGATCAGATGCACAGGTTTTGGCAAGGCGGCATCCCTGAAGATGAAAGTGGTGATCTCCCATGCATCCTCACCATATCCATAGGTGTACATCCTTCTTCCCTTGAACATGGGCAGTGGCAATCCCAATGACCGCGAGAGCTATGCTAACTGTCTTGCAAAGGGCCTTGGTGAATCCATGGTTGCATACTCAGTCCTGACTTCTCCCATCTATCAATTAAAAGAGGAAAGTGTGAGAATAGCATATGGTAAGAATTTACGAGAGTGAAAGGCATAAGATGAAAGACAGAGTTAATATAAGCTTTAATAATTCTATGGCTTCCTAATCCAATCCTAGGTCACGATCCTACAGTCGACACACGGGCTCTGATACCATCTTGTAACACCACGGTTCTGAAAAGACCGTGGCTTCTATGTGACATGCCAATCCCTGGATCGGTTCATTGGCCCACAATAGAATAAGATGAATAACATAGCAAAATATCCGTGTATCATAGATAACGAAGATCCAGAGTACCATTATTACAATAAAAGCTTAGCTCAAGGTTAGCTCAAATTATTCAGGTAGCAACATAAATAAAGCAAATCCTCCATTCTTCAAATTACCCACAAGTGAACAAGTGCCGAGTGGAGTACCGTGGCCTATATCGATTACTTAGAATCGGAATATCCTGCAACATGAAACGTAGCAGCCCCGAAGGGTCAATACATGGTATGTATGGAAAGTAGAGCTAGTAAAGGAGACAATAGTGCCAACATCTACATGCTTATTTGGCAAGCGGAGCTGTGGCTAGCTTGCATTTGCAAATCCCTTTGTCCTACTTTCATAAAAAGTTTTTGATTTTCTTTGAAAAGATCCCAATTAAGTTAACCCAACAACATTAAAGCAATTATGAAATTAGAATGAGCGAGAAACATGCCATGGACACGGCTAATCGATTAGATTATACACCCTGCAGGGGTTAGTACACTTTACCCATGTGACTTGGCCAGCCCAGCTCGTACCATCACTCTCATTTTTGGGTGATGATAGGGAGAAGTCCAAGAAGAGACTGTTTGGGAAGTAGCTCCCTAATCCCGATGCGCACCGGTCCAACCCACCAAAATTCTACATCTCTGGATACGCGGGTTCGGGTTACCACAACCTACTAAGTCCAACCAACCGCCCATTCCATTATTGGCACATGGTTGTACACGTAAGCTACAACATAAAGAAGCCAATCATTTTCTCTTGATACCTGGGTGCCTTTCCGCAATGATACAACCAAAAATTATCAATCCCATCACACCTAGGAGATTCATTGATTAAGGTGTTTTAGTTTTCACAAACCAACACATTTAGAAACAACTTTCAGTGATGTAACCCAGACCTCGTTCATCATAGCATGGCTAAGCACATCTACCAATGGTGGTTCATCTACAAGGAAAGCCCTACCACATAATAGGACATAGCATAGCGATAGTATCATCCTACACATGCAACTACAAAATACACGGCAATGCATTGAAAATAGTAGGACAACATCATGAACAAAGTAGCATCTACTTGCCTTGGTTGTAGCAGTCGGAAGAACAATCCACACACGAGCAAGCGTTGCACTCTTCACAATCTACACGATACAATTGCAATCATAAACAAACCATCCACAAGCATATGCAAACAAAGATGATGCAAGATGCATGCATCACAAGGGGATTGATGCTACGGCAGCACCACATAATCTTGTTCAGTAAAGCTACTGAATGCATGCATGGAAAATAATTTTAGCGCAAGGAAAACTATTATGCAATTTATAATGCTCAAAACTAGAGCTAGAACCCAATTAAATCACTACCTTTAACATACTGTCTGTAAAATCATGGGAAAATTATCTGTGTTGGCATTGCTAATTAGGAACATTACCAATTGGAATTTCTCAAAAAGGAATTATACAACTCCCTGAGTAATTAAAATACCTCAGAAAGCCATTAAATAGTTTCTGCAAAAGTTTTTACTGTAAGCCTAACTTTTTAATTCACTTTGAGATTCCCCTTGTTCTACTAAATCCAGGGACATATTATTTGCAATTTTTGGAGTTACAAATCTTTTTCCACGAATTAATTACTCCAAAAAGGCCATTAATTCATTTAATTATTCTGGACAAAATCTTGCTGTAAAAGTGTAAAACTATGGTACAGCAAGATTCTACATGACTTACTGAATCTACACATATTTTATTTGCAATTTTTGGCCCAGTAGAATATTTTATACGCAATTTACAAGTTTTTCCTAAAATCTGTCAATTAAATCTATTTAAGAAATTGCCTAGTCAGACTTTGACTTTGACTGGGCTGACGTGGCGACTGACTGGGCAGTTGACCAGTCAACACCTGAGCTGACCAGTCAACGGCCGATCTGAGCCGTTGGATCGAGAATCGACGACAGGGAGAGGTGGCGACAAGAGCTCACTGGCGGGCGGCGGCGGGCTCGAGGCGGCGGCAGCGGTGGTCTCCGGCGGCGGTGGGGTGGCGCACGGGGTCGGCAGGCTCGGGGCGGAGTTCCTTGGCGCAGGGTCGGTGGCAGGCGGCACGGGCGACGTCGACGGCGGCTGGGCGAAGCTGCGGCGGCGGCGGGGTCGTCCGTGGCGGCGGCGGGGTGGTTCCCTGCGGGGGGGAAGAGGAGGAGGGGCATTAGCGGGGCGGCGAGCTTGCGGGGAGGCGCGGTCGAGGCGATGGAGAGTGAGGGCGACGGCGGCGCTTACCCGGCGGCGCGTGGCGGCGGGAATCGGGAGGCGGCGGCGGCGGCGTCGCGATGCGGGAGTGGCGGCGCGGTAGGGAGAGGCAGGGGAGGCGCAGGGTTAAGTGGGGGGGTCCCACGCGGGGCGGAATCGGCGGCGGGCGGTTGTGGAGTCCGTACCGGACGCGGCGGGCGGCGGCGATGTCGGCGCCGACAGGTGGGTCCCACCTGTCAGTGGCTGGGCGCGGGGCGGTGGCAGATAGTTCCTGCCGCGCGGGCGGCGGCGGTGCGGCGCGCGCGCGTGCGCTGGCTGGCGCGACCGGGCCGGCTCGGCCCAGCAGGCTGGCTGGCTGCGCTGCTTCCTTTTTTTGTTCTTTTTTTTCTGTTTCAGTTTTTCCTTCGTATCTTCTTCATACAAACTGCGAATCGAGCGATTGTGTTCCTAATTTTTTGTAAAAACCAGAGGATCAACATGGTATCATTTGTATCAACACCACTAATCTCCAAAAAGGGTGGCATTACAAACCTAGCATGATCCCTTGTAGGAGCATTTTGGCAATTCAAAATAGGGATTTGAAAGTAGTGTTTTGCCAGAATCATTTCAATCGAAGGTTTTGCATGGATGATTATGATGCAATGACATGAATGATATTCATAACCAAATCTAAAATTTGGGATATGACATCGTCCCTCGTTGTCTCACTAACGAGTGGGGTCGCTCACTTAACCAGCCCGCGCGCGCACTGTGTGTAGTGGGCCGGCGCAGTTAAACATCCCGCGCAACCCACAAATTCAAATTTATATTTATTCATTAAATTTCAAACCCAGTTCTATACCTAGATTCAAAAATCAACCCAGCTCAATTCACTAAACCAAAATGCATGAAACCAATTTTGTTAGAAAGGTACTGGAATTCTTAATCAAAGACCGTTGGATTCAAACCATTTAGATTTGTAGATCACCCATGGTAAAAATAACAAGTCAGAAGCTTTTCTGCATTCGAACATTTTTCAAAATTCAACCATGAAAGATTTTGAGTTGATTCTAACTCTCAAAATTCAACCATGTGACAACACTTTAAATCACATTCCCATGTACTGAAATATGTGGTGATGACATGTGTCAACATGATCCCATGTTTGAGTTGGAGAATATTAAATCTTAAGTAGTTTTTCAATGAGTAGAAATTATCTTTCTAAAATAAAATAAATGAGGCAAGTGCTTTAATCTTGTAATGTTAGTGATGATGCTAGATCATCTAGTGTGAACCCTTGTGTGATAAATAGAAATAGTTAAGTATTGTTTGGTGATTGTGTACCTCGGATTTATTTATAGACGCTTGTACCGACCAAGGATACGAGAGTAAGGAGGATACTACGAGGAAGAAGCTGAGGAGAACTTCAACCACTGCTCTACACAAGGCAAGATTATACTAATATCCTAGCAAGCCTAAAACTAACTGTTGACTTAGCAAGCTAAAAATTTCTTGTTTCTATGCCAACTATATGCCTTAATCATATGTGATTATACCCACTTGATACCCAATCCTAGTTTTACTTGCAGGCTTAGTAATTTATTTTCTTTATTAAAAGATTTCTATCACAAGTTTACTTAGTGACTTGTAGTTTCGAGAAAGATAAATGAAGGTAGCTTAAATAGCATAAAATTTGGCCTAAGTTAACTAATCTTGATGTCGTCCTAAGGCATGCGATTGAACTTAGATAATCCCCACTTGTTTATTACCCATCATTAGTATCTACCCCCACTTATAGATGATAGTGCTAAGCATAAAACTTGATAAACTTTAGATGGGAATACTTGGTGAAAATGGTTATGAAAACCTTAGAATGATGAGTCATTCTACTGAAATGTTTTGACATGTGTTTCCCAACACCGGATGATTTTGATGATGAAAATGTTAAGGCATGAGCCTTAGCCCTTTATAAAACTGATGGTTGTCTGGATGCGATACCATTCCAATTTTACCGTACAACCACAATACCCGAAAATTGGGTAGGGCTTGACTGGAAATTTATATACCTTAGTATGGGTTCCATTGCGGCCAAGGTCTAAGATGAGGCTACCTTGTAAAGATTGTCCACCTGTGTAGTACCCAAGATGACAGTTGGTCATGGTTGGGAGGCCAAACACACAGGATTGATTATCCGCATACTGAGTATGGTGAATTTAGGATTGTTACTGACAGATGTATTGATAGTTGCGGTGAAAGTGTACAATCTCTGCAGAGTGTCAAAACTAAATCTGGATTTTTGCAAAATAACCCTAGAGCTTAGTATATCCTATTCAAAACCACTTCACTTGTTAGTATTAGTTTGCGAGTACTTAAAGAGTACTCATGGCGTTGTCCCTGGCTATTCCCGTGGCTAGTCTATGAAGAGGAGTATCAGGAGGACGGGCAGCAGGAAGGTTA
The DNA here is from genome assembly GCA_916181665.1 of Avena sativa. Classification (NCBI taxonomy): domain Eukaryota; kingdom Viridiplantae; phylum Streptophyta; class Magnoliopsida; order Poales; family Poaceae; genus Avena; species Avena sativa. Next base: position 124,903,618 of record OV702296.1, read on the forward strand.
CGACAACTAGAATCATCTCCCATTGTCAGCATTGCCTCTGACCATGAAGATGGAGCTTCGCCTACGCTATCGTTACTATTACTTTATTCCGCTGCTTGAATTGTATTAAGAACTGGATCATGAGATCCGTATTTGTGTAAGACCTTATGTATGGTTTATAATGGATGATGTACTATGATATCCAAATCTGTTATGTCTCGCAAAAATGGTAATCCTGGGATTGTGATGTATGGCATAACAGGCATCTGTGATTAAAAATCTGGGTGTTGACAAGTACTTCGATGATGAATCCAGCGGCTCAGAGTCTGGCTATCTGGGCAGCTATCACTTTCCTCCTATCTTCTGCGAAGCGGCACAGGGGTTGCTTCACCGGCTTGGCGTCTGGCCTTACATGAAGAGAGTGCTCAGCCAGCTCCGTCGGAACTCCTTGCAAATCCTGTGTGGACCATGCAAAGATATCTCGATTCTCACAGATGAAGATGGTGAGCTCGCTTTCCTATTTGTCAGTGAGGCCAACTCCAATGGTAACTGTATGCTCCGGGAAAGTCTCTTCCACTTGTACCTTCTTGGTATCTTTGGTAGCTTGAAATGACACATTAAAATGCGGATTAGGGAGTGCCGACATGGACATTTGTTCTGCTTTGGCCAATGTTGTCACCTCTAACATTTGATGCTTTTCCTGTGCTATGACCAATGACTCGGCCAGTGATGATCCTGCTGAGGCACAAGCAGTGGACCTTTTGTAATCTCCTCCAATTGTAATCACCCCACATGGGCCTGGCAGCTTCATCTTCAAGTATGCAATGTGAAGAGTAGCCATAAACTTCGCCATAGCCGGCCTGGCGAGTAAGGCATGATACGAACTGAAAAAATCAACCACCTCGAACTCTATGGCTTCAGTGCGACAATTCTCTCTGTTGCCGAATAAGACGTCGACCCAGATCTTGCCAATTGGCTCAAAGGACAATCCCGGCACGATGCCATGGAAAGTTGTCTTAGTCGGCTCCAGCATGTTCATGGTAATGCCTAACTTGAGCATGGTATCCTTGTACATGATGTTGATGCTACTACCGTCATTGATCAGTACCTTGGAAAACTTCACATCGATATCAGGGCCCATGAAAGTTGAATCTAAGACTAGAGCATAACCTCTTGGGGTTGGCATGATCTTTGGGTGATCCTTTATGGTCCAAGTTATTTATTGCTCGGACCAGTGCATGTACTTAGGAATTGCCGGTATTGTGGCATTCACCTCCATCATCCGTCTCTACTGGCTCTTTTTGTGATTCGGCTCTATGACGAAGACGACATAGCTCTGGTGATGTTCTTTGTACTCAATTTCTAGTTCCGTGGCCGACATGAGCATCGTCACCTCTTGGATTGTGCACCTGGTGTACAACTTCCCTTCTTTCTTGATTATGATACCGTGGTTGCATGTTTTCATATCTATTATCAGCTCCCATATCTTGAACATTTCCTCCTGTCAGTGGTGGAGGGGGAGGTGGTGGTAGCTACTTACTCGGCGAATCCACTCTATCTCCTTTCTGAAACCAAGTACATTGTCTTATTGTGTGATTTGCTGGCTTACTCGGACTAGGTGTGTGAGGTTTACATGGCTAATCTAGCATCTTCTCATAGGTATACTTTTGTCGGTCCTGATACTGCTTCCTTTGTTCATATGGATTTTTTTCCATCATTATTTGGTACCCACTATTGTTGTCCATTTGTCCTTTGACGTTGGCTAGTTCCAGCATCTGGATGATCCTGACTCACTGCCGCAACCTGAGTCGAACCATATCTGTAGTCTGGCCTTTCATCTTCTTTTGCTTATGTATTCGGATCTTTCATGGCGTCTTTGCGACCTGGCAGCATCATAGATCTGAGTCTCGGTCATCCCATCTGCCGACATGAGCAGAGGCTGATTCGGATCTCCTTACGCATATGAGTCAGCAATCCTGATTGTTTCGGCCAAGCTTGCTGGCATATCCCTCTGTAACCTTTGCCACAATACAGTTCCGTGTCTGCATCCTTGAGCAAACCAAGCGATTGCTTGTGATTCGATTACCCCTTTGCAAGAGTTGTGCATCATGCACCATCTTGTGAGGAATTCTCTGTCTATCTCATTCAGCCTTTGCTTGCACATTGCTAACTGTTGTGGGTGATTCGGCCTCTTGTAGGTTCTCGTCAAATTGGTCACAAAAGCCTCCTGAAAATCGATCCAGCTATTGATGCTTTTGGGTGGCAAATTATTAAGCCACACCCGCGCTGGTCCTTCTAACATTTGCGGTACATATCATACTGCCCATCTCAAGTTTCCTTGTGCAATTTTCACAGAAGTTCCATAATCAATGGGCCAGTCTTCTAGCTTTGTTCTTCCATCGTAAGTTTTCGTCCCTCTGGCTAGCTAGAAATTTGGTGTAGGTGGCTCCTTCATGATCCTTGGGACAAAGCATGGGGGACCCTGTGGACCTTGCGACTCGATCAGCTCTGCCATCTTTATTCGGTCAAGCTTCAGCCTTGCATCATCCGGCTGAAGGTTTCTGCCTCCGAGTCTGGCTCCCATTGCTTGACAGGTATGATCTGGCAATTCGTACTCGTTGTTCACTATTGCCGAGTAACCATCATTGTATTTGTTTACTATCGGGTCAACAGGCTGTTGCGCTGCTTTTCCCGTGCTTTGCTGTGTTCTTTCGGGTTGAGCTGGAGCATTATTCGGTGTTGGATTTCCTCCTCCTGCCGAGTGAGCTCCACGCCTTGGTTGAAGGGAAATTTTTTTCCCTCCATTGTCATTCCTTTGCCCAGCTTGCCTCTCTCGGCCTGCATTTTCCTGGTTCTCATTTCCTTGGGCATTATTCCTTCTCGTTCCCTGTGCATGCGCTGGGTTTCCCTGAGCCATTGCCGGGTCATAAGTGATCATTTGCTTGTTCCTCTCTAAATCCACACTCTTTTCTTTTCTCGGTTTTGGCGCCGCTCCGGGTGAGGATGCCGTATGACCTGCTGATCGTGCCGAGACAGGAGCTGCCGAATGAACTAGCGGTGACCTCCCTGCTATACCCGGATTCGTCCTGTAGTAGGCTTCGTTCAACATGCTAGCTTCTCTTACCAGTTCATTGACTCGGTCATGTTGTGTTTTTTTGCTTCACCCGTTAAATGGGGTAACTCCGCCAATGCTGCCTCTACAGCTCGTAGGTTGGCTGCTGCTGTATTGTTTGTTGGCCGCATGGCTATTTTGTTGATGTTCTCGGGGGTTATTTTTGACGTTGCATCTGCCAGCTCCTCATTGAGGTTTCTTACTCTTAACCTAGTTGCATCAAGCTGGATCTTTGCGCCCTTGACTCGATTTGCCGAGTTGAGCTCTCGGATCGTGATATCCACATCTTTCTGTAACCGTGCTAACTCCTTTGCTTTCTCCAGGACCTTTATCCTGGCCTCCTCTAACTTGGCTTGCACGCGTGCCGGATCAGTTGCTTGCGCTACTGGCTCTAACAACTTGTTTATTGCATCTTGCAGCTCTTTAGCCCTCTTACTCCTAGCTATGTTTTCTGGTTTTTCTAGCGGTGCCTTTGCTGTGCTCGCAGCCTTTGGTGTCTCCTCATGATTTCCTCCCTCAGCATTCTCATTCAATATAGGAGCTACTGGAGGAGCTGCTGGGTTTGGAGCTGTCATCATTACCTCAACAGAGACGAGTTGGTGAAGCTTCCCAACGACTGTCGGGGGGATCGCCCCCAGGTAGTCTAATCGGACAAGGCCGGCTAAGGGTAGCCGGATGCAGAAACCCCAATACAGATCAGAAGAAGGAACAAACCAAGAACCGACTGGCAAACCAGCCAGCCGGACAAGAACTATCAGCAAGATCACCAGCCTACTAGATCAAGACAGCCGGACGGAGCAAGACAGATCGATAGCCAACCGGCGGAAGAACCAGCCAGATGAAACAAGCAAGAGCAGAAGAGCAGCCGGATGGATCCGACCATCCGGCCCAGGAAGACCAGCTAGCTAGGTTACCCTAGCCGGGCACTCAAGATAGGCAAGGTACCAGATGACACAGGGCACAGTGCGCAGTACGCCTAGGACAGCGAACAAGACATAAAGGAGACTCAGACACTCAGCCCATACCGACGAATTTACCGATGATAGTTGCACTGTGCATAACTACCCACACGGTGACCACTGTAGATGGCGTGGCTGCATGGGCTTGAGTGTGAGTATGCACTCCCCATGTCGGCCACTATAGATGACCTAGCCGGCTGCGGCCCGCCAGTCGGCCAGGTCGTTACCCACGCCTCCTCGGCCTATATAAGGGGTGGCAGGAGCAACTTAGCAAGGGTTGGATTCTACTCACCGACAAGCTAGGCCAGATACAGATCGAGGAGCCTTGTAGTTCTCTGTGATCCATCCCTATAGTCAGATCGGAAGGAGTAGGGGATTTACCTCAACCCGAGGGCCCCGAACCTAGGTACTTCTTGTGTCCCCGACGCTTGCTTGTATCCAATGCTGCCTGCGGACGCCGTCGTACGCTTCCCTGCTTTGCTCCCACACCTCTTTCTAGCCTGCTTAGGCTCTGTCGTTCCCATAACGACGACAGTTGGCACCCACCGTGGGGCTGAGATGGCGGCGACCGGAGTGACGTTTCGCACGGGACCCAGCATTTCGTCCGGTGAGAGCCTGGCTTCCGGCCTCGTGCTCATGCTCGGCCAGTTTGACCGCGTTATCGACAACGCCAGCTGCTTCGCCGGATCCAGCTTCCCGGTAGGCGGCTCCATCCTGCTATTCGGCGATCTACATGTCTACGTAGCCACCGTGGCGGAGCGTTTCCCTCAGGAAATAGTCTCTTTCGCCAAGCCGTTGCCCTCAGCCGGCAATGCGCTTGTCGCGCCCGGTGCTGTAGAGGTGATGATGTACGACTCAAGCAACAACCATCGTCCTCCCCTCGAGCGCAGCATTGACTAGGCCAGCGCGTCTACTCCGGTGCGTGAAAAGGGCGCGGTGGACGAGGTCATCGAGGAGCTCCGCGAGACGGTACACCACGGGGACGACCCGGAAGAAGCTATGGCCAAGATCGAGGCGGCGCGTGAGCGTCTGCTCCAGCAGACCCAGGGCCTGGCCTCCACCAAGTACCGGATGGAGAGCAACATCCGCGAGTATAATCGTGCACACGTCCTCACCCCGGCTAAAGAGTATCCTAGACGATGGGCTCCGTGCAGCGCCGCGGAGGAGAGCTGGGCGCCCGTTTCGAGCATGACCTCGAGCCAGCTTCCCGCACTTACTTCCCTCCCACCCATCTATGACATCGTGGTCAAGAATGTTCGGGCAGAGCGAGCCGTCGCGGAAGACCTACCCCACCTGGAGGGGGACGAGATGCTGCGCCAGTTCCAGTGAGCGCAACACTTTCTGCGCATAGCCTACGAGCAGGCCGAGGCCGCTTGGATCGCATTCGAGGCTGGGGCCGGCTCCAGGAGAAATCGCCCGGCTGGCAACAGTCGGGGTGGAGCTCGTCATACCGAGTACTCCGCGTCTCTGGGTCAGCAACTCCCGCGCTCCAAGAGTCGCCAATCCGGCAGCAGCCAGCGTCGCGGCGAGCAGGGAGCCACGAGCCACCCTCCTTCGGCTGGCCAGAACTCCCCTCCACCCCCTCCACCATCCCGCCTCACCGGCCGGGTGGGAACTCCCAATCTGGTTGAGCCAGATGCACGCCCTCGCGTCGACCTTATGATGGAAGCTCGCCTCACCGAGGAGGAGGATGTAGCCGGCCCCGTGTGCTTCGGACCACGCATCCGTAAGGAGCCCTTTCCCGACAAGTTCTCCCTACCACTGGACACCCTCCGTAAGGATCGACTACATGATCCTGAACAAGGCTTGCCCGAAAGACCCTTTCGCTCTGCCCCGTATTGATCAAGTGATTGACTCTATGGCCGGCTGCGACCTACTTTCCTTCCTCGATTGTTATTCTGGCTATAATCAGATCCGGCTGAATCCGGCTGATCAATTGAAAACATCGTTCATCACTCCGTACGGGGCTTACGGCTATGTAACTATGCCATTTGGCCTGAAGAATGCAGGTGCTACCTATGAGTGTTGCATGCGGACATGCTTGCACTCGCAGATCGGCCGGAACATGCACGTGTACGTGGATGATGTCGTCATCAAGATGAAGGAGAAGCAGACCCTGCTGCAAGATCTCGGCGAGATGTTCGCGAACCTCCGCCGGTACCAGATGAAGCTGAACCTGGACAAGTGCATGTTCAGCGTGCCAGCCGGACAGCTCCTCGGTTTCCTCATGTCGAACCGGGGAATCGAGGCCAATCCGGAGAAGATTGTGGCCATTGAGAGGATGCAGCCGCCCAAGAGCTTGCTCGGTGTCTAGAAGTTCACCGGCTGCTTGGCTTCCCTCAGCCAATTCGTCAGCCGGCTGGGCGAGAAGGCCCTGCCCCTGTACCAGCTGATGAAGAAGACGGACAAGTTCACTTGGACGGCTTATGCGGACACGGCCTTCGCGCATTTTGTCTACGGCACCGGTTCTCGCCACGCCGGCTGCGAAGGAGCCAATGCTGCTCTACATAGCCGCAACCAACCGGGTCGTTAGCGTCGTCCTGGCAGTCGAACGCCCCGAGCCAGGCAAGGCGCAGCCGGTTCAGTGGCCCGTCTACTACCTCAGTGAGGTGCTGTCCCTCTCCAAGCAGAACTGACCCCACTACTAGAAGATGTGCTACAGGGTGTACCTGGCCTGCAAGAAGCTCAAGCACTACTTCTAGGAGCATCCTCTCACCGTCCTGTCCACCGCGCCGCTAGGCGAGATCTTTGGCAACAACGACGCCACAGGAAGGGTAGCCAAGTGGGCCATCGAGCTGGCCACCTACTGCATCCGATACAAGCCCCGGATCACCATCAAGTCTCAGGCGGTGGTGGACTTCTTTGTTGACTGGGCAGAGAACCAGTTCCTACTGCCGGTCCCAGACTGCGACTACTGGAAGCTGCACTTTGACGGCTCGAAGATGCGCGGGGGCTTGGGAGCCGGCATCGTGCTCACCTCGCCCAAGGGAGACCGGCTAGAGTATGTTTTGTAGATCCACTTCACCGCGTCAAACAACATCGCCGAGTATAGGCCCTCGCGCACGGGCTTCCGCTCACAAAAGACATCGGCATCCGCCGGATCCTCTAGTTCGGCGACTTGGACCTGGTGGTGCAGCAAGTATTCGACGAGTGGGACGCCAGGGATACCAATATGGCACTATACCGGTTCCACGTGCAGCTGCTAAGCACTGGCTTCGAGGGATGCGAATTCCACCATGTCCCCCGTGCCAACAACGAGGCGGCCGATGCGCTCGCGTGAGTCGAATCCACCAGAGCAGCCATCCCGCCTGGAGTATCCCTGGAGCATCTCCGCAAGCCCAGCATCACTCCTACTCCGGAGTGCGAGTCCATCATCTGGGTAGCAGACCCGGGGGCTGCCGGCTGGAAAGAGCGGGGCCCCGCTATTGTGACCTCCGGCTCGAAAGATCCGGGGGCTGGCTCCTCCTCAGGCAAGCCATCGGGGAGCAAGTAAAACGGCCTGAGGGCTTCCGACTCTAGAAGCCCACCCGGTCGCCCTCCGGATGATCTCCAAATCGCACCAGCTAGCATCTTCACCATCCTGGAAGTTCCATCCTGGGCCCAGCCCTTCATGAACTATCTCCTCAACAATGAGCTTCCGTATGACGAGATGGAGGCAAGGCAGATCCGGCGCCGCGCGCACACATACACCATCATCAACAAAGAGTTGTACAAGCGCAGCGCCGCGGGCGTCTTCTAGCGGTGCGTCGATGTGGATACCGACTACCGGCTGCTAAAAGAGATCCACTAGGGGGAGTGCGGCCACCACGCCTCCTCGCATCACTTGGTGTCAAAAGTGATGCACCACGGGTTCTACTAGCTGACTGTTTTGGAGGACGTGGACCAGCTGGTTCGCGCGTGCAATGGGTGTCAGCGGTTCGGTCGGCTAAGGCACATGCCGTCTTCCGCGCTCAACACAATACCGATTACCTGGCCCTTAGCGGTCTGGGGGTTGGACATGGTCGACCACTTCAAGCGAGCTCGAGCCGGCATGACCCACCTGCTGGTGGCGGTGGACAACTTCATCAAATGGATCGAGGCGAAGTCGATCCGGAAGCTAGACGGGGCCACGGTCGTCACTTTCTTCCGCGACATCATCATCCGGTTTGGCTACCCCCATAGCATCATCACCGATAACGGCACGAACTTCGCCAAGGGGGCCTTCGCCCGGTTCTGCCACAACAAAGGGATCCGACTGGACCTCGCATCCGTCACACACCCACAGTCCAACGGGCAGGTAGAAAGAGCCAACAACTTGGTGCTAGCCGGAATCAAGCCCCGGTTGATCGAGCCATTAGAGCGATCACCCGACTGCTAGATCGAGGAGCTGCCGGCTGTTCTATGGAGCCTCCGCACCACTCCGAACAGATCAACCGGCTTCACCCCTGTCTTCCTCACCTACGGCTCGGAGGCAATCCTTGCGGCGTACATCGAGTTTGACTCACCCCGCAATCTCCTTTACACGGAGAAGGAAAACCAGGAGGCACTTGAGGACAACATGGACCTCCTCGAGGAGGCCTGTGAGCTGGCCTTGTCCAGGTCGTCTATCTACCACCAAGGGCTGCGCCGGTATGACTCAAGTCGCATCTGGCATGTCGCGTTCCGGGAGGGCGACCTGGTGCTCCAGCTAATACAAGATACGAAGGGCATGCACAAGTTGTCCCCTCGGTGGGAGGGCCCCTTCATCATCAGCAAGGCGTTGCACAAAAACTCCTACTACCTCATCGACGCGCAGCAGCCATGCAAGAACAAGATGGACAAGTCGGACGAGGATACCGAGCGGCCGTGGAGCGCGGACCTCCTCCGACCATTTTACACCTAGTCGCAAAAATCAGTGTATGTATCCGGATCCATGAATGAATGAAAGATATGGAACCCTGGATGATGCTCGGGGGCTCCTTGTCGGATAGTCAGACTGTCGTTCTTATCCGATTAAATTCCTGCAATGATTTTTCCGTATTCCGTCGACCCCTACCCGGGGGCTCGCCGGTTGGCCCGCCCTGCCAATTTTGTAAACTGACTAAGTAGTGTGCGATGATGCCGGAGGCCCACTCTTTGTCTCAGCTACATACCGCAACCCGGCTGTCCGGCTAGCAAGAAGAAAAGCCCGAGGGCATCCCACAAGAAAAACGGAAAAATATGCGTCAGACCGGGCATCTCCGGCCATGTGCCTAGTTGGTTCTTTTTCAGATACGAAGCCCCTAGTACCATGCACGGTGTATTGTCAGCTTCCTTCGGTTCCGGCTCCAGACCACAACCTGGCTGTCCGGCAAGGTGCAGCGTAAACAGCACCCCACACGAGAAAGTGACTAATTATCCAAAAGAGCACGAGCTAGTTTTCAAAAAAAACTCTAGTTGGGTAATAGAGAGACATTTAACAAGGCAACTATTGACAAGAAGTCATTTTCTGTATGTTTATTTTTTTGAACAAATCGCACCGAGTCAGAAATCAACAATAGTGACGATTCGAAGTACCTATCTGCGGTAGCCACTCCGAATCTCGGGGGTTACACCCAGTGGGTGCGCTGGCGCGCCCCCACCGGAAGCATGCGGTGTCCGGCTGAAGGGTGCGTTAGCCGGACAAGGAGGAAAACAAAGGCGGACAGAACACAAAGGCACCACCCGCCCAAGCCGGCTAGGCGCAGCTAGTCGGACGCGTTAGATGCACCTAGCCAGAAAGAGGAAAGAAAGAAAGAGAAAGAAAGAGAAATGTAGAAGGAAAGATAGAAAGAGAGGAGAAAGGAAAGTAATAGAGAAAAGCAAGTAGGATATACTTAGCCGGACTGCGGTGCAGCTCCCCCGGCCCGGCTAAGCAGGTCACATTCGGCAAAGCAAGGTGAAATACAAGAATTTTTTGAAGATTCGAAACACCTGGATACACCAGTTGTTCCGAATCTCGGGGTGTACACCCAGTGGGTGTGCTGGCACGCCCCCACTGGATGGGTGTAGCATACGTGTCACATCCCAAGATTTTCCAAATCTTGTAATGTGAAAAATAAATAAACAAAATAAAATTTTTGTTGAAAAACAGGGTAAAAAGAAACTTTTGTTTTTAAAGGGAAACTTAAAATCCCATCTTAAACAACCTTTGGTAAAAGTTTGAATCCAACAAAAATCCAAATGGAAATGCATTCCTCAATGAATGTATCTGGAAAATTTAAACACTTGGAAAATAAGTGCAAATCCTATTACCCTAATGGAATAAAAATCATTTCCAAAGTTATCTCCAAGTCTATGGATTTGTTCCATATAAAAATTGATCAACAAATATTCACAAATGATTATAAAATTGGTTTCACTTAACTTGGAACCATAAATAAAATCTTATGAATCTAATAAGTTAAGGAAAATTGAATTTCCAAAGCTAATAAAGCCCTTACCAAAAAAACCGTACCAAATGGTGAGCAATTGATCCTAAAGGAATTTAAAAGGATAAACAAAGATAAAATGAGATTTCACAAATTGGAATCACCAAGTTTGGTTCTCTAAATAAAAAGATATGGATTTTATCAGAAAAGAAAGAATTATTAAATAAAGAATATTCAAAGATCCAAACTAAATCTTGGCCTAATCCATTAAGCAAATGGAATGATTATAATCCAAATCCAAATAAAATAAAAGGATAAAGAATTTCCAAACTAAAATAAAATGGCTTAGACCAAATCCTTTTGGATTAAAGACATCCCAAATTTTAAATGATTAATAAATCTTATTAAAAAGATGAATTATTTGACACCCTTTTAAGTAAACAAAACTTACTGAAAGGTTTTGGAAGAATTTAGAAGTCAAATGGAAATTAAAAACATTATTAAATCCTATTTTGATTTAAAACAAGGGCCCTTTTTATTATTTAAAAAGACCCCAAAAAGAATAAAATAAATTCCAAAAATTAACATCAGAATGTTTTATTAATCAGTACATAAACCTACACAAACTTTGACAAAGGTTTGAAATCAAATGAGGGTTTGAATTGCTTATTCAAAATCAAAACACAAAAATCAAAAGAGAAAAAGAAAAACAAACAGAACAGAAAAAAATAAGAAAAGGACCCAGCCCAACTAGCCTAGCCCACTAAGCCCAGTACAGCCCATCTTCCCTCTCCCGCGGAAAAACGGTTCGCACTCACTTATAAACCCGCAAGGACGCTGACAGGTGGACCCCGTTCCCTCACTTTCTCTCTCGCTGCCAGACGGCCCCACCCCTCCCATTCATCGTCTTCACCGCGCGAAGACCCCGCCCCTCACCTCGCTGGCCGTTGCAGGCGAGTAAAACTTGATTTAATTCGCGTTAACCGCGCCATTAAACGCCCCCAGACCTTGCTCTCTTAATTGCCAACATTTCCCCTACGCTTCCCCCTCAGTTACTCACCTTAGTGCGCCCCCAGGCGCCCTAATTCCTTTACGAAGCTCCACTGCCCCGACGAGCTCCGGCATCGATGCTGGCAGCCCCTCGCCGCCCCTTGCCTCCCCGAGCACATAGGCACGTTCCCCAGACCCAGGCGCACCTCTCCGTATCGTCACCTCACCCGCGTGTGCTCTACAAGCTCGACAACGTCACCGCCAGTGCAGCGCCACCGTCTGCCTCCGTTCCGATGAACCCTACCGGTGAGACCAGACCCCCCTTGCCCTCCTTTTGATACACGCGTGTCCGCGACTTGCGTACGAAGCTAACCGTGTCCTCCGTTTGTTTCTTCTTGACCAGTAGCGCCGCCCTCGACGACGACAGAGCGTGGCCGTCGTCAGGCGCAACTCCGACGAGGAATTCCAGAAACCCCAGTGCGCCCCTTTACCAACCGCGAGTACCTTGAGCTTCGCCGTGTTCTCCTGAGCCTAGTGAGCATCTCCCTACTCTTCCTTGCTTCCTCTAGCGCCAGCTCCACTGCTAGCCGAGCATCGCCGCCGCTCACCGTCGCTCGGCACCGCCAGTTCTTGGTCGCTGTGTTGATAGCCGTTAGATGAAGATCGTAGGGACGCGATAGATCACTTAAACCTGAACCGTTACGCTTGATCTGCACCGCTCGATCTAACTTAAGTCCAACGCACCAGAGAGCATGATCCAGACGAAACGGTATGGACGAGTAATAACAAGACACGTGGCCAGACTCTGGTTTTAAAAACAGATTTGAATCTATTAGATATGTGATTTTGTAAATTCCATAACTTTAAATCTACACATCCTAATTTTGCAAACTTTATATCAATGGATTCAGAAAAACAAGCCCTAGCCAACCATGCACTTTGTTTAGTAAAATGCTTTTGGTAAAATGTTTGTTTTTGCAGAAACTTATGTATGCTTGTTTAGGTTATAAAAATAATTCTAAAATGATTTTTGGGATAAAATCTTTGGCAAATGGTTTGTTTTGAACCTACTGACCCTAGGAAACAAATTGTGGTTTAAAAAATGTATTTGGTGAAACAAAAGAATGAATCTTGGATTTAAACCAATTCTAGTCAAATAAAAATATGGTTTAATTATTAAAAATGGTTTTGAAAGAAAACCTTTGAGAAATGTTTTGGAAATAAACTCTCTGACCCTAAACACAAGATTTTATGGTTTGAAAACATAATTTGTGAACCCTATAGATTAATGCCTTAAAAACATTTTTACACCACATAAAATGATACCTTGTTTTAAAAAGGGTTTATAAAGTGAAACCTATTGCAAATGACTTTGCCACTTTATAAAATGACCAATAGGTGTTTCCAAATGTTTACAACCTACTAGAAACCACTTTTACAAATAAAACAACCTATTGCATGCTTGCATGCATTACTTTGATTTTATCATTTTATGTGATGAATTGCTTGAATGGTAGATTGAAATATTGTTTGCTTGATTGAATTGTAGTGATTTGAAGTGAGTGAACATTGAAAAGATCAAGGAGTGAACTTATACTCCCTACCAAAAAGTCAAGTGATGCTTCATACTTTTGTCCCATTATTTTCACTATGCATTAGTGATATTTCTAAGTAGGACTTGCATAGAATTTTGCTAAGTATAAACCATGCTATGGGAAATCCTAGTAGATGAAACCCTAGTAAAATTCTCCTAAGTTAAGATTCCTACTACTATCATGCTTAGCTTAGCTAATAGAAAACAATGGTGGAATATATATTCATACTATGGAAAAATTTCTAAGTCCGAGGACTCGTGTTTTGTTTAATAAAACAACTAAGTGAATGAATCACCTGGGTGGAATGGAAGGAATGGTTTGTGTTGAGTGGTTCACAAGGCCCATTTATATGGTTTACCTTGTGTATCTCACTTGTGGATGGCCACCCAGGAACAAAGAGATTTGATATGTCTAATGTTGAGAAGCTTCAAGTGCAACCACATGGCATTATGGGCTCTGCCTAGATCATATAGGTTCCAAGAACTTAGCCAAATGGATAGTTGGTGGTAGGGGAATGATAGGTTGGAACGCGTCCATTCTGGTCTAAGGGAAGGCTTCTGAAAGATCTTGTCTTGGTGAAACCATGTCTTATGGGGAAAGTGAACCACCTCTGCAGAGTGAAAAATCTAAGTACTTAGCCATGTCCCCGGCAAAGGACAATTTGAGCATCAAGACATGGAAGCTATCAAGAATCTCATCATCCAAATTTCTAAGTTAAAAACTTGTGATTGAACAAGGGTTTAAGGTTCACCAATTTCTATTGGTGGTTCCTTGGGAGATTTTTGACAAGCAAAAACTTAGTATTTTTCAAATGATAAGGAAAATCTATTTTGAGCAAAGGAAGCCTAAGCTCCACTTAGCCAAATGCATATAGATGATAGACTCCACTATACTACCATAGTATCACTTGCCAATATAATTCAAATGTATTGACCCTTTGTGGCTGTAACTTGTTATGTTGCAGGTTTGATTGATATTAGTGAAGTTTAATGATTAGGATTACAAGTCTACAACCAACATGTCTGCCTGTGACACTTTGAAGATGAAGGACCCCATGCTATTGTTATATTCTGCTGCATTGTAATGAGATAGCCAAATGAGCTATGTAAGATGTAATAAATTACTTTATTCCTGGTTATAAAGTTGTATTATGACCTTTGTTTCTTGATATTACATCTTAACTGTGGATGCTAGCTATTGATCCAGGGACTAGCATTGTAAACACAGGGGTCTCTACCTTATTAAAGGTTGGGAACCTTACAGATGGTATCAGAGCATTGTTTTGCCTGTAGGATTTGTAAACCTAGGATTGGACAAAACCCCTTAGAAAAATAGGAGTTGTATTTGTTCCAAAACTTATTTATAAACAATCTTGTAAACTCTTTCCTCAACCATTTTGGTTTTGATTCTACATCTCTTCTATCTCAAACTTGATGGACAAAACCTACCCCATGGCCAAAGACTTCACCATGTGCAAAGGACTTCATCAACTCTAATGACTTCAACATCTTCAACTCTAATGACTTCAACATCTTCAACATTATCATCAAGGACTTCAACCTTAGATAATACTAAGAACTACAAGTGAGACAAGAAATGTTTCTCAAGACTTGAAGACTAAGGAAACACAACTAGGGGATCATCATCACCTTTGAAGTTTTTGTGACCAAGGATTTTTCCAAGGAAACCATGATCTTGTTCATGAAGAATCAACTAAGAAGGATGGAAAGATTTCAAGTGAGCCATATAGATGGACCTCCATATTTAGTTTAAGTCAAACCCACCAACTTATGTGGTGTAACAAAAATATTTTTGGTTGCCTAAAAATATGCTTGAAACTTGTTGTTGAGTGGAATGTCTGTTTGTGATTGCTTGCACATTGCTTGTGTGAATTGTGATGTGGGTGATTAGAATTATTCCCTTAGAAATATTTTGCCTATTCTAATCCCAATCCAACCCAAACAGATGACTTTCCCATCAAGGATGACAACAACAACCAAGAGAACAACATGAGAGAACAACTACTAGCAAACCAAACCGAGTTGAGCCAAGTGACAACTCAGCTTTTAGCCAACAACCATGGATTAGACCCAGCCATACAAAGGATTTTGAAACTTCAATCCCAATTGTTGCAAGGGATGGCTACTCAAATGACCAACATGGGAGAAATCTCTTCCCAAGGAGCTAATGACAACAAGGATGACAAAGATGTTATTCTAGAAGGAACCCAAGCTTGCAATATTTGTGGAGACAAGGATCACGCTTCCAAGGAGCATAAAGATCAATGCCCCAACTGTGAAGAGAAACATCCAATTGACCAATGCCCCACATCCCAAGCTACTTGTTACCTATGTGAAGGAAACAATCATGTCCCTATCCAATGCCCCATTTATTCCATAGTTGAACAAATGAAACAAGGTGGAGTGCAACAACTGATTATAGACTACCATGAGAGAGCCAAGTCTACCAAGAAGGATGAAGACAAAGGAAAATCTCAGCTTGTACCTCCCAACAACATGACTCAATTTAAAGGACCCAAGAGGAGACATATGAATTGTCCAAGGAGTAATAGAAGGTCAAGGAAACCAGTAGACATTCCTACCAATGAGATAACATATGAAGAACATGAACTAGAAGCACTCCTAGCTTTGGAGAAACCCAAGAAAAAGAAGGACAAAAGCCATGTGCAATGTGGTCATTGCAAAGAAATGGGACACTATGCCAGTGAATGTCCAGAGAAGCAAAAGTATAAGGAGATTAGCCAAGTGTGGTGCAACAACTGCAAAGAGCTAGGCCATTATGTAGCAACTTGCCCACAGAAGATACGTGAAGAACTCAACCTCATCACATGTTACAATTGTGGTAATCAAGGACATTATGCAAGCAATTGTCCAGAAAAGATGAACCACAAGATAAACAAGCCTATGAAGGATCTCAGCCTTATCACATGTTTCAAATGTGGAAACAAAGGACACTATGCAGATGTTTGCCCAGAGAGATTTCAACAAGACCCCAAGCAAGCCAAGATGTAATCTAGTTTGGAAAATTTTCAAGGGTGGTAGTAACCTAGATGCTTTTGAGCCAACTTGTAACCCCTAGCCTTCCCAAATCTCGGGACGAGATTTATTTTAAGGGTGGTATCCTGTCACATCCCAAGATTTTCCAAATCTTGTAATGTGAAAAATAAATAAACAAAATAAAAATTTTGTTGAAAAACAGGGTAAAAAGAAACTTTTGTTTTTAAAGGGAAACTTAAAATCCCATCTTGAACAAACTTTGGTAAAATTTTGAATCCAACAAAAATCCAAATCAAGGGAAATGCATTCCTCAATGAATGTATCTAGAAAATTTAAACACTTGGAAAATAAATCCAAATCCTATTACCCTAATGGAATAAAAATCATTTCCAAAGTTATCTCCAAGTCTATGGATTTGATCCATATAAAAATTGATCAACAAATATTCACAAATGATCAAGAAAGACAAATAGAAATATTATAAAGCCATATAAATTGGTTTCACTTAACTTGGAACCATAAATAAAATCTTATGAATCTAATAAGTTATGGAAAATTGAATTTCCAAAGCTAATAAAGCCCTTACCAAAAAAACCATACCAAATGGGGAGCAATTGATCCTAAAGGAATTTAAAAGGATAAACAAAGATAAAATGAGATTTCACAAATTGGAATCACCAAGTTTGGTTCTTTAAATAAAAAGATATGGATTTTATAAGAAAAGAAAGAATTATTAAATAAAGAATATTCAAAGATCCAAACTAAATCTTGGCCTAATCCATTAAGCAAATGGAATGATTATAATCCAAATCCAAATAAAATAAAAGGATAAATAATTTCCAAACTAAAATAAAATGGCTTAGACCAAATCCTTTTGGATTAAAGACAAACCCAAATTTTAAATGATTAATAAATCTTATTAAAAACTTTAACAAATAATTCAAGATGAATTATTTGACACCCTTTTAAGTAAACAAAACTTACTGAAAGGTTTTGGAAGAATTTAGAAGTCAAATGGAAATTAAAAACATTATTAAATCCTATTTTGATTTAAAACAAGGGCCCTTTTTATTATTTAAAAAGACCCCAAAAAGAATAAAATAAATTCCAAAAATTAACATCAGAATGTTTTATTAATCAGTACATAAACCTACACAAACTTTGACAAAGGTTTGAAATCAAATGAGGGTTTGAATTGCTTATTCAAAATCAAAACATAAAAATCAAAAGAGAAAAAGAAAAACAAACAGAACACAAAAAAATAAGAAAAGGACCCAGCCCAACTAGCCTAGCCCACTAAGCCCAGTCCAGCCCATCTTCCCTCTCCCGCGGAAAAACGGTTCACACTCACTTATAAACCCGCAAGGACGCTGACAGGTGGACCCCGTTCCCTCACTTTCTCTCTCGCTGCCAGACGGCCCCACCCCTCCACAGTCATCGTCTTCACCCGCGCGAAGACCCCGCCCCTCACCTCGCCGGCCGTTGCAGGCGAGTAAAACTTGATTTAATTCGCGTTAACCACGCCATTAAACGCCCCCAGACTTTGCTCTCTTAATCGCCAGCATTTCCCCTACGTTTCCCCCTTAGTTCCTCACCTTAGCGCGCCCCCAGGCCGCCCTAATTCCTCTACGAAGCTCCACTGCCCCGACGAGCTCCGGCATCGATTCTGGCAGCCCCTCGCCGCCCCTTGCCTCCCCGAGCACATAGGCATGTTCCCCAGACCCAGGCGCACCTCTCCGTATCGTCACCTCACCCGCGTGTGCTCTACAAGCTCGACAACGTCACCGCCAGTGCAGCGCCACCGTCTGCCTCCGTTCCGACGAACCCTACCGGTGACACCAGACCCCCCTTGCCCTCCTTTTGATACACGCGTGTCCGCGACTTGCATACGAAGCTAACCGTGTCCTCCGTTTGTTTCTTCGTGACCAGTAGCGCTGCCCTCGACGATGACAGAGCGTGGCCGTCGTCAGGCGCAACTCCAACGAGGAATTCTAGAAACCCAGTGCGCCCCTTGACCAACCGCGAGTACCTTGAGCTTCGCCGTGTTCTCCTGAGCCTGGTGAGCATCTCCCTGCTCTTCCTTGCTTCCTCTAGCGCCAGCTCCGCCGCTAGCCGAGCATCGCCGCCGCTCACCGTCGCTCGGCACCGCCAGTTCTTAGTCGCTGTGTTGATAGCCGTTAGATGAAGATCGTAGGGACGCGATAGATCACTTAAACCTGAACCGTTACGCTTGATCTGCACCGCTCGATCTAACTTAAGTCCAACGCACCAGAGAGCGTGATCCAGACGAAACGGTATGGACGAGTAATAACAAGACACGTGGCCAGACTCTGGTTTTAAAAATAGATTTGAATCTATTAGATATGTGATTTTGTAAATTCCATAACTTTAAATCTACACGTCCAAATTTTGCAAACTTTATATCAATGGATCCAACCATTCACTTTGTTTAGTAAAATGCTTTTGGTAAAATGTTTGTTTTTGCAGAAACTTATGTATGCTTGTTTAGGTTATAAAAATTATTCTAAAATGATTTTTGGGATAAAATCTTTGGCAAATGGTTTGTTTTGAACCTACTGACCCTAGGAAACAAATTGTGGTTTCAAAAATGTATTTGGTGAAACAAAAGAATGAATCTTGGATTTAAACCAATTCTAGTCAAATAAAAATATGGTTTAATTATTAAAAATGGTTTGGGAAGAAAACCTTTGAGAAATGTTTTGGAAATAAACTCTCTGACCCTAAACACAAGATTTTATGGTTTGAAAACATAATTTGTGAACCCTATAGATTAATGCCTTATTGAAAACATTTTTACACCACATAAAATGATACCTTGTTTTAAAAAGGGTTTATAAAGTGAAACCTATTGCAAATGACTTTGCCACTTTATAAAATGACCAATAGGTGTTTACAAATGTTTACAACCTAATAGAAACCACTTTTACAAATAAAACAACCTATTGCATGCTTGCATGCATTACTTTGATTTTATCATTTTATGTGATGAATTGCTTTAATGGTAGATTGAAATATTGTTTGCTTGATTGAATTGTAGTGATTTGAAGTGAGTGAACATTGCAAAGATCAAGGAGTGAACTTATACTCCCTACCAAAAAGGCAAGTGATGCTTCATACTTTTGTCCCATTATTTTCACTATGCATTAGTGATATTTCTAAGTAGGACTTGCATAGAATTTTGCTAAGTATAAACCATGCTATGGGAAATCCTAGTAGATGAAACCCTAGTAAATTTCTCCTAAGTTAAGATTCCTACTACTATCATGCTTAGCTTAGCTAATAGAAAACAAGGGCGGAATATATATTCATACTATGGAAAAATTTCTAAGTCTGAGGACTCGTGTTTTGTTTAATAAAACAACTAAGTGAATGAATCACCTGCGTGGAATGGAAGGAATGGTTTGTGTTGAGTGGTTCACAAGGCCCATTTCTATGGTTTACCTTGTGTATCTCACTTGTCGATGGCCACCCATTAACAAAGAGATTTGAGATGTCAAATGTTGAGAAGCTTCAAGTGCAACCACATGGCATTATGGGCTCTGCCTAGATGATATAAGTTGCAAGAACTTAGCCAAATGGACAGTTGGTGGTAGGGGAATGATAGGTTGGAACGCGTCCATTCTGGTCTAAGGGAAGGCTTCTGAAAGATCTTGTCTTGGTGAAACCAAGTCTTGTGGGGAAAGTGCACCACCTCTGTAGAGTGAAAAATCTAAGTACTTAGCCATGTCCCTGGCAAAGGACAATTTGAGCATCAAGACATGGAAGCTATCAAGAATCTCATCATCCAAATTTCTAAGTTAAAAACTTGTGGTTGAACAAGGGTTTAAGGTTCACCAATTTCTATTGGTGGTTCCTTGGGAGATTTTTGACAAGCAAAAACTTAGTATTTTTCAAATGATAAGGAAAATCTATTTTGAGCAAAGCAGGCCTAAGCTCCACTTAGCCAAATGCATATAGATGATAGACTCCACTATACTACCATAGTATCACTTGCCAATACAATTCAAATGTATTGACCCTTTGTGGCTGTAACTTGTTATGTTGCAGGTTTGATTGATATTAGTGAAGTTTAATGATTAGGATTACAAGTCTACAACCAACATGTCTGCCTGTGACACTTTGAACATGAAGGACCCCATGCTATTGTTATATTCTGCTGCATTGTAATGAGATAGCCAAATGAGCTATGTAAGATGTAATAAATTACTTTATTCCTGGTTATAAAGTTGTATTATGACCTTTGTTTCTTGATATTACATCTTAACTGTGGATGCTAGCTATTGATCCAGGGACTAGCATTGTAAACATAGGGGTCTCTACCTTATTAAAGGTTGGGAACCTTACAATACGGTTAGCAGATGCGCCAACTGGCCAGAGCAAGTCGGTAGACCGTCAGGAAGCCGGAAGAAACAGAACGCAAGAGAAAAATGCTCACAAAGAGAGCAAGACAAAGGGAAGATAATGCTGGCTGGAGTGGACCAGCCAGAAAGACTAGTCGACCAAGGCATAAGCATAGTGGGTCCATGAAGGCAAACCCAGCTAGACAGTTACTTAAACATCGGAGGACGAAGCCCCTGCATATCCATATTGTTCAGAAGACATAAGTACCAAAAGCTGAAAGTTATCTACAATTCCACCCGGCATCCTTGGGTCTTCGTCTTCAGCGGCCGGACCCTTGCCGTGAGGAGGAGCTGCGCCGATTCAGCCAGCCTAGGAAGACGCCTCCGCGCCATCCTCTCCCGCGCCATCGGTCCACGTGCTCCCCTCGCCGTCCGTGAGCACCTCTTCGATGTCCGCGTAGCCAGCAATCGTGATCGCCGCGGAGCGGAGGTCCGGGTAGGCCCGGCGCACGGTTTCAAGGTCCGCGCCGGCTCGGAAGCCATCCAGCAGCTTGTCGAGACGGGCGTCCTTGTACCATGAAAGAATCAAGGCGAGCACCATCTCGGAGCCGATGCGGGCAGTGAGATCGCGTAGCCGGTCGATCGCGTTCGGTGCGCCACCCAGCTTGGTCGTCAGGCCCCCCATGGTCTCCGGCAGCAGCTCCCCTGGGAAGAACAGGTCGTGGATGCCAGCTGCGGCTTTGCGCAGGTTGGCGGCATCCTCATCGAGCTGGCCCACCAAGTCCTTGACGGTTGCCTTCTCGCCTGGTGCAACCTGTTGCACCCGGTCGTAGGGAAGGGCATCTACTTGGGGGTAGAAGCCTTGTGATTAGAAGGGCAAGTCAGAAAGGCGACCCGGAAAATGCAGTCGGACAAAACATGCGGCGTCAGCAGAAGGACTCACCTTTTGCCAGAAGGCCGATGTCCAACAGCTCGTTGTCGAGCATCTCCGCGTGCTCGTTCAGCCGGGTGGCCTACTTGTCCAAAAGGTCGAAGGCGCTGGCCTGGCTGGCAAGAGTTTCCTTCTTCTCCTTAATGGTGGCCCCCAGCTGATTCGCCTTGCTGTGCCATTCTTTGTTTTGGAGCCGGAGGGCGGCATTGTCCCAGCTAAGGCGCGTGTTAGAGCGCTTCAGCTGGTCAATCTCGCGCTGCCCGCAAACCATAATGGTTGTAGGAGAAGGAAAGGAACACAAATGAGAAAGCCAGAAGCTAAACAAAAAGGAAAGAAGTGCGAGAGAGAAAGACTCGGGAAAACTTACTTTGTGCGGTCCCGCGTGCCGCTGCCAGCTTCTTGGCGGCCTCCTCATTGGCGCCCGCTAGCGTAGCCCGAAGCTGCTTCACCTCCGCCAGTCTGATCTCGAGGTTGACCTCAAGGGTTTGCAGCAAAGCTCCCGCCTCCGCGGGTAGAGGCGCCAGCGGGCCGGCTAGAGAGGCCGGGGCGTCGTGGATCGCTGCCTGCCACTACGCGGTCGCCTCATCGTCGGACTCCATGTTCTCGACGACGACCATGTCCCCGCCGGCGCCCGAGCTCCCCGTGCCGGCTGATGAGCCCCCACCCGGGCCAGATGCCGCATCTATGTGTCTCACCGTGCGCTCGGGCACGGTAGCAGCCGACTGGACCGTGGTCACCGGCTGTGGCGGGGGCACGGTCTCGGTCGAAGGGGGCGGGGTAGCCACCAAGGGGGCAACCGACGGAGGAGGAAGGTCGCGGGGCGGTGAAGCAGCAGGCGCGCTGCGAACCGGGCTCACAGCGAAGGAAAGAACGGTGCTACACAAAAGCAAGAGCAAGGTCAAGACAAAAACAAGATCAAAAGCGAGGCCGTAGGAGGATGCGAAGAAAGGAACGAACAAGAAGAAAAAAAGGTGGAAGACTTACCCCTGCACCACGGGCGCGGATATTTTCCGGCCGCCCGCGGTCTAGCCCGGACGCAGAGGGACCCCCGCTGCCCGGGTGCGCTTGGCAGCCGGCTCCTCAGGCGCAGCACTACTACTGGAGGTGCCTTCGCCGGCACGCTTCCGGGCGGGCTTGGGCGCGGTGGTGTCCTTGCTCTCCTCCGGCTCGGGGCCGTGAAGGTCCTCCACCGCTTCGTCACCCTGATTGGGGAAGAAGCCATCCTCGCCGTCCGAGCCCTCACCACTGTTCCGGTGTGGGCGCGGCTCGCAAAGGTCGGCCACGAATACCTGGAGGGGCGCGTCGCCCTCCTCCCGAATGATGCAGGGGAACATCTGCACAGGCAAAACGCAAGTCATACCGGATAAGGAAGCTAGCCGGACAACGCAATAACGATAAAAGGAAAGAGAAGCGCACAAGTATACTCACCTGGGGCGCGCGGTTCTCACGCGTGTAAGGAGCGACCCCAAACTTCCAATTGGAAGTGATATTCTCCTTCGTTATCATCCAGATCCACTCATAGAGGTTGGCGAAGGAGGGGCCACGGCGGGAGAGCCGGGTGGGGTCGAGCCGCCCGGAGTAGTAGCACATCTTGTGTGCTCGCTGTTGTAGGGGCATCATAAGCCGGCTGGCCCAGCTCAGCGTCACGTCGACACTGGTTAGACCAGCCGTCACCAACCCTCTCATCCAGTGGAGGAGCGCGTCCGATTCCATCTTGGAGTCGAAGAACTCCTCCTAGTGCACCCGGCTGGACTCGGTGTCCTGGAAGGCCGGGAGGTTCATCCGGTCCTCTGACCCCAAGTTCCGTCCGTAAAAGTACGTATGCTACCATAGTTTGACCGTGTCATGCACAATGCAATTGGGGTAGCTGGTCTATGACCGGCTATAGATCAAGGCGCCGCCGCAGGCCACTAGCGGACCCTTGGCGAACTGCACTTGGGGGCGGATTAGGAAGAGGCGGCATAACAGCCCGAGATCCGGTTGGATCCCGAGATGGCACTCACAAAAGGCAACAAAGTGGGCCAAAATACCGATTGCATTTGGCCCGAGATGGTGCACGCGAAGATCAAAGTGGGCGAGAAAAGACAAGAAAAGGCGCTGGCCGGAAAGGCCAGGCCGCGCGCAAGATGCACAAGAGAGACTACTCGCTCGCTGGCTTGCGGAGCCGGCGAGATCTCATCGGCTGGGGCCAGCCGGACCCCTACCTCACTGGCGGTCGGCAGGAGGTGCGACCGCCGGTACTTCTGCACCTGCGCCTCCGTGATGGAGGAGCCGCGCCAGGCTCCCCTGCTCTCTGCCATGGAGACGACGACAGAGTTCGGCAGAGACGAGGAAGAGGGAAGGAAAGCGGCGGAGGAGTGACGGTTGCCCGTTACTCCGGCGAAGAAAACGCGAAGCGGTGCTGGCGGAGCGGGTAGCGCAGGCTCGTCGGTGGCACAAAAGACGAGCGGAGGTAGAAGGGGACGATAGCTGTGGCGTCGAGGGCGAGAACAACAGAAGCAAATGGCCAGTGGGGGGCGACGCAGCGCCTTGGCATCTACTTAAAGGGGACAGGGAGGCAAACCGCTGGCCTGCCATGTGGCGGCCTCCCTCTTCTCCAACGGTCCACGGATCATTTGCGGCCACGCATCACGCGCATAAGATCCCAGCGCGGGAGGCGAGACACCGGCGCCAGTTCCCGAGGAGACAACTGACGTGACCCCACGACGCACGTCCTCCCATGGCCATCATCACGCGTGGCTGACGTTAGTGATAACGCAGCGGGCGCACCTCAACCGCTGAGTTCACTCGAGAAAATTTTCAAAATCCTAGCTTTTTGAGCCCACGCACATTTCTCCTAAGGGAGGAATCTACGCGCGCTCGGGGGCTAGTGTCGGGCGGATCGCCCCCAGGTAGGCTAACCAGACAAGATGCAAATCACCAGAATGTCAGCCGGTTGAGGGTAGTCGGGCGCAGAAACCCCAAGGAAGATCAGAAGAAGGAACATACCAAGACCCGACTGGCAAACCAGCCAGCCGGACAAGAAATATAAGCAAGATCACCAGCCTAATGGATCAAGATAGCCGGCCGGAGCAAGACAGATCAAGAGCCAACCGGCGGAAGAACCAGCCAGATTAAACAAGCAAGGGTAGAAGATCAGCCGGATGGATCCGACCATCCAGCCCAGGAAGACCAGCTGGCTAGGTCACCCTAGCTGGCCACTCAAGATAGGCAAGGTACCAGATGACGCAGGGCACAATGCGCAGTACGCCCAGGACTACGGACAAGACATAAAGGAGACTCAGACAGTCGGGTCATACCGACGACTTTACCGATGACGGTTGCAACAGTAGACAGTAGGTGGCACTGTGCATAACTACCCGCACGACAACCACTGTAGATGGCATGGAGGCATGGGCTTGACTGTGAGTACGCACCCGCCCGTGGGACCCGCCATTCGTCCAGGTGGTTACCCATGCCGCCTCGGCCTATATAAGGGGCGGCAGGAGCAACTTAGCAAGGGTTGGATTCTACTCACTGACCAGCCAGTCCAGATATAGCTCGAGGAGCCTTGTAGTTCTCTGTGATCCATCCCTATAGTCAGATCGGCAGGAGTAGGGGCTTTACCTCAACCCGAGGGCCCCGAACCTGGGTACTTCTTGTGTCCCCGATGCTAGCTTGTATCCAATCCCTCCTGCAGATGCCGTCGTACGCTTCCCTACTTTGCTCCCACAAATCTTTCTAGCCTGCTTAGGCTCTATCGTTCCCATAATGACGACAACGACTGGAACCTCTAGTGGATCCGGCGCCAGGATGACGCGCTCCATGCGCACGGCGACATAGACCTGGTGCTCGCCGAACTTGATGAAGCGACCGCCCCTTGGGAACGGCTTCGTACCGAAGCACCCCGCATTGTCGCTGACGAAGTTGAGTGCTCCAAACCTCTGTATGAGGCCAGAGTAGACACGCTCGCCGATCTTGGCGATGATGTTGCCTGTCCGGATGAAGACTCCATCAAGCACCTGCTTCTGCCCCACGGTGGGCGCCAACTGTCGTGGTGGTGTCACGGCAGATGCCATGGGTAGCCTTAAGTTGGGGGCCGAATTGGTGCTTGTGGTCACCGGGGAGGGAGTCCACGGTCTTGCCATTCACGAAGAACAAGATGAACTCTCCACACTTAGGAATTTTACTAATGCTCGAGGTTTACAAGTGCTCCTTGGGTTGTATAAACTAGTGTTCTATGCACTGGTTTCCTACTTCGTCCAACCTCCCTCTACTACTGCTATGCCCCTCCTTATATAGGCGGTGCTAGCTAGGTTACACCCCTTTGGGTTCTAGGGTTACTGTTTGGATCTTGGTCCCTACTATGTGGGCCGGGTCATGGGCTTGCCCTAAGCCCAATGGCCCAGTCCACAAATCTAGACAACCAACGGTCTTCTGGTACATCGCCTCCTGTTCCTTTTGGCATCACGCAGTAAATTTGTATGTCAGCCCTTGCTTTGGGCGTCACCCAGCTCCTTTCGTGTCACCTGGCGTCACCCTCCTCTTTTGACCATGCTTTACCATGGTCCCTCCTGAGCCTCACTCGGAAAGGTGCCATGTGTCCTATCTGACTCGGCCCATCCTCGGGAGACTCAACTCGTTGATTCCTGCAAGGTTAACATCTTTGTCTTATACGGGCCGACATAGTTTCTATGTCGGCCGCATACGATTCTCTTACCCGACCGTATTTACTCGGAGTAAGCCAAGCTGGACTGTGTTTCACCCCTTGTGACCCTACCAGGGGTTATCCCCCCGACATGAAATGTTCTTTCAATCTCCCCCTTTTTGGTGTTACATGAAAATACTAGGATTTGCAGTGAAACCTACTAACAACACCTTTCAGGAAATGAAAGAGGCTCCCCCAAAATGTGTGCATATTAATAATTTGCATTTGAATATAAATGCACACACTAAAGAGCAAGCCAATTTCATAACAATTACAATTAAAACAATGATGAGTTAGGAAACATAAGTCATACCACCGGGATGTGAAATAGCCAATGTGAACACAGAGAATATTAGGCCTCGAACACATCGCACAATATTGATGGAATCAATAGATAATTCCATAAATCCATATGACATCAATTCCATACTCCATAGATAAATCCAGAATTCCATACGAATAGTTCCACAGGATTAATCCAGAATTCCAGAATTCAACACAAGTGCACAAAAAAGTACCACATAACATAGTCTCAAACAAACCAAGCACAAATAAGTTCATAAATAAAAGGGAAAAAGAAACCGATGTAGAAAACGAATGATAAAGAGGCAAATGCTTGCGCCAGGCCCATGCAAATCCGAGAACTAATAGAACTACTTCTCCCCCTTTGGCATCGAAATGCCAAAAAGGAAGAAGAGCGATGATAGCGCCCCAGAAGATGGCACTACACAACCAAAATTGCAAGAACAAAACAACTAAAAGCCAAGATTTGGGTGTGTTTTCTATAAGAACACAAGATAGGCAAGAAAATCCATAAAGAGCCAATAGAAACCAACTCTTTTGAAGGAAGAGGGCGGTGGCCGAAGCCACCATGTTGGAGCGCATGGCATGACACCGCGAAGATGTATCTTGAGTTCAAAAACTATGCTCATTGATGACCCACATATCACAAAATGATATTAAGGGAGATGAGTTTTTCTTGCTTTCGGCATTATGGGGGGGAGGATTAGTCCAATCAAATAAGTCCACACTCCCCCTATTTCTATGCCCGCATCTAGACCAAATACATGAGGAAGTGCAAGTGAGTATGCAATGGTAGTCAAGCCAAGCTCCTTGAATCTTAGATATTTAGCTCATTCCTCAAATAAAAAAATCTTGCTTCTCCAAGTGGCTTCATGAAGATATCAGCAAGTTGGTTCTTCGTGCGCATAAACGATAGTGCAATATCTCCACGAGCCACATTATCCCGAATGAAATGATTGTGAATCTCAATATGTTTTGTCCTTGTATGCTGCAATAGATTGTAGGCAATTTTAATAGCACTTTCACTGTCACATAAAAGAGGCACTTTGTACAAGAACTTGCAGCAGCAACATATTCAGCTTCGACAGTTGAGAGTGATATGCAATTATGTTTCTTTGAAGACCAACATACTAGAGACCTGCCCAAGAATTTACATGCCCCAGAAGTTGATTTTCGATCATCCTTGTCACCAGCCCAATCTAAATCAGTGTAACCACATAGAGATAAAATAGAGCCTTTGGGATACCATAAACCAAAATTTGGGGAATGAACCAAATATCTCAAGATTCTCTTGACCGCCACTAAGTGGCTTTCTTTAGGAGCGCCTTGGTACCTTGCACACACTCCTACACTCAACACGATATCGGGCCTAGATGCGCAAAGGTAAAGGAGAGAGCCAATCATGGAAAGGTATACCTTTTGGTCCACGTCTTTACCGTTTGGATTAAGCTCAAGATGACATTTAGTTTGCATTGGAGTAGCAACGCCATTGAGATCCGTCATATTGAACCTCTTGAGCATGCCTTGAATGTATTTAGCTTTATTAATGAAGGTTACCTCTCTAAGTTGCTTGATCTTGAATCCAAGAAAGAACCTTAATTCTCCCATCATAGACATCTCAAACCTATCATTCATAAGCTTTGAAAATTCATCATTAAAATCTTGGTTAGTGGAGCTAAAAATAATGTCGTCTACATATAGTTGACATACAAAAAGCTCCCCATTAACCTTCTTAGTAAAAAAGTGGGATCGATTTTCCCAACTTCGAATCCACGGTCTAACAAAAGCTCATTAAGGTGCTCATACCATGCACCTGGGCTTGTTTAAGCCCATAGAGCACCTTATGAAGTTTGTAGACATGGTTCGGAAACTTGGGATCCTCAAATCCTGGGGGTTGATTGATGTATACCCAACTCATGTAGTGGACCATTAAGAAAAGCACTCTTAACATCCATTTGTTGCAATTTAAAATTATGATGATCAGCATAAGCAAGAAGGATATGGGTGGACTCAAGGCGAGCCACAAGAGCATAGGTTTTGCCAAAATCAATGCCTTCCACTTGAGAGTATCCTTGAGCCACTAGCTTTGCCTTATTCCTTACAACAATGCCATTTTCATCTTTTTTGTTCTTGAAAATCTACTTTGTTCTGATAACATTGCGTCATTCTTTGGGTTTCTCTACGAGCTTCCAAACCTTGTTGCGCTCGAAGTTATTTATTTCTTCGTGCATTGCAACCACCCAATCAGGATCTTCAAGAGCATCAAAGACCTTCTTTGGTTCATCCATTGAAATGTGTGTTTGATGATCACAGAAGCTAGCAAGTTCTCTTCTTGTAGACACTCTTCTTCTTAGATCACCTACAACCTTGTAAAGAGTGTGACCCCTTAACTCAAGGTTCCGATCAGCGCGAGCTTAGCGACGAGCTTAAATTTCCTTATTATTTCTTGAAGGAGTTGATTCAACATTTGTATCCTTGTCTTGGCCACTACCTTGCCCCTGATCTTGATCTGAGCAAATAACAGGACACTGTTGCTGATCTGGTTCTTCAGGGTTGGACAATCCGCCCCTGGGTGGGGCCGGACAATCCGGCTTGGGAGAAGCGGCTATAATTTCTTCTTCCTGGACGTTCCGGACAGAACTTAGAGTGCCAGGGCCGTACAATCCGCCCGTTTTGGCCGGAGAATCCGGCCTGGGACTTTCTGTACTTGCCTGCTCTTCTTGATTTCCCCTGGAGCGAGTTGGAGTGCCAGGGGCGGACAGTCCGCCCCTTGGAGGGGGTGGATAGTCTGGCCTGGGACTACAATTTTTCCCACAAGACATATGATCTTCTGGAGGGTGTGCTGTTGGTGCAGAGGTTTCTCCAGCAGTAGGGGCTTGTTGATCTTCCGTAGATGAGGGCTCCACTTGAGTGGTACATTTTCCTTCCCGATCCGCGACAAGGGGTTCCGCAATGGGGCAGAAGAAACTCACGCCCAATCTTCTTATGGCATCTTGGGGTATTTCAACATCTGCATCACAAACATCAAATTGCCTCACATGGGAGCCATCATTTTCATCGAATTCCACACTACAAGATTCTACAACAATTCCGGACATCTTTTTGTAGATTCTATAAGTGTGGGATTCGGCACTTAAACAACAAAGATACCTTCTAAAGCCTTAGACTCAAATTTAGACAAGCGAACTCCTTTGATGAGAAAGAAACACCTACAACCGAATACCCGGAAGTACGATATGTTGGGCTTGTTACCGGTAAGTATTTCATAAGGTGTTTTGTCCAAGATCTTGCGGAGGTAGAGCCGATTTGATGAGTGACAAGCGGTAGATATGAATTCATCCCAAAATTTGTATGGAGACTTGAATTTAGCCAACATTGATCTAGCCATATCCATCAAAGTGCGGTTCTTCCTCTCGGCTACACCATTTTGTTAAGGGGTGTACGTAGCGGAATATTGATGTCTTATCCCCTCTTCACTTAGAAATTCATTTAATGTGTAGTTCTTGAACTCGGAGCCGTTGTCACTTCTTATTGCCAATATGGGGACATTGTGTTGACGCTGAACTTCATTGGCAAAATCAATGACAGTTTTTTTAGTCTCACTCTTTAGCTTGAAGAAATAGACCCAATTATATCTTGAGTAGTCATCGACTATCACCAAGCAATATTTGTTCCCACCGAGTCTAGCATGAGATGGAGGACTAAATAAGTCCACATGAAGTAATTCCAGGATCCTCTTTGAAGAAACAATAGTTTTCCTCTTGTGGGGTGAGTCATGTATCTTGCCTTGAACACAAGCCCTACAAACACGATCTTTGGCAAAACAAACATTGTCTTATAGTCCAAGGATGTGGCCACCCTTGTGAAGACTTTGCAAAGTTCACATGTTGACATGGGCTAAACGGCGATGCCATAGCCAGCCCACGTCAGCCTTTCCAAATAAGCACATCGGACCCGCAGTGGTTTTCCCCAAAAATTCCACCACATACAGGTCATTTTCGACGTACCCAACGAAAGCGACCTTTAGAGACTTGCTCCACAAGAGTACCACTAAATCACCATCAATAAGAACAGAAAATCCCATCTTACCAAGGGTATGAACAGAAAGTAAATTGTAACCGAGGGTCTCAAGAAGCATGACGTCCACGAGAAAGATTTTGTGGGCAACCACAACCTTGCCAAGACTCAATACCTCAGATTCCAAATTATAACCATAGGAGACTGTAATATGATCATGATTGGGTCTCATCTCCGAGATGATATCTTTGCTTCCGGTCATATGACTAGTGCACCCATTGTCTAGCACCCATTTAAACCCACCGGAAGCATAGCCCTGCAAGAGAATTACTTCTTGGTTTTAGGTACCCATTTTTCAATGGGTCCTCTCATGTTAGTAACAAGGGTCTTTGCAACCCAAATAGACCAAGCAACATATTCATCAAAAGTACCAACATAATTTGCATAGACATCACCATAGTAATCAAAAAGAAAGTTCATAATTTGGATTGCTAGACCCTGCAAAATCAATATGATCAGTTTTGTCTTTTGTGACATTATTCTCAACGGTGCTTGTTTTTTCTTGTTCACTCTTGGTCTTCTTATTTTTGTTCTTCTTCTTGGACTTGGAAACATATCCAAGTACCTCTTTTACAAGATTTGATCTTTGATTGCCAAGAATATCATCAAGTACACCCGTACCTTTGGGATTGGTGTCATTGACAAGCTCATCTTCAACCCTAGCATTTTCCTTGTGAACATATGTTGATTTAGATTTACTAGGCACATCATACTTGGTCAATCGAATTTGGAGCTGATCATGTGACTCATTCAGAATAGAGAATTCACTCTTCAAAGCATTGTGACCAATGTCAAGTTTCTCCAATTCCTCAAAGAGTCTAGCATGAGCATCCCTAAAGTCAACCTTTTATTTCTTTATTTTCTTTGCTTTGGCTACTCTATTTTCACGTTCCTTAACAAGATTTATCACCATTTCTTTGTGTGACTCCTCAAAAGACTCAAGCCTCTCTCAAAGAGAAACACGAGCCTCTTCCTCTTGTTCTAGAGCATTTTTAAGGATGCAATTTCCATTGCATCCTCCCTTTCAATCCTACCCTTTTCTTCAAGAAGAACTTCATTTAGGGTCAGCTGGTCCATAAGATCCTCAAAATGTATTTTGTGCTCACCTTGTAAGTTAGTGATGAAATAATCCAAAGCAATAATTTCTTCTTTAACCTTAGGACTAGTAGGATCATGCATGTCAATCATAGCCTGAGGAAAAGAAGTGTTAGAAGATGATACCTCAGAACCTCTTTCCATGAGACAAGTAGAGTTCTTATTGATGATGTTTTCGTTTGGAGAGTCGAAGAGAGATGTTGGTGTTGATGTGGTGACTATAGAAGCCACCTATCGAGAGCTATCATCCTCGTCTTCATCTTCACTTCCCGAAGTATACTCTTCTTGAGCAACTAGGAATATCTTTGGTTGCTTCTTGAATGGAGCATTCTTCTTCACAAATTGTTTCTTTCTTGAGCCTTTGACTTTTACTTGAGAATGAGTCTTCTCCATTATCTTCTCTACTTTTATAAGGACACTCAGCTACAAAGTGCATCCGGTCTCAATAGTTGAAGCATTTTCTTAGCTTGGGACCGTTCTCCCTTCTTCCATTTGCTCCACTCTTGCGTTCTAGTTCAGACTTGGCTTTGGCTGGATCCTTCCAAAATTTTCTAGCATAGAAGGCCATGTATTGTCCATGAGCTCTTTTTACATCCTCAGGACAGTCCATATCTTCTATGTCATCTTCATCTTGATCAGCCACACTTGTCTTCAAGGCCATGTTGACCCCCTTTTTCATCCCAATGGCTCGTGCACGAGCATCTTCGGAATTCTTGGTAGACACTTTGAAAGCTTCCATTTCTTGCATTACCTCATTTGATGTCACTAGGTGGTAGTTATGCCTTCCTTGGAGACTCTTCAAATATGTGGGCTCAAATGGCATAAGAGCACTGACATACTTGCGCTTGATCCAAGCATCATCAACATGAGAGGCACCATGATTTCTGAAAGTGGTGGCTATTGACTTGAGCCTCCTATACATGTCCTCGTGGTATTCTCCATCCAACATATATAATCCTTCATCTTGATTACTCAAAGCATCATATCTATTTCTTCACATGTTTTCATTTCCAATGAAGAGCTCGGTGAGGGCATTCCAAGCTTCCTTAGCTGTGTTGAGATACTCTATGTGTGGCATGTCTTTGGTACCCACACCAAGCTGTATCATGTGTAGAGCCGTTGCATTGAGTTGACTGTCTACAACCTCTCTTATTGTTAGGTTGTTTGGATCTCCAACATGAAGACCATTCTCTATGATTTTCCACAACTCAATGGAGGAGCTGCACACATGAGACTTCATCAAAAATTTCCATTGATTAAAAGTAGATGTAGAAAGTTTGGGTGGATCACCCCTATTATGTATATGAGGATGTGGGATAGGTGGATCAGGTGAATACACATGGGAAACCTCATTGTATCCTTCCTTACCACTATCATTTTTAGAGGAGGAGCTCTTGCTAGTGCCATCACCAACCACTTCGTTCTCTTTGGAATCGGTTTTACCTGTTTCCTTGGATTGGGGAGTGGTAGCCTTAGAGGCAGATGGAGGTGATGTTGCGGATGGGGAGATACGCATTATCACTTGACGCATCTCTTCCATCTTAGCCTCCATGGAACTAATCAAGGTTGTTTCCAACGTCTTGAGATTGTTCATGGTGACTACCTTCAGAGCATCACTCCCATCTCCCTTGGAACCCATACTTCTCTTAGGCGGTCAAGCCCGAATTAAGAGCCGGGGGTCTGATACCAATTTAAATGGATCATACGGGCACCTAGAGGGGGGGGGTGAATAGGTGCTACTCAATTTTTAGTTCTTTTTCAATTTTAGGCTTGACACAAAGTAAATTCTCTAGATATGCAATGTAGAGGAGCGAGGAAACCGTAGTGGAGCACGCGGATACATAGGGATTTGTTTTGCCGCAGTTCCTTCCTTTTTAAGGGTAGTACATCTGCGATGGAGGGCTGGGCGGTTCTAAAACCACCACGCCACAATAGGCCTCACCCTATTCTCCGATGGATCTCGCCACGAAAGGCCTGATCCACCTTCTCGACTATTGTTATCCTTCGAGGTGGGAACCGGTGCCTTTACAACTCTAGCGGGGCACACATCCACAACCGAATTGGAGGATCCCGTAATGACAACAAGCTATCACAAGAACACGGATTATCAATATAATCAACACAAGGATCTAGATATTTGCCAGAAATACTAGATCGAAGATTCTCCAAATGAATGGAGAGGAGATGAAGCACTTGATTGCAGTTGGTGAAGATCGATCCCTCCTCCTTCGATTCCCCAAGGAACGGGGCCTTTGGGTGGATGAAGGTGGAGATCTCTTGGATGAAACTTGAGGAGCAGATATTGTCATTATCAAATGAACCAAGAGTTTTGGCAGGAGGGAGATGGCTGGTTTAAATACCCCCTGCATAGATCTGGCCGTTGGTGAAGTTTGGGGGTAGATTATCCGCACCCCACTAGGGGTGGACTATCCGCCCTAGGGGAAAAAATCCGCCCCCTTGAATGAAAATCTAGGGGAAAATCCGGCCCCACTCAAACGGTCATGCCGAGCTCGACTGGGTGAAGAACCTCGAGGGGGTGGACTTTCCGCCCCTCGGGGAAATCCGTCCCAGAGACGGAAAGTCCGGGGGAAACTCTGCCCCCCCCCCCCCCCCTCTAAGTGATGCACCGTGGCGACCTTTGAAGCAAAACCCGGGGGGCGGACTATCCGACCCCGTTGAGGGGCAGATTATCCGGCCTGGGCAAAAACTCCGTCCCTGGCCAGAAAATCCAGTAAATATTCCGCCCCCCATACTGAGGGTCGCGCCCTTGCGCCCTTTTGAAATTTGGGAGGGGCGGATTATCCGCCCCCCAAAATCACTTTAAAGCTCCTTTTCAAGTTAAGATCTACAACACTTAAACACACATTAAATAATCATTGGTATTTTTATCTAACACACAAAGCACCAGAGATCATGAAATGTTCTTTCAACTGTGCCATTAGGAATCATCACCAGAGCGCATGGTTCTGACTAAGGGTCTTCCGACTCATGAAAGCTCAAGAATAAAAGACGACGTAATGGATAAGCCAGCACTTGCTTAAAAATATATACAATAATACATGTTGGAACTAGTCCTTCAGTAGATGGAGGCTTGTAGCCAAGTTTTTCTCTTTAGACAAATGACAATGTTTTTTCCACATAAATACATTACCATAAGAGACAAATATTATAAATGTTTTTTATTCTTCTGGCGTAGGGGACTTCGAGGCTGCATCATTGGCGATAGGAGAGCCATCTTGTTCTTCAAAAAACTCGGCGGTTATCAGGGACTCGGAGGCATCCTGCTCAGCATCAATCACCTCAAGAGGCACGAAGACATCCACCTTGCCAATTGGGCGACCCTGGTGTCATAGCCTGCGAGAGAAGACCAGATTGCATCTTTGTCGATTTTATGTCCTTCTTCATCTATGTTGGGGAGACCAGAGGTCACCATACCGATGTTGGCATCGTCATAGTGGGCCTTGACCATGGCTAAGGCCATCCTAGCGCCATCACGGGTACATGAAGCTTTCCAGCTTCCGATATGCTCGGGCCTCGGCGGAGGATTTCCGAGTACTTCATCATAGAGTCCACCTCCTTGATGTTTATGTACAAGGTCTTGGCGATCTCCTTAGCCTGAGCGATCGTGGTGTTGATGAAGTTGCCGGCAAGAACCATGCACTCTTTCGGCGGAGGAGCAATGTCATCCACATTGGTTAGGCCAATGGGAGCTGCATTTCCGACAAAGAAATTTTAGGTCATGAGTTCACTTAATCATTTCAAAGTACCTGGCCTACAAAAGTAAAATACGAAGAAAGCTTACCTAAAATGTTGCTCTCATCTTGTTGGAGAACCTACGCCACGGAGTCCTGTTCCTTACGAAGAGTCTTGTATGCCTCAAGGTTGCGAGCATTTTTCTCGTCGGCAGCTTTCTTCTGCTCCTTGAGGATCACGATCTCTTCCTTAAGGCGGTTAATCTACATGTTAGCATATTCTTGCACGGCAGCTAGTGCTTCTTCATGAAGCTTGACGGTGTAATCTCACTCCAACTTCAAGATTTTTTTTGACTATCAAGCTCCTGAATATGCTTGGATTTCTCAACAATCTCCATGGCCTTAGCGACAGGTTCTGCATGTCGGAGAAATAACAAAGCATAATGAGTAGTTGGAAGATGAAGGCACAAGACCAAGTTGAGAATGAAACTGAGAAGAAAACAGACTCTTGTTACTGGTGATATGTTCCTTCAAATAGGCGGTTTTACCAGACTCTTGTTACTGGTGATATGTTCCTTCAAATAGGCGGAGAAATAACAAAGCATAATGAGTAGTTGGAAGATGAAGGCACAAGACCAATTTGAGAATGAAACTGAGAAGAAAACAGACTCTTGTTACTGGTGATATGTTCCTTCAAATAGGCGGTTTTACCCTTTTCAGTTTCAAGATCCTTCCGCATCTTGTGGAACTTCTCGTTGGCAGTAACCCTCTGAGCATTCTCATTCTGCAGAAACAAAATATACTTAGTCTACCTGGAGCATCTAGCCGGAATTATTTGGTTCCACCTAGAAGCTCAGGGGCTACAGTACGAGTTTTAAAACTCAAAGATATGCTTAGTCTTTCTTTAAGGAATCAAGTGAGAACTCTTTTTGTTTCAACTAGAGGCTTGGTGGCTACAGTATTGAAAATTACAAACACTACGTATGCTACTATGGAAGTATCTAGTCAGAATTATTAATTCAAACGACATACTTGGGGGCTACAACACAAAGTTTCTTACTTGTCACTCTTAGAGCATTCAGACCAAAAATGTAAAGGCATAAAAACTTACATAAGCAATAATCTTGAGGTTGTTGGCAGTTTTAGTATACAGTTTGCCAAAGGTAACTGTATATAGTCGGAGGATTTCCGCCTGCTTGAGAAGATCCTCAAGGCCGCATGTGGGAGAAGTCAGCGCTGCACCAGGAGCAGCGGAAGAGGTGCCCCCAGTAAGCGTTGGGATTTTAATATTAGGGGCGTCTGATAGTCTCGTGGTCGCTGCAGATCGGCCTCCCACCATCAGTTCTTTACCACTTTTAGTGGCATCCTTAGCCAGAGCTTCAACCATTTTGGAGGAGGTGATTTCCTACATCGCCTGCTCGCCGGGAACAAGGATCAACAGAGCAACATCAGGGACCTCCTACGAAGGAGTGTTGTCCACTTCCATGATGGAAGGATCAGATGATGCCATAAAGAGAGATCCGACGGGTGTGGCAGATGGCTGGATGGCAGTGGTAGGAGGGGAGATGGCGGGAGAGGCCTGCACAAACATATCTCTAATGTTTTTATAAGCCCCGATTGTGTTGGTGGTCTTCTTCAAACTCAAACTAGAGTATTTCCTGAAATGTACAATATATAAGTACATGAATAAGTGAAGCAAACGACAATGTCGGATGAAAAGAGGCTTACACAATAGATCGCGCCTTGGTTTAAAGGGATGCCAACTAATCTTATTTTCTCTGCCTCCAGGGAGGCGGTGGATTTCTTGGAGACTACACTATCCATGTTCTTCCTCTTGCCTCCACTGGTAACGTCAGATGTGGAGCTCTTCTGCTTCTGCACCAGCGAGACTTCGTCGTCGGACATGACTGACTTCCTTCATCTTGGGGTCATAGACTAGGGAGCCATGCAGGAGTCCGCCAGCTGTTAAGTGAAACCAATGTGTAAGACGAAAGGACATGTTCAAGTCAGAATAACTAGAGAATATCTCAAAGCAATGTAAATAAGTGAAAGTTACCTTTGGGCACTTGTCGTCCTCAAACATGTCATAGGTGATGGAAAAGCCACGCTTTCGGTCCTTCACCTTGACGACGTCCTTGAGGGGAAGCTTGATGGAGTCACTTGAAAGTTATCTTTAGAAATCTGGAGGCTATATTTTCTGTCCTTAGTGTACTGACACATCATCTTCTCGCAGTGCTGTAGAGGATGGATCCGCCTGAAGAACCAATATATGGCCAGGTCCAAGAAAGTCATACCTGTCTCTACGAGCCACTCAATCCTCCTTACGATGCGGGAGGCCTCGTCGGAGGAGGGCAGGAGGGCTTGTGATCTCCATGTGGGAGCTTCGGCGGCCCCTTCAATGAAGTCTGGGTATGATACTTCTCGGCTAGCCCAAGGGATATCTG
Organism: Avena sativa; assembly: GCA_916181665.1. Lineage (NCBI taxonomy): Eukaryota > Viridiplantae > Streptophyta > Magnoliopsida > Poales > Poaceae > Avena > Avena sativa. Next base: position 124,941,207 of record OV702296.1, read on the forward strand.
GGACGTAGAAGTACGTGCGCTGCCAGACATTGCAGGGCTCATGTCCTACAATGTCAGGGAACCGCCGGGCACGCCGGATCTTGAAGCTGATGGTGCCACAGTTCCTCACATCCTCCTTTCTCACTCTGGCTTCCCTCTTGACGGTGAAGAAGTATATAAACAGATCTAACCTAGGCCTAATCCCTAAGTATCCCTCGTAGTTTCTAAACAGAAATAACTAAGTATATAAACAGATATAAACAAAGTCGTGTAGTTGCTAAGTGTGAGAATGCTGTTGGGGAGAGGTTCTGAGGTTGAACACAGAAGTAGTGGAGGACTTGGATGCAGAAGTTGGACAACATCAAGGAAACCTCGCCTACTAATTGCGATTTGAGGTATACCTTTGTAGGGTCCGTAGCATAGAAAACAAAAATTTCCTACGATGGGAACTAAGTACCAAGATCTATCTACTGGATACAAGCAACGGGTAAATATACATCCATAGAATACATACCCTAGAAGACCGATAGTGTTAATGAGGTTTTACTCGTCGATGATGTAGTCTAAAGCTTGCCGATCTCAAGATCGTGATGAGGTCCATCTAGTCCAGCCAGTCCAACACCATCAAGTCCAGCACCGCAAAGTAGTTGTGCATCCGTGATCGCACACATGTCCGCATACCCCGACAACCTCCGCACCCTCGCTCCAGTCAAGCAGCAGAAGTAACAAATCCTTCCAGAAAAATCCACCGGGAACATGTATCTCGCTGATCCGAGACCATGGGGGAATTCTAATGGGGGAGAGAGAGATCCTTCACGAGGAGGTATGAGATGAGAGGAGGGAGTGGGGTGACTATTATAGGGAGAGGGGGTAGCCCCCTCCCATGGCGTGGTAGCCATGGAGGTGCCCCCACCTCTTCCACATTCATGTGGGTGGAGCTCCCACTCACTTAAATAGCCACCCACTCAAAATTCCACTCACCTCCATTAAATATCCACCAAATTTAATGCAATCTCTCATTAAATAAAACTCTTTTATTTATTTATTCATAATTTTGTTAATTACTTGAATTAACAAACATTCACATAAAACCTCTTATAACATTTCAATTTCACATGCAGAACCAGTTTCAGCAATTTCAACTGAAACAGTTTGGGTGTCTAGTGAAATAAATTCCCGCGCTTTCCTTTTTCTTTCTCTGGCATATTATTTGCTCCAAATGGTGTCGGTATCCCTTAAGTGTGAAACCCTATGGTTCGCGAATAATGTAGACATGATCGAGACCCCTCTCCGATCAATAGTCAGCAACGGGACCTGGAGACCCGTACTGACTCCCACATTTTCAACGATGATTTCTGTGATCGTGTGAACCTTATACGCATGTAACTCAATCCCTTTGTCTCCCGATATATTACATGTCCGAAATTCGATCAGCAGTATCTCCATACCTAGTTTGATCTAGTTACCGACATGTACTCTTTTCTTGTTCCCGTGATATAACATTCTAGTGATCAAATCACTTGTTTGCAAGCTAACTAATGTGATATCACCGGGAGGCCCAAAGTATATCTCTCCATCATGGGGATGGACAAATTACACTCCTGATCCATGAGCCTCAACATAACACCTTCGTAGCACTGAACCCATCTTTATAATCACCCTGTTATGGTGTGATGTTTGATGTTATCAAGATACTCTTCTGGTGTTAGTGATTGACATGATATCATGGTCTAAGGACAAAATTACTTTGTATGATGTTATAGAAATATAAACACAATGACCTTAATCGTAATGCTATACTTCGGATGAATGTTCATCACATCATTCCAACAATGTTGTCACCTCGTTATTAACAACATAGAATGTCCATGATCTGGAAACCTTTGATCATCTTGTTAATGAACGAGCTAGTTTATAAGAGAGGCATAACTAGGAACTTCCTTTTTCATTATTAAACACACATGTATTAACGTTTCCGTATTAATACAATTATAGCTTGCAAAATAAACATTTATCATAAACTTGGAATATACATAATAACAACTTTATTATTGTCTCTCAGGGCATATTCCCTTCAGTCTCCCACTTGCACTAGAGACAATAATCTAGTTTAGAAACTTTGCATATTGAACACCTATGGCTTTCTGGTGTTCCATATACACGATTACAAGTGGTTACCATAATCTACGGATCTGACGCTTTTAGGTCGGTATGTATTTGCATGTCTTTGCGTCCTCACGCATCACTCATTCACCAATGAGATGGCAATGTATAAATTTGGTCTTTTGGTGAGACCTTTAGTTCCTTGGGGTTAAATCATGTCGATAATATTCTCATACAATATATATTTAGTGTTAGCCCATTGAGAACCACACCTTAGTTTGATAACAAACTACTTGACACAAATTCCCTCCTTTGCTGCTACTATAGTAGTCATATACTTAGCCTTTTGTTGAAGTATCCGTCATAATGTCTTAACTTTGTAATTCATCCAAATCCATCATGGAAACTTTCTTTCCATTTCATTGTGCCACCCATAGTTTAAATTGAGAAAAACTTAATTTGTATCTTGCGATAAAACTAGTATCAATGTAACCTTTTACAATGAACTATTTGTAATTTTTGTCACCTCTACACAAATATATTCTTAGTTCTTCCAAAAGATCATAAGAATTTCCTTACTACCGTGCAATGATAATCTTATGATTCATTCTTGTATATGCTCATAACACTTAGAGCATAGGAAATATCTGGATGTGTACATATCATGGCATGATTGATCAAAACATTCTTGTGATTTCACTCATCAAGTGTCAAAGCACTTGAATATTGTTTCACTTATCAAGTGTCGATACACTTGAATCTTGATTCAATTATTTTCCATGTGACAAGATCCTTTTATCGAAATTTCTATATTGAACCCCTTCAATATCTCATATATATATATATATGTTTGGCATGACCATATTAGCATTACTGTCTATCCATGTGGACATTCATGCTAAATCTTCAGGTTTTGCCTAAGTCTTTCATCGAAATGAAATTCTTAACCTTTATCAATAAAAGATACATCATTTCCAACCAACAAGATGTCCTCCGCATAATGTATTAGAAATATGTCTTAGCACTCCCACTTAATTTCTTGCAAATGAAGGCATCTTCATCGTATCTTGATGAAATTAAACTTCTTTAACAGTTTCATCACGGTGAAGAATCCAACTCCGTGATGCTTACTTCAACCATTGAAGTTTGCATGCCTTTTTAGGATCCTTTGAATTAACAATACCTTTGGATCGTGTAATGCACACGTCCTAGGTAACCATTCTATTAGAAGAACTTTGTTTGTTTATTCAACTACCATATACCAAAATTATATGTAGTGGCTGCTACATTAATCTGTCCAGACTAAATATCTCTATGAAAGATCAAATCTTGTCATAGTCCACTCCTTGAACATTGTCGTAAAAACTTTATCGACATGTCGACTTTTTCATAGATGTGAAACATCCATGTCTGTTTATTTATAGATCCAAATACGACCGATAGATTTTTACACCTTTCCGGAGGGTCTTCCATGTTAAAAAAAATTTGATTTCTCGTGTATGGAACTATCACAGATTTTATGGCTTCAAGCCATTTGACGGAGTCAGGGCCCATCATCGCTTGTTCGCATGTAGTCGGTTCATCATTGTCAAATAATAATGATTTACTCTCAAATATTAGCATTTGATTGTTTATCTGACCTACTTGGTTCAATAGGAACTTAGACCTCAGTGAATGCAACCTTTGAGGCATGTGAGCCAAGAGCGTTGTGGCTGCCTCCAGAACGTTTTCCGGCACCGCGCAACTCAGCACATATAGCTAAGGTTCGTTAACCATATTAAAGTTCTATTGTCCTCCCACTTAACTTTTTCAAAAAATTCCTTTTTCAAGAAACTTCATGTTTCAAGCAACAAACCCTTTTGTCCTCGGTGCTATGGAGGAATACCTAATGGTTATTCGAAATAACCTAGAAAGACATCCTCATCCAACTTTGTTTGTAAACATCTTACTTATGCTTAGCATACCAAAATTTAAGAAAGGACAACTTGGGTTTTATACCAAACCATGACTTACATGGTGTCATTTCAACGGAACAAGATGGAGCTCTTTTTAGTGTAAAAGCAGTAGTCCTTAAAGCTTTAATCTTTTAAAACATAATGGCAGCTTTATAAATAACACCTTTGATCCAACCATGTCAAACAAGGTTTCATTACAAATCGCAAACACTCCATATTACTATGGTGTTTTGGGAGATGCAAATCTAGGTGTTTTTCTAAACTTGCAACTCAAATAAATCCCTTTATGATAAAATAATAAATTATTATTTTCTTGTTACAATGATTTTCCACTTCATCTTGAAAGTCTTTAAACGTTTTCAAATATTTCATACTTCTTTCTCATTACGTGAATATTCACTCAAATTTCTGGAGAAAGCATATGAAGTTGACATCCATCGCTCACGACTACACATAATGGACTACATACATCGATATGTATAAATTCCAATATTTTAGTCGTTCGTTCTTCTTTGGCCTTTGAACGAAGTTTTAATTATCCCGAGGAAAGTCTCACAACCGTCATTTGATCAAATCAATAACTCCAAAATTCCATGAAAATGTAGTTTCTTCATGTTTTATTTCCAATATAATTTAAACAGCGATGTCACTTCGTAAGTGATCTTCCAATCATTTTTCTTGCGACATTTTAGCATTAGTTTTATGGATGTGATTTCTCCAACTAGATTTGTAAATCATCCATATTATATGGCATACGGTAATTAATGGAACAATATTTGTTCTCATAATACCTGATTTAAATAACTATTATTAAAACAAATATTGAAGGCAAGCTTTGATGTAAAAAAGAAATACAAACAAAAGTTTATTTGTTTTCGATGAACATCATCACATATTCTCTTTCTAGTTACTTAGGCCATTCTGGTTCATGAATTGCATCTTTCTGTATGAAATTTCATACCAACCAATTCGGTATTCAATACCTAAGAACCACATTGTTTAACAAGCCAATAATACAACCATAACATGTATATATTCTATATATCTTAACTGGATATTTCCAATCTTTTCTTGTCTGCCAAATATATTTTATATATTCTCTTTCAGCATTTCCTTTTCCTTTTAAAATAATCTATCAACATCAAAAGTGGCGCCATATACATGACACATAGTCCAAAGCATGTATATTTAAATACTAATACCTTTGGACTTGCACTTTGAAGTAGATCACCATTATCAAATGAATGGCGTTCTTTCAAAATCCATTCTTTAGTAATCTTTTAGTGTAGGAAACACTTTACATACATCTTCTATCCATCCTTATCATGACGACTTTCATGATCAAGCTAATGTAGCTTATAAAGACGAATCATGAGTATAACATTACTTTCCAAAACCCTTTTGGATGATTAGGATGTCTAGCATCTCCAACCTTTGCAAATTCTCATCCAATATGAGAACATATATTATACTCTATCATATTGCACCCAAAACATTGATTCAGATATCGTTATATCTGCCACACATGATGGTTTCTGAAACAATTCTTTCAGCTCCTAGATAATCTCGATATTTAAATCAAGAATCATGGAGGCAAACATGATACTTTAGATATTAACACTAGAATTGTTACACTCAATTTAATACGAAATATTAAACTTCATGGAGTAAACAGAGTTTGCTGAGATTTTGCAATAGGACATTAAACTTTATATTGATACTCCACACAATACGATACCAGTTTGTAAAGTAAATATCCAGAATTCTATAGTTCTATTATATCAATTACAACTAATCATAAGGTGGTGAACGAATGCCAATGTCTACAATAAATTATGAAAATTTACTTTGATTTAATTTATGATAAATTGAGTTCTACTAATCCAAATTAGAAATAAACTCCCACTCAAAAACAACATCTCTAGTGTATTTTTGGTGATTACATGAACCAAATCCACTACACCAAATCCGATCATCACGTGAGTCGGTGTAGATTCAAAGGCGAGCATCCATATGGTCATCATATCAAAACATATGACTCATGCTTAACATTTCAGTCCATGTTCCGAGGCCATGTCTACACATAATAGGCTCGCCAAGTAAGAACCTTAGTATTCGCGTGTGTAAAACTGTCTTACACCCAAGATATGCTCGTGGATTCAAGTACACACGATCATCACATGATGTCTTGAAGCGGCGAAACATTGTCGGTGCATACTTAAGGAAGAACACATTTTTATCTTAATATATAAATGAGGGATCATCTTATTATGCTAATAAAATGCCAAACTAGCAATATAAGATGCAACAAACATCTTATGTGAAAAGTGAAACGATATGGTCCTTGCACTTGATCATTATCATGTGCATCATGGTATGATCTCCATCATTCCTTTATGTGTAAGGCCAAGGTCTATGGAACTTACACGTTATGTGTGTCGTAATAGTATCGACTTATACTTTTACTTACAACATCACCATATCATGACACTAGCCCAGAAACAATCTAAACTAGACGCTTCTAATTTATCCATTGCAAATTTTACGTGGCTTTGGGCTTTCGAAGATAGAACCTTTCTTACCTCCGAACATGGAACCACAACGATGATAATCAAATTATTGACAACTCGTTGTAAATCAGATATTGACTATAGTAGGAGAGACAGACACCCGCAATACACTTATGCAAAACTAGTTGCATGTCAAGCATGGAACAGGTCTCATGTGCGAGGGCATGTAAAGTTTGTCTGGGCCGCTTCATCCCACTATGCCACCAATATCCAACGTACATGGAAGAAGTAATAACATGACCATCACCGCCCACATATTCATATGTGTACTACCCGTGCAAAGCATCTACGCATAGATCCGGCTCTGATACCACTGTAGGGTTCGCAGCATAGAAAACAAAAAATTTGCTACGATGGGAACTAAGTACCAAGATCTATCTGCTAGATACAAGCAACGAGTGGATATACATTCATATAATACATACCCTCAAAGACCGAATAGTGTTAACGAGGTTGTACTTGTGGATGATGTAGTTGAACGCTTGCCGATCTCAAGATCGTGATGAAGTCCATCTGGTCCAGTCGGTCAAGCACCATCAAGTCTAGCACCACAAACCAGAGGTGCATTCGTGATCGCACACACATCTAGGTACCCCGACAATATCCGCACCCTCGCTCCAGCAAAGCAGCGGAAGCAACAAATCCTTCTAGAAAAATCCACCGTGAACATGTATCTCGCTGATCCGAGACCATGTGGGAATTCTAAAGGGGGAGAGAGATCCTTCACGAGGAGGTGTGAGATGAGAGGAGGGAGTGGGTGCCTTTTATAGCGAGAAGGGGGAAGCCCCCTCCCATGGCTTGGCTGCCATGGAGGTGCCCCCACCTCTTCCACATTCATGTGGGTGGAGCTCCCACTCACATAAATATCCACCCACTGAAAATTCCACTCACCTCCATTAAATTTCCACCAAATTTAATGCAAACTCTCATTAAATAAAACTCTTTTATTTATTTATTCAGAATTTTTTTAATTACTTGAATTAACAAACATTCACATAAAACCCCTTATAACATTTCAATTTCACATGCAGAACCAGTTTCAGCAATTTCAACCGAAACAGTTTTGGTGTCAAGTGAAATAAATTCCTGTGCTTTCCTTTTTCTTTCTCTGGAATATTATTTGCTCCAAATGGTTTCGGTATCCCTTACGTGTGTCACCCTATGGTTCGCAAATAATATAGAAATGATCGAGACCCCTCTTCGATCAATAATCAGCAGCGGGACCTGGAGATCCGTACTGACTCCCACATATTCAACGATGACTTCTGTGATCGTGTGAACCTTATACGCATGTAACTCAATCCCTTTGTCTCCCTATATATTACATGTCCGAGATTCGATCATCAGTATCTCCATACCTAGTTTGATCTCATTACAGACATGTACTCTTTTCTCGTTCCCGTGATATAACATTCTAGTGATCAAATCACTTGCTTGCAAGCTAACTAATGTGATATCACCGAGAGGGCCCAGAGTGTATCTCTCCATCATCGGGATGGAAAAATTCCACTCTTGATCCATGAGACTCAACATAACACCTTCGTAGCACTAAACTCATCTTTATAATCACCCTGTTACGGTGTAACGTTTGATGGTATCAAGATACTCTTCTGGTGTTAGTGATTGACATGATCTCATGGTCTAAGGACTAAGATTACTTCGTATGATGTTATAGCAATATAAACACAATGACCTTTATCGTAATGCTATACTTCAGATGAATGTTCATCACATCATTCCAGCAATGTTGTGACCTCGTTATTAACAACATCGAATGTCCATGATCAGAAAACCTTTGATCATCTTGTTAATCAACGAGCTAGTTTATAAGAGAGGCATAACTAGGAACTTCCTTTTTGTTTATTCAACACACATGTATTAACGTTTCCGTCTTAATACAATTATACCTTGCAAGATGAACATTTATCATAAAATTGGAATATACATAATAACAACTTTATTATTGCCTCTCAGGGCATATTCCCTTTAGTCTCCCGCTTGCACTAGAGACAATAATCTAGTTTAGAAACTTTGCGTATTGAACACCTATGGCTTTCTGGGGTTCCATATACGCAATTGCAAGTGGTTAACATAATCTACGGATCTGAAGCCTTCAGGCTCGTGTGTATTTGTATGTCTTTGCGTCTTCACCCATCACTCGTTCTCCAATGAGATGGCATTGTATAAATTTGGTCTTTTGGTGAGACCTTTAGTTCCTTGGGGTTAAATCATGTCGATAATATTGTCGTACAATATATCTTTAGTGTTATCCCATTGAGAACCACACCTTAGTTTGAGAACAAACTACTTGACACAAATGCCCTCCTTTGCTGCTACTGTAGCAGTCATATACTTAGCCTTTTGTTTTAGTATCCATCACAATGTCTTAACTTTGGAATTCATCCAAATCCATCATGGAAACCTTCTTTCCATTTCATTGTGCCACTGATAGTTTAAATTGAGATAAACTTAATTTGTATCTTGTGATAAAACTAGTATCAATGTAACGCTTTACAATGAACTATTTGTAATTGTTTGTCACCTCTACACAAATATATTCTTAGTTCTTCCAAAAGATCATAAAAATTTCATTACTATCGTCCAATGATCATCTTGTGATTCGTTCTGGTATATGCTCATAACACTTAGAGACATATCTGGATGTGTACATATCATGGTATGATTGATCAAAACATTCTTGCGATTTCACTCATCAAGTGTCAAAGCACTTGAATCTTGTTTGACTTATCAAGTGTTGATACACTTGAATCTTGATTCAATTATTTTCCATGTGCCAAGATCCTTTTATTGGAATTTCTATATTGAACCCCTTCAATATCTCATATATATATATATGTTTGGCGTGACCATATTAGCATTACTGTCTATCCATGTAGACATTCATGCTAAATATTCAGGTTTTGCCTAAGTCTTTCATCGAAATGAAATTCTTAACCTTTGTCAATAAAAGATACATCATTTCCAATCAACAAGATGTCCTCCACATAATGTATTAGAAATATGTCTTAGCACTCCCACTTAATTTCTTGCAAATGCAGACATCTTCATCTTCTCCTGATGAAATTAAACTTCTTTAACAGTTTCATCACGGTGAAGATTCCAACTCCGCGATGCTTACTTCAACCATTGAAGTTTGCATGCCTTTTTAGCATCCTTTGAATTAACAAAACCTTTGGATCGTGGCATGCACACGTCCTAGGTAACCATTCTATTAGAAGAACTTTGTTTTGTTTATTAATCTACCATATACCAAAATTATATGGAGTCGTTGCTACATTAATCTGTCCAGACTAAATATCTCTATGAAAGATCAAATCTTGTCATAGTCAACTCCTTCAACATTGTCGTAAAAACTTCATCGACATGTCGACTATTTCATACATGTGAAACATCCATGTCTGTTCATAGTCAACTCCTTTGAGGCATGTGAGCCATGAGCGTTGTGGCTGCCTCCGGAATGTTTTCCGGCGCCGCGCAACTCAGCACATATAGCTAAGGTTTGTTAACCTTATTAAAGTTCTATTGTCCTCCCACTTAACTTTTTCGAAAAATTCCTTTTTAAAGAAACTTCACGTTTCAAGCAACAAAACCTTTTGTCCTCGGTGCTATGGAGGAATACCTAATGGTTATTCGAAATAACCTAGAAAGACATGCTCATCCAACTTTGTTTGTAAACATCTTACCTATGCTTAGCATACCAAAATTTAAGAAAGGACAACTTGGGTTTTATACCAAACCATAACTTACATGGTGTCATTTCAACGGAACAAGATGGGGCTCTTTTTAGTGTAAAAGCAGTAGTCCTTAAAGCTTTAATCTTTTAAAACATAATGGCAGCTTTATAAATAACACCTTTGATCCAACCATGTCAAACAAGGTTTCATTACAAATCGCAAACACTCCATATTACTATGGTGTTTTGGGAGATGCAAATCTAGGTGTTTTGCTAAACTTGCAACTCAAATAAATCCCTTTATGATAAAATAATAAATTATTTATTTTCTTGTTACAATGATTTTCCACTTCATCTTGAAAGTCTTTGAACGTTTTCAAATATTTCATACTTCTTTCTCATCACGTGAATAGTCACTCAAATTTCTGGAGAAAGCATATGAAGTTGACATCCATCGCTCACGACTACACATAATGGACTACATACATTGATATGTATAAATTCCAATATTTTAGTCGTTCGTTCTTCTTTGGCCTTTGAACGAAGTTTTAATTATCCTAAGGAAAGTCTCACAACCGTCATTTGATCAAATCAATAACTCCAAAATTCCATGAAAATGTAGTTTCTTTATGTTTTATTTCCAATATAATTTAAACAGCGATGTCACTTCGTAAGTGATCTTCCAATCATTTTTCTTGCGACATTTTAGCATTAGTTTTATGGATGTGATTTCTCCAACTAGATTTGTAAATCATCCATATTATATGGCATACGGTAATTAATGGAACAATATTTGTTCTCATAATACCTGATTTAAATAACTCTTATTAAAACAAATATTGAAGGCAAGTTTTGATGTAAACAAGAAATACAAACAAAAGTTTATTTGTTTTCGATGAACATCATCACATATTCTCTTGCTAGTTACTTAGGCCATTCTGGTTCATGAATTGCATCGTTCTGTATGAAATTTCATACCAACCAATTCTGTATTCAATACCTAAGAACCACATTGTTTAACAAGCAAAGAATACAACCATAACATGTATCTATTCTATCTATCTTAACTAGATATTTCCAATCTTTTCTTGTCTGCCAAATATATTTTATATATTCTCTTTCAGCATTTCCTTTTCCTTTTAAAATAATCTATCAACATTAAAAGTGGCGCCATATACATTACACATAGTCCAAAGCATGTATATTTAAATACTAATACCTTTGGACTTGCACTTTGAAGTAGATCACCATTATCAAATGAATGGCGTTCTTTCAAAATCCATTCTTTAGTAATCTTTTAGTGTAGGAAACACTTTGGATACATCTTCTATCCATCCTTATCATGACGACTTTCATGATCAAGCTAATGTAGCTTATAAAGACGAATCATGAGTATAACATTACTTTCCAAAACCCTTTTGGATGATTAGGATGTCTAGCATCTCCAACCTTTGCAAATTCTCATCCAATATGAGAACATATATTATACTCTATCATATTGAAACCAAAACATTGATTCAGATATCGTTATATCTGCCACACATGATGGTTTCTGAAACAATTCTTTCAGCTCCTAGATAATCTAGATTTTTAAATCAAGAATCATGGAGGCAAACAAGATACTTTAGATATTAACACTGGAATTGTTACTCTCGATTTAATACGAAATATTAAACTTCATGGAGTAAACAGAGTTTGCTGAGAGTTTGCAATAGGACATTAAACTTTATATTGACACTCCACACAATACGATACCATTTTGTAAAGTAAATATCTAGAATTCTATAGTTCTATTATCTCAATTACAACTAATCATAAGGTGGTGAATGAATGCCAATGTCTACAAACAAATTATGAAAATTTACGTTGATTTAATTTATGATAAATTGAGTTCTACTAATCCAAATTAGAAATGAACTCCCACTCAAAAACAACATCTCTGGTGTATTTTTGGTGATTACATGAACCAAATCCACTACACCAAATCCGATCATCACGTGAGTCGGTGTAGCTTCAAAGGCGAGCATCCATATGGTCATCATATCAAAACATATGACTCATGCTGTCACATCCCAAAATTTAGATTTGGTTCTGCATATCATTCATATCATTGCATCATTTTCTTCCATGCAAAACCTTCGATTGAAATGATTCGGCAAAATGCTATTTTCAAAACCCTATTTTATATTATTAAAATGCTCCTGCAGGAGGGTCTACTAGGATTTGTGTTTCTCACCCTTTTAGACTAGTGGTTTCACTCACCACTTGACCCTAGATTGATCCCCTGGATTTTAGAAAAAATTATAAACAAGAATCGTTTGATTCGGAGCTCGTATGAAAAAGTTACGGAGTTCTTGCTAATAGGAAATTGAAAAAAGAAAAGAGATAAAAAAAGGGGCGCAGCCGCGCCGGCCCAGTCAGCGCCCAGCGCGCACGCGCGCGCGCCTGCAAGCCGCCGTCCGCGCGGCAGGCTCTATTCGCCGCCCCGCGCCAGGCCACCAACAGGTGGGCCCCACCTGTCGGCACCGACATCGCCGCTGCCGTGTCCGTATCGGACTCCGCAACCACCGCGCGCGCCGTCTCCGCCTCGGGCCCGCGTGGGGCCCTTCTTAGCCGCCTCGCCCGCGACCCCCTGCCTCCCCATCGCGCCCGCACCCTCGCGAGCCGCCGCCTCCGCGCCGCCGCCGCCGCCAGGTAACCGCCGCGCCGCCGCTGCTCTCCCTCTCTCTCGCCGCGAGCGCGCCGCCCCGCTAGCGCGCCTCCCCGTGACCCGCCGCCTCTCCTCCCCGAAGGGCGACGCCATAGACGCCGACCCCGCCGCCCGACGTCCGCCCGCGCCGCCGCTTCATCTTCGTGCCGACACCGCCGCCGGACCGCCGCCGCTGCCCGCCGGTAAGCCCCGCCGCCGCAGCACCTCCCTGGCCGCACGATCTGCGGCCAACGGCCCAGATCGGCCGTTGACCGGTCAGCCCCAGGCGCTGACTGGTCAACCGCACAGTCAGGGCCCAGTCAGCCGCCACGTGGGCCAGTCAACAGTCAAGGTTGACTGGGTAATTTTCCTAATTGATTTATTTGGCAGAAACTTGTATAATGTTGTAAATTGCGTAGTAATTAATCTACTAGGCCAAAAATTGCAAATAAAATATGGGTAGATTCAGTAAGTCGTGTAGAATCTTGCTGTACCATTGTTTCACACTTTTGCAGCAAGATTTTGTCCAGATTAATTAAATGAGTTAATGGCCTTTTTGGGGTAATTAATTCGTAGAAAAAGATCTGTAACTCCAAAAATTGCATATGATATGTCCCTGGATTCAGTAGAACAAGGGGAATCTCAAAGTGTATTAAAACGATAGTCTTACAGTAAAAACTTCTGCAGAAACTATCAAGTGGCTTTCTGCAGTGTTTTAATTATTCAGGGAGTTTTATAATTCCTTTTTGAGTAATTCCAGTTGGTACTGTTACTAAATAGAAATGCCTATACAGTAGATTTTTCCCAAGATTTTACAAACAGTATACTACCGGTAGTGAATTATTTGGGTTCTAGCTCTAGTTTTGAGCATTATATTTTTCTTAATAGTTTTCCTTGCGCTAAAACTATTTTCCATGCATGCAATCAGTAGCTTTACTGAATAGGATTATGTGGTGCTACTGTAGCATCAATCCACTTGTCATTCATGCATTCGTGCATCATCTTTGTTGCATATGCTTGTGTATTGTTTGTTTATGATTGCAATTGTATCGTGTAGATTGTGACGAGTGCAACGCTTGCTCGTGTGTGGATTGTTCTTCCGACCGCTACAACCAAGACACGTAGATGCTACTTTGTTCATGATATTGTCCTATTATTTTCAATGCATTGTCGTGTATTTTGTAGATACATGTGTAGGATGATATTATCGCTATGCTATGTCCTATTATGTGGTAGGGCCTTCCTTGTAGATGAACCACCGTTGGTAGATGTGCTTAGCCATACTATGACGAACGAGGGCTGGGTTACATCACTGAAAGTTGTTTCTAAATATGTTGGTTTGCAAAAACTAAAACAACTTAATCAATGAATCTCCTGGGTGTGATGGGATTGATAAATTTTGGTGGTTTCATTGCGGAAAGGCACCCAGGTATCAAGAGAAAATGATTGGCTTCTTTATTCTGTAGCTTACGTGTACAACCATGTGCCAATAATGGAATGGGCGGTTGGTTGGACTTAGTAGGTTGTGGTACTTCGAACCCGCGTATCCAGAGATCTAGAATTTTGGTAGGTTGGACCGGTGCGCGTCGGGATTGGGGAGCTACTTCCCGAACATTCTCTTCTTGGACTTCTCCCTATCATCAACCAAAAATGAGAGTGATGGTACGAGCTGGGCTGGCCAAGTCACATGGGTAAAGTGTACTAACCCCTGCAGGGTGTATAATCTAATCGATTAGGCGTGTCCCCGGTTATGGACGTTTGAGTTGCTTGATATTGATTCCATGACATGTTTCTCACTCATTCTAATTTCCTAATTGCTTTAATATTGTTGGGTTTACTTAATTGGGATCTTTTCAAAGAAAATCAAAAACTGCTTATGAAAGTAGGACAAAGGTATTTGCAAATGCAAGCCAGACACAGCTCCACTTGCTAAATATGCATGTAGATGTTAGCACTATTGTATCCTTTACTAGCTCTACTTGCCATACATTTCATGTATTGACCCTTCGGGGCTGCTACGTTTCATGTTGCAGGATATTCTGATTCTGAGTAATCGATATAGGCCACGGTACTCCACTCGGTACTTGTTCACTTGTGGGCAATTTGAAGAATGGAGGATTTGTTTTATTTATGTTGCTACCTGAATAATTTGAGCTAGCCTTGAGCTAAGCTTTTATTGTAATAATGGTACTCTGGATCTTTGTTATTTATGATACACAGATATTTTGCTATGTTATTCATCTTATTCTATTGTGGGCCAATGAACCGATCTAGGGATTGGCATGTCACATAGAAGCCACGGTCTTTTCAGAACCGCGCTGTTACAAGATGGTATCAGAGCCCATGTGTGGACTGTAGGATCGTGACCTAGGATTGGATTAGGAACCATAGAATTATTAAAGCTTATATTAACTCTGTCTTTCATCTTATGCCTTTCACTCTCGTAAATTCTTACCATATGCTATTCTCAGACTTTCCTCTTTTAATTGATAGATGGGAGAAGTCAGTACTGAGTATGCAACCATGGAGTCACCAAGGCCCTTTGCAAGACAGTTAGCACAGCTCTCGCAGTCATTGGGGTTGCCACTGCCCATGTTCAAGGGAAGAAGGCTGTACACCTATGGATATGGTGAGGATGCATGGGAGATCACTACCTTCATATTCAGGGATGCCGCCTTGCCAAACCCTGTGCATCTGATCTACACCAAGACATACTGCAACTGGGGACTTGGAATTAACTTGGCGATACATGAAGCCCTGTCTCGCCAGTGCCATCATGTCCGACACCTACTGCCAGCAGATTCACCCTACCGTGACTATGGGAGGCGTGATGAGGATGGGCACATTGTGGTTACCTCGGGCGACAGGAACAACATGCCGCCCCGTCGGAGGCACATAGAGGACATGGAAAGGGAGAATGGAGCTCTAGCTGAGAAAGTGATGATGATAAAGGAGATTGCAGACTTTGCCAGCAATGGTATGGTGGTCCAAGGACAGGAGATTGACACCTTGCATGAAGCTGTGGGAGTTCTGGAGAATGCCCTGATAGCCAGAGATGCAACCATAGCTCATCTTCATGGTACTGTGCAGGAGAACACCCAGAACATACAACAGTTGCAAGGGACCGTCTAGGAAAGGGATCAAACTATTGAAGCTATGGCAGCCCAGATTGCCGCTCTCCAAGCACAGCTGAATCCACCCTCTGATGATGACAATGGAGATGGTGGCAACAATGGGGATGATGATGACAGTGGGAACGATGATGATGATGAGGACGAGGATGATGATGATGGAGACGATGATGGTTGAGGAGATGAAGCTGTTGCAGTTGCAGCTGAAAGTGATGAAGAAGAGGAGGATCCAGAAGAGGTGGAGTTTGAGATCTCAAGTGATGACTCAGGAGAGGTGTACACTCCGCCGCCATGGTTGAACCGTGGACCGAAGCGCCAACGCGTGAGTGCAAGGACCTACCGCAACCTCTTCAAGAAGTAGATAAAAGTCCACCAATTAGTCCTCGTTAGGTAAATTCGTTAGGATTAGTCTCGATCAATGTGAAACTTAATTAGTGTTAGTTTAAGAGTGTTTAGTTGCTTATTTGTGTACTCCAATATCCCAGGAATTATTTGTGCAAATTTTATGAAAGAGTTATGGCAAGTTTAGTTACTATCTGTGTTATTTTCGCTGCAGTTTTCTGCTGATAAAGCAGTGCTGTACGATTTTTCATATTTTTCTGGTATCTGGGAAAAATCTGAAAAACATAGGGCTGGTGCAAAACTCTCTGTAATGTATGTGAAAAAATCAGCATAATTTTCTGACGAGCCTAAGTCAGGTACAAAAATTCGTGAACGCTGCTGGACTGTTCTGGCAGATTGCTGTTTTTGTTGCTTAGTTGATCAACTGTTTAGTTAACCATTGCCAACTCTTGTAAAACTATTTCAGTAGGTATATACTGCTAGGATAACCCCTGGGATGTTGCTGGATCACTTGTTTGTTGATGTGTTGCTTGCTTGAGATTGTCTGCTATTGTTTGTGGTTGATTGATCATAATGCATGGGTAGAATCCTATTATCGTAGTTGATTCTTTCTAAGCTTACTAGTGCTGAACTGCAGATGCCTCCCCGCCATCAACCCACTGAGTTGGAGCAGCTCATGGCAGCTCAGGCACAGCTGACCCAAGTTATGACCCAGTTCATGGAAGCTCAGAACAACAACAACAATGGGAATAACCAGCCTCAGGGAGATGCCCTCACCAGATTTCTGAGGCTAAGGCCAGCTAAGTTCTCTACTGCAACGGAACCAATGGTTGCCCTCGACTGGTTGCGTTCAGTCAACAAGGATCTGGTAACTGTTGGATGCACTGATGCTGAGAAGGTGAGGTTTGCCGCTCACCTACTGGAGGAACCAGCCGCTTCTTGGTGGGACACTTTTGAGATCACCCACCCGCTGGACACTGTGACTTGGGCAATGTTCGAGGAAGGTTTCAGGACCAACCACGTGTCTTCAGGAGTTCTGAGCCTAAAGAGGAAGGAATTCCGCAACTTGCGCCAAACCAATCGCACCGTGGCTGAGTACATTGAGGAGTTCAACAACCTGTCCCGTTATGCACCTGAGGATGTTGACACTGATGCAAAAAGGATGGAGAGATTCCTAGATGGCCTCAGTGATGAGCTTTCAGTGCAGCTACTGGTGGTCTATTGCCCCACTTTCCAGGAGCTTATGGACAAGGCCAGGATCTTGGAAGGGAAGCACAAGCAGGTGGAGAACCGCAAGAGGAAGAGCAGCAATCACCACTCTGGTTCTCACCACAAGACCCGTACTTCTTATGATGGGTACTCCAAGCATGGAGGGAGTGACCATGGGAGCCATGACCGCCACCACCATGGAGGCGATGGACATCGCCATGACAACCACAAGAGCAGCCACCACAGCCACAAGGGAGGACACTCTCACCATTCTGGAGGACACGGTGGACTTGACCTCAACCGTGATCGCAGCTTTGTGAAGAAGGATCTCAGTGAGGTGACATGCTTCAAGTGTGGTCAGAAGGGACATTATGCCGACAACTGTCCGGAGAGGAAGGGACTGAAGCCAACCAACAACCAGAAGGCCACAGTGAACCACAAGAATGTGGAGGAGATCCCAGATGAGCCTGACCTTGTGATTGGTAAGTTCCCAATCAACACTCACCCTGCACTTATACTTTTCGATACTGGTGCATCGCATTCATTCATATCAAGGGCATTTGTGGATAAGTATAAGCTACCTACTGAGTCTATGAAAGAGTCTATTAGAGTGAGTTCACCTGGAAGAGATATGATAGCTAGTGCGGGATGCCGCGACTTAACTGTGAGGATTGGAACACACAACTTCATTGCACATCTGGTAGTGTTGGAATCACAAGGGTTAGATGTTATTTTGGGTATGGATTGGATGTCTATGCATGGGGGACACATAGATTGTGCACAGCGAGCTGTTTCACTCAAAACCCCGGATGGTAAGAGAATTAGATTCAAGTCGGCAGTGCGACCGGGAAGGTGCAAGTTGAATTCTCTTAAGGGGGTTAGCATGGATACTGTGCCTGTGATTAAGGATTACCCGACGTGTTTCCGGAAGAGCTGCCAGGAATGCCACCTGACAGGGAAGTGGAGTTTCTCATTGACCTGATGCCGGGAACAGGACCTATAGCAAAGAGACCATATAAGATGGATGTGGGTGAGCTAAAGGAATTGAAGAAACAGCTGAAGGAGCAGTTGGACAAGGGATTCATTCAGCCCAGTTCATCGTCATGGGGTGCACCTGTTCTGTTTGTGGAGAAGAAAGACAGCAGCAAGAGATTAGTGGTGGACTATCGCTCGCTGAATGAAGTAACCATCAAGAACAAGTACCCTCTGCCGAACATAAATGATTTGTTTGATCAACTGTAAGGAGCAAAGGTGTTTAGCAAGATTGATCTGCGATCAGGCTACTTCCAATTGAAGATCCAGGAGGAAGACATACCAAAGACCGCTTTCACTACTAGGTATGGATTATATGAGTATACAGTTATGTCTTTTGGACTAACGAATGCCCCGGCATATTTCATGACCATGATGAACAAGGTATTTATGGAGTACTTGGACAAGTTCGTGGTGGTGTTTATTGATGACATACTGATATATTCCAAGGATGACGCTGATCATGAGAAACATCTGCGACTGATTATGGAGAAGCTGAGGGAACACAAGCTGTATGCCAAATTCAGCAAGTGTGAATTCTGGCTTAACACTGTTGGATTTCTTGGACACGTGGTGTCAGGAGAAGGAGTCGCCGTTGATCCAAGCAAAGTGACTGCAGTAACTGAGTGGGAAGCACCCAAGAATGTGGGAGAGATACGACGCTTTTTGGGACTTGCTGGATATTACAGGAGGTTCATTGAAAACTTCTCCAAGATTTCTAAGACGATGACTGAACTTCTGAAGAAGGAGAGGAAGTTTGAATGGACGGATGTGTGTGAAGCCAGCTTTCAGGAACTGAAGCGTCGACTAGTGACCGCGCCTGTTCTGTGTTTACCAGATCTTCAGAAGGATTTCCAAGTGTACTGTGATGCTTCTCGACAGGGATTTGGCAGTGTGCTGATGCAAGATGGAAGAGTGGTGTCATACGCCTGGCGACAACTTAAACACCATGAACGGAATTACCCCACACACGACTTGGAGTTAGCGTCAGTGGTTCATGTGCTCAAGGTATGGAGGCACTACTTGATGGGGAAACACTGTGATGTGTACACCGACCACAAGAGCCTGAAGTACATATTCACCCAGAAGGAACTGAATATGAGGCAAAGGAGGTGGTTGGAACTTATCAAGGACTATGATATGAATCTGCAATACCACCCAAGAAAGGCCAATGTAGTAGCAGATGCTCTGAGCCGGAAGGTTTACGCCAATGGACTGACAGTTGGGGAATTGCCCGAGGATTTGTGCAAGCAATTCAAGGACCTTAGACTGGAGGTAGTATCTGAAGGATATTTGGCGGCAATGGAAGTCCAACCAACGCTACAGGACAGAATCAGGAAGGCTCAAGTGGGAGACAAAGAGATTGAAGAGATAAAGGAAAAGATGAAGGAAAATCGTGAAAAGGATATTCGCGAGGATGAGCATGGTACCTTGTGGTATGGAGATCGTTTGTGTGTGCCCAGCGACCCGGAGATAAGGGAGTTGATTCTGCAGGAGGCTCATAACTCGCCATACTCCATACATCCGGGCAACACAAAGATGTATATGGATTTGAAGAGCAGATTTTGGTGGAACAACATGAAGGGAGACATCGCCAAGCATATTTCCCTATGTGATGTGTGTAGCCGAGTGAAGGTGGAACACCAGAAGCCAGCAGGACTGCTACAGCCGTTGCTCGTGCTAGATTGGAAGTGGGATAGAGTGGGAATGGATTTTATCACAGGATTGCCCAGGACCAGGTCAGGATATGACTCCATTTGGGTAGTGGTCGACCATTTGACCAAGGTAGCCCACTTTATACTGGTGAAGACGACCTATACGAGTGCAAAGTTGGCCAAGATTTACATGGACAGGATTGTGTGCCTACATGGAGTTCCCAAGAGTATAGTATCTGATAGAGGCACCCAATTTACCTCACACTTCTGGCGCCAGTTGCACGAGTCGCTTGGGACTAGATTGGAGTTTATCACAGCATTTCACCCACAGACTGATGGACAGACCGAGAGGGTGAATCATATTTTGGAGGACATGCTGAGAGCTTGCGCTTTGGCTCATGGTTCTAGTTGGGATGAGAATTTACCGTATGCTGAGTTTTCCTACAACAACAGCTATCAGACCAGCATCAAGACGTCACCGTTTGATGTACTGTATGGGAAACGGTGCCGGACACCACTGCTATGGGATGGAGTAGGAGAACGTCAGTTGTTTGGGCCTGATTTGATCAAGGACGCTGAGGAGAAGGTCGCCTTGATTAGGGACAGGCTGAAGGTAGCACAATCAAGGCAGAAGAGCTACGCCGACGCCAAGCGCAAGGAAGTGGTGTATGAGATAGGTGATAGAGCATACCTTAGAGTGTCGCCACTTCATGGTATCAAGAGATTTGGAATCAAGGGCAAGCTAGCACCTCGGTTTATTGGACCATATCGGGTCTTAGCACGCAAAGGAGAAGTTTCTTACCAATTGGAGTTGCCAGAGGCTCTGTCCGTTGTTCACAATGTGTTCCACGTGTCCCAGCTGAATAAGTGCCATCCGGAGATGGTGGATACACCGTCGAGAGACACTGTGCCACTAGAGGAGTTTCAGCTTGAGAATGACTTGACCTATGAGGAGAAGCCGGTCAAGATTCTGGAGACAGCCGAGAGGATTACCCGTACCAAGATG
Source organism: Avena sativa (assembly GCA_916181665.1). Taxonomy (NCBI): domain Eukaryota; kingdom Viridiplantae; phylum Streptophyta; class Magnoliopsida; order Poales; family Poaceae; genus Avena; species Avena sativa. The sequence goes on from OV702296.1 coordinate 124,962,572, forward strand.
ATCAGGTTTTGCAAGGTGCAATGGAGCCACCACACCGAAGAGGAAGCCACTTGGGAGCGTGAGGATGACATCCGAGAGGACTACCCACACCTATTTGCTAGCCGCGCCGAATCTCGGGGACTAGATTCATCTTAAGGGGGTTAGTCTTGTCACATCCCAAATTTTAGATTTGGTTCTGCATATCATTCATATCATTGCATCATTTTCTTCCATGCAAAACCTTCGATTGAAATGATTCGGCAAAACGCTATTTTCAAAACCCTATTTAATATTACTAAAATGCTCCTGCGGGAGGGTCTACTAGGATTTGTGTTTCCCACCCTTGTAGACTAGTGGTTTCACTCACCACTTGACCCTAGATTGATCCCCTAGATTTTAGAAAAATTTAGAAACAAGAATCGTTCGATTCGGAGCTCGTATGAAAAAGTTACGGAGTTTTTGCTAATAGGAAATTGGAAAAAAAAAGAGATAAAAAAGGGGCGCAGCCGCGCCAACCTGCTGGGCCGCGCCGGCCCAGTCAGCGCCCAGCGCGCACGCGCGCGCGCGCCTGCAAGCCGCCGCCCCCGTGGCAGGCTCTATCCGCTGCCGCCCCGCGCCAGGCCACCGACAGGTGGGCCCCACCTGTCGGCGCCGACATCGCCGCTGCCGCGTCCGTATCGGACTCCGCAACCACCGCGCGTGCCGTCTCCGCCTCGGGCCCGCGTGGGGCCCTTCTTAGCCGCCTCGCCCGCGACCCCCTGCCTCCCCATCGCGCCCGCACCCTCGCGAGCCAACGCCTCCCCCACTTTGCGCCGCCGTCGCCTCCGCGCCGTCGCCGCTCTCCCTCTCTCTCGCCACGAGCGCGCCTCCCCGTGACCCGCCGCCCCTGACCGCCGCCTCTCCTCCCCGCAGGCCGACGCCGACCCCGCCGCCCGACGTCCGCCCGCGCCGCCGCTCCATCTCCGCGCCGACACCGCCGCCGGACCGCCGCCCCGCCGCCAGACCGCCACCCCCGCCGCCCCGAGCCGCCGCCGCCGCCCGCCGGTAAGCCCCGCCGCCGCAGCACCTCCCTGGCCGCACGATCTGCGGCCAACGGCCCAGATCGGCCATTGACCGGTCAGCCCCAGGCGCTGACTGGTCAACCGCACAGTCAGCGCCCAGTCAGCCGCCACGTGGGCCAGTCAACAGTCAAGGTTCACTGGGTAATTTCCCTAATTGATTTATTTGGCAGAAACTTGTAGAATCTTGTAAATTGCGTAGTAATTAATCTACTTATCCAAAAATTGCAAATAAAATATGGGTAGATTCAGTAAGTCGTATAGAATCTTGCTGTACCATTGTTTCACACTTTTGCAGCAAGATTTTGTCCAGATTAATTAAATGAGTTTATGGCCTTTTTGGGGTAATTAATTCGTAGAAAAAGTTCTGTAACTCCAAAAATTGCATATGATATGTCCCTGGATTCAGTAGAACAAGGGGAATCTCAAAGTGAATTAAAAGGATAGGCTTACAGTAAAAACTTCTGCAGAAACTATCTAGTGGCTTTCTGCAGTGTTTTAATTATTCAGGGAGTTTTCTAAATAGCAATTCCAGTTGGTACTGTTCCTAAATAGCAATGCCTATACAGTAGATTGTTCCCAAGATTTTACAAACAGTATACTACCGGTAGTGAATTATTTGGGTTCTAGCTCTAGTTTTGAGCATTATATTTTGCTTAATATTTTTCCTTGCGCTAAAACTATTTTCCATGCATGCAATCAGTAGCTTTACTGAATAGGATTATGTGGTGTTGCTGTAGCATCAATCCACTTGTCATGCATGCATTCGTTCATCATGTTTGTTGCATATGCTTGTGTATTGTTTGTTTATGATTGCAATTGTATCGTGTAGATTGTGACGAGTGCAACGCTTGCTCGTGTGTGGATTGTTCTTCTGACCGCTACAACCAAGGCAAGTAGATGCTACTTTGTTCATGATATTGTCCTACTATTTTCAATGCATTGTCGTGTATTTTGTAGATGCATGTGTAGGATGATACTATCGCTATGCTATGTCCTATTATGTGGTAGGGCCTTCCTTGTAGATGAACCACCGTTTGTAGATGTGCTTAGCCATACTATGACGAACGAGGGCTGGGTTACATCACTGAAAGTTGTTTCTAAATGTGTTGGTTTGCGAAAACTAAAACAACTTAATCAATGAATCTCCTGGGTGTGATGGGATTGATAAATTTTAGTGGTTTCATTGCGGAAAGGCACCCAGGTATCAAGAGAAAACGATTGGCTTCTTTATTCTGTAGCTTACGTGTACAACCATGTGCCAATAATGGAATGGTTGGTTGGTTGGACTTAGTAGGTTGTGGTAACTCGAACCCGCGTATCCAGAGATGTAGAATTTTGGTAGGTTGGACCGGTGCGCGTAGGGATTGGGGAGCTACTTCCCGTACAGCCTCTTCTTGGACTTCTCCCTATCATCACTCAATATGAGAGTGATGGTACGAGCTGGGCTGGCCAAGTCGCATGGGTAAAGTGTACTAACCCCTGCAGGGTGTATAATCTAATCGATTAGCCGTGTTCCCGGTTATGGACAACTGAGTTGCTTGATATTGATTCCATGACATGTTTATCGCTCATTCTAATTTCCTAATTGCTTTAATATTGTTGGGTTAACTTAATTGGGATCTTTTCAAAGAAAATCAAAAACTGCTTATGAAAGTAGGAAAATGTATTTGCAAATGCAAGCCAGACACAGCTCCACTTGCCAAATATGCATGTAGATGTTCGCACTATTGTCTCCTTTACTAGCTCTACTTGACATACATTCCATGTATTGACCCTTCGGGGCTGCTATGTTTCATGTTGCAGGATATTCCGATTCTGAGTAATCGATATAGGCCACGGTACTCCACTCGGCACTTGTTCACTTGTGGGCAATTTGAAGAATGGAGGATTTGTTTTATTTATGTTGCTACCTGAATAATTTGAGCTAGCCTTGAGCTAAGCTTTTATTGTAATAATGGTACTATGGATCTTCGTTATTTATGATACACAGATATTTTGCTATGTTATTCATCTTATTCTATTATGGTCCAATGAACCGATCCAGGGATTGGCATGTCACATAGAAGCCACGGTCTTTTTAGAACCGCGGTGTTACACATGCTTAACCTTTCAGTCCGTGTTCCGAGGCCATGTCTACACATGATAGGCTCACCAAGTAAGAACCTTAGTATTCGCGTGTGTAAAACTGTCTTACACCCAAGATATGCTCGTGGATTCAAGTACACACGATCATCACATAATGTCTTGAAGCGGCGAAACATTGTCGGTGCATACTTAAGGAAGAACACATTTTTATCTTAATATATAAATGAGGGATCATCTTATTATGCTAATAAAATGCCAAACTAGCAATATAAGATGCAACAAACATCTTATGTGAAAAGTGAAACGATATGGTCCTTGCACTTGATCATTATCATGTGCATCATGGTATGATCTCCATCATTCCTTTATGTGTAAGGCCAAGGTCTATGGAACTTACACGTTATGTGTGTCGTAAGAGTATCGACTTATACTTTTACTTACAACATCACCATATCATGACACTAGCCCAGAAACAATCTAAACTAGACGCTTCTAATTTATCAATTGCAAGTTTTACGTGGCCTTGGGCTTTCGAAGATAGAACCTTTCTTACCTCCGAACATGGAACCACAACGATGATAATCAAATTATTGACAACTCGTTGTAAATCAGATATTGACTATAGTAGGAGAGACAGACACCCGCAATACACTTATGCAAAACTAGTTGCATGTCAAGCATGGAACAGGTCTCATGTGCGAGGGCATGTAAAGTTTGTCTGGGCCGCTTCATCCCACTATGCCACCAATATCCAACGTACATGGAAGAAGTAATAACATGACCATCACCGCCCACATATTCATATGTGTACTACCCGTGCAAAGCATCTACGCATAGATCCGGCTCTGATACCACTGTAGGGTTCGCAGCATAGAAAACAAAAAATTTGCTACGATGGGAACTAAGTACCAAGATCTATCTGCTAGATACAAGCAACGAGTGGATATACATTCATATAATACATACCCTCAAAGACCGAATAGTGTTAACGAGGTTGTACTTGTGGATGATGTAGTTGAACGCTTGCCGATCTCAAGATCGTGATGAAGTCCATCTGGTCCAGTCGGTCAAGCACCATCAAGTCTAGCACCACAAACCAGAGGTGCATTCGTGATCGCACACACATCCAGGTACCCCGACAATATCCGCACCCTCGCTCCAGCAAAGCAGCGGAAGCAACAAATCCTTCTAGAAAAAGCCACCATGAACATGTATCTCGCTGATCCGAGACCATGGGGGAATTCTAAAGGGGGAGAGAGATCCTTCACGAGGAGGTGTGAGATGAGAGGAGGGAGTGGGTGCCTTTTATAGGGAGAGGGGGGAAGCCCCCTCCCATGGCGTGGCAGCCATGGAGGTTCCCCCACCTCTTCCACAATCATGTGGGTGGAGCTCCCACTCACATAAATAGCCACCCACTGAAAATTCCACTCACCTCCATTAAATTTCCACCAAATTTAATGCAATCTCTCATTAAATAAAACTCTTTTATTTATTTATTCAGAATTTTTTTATTTACTTGAATTAACAAACATTCACATAAAACCCCTTATAACATTTCAATTTCACATGCAGAACCAGTTTCAGCAATTTCAACCGAAACCGTTTTGGTGTCTAGTGAAATAAATTCCTGTGCTTTCCTTTTTCTTTCTCTGGAATATTATTTGCTCCAAATGGTTTCGGTATCCCTTACGTGTGTCACCCTATGGTTCGCAAATAATATAGAAATGATCGAGACCCCTCTTCGATCAATAATCAGCAGCGGGACCTGGAGATCCGTACTGACTCCCACATATTCAACGATGACTTCTGTGATCGTGTGAACCTTATACGCATGTAAATCAATCCCTTTGTCTCCCTATATATTACATGTCCGAGATTCGATCATCAGTATCTCCATACCTAGTTTGATCTCATTACCGACATGTACTCTTTTCTCGTTCTCGTGATATAACATTCTAGTGATCAAATCACTTGCTTGCAAGCTAACTAATGTGATATCACCGAGAGGGCCCAGAGTGTATCTCTCCATCATCGGGATGCACAAATTCCACTCTTGATCCATGAGCCTCAACATAACACCTTTGTAGCACTGAACTCATCTTTATAATCACCCTGTTACGGTGTGACGTTTGATGGCATCAAGATACTCTTCTGGTGTTAGTGATTGACATGATCTCATGGTCTAAGGACTAAGATTACTTCGTATGATGTTATAGCAATATAAACACAATGACCTTGATCAATGCTATACTTCAGATGAATGTTCATCACATCATTCCAACAATGTTGTGACCTCGTTATTAACAACATCGAATGTCCATGATCAGAAAACCTTTGATCATCTTGTTAATCAACGAGCTAGTTTATAAGAGAGGCATAACTAGGAACTTCCTTTTTGTTTATTAAACACACATGTATTAACGTTTCCGTATTAATACAATTATAGCTTGCAAGATGAACATTTATCATAAAATTGGAATATACATAATAATAACTTTATTATTGCCTCTCAGGGCATATTCCCTTCAGTCTCCCGTTTGCACTAGAGACAATAATCTAGTTTAGAAACTTTGTGTATTGAACACCTATGGCTTTCTGGTGTTCCATATACGCAATTGCAAGTGGTTAACATAATCTACGGATCTGACGCTTTCAGGTTGGTGTGTATTTGTATGTCTTTGCGTCTTCACGCATCACTCGTTCTCCAATGAGATGGCATTGTATAAATTTGGTCTTTTGGTGAGACATTTAGTTCCTTGGGGTTAAATCATGTCGATAATATTGTCGTACAATATATCTTTAGTGTTAGCCCATTGAGAACCACACCTTAGTTTGAGAACAAACTACTTGACACAAATGCCCTCCTTTGCTGCTACTATAGCAGTCATATACTTAGCCTTTTGTTTTAGTATCCGTCACAATGTCTTAACTTTGGAATTCATCAAATCCATCATGGAAACCTTCTTTCCATTTCATTGTGCCACCGATAGTTTAAATTGAGATAAACTTAATTTGTATCTTGTGATAAAACTAGTATCAATGTAACGCTTTACAATGAACTATTTGTAATTGTTTGTCACCTCTACACAAATATATTCTTAGTTCTTACAAAAGATCATAACAATTTCCTTACTATCGTCCAATGATCATCTTGTGATTCATTCTGGTATATGCTCATAACACTTAGATACATATCTGGATGTGTACATATCATGGTATGATTGATCAAAACATTCTTGTGATTTCACTCATCAAGTGTCAAAGCACTTGAATCTTTTTTCACTTATCAAGTGTTGATACACTTGAATCTTGATTCAATTATTTTCCATGTGCCAAGATCCTTTTATTGGAATTTCTATATTGAACCCCTTCAATATCTCATATATATATATGTTTGGCACGACCATATTAGCATTACTGTCTATCCATGTAGACATTCATGCTAAATATTCAGGTTTTGCCCAAGTCTTTGATCGAAATGAAATTCTTAACCTTTGTCAATAAAAGATACATCATTTCCAATCAACAAGATGTCCTCCACATAATGTATTAGAAATATGTCTTAGCACTCCCACTCAATTTCTTGCAAATGCAGGCATCTTCATCTTCTCCTGATGAAATTAAACTTCTTTAATAGTTTCATCACGGTGAAGATTCCAACTCCGCGATGCTTACTTCAACCATTGAAGTTTGCATGCCTTTTTAGCATCCTTTGAATTAACAAAACCTTTGGATCGTGGCATGCACACGTCCTAGGTAACCATTCTATTAGAAGAACTTTGTTTTGTTTATTCATCTACCATATACCAAAATTATATGTAGTGGTTGCTACATTAATCTGTCCAGACTAAATATCTCTATGAAAGATCAAATCTTGTCATAGTCAACTCCTTCAACATTGTCGTAAAAACTTCATCGACATGTCGACTATTTCATACATGTGAAACATCCATGTCTGTTCATAGTCAACTCCTTTGAGGCATGTGATCCATGAGCGTTGTGGCTGCCTCCGGAATGTTTTCCGGTGCCGCGCAACTCAGCACATATAGCTAAGGTTCGTTAACCTTATTAAAGTTCTATTGTCCTCCCACTTAACTTTTTCAAAAAATTCCTTTTTAAACAAACTTCATGTTTCAAGCAACAAACCCTTTTGTCCTCGGTGCTATGGAGGAATACCTAATGGTTATTCGAAATAACCTAGAAAGACATGCTCATCCAACTTTGTTTGTAAACATCTTACCTATGCTTAGCATACCAAAATTTAAGAAAGGACAACTTGGGTTTTATACCAAACCATAACTTACATGGTGTCATTTCAACGGAACAAGATGGAGCTCTTTTCAGTGTAAAAGCAGTAGTCCTTAAAGCTTTAATATTTTAAAACATAATGGCAGCTTTATAAATAACACCTTTGATCCAACCATGTCAAACAAGGTTTCATTACAAATCGCAAACACTCCATATTACTATGGTGTTTTGGGAGATGCAAATCTAGGTGTTTTGCTAAACTTGCAACTCAAATAAATCCCTTTATGATAAAATAATAAATTATTTATTTTCTTGTTACAATGATTTTCCACTTCATCTTGAAAGTCTTTGAGCGTTTTCAAATATTTCATACTTCTTTCTCATTACGTGAATATTCACTCAAATTTCTGGAGAAAGCATATGAAGTTGACATCCATCGCTCACGACTACACATAATGGACTAGATACATCGATATGTATAAATTCCAATATTTTAGTCGTTCGTTCTTCTTTGGCCTTTGAACGAAGTTTTAATTATCGTGAGGAAAGTCTCACAACCGTCATTTGATCAAATCAATAACTCCAAAAATCCATGAAAATGTAGTTTCTTCATGTTTTATTTCCAATATAATTTAAACAACGATGTCACTTCGTAAGTGATCTTCCAATCATTTTTATTGCGACATTTTAGCATTAGTTTTATGGATGTGATTTCTCCAACTAGATTTGTAAATCATCCATATTATATGGCATACGGTAATTAATGGAAGAATATTTGTTCTCATAATACCTGATTTAAATAACTATTATTAAAACAAATATTGAAGGCAAGCTTTGATGTAAACAAGAAATACAAACAAAAGTTTATTTGTTTTCGATGAACATCATCACATATTCTCTTTCTAGTTACTTAGGCCATTCTGGTTCATGAATTGCATCGTTCTGTATGAAATTTCATACCAACCAATTCGGTATTCAATATCTAAGAACCACATTGTTTAACAAGCAAAGAATACAACCATAACATGTATATATTCTATCTATCTTAACTGGATATTTCCAATCTTTTCTTGTCTGCCAAATATATTTTATATATTCTCTTTCAGCATTTCCTTTTCCTTTTAAAATAATCTATCAACATCAAAAGTGGCGCCATATACATGACACATAGTCCAAAGCATGTATGTTTAAGTACTAATACCTTTGGACTTGCACTTTGAAGTAGATCACCATTATCAAATGAATGGCGTTCTTTCAAAAATCCATTCTTTAGTAATCTTTTAGTGTAGAAAACACTTTAGATACATCTTCTATCCATCCTTATCATGACGACTTTCATGATCGAGCTAATGTAGCTTATAAAAACGAATCATGAGTATAACATTACTTTCCAAAACCCTTTTGGATGATTAGGATGTCTAGCATCTCCAACCTTTGCAAATTCTCATCCAATATGAGAACATATATTATACTCTATCATATTGAAACCAAAACATTGATTCAGAAATTGTTATATCTGCCACACATGATGGTTTCTGAAACAATTCTTTCAGCTCCTAGATAATCTTGATATTTAAATCAAGAATCATGGAGGCAAACATGATACTTTAGATATTAACACTAGCATTGTTACTCTCGATTTAATACCAAATATTAAACTTCATGGAGTAAACAGAGTTTGCTGAGAGTTTGCAATAGGACATTAAACTTTATATTGACACTCCACACAATACGATACCAGTTTGTAAAGTAAATATCCAGAATTCTATAGTTCTATTATCTCAATTACAACTAATCATAAGGTGGTGAACGAATGCCAATGTCTACAACAAATTATGAAAAATTACTTTGATTTAATTTATGATAAATTGAGTTCTACTAATCCAAATTAGAAATGAACTCCCAATCAAAAACAACATCCCTGGTGTCTTTTTGGTGATTACATGAACCAAATCCACTACACCAAATCCGATCATCACGTGAGTCGGTGTAGCTTCAAAGGCGAGCATCCATATGGTCATCATATCAAAACATATGACTCATGCTTAACCTTTCGGTCCGTTTTCCGAGGCCATGTCTACACATACTAGGATCGCCAAGTAAGAACCTTAGTATTCGCGTGTGTAAAACTGTCTTACACCCGAGATATGCTCGTGGATTCAAGTACACCCGATCATCACATGATGTCTTGAAGCGGCGAAACATTATCGGTGCATACTTAAGGAAGAACACATTTTTATCTTAATATATAAATGAGGGATCATCTTATTATGCTAATAAAATGCCAAACTAGCAATATAAGATGCAACAAACATCTTATGTGAAAAGTGAAACGACATGGTCCTTGCACTTGATCGTTATAATGTGCATCTTTGTATGATCTCCATCATTCCTTTATGTGTAAGGCCAAGGTCTATGGAACTTACATGTTATGTGTGTCATAAGAGTATCGACTTATACTTTTACTTACAACATCACCATATCATGACACTAGCCCAGCAACAATCTAAACTAGACGCTTCTAATTTATCCATTGCAAGTTTTACGTGGCTTAGGGCTTTCAAAAATAGAACTGTTCTTACCTATGAACATGGAACCACAACGATGATAATCAAATTATTGACAACTCGTTGTAAATCAGATATTGACTATAGTAGGAGAGACACCCGCAATACAGTTATGCAAAACTAGTTGCATGTCAAGCGTGGAACAGGTCTCATGTGCGAGGACATGTAAAGTTTGTCCGGGCCGCTTCATCCCACTATGCCAGCAATATCCAAAGTAGATGGAAGAAGTAATAACATGACCATCAGTGCCCACATATTCATATGTGTACTACCCGTGCAAAGCATCTACGCATAGATCCGGCTCTGATACCACTTATGGTTCGCAGCATAGAAAACAAAAAATTTCATACGATGGGAACCAAGTACCAAGATCTATCTACTAGATACAAGCAACGGGTGGATATACATTCATATAATACATACCCTCAAAGACCGAATAGTGTTAACGAGGATGTACTTGTGGATGATGTAGTCGAACGCTTGTCGATCTCAAGATCGTGATGAAGTCCATCTGGTCTAGTCGGTCAAGCATCATCAAGTCTAGCACCTCAAACCAGTGGTGTATCTGTGATCGCACACACATCCAGGTACCCCAACAAACTTCGCACCCTCGCTCCAGTGAAGCAGCGGAAGCAACAAATCTTTCTAGAAAAGCCACCAGGAACATGTATCTCGCTGATCCGAGACCATGGGGGAATTCTAAAGCGGGAGAGATATCCTTCACGAGGAGGTGTGAGATAAGAGGAGGGAGTGGGGTGCCTTTTATAGGGAGAGGGGGAAGCCCCCTCCCATGGCGTGGCAGCCATGGAGGTGCCCCCACCTCTTCCACATTCATGTGGGTGGAGCTCCCACTCAAATAAATAGCCACCCACTCAAAATTCCACTCACCTCCATTAAATTTCCACCAAATTTAAAGCAATGTCTCATTAAATAAAACTCTTTTATTTATTTATTCAGAATTTTGTTAATTACTTGAATTAAAAACATTCACATAAAACCCCTTATAACATTTCAATTTCACATGCAGAACCAGTTTCAGCAATTTCAACCGAAACAGTTTTGGTGTCTAGTGAAATAAATTCATGCTCTTTCCTTTATCTTTCTCTGGCTTATTATTTGCTCCAAATGGTGTCAGTATCCCTTAAGTGTGTCACCCTATGGTTCACGAATAATGTAGAAATGGTCGAGACCCCTCTCCGATCAATAATCAGCAGCGGGACCTGGAGATCCGTACTGACTCCCACATATTCAAAGATGACTTCTGTGATCGTGTGAACCTTATACGCATGTAACTCAATCCCTTTGTCTCCCGATATATTACATGTTCGAGATTCGATCATCAGTATCTCCATACCTAGTTTGATCTCGTTACTGACATGTACTCTTTTCTCGTTCCGTGATATGACATTCTAGTGATCAAATCACTTGCTTGCAAGATAACTAATGTGATACCACCGAGAGGGCCTAGAGTATATCTCTCCATCATTGGGATGGACAAATTCCACTCTTGATCCATGAGCCTCAATATAACACCTTCCTAGCACTGAACCCATCTTTATAATCATCATGTTACGGTGTGACGTTTGATGTTATCAAGATACTCTTCCGGTGATTGTGATTGACATGATCTCATGGTCTAAGGAATAAGATTACTTCGTATGATGTTACAGCAATCTAAACACAATGACCTTGATCGTAATGCTATACTTTGATCACATCATTCCAACAATGTTGTGACCTTGTTATTAACAACATCCAATGTCCATGATCAGGAAACCTTTGATCATCTTGTTAATGAACGAGCTAGTTTATAAGAGAGGCATAACTAGGAACTTCCTTTTTGTTTATTAAACACACATGTATTAACGTTTCCGTATTAATACAATTATAGCATGAAAATTAATCATTTATCATAAACTTTGAATATACATAATAACAACTTTATTATTTCCTCTCAGGGCATATTCCCTTCAACCTTTTCTCCGGGATGGGTAGAAGGGACGACCTCGCCGGCCGGAACCGCCCGCCATACCAGACCCTCTGTCGCAGGAAGGTCCCTATCGGTGATCATCTCCTTGATGTATCCGAGCCATGCCACTCCCCCTTATGGGAGTCAGCTTCTTCTTCCAGCAGCTCCAGCGCCGCTGGATATGGTCACCGATGATGGATTCCACCACCACGGAGTGGGGCACCAGCACTCCCTTCGGCGAGACATGGACCATGTTAGAAGTCTTGGCCGAAGCCTTGCCGGACATCGCCATCGATGGGTTGCTGCTTCTCACCATTGGTGAGGAGGAGGTGGATTAGATGCTGGGGAGGGGTTAGGGTTTTCTTTCTATGCATGCAATGTGCTCGAGGAGGATTTGGGATGGAGGAGGAAGACGATGCTGGAGCAAATGAGGGTGAAAAATAAATTAACGACAACAGTTAAAATATATAGCCCCGACATCAAGATTCGTGCTAGATGATCTAAGGGTCGACCCATGGAAAACTCATGCCAGAACTTATGTAGATATTTAGCCAGGTTCCCACCGTCGCTGCTCGATGATTTGGATTTTTCATGTGGTAAAATCGCTATGATTATGTTTCTGCATGTGTGATTTATGAGGCGTCGATAACCTATGGTTTACATCATCTCACTAACACGTGCCGACAAATAGTCCCATCTGAAGATTCCGGCATGGACAGATCCTGTCTGGCTACGAGAAGAGTACGATGGAAGACTAAGTGATGCTCTGACTTATGTACTAAAGACCGAGAATATTGTAGGGTTCTTTGGAGGACTACAAGATATTTCTTGATGATTTGCCAACATTACCTAGACAGAGCATTCAATCTAAAGAGGCAAGATGGCGCAAGATCTCGGAGTTCTCCGGAGGCTACTGTTGGGGATATGCTAAATCGGTGTCACCATAGAATGTCTCTAATCCGGATAACCCGGGTGGCCCAGAGTTGGTGGCAAGGCCCATGGCCTACTGGGCAGACTAGTTAGATGGATCTATAAGGGAGGCCCATGCCGGATAAAGGAAGGCTACGATGGAGTCACCGACATACTCGGATCCTTGGAGTGCAAGACACGTAGACTAGTTGGTGCTATTGTAGGACTCTATAACCTGTCCGGCTAGGAATTTTCCCTGTAACCCTAGGATCTAGCGTATTTATAAGCCGGACCTCTGGGAACCTTTAGGGAAACAACTCATATGATTCAACTCGATACCTCGCACAGCGAACCAATCTATGTAACTTAGCGTATTGCCCTTATATTTATTTACAGCAGGAGTAGGGTTTTGTGACACCCCCGGGATTAAGGATAGACATATCTCAGACCTTCATCTGAACATAACCCTAACCTAATATCGAAAGAGTATAGAGAGAGAATCGGTAACATAATAGTGACCCTACGACACAAAATTTATTATAGCATGATCATAAGTGAGCGAAGAACCAAAATATTACAAGCAGAGGTCATTGACCACAAACATCAAACAACGAAAGGCAAATTATGCTATTAAGTATAGCAAACTTAAAAAATTGCCTAAGTGGCCTGAAGCATAACGATGACATCCAATCCACAGATCCCAGACCGCCGACCGGGAATCCAAGGCTACTCGTCGATGTCGATGCCATAAAGAACTCGTCCTCTATGGTAACACTTACTCTGCTGCAAAAGTGTCAACGAAGCAAGGGTGAGTACAAGGTGTACTCTGCAAGACATATGGCTGGTGGAGTTATTTTGCATAACGCCATCTTTGTTTGTAATACAAGAGGGAGAAGAATATCGACTAATCAAAATATTTTAAAAGGGGATAAGAGAGCGGTATCTCTAGCTTTGATCATCTCTTGTTATCCACTGAATCATAATCAGTTGAACCTACCAACTAGGATCACCCCCTCGTACCCATGAGGAAGCATCCTTAAGCACACATTGATCTGCCAAGTTTTACGATTAGGTTCAAGTTCTCTATGATCTTAGAATCTGGTCACCAAGTCATCCATAACCATGGACATGGATTTTCGAAAGGATTTAACCCTACAGGGGTGTACAATTTTACCCACATGTACTAACCTTCTCTTAATGCCACAATGATTAGCCCTCTTCCTTGGTAGGCCGACATAGGGTGGTTAGACACGACCTTTACCTTGCTTTCGCCGAGACCATGAGTCACACACTAGGGAGATGTCGGCGTAATGGGTCGAGTCCCGAAGCTGGTCACTAATGATGTGCGCAGGGTTCAAGATTACGGATGCCGGGCATCTCTTGTTCCCGGCCATGCTTACCTACCTGTTATGAATGCACCTCCTTCGAGAGCAACCAAGATGCATATGTCGAATAGAACACCTGAACTATGTGACTGATGGAATCTACTAGGCAAGTTAGTTGGTCGAGGGGGTTTCCAGGCCCCCGTGTGGGTGTACGCTCATCTTGGTCCATAGGCAAGAACTCTGATCCTAGTAGTGGCAAGTATGGGACTGCAAAACCCACAACCCACCGTGGCCTCCCATACAAGCCTTAGTGTAACACCCCAGTTTTAGTTAATCATGTATTAGGGTTTGTTTGTGCATCATGAGCATCATCCTCTAAAAATGCAACCAAGAAAAATAAAATGCAAACCCTAATCTCCCCCTCTCTATTTGAAAATCAATTAAAAAGGTTTTGAATATTTTGAAAAGTACAAAAGTGTGGATCCCAAATTATATAAAAGGGCCCCTGAGTATTTTATATACTTTATAAAAGCCTCTAGTATTTTTGAATTATTCAAAAAAGAATTTGAAATGAAAATACCAAAAATAAATACAAAACAGAAAATAAAAAGGTGTTGAATAAAAAAACTGCAGTCAGAGCACACCCAGGCCGTAGCCCAGCACCCTTCCCTCCTCTCTCCCTACCCCGCGTCCCATCTCTAGCCCATCCTCGGGCCATATGCAGCCCACCCGCCCCGTACCTCTTCGACGTTCCTCTTCTTTCTTCTTCCTCGTGACGAACCAAAGCAGCTCGGTGGACTGCGCGTCGTCATCCAATGCCACCGCCGCGTTGCCAAGCGCCAGGATGAAAGCCGTAGCCCTCCATCATCTACAAGTAGCCCAAGACACCGAAGAAGAACCCTATCTTCCTCTCTTCTCCAAATCCCCGTCCAGCTGGAACCCTAGCTGGCAGGTGCTGCTTGTCGTCATTGTCCAGGACCTCCGACGATCGATTGAGGTCGCCATCATGCTGGTCGTGCCTCATTGATCCTCCTCCCAGTTTCAATCGTGTTGGCACGCTCGCAGTCAAGCAAATCGAGGTCTCTGACCCGACTCTGGCCATCGCCGTCCCCGTCGATTCCGGGCACCCCAAGCTTCGTCGTCGAGCCCTGCTTGCTCCTGGTGAGATAACGGTCCCAGTATGCCTTTCTGTTGCCTCCCCCTCTTCCTCTATCGATCTTGCACTGTGCGTCTGCCGCCGCTGCTGTTATCCGCTATCACCGGCCATGCTCCGGTGGTCATACCGCCGCGTCACCGCCACTTTCTGGTCCCCATCGACGAGCCGCATCGTACGAGCCCAGACTCGCTTCCTCGCGTGCCCGCAATCGGCTAGGGCTTCGCCCACCTGAGGATCCCCATTGCTGATGTTATGCTGACATCAACATGAGGCAATATATCCTCTTTTATTTTTATTAAAATCATTTCTGTAATTCTTTTCTAGAAATAAGAAATATCCCATGGGGCCCAGTCGTCAGTGACTGTGGGTAACCCCAGACCCAGTGAGAATGTTTCCCACCCCTATGCTCATGTCAGCCTGACGCAGTAATGCTTTTAAATTGGTTTAATATTTTCAGAAATTAATATAATCTTATAAATTCAATAACTTATTATTTATAAGTTAGAAAAATGTGTATAATATACCAAAATTTTCAGAAAAATGAGAACTACCTATTTAAGTTATAATCATGCATTGATCAACAAATTTCATAACAAGTTTAATTAGAACAACATAGTAACCCTCATAGGTGATTCTGGAGATTCCCCGAGTTAGGGTTTTCACCCCTTGGAACCCGTTTATACTACCAAGCATGCCATAGGGTTACATTTAGATACAATTTAAATTGTCATATCATCATGCTTGCTT
Organism: Avena sativa; assembly: GCA_916181665.1. Classification (NCBI taxonomy): domain Eukaryota; kingdom Viridiplantae; phylum Streptophyta; class Magnoliopsida; order Poales; family Poaceae; genus Avena; species Avena sativa. Next base: position 124,978,618 of record OV702296.1, read on the forward strand.
GAGCATTGCATAGATGCCATGTGTTGATTGTTTCCCTTTCTTTCTGGTATTTGGTTCTTCTCGGTAGAATATAATATCGAGATCGAGATAGAGATCGAAGATCGAGATCAACACTGTTGAAGATCGAAGATCGATGAATAATACTTGACCAACTATAACCAAGTCAAGTACAAGGCTCCTGAAGATCTTCTTATTGGTTATCAATAGGAAAAGTCAAGCATAGCCCCACCATGATACAATCCTATGCTTAAGAAAGTATTTCAATTCCTCCCATGATGCATACGATTCTACTGTGGTCTTTTATCGATAGATAGAGTATCCTATCTGTTGCATTACTCCCTTTGAGCTTATATTACCTAATCCACTGCTCCTAGCATAACTAGGTTTGGCTTGTGTGCACTGCTAGAGCTTATATTTTGTGTCATGCTTAGCCATTTATAGCTGTCAGTTCATCCAGATGATGTATCAGATGAAGAGAATCTAGTATGATAGGAGAACATGGTGAGATGAGATCAGAAGTGATATCAGATTAAACATGCTAAGGCTTGTATGGGAGGCCACGGTAGGATGTGGTTTTTGTAGTCTCATGCTCGCCACCATTAGGACCCGAATTTCTTGCCTCTTGAACCAAGACGAGCGTACACCCACACGGGACCATGGGAAACCCTCGATTGACTAACATGCCTAGTCGATTCCATGATTCACATAGTTCGGGCATTCCTTTTGACATGCATTCTGGATCTTCTCGAAGGCGGTGAAGGAGGTGCATTCATAACAGGTAGGTAAGCGTGGCCGAGGTTGCTTGGGGTAGATAGCGACCCTGTTTAACCAACCTCGCCTCACATCTCTAGGGACCGGCTTCGGGATTTGACCAGTTAAGGAGGAACCATACTTAGGGCATGAATCATGGTCTCGACGAAAGCAAGGTAAATGTCATGTCCAACCACACCGTCTGCCAGCACACCAAGGAAGTGTGTCAAGTGGAATTAAGAGTCGGTTGGTACGTGTGGGTCAAGTTGTACACCCCTACAGGGTAATAATCTTTTCGAAAAGCCCGGTCCACATTTATGGACGACTTGGGAACATACGTGATGATCGTAGAGAACTATAACCTAATCGTAAAACTTGGAAGATCAATGTGTGCTTAAGGATGCTTCCCCATGGGTATGAGGGCATGATCCTAGTTGAGGTTGATTTGAAGATGACTTGGTGGATATAAAAGATGATGAACAATACTTCGGAGATGTCGCTCTCTTATCTCATTTTAAAATACTCTTACTAGACGAGCTTCTCTTCTCCCTCTTGTTTTATAAACAAAGATGGCTTTAAGCAAAACAACTCCACCAGCCATAAGTCCTGCGGAGTACACAATGTACACACCCTTGCTTTGTTGATACTTTTGTAGCAGAGTAAGTGTTCCCCCTGAAGATGAGTTCCGTACTACATAGACATCGACGAGTAGCTTGGGGTCCCCGTACGGCAGCATGGAATCTATGGGCTGGGACTTCATCGTTATGCTTCAGGCATATTAGGCCCTTTGTTAAGTTTTCTATACTTAATAGCATAATTTTCCTTCTGTTGTTTGATGTTTGTGGTCAGTGACCTCTGCTTGTAATAATTTGGTTATTTGCTCAGTTATGAGCTTGCTGTAATAATTTTGTGTCAAAGGGTCACTATCGTGTTATCAATTCTTCACTAGATATCCTCGAGCTCAAGGTTAAGATTGTGTCAGACGAAGGTCTAGGATTTGTTTATCCCTTATCTCGGGGGTGTCACAGCGAGCTCCAATAAAATGAGGAATCTAATGATAATGATCATGAAACTTTGGACAAAGTTACTATGGAACCTCGCAGGTCGACGAGGGTTCGTACCACTCCAGATTGGTATGATCATGCTATGAATGCCATGTTGGTGGAGAACACCGACGACCCTGTGGTGTATGACGAAGAAATGATGAGTCCATATTCCAACAAATGGCATGAAGCCACGAGATTGGATCCATGTACGAGAACCAAGTGTGGACTTTGATGGACTTACTGGATGGTCGCAAGTTTGTCGAGAACAAATGGATTTCAAGAAGAAAATAGATGATGATGGCAATGTAACCGTCTGTAAAGATCTCCTTGTCATGAAAGGGTTTTGACAAATTCAAGGAGGTTACTACGATGAGACCTTCTCACCGGTAGAGAAGCTAAAGTCTGTGAGGATTTTGTTAGCAATTGTCGTGGGAATGTCCATGGCAGATGCTGCAATCGGCAGCGAGTAGTAGAATGAGGGGCAAGGGCGGCCAGCCATCTGCGGTGCGAGATGAGGGCGGAAACACAAGGGTTTATCCAGGTTCGGCCCCCCGGAGGGTAAATACCTACTCCTGCTAGATTGTATTATGGAGAGAGTACAAAGAAGAGCTCGACGACTAGGCGGCGAGTCACTGGGGTGTATGATGGAACGTGTCCTCTATGCGTACCCTAGGGAGGTTTATATAAGCTCACCTCTCTAGGGTTTACAGATCTACAACCGAATTAGTTAAGGATTCGGAGGGTTCTTGACCTAATCCGGTTGGGCCTAGCTACGCTTCTAGGCCTCCAGCTTCTGATCGCCTGGCTCCTTGTCGATTCCCGATCCAGTCGCCTTCCTGCAGGCCCACTCGCTAGCAGCTTGGGCCAGTAGGAAAAGTCCTGCTGGGTATACCCCATTCGGCATATCCCCATCAGTAGTCCCCGAGGACGTCCTTGATTCTTCGTAGGCGTTTGTTGGAAGTCGGAGTATGTAGGTCCAATTTGGACGCCCAGTCGAATCGGCGGTGGACTCCTTGAGTAAAAGAAGGAACTTGTCAGCTTAGTCACAATAACGGCGACCAGTTGAGTCGCAGCATGGAGAATGGGTCGACGAGTAGACGAATCACTACTATGGTGATCAGGTCGGCGAATCGTCAAGTCGCTGAAGACAGCGAGTCGAATAGATGAAAGTGGACCGTCAGCGCTGGTCAAACTAGCCGTTGGGTAATCCAACGGTAATATCGGCATAATTACCGCACGGTAACAGCTCCACGAGGATGGCGGGTAACAGTCGCTATATAAGGAAAGCGACGGGTGAAGGAAACATTTCCCCCACTTCCTCAGATCTCGCGCAATCCCAGTCTTCCATTCTGAGCAGCGACCAGAGTGGGCCAGAGCAACCCACAACCCTCGATCCTCCAATCGATGGCACCTCCGACAGAGCCATGGGGCAGATCCAAGTGCACGAAAGAGCTGTTGAAATCATTTGAGGAGGTGGGGATCCTCCGTGCTGGGAGATGGCGCATCCCCGTGGCCAGAGACGTGACTCTAGATCCACGCGAGGGAGAATTCATCTGCTTCACCAGCCACCTGGAGCGAGGGCTCGGATTCCCCACCACCCTCTTCTTCTGCCGCTTCTGCGCGTACTACGGCATTCAACTGTCAGACCTAGGGCCACACAGCATCGAGCAACTCGCCATCTTCGTGGTGTTTTGCGAGTGCTACCTAGGCTGCCAAGATCTGTTCCACGGGAGGATCGGCCATGAAGAGTCAGCCGGGCCGATGCTGGCCACGGGCGGCCTGACCTTTCAGCTGAAGTCGAAGGCGTCCTTCTTTGACCTAATGCTGCCAAAGAAGGCAACAAACGAATGGAAGAAGAGTTGGTTTTATGTGATTGAGTCACCGCCGACCGACGAGGTGGCGCTTCCGACGTACTCCGCCGACCGGCCCGAGCCGCGTCGGCTCCAGGTCACCAAGCTCCCGTTGGACCAATGGATGGTCGTCGATGAGATGTTGCAGACGATCCGCAACTTGAAGAAGAAGGGCCTCCGGACCATCAATTTGTAAAATTGCTGTTTTGGGCGGCGGCTGGTGCCTCTGGCCAGTCGCGCCCACTACATGTACGAGTACACGGGCAAGGACGACCCGACGAAGTCCTGCCAAGCCAAGTGGAGGATCAACGACTACACCTTGGCCTTGAAGAAGATCACTGAGGCGAAGTATCTTGACACGAAGGCTACTGTAGCCCCTTACACCACGAAGTGCCAAGCTCCAACGGTAAGTCCTTTATTTCCTGTACACTTGTAGTCTCAGATTTGCATTCGCGATCGTGCTAATTTTGTCTTCTTGTTGCAGTTGTTCCAAGTGGTGGAAGGTTGGCTTCCACCCGCAGATGACGAGAACTCGAACTCATCCACCGAGGATGATAGCGAGTCTTCGCCCGATAAAGGCCATGTTAAAAGTGACGGGGGCAGCGATGACGACGACGATGACGAAAGTGGTGATGAAGCCGTAGAAGTCACCTCTCCCACGGTCCATAAGACCTGCGGGCAACATCAACACGGCCTCGAGGCCAGCAAGAGCCTCGAGGCTCACGACAAACACGATGATGAGCTCCCCGAGCACACCTCACAATGCGAGGCTACGCCATCAAAGAAGAAACCACCGCCACCGAAGAAGAAGAAGAAGCCGGCTAAGCCGGTATCACCACCTCAGTCCGCGAGTAGTTCTGATGGTACAAGCACGACCGAGGAAGCCAGGGCCAACGCACCGGCGCATATGGCTGCAACGGCCGGCACGACCATGGTGGAAGGCGAGATGCCGTTGGCGTTGATGCGGCCGCCCTTCGTCCCAGTCTCCGGGCTCGGTGCCGCTCTAGCCGCAGGGACCTCGCCACCGAGGGGAGAACCCACGGCGATCGCTGCTGATCCTCCTGCCGCGGCTTCGTCCTCGAAGAAGCCATCGGTGTCTTGGGCACAGAGTGTGTTTGAGACAGGCCTCAGTCGGAAACGGGGACAGGAGCTGGAGAAGCCGGCCAGCATTAGTACTGGCCTGTGTTTTATCCCAGTCGCCAAGTGAGTATTGCTGAGTCCTTTGTTCGTCCGCTCGATTCATATCCGGTTGGCTAGTTTACTGACAGCATTGTTCTGCAGGACTGGGGTGAAGAAAATAGGTCACCCTTCGGTGGCCAAGGTCCCGTTGGGTGAACCCTTCGAAGAAGAGGAAGGGCGATGAGGTCGAGGCACCTATTGAAGGCGCAAATAAGGCAAAGGGCGACGAGGTCACCATGATTTCGTACGAGCCGGCAATCGCCCCGAGTGAAGATCCGATTGGAATGGAAGCGGCCTCGAAGGCCACGGTGGACACGGAGTCGCAGCGGGTGGAGTCGTGGCATCGGTCAGGGAAACAGGCCCATCCTCGAGTGGCACGGGAGCCGTGGTGGCAACGTTCCTGCGCTTTGTAGTGAGGGCCTCAACGGCGAGTGCATCTATGCCATCGAGCAAGTTGCCTGAGGTCGTCAGCACATAGGTCGAGCAGCGTCGCGGGCGTACTCCTTCGTGCTACCATCGGTGGATGCAATGGAGCTTCATGGCATGCTAGGTGCCGCCATCCAGGTATGTCCAGTCCCCGAGGATTGGGCCACTGAATTTCAGTGGTCGGATTCTTATTGTTTTTGAAGTCTAGTCCCTGAGTGTCAAATCGTTGAATTTCAATAGCTGGACACTTAGGAATTTTCCCTGTCCAGTCCCCGAGTGGCTAGTCGCTGAATTTTAGCGGCTAGGAACTTAGGAGTTTTTCGCTGTCCAGTTGCTGAATTTCAGCGGCTATCTACTTAGGAGTTCTTCGCTGTCCAGTCCCCGAGTGGCTAGTCACTGAATTTCAGCGGCTAGGTACTTAGGAGTTTTTCGCTGTCCAGAAACCCGAGTGTCGAGTCATTGAATTTCAGTGGATGGACACTTAGGAATTTCGGTGTTGATTCTTCCATTGTTGCGCAGGGGCTACTGCACGAGGCGGCGGAACGACTTGCTGCGAAGGATCATCTATAGAGGGAGCTCGTTGTTGTCAGAGAAACGAACAAGCAGCTCCGAGCGACTGCGGGTGAGTGGCTGTCCTGTTTGTTACTGATCGTAGGCCTCGTTCTTCTCGTATTCATGGTTTTGTTGATGCAGAGGATAACGCGACCGCGGTGGAGAAAGATCGTCAGGGGCTGGTCCCGGCCGAGTGAACTTACGGCTGCGCAATCGTCCTTGAGTGCCTCGAGAAACGAATTGCCGACCTGGAGCGGGAGCTCAAGGAGGCAAAGTTGGAGGCAACCTCGGCGGATGGGAGGGCCAAGGAAGCCGTTTCTTCTGCTGCTGAGGAGAGGAAGATGTCAGATGTGCTCGTCGCCGGGCTACAGGATGACCTCTCCGGTCTTCAGGACTTCATCACGGAGTGCTGTCGCCCGTTGATTGGTGAGTTTTCCCTTGGCAAGTCCTTGAGCGTGCGCGTCGTGTTATTTTGCTGGAGCCTCCCTTACTGTTTACTTGTATGTTGCAGGCATGATTACTGATGATGCCGATGAGGCGCAGTCGTATGACGCACGGCAATGCGTCACCACTTTGGTTGATTCTGCCGCGATGTCAGTGACCAGCATCCGGGCGTACCTTCAGGAAATCTCGCCCACGGAGGTGATCCCCAGCGACCTTGTCGAGGTCTGGCGTTACTTGGAGAAGGCCCCAGCTGTAGTTGACTTCATGACGCGGTCGGCCTTTCGTCGTGGTGCGACGACTATGCTAAGCCTTGGGCTCGCGCACTTCCTGGACGATTTCGACCTCGACGACGTCACGAGCGGGTACGCTTTGTCGACGGGCGCAATCGAGATCGCCGAAGTGCTGAAGCTAACCGAGCGGGCTGCAGTGTACGCCGACCGGGTGTGGACGATGCGTGACCTTATTCCGTACCAGGAGACGGTCGTCGCCCCGAACGATCCCGATCCGGTGCACCGCGACTTCAAGGTGGAGCATCCATTCCGAGAGGCCATGGCGGTTGAACTAATGACGTATCCTTCGAACCCGTGGGTTCCCTTTATCTTCCGTCGCCGGAGTGGTGGTGCCTCGTCGTCGAAGCCTATGGAGTTGGATAGTTTGCCGACCTGCGTTAGAGTAGATATGTAACTGCCCTTGTAAGCAAACAAATTTTGTTTCTTGAAGGAATGCAAGGATGCTTTTCAATGTTTTTCGATTTGGTTGTTGGTTATGTGAGTCCCCAAGCGCTTCCGCCCTTTTATGGGGTTTACCTCGTAAGTTAAGGTTGGCTCACCATGGCTCGGAAAGCCAGTCGCATGGCGACTCCAAGGGGTGCTCTGTACTTAGAAGTTTTCCCGAGCGCGAACAGGGTCGGGTGGCCGAGTCCCCGAGCGTGGTACTTGGAAGTTCGAGTCGTATGCCCGAGGTAGGTGAGGACGGGGCATGTTGTTTTGGCGCGTCACTCCACCCGATCCATCGGACCAGTCGCGTGGCGAGTCCAGGACGCGCTCTCATACTTGGCGTTTTCCCTCGTTGCTCATGATTGGACTGGCGTCAGTCCCCGAGTGTGGTACTTAGCCGTTCAAGTCGCTGCGCCAAGGATGTGGAGGACTGGGTCGCTGTGGGAAGCGAATGCGGTTGTCGTGGCTCGGAAGGCCAGTCGGGCGAAGCGACTACGATGGGGCTCCGGGTTGGCTTTTTTCGTGGACGATGCAAGGACCGAAATTTTTGGTGCCCTCGTACTGCACTACTTGGCCGATTAGCATAGCGTTGTTATTACGAGTGTGAGTGGCACACGGTACAGAGAGTGGACACAATTTGTGCGAATCGATCTTCTTTATTTCATAGAGGGTAGGAGGTACATGTTTGGAGTTCTAGGAGTAGAACTTCCGTAGGAGGTTTACATTCCATGGCCGCTTGACATCGAGTTTTCTGTCGCCTCGGACGTCGGTGAGGTAGTAGGCGTCGTTGCCCAGGACTCTCCCGATGGCGAATGGTCCCTCCCAAGGGGGAGAGAGCTTGCGCATGCCCTTCTTGTCCTGGATCAGACGTAGTACCAGGTCGCGTTCCTGGAAGGTGCGGGTCTGTACTCGCCAGCTGTGGTAGCGGCGAAGCCCTTGCTAGTAGATGGCGGTGCGGGAGCGAGCTAGGTCGCGTGCTTTGTCGAGCTGGTCGACTCCGTCCTGGCATGCGAGCTTGTTCTCGGCCTCCGCGTAGTTGACCACCCGAGGCGAGTCGTGCTCGAGGTCGGTTGGCATGCTGGCCTCGGCACCATACACCATCAAGAAGGGGGTGAATCATGTCGACCTATTGACGGAGGTGCGGATTCCCTAGATGACAGAGGGGAGCTCTTCGATCCAGTACCCAAGAGTTTCGCTCGAGTGGAACTTGCAGTCACGGCTTCAGGCCATGGAGGATGCTCTGGTTGGCGTGTTCCGCCTGGCCGTTGGACTCCGGGTGGGCGACTGAGGCGAGGTCGAGTCGTATGTTGTGCTGCTTGTAGAATTCAGCCATGGCTCCTTTGGCGAAGTTGGTGCCGTTGTCCGTGATGATACTGTGCGGGAACCCGTAGTAATAGATGAGCTCGTGTAGGAATTTGGTGGCGGTCTTCCCGTCGCACTTGCGGATTGGCTTGGACTCCACCCATTTTGTGAACTTGTCGACCGTGACTAGGAGGTGGGTGAAGCCAGAGGGGGCCTTCTTGAAGGGTCCTACCATCTCCATGCCCCATACGGCGAACGGCCAAGTGATTGGGATGGTCTTGAGTGCCGAGCTCGGGACGTGCGTCTGGTTGGCGTACTTTGGCATCCGACGCAGCGTTGGACGATGTTGATCGTGTCGGCGTGCGTGGTGAGCCAGTAAAAGCCATGTCGCATGGCCTTGGCGACCAGGGAGCGAGCGCCAGCGTGGTGGCAGCAGTCGCCAGCGTGGATGTCCTGGAGGATCTTGCGTCCTTCTGCGGGTTGGACGCAGTGTTGGAACACGCCGGTCAGAGTGCGCTTGTTGAGCTCGCCGTTGACGGTAACGAAGGATTTGCAGCAGCGTGTTATCATCCGGTCCTCCGTCTTGTCAGCGGGTAGGGTGCCTCCCTCCAGGTAGGCAACGTATGGCGTGGTCCAGTCACTTGGCTCGGCGATCATTGCGACCAGGGCCCTGTCTGGTTGCAGCGGGATTCCGATGTCGATCTCCTTCGGGGGAGAGACGGAAGGACTAGTGATGGTGTCGAGGAAGACGCCGGCAGGTGGCGCGAGCCGAGCCGATGCGGGAGAGTGCGTAGGCCTACTCGTTCTTCCGTTGGTCGATCCACTTGACGGAGTAGCCAGCAAAGTGGCCTCCCAGCTGGTCCACTGCTTGGCGGTATGCCGCCATGGTGGGGGAGACTACATCGCAAGTGCCAGCGACTTGCCCAGTGACAAGGTCAGAATCGCCGTAGCAGCACAGACGATTGATGTTCATTTCCTTGGCTGCTCGCATGCCGTGGAGAAGCGCCTCGTACTAGGCCATGTTGTTGGTGCAGGGGGTGAAGTCGAGGTACATGATGTAGCGCAGCTTTTAGCCCTTTGGGGATGTGAGGACGATCCCTTCCCCTACGCCATCAGTATTCTTGGAGCCGTCGAAGTGTAGGGACCAGTAGTGGAGGTACGGAAGTTTCTCTGGCTGCTGTGCCTCCTCCTAGTAGGCGAGAAATTCTGCTAGAGCCTGCGACTTGATCGCCTTACGCGGATAGTACCTGATGTTGTGGACTCCGATCTTGACGGCCCACTTGGCGACTCGCCTGGTCGCCTCACGGTTGCGGATGATATCCTGCAATGGTCCTGAGGAGATGACCGTGATTGGGTGCTCCTGGAAGTAGTGCGGCAGTCGCCGCTGGGCTCTGAAGACTGCATATACCAATTTCTGGTACTACGGGTAGCACTGGCACGACTCAGTGAGGACTTCGCTGATGTAGTATACAGGTCGCTGCACCGGGCGCTCCTTGCGCTCCTCTGGTCGTTCGTCGACCATGAAGACCTGAAACTCGCTCGGAGGCCGCGACGTAGATGAGCATGGGATCCTTGTCGATGGCGATGACGAGTAGCGGTGCCGCAAGTAGCAACGCCTTGAGAGCGTGGAGCGCGTCATCTGCCTCCTTGTCCCACTGGAACGTGGGGTTCTTGCGCATTAGGCGATAGAGGGTCATCACCTTCTCGCGTAGCCTGGGGATGAAGCCACTGAGAGTCGCGACTCGCCCGACTAACTTCTGGATGTCGCGCAGGCACTCGGGTTTGGCGAGCCGGGCGATCGTGTTGATCTTGGTGGGGTTCGCCTCGATCCCGCGCTTGGAGACGACGTATCCCAGCAACTTTGCAGTAGGTACACCGAAGGTGCACTTTCCTGGGTTTAGCTTTATCTTGTACCTCCGCAGATTTGCGAAGGTTTCCGCCAAGTCGGCGAGTAGATCGCCCTGGCGAGTGGACTTTACCACCACGTCGTCGATGTAGACGTTGATGTTGCGGCCAATTTGGCTCGTGAGACACTCCTGCATGCACCTCTGGTAGGTCGCTCCGGCGTTCTTGAGGTGGAAGGTCATGGCGGTGTAGCAGAATGCTCCAAATGGCGTGATGAACGCCATCTTCTCCTCATCCTCGACTGCCATTTTGATCTGGTTGTAACCAGAGTAGGCGTCAAGGAAGCACAATGACTCCGAGGCTACGGTCAAGTCAATGATTTGATCGATCCGTGGGAAGACGAACTGCTCCTTGGGGCAGGCACTATTGGAATTTGTGTAGTCGATACACATTCTCCAGGTCCCATTGTTCTTCTCGACCAGCACAGGGTTTGCTAGCCACTTGGAGTACTTGATTGGCCGTATCAAGCCTACAGGGAGTAGACGTTGCACCTCCTCGGCGATTGCTCGGCGGTGCTCTTCGTTGAAGGGCCGTAGCGACTGCGTGACGGGTCGCACTTTGGGGTCGGTGTTAAGTTTGTGCTCAGCGAGTTCCCTCAGGACACCAGGCATGTCGGAAGGTTTCCATGCGAAGATGTCGTGATTCTCACGTAGGAACTCGATGAGCGTGCCTTCCTATGCTGGACTCATGCCCGTTCCAATTGTCACCGTCTGGCTGGAGTCGCCTGGGACCAGCTCAACAGAGCGAGTGTGCGTCGTTGCCTCGACTGCGGTGGAGCCGCCGCCCTCCGAGTTGGGCTTCTTGAGTATGGTGGGGTCGTCATTGTTGACCCCGCTCGTGTACTTGGCGAGTTCCTCCACATGGCTCGCCTCTGTGGCTATGACAGCATCGGCGAGCTTGGCGTCTTTGGCCTCGCAGTCTGCAGCCATGTCAGGGTTGCCATGGACGGTGATGATGTCGCACGGCCGGGGAGCTTCATCACATTGTACGCGTAGTTGGGCGCTGCCATGAATTTCGTAAACGCCTGCCGCCCTAGGACGCAGTGGTAGGGGATGTTGAAGGGAACAGCTTGAAGACGATCCACTCGGTGCGGAAGTTCGCTGGTGTGCCGAAGGTGACTGGCAGCGTCACCTTGCCGATCGGGTACACCTTCCGATCGGGGACGATGCTGTGGAAGGTGGTGTAGGTCGTCTCGATCATCGACTGCGGGAGCCGCGGTCGCCTGAACGTGTCCAGGTACAGAATGTTGATGGAGTTGCCGCCGTCCATCAGCGTCCTGGGGAGCCAGTAGTCTCCCACCTTGGGCTTGACCACCAAGGCGACTCGACCCGGATATTCGATCCGTGGCGAGTGGTCCTCGCGGCTCCAGGTGATTCGTTGCTCGGACCAGTTGAGGAACTGGGGGATGTCGACCTGGGACACCGCGTTGACAGCGACAGCGCGAGCGATGAACTTTTTCTCGCGCTTCATGTTGAAGCCGGTGAAGGTATGGAGCGAGCCGGCGTCGTTGCCGAATTTCCCGTCGTTTGGCGGGTGGTTGTCGGGGTCTTCCATTGCGCGTCGTGCCTTCTCGATCTCCCTCAGGGAGTGGCAGTCGACGGTCGTGTGCGTGTCGGACTTCCCCTCCCTACTGTGGAACACACAGGGCTAGTTAAGGAGAGCCGCAGGGTCGAACCGCGGCTTCTCCTTGTAGTTGCCGCCGTCGTGGCTCTGGCCTCCGTCGCGGCGAAAGCTCTTGGGATCACGGGGAGCGTAGCAGGCGTTGGCCACGAAGTCGACTCGCCCGTCACCGCGACGCTTGCCGGTGAGGCGAGTGTTGCTGTTGCATAGCTCTGGTCGTCTCCCGTTGTCATGGCCGCTCGTGCGGCGGTTCCCTCCCACCTCATGGTCGGTTTCTTGGTTTGGGTCCTCCTCCACATACCGCTTCGCGATCTCGAGGAGGTCTGGGATGTTGTCGAGTGTCTTGTACACCCGCTTGAGCTTGGCGACCAGGGGCTCGTAGCGACAAGAGGTCTTGAAGTAGTGAATCGCGGTGTCCAGGTGGATGCCGGCCGCATTGTACCACAGGTCTTGCCATCGCTATACCATGCTGCGGGTCGACTCGCGGGGTCCTTGGATGCATTGCTCCAGGTCCTCGATGGTGGTGGCGCGGGTGTAGGAGCCCTCGAAGTGTCTGACGAAGGCGTCACGCATTTCCTCCCAGGAGTCGATGTTATCTACGGGGAGGGTGTTGATCCATTGCCGCACGCTCCCTCCATCATCAGGGGAAGGTGGCGGGCGGCGAGTAGGTCAGTGTGGCCGGCGATTCCCATTGCCATGAGGTACGTGTCCAGCCACAAGGAGGGGTCGTACGACGTTGTCCATAGGAGTGGAGAACAGCGGGAGGCCGTTCGCATCTCACTCCCTCAAGGACACCAAGATTCTTGGCTGGTCCCGGGGGGTGCGCGATCGGGTGTTGGTGGGGGAGCGTCGTTGGCCGTCGCGCCTGGTGGTGGCCGGGAGCTCCCTCCTGGCGGCACATTCTCGCAGATCGCGTGATCGGAAACGCGGGCCGGGTTGTTCTCATCGTCGAACTTCAGGGCGCGTCCCTGAATGGTGGGGTTCAGGCGCGACCTGATACGGAGTTGGTGGTAGGGCGAAAGCTCCTGCGCCGTTACCTGCTCGAGGCGGAATTTCTCGCGCTCAGCTTTCTCTTTGCGGACCGCCTCCTCCAGTCATAGGCTGAGTTCCTCGACCTCCGTTGCCTTCGCAATCGGCGGGATCGGCGTGGAGAAAGGGTCTGGCAGGGCATCCGCGCCGCTCGCCATGTAGGTCACGACGTTGCGACCGGTTCCGGCGTGGAAATCGCCGGAGTTCTCTGACCTGGAGTCGGAGTCGAAGATCCCAAGGATGGAGGGGTCCTCGAAGTCCCCCACATTGGAGACCTCGGTGATGGAGCCAACGGGTGACACGGTGATGATGGACCCGGCAATCGACGTCGGGGTCGCCGGATCAGCGTCATCATTGAGGGCCGCGTCGTTCGCGGTCGCGTTGGTCCCGACCACGTCGCTGTTGGTCGAGCCATACTCGGAGGCGAGTCAATGGATGGTGTGGACCTGACTCTCAGAGAGCCGATCGTGTGGTGGTGACTCGCAGATGTGAGCTGAGTCTTTTGAGGTGATGATGTCGGTAAAGCCGACAAAGAGGCTGATCGTGCCGACTGGCATGATCACGCTGTGCATGACAGGGCGCACCGCCGAGACGTAGCTGCTCGGCAAGATCTGGAGGATCTCGCCGATCGCGATCATGCGGCCGGTGGCGATCGTCTTGTTGATGGGCAGATTGGATCTCGCCGCAGAACACCGGCCTGACCGACCAGGCTCCACGGTGGGCGCCACTGTCGTGGGAATGACCACGACAGATGCTGCAATCGGAAGCGAGTAGTAGAACGACGGGCAAGGGCGGACAACCATCTGCGGTGCAAGATGAGGGTAGAAACACAAGGGTTTACCCAGCTTCGGCCCCCCGGAGGGTAAAGACGTACTCCTGCTAGATTGTATTATGGAGAGAGTACAACGACGAGCTCAACGACTAGGCGGCTAGTCGCTGGGGTGTATGATGGAACGTGTCCTCTATGCGTACCCTAGGAGGTTTATATAAGCTCACCTCGCTAGGGTTTACAGATCTAGAACCGAATTATTTAAGGATTCGGAGGGTTCTTGATGTAATCCGACTAGGCCTAGCTACGCTTCTGGGCCTCTAACTTCCAATCGCCTGGCTCCTTGTCGAGTCCTAATCCAGTTGCCGTCCTGCAGGCCCACTCGCTGGCAGCTTCGGCCAGTAGGAAACGTCCTGCTGGGTATACCCCATTCAGCATATCCCCATCAGCAATCGCTACATATTACGATTATGAGATATGGTTACATTGAAGAAGAGTTTTATATGGTAAAATCCAAATGTTTTGTCGATCCTAAATATGCTAACAAGGTATGCAAACTTCAACGGTCAATTTATGGATTGAAGCAAGCATCCCGGAGATGGAATCACCATTTTGATAAGGTGATCAAAAGCTTTGGATTTATAAAAACTTATGGAGAAGCTTTTATTTAAATGAAAGTGAGTGGGAGCTCTGTAGAATTCCTAGTACTATATGTATATGACATATTGTTGATTGGGAATGATATAGAACTTATTAAAAGTGTCAAAGACTATTTTAATAATATTTTTTCAATGAAGGATCTTGGTGAAGCTACATACATTTTAGGCATCAAAATTTATAGAGATAGATCAAGACGCTTAATAGAGATTTCATAAAGTACATATTTGGACAAGGTTCTAAAGAAGTTTGGAATGAAAGAAATCAAGAAATGGTTCTTTCCCATGTTGCCCACTATGACCTTGAGTAAAACTCAAAGTCCAGCTACGATAGAAGATAGAGAGAGGATGAGAAAAACTCCTTATGGCTTAGCGATAGGTTCTATCATCTATGCCATGCTGTGTACAAGACCAGATATTGCATATGCTGTTAGTTTGACTAGCAGATATCAAATTGATCCAGGAGTAGATCAATGGATAGCGGTCAAAAATATCCTAAAGTACTTAAGAAGGACTAAGTATATGGTTCTTTCTTATGGAGGTGGCGAAGAGCTCGATGTGAACGGTTACACCGATGCTAGTTGGAACACTGATCTGGATGACTCTAAATCGCAATCTGGATATGTATTTACTTTGAATGGTGTAGCAGTGAGCTGAGTCCTACGCAAAGAGTTGTGGCGAGATATGCAACTCAATCGGAATACATAGCTGCTTAGGAGGCTTCAGAAGAGGCGATATGGATGAAGGAGTTCATTACGGAGCTTGGTGTGGTTCCTAGTGCGTTGGACCCAATGACCATCTACTGTGACAACATGGGTGCCATAGCCAATGCACAGGAGCCAAGGTCACACAATAAGCTGAAGCATGTCAAGATACATTTTCATGCTATTCACGAGCATGTCCAACATGGTGACATAAAGATTTGCAAAGTACACACATATCTGAATAAGGCAGATTCGTTGACTAAACCTCTCCCTAGGTAAAAACATGACCAACACCAGAACGCCATGGGTGTTAGGTACATCACAATGTAATCCAGATTACTGACTCTAGTGCAAGTGGGAGACTGTTGGAGATATTCCCAAGAGGCAATAATAAAATGGTTATTATTTTATCTTTATGTTTATGATTAATGTTTACATCCCATGATATAATTGTATTAACCAGAAACATTAATATTTGTCTGTTTTGTAAAAATGAAAGAGTCCCTACTAAGCCTCTTGTTAAACTAACTTGTTGATTAATAGATGATCATGGTTTGCTGATCATGGAAATTATATGTTATTAATAATAAGATTATATAATTAGGAGAATGATGTGATGGACGAACTCCTATAGTTAGCGTAGCGTAAGATCAAAGTCATTCAGAGTTTGTTTGCTATAAGCTTTCAAATACATAGTAACCTAATCATTTGACCATGAGATCATGTTAATCACCATCACCGGATGGATGCTTTTATGACATAAAACACCACTTCTAAAAGTATGTGTTGAGGCACATGGATCAAGAGTGGGATTCATCCATCCATATGACGGATAGATATACTCTAGGCCCTCTCGGTGGAATGTCATCCAATTGGCTTGCAAGCATGTGACTAGATCACAAGGGATGTCATATCACGGAACGAGTAAAGAGTACTTATCGGTCATGAAGTTGAACTAGGTATAGAGGTACCGATGATCAAACCTCGAATAAGTAAAGTATCGCGCGACAAACGGAATCGGTATCGTGTGTAAATGGTTCATTCCATCATGAAGTCATCGGAGAAATATGTGAGAGCCATTATGGATATCCAGATCCCACTAATGGTTGTTGATCGGAGAGGTGTCTCGATCATGTCTGCATAATTCACGAACCATAGGGAGACACACTTAAGGATTTGATGTTGTTTGAGTAAATATGTAATGTGAGTTGGAGACTGAATGTTCTTAGGAGTCTCGGATTGGATCCAGGGCATCACGAGGAGATCCGGCATGGTCTGTAGAATAAGATTCACATAAGGAAAGTCAATTTCCGGGGTTTAAAAATGTTTTCGGTGTTTTGACTAGAAGCTTCTAGAATGTTCTGTAAGGTTCACCACCCCGAAGGGGGCACTTGGGATGCACCATACCCTAGTGGGCCTAGCGGAATCATGCCCTAGGCCAACTCGGCCAAGGACTAGGGAGAGATAAACAAACTCTAGTTTGCAAAGTCAAATCCTAGTTTGAAAAGTAAAATCCTAGTTAGGGAAGGAAAGGGAAACCTTGAGGGACAAGTTCTCCCTCTCCCTTCCTTGTTGCCGGCCTAGAGGAGTTGGGGAAGGAATCAGCCAAGGGTGGGAACCCTGGCTGCAGCCCCCACCCATATAAGGATGGGTGAGGGTGCCCCATAGACCCTCACCCCAAACCCTAGGCGCTGGTGCCTCCCCTCTCTCCTCCATACACTGCTCCGGCTTAGGCGAAGCCCTGGAATAATCCCTTCTCCACCACCACCACCACACCATCACGCTATTGGGATTCGAAGGAGATATAAAACCTCCGCTACCTTGCTGGAATAAGGGAGAGGAAGGTCTTCATCGACTACTGTACGTGTGATCGACTACGGAAGCGCTGCCGGAACATGGCACCAGAAGGATCGTCTATGCAATCTTGAGATCGGCATGTGATCGACTACATCAACCAAGAGGTCCGAATCTGGTTAAACGCTTTGGATCTTCGAGTGTTAGTTCTCTACAATCTCGTTGCACCGATCTCGTAGAATAGATATTGGTTTTGTGTGTTCCTGTGATAGAATTTTTTTGTTTTCCACGGTGTGAACCCTACATTTTGTATTTTAAATTGCCAGAAATGATATTATTACTATTTTCATGGGGTTTTGGTTCTGCATGTTTAGAGGACAAACAAGTACATGCATAAAATAAGGTATTGGCATTTTGGTGTATTTTTCAATTTTTTGGATTTAAAACTAACAACTAAATACATATCTATTAAAAAGGAATAGAGTTTAAAAGAAAAATAGAGCACTAGGACAGGTCTGACCGCAGAGGGCCACGCGGCGCCCGAACATCCCAGCCAGCATCGCAGTTCGCGTGGGTGGCCGAGTTCAAAGGATCGGGTCCAGGACCGCTTTCGAGTGAGGGTGGGCACCGAAGCAGTATCGCACCACTAGAGCCGCATGATTAGGAGGGCATCGACGGTGCGGAAACCGTCGTCCTCCTCGCGTTAGAATCAATAGCACCAAAACCCTAGCGGTGATGGGGTGGCTTGGGAGCTCACCTAGGTTTGTCTCTATGCATTGGCGAGGCGAGGACATGATGCGGTGGGGGGAGGCAGTCCTAGAGATGATAAGCGAGGGTGTGCTCTACGTCGAACGAAGCCTCGCGCGATGGAACTTGTAGGAGAGCTCGGAAGCTCGTCAGATCCATCATCTGGGTAGTCCTAGGGAGGAAACAAAAGCTGGTTCAGGAGAGGATGGATGAGGTGGTCATGCTCGAGCAGAAATTAGGAAGAAATAGGTAGAGTGGATACACCATGGTCTTCCTCTTACTTGCATCTATCCAAGCTAAAATCTTCGGTTACATGGAGAGGAGGAGCAGGGGAGTGGACTGGAGGGCGTGGGGTGGTTGGCTAGGAAGCAGAGAGGGAAATGAGGGGCAAGAGCAGCCAGAGTTGTCCTCGGGCTTAAACAGAGAGGTGGCCTTAAACAGAGAGGTGGGATCTAGAGTGGACATGGTGCATTTGAGATCTTAGGAAGAGGTGGTTCTCTATGGTTGGGCCTCAGGGGAGATGGAGGGGTCGTGCTGGCTCCTGTGTACTACAGGGAGGCAGAGAGGGATGGGGTGCAGCAACAACAATAACTTGAAGAAGATAGACATGACACCACACTTGTCTCCTTTCCATCCAAGGGAAAGAGGACAATATAGAGGGAGACTACAGGGTTAGAGTTTGTGTGCACGACCAGAGGGGGAGAGGGAGTGCTCTGGTGGTCATTGATGAGGTTTGGTGATGAGTTGGTGGGGGTATAGCCCATGGTTTTGATTTATCTCAAGTTCTTGGAGATGTGGATGATCACGAAGCAAGTCTTAAATTTTTATATTGGTAAAGTGGGGCAATGATACTGGTAGATATTCTAGGTATAAATACACCCTAGGGAGTTATTTGGGATTTTTCATAGATGCTTGCACCCATTTATTATCAAGTGCTGAAATGAGTTTACTGGATTCTTTTGAAAATTTTGAATTGGACAAGTTGGGTTTTTGGTTTGAGATGATCCAAATTATGAATTCAAACTTTGTAAAATTTTCCCAATATTTATTGATGTAGAAAATTATTTTAAAACATTTATTTCTTATTTTTGCCATTTAAGAAAAAAGAAAAAAAGAAAAAATAAAAATCTTCAAAAATTATTTATTTTTGAAGTGGGAAGATAGGGTATAATATATAGGCCTCAATTGTGCCTTAAGTGTTTTGGAGAAAAACAAACTTACTTTTTATAAGAATTTTGAAGATTAGGATTTCTATTTTTGTGCCCCTGGTTCGTCAGCTATACTCAGTTTTCCCCAGCCGCTAAGCTTTTTCTCACTTTTTCCCAACTCCTTGTCCGAAACACTCACATCGGTTTGAAACTCGCTCTCCGTCGGGTTCCGTTAGTGGACCCTCGCCGTTACGTGCTGACAAGTGGGGCCGCATTCAGGTGGGTCCCGTAGTGGACCCTCGCCGTTATGTGTTGACAAGTAGGACCCCCCCGTTATCTGCTGACAAGTGGGGCCATGTTCACTCGGGTGCCGTAGTAGGACACCCCCCCCCCATGTTGGACTGCGTGGTGATGGCTTGTTGAGAAAACTTTTTGGGGGATGTGGTGTGGGACCATGTGTGATGCATTTGGTAGTTACGTGCGCCGTGTCGCCTAGATTGGAATATTTCTTTTATGTTATTTTTATGATTGGCCCTTTCAAGAGCGCCTTTTCCCCTTTATATCGCTAACAGTTGTGTTAATTTTTTCCCAAAAAGGTAGCGAATCTAGAGCAGCTTCTCTCTTCATTCATGTTCCTTCTGGCCCTCGTATTTTCCCAATCTGGTAGCAAATCTAGAGCATCAAATCTAACTAGCACGATAAATATGTCGATAAACAGAGCAGATGTAGATAAAGCACCTAATATAGGATATATAAATAGAGCAGATGTAGATAAAGCATCTAATATAGCATACATAGTATGGTACTTAAACGAGGTTCGACAATTAGGCTGCTCAGCAGCAGCAGCGGACAAGTTCAACTCAGACAACAAATCGAAAGAAGCTGCTTTACAGCAGAAACATCAGCACAAGATCAGTGGCCCCACATGGACTCCGCTAGGAGGGCCTCCGCCCCTCCCTCTGGCGCTTCCTCCACTTCTTGTTGCCCAGTCCCTTGACCTTGGGTGCCTTGGGCCTTACCGGGGGCATGCGACCCTCCCCAATGGCCACCTTGTGGAGGTTGCGGAGGTGAAAACCGAGCGCCTGGTGCTTGGATCTCAAGGCGTGGACGTTCTTGGAGAGGCTGCAGGTCTTCACGTCCTCGGCATGCCTCACAAGGGAGTTGAAGTCGGTGGCGAGGCTCCTGGTGCAGAAGGGGCAACTGTAGATGTCGCCGACGAAGAAGTTGTTGTACTGGCCGGACATCAGCCTCCCCAGCACCTGACAAACCTTTGTGTCCGTGGACTCGTCGTGGCTGCAGACGTCGCTGCTATCCACCTATTGGAAAAATAGTAGAGTGCAGTAAGGACATGATTGAGATACCGTGATTATCGTATTGATTACTTGCATAAATTAACCGATTGATATACCCTGATTATTCCCCAATATCCAAATCTCTAACCAAATTGAATATTGATCCCAACTATAGATCGGTTATAGTAATGATCCCAACTAGGGGCATTCATCGAAAAGCGAGATCTAACACAAGAGGATTATCTACTGTGAAAATACCTAGCACCCAACGATTGAAAATACGAACAACCGAGCCCTAGTAACAGACGATCTATCATCCAACAATGGGAATGGGGGAAGAACAAAGGAAGGGGAGAAAACCCTAGTTACCTCCGACCATGGGTTGGCTAAGCTGGTGTCATAGGGGTTCTCTAGCCTGATGTACTCGTTGTCCCCGTAGGGGTCCCAGCCATGCGAGATCTGTCAGAGAACGGCGGGGGCCTCCTCGCCGGCGGCTACGACGGAAGCGGACACGGGGGTCTGGATGGGGACGGCGACTGCCTTCGATGCCTCGATGGGATCCTGTACGGGGACGGGGGCCTCCTCTCTAGCGGCTACGGAAAAAGCAGGGACGGGGGTCTGGACAGGGATGGCGGCTTCCTTCGATGGCTCGACGGGGGCATTCTTGTCGGCGTCCATGGAACAGTGGTTGGGTTTTTCTTGGGGGTTTGCACAAGGTGATGGGACAGTGGAGATGGTTGCATGAGTGAGTGAGCGAGTGATGAGTGAGAGTGAGGAGGCCTCTCTAAAGGTTAAGGGAGGAGAGGTTTTGTTGAACCACCGTGCACCGCGTACACTACTACACGGTGCACGGCCACACGCGTCTGCTACCGCCCCGTGCACTGCAACACGCATACCTTGCGTCACGTTTTCCCCCTCGTGTCTAACCTTGGATACTTATTTGTGCTCAGTTATACCCTCGAGTATAACAATGGCAGTTTGGTTGTACTCAGTTTTGCCCTCCAGTACTAACATTGTGGTGTGCAATATACTCACGTTTGCCCTCCGGTGGCTGGTCAACAGAGAGTCAACGAATGAGTTTTAACTAGCTAATTGAGTCATTTTATGCACAATAAATTCAAAAAGATCAAAACATAGTGGCATCTACCAAGGAAGTCTTATTATGTAACCTGCCACCATAAGAAATGTATATAAATCAAGTTTTAACCTAAATTACCACTTCTCAAATCACCTATTATCTATGAAGATTCATGGCTTTCTACTTAAGCCTATTCCCAAAACATACCTTCCCGAAACATAATTTGTCTGAATCAGGCAATAATTGTCAAACTGATGTATATTTGAATTGCAAATAGTTTGATGTATGACAACATGTATTTTATTGTATAAAAGAAGCATTTTCCATTTTTTAAATCTCTTTTTGTTTTCTATTTGAACCCCATTGTCAGATTTTCCCTTGTTTTTTAAGTTCTCCTCAGTGTTGCCTTTGGTTTTTAAGTTCTACTCGGTTTTACCGTCTCTCTTAGTCACAAACTCTCACACCTATGCTCATCTTGGCTGCTACGCTCTAATTGGTCGAGATGGTTATCCCGCGGATCGTACCCACCAACCATTGATCCTCTGATTGATCTTCTGTGATCTAGCAGACATGATAACCCTTGTATCTGTCGGGGGCACCCTCTATCCATGCAAAATAACTAGTTTTCCACCGATGATTTAACTCCATAAACAAATTTGTTAAGTGCGATTTCAAGGGAATGTGTTCAAAGGTGTATAATTTTTTCATTATATTTCACTCCATGAAAATGATAAATGATTAGGATTTTATTACCGCAACATTATCATGTCCTAAGTGCGATTTCAAAGAGTTCAAAGGTGTATAATTTTTTCCATATGCAAGTTTATGCATTACATTCTATGAAAATGAGAATCTCTCAAGATTTTATTAGCACATTGTTATCACATATTAAGTGTGATTTCACAGTGTTCAAAGGTTTATAATTTTTGTATACGCAAGTTTAGGGATCACTTTTCATGCTCTAAAAATGGTAAACTCTCAAGATTTTCTTAGGACGCTATAATTTGTAAGTGTTCAAGAGTTGTGTCAATTATAAACACTCTTTTACATTAAGAGTCGTATAATTTTTTCAATTTTAAAGTGTTCAAGAGTTGTGTCAATTATAAACACTCTTTTTCATTAAGAGTTGTATATTTTTTTAATTTGAAAGTGTTCAAGAGTTCTGTCAATTATAAACACTCTTTTACATTAAGATTTGTATATTTTTTTCAATTTGAACGTCTCCAAGAGTTGTGTCAATTATAAACACTCTTTTACATTAAGAGTTGTATAATTTTTCAATTTGAAAGTATTCAAAAGTTGTGTGAATTATAAACATCCTTTTACATTAAGAGATGTAAAATAGATTTAATTTGAAAGTGTTCAAGAGTTTTGTTCAAGAGTTATGTCAATTATAAACACTCTTTTACATTAAGAGCTGCATAATTGTTTTAATTTGAATGTGTTCAAGAGTTGTGTCAAGTATAAACACTCTTTAAGAGCTGTATAATTTTTTTTAATTTGGAAGTGTTTAATAGTTGTGTTCATTATAAACACTCTTTTACATTAGGAGTTGTATAATTTTTTAATTTGAAAGTGTTCAAGAGTTGTGTCAATTATAAACACTCTTCTACATTAAGAGTTGTATAATTATTTTTAATTTGAAAGTGTTCAAGAGTTGTGTCAATTATAAACACTCTTGTACATTAAGAGTATACTTTTTTTAATTTGAAAGTGTTCAAGAGTTGTGTCAATTATAAACACTCTTGTACATTAAGAGTTGTATAATTTTTTAATTTAAAAGTGCTCAAGAGTTGTGTCATTTTATTATTAGTATTTCTTCGTTTTGAGATCAAGGAAGTTAGAGGAGGGACATTATTCAATCAAGCCAAGTATACTCAAGATATGCTCAAGAGATTCAAAATGCAAGATTTAAATGGAGCTCCTACTCCCATGTCTACAAAGACTAATCTAGAAAAAATCCAAATGGTAAAGATGTGGATCAAAAGGTATACCGGTCTATGAGTCGTTGTTTGCTTTGCCTCTGTGCATCTAGACCCGATATTGTTTTGAGTGTAGGTGTGTGTGCAAGATATCAAGCGTCTCCTAAAGAAATCCATTTAATGGTGGTCAAGAGAATCTTTCGATACTTAGTTCATACCCCATTTTATGGTCTTTGGTATCCTCGAGGATCAACATTTGCTCTTTGTGGATACACGGATTCGGATTGGGCGGGTGATAAGGATGATAGAAAATAAACATCTGGGGCTTGCTAATTCCTTGGTATGTCCTTGGTATGTTGGTCTTCTAAGAAGCAAAATTGTATATCTCTCTCCACCGCCGAAGCTAAGTATGTGGCATCTGCTAGTGCTTGCACCCAATTGCTATGGATGAGGCAAACTCTAAAGGAATACGGTGTCCATTGTGACAAAGTGTCTCTTCTGTGTGACAATGAAAGTGCCATCAAGATTGCCTACAACCCGGTGGATCACACAAGGACAAAGCATATTGAGATTCGACATCACTGGATTAGAGATCATGTTGCTCGAGGTGATATTGATCTATCATGTGTGTCAACCAAAGATCAACTTGCCGATATCTTCACGAAGCCACTTGATGAAGCAAGGTTTTGCTATTTGAGGAATGAACTAAATGTCGTAGATTCAAGGAGGTTGACTTGATTTTCTTGCATTCTCACCTATGCTTCAACCCATATTTGGTTTAGGTGTAGGCCTGGATATAGGGAGAGTCCAGTCCAAATTGATTGGACCATCCCTCCCCCATTATTCCCAAAGCAATCAAAATCATTCCTCTTAATATCATTTTGTGATATATGAGCTTAATGATGAGTTTCGGTAATGGACCCAAGATATATCTTCGTGGTGCCAAGCCGAGTATACTCAAATATGGTGGCCAAGGCCACCGCCCTCTCTCATTCGAGAGGTTGGTACTTACTCATGTTTGTCATTTTCTTGATTCTAGTCTCTTGGAGCTTTTCTGAATGCTTTTGTGAATTCCTATGGATCTTGTTGGTTCTTCACAGTTTGATGTCTCAACCCAAGCCCTGTCCCTATCTTAAAACTGACTATCTCTCATATATGTCCCAAAAACACCTATCCTGGAACTTTTGGTCGAGGAGGACCAGAGTCTCCGGTCTAGACAGTTTCTGCCACTTAAAGTAGGGGGGCGGGTGAACTGGTACAACAGTTCCTCATTCTTCACCCCATCCCCTACCTCCAAACCCGTCGCCTCCTCTTCCAAAACTCCTCCCCGGAGGTCAAGAAGCCCCCGAGATCCGCCGTGCCGCCGACCAACGTTCCCCTCTCCTCCATTGGGTCATTCCCACCGGAGGAATTGATCCCATGGACAGATCTGGTACCTCTCCTCTACTTTTTCTCCTAGGGTTCATCTCTAGATGTGTTTTTGAGGATTGGTGATGATTTGTACATTGGAATCACTTGTTTGCATGCACTCCAGTACTTTAGCCTTGTTGCATTGCCTGATCTGCTAGATTCACCCCCACCAGCATCTCCCCATCTCATGCCCGAGCCTCTCAACTGGAGATTCCGGACTTAGGGCCGGAGACTCCGGTGGTGGATGAATCAAACAGACCAGAAATGCATCAAAGTTCTTGTACTACATTGTTGGGACATATATACTCATCCCTATGCTATCTCCCTCACTGATGTTCACAGGTGATGATTCTAGTCGTCCTCGTCGTACCAAGGCCAAGTCCCAAAGGGGCAATCCTCACTATGATGAAGCTCAGGGTCAGTTTATTGTGCCTCCTTCCAACCGCAAACACCTGGCACATGATGCAGCTTATTTGAAGAGGGACAAAGAGAGGGCTGAATGAGAGGACCGGGCCAAGAAGGCCAAATATGACAACCTTCAGACCTTGCCCAAAATGTCAAAAGAGGAGTACCGTGAGCTGAGAAAGAAAAATTTCTATACGCTGCCTCGTACTAGTGATGACCCTCGTTTCTAGAGGAAGGAACATGCTATGTTCATGAAGGATGTGTATGGTGTGCTCACCAAATCACCGGTCTGCCCTCAGAAGTTCATGAGTATCGAGAAGATGCGCCTCAGCCCCTACTTCAATGATGCTTTGTAGATCTGTGAGAAGCTAGGACTGTATAACTTGATGGAGCTGCGTGAATACTACATGTCTACCTTGTACAGCAGTTCTATGCCACAGTTGTGTTTGGGTCTAATCAAGACATGACTATGGTTTGGATGTCTGGTACCACTCGCTGCACAGCTACATTCCATGACTTTGCCAATGTCATTTTTGAGATCTTTCATGGAGTATCCACTCCTATTGGGCTGCGTATGCACTCTGCAGCTCTGGGTGAGAACAAGTTGAAGCTGGCGCCTCTGTATGATGAGGGTGTTGTGGGAGGGTCCAAGGGACTCAAGACTCTCTACAACCTTATGCTGAGAATTTTCTGTCATACCATTTCACCTAGTGCTGGGAATGATGATGCGATTAGGGGTGGGCTTGTCAACCTTCTATACCACACTCACCGGATTTACAATGCTGGACCAGAGGCAGATGCTTAACCTATTGATGTGATGGATTTTATTTTCGAGGAGATGTTCCATGCTATTCTTTACAAGAAATATCCTCCATATGCACCCTTGGTTATGAGGCTCATCAACTCCCAGGAGCATGATTCTCCACTTGGCATACCACCACACCTCTCTGATCACGCTATAGTTTCACTGCAGTAGAAGGGGCGTATGGGGCCTGCCCCGAGGCGTCGCTATGGGGATGATGATGAGGAGATTGAGACTGAGAGGGCTCCCTCCCTGCCTAGAGTTCGGAAGAAGAATGCCTCCAATGCCCCTATGCCTTCTATGACTCGAGACTATGTGTATGAGAGGGTCAAGAAGGACAACTTTTGGGAGACGACCCTTTGTTGCATGAACGTTGACATCCGTAAGAAGCAGCATGCATCCTACCAAAGCAACCGTCGCATTAAGAAGCTCCTCAAGGAGATCAAGGAACAAGGTGAAGGGGATAACGAGGAAGGTGAGGATGAATACAATGATGAGCATGGGGCTTAGCAGTCCATAGAGTCTGATCACACACTCTCATTTGGGGCATGGAATGCCCAACAGGGTAGTCTGGTGGACTGGAAAACATTTGCTGATGTCACCTCCAGTTTTGGGTAGCAGGGTACCTCCTCTTCTCGCCCTCACGGCAAAGGGCCTGCTGTTCCTGAAGACGATGATGGTGACTATGATGAGGGTGGTGATGACCAGGATGAGGATGTCGAGGATGACGATGATTACTGAGTTATTGGGGCGCTAGCTTAGGACTTTTCCCCTTTTTTTGGCGTTCCGATGCCAAAGGGGGAGAAGACATTCTCATCGTTTTGCATGGATTTGGGGCTTTGGCTTTGCTACTATCTGCTTTATTTGCCATATTCGAACTTTGAACTTCATGTGTGTTATTTGTTGTTCATGTGCGTGACTATGTGCTTGTGTGCACTATCTGTTGTAACTGATGTGAGATTTATGTGTGTTATCATTGATACTATCTACCTTGCATGATTTACTTAATTATCTTATTGCACATAGTCAGGGGGAGCCTCATATATATATATTTATTCCATGCAAATCACTTGTCATCGAACACCAAAAAGGGGGAGATTGAAAGGGCATTTATTGTCATAATATCTTTTGGTGTTCGTTAACAACAAGTAGATCACTTTACAGTTTGTCACTGTCCACGGGTTGGTATTATGATATGTGAAAGCACCCTCACACTTGGGAAAAATCCCTACTCATGTGACACAATTGTGGAAACTCCAGACCGGAGTCTCCGGTCTTCCAAGACCGGAGTCTCCGGTGTGGTACAGATTTTCCGGATCTGTCTCCGGTGGTGACTTCAGGATCTGGGCTGGGACATTCTGATTGGGGGTCCGGAGCCCAGTCAGGAGGTTATCCCGGAGTCTCCGGTGGTAGCCCAGTCCGAAGTCTCCGGTGTTGGAAGACCGGAGTCTCCGGTCTTGCTGGGTCATGGATGGCCTAGGTCAGTCAGATGGGCGGTCCGGAGGCTGGTCCAGAGATTTGCCGGAATCTCCGGTGTAGACCGGAGTCTCCGGTCTACAGACCGGAGTCTCTGGTCTGACCTTTCTACAACGGTCAGAAAACGGTTCGTGGAGGGAGCTGCCTATAAAAAGGGACCCCTAACTTCTTCCTCCAGCTGCTCGAGCTGCTCAAGAACACCAACTCCATTAGATCCACCAAATCTAAAAGATCTCTTCATCCAACCATCCAAAGTCATTGATCTTTGGAGAATCAAAGGAGGAGGCCTTGATCTACATCTTCACCGAGAGAGATCTTCATTTCCCCCTCATTAACTAGAGGGGCCCCAAGCTCTAGTGTTTCATTGGAAACCCTAACTTTGATTTGGTTCTTACAAGCTTGTCTTTGATTTGTCTTGACAGCTTGCTTGTATTTGGGAGCCTCCAATTAAGTTGTGGATGTGTGCCCCGAACTTGTTGTAAAGGTGATGGCTTCCACCTCGAAGGTTGATGATATAGTGGAAGCTGGATCGAGCCCGTTGGGGTGAGATTCATCGGAGAACAAGGGAGGCCTCTCATGGCGTTGGTGGTTTGAAACCACCCCCTCTCCAAACGTAGACGTACTTCCCCTCAAAAGGAAGGAACTACGGGAAATAAATCCTTGTCTCCGTGTCCACCACTTTGGTTACTTCTATCCTTTACCGCACTTTACTTACTTGTTCTTGCTTGTCTTGTGTTAGCTTGTGTTCATTTGTCATATAGGTAAATTCACCTTAGTTGCATTATCTAGAGAATTTACCTTATTGTCAAACCCTAAATTGAAAAAGAAAGAAATTTGAAGTAGCACCTATTCACCCCCCCTCTAGGTGCCCATACGATCCTTTCAACCATACTGCGACTAGGACGAACGAGAGGACGAAGTGAAGCTTGACAAAGGGCCACCATCATCGAAGAAGGGCCACCGTCGCCGGAGAAAAATAAGAAAGGGGAGGCAAATACATTGGCGTGGGCACGGGGCTAGCTCACATGAATAAGATGTGGGTCCCATGCTGATCTGGATAAGTGGAGAGAGGTGTCCCCTACGGGAACCAACTTACCGCGACCCCACTTGTCCGCATATAACGGCAAGGGTCCACTATGGGACCTGACAGACCGCAACCCCACTTGTCAGCACATAATGGCGAGGGTCCACTCTGGGACCCGACTGAATGCGGCCCCACTTGATAGCATCTAACGACATGGCTTACGGACAGCGAGTTTTAGACCGTGCGAGAGTTTCATAATAGGAGATGGACAAAAGTGAGGTAAACCTAAGAGGCTAGGGAAAAGTGAGTACAACTATGGAACCAAGGGCACAAAAATAGTAATCCCTTGAATATTTTGTAAAAGAAAATGAATAAATATCTTTGGGCCAAAATAATTATGGAAAATATTTGAAAATAAATTATATCCAAAGTAGATGATGTACACATAGTGTATCCATCATTTTCAACCTCGGGTTTTGTAAATAAAACTTGATTTTGAAACAATATAAGACAAGATGGATCTAGGGTTAGAATATTTTTTATACCTTCAAAACCTTGTTGGATTAAGGAGCTCAGAGCTCCCCTTGGGTCATGGGATCGATAGATTGATATACAAAGTTATATGAATCCCCATGGTACCAAGAGCCAAGCATTCTCATGTTTTAGGGATTCTAAATTTTTTGCTAAACTTTGTTGAAATTAAGGGTGCCAAAACAGATTAGCATTTAGCCTCCAAAACCATGTGGGTTTAATGGAAGTGTGGGTAGATAAACCATGTTTAGTAGATCACAATCATGCAAGGGTCGGAGGTGACAATGATGATGATGAAGATGATGATGAAGAAGACGACTACGAAGCCGTGGAGGTCGCCGCACCCACGGTTCAGAAGACCCGCGAGCAATGATAACGCGAGATCGAGGCCAGCAAGAGCCTCGAGGCCCACGACGCGGGCGACGACAAGGCCCCCGAACACACTTCACGGAGCATGTCCATGCCATCGAGGAAGAAGTCGCCGTAGAAGAAGAAGGGGGCGGCCAAAGAGGTATCGCCACCTTGGTCCGTGACCAGCTCCCAGCGTGGCTGACCAAGCCAGGGCCAGCGCGCCAGCGCATGCGACTACGGTGGCTGGCACGCCTTGGTGGAAGATGAGGTGTCATTGGCGTCGTTGCCACCACCCTTCTCCGCGGTCACTAGGCTCGGGACTGCCCCACCCGCGGGAGCATCACCACCACGGGAGGTACCTGCATCGATCGACGGGGATCTTCCTGCCGCGCCTTCATCCTCGAAGAAGGTGTCCGTGTCATGGGCGCCGAGCTTGTTCGAGAAGGGCCTCAATCGAAAGCTGGGGCCAGAGTTGGATAAACCGACGAGTATTCGCACCGGTCTACGCTTCATCCCAGTCGCCAAGTAAGTATTTTTGGTGTACTCCTTTGGGTGACTAGCTTGAACTTGTCTTGTGAGCTTGCTGATAATTTCGTTTTGCAGGACTAGTGTGAAGAAAATCGGCCACCCCTTGGTGGCTAAGGTTCCAGTAGGCACCGCTGGGGCAGAGTACGATCCGTTAAAGAAGAGGAAGAACGACGGGGTCGAGGCGCCCGCTGAGGGCACGAAGAGGGCGAAGGGCGATGAGGTCATCACGATTTTGGACGAGCCAGTCGACGCCCCAAGTGAGGCTCCGACTAGAGCGGGTGCAGCCACGAAGGCCGTAGTGGGCGCGGAGTCGCAGCAGATGGAACCCGCGGCACCGGTCGGGGTGACAGCCCCATCGACGAGGACTGCAGGAGCATTAGTGGCGAGCTTCCCTCTCTTTGTGGCGAAGGCCTCTACTGCGAGCGCGTCAGCGCAGTCGGGGCTATGCTTGCCTTTGCTCGTTGATAACAAATAAGCAGATCTTCAGAATCCTTCGGCTTGACTTGATACAGTTGCTCAAGTATTGTGCGTCGATCTTCAATGGTCTTGATCTTGGTCTTCAATCTCGATCTTGATCTAGATATCGTATTCTACCGAGGAAGAACCAAACACCGGAAAAAGAGGGGAAACAATCAACACATGGCATCGATGCAATGCTCAAGCAAGGATGATGATATGACAAGTTAAATTGCATTGAAAAGTAACCCTAAGGCATGCTTGACAATTTGATTGGGGTTCCGAGGGGTGGAAGCCCTAACTCGTTGAAACTCTGGATGTATATGAGATGGGTTGTTTTGTTCTTATAATTAAACTTGTCATGTAAGTTGATTAACAATGCATGATTATAGCTTAGATAGATAGAGATCATTTTTCTAAACATTTTGATATATTATTTGTATTTTCCTGATAAACAAGCATTGGCTTTACCAGGGTGATAGTGAATGTCCATGTCGTAATCCTTGATTAGCTCAATCCATCTTCTCTGTCTCATATTCAGCTATTTCTGAGTGAATATATACTTCAGGCTCTTGTGATCCGAATAAATCTCACAACAATTTCCCATCAGGTAATGCCTCCATGTCATCAGGGCTAGAACTACGGCTGTGAGTTGGAGGTCATGGGTTGGGTAGTTTTGCTCATGTTGCTTCATTTGTCGAGATAGATAAGATATAACTTTGCCTTCCTGCATTAGCAGACATCCGAAACCGATCTTGGATGCGTCACAATACACATCGAAGGGCTTCGTGATATCCGGCATGATCAAGATTGGGGCTGAAATCAATCTCCTCTTGAGTTCTTGAAAACTCGCTTCACATTTTTCGGTCCATTCAAACTTCTTGTCCTTCTTCAGCAATTGGGTCATGGGTCTGGCGATACTCGAGAATCCTTCTACGAATTTGCGGTAATATCTCGCCAATACGAGAAATGCACGAACTTGGGTTTGAGTGGTTGGGGCTTGCCAATCCTCTACATCTTTCACTTTGGCAGGGTCAACGACAATTCCTCCGGCTGATACAATGTGACCGAGGAATCCTACCTCCTGTAACCAGAATTCACATTTGCTAAACTTTTCATACAGCTGATGCTCTCTAAGGGTTCCAAGGATGGTCCTTAGGTGTAGCTCATGTTCTTCTTCTGATTTGGAATAAATCAGAATGTCATCGATGAAAACAACGACAAACTTATCCAGGAAGTCCATAAAAATCTTATTCATGAGATTCATGAAATAAGCGGGGGCATTGGTTAATCCAAAAGACATGACTGTATACTCGTAAAATCCATATCTGGTGGTAAAGGCAGTCTTTGGAATATCCTCTGCACGAATCTTGAGTTGATGATAGCCAGTTCTAAGATCAATCTTAGAAAACACTTTGGCACCGGTTAACTGATCAAAAAAATCTTCTATCTTGGGCAAGGGGTATTTGTTCTTGATGGTAACATCATCCAACTTCCGATAATCCGTACACAAAAGGTTACCTCCATCCTTCTTATCCACGAACAAAACAGGTGATCTCCAAGGTGACTCACTTGGTTGAATCAATCCGATTTCCAACATGGAATCCAGTTTCTTCTTTAGTTCTGCCAGTTCCGACGGGTTCATACTATAGGGTCTCTAGGCTATGGGTCCTGTTCCGGGGATTAGTTCAATGATAAATTCGATATCCCGATTTGGGGGCATACCGGGCAAAACATCTAGAAATACATTGGGGTATTCACAGATTATCCGTACTTGGTCAATGGTAGGTTGGTCTATACTCTTGTTGCACTTGAATTGGCGAGGTAAGGTTTCAGATATATGCTCGACTGATATTCCGGCTGTACTGGTCATGGTGATGACTTTCTTGGCATAGTCAACCAATCCTTTATGTTTGGACATCCAATCCAATCCTACTACTACTTCCAGATCTTTAGTTCCGAGTACTATCAGGTTAGCATAAAAATCTATGCCATGGATTCGGATATGGACGACTTTGCAAATTTGCCTAGCCTTGGTGGTTGATCCGGGAATTTGAACAATCATAACATGCTTCAGTTTGGTTGGTTGAATTTTACTAGTGCATGCAAATTCTTCGGTATGAGTGCGATGCACCAGAATCAAACAACACTCGTGCAAGTACTGAATTAACAGAAAACATACCCAGCACGACGTCTGGCGCTTCCTGAGCTTCTTCAGCATGCATGAGAAAAAGACGGCCATTGCGGTTGAGCGAATTCCCTGGGGCAAACCTTCTTCCTGGATGAACACGACGCTGTTGCTGAGTTGGGACATTGGCATTGGGTGCTACGGTATTCTTCTTGTTGGGGCACTCGTTGGAGTAGTGACCCTTATTTCCACAGTCATAACAAGTCACCTGCGACTTGTCCTTTGCTGCTACAGGGACAACATTGCTTCCAGTCCTCGGGGCAGTGTTGGTGTTGGCGGTAGCATTGCTATTGTTGAACTTGGGTGGGGCACGGTTGAAATTGCTAGAGTTGCCGGGGTTGTTGTGATTTCCTTCGGGCCTAGGGTTTCCACGGTTGGGATAGGTCGGACGGTTCATCGGGGTCTGTTGGTTCTTGGGGCAAATCCTGGAGATGGGTTAGGGCGATACTTTGGGGTCTGATGGGTTCCTGGCTGATGCATCATGCGACGATTGTGGTTCTCATTGGCTTGGTTGATCTTTCCTTCCATCTGGATGGCACAGTCGACAAGAGATTCAATATCAGCAAAGGGGATATTGACTAACACTGTCTGCATCTCATCATGCAGACCATTCAGGAATCTTTCTTTCTTCTTGGCTTCGGTGTCGATCTTATCCGGGGCATACCTAGCTAATGACAAAAATTTGTCATAGTATTCCACTACGGTCATCCTTCCTTGCTTTAGTTCTCTGAACTCGTCTCTCATCCTCTTGATCAAACCCGGTGGCACATGAGTTCTGCTGAACTTGACCTTGAATTCCTCCCAGGTCATCATCTGGCTTCCGGTCATTGCGCGAACACTGTTCCACCATGCCCTGGCATATCCGGCTAGAGAGTGGGTGGCGAACAGAACTTTCTCGTTGGCTTCCACTACAGCGACTTCTAGGTTATTTTCCATGGTATGCAGCCAATCATCGGCGTCTAGGGGTTCTTCTGACTTAGTGAAAATAGGTGGGTTGGTATTCTGGAAGTTCTTGAGTTTAGATCCATGGTTGTCTTGATTTCCGTGGCCTTGGTTATTGTGGGCTAGCTGAGCTATCTGTTGCAGGGTGGCTAGGTTGGCTTGACGTTCCGCTCTTTCAGCTTCGCGGTCAGAGGTCAACATTTGCAGGATCTGCAACATCGGGTCCGGGGATGAACCACTTCCTCCACGTGGCATCTGAAGATTTGAGATAGATCATGAGAAAAGAGGAAAATGCCTAAGGTTCAGGGACTTTGAAAAGTTTTTAAAGTTTGACCCAGATTTTCTAGCAACTTACTTTTCATTCATTCATTCATAGCACACGGTACAACACACACCACAACAGAGAAGAACAGATGGTTTTAAGAACCATTCTGAAAACTACGATACAGTGGGACCGAATACTACTCACTACGCTAGTGCTCAAGTGGTACTACTCCTCGGAATCTGTGGCTTCATCATCCTCATCATCATCGATGAAGGCGAAATTATCCTCATCGGTGAAGAAGTCCATAGCCTGATCCTCCAGAAAATCATCGTCATCGCTGAGATAGGAGTAGGGCTCTCCACGAAGATCCTCTCTGGCATTCTCCCTTTCCTCCAACTGCATGTCTCTCTCATGGATGATCTCCTCCAAAGATGATATACGGTGGAGAAGACGGGCAATAATGCGCTCCTTCTTGTCGAGCTGACGGCGGCGAGACTTGTGATCTTTTCCCAGCACGGTGATGGTTTGGTCCTTCGTCTTGATGATGGCAGACTTGTGGTTGGAGTAGTCATGGCAGTTATCCAACTCCTGCTGACGATCGTACATCATGAAGCTGAGATGGTCCAATTGGGTATTTAGCTTAGGGTGGTATGGGGCTTCCAGTGGTTGTCCATTAGCATCACACCTTGGGCAAAACTCAAAGCGAGTACCCTTGATCTGGTTGATACTCTGCCCACACAGACGGGAAAGAGCTTCCTGCATGGCCCTGGCAAGTCCGTCGAGCCAGTTGTTCTCTCTTAAGGTAAACTAAATTCCCTCATCAGTGGGAGGCTCAATCTTTCCTCGGAGACTTGCAACAATTAGCCACTGCAGATCTTCTCCTCCTTGATCATTGAGCTGAGCTCCGAAGAACTCAGGGTGCGGACGCTCCAGAAGTTCCGAAAGTTGGTCCAAATCCCTCTCAAAGATAAGGTCTCCTCCATTCCCCAACTGATAAAACTTGCTGTACTTCACGTCCATCTATAAGAATATAGGATGAGTAGGTTAGTAGAGTGATGAAGTGTGTCAAATTTTACGTATTTTGCAAGAGCTTTTGAGGAACATGAATTTTCATGAAAGAATCAAAGGGATAAGAATGAGAATAAGTTTTTGTAAATATCCAGTCTAACTAAGTTTTTGATACAAATGTCCAGTCTAACTAGGGTCTCCTATGGTCAGGATGGCTCTGATACCAACTTGTCAACACCCGGATTTTTAATCCTAGATGCCTGTTATGCCATACATCACAATCCTAGGATTACCATTTTTGCGAGACATAACAGAATTGGATACCATAGTACATCATCCATTACAAACCATACATAAGTTCTTACACAAATAGGGATCTCATGATCCAGTTCTTAATACAACTTCAAGCAGCGGAATACGTAATAATAATGGTAGCGTAGGCGAAGCTCCATCTTCGGGGTCACATGCAATGCTGACGATGGGAGATGATCCTAGTTGTCGTAACCTTCCTGGGGTCCATCCTCCAGGTACTCCTCTTCATAGTCTGGCCACGGGAATAGCCAGGGACAAAGCCATGAGTACTCTTTAAGTACTCGCAAACTAATACTAACAAGTGGAAGGGGTTTTTGATAATAGGACACTAGGCTCTAGGGTTGTTTTGCAAGAAGCCAGATTTATCTCAACTAAGTTCAGAAGTAAGAGAAACTAGTCACAATTTTATAACTCCTAAGTGGGAACTTGTATTTCATATCACAACCCTATTGTGGTCAAGTCTAAGTCTCAATTCATTTCACAAGTCTTTTGAAAACATCTGACGGGCGAATAGTATGGCCACTCCAACTGTCCATAACCGCGGACGCGACTATTCGAATAGTTTGACACTCTGCAGAGATTGTACACTTTCACCACAACATTCGATACACCGTCAGGAACAAATCCTGAATTCACCATACTCAGTATGCGGATAATCAATCCTAACCTTTCAATTACATGCCCTAGTATAAGCACCTCTCATGTCAGTTTGGCCTCCCAACCATGACCAACTGTCATTCTGGGTACTGCACAGGTGGACAAACTTCACAAGGTAGCCTCAGCTCAGACCTTGGCCGTGAGGGTACTAATACTAAGGTATATAAGTTTCCAGTCAATCCCTACCCGATTCTCGGGTATTGTGGTTGTACGATAAAATTGGAATGGTATCGCATCCAGACAACCATCAGTTTTATAAAGGGCTAAGGCTCATGCCTCAACATTTTCATTACCATAAATCATCTGGTGTTTGGAAACACATGTCCAAAACATTTCAATAGAATGATCCATCATTCCAAGGTTTTCATAACCATTTTTCCACCAAGTATTCCCATCTAAAGTTTCTCAAGTTGTATGCTTAGCACTAGCAGCTACAAGTGGGGGTAAGTACCAATGAGGGGTGGTAAAAAAGTGGAGTTTCAACTAAGTTCAATCTCATGCCTTAGGATGACAT
Organism: Avena sativa; assembly: GCA_916181665.1. Lineage (NCBI taxonomy): Eukaryota > Viridiplantae > Streptophyta > Magnoliopsida > Poales > Poaceae > Avena > Avena sativa. Next base: position 125,014,416 of record OV702296.1, read on the forward strand.
CAAGATTATCTAGCTTAGGCCAAAATTTATGCTCTTTATGCAACCTTCAATATATCTTTCTAGTATCTACAATTCACTGAAGTAAACTCTAAGTAATAGCTTTGATAAAGAAATAAAGTAGAGGGCTTGCAAATAAAACTAGTATTGGTTTATCAAGTGGATATGATCACCTATGCTTAAGGCATATAGTTGACATAGTAGCAAGTAAGTATTAGCTTGCCCAATTGCACGTATAAGCTTGCATAGATCAACTTGATTAGTAAGGCTTGCTAAAGTAGAGTATCTTGCAAGTGTTAGCTTGCCTTGTGCAGAGCAGTGGTTGAAGTTCTCCTCGGCTTCTTCTTCGTAGTATCCTCCTTCCTCCTCGTATCCTTGGTCGATACTAGCGTCTATAAATAAATACGATGTACACAATCACCAAACAATACTTAACTACTTGCAATCATCACACAAAAGGGTCCTATAGATGATCTAGCATCATCACTAACATTACAAGATTAAAGCTTGGTTTAATTCCTTTTATTTTTAGAAAAGTAATTTCTACTCATTGAAAAACTACTTAAGATTTAATATTCTCCAAACCAAACATGGGATCATGTTGACACATGTCATCACCACATATTTTAGTCCATGGGAATGTGATTTAAAGTGGTGTCACAATTTAATAAGGTTTAATCTTTTATTTTTAACTAAATAAAGTGACTAGAAAGGCTTATTTAGCATTCTTTTATTACTTGAACATTATTTCTGTAAGTAAACCTATATATTTTTATATATTCTGAAAGGTATGGTTAAATGTGAATTTTGAGAGTTGGAATCAACTCAAAAGTTATTATGGTTTTAATTTGAAAATTTTTTGAATGTAGAAAAGCTTCTGCCTTGTTATTTTTACCAAGGATGATCTACAGATCCAAATGATTTAAATCCAACGGGCTTGGATTCAGCACTTCTAGGCCTTTCTAACAAATTTGGTTTCATTCAATTTGGTTCACTGAATAGAGATGGGTTGATTTTTGAAACTAGGTGCAGAAGTGTGTTTGAAATAAAATGGAATAGGTTAAATTCAAATAACTGGGCTGCGCGGGAAGTGATACTGGGCCGGCCTACTAAGCACAGCGCTTACGCGGGATGGTTAAGTGGCTGTCCCCACGCGTCAGTGAGACGAGGGGGTGCGAAGCGGTATGGGGCGATGTGGTGCGTTCGATCTGGTTTTAATCCAACGGCTGAGGGTCGTCGTCGACGTTCAGCAACACTGGCAAGACAGAAACCTAGCGCGGCCAGTGGGGGTCGTTGGGGACTCACCGGGGCTCAGGCGAGGGTCGGCGAGGCGGGCGAACGACGAAGTCGACAACGGCGAACCTCCTGGTACCAGCAGCTTCTCCTTGGGCGGCTCCAATCGCTGGCCCCCTTCTTCTCCAGCAGCGACAGACTCCCGTAAAATTTCGGCGAAGTGCTGCTCGCCTTGCTCCGGGAACGGGGTGGAACGATCAGTGAGGAGAGGGGAGTGAGATGGTGTGCTCAATTCGGCTGGGGGTGGCCTTTATTTATAGTCGCGACGATGAGACCGAACGGCATGGGTAGTCGACGGTGGCGACATGGCTACGGGTTGCTAGAAGCATGGCCGGTGGTGGTGATCGCTTGGTGGACTCCTGGCGATGCTCTACGGCTTTAATGCGCGCGTAGGGGCGGTGCGGTTTGGTCTGGAACGTGCGATGCTCTGCGCGGACGAGGAGGCGTCTTCGACGGTGAGCGGTGGCTGTGCGGCATGGGGCGGTGAACGGGGATGTCTGGCGGTCTCCTGGGTCGGTGGCGATCATGTATGCACGCGGCGAGGGCGGCGCACGGTCTGTGTGCGTCGGTCGAGTGTGGCACTCTGGCGCATGCTCTTCATGGTTGCTGGTGAGCTGGGCGCGGTTCGTGCGTGTGGTCCAGGGTTTGGCAACGCTCGCGGCTAGGACAGGGAGTGGCGATGGACGGTGGGCTGCCTCTGTTGGAGATATGCCCTAGAGGCAATAATAAATGTAGTTATTATTATATATTTGTGTTTATGATAAATGTTTACATTCATGCTATAATAGTATTAACAAGGAAACATTAATACTTGTGTGATTTGTAAAATAAAATAGAGTCCCTAGTAAAGCCTCTTCATAAATACTAGCTTGTTGGTTAATAAATGATTGTGGTTTCCCTATCATGAACATTGAGATGTTATTAACAACAAGATCATATCGTTAGGAGAATGATATGGTGGACATTCTCCTATAGATAAGCGTAGAATAAAGATCAAGTCATTTTAATAGTTCAATTGCTATATGCTTTCTGATACATAGTGACCTAATTCATTCGACCATGAGATCATGCATATCACCTTCACCGGAAGGATGCTTTGATGACATCAAACACCACACCGTAACTGGGTGGCTATAAAAGTGGCATTGAGTGTTCAGAAAGTATTGGTTGAGACACATGGATCAAGAGTGGGATTTGTCCATCCATATGACGGATAGATATACTCTGGGCCCTCTCGGTGGAATGTCATCCAATTAGCTTGCAAGCATGTGACTGGCTCACAAGGGATCACATATCACGAGAACGAGAAAAGAGTACTTATCAGTAACGAGGTTGAACTAGGTATGTAGAGATACCGATGATCATAACCTCGGATAAGTAAACTATCGTGAGACAAAGGGAAATTGGTATCGTATGTAAGTGGTTCATTCGATCGCAAAGTAATCGTAGAAATACGTGGGAGCCATATGAATTTCCAGATTCCTCTATTGGTTATTGTTCAGAGAAGTGTCTCGATCATGTCCGCATAATTCACGAACCATAGGGAGACACACTTAAGGATTCGACGTTGTTTGAGTAGTTATGGAATGATGAGTAAGAGACCGAATGTTGTTCCGAGTCTCGGATGGGATCCGGGATATCACGAGGATATCCAGAATGGTCCGGAGAATAAGATTCATATAAGGAAAGTCTTGTTTCGAGGTTAGAGAATGGTTCCGGTGTTTTCATCGGGAATGTTCTAGAAGGTTCCGGAATGTCCGGCACTCCGGAGGAGAAGGGTACATGAATGTGTCATAATAAGTTGGAATGATTGCATCATGTCCTAGGTATCATCGCTGAACAAAATAAAGGGTTTAATCAAATCCTAGTTTGAAAAGTCAAACGCCAATTTGAAAAGTCAAACGGCTATTTTGTGAGGTGGAGGGAGTGTAGGAAACCTACTTGGGGAGGAGTTCCCTCCCTCCACCGCCGGCCCACTTGGAGACCGAGTTGGGGAGGGACTCCCCTCCCCTTGGCGCGCCCCCTCCACCTATATAAGGAGGGGCAGGGCTGCCCCTCCAAGCACACAACACCACGCCCCGCAAACCCTAATCCTAGCCGCCGGCGCCGCCACCTCCTGCTGCCTCCGCCGCCTAGGCAAACCCTAGCCGCCGGCCTTGCTCCTCCTTGGTGCGTCTAAACCCTAGATCGCCGAGGCTCTCTCTCATAGTCCACCATACTCGCTCCGGCTTAAGGCGAAGCCCTGCGAGATCTCCCCTCTACTTCCGGTACCACGTCGTTGTGCTGCCGGAATCGCGAGGAGAGTGCTACAACCTCCGCTGCCTGCTGGAACAAGGGAGAGGAAGGTCTTCGTCGAATACCGAACGTGTGACCCGACTGCGGAAGCGCTACCGGAACACAGCGCCGGAAGGATCGTCTACGCGATCTTGAGATCGGCAAGAGTACGACTACATCACCCACGAGAATCCGCTCTCGTTAAACACTTTGGAATCTTCGAGGGTGAGTTATTCCATCGACTCGTTGCTACAATCTAGTAGATAGATCTTGGCTTGTTTGTTTGTATGCGGTAGAATTTTTTTGTTTTCCATGCTATGAATCCCTACAGTGGTATCAGACCCGTGTCTATATGTAGATCTGTTGCACGAGTAGAACACAATGGTCATTGTGGGCATTGATGTTTTTGTTCTCGATTGCTTCTTGTGTACTTTGCATCTTGCGGGATGGTGGGATGAAGCGGCCCGGGCTAACCTTACATGACATCGTTCATGAGACTTGCTCCACGCTTGACATGCAACTTGTATTGCATAAGTGGCTTTGCGGGTGCCTGTTTCTCCCAGCATAGTTAAGATTCAATTTACAACGGGTGATTGACAATACTAGTATCAATGTTGTGGTTCTTGTTCGTAAGTTAGAACGACCCTTATTGAAAGCCCCAAACCACGTAAAACATGCAAAGAAAGTAGAGGCCTCTAACTTTGTTTTGCAGGGGTGCGCTGTGATGTCATATGGCCATGATTGTGATTATATTTGATGTATGCAATGTTCCTTATTGTAAGTTGGCAACCGCCAGGAGCCATATGGTTGTCTTTAATTTCTGTTAAGACCCGTGTGTCTATTCAAAGTAGTTATAATAGTTGAAGCTGGTGGACGACAACCATGGAGCGGCATCATTGACCTTGATGCAATACCGATGATGATGGATATCATGTTCGTGCTTGAAGATGGAGATCTGAAGCACAGAGAAGAAAGGTCATATCATATCACATATTATGAATTGCATTTGATGTTAATCCTTTATGCATCTTGTATTGCTTAGTTAACGACAGTAGCATTATAAGGTGATCCCTCATGCACATGAATATCAAGTTCTAAAGTGTTCACCCTTAGTAAGCATCGTTGCTAAAGCTTGTTGTTTCGAAGCACCACGTGATGATCGGGTGTGTTAGATTCCGCAAGTGTATACAACGTGAGCAAGCCAGATTTGCTCATGTGGAAGCTAAGGGTTGATCTTGACGAGCCTAGAATGTACATACATGGTCTCGTAACACGGATCACCGAAAGGTAAAGCATGAATCATATAGTAAGATATGATGAACATGTCGATTGTTCGCCATTGAAGCTACATCGACTCTCGTGATGATCGGTGTTGATGTGGTGGATTTGGTTCGTGTGATCACTAAAACAATGTGAGGGATATTGTTTTGAGTGGGAGTTCACCTAGATTAATTTAACTATTAATTAGAACTCAATTTGTCATAAACTTAGTCTAAACTATTGCAAATATGTTGTAGATCAATGTTGGCCCGTACCATCAATTTTAATGCGTTCCTAGAGAAAGAAAAGTTGAAAAACAATGGAAGCAACTTCGTGGATTGGTTCCGCAATTTGAGGATTGTCCTCACTGCTGGTAATTTGACCTATGTGCTGGATGCACCGCTGGGTGACCCACCTGCAGCTACTGCTACCGATGAAGTAAAGAACGTTTACCTCGCTCGGAAGACTCAGTACTCCACAGTTCAGTGTGCTATCTTGTATGGTTTAGAATCGGAGCTTCAGAAAAGGTTTGAGAATTCAGACCCACATGATATTGTCCGTCATCTCAAATTGATCTTTGAGACTCAGGCGGCAATTGAGAGCTATGAGGCTTCTGAAAAGTTCTTTAACTACAAGATGGAAGAGGGCAGCTCCGTCAGTGAGCATGTGCTTAAGATGTCTGGGCACGCAAACAAACTTCAAAGCTTGGGTATAGTGATTCGTAATGCTTTGTGGATTTATCGTGTCCTCCAATCACTACCACCAAGTTACAAGAACTTTGTGATGAACTACAACATGAAGAACATGAACAAGCAGTTGCCAGAACTCTTCGCCATGTTAAAATCTGCAGAAGTGGAGATCAAGAAAGAGCACCAAGTGTTGATGGTCAATAAGACCACCAAATTCAAGAAAGGCAAGTCTAAGCAAAAGGGACACTTCAAGAAGGGCAGTAAGAAAGTTACCGCGCCGAAGAAGAAGACCAAGGCTGGACCTAAGCCTGATACTGAGTGCTTTTACTACAAGGGAGAAGGTCACTGGAAGCGGAATTGCCCAAAGTACTTGGCGGATTTGAAGAACGGCAACATCAAGAAGAAAGGTATATCCGATATACATGTTATTGATGTGTATCTCACTAGTACTCGTAGTAGTGCCTAGGTATTTGATACTGGTTCGGTTGCTCATATCTGTAACTCGAAACAGGTGCTACAGAATTAACGGAAGCTAGCGAAGAACGAGGTGACGATGCGCGTGGGAAACGGATCAAAGGTTGATGTGATCGCGGTTGGCACGCTACCTCTTCATCTACCATCGGGATTAGTTTTATACTTAAATAATTGTTATTTGGTGCCTGCGTTAAGCATGAACATTATATCAGGATCTTGTTTATTGCGAGACGGTTACTTGTTTAAGTCCGAGAATAATGGTTGTTCGATTTATATGAGTAATATGTTTTATGCACATGCACCTTTGATAGATGGTCTATTCTTATTGAATCTCGATAGTGGAAATACACATATTAATAACATTGAAGCTAAAAGTTTGAAATCGAGCGATAACTCGACCTATATGTGGCACTGTCATCTTGGTCACATTGGAGTGAAGCGTATGAAGAAACTCCATTCCTATGGACTTCTTGAATCACTTGATTTCGAATCACTTGAAAGATGCGAAGCATGTCTGATGGGTAAAATGACTAAGACTCCATTTTCTGGTATGATGGAGCGAGCTACGGACTTATTGGAAATCATACATACCGATGTGTGTGGTCCAATGAGTGTAGCATCGTGTGGTGGTTATCATTATGTTCTTACCTTCACGGATTACTTGAGTAGATATGGGTATATCTATTTCATGAAACATAAGTCCGAAACTTTCGAGAAGTTTAAGGAATTTCAAAGTGAGTTGGAGAATCAACGTAACAAGAAGATTAAATTTCTACGTTGTGATCGTGGAGGTGAATATCTAAGTTATGAGTTTGGCGAGCATTTGAAGAAATGCGGAATACTTTCACAATTGACACCACCGGGAACACCACAGCGTAATGGTGTGTCCGAATGTCGTAATCGAACTCTCTTTGATATGGTTCGTTCTATGATGTCACTTACAGATTTACCGCTATCATTTTGGGGTTATGCATTAGAAACAACCGCATTTACTTTAAATAGGGCACCATCTAAATCCGTTGAAACGACACCGTATGAATTATGGTTTGGGAAGAAACCTAAATTGTCGTTCCTTAAAGTTTGGGGTTGCGAAGCCTATGTAAAGAAGTTACAGCCGGACAAGCTTGAACCCAAAGCGGAAAAATGTGTCTTCATAGGATACCCGAAGGAAACTATTGGGTATACCTTCTATCATAGATCCGAAGGCAAAATCTTCGTTGCCAAGAATGGATCCTTTCTAGAGAAGGAATTTCTCTCGAAAGAAGTGACTGGAAGGAAAGTAGAACTCGACGAGGTTGTTGAACCTTCTCTCGAACTTGCGAGTAGCGCAGCACCGGAAGTAGTTCCTGTGGCGCCTACACCAATAAGAGAGGAAGCTAATGATGATTATCATGAAACTTCGGTTGTATTTGCTACAGAGCCTCGTAGGTCAATGAGAACTCGTACCACTCCTGATTGGTATGATCATGTTATGAATGTCATGTTGGTGGACAACACCGATGACCCTGCGACATATCAGGAAGCAATGATGAGCCCAGATTCCAATAAATGGTCCGAAGCCATGAAATCCGAGATTTGATCCTTGTACGAAAACCAAGTATGGACTTTGGTGGACTTACCAGATGGCCGGAAGGCTGTCGAGAACAAATGGATTTTCAAGAAGAAAACAGATTCTGATGGTAATGTTACTGTCTATAAAGCTCGACTTGCCGCAAAAGGGTTTCGACAAATTCAAGGAGTTGACTACGATGAGACTTTCTCACCTGTAGCAAAGCTAAAGTCTGTGAGGATTATGTTAGCAGTCGCTGCATATTATGATTATGAGATATGGCAGATGGATGTCAAAACAGCATTCCTCAATGGAGACATTGATGAAGAGTTGTATATGATGCAACCCAAAGGTTTTGTCGTTCCTAAAGATGCTAACAAGGTATGCAAACTTCAACGGTCCATCTATGGATTGAAGCAATCATCCCGAAGTTGGAATCAACGTTTTGATAAGGTAATCAAAAGTTTTGGTTTTATACAAACTTATGGAGAAGCTTGTATTTACAAGAAAGTGAGTGGGAGCTCTGTAGCATTCTTAATACTATATGTAGATGACATATTGTTGATTGGGAATGATGTAGACCTTCTTAATAATGTCAAGGAATATTTGAATAATAGTTTTTCAATGAAGGATCTTGGCGAAGCAGCTTATATATTAGGCATAAAGATTTATAGAGATAGATCGAGACGCCTGATATCATTGTCACAAAGTACATATTTGGACAAAGTTTTAAAGAGGTTTGGAATGGAAGATAGCAAGAAAGGGTTCTTGCCCATGTTGCCCAATACGACCTTGAGTAAAACTCAAAGTCCGACAACGGCAGAAGATAGAGAAAGGATGAGTAAAACTCCCTATGCCTCAGCCATAGGATCTCTGATGTATGCCATGCTATGTACTAGACCCCACATTGCATATACTGTTAGTTTAACTAGCAGATATCAAAGTGATCTAGGAGTGGATCATTGGACAGCGGTCAAAAACATCCTTAAGTACTTGAGAAGAACTAAGGATATGGTTCTTTCTTATGGAGGTGATGAACAGCTCGTTGTTAATGGTTACACCGATGCTAGTTGGAACACCGATCCGGATGATTCTAAATCACAATCTGGATACATATTTACTTTGAATGGTGCAACAGTTAGCTGGAGGAGTGCAAAGCAAAGTGTTGTGGAGAGATCTTCAACTGAATCAGAATACATGGCTGCTTCGGAGGCTTCACAAGAAGCAATATGGATGAAAGAGTTCATTACAGAGCTCGGTGTGGTTCCTAGTGCGCTGGACCCAATGTCAATCTACTGTGATAACATGGGTGCCATAGCCAATGCGCAAGAACCGAGGTCACACAAGAAGCTAAAGCACATCAAGCTACGTTTTCACGCTATTCAAGAACATGTCCAAGATGGGGACATAAAGATTTGCAAAGTACACACAGATCTGAATGTGGCGGATCCGTTGACTAAACCTCTCCCGAGGGCAAAACATGACCAACACCAAACTGCCATGGGTGTTCGGTATATTACCATGTAATCTGGATTAGATGACTCTAGTGCAAGTGGGAGACTGTTGGAGATATGCCCTAGAGGCAATAATAAATGTAGTTATTATTATATCTTTGTGTTTATGATAAATGTTTACATTCATGCTATAATAGTATTAACAAGGAAACATTAATACTTGTGTGATTTGTAAACTAAAATAGAGTCCCTAGTAAAGCCTCTTCATAAATACTAGCTTGTTGGTTAATAAATGATTGTGGTTTCCCTATAATGAACATTGAGATGTTATTAACAACAAGATCATATCGTTAGTAGAATGATATGGTGGACATACTCCTATAGATAAGGGTAGCATAAAGATCAAGTCATTTTAATAGTTCAATTGTTATATGCTTTCTGATACATAGTAACCTAATTCCTTCGACCATGAAATCATGCATATCACATTCACCGGAAGGATTCTTTGATGACATCAAACACCACACCGTAACTGGGTGGCTATAAAAGTGGCATTGAGTGTTCAGAAAGTATTGGTTGAGACACATGGATCAAGAGTGGGATTTGTCCATCCATATGACGGATAGATATACTTCGGGCCCTCTCGGTGGAATGTCATCCAATTAGCTTGCAAGCATGTGACTGGCTCACAAGGGTTCACATATCACGAGAATGAGAAAAGAGTACTTATCAGTAACGAGGTTGAACTAGGTATGTAGAGATACCGACGATCATAACCTCGGATAAGTAAACTATCGTGAGACAAAGGGAAATTGGTATCGTATGTAAGTGGTTCATTCGATCGCAAAGTAATCATAGAAATATGTGGGAGCCATATGAATTTCCAGACTCCTCTATTGGTTATTGTTCGCAGAAGTGTTTCGATCATGTCCGCATAATTCACAAACTGTAGGGAGACACACTTAAGGATTCGACGTTGTTTGAGTAGTTATGGAATGATGAGTAAGAGACCGAATGTTGTTCCGAGTCTCGGATGGGATCCGGGATATCACGAGGAGATCCGGAATGGTCCGGAGAATAAGATTCATATAAGGAAAGTCCTGTTTCGAGGTTTGAGAATGGTTCCGTTGTTTTCATCGGGAATGTTCTAGAAGGTTCCGGAATGTCCGGCACTCCGGAGGAGAAGGGTACATGAATGTGTCATAATAAGTTGGAATGATTGCATCATGTACTAGGTGTCATCGCTGCAAAAAATAAAGGGTTTAATCAAATCCTAGTTTGAAATGTCAAACGCCAATTTGAAAAGTCAAACGGCTATTTTGTGAGGTGGATGGAGAGTAGGAAACCTACTTGGGGAGGAGTTCCCTCCCTCCACCGCCGGCCCACTTGGAGACCGAGTTGGGGAGGGACTCCCCTCCCCTTGGCGCGCCCCCTCCACCTATATAAGGAGGGGCAGGGCTGCCCCTCCAAGCACACAACACCACGCCCCGCAAACCCTAATCCTAGCTGCCGGCGCCACCACCTCCTGCTGCCGCCGCCTATGCAAACCCTAGCTACCGGCCTTGCTCCTCCTTGGTGCGTCTAAACCCTAGATCACCGAGGATCTCTCTCATAGTCCACCATACTCGCTCCGGCTTAAGGCGAAGCCCTGCGAGATCTCCCCTCTACTTCTGGTACCACGCCGTTGTGCTGCCGGAACATCGAGGAGAGTGCTACAACCTCCGCTGCCTGTTGGAACAAGGGAGAGGAAGGTCTTCGTCGAGTACCGAACGTGTGACCGACTGTGGAAGCGCTGCCGGAACGCAGAGCCGGAAGGATCGTCTACGCGATCTTGAGATCGGCAAGAGTACGACTACATCACCCACGAGAATCCGCTCTCGTTAAACACTTTGGAATCTTCGAGGGTGAGTTATTCCATCGACTCGTTGCTACAATCTAGTAGATAGGTCTTGGCTTGTTTTGTATGCGGTAGAAATTTTTTGTTTTCCATGATACGAATCCCTACAGCCTCCTAGACAAGGTTGGCACGGCTAAATCTCCTCCTAGCTTGCTGTCTCCACTGGGGTGGCATGGTGAGCTTCGGCTATTCACCATTGATGTCATTGCCCAGCTTACAGTGAGTCTATTTCTTGGTTTAACTTGCTAGATGATCTACTAGGATGGTTGTGAGCTAGAGAGGGAACAAGTTAGGCTTCAATCACTACTCACAATAGTGTTTAAGATTTTGATGATTTGTGTCTGCAATGTGTTTGATGAAATGGCCGCAAGAATTCAAGTTTTGAATTTTGAAAAGATTTTTGGTGGGTGTGCTAGGTTGGTGCTGGTGAGTCTGCAGATGCTTGGGTTTTGAAAGTTGAGCTTGTTTGAGTGGTTTTTGAAAAAGTGGGATCTTCTCATATGATAAAGATTCAATTTTGAACTGTCATTTAAACTATGCATTTGAAAGTTTCTGGATGATCACAAAGTGGGCCTTGATACTTTGTTATGAGTACAATCAAGGGGTGCAAAGATCCAGAAAAGTTTCTGTTAAGTTCTGAAAGGTTGGGACAACCAAAGTAGGCATGGGAGTTAAATTGGTCAAAATGACCTTTCCCTTATTTTATTTGTTTTGATTTACTTGTCTTTGAGTAAAGTTTGGGAATTGTTTAGATGATGTTTATTTCACCTAAGCATCCATTTACAAGCAAAGGAACACACAAACAAGTTGGTTCAAAAGAATTGAAAATGAAATGCATCCTCACATGCATGCTTTCATATTTTTATTTGGCAAAGTTTTTGTTAACCCTAAATTTGATGATTAGAGTTTGATGATCCAAGTTTAGTATTTTTGGGATGTTACATGTAGCAGAATGCTCCGAATGGTGTGATTAACATCGTCTTCTCCTCGTCCTCGACTGCCATTTTGATCTAGTTGTAACTAGAGTAGGCGATAAGGAAACACAGCGATTATGACCCCACGATCGAGTTGACGATTTGATCGATCTGCGGGAGGACGAAGTGTTCCTTTGGGCAGGCGCTGTTGAGATTTGTGTAATCGATACACATTCTCCATGTCCCGTTCTTCTTCTCGACCAGGACTGGGTTTTCCATCAACTTGGAGCATTTGATTAGCTGTATGAAGCCTGCAACGAGTAGCCACTGCACCTCCTCGGCGATTGCTCGGCGGAGCTCTTCATTGATGGGCCGCAGCGACTTCTTGTTGGGTCGCCCTTTAGGGTCGGCATTGAGTTTGTGCTCAGCGAGTTCCCTCGGGACACCAGGCATGTTAGATGGCTTCCATGCAAATATGTCGCGATTCTCACGGAGGAACTCGATGAGCGCGCCTTCCTATGCTGGGCTCATGCCCGTCCCGATCGTCACCGACTGGCTAGAGTCGCCTGGGACCAGCTCGACGGAGCGCATGTGCGTGGTTGCCTCGAACGCGGTCGAGCCATCGTTCTCCGAGTTGGGATTATTGAGTATTGTGGGGTTGTCATTATCGACCCCGCTCGTGTACTTGGCGAGCTCCTTTGCATGGTTGTCTTCTGTGGCGATGACAGCGTCGGCGAGCTCGGCGCCCTTTGCCTCGCACTCCATGGCCATGTCGGGGTCGCCGTGGACAGTGATGATACCGCATGGCAATGGGAGCTTCATCGCGTTGTACGCGTAATGTGGTGCTACCATGAACTTGGAGAACGCTTGCCACCCCAAGACGCAATGGTAGGGGTTGTTGAAGGGCACCAACTCGTAGACGATCCGCTCGGTGCGGAAGTTCGCTGGTGTGCCGAAGGTGACTAGGAGCGTCACCTTGCCGATTGGGTACGCCTTTCGATCGAGGATGATGTCGTGGAAGGTGGTGTAGGTCATCTCGATCATCGACTGCGGGAGCCGTAGTCACCTGAACATGTCCAGGTAGAGGATGTTGATGGAGCTCTCGCCGTGCATCAGTGTCTTAGGGAGCCAATAGTCGCCCCATTTGGGCTTGACCACCAAGGCGACTCGCCCCGGATATCCGATCCGTGGCGAGTGGTCCTCGTGGCTCTAGGTGATCCGCTGCTCGGACCAGTTGAGGAAGCGGGGGACGTTGACTGGGGATACCACGTTGACGGCGATGGCTCGGGCGATGACCTTCTTCTCGCGCTTGGTGCTGAACCCAGTGAAGGTGTGGAGCAGTTCGACGTTGTTGCCGAATGCCCCGCCGTTCGGCGGGTGGTTGTCGGGGTCCTCCCGTGCGCGCCATGCCTTCTCGATCTCCCTCAAGGAGTGGTAGTAGGCGGTCGTGTGCGTGTCGGGCTTCCCCTCCCTACCGTGGAGCACACAGGGATGGTTAAGGAGAGCCGCGGGGTCAAATTTCGGCCTCACCTTGTAGTTTCCGCTATCGCGGCATTGGCCTCCGTCGCGGCGGAAGCTCTTGGGCTCGCGTGGCGCGTAGCCGTCGTGGCGGAAGTCGACTCGCTCGTCACCGCGGCGCTTGCCGGTAAGGCGAGTGTTGTTGTAGCGTAGCTCGGGTCTCCTCCTGTTGTCATGGCCGCTTGGGCGGCGGTTTCCACCCGACTCGTCATCGGTTTCTTGGTTCGGGTCCTCCTCCACGTACTGCTTGGCGATCTCGAGGAGGTCCGGTATGTTATCGAGTGTCTTGTACACCCGATTTAGCTTGGCGACCAAGGGCTCATAGCGGCACGAGGTCTTAAAGCAGTGTATCGCCGTGTCTAGGTGTATGCCGGCCGTGTTGAACCATAGATCCTACCATCGTTGGTCCCAGCTGCGGGTCAACTCGCGGGGTCCCTGGGTGTATTGCTCTAGGTCCTCGATCGTGGTGGTGCGGGTGTAGGAACCCTCGAAGTGCCTGAACAAAGCGTCATGCATATCCTCCCAGGAGTCAAAGTTGTCCGCGGGGAGGGTGTTGATCCATTGTTGGCTCGCTCCCTCCATCATCAGGGGGAGGTAGCGAGGTGCGAGTAGGTCGGTGTGGCTAGCGATTCCCATCGCCATGAGGTACGTGTCCAGCCACACGGACGGGTCATACGAGGGATCGTACTTCTCGATCTCCTTTGGTGCTTTGAAGTTCGCCGGATATTTTTTGCCTCGGATCATTGGGTGTGGCTCAGGTCATTGGGCTAGGGTGCGCGCCAACTTTGGTTGTTGATGATGTGGGTCCGCGCGTCGACTGGCTGCCCATTGGCGGCGACCATGTTGTTCGTCGGTCGCGGGTCGTTGGTGGAGAGTGTCGCGTGTGTGGCCCATGGTTGGAGCTGCAGGGGATCAAGTGGTGGGCAGTTGAGAGTGTTCTCCATCGGTGGGCGGCCGCTTGAGGCCGCCCTGCTTCCTGACGATCGGGAGTACATGCGACCCCGTGAGTCGGCTCCCGCGGCTTGCTTCTCGACGGCCTTAGCGAGCAAGTCCTTGGCGTACTGGATCTGCAGTGCACCTTCCCCTGTCAAGTTGATGTTGGCGACCGCGGCTCGACTCGCGATGACGTTGTCCATCTGAGTGGAGAACAGCGGGAGGACATTCGCGTCCCGCTCTTGCAAGGAGATCATGATACTTGGATGGTCTGAAAGGGGGGCGCGATCGTGCGGCGGTGGGGGGTACCGTTTGCCGTTGTGCCTGGTGGTGGCTGGCGCTTCCTCCGGGTGGCGCGTTCTCGCAGACCACGCATTCGGCCATGCGGGACGGGTCGTTATCGTCGTCGAAGTTTAGGGCGCGGCCCTGAACGGTGGGGTTCAGACGCGACCTGATGCGGCGCTGGTGGTAGAGAGAGGGCTCCTGGGCCATCGCCTGCTTGAGGAAAAAAAATCATGCTCTGCTTTTTCTTTGCTTACCGCCTCCGCTAGTCATAGGCAGAGTTCCTCGATCTCCGTCACCATCGCGGTCGGCGGGATCGGCATAGGGAAGGGATCTAGCGGGGGGCTCGTGCCGCTCGCCATATAGGTCGCGACGAAGCGACTCGATCCGGCATGGAGATCGCCGGAGTTCTCCGACCAGGAATCGGAGTCAAAGATTCCGAGGATGGATGGATCCTCGAAGTCCCCCACGTTGGAGACTTGGGTGATGGAGCCCGCAGGTGACGCGGCGATGATGGATCCGGCAATTGACGCCGGGATCATCGAGTCGGCGTCGTTGTTGAGGGGTGCGTCGTCTGCAGCCATGCTGGTCTCGACCATGTTGCTGTTGGCCAAGCCGTACTTGCAGGCGAGGCGGTGGATGGTGCGGACCTGACTCTCAGAGAGCCGATCGCGCGGTGGTGACTCGCGGATGCCAGCCGAGTCCTCCGAGACGATGACGTCGGTGAAGCTGACGAAGAGGCTGATCGTGCCGACTGGCATGATCACGCTGTGCGTGACAGGGCGTGCCGCCGGGACATAGCTGCTTAGCTAGATGTGGAAGATCTCGCCGATTGCGATCATGCGGCCAGTGGCGATCATCTCATTGATCGGCATATTGGATCTCGTTGCAGAACACAGGCATGACCAGCCAGGCCCCATGGTGGGCGCCACTGTCGTGGGAATGGCCACAGCAGATGCTGCAATTGGCAACGAGTATTAGAATGAGGGGCAAGGCGCCCAACCATCTGCGGTGCGAGATGAGGGCGGAGAAACAAGGTTTGACCCAGGTTCGGTCCCCTGGAGGGTAAATACCTACTCCTGCTAGATTTTATTGATGAGAGAGTACAAGGGCGAGCTCGACGGCGACTCGCAGGGGGTGTATGATGGAACGTGAGTTCTATGCGTACCCTTGGGAGGTTTATATAGAGTGACCTTGCTAGGGTTTACAGATCTTCAACCAAGTTGGATAAGGACTCGGAGGGTGTTTGACCTAATCCGACTGGGCCTAGCTACGCTTCTGGACCTCCATCTTTCAGTCGCCTAGCTCCTTGTTGAGTCATGATCCAGTCACCATCCTGTAGGCCCACTCGCTGGCAGTATGGGCCAGTAGAAAACGTCCTGCTGGGTATACCCCACTCGGCATATCCCCATCAGCAAGTAAACAATAACAGTGGAAGATGTATCAATGGTAAAGATTGAACCGGGATCCATAGTTCACTAGAGGTGTTCTCCTTAGATAAACAAACATGGCATGTTGGGTAAACAAATTACAGCCGGGCAATTGACAGGACTGAGCAAGGCATAACAATGCAATACTAGACATTCATGATCCTATGAGATTCGATTGGGCAATACAACAAGATACATAGACCGCCATCCAACTGCATCTATGACTAGAAGTCCACCTTTGGGTTATGATCCGAACCCCCTCCAGTATTAAGTTGCAAGCAACAGACAACTGCTTTAAGCAAAGTGTGTTAGGTAAACAATCCACTTGTTCCATGAACAAGAGACCGTTGTTTTCTCTCTAGTGGCAACAGCACATCTACAACCTTAGATATTTCTGTCACTTCCCTTAGATTAAATAGGGGCATGAACCCACTATCGAGCATAAATACCCCCTCTTGGAGTCACTAGCAACTACTTGGACAAGATATCTACTAACAATGGAGAGCATGCAAGATCACTAACAACACAGACATGAGAGAATAAATAAGACAAAACCATTAATCAATCTGACATAATAATCTCAATATCCACCGGATCCCCACAAACACAACATGCATGATTACAAATAGATGAGATCTTTATCATGAACGGAGATCATAAGATCTAGACATGAAAGCACAAAGGAGGAGATACAACCATCTAGCTACTACATGGACCCTTAGTCCAAGGTGGAACTACTCATGCTTCATACCGAAGGCTGGCATGATGAAGAAGAAGGCCTCCGGGATGATCTCCCCTTCGGCAGGGTGCGGGGAAGAGCTTCAGATCCCCCCGATACAGGGACAATCGTGGCGGTGGCTACAGACAGTTTCGTGGAATATTGATCGGGTTCTTGGGGTTTAGGCATCGAGAGCTTCTTATAGGCGAAGAGGCGAGGCAGGGGGGCGCTAGGGAGGCTGCACCCCCCAGGCGTGGGGTGGGCCCACCTACGCGGCCAGGGGGTGTGGCCCCCTGATGACTCTCCTCCATCTCGTATTCCGGCTTCGTGTTCCCATGGTAAAATATTGAACTTGGCTTTTGTCCCGTCCAATTCTGAGAATATTGATTTTATGTCTTTCTAGAACCAAAAATAGAAGAAAACAGACAACTGGCAGTGTGGCATCTTGTTAATATGTTAGTACTAAAAAACATTTAAAAATACTTCAAAGTGTAGACAAATCAAAGCAAAGTAGATACTAAACAAGCATGGAACATCAAAAATTATAGATACGTTTCGACACGTGGTTCCTGCAGAGAGAGGGTCGCGGTCCTTTTTCCCTTTCTCATTTATATTCAAACACCAAAAAATGCGATAACTTTTAAACGAATCATCCAAACAGACATCCGTTTTCACAATTGTGCTAGTCGCACCGAGATCTACAAAACTAGATCCCATGTTGATAGATTTTGAGGAACTTTTTTACACTTCCTTTTTCCCTACGTTGCACTGCCTGGTTGCTGCGCACGACATGATGTACTAGCTGGTGCACTGCCTTTTTCTACTGTATTGCACAACCTTCGATCACAGTGCACAGGGTGGTCCACTGATAGTGCACTGTCCGCACACTGCATTTTGGTATTGCATTGCACTGTATTTGGTCACAAGGCACGAGGAGGTACCCTCGTAGTGCACTGCTTATGCCCTGCCTTTTTGTGCTACATTGCACTAGCTTCGATTAAAGTGCACGATACGATGTCCTAGCAATGCACCGGTCGAGCACTGTCCGTTTGTGCTATATTGCTTTGCCTTTGATCTCAGTACACGGTGCGATGTCCTGGCAGTGCACAGATCAATACACATGTGATATGTAAACAGCGACGAGTTCCCAATGAAATCTCTAGTCACTAGTTCATTGATCGATAGATGATCAAGGTTTCGTGAACACGTGGTGCTTTACGCTATGATGACAATGGAGACACCTCATTGGAGAATGATATGATGAGCATACCCTATCTAAACATCGTAACACGATCATGTCACAAAGTTAAAGTTGCAATAATTAGGAAACGTAGTGACTTGGTCCTTAGATTGTGAGACCATATTTAATCACTGTAACCCAAGAGAACCTTGAGAGCATATAATGTCACTCGGTGGAATGGTGATCATAAGAGTGTGATTAAGTATTCAAACGGTCAGGCTGAAGCTTATGTGTCAAGAGTAGGATTTGTCCATCTGCGTGACGGAAGATACTCTGGGCCCACTCGGATAAGTTATATCCATAAGTTGTGTAGCATATGACTAGGTCATAGGGATATTACTTATCGGATCGAGTAAAGTAGCTATTGTCGGTAACGAGGTTTAACCCAACATGATTATGTCATTGATTACATCTCTAACAATACAAGTATCATAGAGACAAAAGGAATGGACACATCATTGATAGTTCAATGACAAGTGTTATGGAATGAACGGGTGGTCATTATGGGCATCCTGGTCCCGCTGATGATCATTGGTCCAATAGGGCTCTCGACCATGTATGGGTGTTAGCGAAACATGGGGTAGCACGCATAAGGGTTTGACGAATCTTGGAGATCGTTATTGGTATGGTCGGAATCATCGAAGAAAAGAGAGGGAGAACCCAAAAGGGTTTCAGGAAGGTCCGAAGGATGTCCGAAGTGGGATGGAAGGAGTTCCATAGCCACGAGAATTAAATAATATGCAATTAAATGTTAAATGGCGATTTAATCATTTATTTATACTTATTTAATAAAAGAAAATGATTAAAATCCCTATAGGGCCAAATTGCCGTGGGGAAAGGCCCATGAGGGAAAAAGGAAAAAAAGGGAGAAAGTAAGGAGGTAGCCGCTTGGGCCCCTAGGCTCCCACGCGTGGCCCAAGGGAGCCCTGGCCAGCGACCACCCCCTCCCGTCTCTCCCCTCCTTTGTTTAGTCTCACATGGCTAGGCCAAGGAGTTTGGGGGTCCCCTTCCCCCTATATAAGAAGAGGCATAGGAGGAAATAAAATGACAAAAAATAAATAAGAGCTTCCAGTTGCCTCTCTCTCTCCCGTGATAGTGTTCCCATTGATAGGGCTATGCGAACAAGTACATCTTCACCGCGGAGAACCGTTGCGTTGTGGGATTCGGGATCCAAGAGATATACTTCTGCAATCTCGGCTATATCAGACACCATACATGTGTGACTCCCTCGGGCGGTGCTGCACTTGTGTAACTAGTACTTGTTTGAGCCATTGGAGCTGTTGGACGTCGGAACAACCTTTAGATCGATGTCGGTATGACTACATAACCCACGTTACCCATGGATCGTTAACCTCGCTCGGTATTCAAAGGTATGAACATTGTATCCCCTCTTGTCGCTACATTACTAATAGATATATCCTGGCATTAGGGTTGCATGCGTAGCAATATTTTTTTTCTGGCGCTAAACCACAATAGTGGTATCAGAGCTAGATCTATGCGTAGCACTAAAAGTATGGGAATAACATATGATTTATAGCGTGTGGGCGTTGACTATATAATTATTACCCTCCCACGTGTACTTTTGTATTCCGCGGTAATGCTTGATGAAGCGGCTCCAACCAACTTTACGTGTTAATTTGCGAGACTGGTCCATGCTTGACATACGGCTTTCAACATTTAAGTGGCTTTGGAGGTGTCTGTCTCTCTTGAATGATTTTTTATTCCATTTACAAAGGAGGGCCCCAAGAGGGTTATAGTAGAGACAATTATTTAATCAATGTTGCCGTTGAAGTTCGTATGTAATAATGGTTCTTGCGCGAATGCCCTAAATAGTCACGAAAAACATGCAAAGATAAAGTTGAAGCATTTAATTTTATTTTGTAGCGACATTATGGTGCGATATGGTCATAGTCAAGTTAAAGTAGTTTATTTTCTATTGCTAAGTGGTATTAATGGTCATCATGATGGTGGACTATAAACCGGAGGCGCCGATACCCTGGTGCTGGGTCCGGAGACGCAATATGGAGATCACGACATGAAAGGGCCATATCACATCACACTTACATTCAGTGTTCTTTGATTATGCATGTTGTTGTATGCTAGTATTAGATACTCAACGGTAGCATTAATAATATGAAGTGTTCTCCCTTACTGTGCACCACCAAGAAAGTTCTCCATTATGAGGCATGCCATGACGATCGGGTGTCATACATATCTGCGTTAGCATATAGTGGGTGTAGCCATGTTGCACAGCAATACATTTCCTTGGGACACAAGATGATAAAAAGATAGAGCATGAGTTGCATGAATGAGGTGATCGACATTTTGACGTCCACCTTTGTAATTGTATCCCCAGTCATGAAGATCAGGGCGATGTAGTGAATTATTCGGATCTTGTAGTCACTAAAGCATTATTTGGGGATAATAGTATGGTGTTATTTGAACTCACATAATTATAAACTTAGTATAATTCCTTTTGCAATTGTAAATGTAGAAAAATGGTTCGCCGTGAAGCTTCTTTTGAGGCTGTTGATTGGTTAGCTACTGATAAGATCAAACTAGATGGATCCAACTCCCCTGATTGGCTAGTTTTCCTCCTTAGCGAGAATAGCATGGTCGATTGCATACGCGACACGATGTTTTTGGATGATTCAATAGATTACGATGAGACCCCACAACAGCGGGAAGACCGCTATTATCGTCAGGAGATGTCCACCTTCATTCAAGTAATCATGCGCTATGGAATGGTAGATGAACTGTATCGGCTCATGGATGATATTGATCCAGGTGCGATGGTGGATCAACTAAGGGCGAAGTTCGTCGATCAAGTGCACATGTGAAAGCATGAGCTGCTTGGACACTTGCTTTCCATAAAGATGGAGGAACACACTTGCTTGGTGAGTCACTTGGAGCGCATGCATGATGCGTACATGAGGCTGGTTCATTTCATGGACTATTGGATGACTGATTCCTTTGCAATATGCGTGTTACTTCGGTCCCTGCCTCCTAGTTACCAGGGGTATGGTTGGACTTGCAGCATGACAGGTGATGGGGAAAAACAGGATTTCCATGAGTTCATATCACATTTCAGAAACATGATGGTTGAACCCATAGCTGGAGAGGTCATCGATGATGAAGGTATATATGATATACAGTTTTATAAATGTTATAATCTTGTAGACACTTATTGCATCATTAAAGTATATGATACTTGTTCTGTTTTATGAAAACATGTCCTACTTCATGAGAGATGCTTCCTGGATAGGAGGTGATGTTGTGTGTTGATGGCGAGCATGATGATGATGGCCAACAACACTCTCCCTGGATATTTATAACTTAGTTTATTGTTTTAGATAAGTATTATAATTGGTGGAATATGAACTTTATTAGTGTGTCTTGCACTTTGCGAGATGGTTATTCATATGAGTTTGTAACAAAACAGTTGTTCTACTTCTATGAATGATTTCTATTTGTGTTCATATGTTTTCGATTATGTGTGAATTATTCGAGTTGTGAAACTAATTGATAAATGCATGAACATTTGTAAAACATTGAAATGCCTTAAAAATACCCAACTAACTAATATATTCATTTTGGATGAAACCAATGTTTAAAATTCAAAGGTTAATGTTGATGATATGTGATATTGTAGATATTTGATCTCTTGTCATATACACATCAGGACCATGTTCGGGAAGATAACCGAAACACTTCGTATTGTATAATACAAAGCATTTAATGGTTTATTGAAAGAAAATACATGTTCGATGTACCCTGTTTCAATATAAGTGGTGATTATCATTTGGTAATTTTTTATTTAAGTAAGGTTTACTAAATGAAACATGAGCTGGAAACTATGTACTCTAATCAAAAAAATTCAGCATCAAAGGGCATTAAAGATAAAAGAGAATCAAATTACTATGATTTGATCAATAGTAATGGAATTTGAAATTATTGTCATAAAGACTTTTGAAATAATATTTGATATTAAGTGGGTGACATGTGACACAAAATAAGGCGTGGTAGTGTTAGTGTAAAGATCATTAGTTAGAAAATAGAAAACACTCATTTAGAATAAAGTAAACTATTTAGAATTCGTGAAAGTTTTTGGAGTTATTTGATAAAACAAAAAAGAGCGAACAAGTCCTTGTAGAGGATTCATTAGAAACTTCGAAATACATGACTGGAACTAAAAGAAGGCAAAACTAGTTTTGCTAAAAGTTTGGTACGTTCTCGAGAAAGTGTATTTATCGACAATGTTGTTAATGGTTGAAAGTGAAAGAACGATGAAGGTCTATGACCATGCATCAGAGGGTTGAGAAGCGCAATGGAGTGTGTTTCGGAACCGGACTCCCCACATAAAGAAAGAAATCAATGATAATGATCATTGTGACTTCATTGTGTTTTTACAAAAGAACTAGGATTCACAAATACGCCCTACACCTTTTGTGGAGACATTTTTGATTCACTTGTCATGTTATTGTAACAAGGCATACCTACGAACTACAAAGGAATTGATGATAAACTAAAATTACAAGAAATCATAAAAGTAAATTTCACTTGAGATTAGAAAGTAAATTGTTATTGAATCTTGTGAAGTAAATGAGTTTCTTGATATTTCTGAAGGACTGCAAAGTCATACAGAAAAAGTGGTTGTCTTGAAAGACAAAGCATGATTCACAAAATGATTTCTTGGACGAATTCAAATGAATTTGATTCAGGAGTGCTGAAGTATGGCAGATTTAGTACTAGTGAAGTACTAGCGTCTTGTAAAATAAATTCTCAATTTTATAATTCATCAAGATATTCTGAATTTGTTCAAAAATATTGAGAAGATATGCAATTTGCATAAAATTGTGTGGTATCTAGAGACTCTTCCTAACATAACATGTGAATGACATATTGTTGAGTGGGATCTATGTAATCATATATGTAGATGACATATTTTGAGTGGGATCTTGACATAATTCAAATGTGTACATGACACATTAAGAATTGGGACATAAGACCCAATAAATGTTGATTTACAAAGTGTGCAGTTGAAAGTATATTGGACATTGAAAACTTAGGAGATTAATAAATTCCATATGACATTATGTTGGAATGTATACCTAAAAGAGATTATGAAAATTTCAAAATAGGAACTGATTAAGGATAGCCATAAGTCATTTGAATTAGGAAATACCATTAATTATAAGCATCGATGGTTGAAAGAAACAATAGGATGTGTTACATCAGATATATCATGACATAGGTTCTATCATAAATACCATGAATAATACTCAACATAGTGTGATCCAAGTTCTTGACAAGAATAAAAAGTTCAGCAGTGATTAAGTATAAATCACTGAACAATGAGTTAAGCTTGTCCACAGTGTCTAGTGTGAACTTTAGACGTGTTTCTAGATCTGTGAAGGACGCCATGCTTGAAGTAGAAAGTGTTATACTACAATGTTACATGTTAACCTTAAAATATTGGAAATCTCTACATTAATTACCTTAAAACAGCTAAAGCATGGTGATTAAACTTCAAATTAGCACATAGTGCATTTTCACTTTGATATCTACATTTAGAATATCAGTAGATGAATACTAATTTTTGATATGTATAATGTTAAGGCTAGGAGAAAGTTCATCTTCTCACAGAGTGTGTTTCAATGAAAAATGCCCATGAGAAAGTCTGATGTGATTGATCTAACGTCACTGCTGGCATCTAAAACCAAAGACCTCACTATGTTTCCATACATACACAAGATGTTATCATAGAGATGATAAAATATTAGTATGTTGCAAAGGATACAAGGGTATTAAAATTCCATACCCTAGAATCAACCTCTTCCATGAGCAAGCATGATCAAAAGTGCCAATGTGTCTGGTACTAATGGTTGGTTAAAAAATGAATCTATTTATTTGTACTCTAGTGCAAGTGGGAGACTAGAGGAGATATTCCTTAGAGAAAAATAATAATATGGATTATTATCATATTTAATGGAGTTTATAAATTAGGTTTTATATCATGCTATAACTATATTGAATGGAAACGTCAAAACACATGTGACATGTAAACAATTAGGAATTCCTAGTGAAATCTCTAGTCACTGGTTCATTGGTCAATAGATGATCAAGGTTTTCTTATCATGTGGTTATTTACGCCAGTTGACAATGGAGTCACCTCACTGAAGAATGAGATGATGAACATAGCCTATCTAAGTATCGTAGCACGATCATGTCACATACTTCAAGTTGTGATAATTAGAAAACGCCGTGACTTGTTCCATAGACCATGAGACCATATTTAATCACTGTCACCCGAGTGTACCTCGAGAGCATCTAATGTCACTCAGTGCAACGGTGATCATAAGGGTGTGATTGAGTATTCAAATGGGCGGGTTGAGGCGTATGTGTCATGAGCAGAATTTGTCCATCCGCTTGACGGAATATACTTTCAGCCCAATTAGATCTGGGAATTCCTGGTTATTTACTTATCGTATCGAGTAAAGTCGGTTCACTAGTTGTTCATTGGTCACAGTGACTAGAGATTTTTCGTGTGATGGTTCAATGGCTGGCAGGGCCCAAGGGAGCCCTCACCGGCGGCCACCCCTTCCTCTCTCCCCTATTTTTTTGGTCCCACATGGCTAGACCATTGTTTACTGGTTGGTTCACTGATATTTGACCAATGAACAACCAGTGAACTGAAAAGTAAGCAATGGTTATCTTTTGTCACATGGAAGATATCAGTGAACCGACTGATGGGGATATGCCGAGTGAGGTATACCTAGCAGGACGTTTCCAACTGGCACAAGCAACCAGCGAGTGAGCCTGCAGGACGACGACTAGATCGAGACTTGGCAAGGAGCCAGGCGACTGGAAGCTGGAGGCCCATAAGCGTAGCTAGGCCCATTCGGATTAGGTCAAGTACCCTCAGAATCCTTAACTATTTCGGTTGCAGATATGTAAACCCTAGCGAGGTGAGCCTATATAAACCTCTGTAGGGTACGCATAGAGGACACATTACATCATACACCCCCGGCGACTCGCCGCCTAGTCGTCGAGCTCGCCCTTTGTACTCTCTCATCAATACAATCTAGCAGGAGTAGGTATTTACCCTCCGGGGGGGCAAACCTGGATAAACCCTTGTGTCTCCACCCTCATCTCGCACCGAAGATGGCTGGCCGCCCTTGCCCCTCGTTCTACCACTCGCTGCCGATTGCAGCATCTGCCGTGGCCATTCCCACGACAGTGGCACCCACCATGGGGCCTGGCCGGTCAGGCCGGTGTTCTGCAGCGAGATCCAATTTTCCCATCAATGAGACGGCCGCCACTGGCCGCATGATCACGATCGGCAAGATCCTACAGATCTTGCCGAGAAGCTATGTCCCGGCGGCGCACCCCGTCACGCACATCGTGATCATGCCGGTCGGCATGATCAGCCTCTTTGTCGGATTTACCGACACCATAGTCTCGGAGGACTCGGCTCGCATCCGCGAGTCGCCTCCGCGCGACTTGCTCTCCGAGAGTCAGGTCCGACCATCCACCGCCTCGCCTCTGAGTACGACTCGGCCAACAGCAACATGTGTCGTGGTATTGCCGACGAGTAGGCCATGGAGGGGTCGTCACAGTGCGTGTTTAGAGACGTGGGGGAATGCAGACGGTTTACGCGTATGAGGTAACACAACTTACCTAGGTTCAGATCCCATGACGGTGGCGGAATCCTACTCCTGCTATAAATCACTATAAGGGCAATACGCTGAGTTACAGGGATTGGTTCGTTGTGCGAGGTGCGTCATAGACGACACTAGGTTATCTGAGATGGTCTGCCCTAAAGGCTCCCATAGGCCCGACTTATATAGTCGTCAGGTCCTAGGATTACAGGGAAAAGTCCTAGTCGGACAGGTTATAAAGTCCTATACTGCTTACAACTAGTATAGCCTGTCTTGCACTCCAAGGCTCCGGGTACGTTGGTAACTCCTCCGTAGCCTTCCTTTATCCGGCATGGGCCTCCCTTCTGGATCCATCTAACTGGGCCGCCCAGCAATTCATGGGCCATGCTACCAATTGTGGGACACCCGGGTTATCCGGATAGGAGACATGCTATGAGGATACCCATAGAGCATATCCCCAATAGTAGCCCCCGGAGGGAAAACCCTACTCCTGCTTGTCTGCTCTTTGATTACGGCGGAAGCGAAGGTTATAAGGTGCGCAGATTCGATCTGGCGTGGATGCGTATGCGAAAGTATGAGTCGAGTTCTAGATCTGTAGATCTATCATGGAGGTGGAGATCGTAGATCTATCTATTGGGGGTTATGGCGTCTGTAGGTCGTGTTCTCCTCGTTGGACCCTCCTAGCGTTTATATATGGGGAGGCTAAATCTCAGGTACCGATACGAGTAGGTTACAAGTTGTATTCAAACTCTAGTCTTGAGGTTTCCTTGTCTTGTGCGCTTGAGACTTCGTGTCCATATGGGCTTCGTTCCAGCCGAACCGTCATAAGCGTCATGGACCCGGGTAGGTCGTCGAGTGGGCCTTCCGTCGGGCTGGACCAGGTAGGCTAACATCAGGTACCCGTAGGGTATAACCATGTCAGTAGCCCCCGAGTGTTCAGTCGAATCGTAGATTCGGCTGAGGACTCTTCAATCTTTTCGGGTGCAGTTGTTTTCTGTTGATCAAAGAATGATTTTAGTGTGTAGGGATTGTTGATGCGTGTGCCTGACTCTCCCGACAGATCAGGGCCAGTTACCTATCTTAGGACAAAACAACACGATCTTCTTCAGATTCGAGTCCCTCGACTCGAAACCGGAACATATGCTGGCGTAATTCGACTCACGCTGTTAAGGACTTACAGGAGTGGAATCCCAGTAAATTTAAATGATGTACCCAACGCGTCCGTCGGGATTTTTCATCGCGCCTGCTGGCACGGATTCTTACTAGCAGAGCACAGTCGTGTGCGTTGCCAGGCCATCATATGGTATTTGTAGGTCTTATCTTTGCATCGCAGACGCAACATCCGAATGTTTATCACCGCGGAGGTGTTTCGGGTGGCCAAGGAGAATGCTACTCACTTAGCGCTAATTGGGGCAGAGTTGCCGAAAAGTTTTGCATGCTGATCCGATGGATCGCACTCGAAGAATTCATAGGGTGCGCGACCAGCGCTCCCTATGGGAGTAGCCCCCGAGTGTGTTCGAGTCGTAGACTCGAGCAGAGACTTTGATTCTAACGTTGTTTAGCTTCAGGTCCGTAGGACACAAATTTTTTCAGATGCTTGAATCCATCCTCCCTATGGGAGTAGCCCCCGAGTCCGTAGTGGAGTCGTAGACTCGACGTAGGACTCGAAGATCTTGTGTGTGCGCGACCAGCGCTCCAGTTTAGAGTAGCCTCCGAGTGTCTGGCGGAGTCGTAGACTCGGGTAGAGACTCGAGTCTTGTATTGTGCAGTTTGTAGTAGGAAATCTCGTGGGCGTACCGCTGACCCGGAAGTACATCGGGTGCGCGACCAGCGCTCCTGATAGGAGTAGCCCCTGAGTGTCTAGTCGAGTCGCAGAGTCGAGTGGAGACTCATGCGAGGAGAAACCATTGACCCGGAAGTGCATCGAGTCAGCGTCGCGCCTGTGTAGCATCAAGTGATGCAACCATCCGAGGAGGGTTTCGACTCGGGTCTTGAGTTTATGGCGTAGCCAGTTGTTTCGTCGACTCCTGTTGGAGGACCCGATAGAATAGCTCGACGCAGTCGACGTCCTTGTAAGCTGCATAAAATATAAAAAATTGTGAAGTACTTGTATCTTGTAAAGAATATTTGCCTGTCGGCTTGTATAGTAAGATTCTGGTGCCGATCGAGTCGACATTGTTGCACTGTATGCTAGGCCTTTTCGTTAGCCTGATTACCCTTAGTCTCAGTACCTTGCCGAGGCACTCGGGGTTCAAGGATTCGACGATCAGGCAGAATCAGCTACAAGGGCTGTCGCGTTCGAGGTGCTCGAGTGCGTGGATCCGATGGCACATTAGGTTACTCGAAGAGGACGCAGCCCCCGAGTGTTTCGAGTGTGATTAAAGTAAGAAAGAAATTAACTCTGAGTAGAGAACTTAGCTTTGTAGGTTGTCATGAGGTGAATGGGGCGCGGGAGCGAACGCAACCGGCAGATCGCGGTCACGAGAGCCAATACGACCTGCGGGTCGCGGTCGCGGGAGTCGAAGGAGCCCCCGAGTCGTGGTCGCTGAAGCCGATGCGGCCAGTTGCCGTAATCGAAGATCGCGTCGGGTCGCTGCATCCGAAAAGATGCAGCGGGTCACCGTAGCCGAAGATTCCGCGGAGCGCTAGAGTCGAAAACTGTGGCGGGTCGCTAGTGTCGAGAACTCGGCGGGTCACGCGATGGAGTCACCGCAGACCCCGAGCGTAGAGCTGAAGATGAAGGATCACAAGATCTCGAATGAAGCCACGGAGCAGAATCGTCAGAATTTTATCATCCGGAATCAGCACAACAGACGGAGTCGAACTGAGATCCATGTGTTTTTTCGGCTGATCTGAATTGGACACCCCGTGAAAAACCAGGCTAGCTAGCTTTGATTGACCCCTTTTTTTTTCTCTTTGCTTGAATTGCTGCACGACTTGATAAGATAGACATGGTCTTCACGCGAAATAACTTGGTACCACGTGCAGCTTGAATCTTTTGGCGTGTCGTGCACCCAGCGGCTGAAGCTGCCAAAATTTGACGCGTGCGTCTTGATACAATGATGCACGTACTTGATTGACCGAAACGGCGTGTAATTTTTCCTTTGGTCTTGCTTTGACCTCTCCTTGAATTTGGGATATAGTAGAAATATGATCGGTCTCTGCTAGCCTTCGAACAGAAAGAATAATAGACTGGAACTGACCCGTCTCCCAAGGTGATTCAACGAATAGCCTGTGGATGCACTAGACGCGTGTGCTGTGATGAGCCCGACTCTGCGTGATCTTTCCATTGTAGAGTTTTGTTGATTCGC
Organism: Avena sativa; assembly: GCA_916181665.1. Classification (NCBI taxonomy): domain Eukaryota; kingdom Viridiplantae; phylum Streptophyta; class Magnoliopsida; order Poales; family Poaceae; genus Avena; species Avena sativa. The sequence goes on from OV702296.1 coordinate 125,043,310, forward strand.
TGACCCAACATAGGACCGGATGATGACGATAGAACTTGTCGATGCTGTTGATGATGAGGAAGACGAAGTGGATCTGCGTCTCCGAAGTCGGCGAATCAAAGATTGCTGGTGATGGGACCATCACGATCGCACAATCAGCAGCCCCAATTCCCACAGACGGCGCCAATTGACAAGGTTTAATCTCGTCAATGCCCATTGTTATGGACTTGGGTTTTGGAGAAGATGGGGATGCTGGAGATCGTGGCACGGTTAACAGACAAGCAACCAGGGGACACGAGATTTACCCAGGTTCAGGCCCCCGGAGGGAAAACCCTAATCCTGCTTGTTTGCTCTTTGATTACGGCGGAACCGAAGGTTACAGGGTGCACAGATTCGATCTGGCGTGGATGCGTATGTGAAAGTATGAGTCAAGTTCTAGATCTGTAGATCTATCATGGAGGTGGAGATCGTAGATCTATCTATTGGGGGTTATGGCGTCTGTAGGTCGTGTTCTCCTCGTTGGACCCTCCTAGCCTTTATATATGGGGAGGCTAAATCTCAGGTACCGATACGAGTAGGTTACAAGTTGTATTCAAACTCTAGTCTTGAGGTTTCCTTGTCTTGTGCGCTTGAGACTCCGTGTCCATATGGGCTTCGTTCCAGCCGAACTGTCATAAGCGTCATGGACCCGGGTAGGTCGTCGAGTGGGCCTTCCGTCGGGCTGGACCAGGTAGGCTAACATCAGGTACCCGTAGGGTATAACCATGCCAGCAGTACACCAACCCCCAAGCCGTTGAGCAGCTTTGATCCGTCAAAGTGCATCACCTAGTACTCTGGCTCCGGCATTGGGGTAGCATCTAGCATCTCCGTCCAATGTGCGATAAAATCCGCCAAGGCTTGTGACTTGATAGCATCGCGTCTCTTGTAGGTGATCTCGAAGGCGGCAAGTTCAATGCCCCACTTCACGACCCTTCCTGTAGCGTCGCTGTTGTTTATAATGTCAGACAGTGGAGTTTTGCTCACCACTGTGATGGGGTGCTCCTGGAAATAGTGCCTCAGCTTCCGAGAAGCAAGGAATACTCCATAAGCTATCTTTTGGTAGTGCGGGTAACGCTGCTTGGACTCCGTCAAGACCTCGCTTACATAGTAAACTGGTCATTGAACTCCGTACTCATGCCCTGGTTCCTTCCGCTCTACCACAACGACGATGATGATTACCCGGTTGGTGGCCGCCATGTAAATTAACATGGGCTCTCTAGGCTCGGGTGCTGCAAGGATAGGCGCTGAGGAAAGAATCTCCTTGACCTGCTTCAATGCAGCGTCTGCTTCTTCCGTCCACGTGAATTTGTCTGCCTTCTTCAGCAACTTGTACAGTGGCAGGGCCTTCTCTCAAAGTCGGCTGATGAACCGACTAACTGCTGCAACACAACCTATTAGTCGTTGTATGTCCTTTAGGCATGTCGAACGATTTATGTTTAAGATGGCCTTGATTTTCTCCGGGTTGACCTCGATTCCACGCAGGGAAATGATGAAGCCCAACAATTTGCCGGCTGGAACCCCGAAGACGCACTTCCTATGGTTAAGCATCATGTTCTATTTCCGGAGATTATCAAAGGTTTCTTTTAAGTCGGAGATTAAGTCGTTTGATTTTTTAGACATCGCCACTATATCATCCACATAGGCGTGAACGTTCCGACCAATTTGGTCGTTTAGGCAACGTTGCATTGTCCGCTGGTATATAGCACATGTGTTTTTCAGCCCAAGTGGCATCGTGACATAGCAAAACGTGTCGTAGGGTGTAGTGAACGTAGTGGCCAATTGCTCCGACTTCCTCATCTTGATCTGGTGGTATCCTGAGTATGCATCGAGAAAACACAAAAGCTCCGAGCCAGCCGTCGAGTCAATGACTTTGTCAATGCGAGGGAAAGAAAACAGATCTTTGGGACATGCCTTGTTCAAGCCGGTGTAATAAACGCACATTCTTAATTCTTTGGTTCCCTTTTTGGGCGACAAGTAAAGGATTGGCCACCCATTGGGTGTGAAGGACTTATCGGATAAAACTAGCCTTAAGTAACCTAGCTATCTCTTTGCCTATGGCGCGTCTCTTCTCATCTCCAAAGCGTCGTAGAAGTTGTTTCACTGGTTTACATTTTGGATCAATATTCAAGCTGTGCTCGGCAAGTTCCCTAGGTACACCTTTCATGTCGGCAGGTTGCCAGGCAAAGATGTCCCTATTTTCACGGAGGAACTCGACGAGCGTGCTTTCCTATTTAGGGTGTAGGGTCATTCCAATGGCGGTGGTCTTGGAGGCATCGCCTACCATAAGTTCCAACGGCTTGGTATCGATGGCGGCCTTGAATGTTGGGGTGGAGTCAAAAATCTGCTTGTTCGACGCGGGCATCTCAGAGGCATCGACCTTGCTCTGGATCTCCCTGAATTCTTCGCTGTAGAGGACAGCTTATGCGTAGGCTGCTTCTCCAATCTTGCAGTCCCTTGCTTTGGTAAAGCTTCCGGATATGGTGATGACACCGTTTAGTCCAGGTATCTTGAGTTTGTTGTAGACGAAGCATGGCTTGGCCATGAAGGTGTGGAATATGTCGCGACCGAATATGACGTGGCACACGCTCTTGAAGGAGACCACCTCAAAGGTCATGCGTTCTTGGCGGTAATTATTTACATCACCAAAAGCAACATGAAGTGTGATGCACCCAAGGGACCGAGCCTCCCGACCAGGAACTATGCCGTGGAAGATGGTGTTGGTCCTCGTTAGGTTTGCCTCCGTCAAGTTCATCTTCTGAAGTCTATCCAGGTACATGATATTGATGCTGTTTCCACTATCCACCATACATTTGGTGAACTCGTTGCCATCAATCAGGGGGTTGATGACCATGGCGTATTGGTTCTCCGTAGGGATGAGGTCTGGGTGATCCTTCCTGTCCCAAGTAATTGGAATCTTCGACCAGCGCAGGAACTGGGGAACTAGGGGTAGAGTGGCCATCAGTATCCTCATGGAGGTCTTCTGTTGTTGGACGGTGGGGGTGCCAAGGAAAGTGTGGAAAACTGCCGCCTTCTTCTCGAAGGGGTTCTTTCCCTTGGTGGCATGCTTGGGGTCAACATTCTCGTCCATGTTACTTGAATCCTTGGACTCCTCCTTCTTCCTCCCCTTGCCCTTTCCTCGCGGTCTGTTTTTCTGACTTTGCTTGTAGCTGGACTCCGGGTCCTCCTTGAGGTTGTTGACGAACTTGCAATGGCGATTGGTGTGGGTGGCTTTGCCGTTGGCATCGACGTGTATGAGGAAGGGCATATCGCGGTACTCCTCGTAGGTTTGGGGAACAGGAGCACTGCCGAGGTAGTCTCACTTCCTCGCTGCTTCCCACGGCAAGCTCCCCGCCCTCGGCCACGCTGTCCGCCATCACCTCGTCCTGCAAAAGTCATAGCGACCATGTTGGGGGTTTGCTTTTATTCTGGTGCGGATTTCCTCTTTGTGCTGCTGTTTCTCCGAGCTTGAGTTGGAACGGCCATTGCCGGCAAAGAGCCGCGAGCATCGTCATTGACAGCCATGAACTCCCTGTCCAACTGAATCATCTAGTTCAAGTCTAGCTAGTGATTGTCCTGCAGGCGCTTCAGCTTATGTCGGAGCAACGTGCCCCTTTCCAACCCATCGATGAATGCGGCCATGGAGGTCTGGGCATGCACTCCTACGTAGGAATTCTTCATATCCATCTAGTGGGAGAGGTATGCACGAGATGTCTCGTCTTTCTCTTGCATGCACCGCTATAGATCGCCAACAGTGCAAGGACGCTTGTGTGTACCCTCGAAGTTCATGGTGAATGCTTCTTGCATGTTCAACCAATTGCAGATGGATCTTTCTGGCAAGTCATCAATCCATTGATGGGTCGTGCCCGCCAACATCAATGGGAGGTACTTGACGGCGACGTTGGGGTTACCCCCGGCGATCTCCACCGCGTTGCCATAGTCTTGCAACCATGTAGCTAGCTTGGCGGTGCCGTCATAGGCTTGATGGTCTTGTCAATCAGGAAGCCCTTGGGGTAAGTTGCGGACCATATTACAGGTCCAAATCAACGTGGTCCCAGGTATGGTCCTTCCCGGGCCTCGTGGATATTGTCCAGACGCGAACATGCATCGTATGCCTCCGGGCTTCTTTTCTTCTTCTTGCCATCAGGGGATGGGCTGCGTGAACGACGCAGGCCTCCTCCGCCATGGTGGCTGCTAGGTGGCGACGGGGGCGGAGGTGGCGGTGGGTTAGCCTTCTTGCTGTTACCCTCCTACGATGCCTCACGCTTGTCCCGGTTGCTTGTCGGACGCGGTGGGTCATGGAGCGGCTTGCTCTTGTGTCCTTGGTTGCGCTCTACATCATGACGGGTCTTCTCCGTGTTGTCGCGGATGATGATGCCGCTCTGCCTTGGCGGAGGCATATCCGTACGATGGTGAGCCTTGGTTTCTTTCGGATGTCGGGGGAGCGGGGCGGTGGCGATGGGCGACGAGGTTGGGCCTTACCTCCATGGTCGGAGGATATGGGGATAGCATCCTTCCTGTTGTGCGCATCCCTAAATCTTCGTTTTGATGTACCCGTCTGAGACCCGACATCAAGACGAGATCTCTCCCTTGGAGGCATGTGCTGGATAGACTGGCAAAACGCTGGGTCAGACTCGAGCCTCTGAGAGGTGGCATTTTCCTGCTGTTTCACCGCCTTGGCCACTAGGTCATAGACCTGGTCCACTACTTCGGGTGATCTATCCTGCTCTAGAAGGGTCTTGGCATCGGCGAGGTTGAGGAGAGGAGTGGGCATCACCTGCCTGCCTTCACTGTCATTGTATGGCTTGGCTTGTGCCGGTTTCGGGGGAGCCCATCCTAGGTTTCGCCACACACCAGGATCATTGTTGATGCGAGCCGGAGCTTTCTTGGCCTTCTGCTGCTGCAGCAGAGTCTTGTACTCGGCCTCCATTGCTCTAGCTTTCTCTATGGACTTCTGCGTGTTGGGCAGATCTCGATCTAGCTTTGTGCCTTGCTCCGCGATGGCCTACGCTTCCTCCAGCAGCTGCTGGCGCTTCTCGTCAAGCTGGACTACATTGAGAATATGAGCCATGGTCATAGGCTCGATGACGAGATATTTTCGTACATCACTCTATCAGCTGGAGTAACTTGGGCAGCAGCAGATGTAGATGCTAGAGGCGGCGGGTTTGTGGTGTTGTTGTTGCTCGGTTCGGTGCCGAGTTCCTGCGGCTGTTGCACTGGGTTAGGCGGAGGGGGCATATCCTTTGCATGATCATTATCGGTTGCAATAGGTGGTCCCTTCCCCTTGTCCAACGCTATAGGCGCAGCTCGTTCGGGTTGATATTCATCCATCGTTGTCCCAATGGTGACGAACACCTCTATGGATGTGACGACGTTGTTGGCATGTTCATCACGCGTGTACTCCTCCTCCATCTCCAGCATGGCAGAGTCTAGCTCCTCCGGGATGAAATCTATCTCCTCTGAATCTGGACTGAAGTTGGCATAGAGCGCGTCAATCACAGAGTCGGAGGGTGCTGGGGATTCCTCGATGATGGGGGGGTGGAGGTGCAACAGCAGCGACGATGACTAGAGGCGGTGGTGCAGCTGTGACGATAGCGGCAGGAGGCGGTGGTGGCGGTGGCTGAATCGGAGGGGCTCCATCAATGAGCGCAAGGGCTGTCGGAGCTGCCTCCTCGGCCTCTGTGTAGTTGTTGAAGGTGTTCACCATGCTTTCGAAGGTGAGGCGACCCGAAGCCTGCTGCCGCCTTAGAGAATGCCGGAGAAGCGTACCTTGGTCCAGTCCTTCCACAAAGTGATACATGGCATCATCGTTGGGGTAATGCGCCAGATCGTCTCATATACGGAGCCACCTGGCAAGGTAATCGCGGGGTTTTCTCCCTCTCTCTGAATGCAACGCGCTAGATCGAAGATGGTAACCACGCCGACGAACTTGGATCTCTGCTGTCCAGATGTGCGGAGGAAGCCGGCAGACTTGCAATGATCTTCCACCGTTATATCCTTCACATGGGTGGTTTGGGTGGGCCTTGAATTTTTCCGATCTTTGCCGGCAAAATTTGAGGAGAGATCCGACATCGATCCTTCCGCGAATGTATCCTGCCCGTAGGAGGTCCGTGCGGGTCTCGATGCTCCTCCGACACCCAAGGAACTAGTGCCCGAGTCGGTTTCGCCGATGAAGAGGTGGATATCTCCGATGGGGACAATCGAGCACCGCATAGGGTTCGTCTTCGCCGGGTTCCAGAACTCGTTGGGAGGGACAATCGGAACGTTGCCGGAGAAGAGAACACAAACGATGGCTACGGTTTCGCCGATTCCCGCAAAGATCTTCGTCCTCGCTTGTTAAAGAGCCTGAAGAGCCTCTTGCCCCACGGTGGGCGCCAACTGTCGTGGTATTGCCGACAAGTACGCCATGGAGGGGTCCTCACATTGCGTGTTTAGAGACGTGGGGGAAAGCGGACGGTTGACGGGTACGAGGTAACATGGCTTACCCAATTTCAGATCCCACGACGGTGGCGAAATCCTACTCCTGCTATAAATCACTATAAGGGAAATACGCCTAGTTACACGGATTGGTTCGCTGTGCAAGGTGCGTCGTAGTCGACACTAGGTTGTCTGAGATTGTCAGCCCTAAAGGCTCCCATAGGCCCGACTTATATAGTCGCCACGTCCTACGATTACAGGGAAAAGTCCTAGCCCGACAGGTTATAGAGTCCTACACTGCTTACAACTAGTCTAGAGTGTCTTGCACTCCAAGGCTCCGGGTACGTCGGTAACTCCTCCATAGCCTTCCTTTATCCAGCATGGGCCTCCCTTCTGGATCCATCTAACTGGGCCGCCCAGCAGGCCATGGGCCATGCTACCAAGTATGGGCCACCCGGGTTATCCGGATAGGAGACATGCTATGAGGATACCCATATAGCTTATCCCCAACAACGTGGCCGAAACCACCGTGTTCGCGGACGACGCGACCCTCAACGACGACAGCGGCTCGGCGACCCCGGTGTTAGTCGCCGGATCCATCATCACCGCATCATCCGCGGGCTCCATCACCCAGGTCTCCAACGTGGGAGACTTCAAGGATCCCTCCATCCTTCGGATCTTCGACCCCGACTCCAGATTGGAGAACTCCGGCGATCTCCATGCCGGATCTGGTCGCCACATCGAGACCTACATGGCGAACGGCGCGGACGCCCCTCCAGACCCCTTCTCCATGCCGATCCCGTCGACTGCCCATGGCGACGGAGGTCGAAGCGCTCTGCCTGAAACTGGCAGACGTGGTACGCAAAGAGCAGGCCGAGCGCGATTTTTTTTGCCTCGAGCAGGTGACGGTGCAGGAGCTCTCACGCTATCACCAGCTCCGCATCAGATCGCACCTGAACCCCACCGTTCAGGGCCGCGCCCTGAACTTCGACGACGAGAATGACCTAGCCCGCGCGGCCGATCGCATGATCTGCGAGAACGCGCCACTGGGAGGAAGCGCTCGACCACCACCAGGCGCGTCAGCAAACGACGCACCCCCACCACCGCCCGGCTGCAGGCCACCTCCAAACCAACCGCGGATCATGATCTCCTTGTTGGAGCAGGACGCGAATGGCCTCCCGATGTTTTCTACTCTGATGGACAACGTCATCGCGAGTTGCACTGCGGTCGACAACATCAACATGACCGGGGAAGGCGCCCTGCAGATCCAGTACGCCAGGGCTCTACTCACCAAGGTTGTCGAGCAACAAGCCACGGGAGCAGACTCGTGGGGACGTGTGTACTCTCGCTCGTCAGGAAGCAGGGCGGCCTAGATCAGCCGCTCGTCGATGGCTAACACACTCAATTGTGTGCCCCTCGGCCCGTGCAGTTCCAACCACGACCCGCGAACGTGGCAATCTCCACCAACGACCCGCGCCCGACGAACAACATGGTCGCTGCCAATAGGCAGTCAATCGACGCACGAACCAACATCATCAACAACTAGAGCTGGCGCGCACGCCAGCCTGATGACCTAAGGGACACCCTCACCAATCGCCGCGATGGCGAGCCGAGAGGGCCGCTCAGCCGAGTTGTCCCCCAGTGCTTCGGACCAATGATCCGAGGTGAAAAGTACCCGACGAACTTCAAAGCACCGAAGGAGATAGAGAAGTACGACCCCTCGGATGACCCCTCCATGTGGCTAGACACGTACCTCATGGCGATGGGAATATCCGTCAACACCGACCTGCTGGCCACTCGCTACCTCCCCCTGGTGATGGAGGGAGCGTGACGGCAATGGATCAACACCCTTCCCGCAGACAGCATTGATTCCTGGGAGGAAATGCGCGACGCCTTCGTCAGGCACTTCGAGGGATCCTACACCCACGCCACCACCATTAAGGACCTGGATCGATGTGTCCAGGGACCTCGCGAGTTGACCCGCAGCTAGGTCCAGCAGTGGAAGGACCTGTGGTACAACGTGTCCGGCATCCACCCGGACACCGCGATTCACTTCTTCAAGACCTCATGCCGCTATGAGCCCTTTGTCGCCAAGCTCAAGCGAGAGTACAAAACACTCGACAACATACCGGACCTCCTCGAGATCGCCAAAAGGTACGTGGAGGAGGACCCTAACCAAGAAACCGACGACGAGTCAGGAAACCGCCGCACGAGCGGCTAGGATAGCGGGAGACGACCCGAGCTACGCTACAACAACACTCGCCTCACTAGCAAACGCCACGGTGATGGGCGAGTCAACTTCGTCGCCAACGCCGGCTATGTTCTGCGCGAGCCCAAGAGCCTCCGCCGCGATGGAGGCCAGTGCCACGATGGCGGCAACTACAAGGCAAATCCGAGGTTCGACCCCGCGGCTCTCCTTAACCAGCCCTGTGTGTTCCACAACAGGGAGTGGAAGCCCACCATGCAAACGACCGCCGACTGCCACTCGCTGAGGGAGATCAAGAAGGCACGACGTGCCATGGAGGACCCCAACAACCACCCGCCAAACGGTGGGGCATTCGGCAACGAGGCCGGCTCGCTCCACACCTTCACCGAATTGAGCACCAAGCGCGAGAAGAAGGTCATTGCTCGCGCCGTCGCCGTCAACACGGTATCCCAGGTTGACGTCCTGTGCTTCCTCAACTGGTCCAAGCAACGAATCACCTGGAGCCGCGAAGATCACTCGCCACAGATCGTATATCCGGGTCGGGTCTCCTTGGTGGTCAAGCCCAAAGTGGGAGACTATTGGCTCCCCAATACCCTGATGGACGGAGGAAGCTCCATCAACATTCTCTACCTGGACAAGTTCCGGTGATTGCGGCTCCCGCAGTCGATGATAGAGACGACCAACACCACCTTCCACGGCATCGTCCCCGGTCGGAAGGCGTACCCGATTGGCAAGGTGACGCTGCCAGTCACCTTCGGCACTCCAGCGAACTTCTACACCAAGCGGATCGTCTTCGATCTGGTGCCCTTCAACAGCCTCTACCACTGCGTCTTGGGCGGCAGGCGTTCTCCTAATTCATGGCGGTGCCCCACTATGCGTACAATGCAATGAAGCTCCCAGGGCCATGCGGCATCATCACCGTCCATGGCGACCCCGACATGGACGCCAAGTGCGAGGCCAAAGGCATCGTGCTCGCGGATGCTGTCATAGCGGCAGAATCCAACCAAGCAGAGGAGCTCGCCAAGTACACGAGTGGTGTCAGCAATGAAGACCCCACAATACTCAAGAAGCCCAACTTGGAGGGTGGCGGCTCCACTGCCTTCGAGGCAACAACGCACACTAGCACCATCGAGCTGGTCCCAGGCGACTCCAGCCAGATGGTGACGATCGGAACGGGCATGAGCCCAGCATAGGAAGGCGCGCTCATCGAGTTCCTACGTGATAATCGCGACATCTTCGCATGGAAGCCATACGACATGCCTGGTGTCTCGTGGGAACTCGGTCAGCCAAAACTCAACGTCGACCCCAAATCGCGACCTGTCAAGTAGTCACTGTGGCCCTTTAATGAAGAGCGCCGTCGAGCAATCGCCGAGGAGGTGCAACATCTACTCGCTGCAGGCTTCATTCGGCCAATCAAATACTCCAAGTGGCTGGCAAACCTAGTCCTGGTCGATAAGAAAAACAGGACCTGGAGAATGTGTATCGATTACACAAACCTAAACAGCGCCTGCCCGAAAGAGCAGTTTGTCCTCCCGTGGATCGATCAAATCATCGACTCGACCGTGGGCTCGGAGTCATTGTGCTTCCTCGATGCCTACTCTGGTTACAACCAGATCAAAATGGCAGTCGAGGACGAGGAGAAGACGGTGTTCATCACGCCATCAGGAGCCTTCTGCTACACCGCCATGACCTTTGGCCTCAAGAACGCCGGGGCGACCTACCAGAGGTGCATGCAGGAGTGCCTTGCGAGCCATATTGGCCACAACATCCACGTCTACATCGATGACGTGGTGGTGAAGTCCACTCGCCCGGGCGATCTACTAGACGACCTGGCAGAAAACTTCGCAAACCTGTGGAGATACGAGATAAAACTAAACCCAGGAAAGTGCAACTTCTGTGTACCTACTGGACAGCTGCTGGGGTACGTCTTCTCCAACCGCGAGATCGAGGTGAACCCCACCAAGATCAACACGATCGCCCGGCTCGGCAAACTGGAGTGCCTGCGTGACATCTAGAAGTTGGTCGGGCGAGTCGCGGCTCTCAGTCGCTTCATCCCCCAGCTAGGCGAGAAGGCGATGCCCTCTACCACTTAATACGCAAGAACCCCACGTTCCAAAGGGACAAGGAGGTAGATGAAGCGCTCCACGCCATAAAGGAGGTGCTACTCGCGGCACCGCTACTCGCCGCCCCCGTCGGCAAGGAGCCCATGCTCGTCTATGTTGTGGCCTCCGAGCGAGTCGTCAGTGCCGTCATGGTCATCGAACGACTAGAAGAGGGCAAGGAGCGCCCGATGCAGCAACCTTTTATACTACATCAGCGAAGTCCTCACCGAGTCGCGCCAGCGCTACCCGCAGTACCAGAAATTGGTATGCGGTCTTTAGAGCCCAGCGGCGACTGCCGCACTACTTCCAGGAGCACCCAATCACGGTCGTCTCCTCGGCACCGTTGTACGACATCATCCGCAACCGTGAGGCGACCGGGCAAGTCTCCAAGTGGGCCATCGAGATCGGAGTCCACAACATCAGGTACGAGCCGTGCAAGGCGATCAAGTCGCAGGCTCTAGCAGACTTTCTCGCCGACTGGGAGGAGGCGCAGCAGCCAGACAAAATTCCGTACCTCCACTACTGGTCCCTACACTTTGACGTATCCAACAATGTAGATGGTGCAGGGGCAGGGATCGTCCTCACATCTCCAAAGGGCGACAAGCTACGCTACGTCATGTACCTCGACTTCATCCCCTACACCAACAACATGGACGATTACGAAGCGCTCCTCCACGGCATACGAGCATCCAAGGAAATGAACATCAATCGCCTGCGCTGCTATGGCGACTCCGACCTCGTCGCCGAGCAAGTCGCTGGCACTTGCGACGCAGTCTCCCCCACCATGGCGGCATACCGCCAAGCAGTGGGCCAGCCGGGAGGCCACTTTGCCGGCTACTCCGTCGAGTGGATCGATCGGCGCAAGAACGCGGAAGCTAACGCCCTCTCCCGCATCGGATCGGCTTGCCTAGCGCCACCCGCCGGCGTCTTCCTCGACACCATCGGTAAGCCTTCCTTCTCTCCCCCATGGGAGATCGACAACAGAATTCCGCTGCAACCAGAAGCAGCTCTGGTCTCCATGCTAGCCCAGCCAAGCCACTAGACCGCGCCATATGTACCTGGACGGAGGGACCCTACCCGCCAACGAGAAGGAGCCCCGGATGATCATACACCCCTACCAATCCTTCATCATCATCAATAGTGAGATCCACAAGCGCAGCATGACCGGCGTGTTCCAACGCTGCATCCAACCCACAGAAGGTCGCAAGATCCTCCAGGAAATCCATGCTGGCGACTGCGGCACCATGCTGGCTCTCTCTCCCTGGTCGCCAAGGCTATGCGACACGACTTCTACTGGCTAACCACGCACGCCGATGCGGTCGACATCGTCAAACGATGTGTCGGGTGCCTGAAGTACGCCAACCCGACCCACGTCCCAAGCTCAGCACTTAAGACCATCCCCATCACCTGGCCATTCGTCGGGTGGGGCATGGACATGGTAGGCCCCTTCAAGAAGTCCCCCTCTAGCTTCACCCACCTCCTATTCGCAGTCGACAAATTCAAAAAGTGGGTGGAGACCAAGCCAGTCCGCAAGTGTGATGGGAAGACCGCCACCAAGTTCCTACGTGATCTCATCCATCGCTAAGGGTTCCGCACAGTATCATCACAGACAACCGCAAGAACTTTGCCAAAGGAGCCATGGCCGAATTCTGCGAGGAGCACCACATACGACTCGACCTCGCCTTAGTCGCCCACCTGGAGTCCAATGACCAGGCGGAACGTGCCAACCAGAGCATCCTCCATGGTCTAAAGCCGCGACTGCAAGTTCCACTCGAGCGAACTCCGGGGTGCTGGGTCGAAGAGCTCCCCTCTATCGTCTGGGGCATCCGCACCTCCGTCAACAAGTCGACAGGATTCACCCCCTTCTTCATGGTGTACGGATCCGAGGCCGTCATGCCAACCGACCACGAGCACTACTCGACTCGGGTGGTCAACTACGCGGAAGCTTACAACAAGCTCGCATACCAGGACGGAGTTGACCAGCTCGACGAAGCTCGTGACCTAGATCGCTCCCGCACCGCCATCTACTAGCAAGGGCTTCGCCGCTACCATAGCCGGCGAGTACAGACTCGCACCTTCTAGGAAGGAGACTTGGTACTGCGTCTGATCCAGGACAAGAAGGGCATGCACAAGCTCTCTCCCCGTTGGGAGGGACCATTCGCCATCGGGCGAGTCCTGGGCAACGACACCTACTACCTCACCAATGTCCGAGGCGACGGAAAACTCGACGTCAAGCGGCCATTGAATGTAAACCTCCTAGGGAAGTTCTACTCCTAGAACTCCAGACATGTACCTCCTACCCGCTATGAAATAAAGAAGATCGATTTGCACAAATTGTGTCCACTCTCCGTACCTTGTGCCACTCACACTCGTAATAACAACGCTATGCTACTCGCGGAAGTCAACCCTTTGTTATGCCACCGGCACGGCCAAGTAGTGTGGTACGAGGGAATGGAAAATTTCGAGCCTCGCATCATACACAAAAAAGACAACCGCATTCGCTTCCCACAGTGACCCAGTCCTCCACACCCTCGGCGCAGCGACTCTAATGGCTAAGTACCATGCTTGGGGACTGACACCAGTCCAAACTCGAGCGACTAGGGAAAACGCCAAGTATGAGAGCACGCCCCGGACTCGCCGCGCGACTGGTCCTACGGATCAGGTGGAGCGACGCTCCAAAAACAACGCGCCCCGTCCTCACCTACCTCGGGCACGCTACTCGAACAACCAACTACCACGCTCGGTGCCTCGACCACCCGACCCTGTTCGCTCTTGGGAAAACGGCTAAGTACCAAGCACCCCTTGGATTCGCCATGCGACTGGCTTTCCAAGCCACGGCGAGTCGACCTTAACTTACTAACAGTTTTTATAACATACATAAAAACAAGGTAAACCCCATAAAAGGGCGAACGCGCTCAGGGACTCGCACAACCAACAATCAAATCAAAAACAAAAGAATCCTTGCATTCCTTCAAGAAGCAAAATTTGTTTGCTCACAAGGGCAGTTACATATCTATTCTAACTAACGCCAGTAGGCAAACTATTCTACTCCGCAGGCTTTGATGACGAGGCGCCACCAATTCTGCAACGACGGATAAAGGGAACCCACGGGTTCGAAGGGTACGTTGTTAGTTCGCCCGCAGTGGCCGCTCAGAACGGCTGCTCCACCTTGATCTCACGGTGCGCCGGCTCAGGGTCGTTTGGGGCGACGGCCATCTCCTGGTACAGAATAAGGTCACCCATCGCCCACACCAGGTCGGCGTACACCGTAGCATGCTCGGTCAGCTTCAGCACTTCGGCGATCTCGACCGTGCCCGTCGACAAAGGGTACCCACTCGTGACGTCGTCAAGGTCGAAATCTTTGGGGAAGTGTGCGAGCCCATGGCTTAGCGCAGTCGCTGCACCATGACGAAACACCGACCGCGACATGAAGTCAACTACAGCCGGGGCTTATCCGGGTAGCACCAGACCTCTATGAGGTCGCTGGGGATCACCTCCGTGGGCGAGATATCCTAAAGGTACGCCCGAATGCAGGTCGCTGACAGAGCGGCAGATTCAACCAGCGTGGTGACGCATTGCCGCGCATCATACCACTGCGCTTCGTCAGCATCATCAGTAATCCTGCCTGCAACACACAAGCAAACAGTAAGGAAAGCTTCAGCAAAAACAAAGCGACCCGCACGCTCGGGGACTCGCCAAAAAACAGAGAGCTCACTAATCAACGGGCGACAGTGCTCCGTGATGAAATCTTTCGCTCCTCAGCAGCAGAAGCAACAGCTGCCTTGGCCATCCCATCCGCCGAGGTCGCCTCCGCCTTCGCCTCCTTGAGCTCCCGCACTAGGTCGGAGAATTGCTTCTCTACGGCGCTCAAGGATGACTGTGTAGCCGTCAATTCACTCGCCGGAAACAGGCCCTGACGAGCCTTCTCCACTACGTCTGTGTTATCCTCTGCATCAACAAAACCATGAATACGAGAAGAACAAGCTTTACGACCAGTAACACGCACGACAACCACTCACCCACAGTCGCTCGAAGCTGCTCGTTCGTTTCTCGGACAACGAGGAGCTCCCTCTCCAGATGCCCCCTGGCCGGAAGTCGCTTCGCTGACTCGCGCTCTAGCCCCTGCGCAACCATGGAAGCATCAGAAACGAAATTCCTAAGTGCCCAACTACTGAATTCAGCAGCTAGACACTCAGGGACTGGACAACAAAAAATTCCTAAGTGCCTAGCCGCTGAAATTCAGCTACTAGCCACTCGGGCACTGGAAAGCGAAAAAAATTCCTAAGTGCCAAGCCGTTGAAATCGAGCGACTCGAGACTCGGGGACTGCATGTCAAAACCTATAAGGATCCGACCACTGAAATTCAGTGGCCCAATCCTCGGGGACTAGACATACCAGGATGGCGCAACTAGCATGTTGTGAAGCTCCATCGCATCCACCGACGGGAGCACGAACGGAGTACGCCCGCAACGCTGCTCGACCTTCGTGCCGACGACCTCTAGCACCTGGCTCGATGGCACCGACACACTCGCCGCGTATGCCTTTGCTATAAACCGGTGGAACGTCACCACCATGGCTCCCGAGCCACTCGAGGATGGGCCCGATTCCCCGACCGAAGCCACGGGCTCCACCCGCTGCGACTCCGCGTCCATCATAGCCTTCGTGGACGCATCCGCTCCAATCGAAGCTTCGCTCGAGGCGACCGCTGGCTCGTCCAAAGTCGTGACGACCACGTCGCCTCTTGCCTTCTTTGCGCCTTGAACAGGCGCCTCGACCTCGTCGCCCTTCCTCTTATTCGATGGGTCGACTAGTGCCTCCACGGCACCCAACGGGACCTTGGCCACCGAAAGGTGACCTATTTTCTTCACCCTAGTCCTGCAAAACAATGCTATCAGCAAACTCACCAATCGTACATAAATCAATTGGACAAACGAAAAACTCAGAAGTACTCACTTGGCGACTATAATAAAACGCATGCCAGTATGGATGCTGGCCAGCTTTTCCAACTCCGGCCCCATTTTCTGACTGAGGCCCGTATCGAACATGCTCTGTGCCCAAGACACCGACGTCTTCTTAGAGGACGAGGCCGCAGCAGGAGGATCAGTGGCGATCGCCGCGGGTGGTCCCCTCGGGGGCGAGGTCCCCGCGGGTGGAGCGGCCCTGAGCCCAGTGACTGGGATGAAGGGCGGTGGCAGCGACGCCAATGACACCTCGCCGTCTACAACGGCTGCGTCGGCCACCACAGTCGCATGTGTCGGTGCATCGACCCTAGCTTCTTCGGCCGCACTGGTGGCGTCGGATCTACTCGCGAACCGAGGCGGTGATGCCGGCTTAACCGTCCTCTTCTTCTTCTTTGGTGGCGGTGGTTTCTTCTTTGATGGCATAGCCTCTCGCTGCGAGGTATGCTCGGGGAGCTCGTCATCATCCTCACCTTGAGCCTCGAGGCTCTTGTTGGCCTCAAGCTCGCGTTGATGCTGTCCGCGGGTCTAGCGGGTCGTAGGTGCGGCGACTTCCACGGCCTCATCGCCGCCACCATCATCGTCGTCGTCATCGCCGCCCCCGTCACTTCTGACACCGGCCTTGTTGGGCGAAGACTCGCTATCATCCTAGGTGGAGGATTTCGAGTTCTCGTTGTCTGCGGGTGAAAGCCAACCTTCCACCACTTGGAACAACTGCGATAACAAGACAAAATTAGCACGACCGCGAATGCAAATCTGCGATTGTGAGTGCATAGGAAAGAAAGGACTTACCATTGGAGCCTTGCGCTTCGCGGTGTAAGGGGCGACACCGTCCTTCGCGTCGAGGTACTCCGGCTCGGTGATCTTCTTCAAGGCCAAGTTGTAGTCATTGAGCCTCCACTCGGCGAGGCAGGACTTTGTCGGGTCGTCCTTGCCCGTGTACTCGTACATGTAGTGGGCGCGACTGTCCAGAGGCACAAGTCGCTGCGCGAACCAACAATTGTATAGATTGATGGATTGGAGGCCCTTCTCCTTCAAGTTGCGGATCGTCTGCAGCATCTCGTCGACGACCATCCGCTGGTCCAGCAGAAGCTTGGTAACTTGGAGCCGACGCGGTTCGGGCCGGTCGGCGAAGTACATCGGGAGCACCACCTCGTCGACGGCAGCGACTCGGTCACATAGAACCAACTCTTCTTCCATTCGTTCGCCACCTTCTTTGGCAGCATCAGGTCGAAGAAGGAGGCCTTCGAATTTAACTGAAACATGAGGCCGCCCGTGGCCAGCATCGGCCTGCCTGCTTCTTCGCGTTCGATCCTCCCATGGAATAGATCTTGCCACAGGGGGAAATACGTCCGGCAGCCCAGTAGCACTCGCAAAATGCCAAAAAAATGGCGAGTTGCTCGATACTGTGCAGACCCATGTCTGATGGCTGGATGCCGTAGTAGGCACAGAAGATGGAGGTGGGGAATCCAAGCCCCCTCTCCAGGTGGCTGGTGAAGCAGATGAACTCTCCCTCACATGGATCTGGTATCACTTCTCCAGCCACAGGGATGCGCCATCTCCCGGCGTGGAGGATCTCCGCCTCCTCGAAAGATTTTAACAGCGCCTTCGTGCACATGGATCTGCCCCATGGTTCCGTCAAGGGCGCCATCGAATTGAAGGATCTAAGGATGTGAATCGCTCTGGGTCGCTGAGATCGCTACGAAGGAGCGGAAGACTAGGAGTGGCTTCATTGGCGTCTAGGTGCTCTTCGGACTTAGTGAAAATAGGTGGGTTGATATTCTAGAAATTCTTGAGCTTAGATCCATGGTTGTCATGATTTCCGTGGCCTTGGTTGTTGTGGGATAGTTGGGCTATCTGTTGCAGAGTGGCTAGGTTGGCTTGACGTTCCGCTCTTTCAGCTTCGCGTTCAGAAGTCAACATTTGCAGGATCTGCAACATCGGGTCCAGGGCTGAACCACTTCCTCCACGTGGCATCTGAAGATTGATATAGATCATGAGAAAAGAGGGAAATTTCTAAGGTTTTGGGTCTTTGAAAAGTTTTTAAAGTTTGACTCAGGTTTTTCTAGCAACTTGCTTTTTCATTCATTCATTCAGAGCACACAGTACAACACACACCTCAACAAAGAAAACAGATGGTTTTAAGAACCCTTCTGAAAACTACGATACAGTGGGACCGACTACTACTCACTACGCTAGTGCTCAGTGCTACTACTCCTCGGAGTCTGTGGCTTCATCATCTTCATCATCATCGATGAAGGCGAAATCCTCCTCATCGATGAAGAAGTCCATGGCCTGATCCTCCATAAAATCATCGTCATCGCTGAGATAAGAGTAAGGGTCTCCACGAAGATCCTCTCCTGCATTCTCCCTTTCCTCCAATTGCATGTCTCTCTCGTGGATGGTCTCCTCCAGAGATGAGATGTGGTGGCGAAGACGGGCAATAATGCGCTCCTTTTGTCGAGCTGACGGCGGCGAGACTTGCGATCCTTTTCTAGCATGGCTATGGTCTGATCCTTCGTCTTGATGATGGCAGACTTGTGGTTGCAGTAGTCACGGCAGTTGTCCAACTCTTGCTGACGATCATACATCATGAAGCTAAGATGGTACAATTGAGTCTTCAGCTCGGGGTGGTATGGGGCTTCCAGTGGTTGTCCATTTGCATCACGCCTTGGGCAAAACTCAAAGCGAGTACCCTTGATCTAATTGATGCTCTGCCCACACAGACGGGAAAGAGCTTCCTGCATTGCTCTGGCAAGTCCATCAAGCCAGTTGTTTTCCCTCAAGGTAAACTGAATTCCCTCCGCAGTGGGAGGTTCAATCTTTCCTCGGAGACTTGCAACAATTAGCCACTGCAGATCTTCTCCTCCTTGATCATTGAGCTGAGCTCCAAAGAACTCGGGGTGCGGACGATCCAAAAGTTCCGAAAGCTGATCCAGATCCCTCTCAAAGATAAGGTCTCCTCCATTCCCAAGTTGGTAAAACTTGTTGTACTTCACGTCCATCTATAAAAATAGAGGATGAGTAGATTAGCAGCGTGATCAAGTGTGTCAAAATTTTATGTATTTTGCAAGAGTTTTTGAGGAACATGAATTTTTATGAAAGAATCAAAGAGATAAGAATGAGAATAAGTTTTTGTAAATATTTGTTTTCTTTGGTTTTGAAACTAAGTTTTTGATTCAAACGTCCAGTCTAACTAGGGTCTCCTATGGTCAGGATGGCTCTGATACCAACTTGTCAACACCCGGATTTTTCAATCCTAGATGCCTGTTATGCCATACCTCGCAATCCCAGGATTACCATTTTTGCGAGACATAACAGAATTGGATACCATAGTACATCATCCATTACAAACGATACATAAGTTCTTACACAAATAGGGATCTCATGATCCAGTTCTTAATACAACATCAAGCAGCGGAATACGTAATAATAACGGTAGCGTAGTTGAAGCTCCATCTTCGGGGTCACAGGCAATGCTGACGATGGGAGATGATCCTAGTTGTCGTAACCTTCCTGGGGTCCATCTTCCAGGTACTCCTCTTCATAGTCTGGCCATGGGAATAGCCAGGGACAAAGCCATGAGTACTCTTTAAGTACTCGCAAACTAATACTAATAGGTAAAGGGGATTTTTGGATAATAGGACACTAGGCTCTAGGGTTGTTTTTGCAAAAGCCAGATTTATCTCTACTGAGTTCTAAAGCTAGTCACAATTTTATAATTCCTAGCCGGGAAGTTGTATTTCATATCACAACTCTGTTGTGGTCAAGTCAAAATCTTAGTTCATTTCAAAGGTCATTTTGAAAAGTCTGACGGGGGAACAGTATTGCCACTCCAACTATCCATAACCGCGGACGCGGCTATTCGAATAGTTTGACACTCTGCAGAGATTGTACACTTTCACCACAATATTTGATACATCCATCAGGAACAAATCCTGAATTCACCATACTCAGTATGCGGATAATCAATCCTAACCTTTCGATTACACGCCCTAGTATAAGCACCTCTCCTGTGAGTTTGGCCTCCCAACCATGACCAACTTTCATCTTGGGTACTGCACAGGTGGACAATCTTCACAAGGTAGCCTCAGCTCAAACCTTGGCCGTGAGGGAACTAATACTAAGGAATATAAGTTTCCAGTCAAGCCCTACCCAATATTCGGGTATTGTGGTTGTACGATAAAATTGGAATGGTATCGCATCCACACAACCATCAGTTTTATAAAGGGCTAAGGCTCATGCCTCAACATTTTTATCACCAAAGTTCTCAAGTGTTTGGAAACTCATGTCCAAAACAATTCAATAGAATGATCCATCATTCCAAGGTTTTCATAACCATTTTTCCACCAAGTATTCCCATCTAGAGTTGATCAAGTTTTATGCTTAGCACTAGCATCTACAGGTGGGGGTAGTAATGATGAGGGGTGGTAACTAGTGGAGTTTCAACTAAGTAGAACCTCATGTCTTAGGCTGATGTCAAGGTTTCTAACTTAGGCCAAGTTTTATGCTCTTTATGCAACCTTCAGCATCTTTCCAAAATCTACTAGTCACTTAAATAAACTCTAAGTAAGCTTTGGTAAAGAGAATAAAGTAAGAAGCTTGCAAGTAAAACTAGGATTGGTTTATCAAGTGGGGGTGATCACTTATGCTTAAGGCATAAAGTAGGTGTCGTAACAAGTATGGGCTTGCATAGGTAAAGTATCTTGCAAGTGTTAGCTTGCACATTCACTAGTAGTCTTAGACTTGCATAGTTACTATCTTGCTAAAGTAGAGTGTCTTGCAAGTTTTAGCTTGCCTTGTGCAGAGCAGTGGTTGAAGTTCTCCTCGGCTTCTTCTTTGTAGTATCCTCCTTCCTCCTCGTATCCTTGGTCGGTACTAGCGTCTATAAATAAATACGAGGTACACAATCACCAAACAATACTTAACTACTTGCAATCATCACACACAAGGGTCCTATGGATGATCTAGCATCATCTCTAACATTACAAGGTTAAGGCTCGATTTACTTCCTTTGATTTTTAGAAAAGTAATTTCTACTCATTGAAAAACTACTTAAGATTTAATATTCTCCAAACCCAACATGGGATCATGTTGACACATGTCATCACCACATATTGTAGTCCATGGGAATGTGATTTAAAGTGGTGTCACAATTTAACATGGTTTTACCCTTTTATTTTAATTAATTAAAGTGGCTAGAAATGCTTATGTAGCATTCTTTTATTCCTTGAACATTATTTCTGCAAGTAAACCTATATATTTTTATATATTCTGAAAGGTATGGTTAAATGTGATTTTTGAGAGTTGGAATCAACTCAAAAGCTATTATGGTTTAAATTTGAAAAATGTTTGAATGCAGAAAAGCTTCTGCCTTGTTATTTTTACCAAGGGTGATCTATAGAGCCAAATGACTTGAATCCAACGGGCTTGGATTCAGCATTCACAGTCCTTTCCAACAAAATTGGTTTCATTCAATTTGGTGCACTGAATCGATCTGGGTTGATTTTTGAAGTTGGGTACAGAAGTGTGTTTGAATTTAAATAGAAAAAGGTTTAATTTGAATAACTGGGCTGCGCGGGAAAAGTTACTGGGCCGGCCTGCTAAGTGCAGTGCTCCCGCGGGCTGCTTAAGTTGGTGTCCCGACTCGTCAGTGACACGGGGCTGGGCGAAGCGGTATGGGACGACGTGGATCGTTTGATCTAGTTCTAATCTAACGGCTGGGAGTCATCGTCGACGCGAGACAACTCCGGCGAGAACGAAACCTAGCGCGGCCAGTGAGGGTCGCTCGGGGCTCACCGGGGTACTGGCGAGGGTCGGCGAGGCGGGCTAACAACGAAGTCGACGATGGTGCACTCAGGGGTGGTCACGGCAGCTCTTGGGGCGGCTCCAATCGCTGGCTCCCTTCTTCTCCGGCAGCGGCAGGCTCCAGTGAAATTCCGGCGAGGTGTTACTCGCCTTGCTCTGAGAATGGTGTGGCACGATCAGTGAGGAGAGGGGAGTGAGATGGTGTGAAGAAATCGGGCTGGGGTGGTCTCTATTTATAGTCGAGCGAGGGGACCGTCGGGGCGCACGGTGAGCTCGTCGGGGGCGAGGTTACAGGCGGCTAAAGGCATGGGCAAGGGTAGGGGACGGTGCGGTGTCTCCTGGCGATGCTCAACGACATGGTCTCGAGGCATGGGGCGGTGTGGTTTGGTCTGGAACGGGCAGTGCTCTGCGTGGCAGAGGCGGCGTATTCGTCGGCAGGCGGTGGCTGTACGTCACGGGGCGGCAAACGGGGATGTCTGGCGGCCTCCTGGGTCGGTGGGGATTGTGTATGCACGCGGCGAGGGCGGCGCGCGGTCTGTGGGTGATGGTCAAGGGTGGTGCTCCGGCGCATGCTCGGCATGGTCTGGGTGCGGCTTGTGCGCGTGGTCCAGGGCTTGGCAACGCTCGCGGCTGGGACAGTGAGTGGCGGTGGACGGTGGGCTGCCTCACAGACATGCTGGCTAGGATTGCTGCTGCTCCTAGCTTGCTGTCGACTATGGGGTGGCAAGAGGGTGCTCGGCTATTCACCATTGATGACAATGGAAAGCTCACAGTGGTGCTAGTGCCTGGCTAATCTTCCTAGATGATCTACTGAGTTGTGTGTGAGCTAAATGGGGAACCAGTTAGGCAAGAATCACTGCTCACAGTAGTGTTTGATGTTTGTTTGATTTGTGTCTGCAACCTGTTTGATGAAATGGCCGCATGAAATCAAGTTTTGAATTTTGAATTGATTTTTGGTGGGTTTTCTAGATTGGTGCTGGTGAGTCTGCAGATGCTTGGGTTTTGAAAATTGAGCTTGTTTGAATAGTTTTTGAAAAAGTGGGATCTTCCCATATGATAAAGATTCAATTTTGAATTGTCATTTAAACTATGCATTTGAAAGTTTTTGGATGATCACAAAGTGGGCCTTGATACTTTGTTATGAGTACATTCAAGGGGTGCAAAGATCCAGAAAAGTTTCTGTTAGGTTCTGAAAGTTTGAGACAGCCAAAGTAGGCATGTGAGTTAAATTGGTCAAAGTGACCATTCATTTCATATATGTGTTTTGATTTACTTGTGTTTAGGAAAAGTGTGGGAAATGTTTTAGATGATGTTTATTTCACCTAAGAAACATTTTACAAGCAATGGAACAAACAAAAAAGGTGGTTTTAAAGGATTTCAAAATCCATGCATACACATATGCATGCATTCATGATTTCCTTTAGAAAGTTTTTGTTAACCCTAATTTTGATGATTAGATTTTCATGATCCAAGTTTAGTATTTTTGGGATGTTACATGAATGCTTTTAAAAAGTCTTGTATCGATGCATGTCGTATCTTGTGGGGAAAGTGCACCACCTCTCGAGAGGGTAAAACCTAAGCATTTAGCCATGTCCCCGGCAATGGACAATTTGAGCATCAAATACGTTGAAGCAATCAAGGAAACTTGTGGTTGAACAAGGGTAAAGGTTCACCAATGTCTATTGGTGGTTCCTTGGGTGTTTTTGACAAACAAAAACTTAGTGTTTTCAACTAATAAGGAAAACCTTATTTTGAGCAAAGCAAGCATAAGCTACACTTAGCCAAATTCATATAGATGTTAGATACTACTATTCTACTATGGTATCACTTTCCAGTACAATTCCAAATGTATTGACCCACTGTGGTTGTAACTTATGATGTTGCAGCTTACTCTGATGGATATTAGGGTTGTGAATCTACACTCAACATGCTTGCCCGTGGCACATGAAGATGAAGACTTATAGTTATTTACTTTATGTTATGAACTCTATGTATTAGCCTTGGGCTATTGAGTTGTAAAGACTATGTTATCTCTGGAATGACGATGTAATAACAACCTTTGTGTCTATGTACTTCATCTTAAACTGTGGATGCTAGCAAGTGATCCAGGGACTAGCATTGCAATCACAGGGACCTTTACCTTAAAAGGTTGGGGTCTTACAGATGGTATCAGAGCACTGTGTTGCATGTAGGATTATGACCCTAAGTTGGAATATACTAAGGAAACCACTAGGAAAAATGCAACTCTTTGCAAATTCTACACTTGTCTTTTTCTTCTCGTAAACCTCTTCTAATCCTATTTCTCATCTCTATTTGTAGATATCCACCATCAACGAAGCCGTCAAGAAGAGACCACTCATGACCATCACTTTAGAATGTGAGATGGAGTTTCCCAAGGCACTCAAAAACCTCATGGTTAGCTTGGGAATACATGGTGAAGCCGTGCACAGGGGATTTTCAGTGATGGATGAAGGAGAAGAATATTGGTCAGTGCAACTCCACTTGTACAAAAACAAGGGAGACAACCACAAGTAGTCAGGATTCTGCATGATCACCAACTCAGAAATGTATATGTCATTCTTTGACTCTGCAAGAAATGCAGCATTGAATGCTATCAAGGAGCTTGGTGAAAGACTCAAGTGCAGAATGCTCAACACTCAAAGTAACCTTAGTGAGGAGAAGAAGTATACCCAAGACTTAGAGACCGCCATAAAACATCTAAGGGAAGATATCATAGACTTAGCATATGAGTGAGAATTATGACGTACTCCGATAGTTAGATCACCACACTTGTCGTTTTTCTCACGTTAATAATTTGATCATACCAACCTATGTGGTATGGAAAAGTTTTTGTCTAAGTTATGTTTGAACCTTAGTGCTTGTGGTAGTTTTCTTTCAATGCCATGACTTGTATGCTTTTATTGATGAATGTATGCTTTTGGTTTTTGTTTCACTATCTTTTGTTTTTCTCTCTACTTATTGTGTTTCTAATTTTTCTCTATCTTATGCAATAGATGCCTAGCTTTGTTGTCAGCACTACCGAAGAGTTCATGGAAACTCGTTTCGGTTCTCATCTTGTGGAGCTCACTAGTGTGCTCAATCTCCCACTCCCTAGTATTAAGGCACTTCATCTCACGAAGTTCGAGAGGAAGGATCTTTGGGGCTTTAGAGTCTCGCAGACTGGACGCCAGATGGAGCCACCCACGGAGGAGATTACCTTCAAACTGATGCATGATGACAAGGAGAGGGGACTAGACGTAGTCATGCAGGAGCTACTTGGACGCCTTTGCGGACGACACTCCACCGAGCTCAGGGGCCTCTACTTCCACCGTTCGGGAGACGTGACGAGCAGGGTGAGACTATAGTGTATGATGACGCTACTAGAGAGATGATCGAGCCTATATGTCTGTATCTCCAGGATCTATAGAGCCTCGTTAGACACCTCGACACAGATAGGACCAACGTCATGCTTAGCAATGACGAGCTTCAGGTTCAGTTGAGGGAGAAGGACAAGCTCTTCGCGGAGCAGGACGAGATCGTAAAGGAGATGGAGGCCCGATTCGAGAGCCAAGACAAGAGGTTCAAGAATCAAGAGAAGAGAGTACAAGATAGAAACAAGAATATCAAGGACACAGGGACCGAGATAGAGCTCAAGGACCTTGAGCTAGAGACTCATCAGGGAGTGATAGAGAGGCTGCGCTCGCAGAAGAGAGCCCTTCGTGCGAAGATTGAGGCCTTGACCACCAATGTGGAGGAGTATAAGACAGCCATGGAGACAGCTGGCATACTCTAGTGGACGAGGAGGTTGACATGGAGGAGTAGTGTTGAATACTCGACTATATATTTATCTATCATCCTTTCATTTATCGAGTCACGATGATCATCCAACATGTGGATGGTTTTGCTAGTGTGTTTATATTTTCAAAACTTGTTGTTTACGTTGTTTAAACTCTATGTTTATCTTATGCTTGTTTATTGTGATTGTTGCTATGTGATGTATTGTGCATGTTAGCATCTATGGGTTGTATCTCATTACTTATCCTTATTGAAACCAGAGATGCCTCACGGTCATGCCAACCCCAACCAAACCAGCAATAACAACAATGGCAACGAGATGCAGCAGCTGATGATAGCTCAAATTCAGTTGATGCAGATGATGACCCAGTTCATGGCAAATCACAATCAAAACAACAACAATAACAACAACAATCCAAACAACCCACTAGCCTTTGACATGCTTACAAGGTTTTTGAGGTTGAGGCCTACCAAGTTCTCCGGAACCACTGATCCCATGGTAGCCAATGACTAGCTACGTTCCATGAACAAGGACTTGGTCACCATGGGCTGCACCGATGAAGAAAAGGTTAGGTTTCCAGCACATCTGCTTGAAGGTCCAGTAGCCACATGGTGGGATAACTTCTAGATCACCACTCCTATTGAGGATGTGACTTGGGCCATATTTGATTATGGTTTCTGCACTACCCATATCTCATCGGGAGTGATGAATTTGAAGAAGAAAGAGTTCCACAATCTTAAAAAATGTCACCGCAATGTGGCGGAATATATCGAGGAGTTCAACATCTGGCACACTATGCACCGGATGAGGTTGATACTGATGCCAATAGGAAGGAGAAATTCCTCGAGGGACTAAATGATGAGATGAACCTAAAGCTATCTGTTGCATATGTCTCAACATATCAATCATTGTGCGACAAGGCCACCATCTTGGAAAGCAAGACGAAACAGGTGGAGAATAGGAAGAAGAAGCATCACTTTCACAAGCACATCTTGGGATCATCTCACAAGCGTTCCCATGCTGATGATAGTGAAGGTTCTGGGTCCCACAAGCATGGAAAGTATAACAACCACCACAACAGTAATCGTCACCATGACAACAAGCACTACCGCAGTCATGACAATGATAGATATAAGAACAACAAAAGTGGGCACAAGAGCCACCACAATGGGAATGTCAATGGAAGTCAGCCTCCTAAAATAGATATCAGTCAGGTTGAGTTCTTGAAGTGCACGAAAACTGGGCACTATGCAAATGAATGCCCAGAAAACAAGCTTGACGGAGCCAACAAGCCCAACCCTTTTCCAGAAGGGACAAGTGAACCACATCAATGTGGAGGAAATCTAGGAGGACACTGATGCTGTGGCTGGTAAGTTCAATCTTAATTATTTTCCAACACTTGTTCTTTTTGACACTGATGCGGTGCATCGCATTCATTCATATCAAGGGCATTTGTTGGTAAAAATGGACTTCCAACTGAAACTATTGGGTGTACAATTAAAGTAAGTCTCCGGGTGCAGAGATGATAGTGAATTTTCGATGTCATGATCTAGTGATAGAATTTCGAAAGTATAAGTTTCCAGTTCGTCTGATAATCCTAGATTCCCAAGGATTGGATGTAATTTTGGGAATGGATTGGATGACTAAGTATGAAGGAGTAATAGATTGTGGCAATCGTACTGTTACACTCACAACCCCGGATAAGAACAGATTAGTTTCAAATCTAACTTTGAATCAAAAGGGAGTAAGCTAAAATCTCTTAAGGGGTTAGGATAGACAGTGTACCAGTTGTGAAGGAATACCCGGATGTGTTTTAGGAGGAATTACCAGGAATGCCACCAGATAGAGATGTGGAGTTTCTGATTGGCTTTCTGCCAGGATCTGGACCAATAGAAAAGAGACCCTACAAGATGTCAATTGATGAGTTGAAAGAACTCAAGAAACAACTTGGAGAATAGTTGCTGAAAGGATTTATCCAACCAAGTTCTTCGTCTTGGGGTGCACTAGTTCTGTTTGTTGAGAAGAAGGATAGAAGTCAAAGGTTATGCATAGATTATTGTTCACTCAATGAGGTGACTATAAAGAACAAGTACCCTTTGACTAGAATCAACGATCTATTTGATCAGCTAGAAGGAGCCCATGTGTTCTCGAAGATTGATCTCCGATCAGGCTATTTCCAGCTAATGATTATAGAGCAAGACATACCTAAGACTGATTTTACCACTAGGTATGGATTGTATGAGTATACCGTGATGCCATTTGGACTAACTAATGCCCCGGCTTATTTCATGAACATGATGAATGTCGTGGTGTGGAATACGGTAGTGCCATAGAGGATGGCAAAGAAGGGACACTCAGATGCATTCGGTGGCTCACGCAACAGGTTGGGCATGGTGAACTGCAAACACAACGACGTACCCTGGTTTATGGCCCTCTCGGCGAGGTAACACCCCTACTCCTGCAAGATGAACTATATGAGGAGCTGATGCCCAATACAAATGCTCCTAGAGATGTTTCCTTAGTGACTATTGAGAGCTAGAGGAAGATGGGAACTTGATGCTAACACTTCTATCCCTCTATGGTTGCCTCCCTAAAACCCTAGCTCTGATCTCCCTTATATACTGGTCTGGGGGAAGATTACAGATCGTGTCCTACGGTTTACTGTTTGGATATGAGTTTACAGGGCAGGGCTCGTTTCAGGGCCCAACCGGTGGGCCAGGACCCAGTTCGCCCTTATTTTAGCGTCATGCTTCTCTTTAGTGGTCACCCGAGCTTCCTTTGGGGCGTCATCCTTGCTTTAACGGTCACCCGGACTGCTTTCTCCAGTCCATCCGACCACCTTGCTTTATCTTCGTTGGGTAGCGCTATCCATGACGGCATGCCAGCTTGCCCGATGACGAGGGAGAACCATAGGCGTACCCCGCATGGAGCGTCAGCCCTTCCATGCTCTCCATCGGATCCGAGGTGAGCCAGGTAGAAATGTCCACCTGGCCAGTTCTTCTGGCCACCGGCTAGACGGGCCATCCTGGAAGGTTATAAGCCCAGCCGGGTGTGTTCGCTAGTTAGCTAGAGTTGTCCTTCCTGAAGGCCAGGCGGCCTGCATCTTCTGGTGCTGGCCTACTTGTGCCTGGCTTTCCCCACCCGGGGGTTATCCCCCCTACACTAGTCCCCGAGCACGTATGGGCTTAGCCGGTGGGCAAGATCTTCCGTGCTCCTTCTTGTCCTGAAAGAGTTGTTTTGTTGCATCTGGCTGCTGCTTTTGCCCTTGCTTTCCGGCTGGATTTAACCGGCTACAAAATTGATGGTTGTCCACTGGGTGTAAACAGCAA
Organism: Avena sativa; assembly: GCA_916181665.1. Lineage (NCBI taxonomy): Eukaryota > Viridiplantae > Streptophyta > Magnoliopsida > Poales > Poaceae > Avena > Avena sativa. The sequence continues at coordinate 125,071,941 of OV702296.1, forward strand.
AGGAAGGTACCAGCTGGCGCAGCTGAAGATGAAACATATAGCTCGATGATGCCGTTGATGTCGTCACCCACGACTGCGGCTCTAGCGCACGTCGCATGAATTGGACTTCCGCGTCCCTGCGTCAGTTTTTGGCAACTACGCACGCAACTTGCTGTAGTAGTTTCTCGGGGCGAGCGTGCACGCCTCGTCTCCTGGTAATGCCCGCGGATCTTCTCTAGCGATTATGATGGCGCAAAGGATTTAGAGCCGAAACATAGTGTGGCTGTGGTTTTCTGATGCCACGCGTCATGCAGGAGCCGAAGAGGCGACGGTGCCGTCCATGGGGATAAAATAGAGCCTTGAGCGGGATCGGTTCCCACACTTCTCCATCCTCTGTATCATCTTCCCCTCGTACTCTCTTGCACGCCTTATCCTTGTCGTCGTCGGACAACTCTTACCCGTCCACCACGGCCACCTCTTCTGCCGAGATGCTGTCGGAGCAGGGCGGCGGCTCGTGTGGGTCCTTCGTGACCGGCGAGCCTGTCAACAAGTACCGGCGGCGGAGGTTTCTTCCCTCATCGATGCTCGTGAAGCATCAGCTCGCGCTGGAGGGGGAGCGGGTGCCGGATCCTCGGCCGGGGGAGCGCGTCGTCTTCCTCGTGCACTTTTCCCATGGCTTCGGTCTTCCTGTCAGCCCTTTCCTCCTCCCCTCTTTCTCTTCTTCGATCTCCAGCTTCATCACCTGGGCGCCAACGCCACGTAGCTGTCGCATCATGTGGCCTGCTGCGAATCATATCTTGGGATGTGGCCCGAGGTGGTGAACTTTCTCAAGTTCTTCCACTTCAAGTCCCAGAACACCTCCAAGGGTGGTCCACTCACGCAGACAGGCTGCTGCGCCATCTACCCGCGGTCCTCCTTGCCAATACTGCGGTTCGATCTCCCCGACATCGTCAAATTGTGGTAGCACTCATATTTTTATGTGAGCAATGCCACAGAGATTAACTGGATCTTCCTTCCGCCTTTCGACAACTTGCCCTCGACGCAGAAGGGCTGGGCGACAAAGGGCATGGGCGCGACGGGAGACCTTGAAAAGATAGCCACTCGGCTAGAGACGATGGTGGAGACGGAGAGGCTCACCGCCCGGGACATCACGTTGTCGTGGATGGTGCGTTGCGTGCTTTCGCTGCAGAAGCAGTCGCACAAGATGTGCCACATATCGACCGCCAACGATCCGATGAGGACGTCGCGAAAGGATGTGCCCTACCAGGACCTGCGGTGGGTCTCCATGATCTCCATGTTCCGCATGGAGGCCACCTGTTCGTATTCCTGCCCTTCGTACCATCGCGGTCGCTTGGCACCTCGGGTAAGTTTTTCTCTGGTTTTCTTGTGTCTTGTTCCTTGTCGTCACTAGCTTTCCTTGGGTGCCTTATGCTCCCCTTTTTTATTAGTTGTTCACAGTGCATCTAGCCAAAGACGGTATGGGTGACTTCCCGCTTCCGTCCTTCTTGGAGGACAGGAAGCCGAAGAAGTACCCCAGACGGAGCCCGAAGTGTTTCCCGTCCGGGGGGACGACGGCCCCTCAGATCCTCATGGTAAGTTACCAACTGCAGCTCTTTCCTTCATCCTTGTTCTTGAGGTTGTGGTCTTGATTCTTTGCTTGTGTCACAGTCGATGTCACCGACGAGGAGGGTGGCCGAGAAAGACCCGCGGCGGGAGCCCGGGGAAAGAGGGCGGCACCTGTTGCCGCTCCCGCTCCAGTTGAAATGAAAAAGACGTGCCGAGGGCGTCAAGTCGTTGCTCCGCCGTCCGTCGCTGGGTTAGTATCTTCCTTGCCTTTCCTTGTCGTTATGTAGTTCTGTTGGTACCTCCTTTGACTCTTCACTCTGCGCAGCGAGGCGATGCTGCTTGGCGATGGTGGTGTCGCCGTCATTGCTCCTCCCCCTCCTCCACCGGTTGAGGTGGTGGCAAGGTTGTCGGCTGCGCCCCCGCAAGCTGCGCCTGCGCCGGCTGTGGCCGGCCCGGCTGCGACAGCCGCACCGTCTCCGCCCAGGGCCCCTCAGGGGTCCCCGACCACAGGGATGCTGAACCAGGCGCCTGCATCTTCGTGGTTGGGGCAGTTGTTTACGGCTGCACAAGACCTGGAGACCCCCTCCTTCGTCTCGAGGATGGCGTGAACCCGGCCTGCAGCGATGTTCCAAGCAGCTCTGCCAGGCCCGTGATTATGGAGGTGACGGAGGAGGCTGGGGCTGCGCAGGCAGCTACGGCGGACGGAGGATAACCGGGTGCTTCCGCGCCGGCTGGGAGGGAGGTGGTGGTGGCTGAGCCTTCGGGTGCAGCTACCGATGATGATGAGGTTATCGTCACCGGCTCGAGGCCGGCTCCAGCTATGCTGACGCCGGGTGCGATCCTTGCCCAGCTCTCGGGCGCGGCACCCGTCGCACTCAGCCAGGTTCGCCACCTAGTTGAGGGAATGGAGAAAGGCCTTGGCGAGGCCAAAAATTTGTCTGTCTTGATGGAGGTAGGTCGTTGCCCTTCCCACCTTTCTGTTCTTCCAGCCGTTTTGCCGCTCTGTTGTTTATTTATTTTCTTGCCGCAGAGAGCTTTTGTGGAGTCTGTGAAGAACACCCAGGATCTTGGCCGTAATATTGCTTCTTCAGATCTGTCTTGGCGATTGGCTCCCTTTTCCCGTTTTTTTTTGACCATCAGGTATCCTCCTACAGCCATGATCCAGGACAAGGAGAGGGAGGTCGAGCGCCTCAAAGCTGAGGTTGCCCAGCTAGAAGAATCGAACAAGGTGCAACAGGCGCAGTTCGATCAACTTGATGCGGCCAAGCATCAGCTCGAGGTTAGCGTGGAGCAGGGCAAGAAGGCAGCTGACATCCGGGCAGAGGCGCTGAAGAATTTTGAGACGATCTCCACCCAACAGAAGGAGACAATCAAGATTCTTCGCTCCCGGGAGGGGGAGCTGACTCAGCACCTCCAGAGCATCTCGAAGATGGTCATCAGTAGGCTCTTCAATTTCCTTCTTCCGTTGTGTCATGGCTTGTTTGATCTTGACTGATTATTCTGCCTTGCGCTTGGCTACAGTTCATTATCCTAAGGCCACCGAGATGGCCATGGAGAAGCTGCCCGTGGAGGAACTTGGACGCGACCTGATTGCCCTCGACCTGGTTAAGGTGCTGGCGGAGGAGAGCAATGGCCTGCGCACTATTGGCAACGATCTCTTCCACTACATCTGGCCGGACGCGGGCGAGGTGCACGACATTGCTAGTCTGGCTATTGCTCTATCCAAAAGCATCGACGTGCTAGAGATTCATAAGGAGTGGGCTGCTCAAGGTGGAGTGGAAATGGCTCTATCCCTGGTGAAGTCGTGGTACCCAGGTGACGACCTGAGCGTCCTCACTCATGGCTTCCGTCTTGTGACGAGCTACGAGGGCCTTCGTGCCAGCACTCCGGCGATCCAGTCCCGTGGGGTGAAGATTGGCACCTATATGGACTTGGAGCGCGACTTCAGTGCCCCCGGAGGGACACGTCCATTTCACTAGTCCCCAGCACCTTGGAATCCCATTGACGTCGCCTCTAGTAGCCAACCTCTTTCAACTGATGCTGGCGCAGCCCCTGGTGATCCAGCTCCTGCTCCTGCTCCTTCCGCTGCTCTAGTCCCATAGTCTTGATCCCCGGAATGCTGGGTATACTTGTTAAACTTATTGTTTTGTTGTTGCTACATTTTAGCTGACTTTTGTCGCCAAATTCTGAATCTGCGCAGAGCCTTCGTGCTCCACTTTATGGCTTGGTGCCTCTTTAGTTCTTTCGGCTCATTCTGCCTTTTTGTTTGTCTTTGGTGTTTCTATGTTTATGCCTTTGTCGTTTGCGGTCTTTGGGATTCGAGTCGGTTGAGATGGCCAACCGGGTCAAAGCTCTTTTGCCGTCTCGACTTGAGTTTGTGTGTGAATGGTAGTGCGTCCAATGGGTGTAGTCCCCGAGGTTCGGGCCGGCTAGGGTAGCCAGCCGGGTCAAAGCTCTTTTGATACCTTAACTTGAGTTTGTGGGTGCGCGGGAGCACGTCCACTGGGTGTAGTCCCCGAGGTTCGGGCCGGCTGGGGTAGCCATCCGGGTCGAAGATCTTTCGCTACCTTGACTTGAGTTTGTGGGTGCGCGGGAGTGCGTCCACTGGGTGTAGTCCCCAAGGTTCGGGGCGGCTGGGGTAGCCAGCCGGGTAGAACCTCTTTTGCCACCTCGTTCCTGCCAAGTTGTGGCTCCGGTCGTGCGAGACATAGCATTGCTTTGTGTTAGTTTTCTTGTGCATATGCTCATTCATTAGTTGGTGTAGAACGTAACAACAAAAATAGATGTGCGCCCCTTTGAGCTAGGACGTTAGCAGGTCCCCTTTTCTCAGCGAGTATTGGCCCTTCGAGCGTTGTCCTTGCCGGCTGGCAGCCGGGTTGCGGTCTGCAGCCGGAACTGAAGGATTGGCTCTGTTGGCATGCCCCGCGATACTTCAGTTCGTTGTTGTTGACTTAGCTCGTGTGGGCGCGACCGGTTCGCCTGGGCGCCCTTGCTTTCTGCTTTGGCATTTTCTTGCAGTGTGTGCTTTGAGTTTTTGCTCTTGCCGGGTCGACAGCCGGCGTGCGGTCTGAAGCTGAAACCGAAGAGGTTGCTCTAGGCACCATTTGCAATATTATGCCTCCTGTAGAAATCATGGGGCCTAGGCCAGCCGGTACGAAAATGTAGAAGGTGTGCGGAATTGGGACAAAGTCCTTGTTGTTGCGCTGAAGCTTTCGATCTTGTTCATTTATTACATGAAAAGGGGAGGTACATGCACTTCTTTACTTAAGTGTAAAATGGCCGGAGTAGGCTTGCGTTACATGGGCGTTCTGTCACCTCGCCTGAGAGATATGCCTTGTTCTTCTCCGGCTGCTGGGCGTTGATCAGATAGTTTGAATTGTTGTGCATCGCTCGGCTGACGATGAATGGGCCTTCCCATGGTGGGGACAGTTTGTGCATTCCTTTGGTGCTCTGGACCAGGCGCAGCACCAGATCTCCCTCGCGGAAGGAGGTGGGCGGATCCGGCTGGTGTGGTATCGGTGCAGGTCTTGCTGGTAGATTGCCGATCTGGACAGAGACAACTCACGTGCCTCCTTGAGTAAGTCCATGTTATCCTCTCTTGCCTCCTTAGCTTCCTGCTCCTTGTAGAGCTGCTTGCGAGGTGCGTCGAACTGGATGTCTGTGGGGAGAACAGCCTCTGCCCCATAGATGAGGAAGAACGGTGTGAAGCCGGTTGAGCGGTTGGGTGTGGTCCGCAGACTCCAAAGTACTGCTAGAAGCTCCTCTATCCAGCATCCGGGTGATCTGACGAGTGGTTCGATGAGCCTCGGCTTGATTCCGGCTAGAACCAACCCGTTAGCGCGCTCGCACTATCCATTAGATTCCGGCGGATCCCTTTTTCCCCCCAGAAACGAGCGAAAACTCCTTTCACAAAGTTGGTTCCATTGTCAGTGATGATGCTATGCGGGTAGCCAAACCGGATGATGATGTTCGTGAAGAACTTGATCACCATCGCTCCGTCCAGCTTCTTGATCGGTTTCGCCTCGATCCACTTGGTGAACTTGTCCACGGCTACGAGCAGGTGTGTCATGCCGGATCGAGCTGTCTTGAATGGCCCAACCATGTCCAAGCCCCAGACCGCGAACGGCCAGGTGATTGGTACTGTCTTGAGTGCAGCAGACGGTGTGTGCTTCAGTTGGCTGAATCTCTGGCAGCCATTGCATGTCTTGACTATCTCTTCGGCGTCCTTCAGCGTTGTCGGCCAGTAGAAACCATGCCGAAGGTCCTTGGCTGCTATTGCCCTTGCACTACAAGAAATCTGCTCACTAGTGACCTTCTTTTAATGACCATGGGTTTTTTGGTCATAGATCTATGACCATTCTGAACCAATTGGTCGTAGGGAATTTTAAAGGGTCCAAACCTTGAAAAATAATGACCAATTTTGTAAAAAAGGTCATAGTGTCCGAACATGAAATGGTCGTAGATGGATAAGACCGGTCTAAAGCCATTTATCTAGGAGACTACGACCAATTTAGATGGGCATATCATATAATAACAATATATTCTAAATTACAAAGAGGGTGACTAGACTGCCACCTAAGCAGTTCGTATATGTGTCATGTGACATGTCTATTTACGTGGGGTCTACAAGTGAATCTGATATTTTATTATAATATCACTGTCTAGTGGGGTCTATTTGTCATTCTGATATTAAACAAGTGGTACCCTGATATGCGGTGGAAAATAAGGCAAAAAAAGAAGCCACCATGACTCGAACCAAGGATCACTCGCTCTGACTCACGCAGACCACTACACTTACACTGACACTATATTCATGTATACAAACAACGCATCAACCTTTTTGTATATGCAAAACCCACTAGAAATTAAGGCAAAATAATGGGTGCCAAGCAGACTCGAACCAACGATCTCACCCACGCACCATAAACACATAACCACCAGACCAAACACAGCGTTCTGTTAGTATAGACACAAGAGACCCTTTTCAATATGTAGTCACCTGTTTATCGAAATAATACTAGCAAAAGATGGGGTTGGAGCACTCGAACTCACAACCTCCCTTGATCCCACTTCAATCAAACCAGCGGACCAACAAACTCTGTGTAAAGTTTAAAGTTCAATACGCGCGAGGTATGTTAATATTCCATTTCTGTGTTGGGCCTAGGTAGGTAAATAGATCGGTTTCATTTTTTTGAGAAGTCCAAAATTTTAGTTTCGTCGTAAATTTTGTATGTGACCTCAGATAAAGATGATATAAACATCAATTTGGTTCATATCAAAGAGACTAATAACTTTCGTGTCCATAAATTTCCCATTATACGTCATCTCGGGTGCTTGACCTACCTTTTGTAAAATTGACACGAGACCATATAAACGGTGGGCATGAAGCTTCCTAGCTAGGGGATGAGACTCGCTAAACATTCACCGGATATCTAATAAAATAGCATATTGTGAACCTAAAAATGATTTTTGCAAAAAATCATGAGCATTAAATCATGTACATGTAGTTCAAATCGGACCCACTTCCTATCGTTTCGGCAGAAATTTGTCTTTTTCGCGAGCGGTGGACGGCAAGGTTTGAGATGTCCCGGTTCGAAAATTGTCCATGTAACATGGTCTAGTATTTTTGAAAAATATGGTGGAACCATTTTGAAACTCTCATTTTGCGGCTGCTTCACAAAACGCCCCGCTTTTCGGCATTCGAAAATAGAAAATGCATTTTCTGTGCGACGAAAAGGAAAACTTCCTCCTGCAACATTGTTTTCCATCCCAAGATGCACTTGCATGCACAATATGGGTGCATTATCACAAACTATGTCGCGATTCTGGCCATAACATTGGTCGTTTGACCTGAAAGCCATGAAACTTCGAATAAGATAGGTCATTTCTGTGAAGGTTTTTTTGAGAAACTTGCAATATACCAAGTTTGTTATTTTTATTTGCAAATATGTCACGCAATAAGACACCACGTGAAAGATTTTCCTTGTTTGGACCATTTTTGAATTTATTATGCCTCTTTCAAACTATGGTCAAAACGGAGGGCATGAGAGTTCCTAGGTAGGGAACGATCCTCTCTAAACTTTCAGTGGATCTATGATAAAATAGCATATTGTGAAGCTACAAATGATTTTTTCAAAAAATCACGAGCGCTAGATCATGTACCTTTAGTTCAAATCGGACCCGCTTCCTACCGATTTGGCAGACATTTGTTTTTTTACGAGGGGTGGACCAAAAGGTTTTAGATACCCCTCTTGGGAAATTGTCCATGTAACATGGTCTAGTATTTTTGAAAAATGTGGTGGAACCATTTTGAAACTCTCATTTTGTGGTTGCTTCACAAAACGCCCCGCTTTTCGGCATTCGAAAATAGAAAATACATTTTCTGTGCGACGAAAAGGAAAACTTCCTCCTGCAACATTGTTCTACATCCCAAGATGCACATTCATGCACACTATGGGCGCATTATCACAAACTATGTCGTGATTCTGGCCATAACATTGGTCGTTTGACCCGAAAGCCATGAAACTTCGAACAAGATAGGTAATTTTTGTGATGGTTTGTTTGAGAAACTTGCAATATACCAAGTTTGGTATTTTCCTTACAAATATGTCACGTAATAAGAAACAACGCGAAGGATTTGTCTCGTTTGGACCGTTTTTTAAATTATTATGCCTGTTTCAATCTATGGTCAAAACGAAGGGCATGAGGGTTCCTAGCTAGGGAACGAGCCTCGTTAAACTTTTAGTGGATCTATGATAAAATAGCATATAGTGAAGCTATAAATTATTTTTGCAAAAAATCACGAGCACTAGATCATGAACCTTTAGTTCAAATCGGACCCGCTTCCTACCGATTCGGCAGACATTTGTCTTTTTTATGAGGGGTGGACCGAAAGGTTTTAGATACCCCTCTTGGGACATTGTCCATGTAACATGGTCTAGTATTTTTTTTAAATGTGGTGGAACCATTTTGAAACTCTCATTTTTTGGTTGCTTCACAAAACCCCTCATTTTTCGGCATTCGAAAAATAAAAAATGCATTTTCTATGCGACGAAAAGGAAAACTTCCTCCTTCAACATTGTTCTCCATACCAATATGCACATGCGTGCACAATATGGGTGCATTATCACAAACTATGTTGCGATTCTGGCCATAACATTGGTCGTTTGACCTGAAAGCCATGAAACTTCAAACAAGATAGGTCATTTCTGTGAAGGTTTTTTTGAGAAACTTGCAATATACCAAGTTTGGTATTTTTATTTTCAAATATGTCACGCAATAAGACACCACACGAAAGATTTGCCTCGTTTGGACCGTTTTTTCATGTAATAAGAAACCACGCGAAGGATTTGCCTCGTTTGGACCGTTTTTGAATTTATTATGCCCGTTTCAAACTATGGTCAAAACGGAGGGCATGAGGGTTCCTAGCTAGGGGACAAGCCTCGTTAAACTTTCAGTGGATCTATGATAAAATATCATATAGTGAAGCTATAAATGATTTTTGCAAAAAATCACGAGCACTAGATCATGTACATTTAGTTCAAATCGGACCCGCTTCGTACCGATTCGGCAGAAATTTGTATTTTTTATGAGGGGTGGACCGAAAGGTTTTAGATACCCCTCTTGGGACATTGTCCATGTAACATGGTCTAGTATTTTTAGAAAATGTGGTGGAACCATTTTGAAACTCTCATTTTGTGGTTGCTTCACAAAACCCCTCATTTTTCGGCATTCGAAAAATAAAAAATGCATTTTCTGTTCGACGAAAAGGAAAACTTCCTCCTTCAACATTGTTCTCCATCCCAATATGCACATGCATGCACAACATGGGTGCATTATCACGAACTATGTAGCGATTCTGGCCATAACATTGGTCGTTTGACCTGAAAGCCATGAAACTTCGAACAAGATAGGTCATTTCTGTGAAGGTTTTTTTGAGAAACTTGCAATATACCAAGTTTGGTATTTTTATTTGCAAATATGTCACGCAATAAGACACCACGTGAAAGATTTGCCTTGTTTGGACCATTTTTGAATTTATTATGCCTCTTTCAAACTATGGTCAAAACGGAGGGCATGAGGGTTCCTAGCTAGGGAACGATCCTCTCTAAACTTTCAGTGGATCTATGATAAAATAGCATATTGTGAAGCTATAAATGATTTTTCCAAAAAATCACGAGCACTAGATCATGTACCTTTAGTTCAAATCGGACCCGCTTCCTACCGATTTGGCAGACATTTGTCTTTTTTACGAGGGGTGGACCAAAAGGTTTTAGATACCCCTCTTGGGACATTGTCCATGTAACATGGTCTAGTATTTTTGAAAAATGTGGTGGAACTATTTTGAAACTCTCATTTTGTGGTTGCTTCACAATATGGGTGTATTATCACAAACTATGTCGCGATTCTGGCCATAACATTGGTCGTTTGAACTGAAAGACATGAAACTTCGAACAAAATAGGTCATTTCTTTGAAGGTTTTTTTGAGAAACTTGCAATATACCAAGTTTGGTATTTTTATTTGCAAATATGTCACGCAATAAGACACCACACGAAATATTTGCCTCGTTTGGACCGTTTTTGTCACGTAATAAGAAACCACGCGAAGGATTTGCCTCGTTTGGACCGTTTTTGAATTTATTATACCCGTTTCAAACTATGGTCAAAACGGAGGGCATGAGGGTTCCTATCTAGGGGACGAGCCTCGTTAAACTTTCTGTGGATTTATGATAAAATAGCATATAGTGAAGCTATAAATGATTTTTGCAAAAAATCACGAGCACTAGATCATGTACCTTTAGTTCAAATCGGACCCGCTTCCTACCGATTTGGCAGACATTTGTCTTTTTTACGAGGGGTGGACCAAAAGGTTTTAGATACCCCTCTTGGGACATTGTCCATGAAACATGGTCTAGTGTTTTTGAAAAATGTGGTGGAACCATTTTGAAACTCTCATTTTGCGGTTGCTTCACAAAACGCCCCGCTTTTCGGCATTCGAAAATAGAAAATGCATTTTCTGTGCGACGAAAAGGAAAACTTCCTCCTGCAACATTGTTTGCCATCCCAAGATGCATTTGCATGCACACTATGGGCGCATTATCACAAACTATGCCATGATTCTGGCCATAACATTGGTCGTTTGACCCGAAAGCCATGAAACTTCAAACAAAATAGGTCATTTCTTTGAAGGTTTGTTTGAGAAACTTGCAATATACCAAGTTTGGTATTTTCCTTACAAATATGTCACGTAATAAGAAACCACACGAAGGATTTGCCTCATTTGGACCGTTTTTGAATTTATCTAAGCCCGTTTCAAACTATGGTCAAAACGGAGGACATGAGGGTTCCTAGCTAGGGGACGAGCCTCGTTAAAATTTCAGTGGATCTATGATAAAATAGCATATAGTGAAGCTATAAATGATTTTTGCAAAAAATCACGAGCACTAGATCATGAACCTTTAGTTCAAATCGGACCCGCTTCCTACCGATTCGGCAGACATTTGTCTTTTTTATGAGGGGTGGACCGAAAGGTTTTAGATACCCCTCTTGGGACATTGTCCATCTAACATGGTCTAGTATTTTTTAAAAATGTGGTGGAACCATTTTGAAACTCTCATTTTGTGGTTGCTTCACAAAACCCCTCATTTTTTGGCATTCGAAAAATAAAAAATGCATTTTGTATGCGACGAAAAGGAAAACTTCCTCCTTCAACATTGTTCTCCATCCCAATATGCACATGCGTGCACAATATGGGTGCATTATCACAAACTATGTCGCGATTCTGGCCATAACATTGGTCGTTTGAACTGAAAGCCATGAAACTTCGAACAAGATAGGTCATTTATGTGAAGGTTTTTTTGAGAAACTTGCAATATACCAAGTTTGGTATTTTTATTTGCAAATATGTCACGCAATAAGACACCACACGAAATATTTGCCTCGTTTGGACCGTTTTTGTCACGTAATAAGAAACCACGCGAAGGATTTGCCTCGTTTGGACCGTTTTTGAATTTATTATGCCCGTTTCAAACTATGGTCAAAACGGAGGGCATGAGGGTTCCTATCTAGGGGACGAGCCTCGTTAAACTTTCAGTGGATCTATGATAAAATAGCATATTGTGAAGCTATAAATGATTTTTCCAAAAAATCACGAGCACTAGATCATGTACCTTTAGTTCAAATCGGACCCGCTTCCTACCGATTTGGCAGACATTTGTCTTTTTTACGAGGGGTGGACCGAAAGGTTTTAGATACCCCTCTTGGGACATTGTCCATGTAACATGGTCTAGTATTTTTGAAAAATGTGGTGGAACTATTTTGAAACTCTCATTTTGTGGTTGCTTCACAAAACCCCTCATTTTTCGGCATTCGAAAAATATAAAATGCATTTTCTGTGCGACGAAAAGGAAAACTTCATCCTTCAACATTGTTCTCCATCCCAATATGCACATGAGTGCACAATATGGGTGCATTATCACAAACTATGTCGCGATTTGGGCCATAACATTGGTCGTTTGACCTAAAAGCCATGAAACTTCAAACAAGATAGGTCATTTCTGTGAAGGTTTTTTTGAGAAACTTGCAATATACCAATTTTGGTATTTTTATTTGCAAATATGTCACGCAATAAGACACCACGCGAAAGATTTGCCTTGTTTGGACCGTTTTTGAATTTATTATGCCTCTTTCAAACTATGGTCAAAACGGAGGTCATGAGGGTTCCTAGCTAGGGAACGATCCTCTCTAAACTTTTAGTGGATCTATGATAAAATAGCATATTGTGAAGGTACAAATGATTTTTTCAAAAAATCACGAGCACTAGATCATGTACCTTTAGTTCAAATCGGACCCGCTTCCTACCGATTTGGCAGACATTTGTCTTTTTTATGAGGGGTGGACCAAAAGGTTTTAGATACCCCTCTTGGGACATTGTCCATGTAACATGGTATAGTATTTTTGAAAAATGTGATGGAACCATTTTGAAACTCTCATTTTGTGATTGCTTCACAAAACGCCCCGCTTTTCGGTATTCGAAAATAGAAAATGCATTTTCTGTGCGACGAAAAGGAAAACTTCCTCCTGCAACATTGTTCGACATCCCAAGATGCACATGCATGCACACTATGGGCGCATTATCACAAATTATGCCGTGATTCTGGCCATAACATTGGTCGTTTGACCTGAAAGACATGAAACTTCGAACAAGATAGGTCATTTCTGTGAAGGTTTGTTTGAGAAACTTGCAATATACCAAGTTTGGTATTTTCCTTACAAATATGGCACGTAATAAGAAACCACGTGAAGGATTTGCCTTGTTTGGACCGTTTTTGAATTTATTATGCCCGTTTCAAACTATGGTCAAAAAGGAGGGCATGAGGGTTCCTAGCTAGGGGACGAGCCTCGTTAAACTTTCAGTAGATCTATGATAAAATAGCATATAGTGAAGCTATAAATGATTTTTGTAAAAAATCACAAGCACTAGATCATGTACCTTTAGTTCAAATCGGACCCGCTTCCTACCGATTCGGCAGACATTTGTCTTTTTTATGAGGGGTGGACCAAAAGGTTTTATATACCCCTCTTGGGACATTGTCCATGTAACATGGTCTAGTATTTTTAAAAAATGTGGTGGAACCATTTTGAAACTCTTATTTTGTGGTTGCTTCACAAAACCCCTCATTTTTTGGCATTCAAAAAATAAAAAATGCATTTTCTGTGCGACGAAAAGGAAAACTTCCTCCTTCAACATTGTTCTCCATCCCAATGTGCACATGCGTGCACAATATGGGTGCATTATCACAAACTATGTCGCGATTCTGGCCATAACATTGGTCGTTTGACTAGAAAGCCATGAAACTTCGAACAAGATAGGTCATTTCTGTGAAGGTTTTTTTGAGAAACTTGCAATATACCAAGTTTGGTATTTTTATTTGCAAATATGTCACGCAATAAGACACCACGCAAGAGATTTGCCTTGTTTGGACCGTTTTTGAATTTATTATGCCTCTTTCAAACTATGGTCAAAACGGAGGGCATGAGGGTTCCTAGCTAGGGAACGATCCTCTCTAAACTTTCAGTGGATCAATGATAAAATAGCATATTGTGAAGCTACAAATTATTTTTTCAAAAAATCACGAGCACTAGATCATGTACCTTTAGTTCAAATCGGACCCGCTTCCTACCGATTTGGCAGACATTTGTCTTTTTTAGGAGGTGTGGACCAAAAGGTTTTAGATACCCCTCTTGGGACATTGTCCATGTAACATGGTCTAGTATTTTTGAAAAATATGGTGGAACCATTTTGAAACTCTCATTTTGCGGTTGCTTCACAAAACGCCCCGCTTTTCGGCATTCGAAAATAGAAAATGCATTTTCTGTGCGACGAAAAGGAAAACTTCCTCCTGCAACATTGTTTGCCATCCCAAGATGCACTTGCATGCACACTATGGGCGCATTATCACAAACTATGCCGTGATTCTGGCCATAACATTGGTCGTTTGACCCGAAAGCCATGAAACTTCGAACAAGATAGGTCATTTCTATGAAGGTTTGTTTGAGAAACTTGCAATATACCAAGTTTGGTATTTTCCTTACAAATATGTCACGTAATAAGAAACCACGCGAAGCATTTGCCTTGTTTGGACCATTTTTGAATTTATAATGCCCGTTTCAAACTATGGTCAAAACGGAGGGCATGAGGGTTCCTATCTAGGGGACGAGCCTCGTTAAACTTTCAGTGGATCTATGATAAAATAGCATATAGTGAATCTATAAATGATTTTTGCAAAAAATCACGAGCACTAGATCATGTACCTTTAGTTCAAATCGGACCCGCTTCCTACCGATTCGGCAGACATTTGTCTTTCTTATGAGGGGTGGACCGAAAGGTTTTAGATACCCCTCTAGGGACATTGTCCATGTAACATGGTCTAGTATTTTAAAAAATGTGGTGGAACCATTTGGAAACTCTCATTTTGTGGTTGCTTCACAAAACCCCTCATTTTTCGGCATTCGAAAAATAAAAAATGCATTTTCTGTGCGACGAAAAGGAAAACTTCCTCCTTCAACATTGTTCTCCATCCCAATATGCACATGAGTGACAATATGGGTGCATTATCACAAACTATATCACGATTCGGGCCATCACATTGGTCGTTTGACCTGAAAGCCATGAAACTTCAAACAAGATAGGTCATTTCTGTGAAGGTTTTTTTGAGAAACTTGCAATATACCAAGTTTGGTATTTTTATTTGCAAATATGTCACGCAATAAGACACCACGCGAAAGATTTGCCTTGTTTGGACCGTTTTTGAATTTATTATGCCTTTTTCAAACTATGGTCAAAACGGAGGGCATGAGGGTTCCTAGCTAGGGAACGATCCTCTCTAAACTTTTAGTGGATCTATGATAAAATAGCATATTGTGAAGCTACAAATGATTTTTTCAAAAAATCACGAGCACTAGAACATGTACCTTTAGTTCAAATCGGACCCGCTTCCTACCGATTTGGCAGACATTTGTCTTTTTTACGAGGGGTGGACCAAAAGGTTTTAGATACCCCTCTTGGGACATTGTCCATGTAACATGGTATAGTATTTTTGAAAAATGTGGTGGAACCATTTTGAAACTCTCATTTTGTGGTTGCTTCACAAAACGCCCCGCTTTTCGGCATTCGAAAATAGAAAATGCATTTTCTGTGCGACGAAAAGGAAAACTTCCTCCTGCAACATTATTCGACATCCCAAGATGCACATGCATGCACACTATGGGCACATTATCACAAACTATGCCGTGATTCTGGCCATAACATTGGTCGTTTGACCCGAAAGACATGAAACTTCGAACAAGATAGGTCATTTCTGTGAAGGTTTGTTTGAGAAACTTGCAATATACCAAGTTTTGTATTTTCCTTACAAATATGTCACGTAATAAGAAACCACGCGAAGGATTTGCCTTGTTTGGACCGTTTTTGAATTTATTATGCCCGTTTCAAACTATGGTCAAAACGGAGGGCATGAGGGTTCCTAGCTAGGGGACGACCCTCGTTAAACTTTCAGTGGATCTATGATAAAATAGCATATAGTGAATCTATAAATGATTTTTGCAAAAAATCACGAGCACTAGATCATGTACCTTTAGTTCAAATCGGACCCGCTTCCTACCGATTCGGCAGACATTTGTCTTTTTTATGAGGGGTGGACCGAAAGGTTTTAGATACCCCTCTTGGGACATTGTCCATGTAACATGGTCTAGTATTTTTTAAAAATGTGGTGGAACCATTTTGAAACTCTTATTTTGTGGTTGCTTCACAAAACCCCTCATTTTTCGGCATTCAAAAAATAAAAAATGCATTTTCTATGCGACGAAAAGGAAAACTTCGTCCTTCAACATTGTTCTCCATCCCAATATGCACATGCGTGCACAATATGGGTGCATTATCACAAACTATGTCGCGATTCTGGCCATAACATTGGTCGTTTGACTAGAAAGCCATGAAACTTCGAACAAGATAGGTCATTTCTGTGAAGGTTTTTTTGAGAAACTTGCAATATACCAAGTTTGGTATTTTTGTTTGCAAATATATCACGCAATAAGACACCACGCGAAAGATTTGCCTCGTTTGGACCGTTTTTGAATTTATTATGCCTCTTTCAAACTATGGTCAAAACGGAGGGCATGAGGGTTCCTAGCTAGGGAACGATCCTCTCTAAACTTTCAGTGGATCTATGGTAAAATAGCATATAGTGAAGCTATAAATGATTTTTGCAAAAAATCACGAGCACTAGATCATGTACCTTTAGTTCAAATCGGACCCGCTTCCTACCGATTTGGCAGACATTTGTCTTTTTTACGAGGGGTGGACCAAAAGGTTTTAGATACCCCTCTTGGGACATTGTCCATGTAACATGGTATAGTATTTTTGAAAAATGTGGTGGAACCATTTTGAAACTCTCATTTTGTGGTTGCTTCACAAAACGCCCCGCTTTTCGGCATTCGAAAATAGAAAATGCATTTTCTGTGCGACGAAAAGGAAAACTTCCTCCTGCAACATTATTCGACATCCCAAGATGCACATGCATGCACACTATGGGCGCATTATCACAAACTATGCCGTGATTCTGGCCATAACATTGGTCGTTTGACCCGAAAGACATGAAACTTCTAACAAGATAGGTCATTTCTATGAAGGTTTGTTTGAGAAACTTGCAATATACCAAGTTTGGTATTTTCCTTACAAATATGTCACGTAATAAGAAACCACGCGAAGGATTTGCCTTGTTTGGACCGTTTTTGAATTTATTATGCCCGTTTCAAACTATGGTCAAAACGGAGGGCATGAGGGTTCCTAGCTAGGGGACGAGCCTCATTAAACTTTCAGTGGATCTATGATAAAATAGCATATAGTGAATCTATAAATAATTTTTGCAAAAAATCACGAGCACTAGATCATGTACCTTTAGTTCAAATCGGACCCGCTTCCTACCGATTCGGCAGACATTTGTCTTTTTTATGAGGGGTGGACCGAAAGATTTTAGATACCCCTCTTGGGACATTGTCCATGTAACATGGTCTAGTATTTTTTAAAAATGTGGTGGAACCATTTTGAAACTCTTATTTTGTGGTTGCTTCACAAAACCCCTCATTTTTCGGCATTCAAAAAATAAAAAATGCATTTTCTATGCGACGAAAAGGAAAACTTCCTCCTTCAACATTGTTCTCCATCCCAATATGCACATGCGTGCACAATATGGGTGCATTATCACAAACTATGTCGCGATTCTGGCCATAACATTGGTCGTTTGACCTGAAAGCCATGAAACTTCGAACAAGATAGGTCATTTCTGTGAAGGTTTTTTTGAGAAACTTGCAATATACCAAGTTTGGTATTTTTGTTTGCAAATATATCACACAATAAGACACCATGTGAAAGATTTGCCTCGTTTGGACCGTTTATGAATTTATTATGCCTCTTTCAAACTATGGTCAAAACGGAGGGCATGAGGGTTCCTAGCTAGGGAACGATCCTCTCTAAACTTTCAGTGGATCTATGATAAAATAGCATATAGTGAAGCTATAAATGATTTTTGCAAAAAATCACGAGCACTAGATCATGTACCTTTAGTTCAAATCGGACCCGCTTCCTACCGATTCGGCAGACATTTGTCTTTTTTATGAGGGGTGGACCGAAAGGTTTTAGATACCCCTCTAGGGACATTGTCCATGTAAAATGGTCTAGTATTTTTAAAAATGTGGTGGAACCATTTTGAAACTCTCATTTTGTGGTTGCTTCACAAAACCCCTCATTTTTCGGCATTCGAAAAATAAAAAATGCATTTTCTGTGCGACGAAAAGGAAAACTTCCTCCTTCAACATTGTTCTCCATCCCAATATGCACATGAGTGACAATATGGGTGCATTATCACAAACTATATCACGATTCGGGCCATAACATTGGTCGTTTGACCTGAAAGCCATGAAACTTCAAACAAGATAGGTCATTTCTGTGAAGGTTTTTTTGAGAAACTTGCAATATACCAAGTTTGGTATATTTATTTGCAAATATGTCACGCAATAAGACACCACGCGAAAGATTTGCCTTGTTTGGACCGTTTTTGAATTTATTATGCCTTTTTCAAACTATGGTCAAAACGGAGGGCATGAGGGTTCCTAGCTAGGGAACGATCCTCTCTAAAGTTTTAGTGGATCTATGATAAAATAGCATATTCTGAAGCTACAAATGATTTTTTCCAAAAATCACGAGCACTAGATCATGTACCTTTAGTTCAAATCGGACTCGCTTCCTACCGATTTGGCAGACATTTGTCTTTTTACGAGGGGTGGACCAAAAGGTTTTAGATACCCCTCTTGGGACATTGTCCATGTAACATGGTATAGTATTTTTGAAAAATGTGGTGGAACCATTTTGAAACTCTCATTTTGTGGTTGCTTCACAAAACGCCCCGCTTTTCGGCATTCGAAAATAGAAAATGCATTTTCTGTGCGACGAAAAGGAAAACTTCCTCCTGCAACATTATTCTACATCCCAAGATGCACATGCATGCACACTATGGGCGCATTATCACAAACTATGCCGTGATTCTGGCCATAACATTGGTCGTTTGACCCGAAAGACATGAAACTTCGAACAAGATAGGTCATTTCTGTGAAGGTTTGTTTGAGAAACTTGCAATATACCAATTTTGGTATTTTCCTTACAAATATGTCACGTAATAAGAAACCACGCGAAGGATTTGCCTTGTTTGGCCGTTTTTGAATTTATTATGCCCGTTTCAAACTATGGTCAAAACGGAGGGCATGAGGGTTCCTAGATAGGGGACGATCCTCGTTAAACTTTCAGTGGATCTATGATAAAATAGCATATAGTGAATCTATAAATGATTTTTGCAAAAAATCACGAGCACTAGATCATGTACCTTTAGTTCAAATTGGACCCGCTTCCTACCGATTCGGCAGACATTTGTCTTTTTTATGAGGGGTGGACCGAAAGGTTTTAGATACCTCTCTTGGGACATTGTCCATGTAACATGGTCTAGTATTTTTAAAAAATGTGGTGGAACCATTTTGAAACTCTTATTTTGTGGTTGCTTCACAAAACCCCTCATTTTTCGGCATTCAAAAATAAAAAATGCATTTTCTGTGCGACGAAAAGGAAAACTTCCTCCTTCAACATTGTTCTCCATCCCAATATGCACATGCGTGCACAATATGGGTGCATTATCACAAACTATGTCGCGATTCTGGCCATAACATTGGTCGTTTGACCTGAAAGCCATGAAACTTCGAATAAGATAGGTCATTTCTGTGAAGGTTTTTTTGAGAAACTTGCAATATACCAAGTTTGGTATTTTTGTTTGCAAATATGTCACGCAATAAGACACCACGCGAAAGATTTGCCTCGTTTGGACCGTTTTTGAATTTATTATGCCTCTTTCAAACTATGGTCAAAACGGAGGGCATGAGGGTTCCTAGCTAGGGAACGATCCTCTCTAAACTTTCAGTGGATCTATGATAAAATAGCATATTGTGAAGCTACAAATTATTTTTTCAAAAAATCACGAGCACTAGATCATGTACCTTTAGTTCAAATCGGACCCGCTTCCTACCGATTTGGCAGACATTTGTCTTTTTTACGAGGGGTGGACCAAAAGGTTTTAGATACCCCTCTTCGGACATTATCCATGTAACATGGTCTAGTATTTTTAAAAAATGTGGTGGAACCATTTTGAAACTCTTATTTTGTGGTTGCTTCACATAACCCCTCATTTTTCGGCATTCAAAAAATAAAAAATGCATTTTCTGTGCGACGAAAAGGAAAACTTCCTCCTTCAACATTGTTCTCCATCCCAATATGCACATGCGTGCACAATATGGGTGCATTATCAGAAACTATGTCGCGATTCTGGCCATAACATTGGTCGTTTGACCTGAAAGCCATGAAACTTCGAACAAGATAGGTCATTTCTGTGAAGGTTTTTTTGAGAAACTTGCAATATACCAAGTTTGGTATTTTTGTTTGCAAATATATCACACAATAAGACACCACGCGAAAGATTTGCCTCGTTTGGACCGTTTATGAATTTATTATGCCTCTTTCAAACTATGGTCAAAACGGAGGGCATGAGGGTTCCTAGCTAGGGAACGATCCTCTCTAAACTTTCAGTGGATCTATGATAAAATAGCATATAGTGAAGCTATAAATGATTTTTGCAAAAAATCACGAGCACTAGATCATGTACCTTTAGTTCAAATCGGACCCGCTTCCTACCGATTCGGCAGACATTTGTCTTTTTTATGAGGGGTGGACCGAAAGGTTTTAGATACCCCTCTAGGGACATTGTCCATGTAAAATGGTCTAGTATTTTTAAAAAATGTGGTGGAACCATTTTGAAACTCTCATTTTGTGGTTGCTTCACAAAACCCCTCATTTTTCGGCATTCGAAAAATAAAAAATGCATTTTCTGTGCGACGAAAAGGAAAACTTCCTCCTTCAACATTGTTCTCCATCCCAATATGCACATGAGTGACAATATGGGTGCATTATCACAAACTATATCACGATTCGGGCCATAAGATTGGTCGTTTGACCTGAAAGCCATGAAACTTCAAACAAGATAGGTCATTTCTGTGAAGGTTTTTTTGAGAAACTTGCAATATACCAAGTTTGGTATATTTATTTGCAAATATGTCACGCAATAAGACACCACGCGAAAGATTTGCCTTGTTTGGACCGTTTTTGAATTTATTATGCCTTTTTCAAACTATGGTCAAAACGGAGGGCATGAGGGTTCCTAGCTAGGGAACGATCCTCTCTAAACTTTTAGTGGATCTATGATAAAATAGCATATTTTGAAGCTACAAATGATTTTTTCCAAAAATCACGAGCACTAGATCATGTACCTTTAGTTCAAATCGGACCCGCTTCCTACCGATTTGGCAGACATTTGTCTTTTTACGAGGGGTGGACCAAAAGGTTTTAGATACCCCTCTTGGGACATTGTCCATGTAACATGGTATAGTATTTTTGAAAAATGTGGTGGAACCATTTTGAAACTCTCATTTTGTGGTTGCTTCACAAAACGCCCCGCTTTTCGGCTTTCGAAAATAGAAAATGCATTTTCTATGCGACGAAAAGGAAAACTTCCTCCTGCAACATTATTCGACATCCCAAGATGCACATGCATGCACACTATGGGCGCATTATCACAAACTATGTCGTGATTCTGGCCATAACATTGGTCGTTTGACCCGAAAGACATGAAACTTCGAACAAGATAGGTCATTTCTGTGAAGGTTTGTTTGAGAAACTTGCAATATACCAAGTTTGGTATTTTACTTACAAATATGTCACGTAATAAGAAACCACGCGAAGGATTTGCCTTGTTTGGACCGTTTTTGAATTTATTATGCCCGTTTCAAACTATGGTCAAAACGGAGGGCATGAGGGTTCCTAGCTAGGGGACGAGCCTCATTAAACTTTAAGTGGATCTATGATAAAATAGCATATAGTGAATCTATAAATAATTTTTGCAAAAAATCACGAGCACTAGATCATGTACCTTTAGTTCAAATCGGACCCGCTTCCTACCGATTCGGCAGACATTTGTCTTTTTTATGAGGGGTGGACCGAAAGGTTTTAGATACCCCTCTTGGGACATTGTCCATGTAACATGGTCTAGTATTTTTAAAAAATGTGGTGGAACCATTTTGAAACTCTTATTTTGTGGTTGCTTCACAAAACCCCTCATTTTTCGGCATTCAAAAATAAAAAATGCATTTTCGGTGCGACGAAAAGGAAAACTTCCTCCTTCAACATTGTTCTCCATCCCAATATGCACATGCGTGCACAATATGGGTGCATTATCACAAACTATGTCGCGATTCTGGACATAACATTGGTCGTTTGACCTGAAAGCCATGAAACTTCGAACAAGATAGGTCATTTCTGTGAAGGTTTTTTTGAGAAACTTGCAATATACCAAGTTTGGTATTTTTGTTTGCAAATATGTCACGCAATAAGACACCACGCGAAAGATTTGCCTCGTTTGGACCGTTTTTGAATTTATTATGCCTCTTTCAAACTATGGTCAAAACGGAGGGCATGAGGGTTCCTAGCTAGGGAACGATCCTCTCTAAACTTTCAGTGGATCTATGATAAAATAGCATATTGTGAAGTTACAAATTATTTTTTGAAAAAATCACGAGCACTAGATCATGTACCTTTAGTTCAAATCGGACCCGCTTCCTACCGATTTGGCAGACATTTGTCGTTTTTATGAGGGGTGGACCAAAAGGTTTTAGATACCCCTCTTGGCACATTGTCCATGTAACATGGTCTAGTATTTTTGAAAAATATGGTGGAACCATTTTGAAACTCTCATTTTGCGGTTGCTTCACAAAACGCCCTGCTTTTCGGCATTCGGAAAGAGAAAATGCATTTTCTGTGCGACGAAAAGGAAAACTTCCTCCTTCAACATTGTTCTCCATCCCAATATGCACATGAGTGACAATATGGGTGCATTATCACAAACTATATCACGATTCGGGCCATAACATTGGTCGTTTGACCTGAAAGCCATGAAACTTCAAACAAGATAGGTCATTTCTGTGAAGGTTTTTTTGAGAAACTTGCAATATACCAAGTTTGGTATATTTATTTGCAAATATGTCACGCAATAAGACACCACGCGAAAGATTTGCCTCGTTTTTGAATTTATTATGCCTCTTTCAAACTATGGTCAAAACGGAGGGCATGAGGGTTCCTAGCTAGGGAACGATCCTCTCTAAACTTTCAGTGGATCTATGATAAAATAGCATATAGTGAAGCTATAAATGATTTTTGCAAAAAATCACGAGCACTAGATCATGTACCTTTAGTTCAAATCGGACCCGCTTCCTACCGATTCGGCAGACATTTGTCTTTTTTATGAGGGGTGGACCGAAAGGTTTTAGATACCCCTCTAGGGACATTGTCCATGTAACATGGTCTAGTATTTTTAAAAAATGTGGTGGAACCATTTTGAAACTCTCATTTTGTGGTTGCTTCACAAAACCCCTCATTTTTCGGCATTCGAAAAATAAAAAATGCATTTTCTGTGCGACGAAAAGGAAAACTTCCTCCTTCAACATTGTTCTCCATCCCAATATGCACATGAGTGACAATATGGGTGCATTATCACAAACTATATCACGATTCGGGCCATAAGATTGGTCGTTTGACCTGAAAGCCATGAAACTTCAAACAAGATAGGTCATTTCTGTGAAGGTTTTTTTGAGAAACTTGCAATATACCAAGTTTGGTATATTTATTTGCAAATATGTCACGCAATAAGACACCACGCGAAAGATTTGCCTTGTTTGGACCGTTTTTGAATTTATTATGCCTTTTTCAAACTATGGTCAAAACGGAGGGCATGAGGGTTCCTAGCTAGGGAACGATCCTCTCTAAACTTTTAGTGGATCTATGATAAAATAGCATATTTTGAAGCTACAAATGATTTTTTCCAAAAATCACGAGCACTAGATCATGTACCTTTAGTTCAAATCGGACCCGCTTCCTACCGATTTGGCAGACATTTGTCTTTTTACGAGGGGTGGACCAAAAGGTTTTAGATACCCCTCTTGGGACATTGTCCATGTAACATGGTATAGTATTTTTGAAAAATGTGGTGGAACCATTTTGAAACTCTCATTTTGTGGTTGCTTCACAAAACGCCCCGCTTTTCGGCTTTCGAAAATAGAAAATGCATTTTCTATGCGACGAAAAGGAAAACTTCCTCCTGCAACATTATTCGACATCCCAAGATGCACATGCATGCACACTATGGGCGCATTATCACAAACTATGTCGTGATTCTGGCCATAACATTGGTCGTTTGACCCGAAAGACATGAAACTTCGAACAAGATAGGTCATTTCTGTGAAGGTTTGTTTGAGAAACTTGCAATATACCAAGTTTGGTATTTTACTTACAAATATGTCACGTAATAAGAAACCACGCGAAGGATTTGCCTTGTTTGGACCGTTTTTGAATTTATTATGCCCGTTTCAAACTATGGTCAAAACGGAGGGCATGAGGGTTCCTAGCTAGGGGACGAGCCTCATTAAACTTTAAGTGGATCTATGATAAAATAGCATATAGTGAATCTATAAATAATTTTTGCAAAAAATCACGAGCACTAGATCATGTACCTTTAGTTCAAATCGGACCCGCTTCCTACCGATTCGGCAGACATTTGTCTTTTTTATGAGGGGTGGACCGAAAGGTTTTAGATACCCCTCTTGGGACATTGTCCATGTAACATGGTCTAGTATTTTTAAAAAATGTGGTGGAACCATTTTGAAACTCTTATTTTGTGGTTGCTTCACAAAACCCCTCATTTTTCGGCATTCAAAAATAAAAAATGCATTTTCGGTGCGACGAAAAGGAAAACTTCCTCCTTCAACATTGTTCTCCATCCCAATATGCACATGCGTGCACAATATGGGTGCATTATCACAAACTATGTCGCGATTCTGGCCATAACATTGGTCGTTTGACCTGAAAGCCATGAAACTTTGAACAAGATAGGTCATTTCTGTGAAGGTTTTTTTGAGAAACTTGCAATATACCAAGTTTGGTATTTTTGTTTGCAAATATGTCACGCAATAAGACACCACGCGAAAGATTTGCCTCGTTTGGACCGTTTTTGAATTTATTATGCCTCTTTCAAACTATGGTCAAAACGGAGGGCATGAGGGTTCCTAGCTAGGGAACGATCCTCTCTAAACTTTCAGTGGATCTATGATAAAATAGCATATTGTGAAGTTACAAATTATTTTTTGAAAAAATCACGAGCACTAGATCATGTACCTTTAGTTCAAATCGGACCCGCTTCCTACCGATTTGGCAGACATTTGTCGTTTTTATGAGGGGTGGACCAAAAGGTTTTAGATACCCCTCTTGGCACATTGTCCATGTAACATGGTCTAGTATTTTTGAAAAATATGGTGGAACCATTTTGAAACTCTCATTTTGCGGTTGCTTCACAAAACGCCCTGCTTTTCGGCATTCGGAAATAGAAAATGCATTTTCTGTGCGACGAAAAGGAAAACTTCCTCCTTCAACATTGTTCTCCATCCCAATATGCACATGAGTGACAATATGGGTGCATTATCACAAACTATATCACGATTCGGGCCATAACATTGGTCGTTTGACCTGAAAGCCATGAAACTTCAAACAAGATAGGTCATTTCTGTGAAGGTTTTTTTGAGAAACTTGCAATATACCAAGTTTGGTATATTTATTTGCAAATATGTCACGCAATAAGACACCACGCGAAAGATTTGCCTCGTTTTTGAATTTATTATGCCTCTTTCAAACTATGGTCAAAACGGAGGGCATGAGGGTTCCTAGCTAGGGAACGATCCTCTCTAAACTTTCAGTGGATCTATGATAAAATAGCATATAGTGAAGCTATAAATGATTTTTGCAAAAAATCACGAGCACTAGATCATGTACCTTTAGTTCAAATCGGACCCGCTTCCTACCGATTCGGCAGACATTTGTCTTTTTTATGAGGGGTGGACCGAAAGGTTTTAGATACCCCTCTAGGGACATTGTCCATGTAACATGGTCTATTATTTTTAAAAAATGTGGTGGAACCATTTTGAAACTCTCATTTTGTGGTTGCTTCACAAAACCCCTCATTTTTCGGCATTCGAAAAATAAAAAATGCATTTTCTGTGCGACGAAAAGGAAAACTTCCTCCTTCAACATTGTTCTCCATCCCAATATGCACATGAGTGACAATATGGGTGCATTATCACAAACTATATCACGATTCGGGCCATAAGATTGGTCGTTTGACCTGAAAGCCATGAAACTTCAAACAAGATAGGTCATTTCTGTGAAGGTTTTTTTGAGAAACTTGCAATATACCAAGTTTGGTATATTTATTTGCAAATATGTCACGCAATAAGACACCACGCGAAAGATTTGCCTTGTTTGGACCGTTTTTGAATTTATTATGCCTCTTTCAAACTATGGTCAAAACGGAGGGCATGAGGGTTCCTAGCTAGGGAACGATCCTCTCTAAACTTTCAGTGGATCTATGATAAAATAGCATATTGTGAAGTTACAAATTATTTTTTGAAAAAATCACGAGCACTAGATCATGTACCTTTAGTTCAAATCGGACCCGCTTCCTACCGATTTGGCAGACATTTGTCGTTTTTATGAGGGGTGGACCAAAAGGTTTTAGATACCCCTCTTGGGACATTGTCCATGTAACATGGTCTAGTATTTTTGAAAAATATGGTGGAACCATTTTGAAACTCTCATTTTGCGGTTGCTTCACAAAACGCCCTGCTTTTCGGCATTCGGAAATAGAAAATGCATTTTCTGTGCGACGAAAAGGAAAACTTCCTCCTTCAACATTGTTCTCCATCCCAATATGCACATGAGTGACAATATGGGTGCATTATCACAAACTATATCACGATTCGGGCCATAACATTGGTCGTTTGACCTGAAAGCCATGAAACTTCAAACAAGATAGGTCATTTCTGTGAAGGTTTTTTTGAGAAACTTGCAATATACCAATTTTGGTATATTTATTTGCAAATATGTCACGCAATAAGACACCACGCGAAAGATTTGCCTTGTTTGGACCGTTTTTGAATTTATTATGCCTTTTTCAAACTATGGTCAAAACGGAGGGCATGAGGGTTCCTAGCTAGGGAACGATCCTCTCTAAACTTTTAGTGGATCTATGATAAAATAGCATATTCTGAAGCTACAAATGATTTTTTCCAAAAATCACGAGCACTAGATCATGTACCTTTAGTTCAAATCGGACCCGCTTCCTACCGATTTGGCAGACATTTGTCTTTTTACGAGGGGTGGACCAAAAGGTTTTAGATACCCCTCTTGGGACATTGTCCATGTAACATGGTATAGTATTTTTGAAAAATATGGTGGAACCATTTTGAAACTCTCATTTTGTGGTTGCTTCACAAAACGCCCCGCCTTTCGGCATTCGAAAATAGAAAATGCATTTTTTGTGCGACGAAAAGGAAAACTTCCTCCTGCAACATTATTCGACATCCCAAGATGAACATGCATGCACACTATGGGCGCATTATCACAAACTATACCGTGATTCTGGCCATAACATTGGTCGTTTGACCCGAAAGACATGAAACTTCGAACAAGATAGGTCATTTCTGTGAAGGTTTGTTTGAGAAACTTGCAATATACCAAGTTTGGTATTTTCCTTACAAATATGTCACGTAATAAGAAACCACGCGAAGGATTTGCCTTGTTTGGACCGTTTTTGAATTTATTATGCCCGTTTCAAACTATGGTCAAAACGGAGGGCATGAGGGTTCCAAGCTAGGGCACGAGCCTCGTTAAACTTTCAGTGGATCTATGATAAAATAGCATATAGTGAATCTATAAATAATTTTTGCAAAAAATCACGAGCACTAGATCATGTACCTTTAGTTCAAGTCGGACCCGCTTCCTACCGATTCGGCAGACATTTGTCTTTTTTATGAGGGGTGGACCGAAAGGTTTTAGATACCCCTCTTGGGACATTGTCCATGTAACATGGTCTAGTATTTTTAAAAAATGTGGTGGAACCATTTTGAAACTCTTATTTTGTGGTTGCTTCACAAAACCCCTCATTTTTCAGCATTCAAAAATAAAAAATGCATTTTCTGTGCGACGAAAAGGAAAACTTCCTCCTTCAACATTGTTCTCCATCCCAATATGCACATGCGTGCACAATATGGGTGCATTATCACAAACTATGTCGCGATTCTGGCCATAACATTGGTCGTTTGACCTGAAAGCCATGAAACTTCGAACAAGATAGGTCATTTTTGTGAAGGTTTTTTTGAGAAACTTGCAATATACCAAGTTTGGTATTTTTGTTTGCAAATATGTCACGCAATAAGACACCACGCGAAAGATTTGCCTCCTTTGGACCGTTTTTGAATTTATTATGCCTCTTTCAAATTATGGTCAAAACGGAGGGCATGAGGGTTCCTAGCTAGGGAACGATCCTCTCTAAACTTTTAGTGGATCTATGATAAAATAGCATATTGTGAAGCTACAAATTATTTTTAAAAAAAATAACGAGCACTAGATCATGTACCTTTAGTTCAAATCGGACCCGCTTCCTACCGATTTGGCAGACATTTGTCTTTTTTATGAGGGGTGGACCAAAAGGTTTTAGATACCCCTCTTGGGACATTGTCCATGTAACATGGTCTAGTATTTTTAAAAAATATGGTGGAACCATTTTGAAACTCTCATTTTGCGGTTGCTTCACAAAACGCCCTGCTTTTCGGCATTCGGAAATAGAAAATGCATTTTCTGTGCGACGAAAAGGAAAACTTCCTCCTTCAACATTGTTCTCCATCCCAATATGCACATGAGTGACAATATGGGTGCATTATCACAAACTATATCACGATTCGGGCCATAACATTGGTCGTTTGACCTGAAAGCCATGAAACTTCAAACAAGATAGGTCATTTCTGTGAAGGTTTTTTTGAGAAACTTGCAATATACCAAGTTTGGTATTTTTATTTGCAAATATGTCACGCAATAAGACACCACGCGAAAGATTTGCCTTGTTTGGACCGTTTTTGAATTTATTATGCCTTTTTCAAACTATGGTCAAAACGGAGGGCATGAGGGTGCCTAGCTAGGGAACGATCCTCTCTAAACTTTTAGTGGATCTATGATAAAATAGCATATTCTGAAGCTACAAATGATTTTTTCCAAAAATCACGAGCACTAGATCATGTACCTTTAGTTCAAATCGGACCCGCTTCCTACCGATTTGGCAGACATTTGTCTTTTTACGAGGGGTGGACCAAAAGGTTTTAGATACCCCTCTTGGGACATTGTCCATGTAACATGGTATAGTATTTTTGAAAAATGTGGTGGAACCATTTTGAAACTCTCATTTTGTGGTTGCTTCACAAAACGCCCCGCTTTTCGGCATTCGAAAATAGAAAATGCATTTTCTGTGCGACGAAAAGGAAAACTTCCTCCTGCAACATTATTCGACATCCCAAGATGCACATGCATGCACACTATGGGCGCATTATCACAAACTATGCCGTGATTCTGGCCATAACATTGGTCGTTTAACCCGAAAGACATGAAACTTCGAACAAGATAGGTCATTTCTGTGAAGGTTTGTTTGAGAAACTTGCAATATACCAAGTTTGGTATTTTCCTTACAAATATGTCACGTAATAAGAAACCACGCGAAGGATTTGCCTTGTTTAGACCGTTTTTGAATTTATTATGCCCGTTTTAAACTATGGTCAAAACGGAGGGCATGAGGGTTCCTAGCTAGGGGACGAGCCTCGTTAAACTTTCAGTGGATCTATGATAAAATAGCATATAGTGAATCTATAAATGATTTTTGCAAAAAATCACGAGCACTAGATCATGTACCTTTAGTTCAAATCGGACCCGCTTCCTACCGATTCGGCAGACATTTGTCTTTTTTATGAGGGGTGGACCGAAAGGTTTTAGATACCCCTCTTGGGACATTGTCCATGTAACATGGTCTAGTATTTTTAAAAAATATGGTGGAACCATTTTGAAACTCTTATTTTGTGGTTTCTTCACAAAACCCCTCATTTTTCGGCATTCAAAAATAAAAAATGGATTTTCTTTGCGACGAAAAGGAAAACTTACTCCTTCAACATTGTTCTCCATCCCAATATGCACATGCGTGCACAATATGGGTGCATTATCACAAACTATGTCGCGATTCTGGCCATAACATTGGTCGTTTGACCTGAAAGCCATGAAACTTCGAACAAGATAGGTTATTTCTGTGAAGGTTTTTTTGAGAAACTTGCAATATACCAAGTTTGGTATTTTTGTTTGCAAATATGTCACGCAATAAGATACCACGCGAAAGATTTGCCTCGTTTGGACCGTTTTTGAATTTATTATGCCTCTTTCAAACTATGGTCAAAACGGAGGGCATGAGGGTTCCTAGCTAGGGAACGATCCTCTCTAAACTTTCAGTGGATCTATGATAAAATAGCATATTGTGAAGCTACAAATTATTTTTTCAAAAAATCACGAGCACTAGATCATGTACCTTTAGTTCAAATCGGACCCGCTTCCTACCGATTTGGCAGACATTTGTCTTTTTTATGAGGGGTGGACCAAAAGGTTTTAGATACCCCTCTTCGGACATTGTCCATGTAACATGGTCTAGTATTTTTGAAAATATGGTGGAACCATTTTGAAACTCTCATTTTGCGGTTGCTTCACAAAACGCCCTGCTTTTCGGCATTCGAAAATAGAAAATGCATTTTCTGTGCGACGAAAAGGAAAACTTCCTCCTTCAACATTGTTCTCCATCCCAATATGCACATGAGTGACAATATGGGTGCATTATCACAAACTATATCACGATTCGGGCTATAACATTGGTCGTTTGACCTGAAAGCCATGAAACTTCAAACAAGATAGGTCATTTCTGTGAAGGTTTTTTTGAGAAACTTGCAATATACCAAGTTTGGTATTTTTATTTGCAAATATGTCACGCAATAAGACACCACGTGAAAGATTTGCCTTGTTTGGACCGTTTTTGAATTTATTATGCCTTTTTCAAACTATGGTCAAAACGGAGGGCATGAGGGTGCCTAGCTAGGGAACGATCCTCTCTAAACATTTAGTGGATCTATGATAAAATAGCATATTGTGAAGCTACAAATGATTTTTTCAAAAAATCACGAGCACTAGATCATGTACCTTTAGTTCAAATCGGACCCACTTCCTACCGATTTGGCAGACATTTGTCTTTTTTATGAGGGGTGGACCAAAAGGTTTTAGATACCACTCTTGGGACATTGTCCATGTAACATGGTATAGTATTTTTGAAAAATGTGGTGGAACCATTTTGAAACTCTCATTTTGTGGTTGCTTCACAAAACGCCCCGCTTTTCGGCATTCGAAAATAGAAAATACATTTTCTGTGCGACAAAAAGGAAAACTTCCTCCTGCAACATTATTCGACATCCCAAGATGCACATGCATGCACACTATGGGCGCATTATCACAAACTATGCCGTGATTCTGGCCATAACATTGGTCGTTTGACCCGAAAGACATGAAACTTCGAACAAGATAGGTCATTTCTGTGAAGGTTTGTTTGAGAAACTTGCAATATACCAAGTTTGGTATTTTCCTTACAAATATGTCACGTAATAAGAAACCACGCGAAGGATTTGCTTTGTTTGGACCGTTTTTGAATTTATTATGCCCCTTTCAAACTATGGTCAAAACGGAGGGCATGAGGGTTCCTAGCTAGGGGACGAGCCTCGTTAAACTTTCAGTAGATCTATGATAAAATAGCATATAGTGAATCTATAAATGATTTTTGCAAAAAATCACGAGCACTAGATCATGTACCTTTAGTTCCAATCGGACCCGCTTCCTACCGATTCGGCAGACATTTGTCTTTTTTATGAGGGGTGGACCGAAAGGTTTTAGATACCCCTCTTGGGACATTGTCCATGTAACATGGTCTAGTATTTTTTTAAAATGTGGTGGAACCATTTTGAAACTCTTATTTTGTGGTTGCTTCACAAAACCCCTAATTTTTCGGCATTCAAAAAATAAAAAATGCATTTTCTGTTTGACGAAAAGGAAAACTTCCTCCTTCAACATTGTTCTCCATCCCAATATGCACATGCGTGCACAATATGGGTGCATTATCACAAACTATGTCGCGATTCTGGCCATAACATTGGTCGTTTGACCTGAAAGCCATGAAACTTCGAACAAGATAGGTCATTTCTGTGAAGGTTTTTTTGAGAAACTTGCAATATACCAAGTTTGGTATTTTTGTTTGCAAATATGTCACGCAATAAGACATCACGCGAAAGATTCGCCTCGCTTGGACCGTTTTTGAATTTATTATGCCTCTTTCAAACTATGGTCAAAACGGAGGGCATGAGGGTTCCTAGCTAGGGAACGATCCTCTCTAAACTTTCAGTGGATCTATGATAAAATAGCATATTGTGAAGCTACAAATTATTTTTTCAAAAAATCACGAGCACTAGATCATGTACCTTTAGTTCAAATCGGACCCGCTTCCTACCGATTTGGCAGACATTTGTCTTTTTTATGAGGGGTGGACCAAAAGGTTTTAGATACCCCTCTTGTGACATTGTCCATGTAACATGGTCTAGTATTTTTGAAAAATATGGTGGAACCATTTTGAAACTCTCATTTTGCGGTTGCTTCACAAAACGCCTTGCTTTTCGGCATTCGAAAATAGAAAATGCATTTTCTGTGCGACGAAAAGGAAAACTTCCTCCTGCAACATTGTTTGCCATCCCAAGATGCACTTGCATGCACACTATGGGCGCATTATCACAAACTATGCCGTGATTCTGGCCATAACATTGGTCGTTTGACCCGAAAGCCATCAAACTTCGAACAAGATAGGTCATTTCTGTGAAGGTTTGTTTGAGAAACTTGCAATATACCAAGTTTGGTATTTTCCTTACAAATATGTCACGTAATAAGAAACCACGCGAAGGATTTGCCTCGTTTGGACCGTTTTTGAATTTATTATGCCCGTTTCAAACTATGGTCAAGACGGAGGGCATGAGGGTTCCTAGCTAGGGGACGAGCCTCGTTAAACTTTCAGTGGATCTATGATAAAATATAATATAGTGAAGCTATAAATGATTTTTGCAAAAAATCACGAGCACTAGATCATGTACCTTTAGTTCAAATCGGACCCGCTTCCTACCGATTCGGCAGACATTTGTCTTTTTTATGAGGGGTGGGCAGAAAGGTTTTAGATACCCCTCTAGGGACATTGTCCATGTAACTTGGTCTAGTATTTTTAAAAAATGTTGTGGAACCATTTTGAAACTCTCATTTTGTGGTTGCTTCACAAAACCCCTCATTTTTCGGCATTCAAAAAATAAAAAATGCATTTTCTGTGCGACGAAAAGGAAAACTTCCTCCTTCAACATTGTTCCCCATCCCAATATGCACATGCGTGCACAATATGGGTGCATTATCACAAACTATGTCGCGATTCTGGCCATAACATTGGTCGTTTGACCTGAAAGCCATGAAACTTCGAACAATATAGGTCATTTCTGTGAAGGTTTTTTTGAGAAACTGGCAATATATCAAGTATGGTATTTTTATTTGCAAATATGTCACGCAATAAGACACCACGTGAAAGATTTGCCTTGTTTGGACCGTTTTGAATTTATTATGCCTCTTTCAAACTATGGTCAAAACGGAGGGCATGAGGGTTCCTAGCTAGGGAACAATCCTCTCTAAACTTTCAGTGGATCTATGATAAAATAGCATATTGTGAAGCTACAAATGATTTTTTCGAAAAATCACGAGCACTAGATCATGTACCTTTAGTTCAAATCGGACCCGCTTCCTACCGATTCGGCAGACATTTGTCTTTTTACGAGGGGTGGACCAAAAGGTTTTAGATACCACTCTTGGGATATTGTCCAAGTAATATGGTCTAGTATTTTTGAAAAATGTGGTGGAACCATTTTGAAACTCTCATTTTGTGGTTGCTTCACAAAACGCCCCGCTTTTCGGCATTCGAAAATATAAAATGCATTTTCTGTGCGACGAAAATGAAAACTTCCTCCTGCAACATTGTTCGCCATCCCAAGATGCACATGCATGCACACTATGGGCGCATTATCACAAACTATGCCGTGATTCTGGCCATAACATTGGTCGTTTGACCCGAAAGCCATGAAACTTCGAACAAGATAGGTCATTTCTGTGAAGGTTTGTTTGAGAAACTTGCAATATACGAAGTTTGGTATTTTCCTGACAAATATGTCACGTAATAAGAAACCACGTGAAGGATTTGCCTCGTTTGGACCGTTTTTGAATTTATTATGCCCGTTTCAAACTATGGTCAAAACGGAGGGCATGAGTGTTCCTAGCTAGGGGACGAGCCTCGTTAAACTTTCAGAGTATCTATGATAAAATAGCATATAGTGAAGCTATAAATGATTTTTGCAAAAAATCACGAGCACTAAATCATGTACCTTTAGTTCAAATCGGACCTGCTTCCTACCGATTCGAAAGACATTTGTCTTTTTTATGAGGGGTGGGCAGAAAGGTTTTAGATACCCCTCTAGGGACATTTTCCATGTAACATGGTCTAGTATTTTTAAAAAATGTGGTGGAACCATTTTGAAACCCTCATTTTGTGGTTGCTTCACAAAACCCCTCATTTTTCGGCATTCGAAAAATAAAAAATGCATTTTCTTTGTGACGAAAAGGAAAACTTCCTCCTTCAACATTGTTCTCCATCCCAATATGCACATGCGTGCACAATATGGGTGCATTATCACAAACTATGTCGCGATTCTGGCCATAACATTGGTCGTTTGACCTGAAAGCCATGAAACTTCGAACAAGATAGGTCATTTCTGTGAAGGTTTTTTTGAGAAACTTGCAATATACCAAGTTTGATATTTTTATTTGCAAATATGTCACGCAATAAGACACCACGCGAAAGATTTGCCTTGTTTGGACTGTTTTTGAATTTATTATGCCTCTTTCAAACTATGGTCAAAACGGAGGGCATGAGGGTTCCTAGCTAGGGAACGATCCTCTCTAAACTTTTAGTGGATCTATGATAAAATAGCATATCGTGAAGCTACAAATGATTTTTTCAAAAAATCACGAGCACTAGATCATGTACCTTTAGTTCAAATCGGACCCGCTTCCTACCGATTTGGCAGGCATTTGTCTTTTTACGAGGGGTGGACCAAAAGGGTTTAGATAGCCCTCTTGGGACATTGTCCATGTAACATGGTCTAGTATTTTTGAAAAATGTGGTGGAACCATTTTGAAACTCTCATTTTGTGGTTGCTTCACAAAACGCCCCGCTTTTCGGCATCCAAAAATATAAAATGCATTTTCTGTGCGACGAAAAGGAAAACTTCCTCCTGCAACATTGTTCGCCATCCCAAGATGCACATGCATGCACACTATGGGCGCATTATCACAAACTATGCCGTGATTCTGGCCATAACATTGGTCGTTTGACCCGAAAGCCATGAAATTTCGAACAAGATAGGTCATTTCTGTGAAGGTTTGTTTGAGAAACTTGCAATATACCAAGTTTGGTATTTTCCTTACAAATATGTCACGTAATAAGAAACCACGCGAAGGATTTGCCTCATTTGGAACGTTTTTGAATTTATTATGCCCGTTTCAAACTATGGTCAAAACGGAGGGCATGAGGGTTCCTAGCTAGGGGACGAGCCTTGTTAAAATTTCAGTGGATCTATGATAAAATATAATATAGTGAAGCTATAAATGATTTTTGCAAAAAATCATGAGCACTAGATCATGTACCTTTAGTTCAAATCGGACCCGCTTCCTACCGATTCGGCAGACGTTTGTCTTTTTTATGAGGGGTGGGCAGAAAGGTTTTAGATACCCCTCTTGGGACATTGTCCATGTAACATTGTCTAGTATTTTTTAAAAATGTGGTGGAACCATTTTGAAACTCTCATTTTGTGGTTGCTTCACAAAACCCCTCATTTTTCGGCATTCGAAAAATAAAAAATGCATTTTATGTGCGACGAAAAGGAAAACTTCCTCCTTCAACATTGTTCCCCATCCCAATATGCACATGCGTGCACAATATGGGTGCATTATCACAAACTATGTCGTGATTCTGGCCATAACATTGGTCGTTTGAACTGAAAGCCATGAAACTTCGAACAAGATAGGTCATTTCTGTGAAGGTTTGTTTGAGAAACTTGCAATATACCAAGTTTGGTATTTTCCTTACAAATATATCACGTAATAAGACACCACGCGAAGGATTTTCCTTGTTTGGACCGTTTTTGAATTTATTATGCCTCTTTCAAACTATGGTCAAAACGGAGGGCATGAGGGTTCCTAGCTAGGGAACGATCCTCTCTAAACTTTCAGTGGATCTATGGTAAAATAGCGTATTGTGAAGCTTCAAATGATTTTTTCAAAAAATCACGACGACTAGATCATATGCCTTTAGTTCAAATCGGACCCGCTTCCTACCGATTTGGCAGACATTGTCTTTTTTACGAGGGGTGGACCAAAAGGTTTTAGATACCCCTCTTGGGAAATTGTCCATGTAACATGGTCTAGTATTTTTGAAAAATGTGGTGGAACCATTTTGAAACTCTCATTTTGTGGTTGCTTCACAAAACGCCCCGCTTTTCGGAATTCGAAAATAGAAAATACATTTTCTGTGCGATGAAAAGGAAAACTTCCTCCTCCAACATTGTTCTACATCCAAAGATGCACATGCATGCACACTATGGGCGCATTATCACAAACTATACCGTGATTCTGGCCATAACATTGGTCGTTTGACCCGAAAGCCATGAAACTTCGAACAAGATAGGTAATTTTTGTGAAGGTTTGTTTGAGAAACTTGCAATATACCAAGTTTGGTATTTTCCTTACAAATATGTCACGTAATAAGAAACCACGTGAAGGATTTGCCTCGTTTGGACCGCTTTTTAATTTATTATGCCTGTTTCAAACTATGGTCAAAACGGAGGGCATGAGGGTTCCTAGCTAGGGCACGAGCCTCGTTAAACTTTCAGTGGATCTATGATAAAATAGCATATAGTGAAGCTATAAATGATTTTTGCAAAAAATCACGAGCACTAGATCATGTACCTTTAGTTCAAATCGGACCCGCTTCCTACCGATTCGGCAGACATTTGTCTTGAGGGGTGGACCGAAAGGTTTTAGATACCCCTCTTGGGACATTGTCCATGTAACAGGGTCTAGTATTTGTAAAAATATGGTGGAACCATTTTGAAACTCTCATTTTGTGGTTGCTTCACAAAACCCCTCATTTTTCGGCATTCGAAAAATAAAAAATGCATTTTCTGTGCGACAAAAAGGAAAACTTCCTCCTTCAACATTGTTCTCCATCTCAATATGCACATGCGTGCACAATATGGGTGCATTATCACAAACTATGTCGCGATTCTGGCCATAACATTGGTCGTTTGACCTGAAAGCCATGAAACTTCGAACAAGATAGGTCATTTGTGTGAAGGTTTTTTTGAGAAACTTGCAATATACCAAGTTTGGTATTTTTATTTGCAAATATGTCACGCAATAAGACACCACACGAAAGATTTTCCTCGTTTGGACCGTTTTTGTCACGTAATAAGAAACCACGCGAAGGATTTGCCTCGTTGGGACCGTTTTTGAATTTATTATGCCCGTTTCAAACTATGGTCAAAACGGAGGGCATGAGGGTTCCTATCTAGGGGACGAGCCTCGTTAAGCTTTCAGTGGATCTATGATAAAATAGCATATAGTGAAGCTATAAATGATTTTTGCAAAAAATCACGAGCACTAGATCATGTACCTTTAGTTCAAATCGGACCCGCTTCCTACCGATTCGGCAGACATTTGTCTTTTTTATGAGGGGAGGACCGAAAGGTTTTAGATACCCATCTAGGGACATTGTCCATATAACATGGTCTAGTATTTTTTTAAATATGGTGGAACCATTTTGAAACTCTCATTTTCTGGTTGCTTCACAAAACCACTCATTTTTCGGCATTCGAAAAATAAAAAATGCATTTTCTGTGCGGCGAAAAGGAAAACTTCCTCCTTCAACATTGTTCTCCATCCCAATATGCACATGCGTGCACAATATGGGTGCATTATCACAGACTATGTCGCGATTCGGGCCATAACATTGATCGTTTGACCTGAAAGCCATGAAACTTCGAACAAGATAGGTCATTTCTGTGAAGGTTTTTTTGAGAAACTTGCAATATACCAAGTTTGGTATTTTTATTTGCAAATATGTCACGCAATAAGACACCACGCGAAAGATTTGCCTTGTTGGACCGTTTTTGAATTTATTATGCCTCTTTCAAACTATGGTCAAAACGGAGGGCATGAGGGTTCCTAGCTAGGGAACGATCCTCTCTAAACTTTCAGTGGATCTATGATAAAATAGCATATTGTGAAGCTACAAAATATTTTTTCAAAAAATCACGAGCACTAGATCATGTACCTTTAGTTCAAATCGGATCCGCTTCCTACCGATTTGGCAGACATTTGTCTTTTTTATGAGGGGTGGACCAAAAGGTTTTAGATACCACTCTTGGGACATTTTCCATGTAACATGGTATAGTATTTTTGAAAAATGTGGTGGAACCATTTTGAAACTCTCATTTTGTGGTTGCTTCACAAAGCGCCCCGCTTTTCGGCATTCGAAAATAGAAAATGCATTTTCTGTGCGACGAAAAGGAAAACTTCCTCCTGCAACATTATTCGACATCCCAAGATGCACATGCATGCACACTATGGGCGCATTATCACAAACTATGCCGTGATTCTGGCCATAACATTGGTCGTTTGACCCGAAAGACATGAAACTTCGAACAAGATAGGTCATTTCTGTGAAGGTTTGTTTGAGAAACTTGCAATATACCAAGTTTGGTATTTTCCTTACAAATATGTCATGTAATAAGAAACCACGCGAAGGATTTGCCTTGTTTGGACCGTTTTTGAATTTATTATGCCCCTTTCAAACTATGGTCAAAACGGAGGGCATGAGGGTTCCTAGCTAGGGGACGAGCCTCGTTAAACTTTCATTGGATCTATGATAAAATAGCATATAGTGAAGCTATAAATGATTTTTACAAAAAATCACGAGCACTAGATCATGTACCTTTAGTTCAAATCGGACCCGCTTCCTACCGATTCGACAGACATTTGTCTTTTTTATGAGGGGTGGACCGAAAGGTTTTAGATACCCCTCTAGGGACATTGTCCATGTAAGATGGTCTAGTATTTTTTAAAAATATGGTGGAAACATTTTGAAACTCTCATTTTGTGGTTGCTTCACAAAACCCCTCATTTTTCGGCATTCGAAAAATAAAAAATGCATTTTCTGTGCGACCAAAAGGAAAACTTCCTCCTTCAACATTGTTCTCCATCCCAATATGCACATGCGTGCACAATATGGGTGCATTATCACAAACTATGTCGCGATTCTGGCCATAACATTGGTCGTTTGACCTGAAAGCCATGAAACTTCGAACAAGATAGGTCATTTCTGTGAAGGTTTGTTTGAGAAACTTGCAATATACCAAGTTTGGTATTTTTATTTGGAAATATGTCACGCAATAAGACACCACGCGAAAGATTTGCCTTGTTTGGACCGTTTTTGAAATTATTATGCCTCTTTCAAACTATGGTCAAAACGGAGGGCATGAGGGTTCCTAGCTAGGGAACGATCCTCTCTAAACTTTCAGTGGATCAATGATAAAATAGCATATTGTGAAGCTACAATTGATTTTTTCAAAAAATCACGAGCACTAGATCATGTACCTTTAGTTCAAATCGGACCCGCTTCCTACCGATTTGGCAGGCATTTGTCTTTTTACGAGGGGTGGACCAAAAGGTTTTAGATACCCCTCTTGGGACATTGCCCATGTAACACGGTCTAGTATTTTTAAAAAATGTGGTGGAACCATTTTGAAACTCTCATTTTGTGGTTGCTTCACAAATCGCCCCGGTTTTCGGCATTCGAAAATAAAAAATGCATTTTCTGTGCGACCAAAAGGAAAACTTCCTCCTTCAACATTGTTCTCCATCCCAATATGCACATGCGTGCACAATATGGGTGCATTATCACAAACTATGTCGTGATTCTAGCCATAACATTGGTCGTTTGACCTGAAAGCCATGAAACTTCGAACAAGATAGGTCATTTCTGTGAAGGTTTTTTTTGAGAAACTTGCAATATACCAAGTTTGGTATTTTTCCTTGCAAATGTGTCACGTAATAAGACACCATGCGAAGGATTTGCCTCGTTTGGACCGTTTTTAAATTTATTATGCCCGTTTCAAACTATGGTCAAAACAGAGGGCATGAAGGTTCCTAGATAGGGGACGAGCCTCGCTGAACTTTTAGTGGATCTATGATAAAATAGCATATTGTGAAGCTATAAATGATTTTTGCAAAAAAAATCACGAGCACTAGATCATGTGCCTTTAGTTCAAATCGGACCGCTTCCTACTGATTCGGCACAAATTTATCTTTTTCGCCAGAGACGGACATAACGGTTTGAAATATCCCGGCTGGAACATTGTCCATATAATATCATATAGTATTTATGAAAAATAAGGCAGTACCATTTTGATTTTTTTATTTGGTGGTTGTTTCACAAAGCACCCGTTTTTGGTACATGTTAGAATAAACCAACCAATGAGAAGACTGAAGCAGACTACCCACGGATCACCCTTTGGATCAGATCTCGCCCGTCTAATGACCAGCATCCAACGGCCAAAATTTCGCTCCCTGAAATCGTGTCATGACAGAAAGCGGGAAACCAAATTCAGAAAGCGGGAGTGCGGGGCGGGGGACGAAACTCTCGCAAACCCTAACTCTCATACCCCGTCTTCTTCTCTCTCCCTTCCGCCGCCACCCACAGATCCATAGCCGCCGCCACCCACAGATCCATAGCCACGCGGCCCCGCCGCCACCTACAAATCGCCCCGTCCCACCCCACCCGCAGATCCATAGCCGCGCGGCCTCCCCCGTCTTTTTTTCTCTCCCCATCAATCTCCTCCTCTCTACCCCTCTCCTCCGCAGGCGCCTGGTAGCACACATGAGGAGCTCGATGCCTCCCTCTCCCTCCCAAGGTGGTGTTGCTGCAAGCATAGTAGTATCCATCGCAGCTAGTGCTCTCTCAAGAGGAGGACGTGCTCTACCTCGAGCTGATGATGCTCGAAAGTCTGGCCGCCCATGACCTTGCGCGAGATCCAGATCCAGAGCCGATGCTCCATTGCCCTGTGAGTCCCTTCCTCTCCCATCTCCCCCAAATCCCCTTCCTTCGTGCTACCTTCTATGTTGTTTAGACGATGTTTTAGGGGATGCTAAATTCGTCTTCTGGTCTACAGGGCGTCGAACTACTCGAGGTTCTGGGAGTGGTCGACCGGTCGTTCATGGTGTTGGGCGGCGGTGCGCTATTCCTGGGCGGAATGGTGTGCATCACCATGGGCATGGCGATGAACACGGTGCTCTACACGGTGGTGGTGGTGACGCTGCCCGTGGCGTACCTGGTCCTATGGGATAATGACCACCTGTTCTGGTCCGGTACCATTCTACCACCACCCCTACCCCAACCGGCGGTGGTTCTACAGCGACAACGGAGTGAACCGAAGGTGATGTCATCTAGCTATAGACATTCAATAATCTACTCTCTTCTTCTAGTACTAGTCAAGTTTTCTTTCTACCATGGGATCTTGTGTCATATGTGTGTTTGTTTGGATCATGAACCTATGTTTGTGAATTACTGTCTGTCCTGCTTTGCTTAATTAAGATTGTGTATCTGCTTTGCCTAATTAACACAAACATGATTGAGCCTAGTCTCCTCCGAGTTTACCTTTCTACTGGATTATATCATGTTTGCCTTGTAGATTGTTGATCTGTCTAATTTCCAATCCATGCTAGCTATCTCATGTTATGATAGACCTATGATTTAGTGAAGCATCTGTTGTGTCATTTTGCATACTCCATTTAGTACAAGTTGCATGTTAATCTTGCTAGAAGTGCAAGTTGCTTGTTAAGCATGATGGGTGTAGACGTTGCTGGAATTTTGTCCAGTGAAAAAACCATCAAGGCTTACAAGTGGCCTACTCTACACTAAACATAATCTGGTAGTCATGGAAACAAGATTTACCTTGGTTTGTTACAAGTGGTAGTCTGCATGAATTTTTCTGAATATTGCACAAAGTATCTGAATTAGTTTTCTAAATATTGCACAAAGTGCCATTCTTGTTGTTGATTTTCAATTTTTGCTATGGAGATCAGAGTTGTCGTGGTGGTGCTTGCCCGAGATCAGAGCCAGTTGCCATGCTGGGAGCCAGCGAGTTATGCTACTGGGGTCCGGTGAGAAGGCGATGTCTTGAGGATATTGGTGACGAGTTGCCGACACGGCCTCCAGCGCTGACGGGAGGTTGGGTCGAGCTGCCGCAGTGGCCTCGCTGGATATGACTCTGTTGGCGATCAGGTGGAGTTTGGCCCATCTCGGTTCTAATCTTAAGCATCTGGGTTGTAATCTTAAGCATCTAGATTGTAATAAATTATGCAAGGATTGTAATAGACTAATTTGGTAGTTTCTTGATGAATATCATGCGTTCTATCTATTCGTATTGAAAATATTGTGTATGTGTAAATTGTGAACAGTTGAGATGTAAAGATGACCAATAGGTCCTATTTATACTGGACCCATCCGTCATGTGGAACCAATTTAAAATCTGACAAGTGGGACCGATCTAACATGTGGGACCAGATCTAGAATAAAAGGCCATGGCCCAAATTCTAAATGGCAATAATGATGGGCTTGGCCCATGTAGTTGAGAAAAATTGACAGGAAAAAAATATGAATAGGCAGAATTATTGGGTTTGGCCCATGTAAAGCACTGAACTGGACTTTGCTGAATCTGATTTAAGACCATTTAATTTGGTCGTGGATTTGCCAGATAGGATTGGCCACGTAGGATATGACGTGGACATGGCAGACAGTCAGTGACCAATATAGTTGGTCATAGAATCTGTGACCATCTATATTGGTCATAGACATCTATGACCAATTAAGAAAAAAGGTGGTGGTGTTTAACTAGTGACACTCAGCTTTTGACCATCTGTATTTGGTCACAAAAAGGTCATAAATTAAAAACTATGACCTTTCAGTGACCAATATGGAGGGTCACGTATCACCAGATTTCTTGCAGTGTTGACGAGGCATGGTGGC
Source organism: Avena sativa (assembly GCA_916181665.1). NCBI lineage: Eukaryota > Viridiplantae > Streptophyta > Magnoliopsida > Poales > Poaceae > Avena > Avena sativa. The sequence continues at coordinate 125,114,849 of OV702296.1, forward strand.
CACACTCACCCTGGTGTATGTCCATTAGGAGCTTGGTTCTTTCTTCCTGGCTGACGCATCATTGATAGATGCCCCCGACGCTACGCTGGTACAGCTCGTTATTGATGATGGTTTAGGGGCTTGCCCTTCGTCGCACTTATCGTGCGGCCACCTCTTCTGTGGGAAGTTCGCCCTTGGCCAGGAAGTCCATGAACAGCTTTGTCTAGTCGGGCGCTTCCTAAATGGTGTGCACCGTGCGTATGATGAGCTTGATCTCCTCACGGACGGCCGGCTCCGAAACGTCGAGAGGTCTGCCGGGTGGAAGCGTGCTGATGTCGACCATGGGACACGTCGCGGTAGCACCTGGGTGCATCGAAGCAGTCCTCGGGTGTGGCGAGGCAGTCCCCGGGTGTGGCACGCCAACAGCCATACCCGGATCCACGCTGAGCACGATGGATTCGCACTCTGGTGAGGGGGTGATGGAGGGTTTGCACAAGTGCTCGAGGGAGACTCCAGGTGGTATGGCTTGTCTTGTTGAGCCGACCCTGGCCAAGGCGTCAGCAGCCATGTTGTTGGCTCTAGGCACATGGTGAAACTCGCATCCTTCAAAGCAGGCACACAACTTCTGGACAAAGAAGCGGTAGAGTGCCATGTTCACGTCCCTGGCGTCCCACTCGCAAGATACCTGTTGTACCACCAAGTCCGAATCTCCAAAGCGTAGCACCCTCTGGATGCCTATCTGCTTAGCCATCTTGAGTCCATGGATGAGTGCTTCGTACTCAACGAAGTTGTTGGAAGCCTTGAAGTGGATCTGGAGGACGTACTCCAACCGGTCGCCTTTGGGCGAGGTTATCACGATTCCGGCTCCGATTCCTCCTTGCATTTTCGATCCGTCAAAATGTAGCTTCTAGTAAGTTGAATCTGGCATTGGAGGCATGTACTGTGTCTCCGCCCAATCGATGATGAAATCAGCCAGTGCTTGGGACTTTGTTGCCAATGATTTCCGCGAGTGGGGCCAATGCTACTACCCGAATGGAGTGATGTTGGAAGTAGTGCTTGAGTTTCTTGGTTGCCATGTACACGCCGTACACCAGCTTCTGGTAGTGGGAGTAGTTCTGCTTGGAGAGCGACAGCACCTCGCTTAGGTAGTATACGGGGCGCTGGACCATCTGAGCCTTCCGTTCCTCTGGTCGTTCTACTACCAATACCACGCTAACCACTATGTTTATGGCAGCGATATACATCAGCATGGGCTCCTTTGCCGCTGGCGCCGCCAGGATGGGTGGTGAGGTGAGCATGCGCTTGAGGTCTCGGAAAGCTTCGTCCACCTGAGCTGTCTAGACAAATTTGTCCGTCTTCTTCATCAGCTGGTACAGGGGAAGGGCCTTCTCTCCTAGCCGGCTGACAAACCGACTGAGGGAAGCGAGGCATCCGATGAACTTCTACACGTCACGCAAGTTCTGTGGAAACTCCATGCGCTCGATGGCTCCGATCTTCTCCGGGTTCGCCTCGATTCCTCGCTCGGAGACAAGAAAGCCCAGGAGCTTGCCGGCTGGGACGCCGAACACGCACTTCTCCGGGCTCAGCTTGATCTGGAAATTGCGAAGGTTATCGAATGTTTCCTTCAGATCCTCAAGGAGTGTGTGCTGCTCCTTGGTCTTGATGACGATGTTGTCAACATAGGCGTGCATGTTTTTTACGATCTGCGTCTGCAGGCATTTCTGCATGCAGCGCTGATAGGTTGCGCCAGCGTTCTTCAACCTGAAGGGCATGGTGGTGTAGCAGTAGGATCCATACGGGATTATGAATGATGTCTTTATTTGATCGGTTACATTAAGCTTGATCTGATGATAGCCCGAGTAAGCATCTAGGAAAGACAACAAATCGCACCCGACAGTGGAGTCGATGACTTGATCAATCCATGGCAAAGCGAACAGATCTTTGGGGCAAGCCTTGTTGAGGCTGGTATTGTCGACGCACATGCGCCATGTCTTGTTCTTCTTCAGCACCAGCATCGGGTTCGCGAGCCATTTCGGTGGGAAAACTTCCAACATGAAGCCGGCTGTGAGCAGCCGTGTGATCTCCTCACGAATGGTTCTTCTTTTTTCTTCTATGAAGCGGCATAAAGATTTCTTGACCGGCTTAGCGTCTGGTCGAACATGAAGGGAGTGCTCGGCGAGTTCCCTCGGGACACCTAGCATGTCTTTGGGGCACCATGCAAAAATGTCCCGATTCTCACAGAGGAAATCGACGAGCACGCTTTCCTATTTGCTGTCCAGGCCATCTCCGACCAGGACGAACTTGCTTGGGTCTTCCTCGTTCAGCAGGATCTTCCTTGTTCCTTGCGAGGTCTTGAACTGTGATTCTCCACCCAGTTTGGGCTCTCCAGCCAGCATGTCCTTCTACAGAGCTGCCACATTCTGCATTATGACACGCTTCTCTTCAGCGATGATCATCGCTTCGGCCAGCTTGGAGCTATCTAAAGCACACTCTATCTAACGCTTGTAGCATCCGCTGATAGTGATCACTCCCTTTGGGCCCGGCAGCTTCATCTTGAGGTATGCGTAGTGCAGTACTCCCATGAACTTGGTTAGAGCTGGGCGCCCTAGTATGGCATGGTAGGCACTGGAGAGGTTCACAACCTCGAACCAAATTGGCTTGCAGCGGAAGTTGTTCTCGCTGCCGAAGATGACGTCCAGTGGGATCTTGCCGATTGGGGAGTGCGACGGTCCTGTTACTGTTCCATGGAACGAAGTGCTCGAGGGTTGCAGCTGGGATTCGCTGATGCCTAGCCTCTCGAGGCTGCTCCGGTAGAGGAGGTTTTTGCTTCTTCCTCCATCGATTAGTACCCGGGAGAAGCGGCACGAGTGTTTCTTGGAGATGATGATGGGGTCGAGGACCAATGCGTAGCTACCAGGGCTTGGAAACACGGCCGACTGATCCTCCTTGCTCCAGGTGATCGCCTGGTCGGACCAGTGTAGGTACTGGGGAACGGGGGACGATTGTGTTCACCTCCGCCTCGCGTCTTCGCTTGGCGTGCTTCGTTTCTGGCTCCGCCAGGAATAGGTGGTAATTACCCACTTGCCATCGGTAACCGTCCTCTTCATCCTCGCGGCGGTTGCATCGTTCCCTGGTGTCCGGTGGGCCTCCGGCTGGCGGTGGAGGAGGTGGTGGGAGCCCACCGGCTTCTGCCATTTTCTTCGTCCAGCTTCATTGGCGCGTTGTGTGATTCGCGGGCTTGCTGCCGCCACTGTGGAACATGCATGGCCCGTCGAGCATGGACTCCATGGTGTACTTAGGCCGAGGCGGCCTATCGTCCAGCCTCTGCCTCCGGATGCCTCCTGCAGTCGGATCTTCATGCACAGCGGCTACTTGCTTGGTGCCGTACCGGCTATCCGACTGGTCGTCTTTCCTATTTCCATGGAGGTTGTCGTGACCGTGCTGCCTGGGATGAAGGTTACCCTACTGGCGTCGCTCGGCCTACTCGTCCGTGATGATTTGGCCTTGGTCATCCACCACGATGGGTTTCTTCATTGCTGCGTCGGTGGTGGCGTACTTATCCGCGATGGCCATGACCTGGGATATGGTTTGCGGATCTGCCCCACTGAGCTTATGCTTCAGCATGGTGCTGTCTCGGCAGCTGTTGGTGAAGAAGTCTATCGCTTGGTGCTCACGCACCCCTTCGCATGAATTGTGCATGCTAGTCCACCGGGTGAGGTAGGCATGAGCTGACTTGTCCTTGCCCTGCATGTAGAGGGCAAGCTCGCGAGGTCGACCCTGTCGCTTGTATGTTCCGGTGAAGTTATGGATGAATGCTTCTTCGAAGTCCCGCCAGGCGTTGATGCTTTTGTCGGGGAGGCTGTTGAGCCATGTTCTTGCCGAGTCGATGAGAATGAGGGGGACGTAGTGGACGGCCAGACGGAGGTTGCCATTGGAGATTCCCATCGTGGTTGTGTAATCAACCAACTAATCCTCAGGCTTGACGGTTCCGTTGTACTTTGGCGTGTCCCTTGGGAGAGAAAATCCCTTTGGAAACGGCTCGTTCCGGATGCGCGGGCCGAAATACTTCGGGTCAGCCGGACTTTCCTCCTTTAGAGTCCGTGACTACACCAGGAGGTCGATGTGTTCCCATGCATCAGCCGATTCTCGGGGACCGAGCCGACCCTTCAGGCGTGAAGCAGGTGGGTCCTTGTTCGCGTCTGCTCCCTCCTCCGGTGCTCGCGTCTTTTTTCCTTGGGAAGCTCCGGCTGCCGGAGCGCGGCTTACGCTGGAGGCGGCGGCGTCCCGGTTGTGGCGACCGCGATTGCCGGATTCGCCATGCGGGCGGCTGTTTTGCTCAACCCCTCCTAGAGAGGATGCCTGTTGATGCTTGCTTCCTCTGTGCGCCGTCTGGTTCGCGCCTTTGCGGACGATGATGTCGCGGGAGTTTCCCACCTGGCTAGGGACGCCCTCGGCTTGCTGCTTGTTAAAGTGGCCATGAGGAGCTGTACGCTCTCCTGCTAGCAACGAAGTTCCTCGCCCTTAAGGTGTTTCAGCTCCATAGCTGCCGCCTCGGCTGCCCTCATGTTCTTGGCGGGAGTGCTGTAGACGGGCTACGCCACACCTGCTTGCGAATCGGCGACACAGTCCAGTTCCGACGCCAGGTCGCTCCCCCAATGCTAGATTTTACTGGCGAAGCCATGAGCCGCACTGTATTCGTGCACGGTGGCGTTCAGCCGACGCTGGTTAGCCGTGACCTTGGTGGCTTCCTCCAGGATTTTTTGGCGTGTAGCTTCGAGCGCGGCCGCCGCAGTCGCTGGATCCGTCTCGACGACGACCAGGGAGCGCAAGTGCTGGATAGAGGCGGTGAGCGGGTCTTGCTCTTGCTGGGGTGCGGAGTTCTCTCCTCCCGCCATACGTTCTTGAGGTGGCCGGTGGTTTTCGCGAGCGTTTACCACCATGACTTCGACGCAACCACTCCCTATGGCTGGGCAGAGGGTGAGGGGCACGTCGAGGACGGGGGGTGACCACGCTAGGGAAAGCCTCAGCGACAGTGGCAACGTAGACGCGGACGTCTCCAAAATGCAGGATGGAGCCGTCGGAGGGGAAGGTGTTGCCGGCGAAGCAGGCTGCATTATCGATGATGCAGTCGAAGGCACTTAGCGTGAGAACGAGGCTAGAGGCCACACGTTCGCCGGTGATGAGCGGAAGTCCCGTGCGGAAGTTGATCCCAGCCGAAGCGCTGTGCCCCACGGTGGGCGCCAACTGTCGTGGTGTGGAACACGGCAGTGCCATCGGGGATGGCAAAGAAGGGACACTCGGATGCATTCGGTGGCTTGCGCAATGGGTTTGGCATGGTGAACTGCAAACATAGCCACGTACCCAGGTTCGGGGCCCTCTCGACGAGGTAACACCCCTACTCCTACAAGATGAACTATATGAGGGAGCTGATGCCCAGTACAGATGCTCCTAGAGTTGTTTCCTTAGTGACTATTGAGGGCTAGAGGAAGATGGGAACTTGATGCTAACACATCTATCCTTCTATGGTTGCCTCCCTATAACCCTAGCTCTGCCCTCCCTTATATACTGGTCTGGGGGCAGATTACAGATCGGGTCCTAGGGTTTACTATTTGGATGTGGGTTTACAGGACAGGGCCGGCTGCAGGGCCCAGCCGGTGGGCCAGGACCCAGTCCGCCCTTCTTTTAGCGTCATCCTTCTCTTTAGTGGTCACCCGGGCTTCCTTTGGGGCGTCATCTTTGCTTTAACGGTCACCCGGACTGCTTTCGCCAGTCCAGCCGACCACCTTGCTTTATATTCATCGGGTAGCGCTGGCCATGAGGGCATGCCAGCTTTACCGATGAGGAGGGAGAGCCAGAGGCGTACCCCACACGGAGCATCAGCCCTTCCGTGCTCTCCATCGGATCTGAGGTGAGCCGGGTGGAAATGGCCACCCGGCCGGTTCTTCTGGCCACCGGCTAGACGGGGCAGCCGGGAAGGTTATAAGCCCGGCCGGGTGTGTTCGCCAGTTAGCTAGAATTTTCCTTCCTAAAGGCCAGGCGGCCTGCATCTTCTGGAGCCAGCCTACTTGTGCCTGGATTTCCCCTCCCGGGGGTTATCCCCCCGATAATGAACAAAGTGTTTATGGAGTTTCTAGACAAGTTTGTTGTCGTATTCATCAGTGACATTTTGATCTATTCCAAGTGAAAATAAGAGCATGAAGAACATTTGCATTTGATACTCGAGAAGATTAGGGAGCACAAGTTGTATGCCAAGTTCAGTAAGTGTGAATTTTGGTTGAATGAAGTTGGATTTCTTCGACAAATTGTGTCAGGAGATGGTATAGTTGTCGATCCCGCAAAGGTGTTAGCTGTAACTGAATGGGAATCTCCCAAGTTAGTTAAGGAAGTTCGTAGTTTCCTAGGCTTGGCCGGATACGGTAGAAGATTCATTGAAAATTTCTCAGAAGTAGCTAATCCAATGACAGAGTTACTTAAGAAAGAGAAGAAGTTCAATTGGACTGAAGGATGTGAAATTAGTTTCCAGGAATTGAAGAAGAGACTAGTATCAGCACCAATCTTATGTCTGCCGGATTTGGAGAAATATTTCCAAGTCTATTGTGATGCATCTCACTAAGGATTAGGTGGATTTTTGATGAAAGAAGGGAAAGTTATGGCTTATGCCTTGAGACAACTCAAAACTCATGAAGTGAATTATCCGACTCATGATTTAGAGTTAGCCTCTGTTGTCCATGCACTCAAAACATGGATCCATTATCTTTTAGGAAAGCGTTGTGATGTGTTCACAGATCACAAGAGTTTGAAATATATCTTCACCCAGAAGGAACTCAATATGAGACAAAGAAGGTGGCTAGAGCTCATCAAGGACAATGACTTGAGTTTGCAATACCATCCCGGTAAACCACATTTTGTAGCAGATGCTTTAAGCCGTAAGTTTTATGTGAATGGTCTTACTAAAGGCGAATTGCCAGATGATCTATGTGCCCAATTCAAAGATCTCAGGTGTGAGATAGTGCCTGAAGGATATCTCATGTCATTGGAAGTTCAACCAACATTGTTGGACAAGATTAAAGAAGCCCAAAAGTTGGACAAGGAAATAGAGGAGATTAAAGGTAAAATTAGTAAAGGAAAGTCTAAAGGATTCCATGAAGATGAACAAGGTACTTTATGGTATGGAAAGCGTATCTGTATTCCATAAGATCCGGAACTTCGGAAGTTGATTCTGCAAGAAGGACACTACTCACCATATTCCATTCATCCAAGTAACAACAAAATGTACATGGATGTGAAGGAAAGGTTTTGGTGGAACAATCTCAAGAAGTATATTGTAGAACATATTTCCTTGTTTGATGTGTGTAGTCGAGTGAAAGCGGAACATCAGAAACCGGCAGGGTTTTTACAACCACTACCTATTCCTGTTTGGAAATGGGATAAGATCGGTATGGACTTTATCAACGGATTGCCAAGTACCAGATCTGGATATGATTCCATGTGGGTTGTTGTGGATCGCCTAACTAAAGTGGGTCATTTCATACCCGTGAAGACTACCTATACAAGTGCTAACTTGGCTAAGATCTATATGAATAGGATTGTATGTCTGAATGGAGTACCTAAGAGTATTGTGTCTGATAGAGGAACTCAGTTCACTTCAAAAATTTTGCGACAACTGCATGAATCATTGGGAACAAGATTGGGTTTCAGCATAGCTTTTCACCCCCGGACTGATGTATAGACAGAAAGGACCAATCATATTTTGGAGGATATGTTGACGACATTTGCCCTAGACCATGGTGCTAGTACGGATGAAAGTCTGCTTTATGCAGAATTCTCTTACAATTACAGCTATCAAGCAAGCATTGAGATGGCTCCGTTTTAATTTCTTTATGGAAGGAAATGTACTACGCCATTGCTATGGAGTGGAGTAGGAGAAATAAATTAGTTCAGACCAGAACTGATCAAGGAAGCTGAAGAGAAAGTTAAATTGATAAAGGACAAATTGAAGATAGCCTAGTCCCGATAGAAGAGCTACGCAGATCCAAAGCGTAGAGAAGTCACCTATGAGGTAGGTGATAGAGCTTATCTTAGAGTCTCACCACTTCGTGGTGTGAAGAGATTTGGAGTCAAAGGAAAATTGGCACCAAGGTATGTTGGACCATTTAAGATTTTGAGCCGCAAAGGAGAAGTTGCTTATGAGGTTGTATTACCCGAATCACTTTCTGTTGTTCACAATATGTTTCATGTAAGTCAGTTGAAGAAGTGTCATCCAGAGATGGAAGAAACTTCATTAAAGGACACTATACCTTTGGAAGAGGTTTAGTTAGAGAGTGACCTTACTTATGAGGAGAAACCTATCAAGATTCTTGAGACCGCAGAAAGAGTTACTCGTACTAAGACTATTAAATTCTGCAAAGTATAGTGGAATCATCATACCGAAGAAGAAGCAACTTGGGAAAGAGAAGATGACCTTCGAAAAGATCATCCTCACCTATTTGCTAGCCAATCTGAATCTCGAGGGCGAGATTCATCTTAAGGGGGTTAGATTTGTAACATCCCAAAAAGCATGCATTGCATTCATATCATCATAGCATCTAGAGCTTGCACAAAAAAATTCAAAGTTTGAAACCAAATAAAACCATATTTATGCCCATTTTATTATTCATATGAGGCATGATTTTATCTTTTTTTTCAAAAGACCAAGGTGTTTTTGAGTGAACAGATGTATTCGTCACACTTTTGAGTGCAAGGTTCACAGTACAAAAATCTAGAAAAGGTTTTAATTCAACAAATTTGAATAAGGGTTTCAAATTCATTCCTGAAAATCAAATTCGAAAAATATAAGGTTAAAGAAAAAATAAAACAGAGCGCTAACCTTTTAGCACAATGCCAGAATCGGCCCAGAAAGCCCACCCGGGTTCCCCCTCACCATCTCTCTCTCACCCGCGCGAACCCTATCCTGCACTTGCTGCTACTGGGCCCAAGCCAGCTCACCCCTTCGTCCCCAAATCCCGCACCCGCAGACCACGTCATCACTGTCGTTTCCTCCTTCACTGTCGCGATTGATTCGATCTTAATTTCCGATGAATGCATGCATAATTCTCTCGCCCCTCACCGACTACTTAAACCCCTCTACCTCGTAGCCATTTACCATCAAACTCCAACACTCAAGCGCCCCTAGGCTGTCCACAATCGAAGTTGCACTGCCGCGGACCTAAGCGCCTCCGGCAAGCTATTATAGTGAGTACAATGCTCGCATCTGTCCCTCTTTCATGCAAGTTTGATCCTTTCTTACTTGCGCACCTTCTCATGCCATTTTCTTGTCCAAATTTTGCCCAGAACGTCGGCCCCGTCAACCCCTGCAAGCCCCCGATGCCGTCCCCGACTCCGGATAATAATTCTGTTCAGGTCAGCACGCCCCATGCACTCTGATTCAAACTAACTCGTGCGCCTTGTCCTTGTGCATGTCCTGATGCCCTTTATTTTCTCATTGGTGACCTAGGTCGTCGCCTCCGTCGCTGTTTGCAAAAGCCCGACGCCCGCAGCAACTCCGATGAGCTGCCATGGCCGCAGCAGCACAGCCCTATCCAAACCAAGACTACCTTGAGCATCCTCGTGTTAACGTGAGTCAGGTGAACCTTGCCACCACTCCTATCCCCCTCTAGGTTTGCTAGAACATCGTCGATAGTGCCATCGCCGCTGCAGTAGCCATCAGCACCTCTCGTGCTTGGTCATTTGATCTGGAGTCGTTAGATCTGAATTGTGCGCTGTAGATTAGATCGTTAGCGAACCGGTAAGTTTAGATCTGGCGCGTTGGATCTGACTTGATCCAATGGCACAGAAGGGAGATCCTGAGAGAAACGGTATCAACCAATCAGATGCGTCCACGTGTCTAGCTGTTTGATATAAAATCTGTTTTTGAATCTATTAGGGATTTAAACTTGTAAAATTCATATCTTTACGTTTGTTTGTCCAAAATTTCGAAATAATATATCATTGGATTTAGAAAATTAAGTCCCACACTTCTGTGTCCTTGAATTAGTATGTTGCTTCTAGAAAAATAGGATTATTTGCAGAACCAATTATAGGCTTATTTTGACTATATAAAATGTTTTAAAAATTGTTTTAGAGTGAAACTTGTTTTATTTGAACCATAGAAAGTTTACTTTGTGTTCAGTAATGTTTGGTTTGACTTGTTTAGTATAGAAAATCATTCCATTGCATTGCTCTGATACCATTTGTAAGACCCCAACCTTTTAAGGTAAAGGTCCCTTTGAATGCAATGCTAGTCCCTGGATCAAATGCTAGCATCCATAGTTTAAGATGAAGTACACAGATACAAAGGTCGTTATTACATGGTCATTACAGAGATAACATACTCTTTACAACTCAATAGCCCAAGGCTAATACATAGAGTTCATAACATAAAGTAAATAACTATAAGCCTTCATCTTCATGTGCCACAGGCAACCAGGTTGAGTGTAGACACAACCCTAATCTCCATCAGAGTAACCTGCAATATCATATGTTATAGCCACAGTGGGTCAATACATTTGGAATTGTATTGGCAAGTGATACCATAGTAGAATAGTAGTCTCTAACATCTATATGAATTTGGCTAAGTGTAGCTTAGGCTTGCTTTACTCAAAATAAGGTTTTCCTTATTAGTTGAAAACACTAAGTTTTTGTTTGTCAAAAACACCCAAGGAACCACCAATAGACATTGGTGAACCTTTAACCTTGTTCAACCACAAGTTTTTAACTTAGATATTGGGATGAGGAGATCCTTGATTGCTTAAATGTCTTTGATGCTCAAATTGTCCATTGTCGGGGACACGGCTAAGTACTTAGGTTTTACCCTCTCGAGAGGTGGTGCACTTTCCCCACAAGACTCAACATGCATCGAGAAAAGAATTTTCAGAATCATTCCCTTAGACCACCATGGACGCGTTACATCGTATCAACCTACCACCAACTTTCCCTCTGGTTAAGTTCTTGCAACCTATTTGGTCAAGGCAGAGCCCATATGCCATGTGGTTGCACTAGAAGCTTATCAACACTAAACATCTCAAATACCTTTGTTCCTGGATAGCAATCCACAAGTGTGATACACAAGGTAAACCATAGAAATGGGCCTTGTGTAACCACTCAACATAAACCAACCATACCATTCCACCCAGGTGATTCATTCACATAGTTGTTTTATTAATCAAAACACAAGTCATAGACTTAGCAAAATTTCATAACATGAAATATTCCACACTTGTTTTCTACTAGATAGGCTAAGCATGATAACATAACAAGTTTCCTTAACTTAGAGAAAAATCTACTAAGTCTACAACTACTAGGATTTCCCAAGGCATAGCATAGCAAAAATCTCCATGCAAGTCCTACTCAAAATATCACTAATGCATAGTCAAAATAATAGTACAAAAATATATGGAGCATCACTTGCCTTGATATTTGGGGGAGTAGCAATACTTCTCACAATCACAATCACCACTATCACCAAAATGTACACATAAAATTATAACACCAAATTCAGATTCAAATATTCAAACAAAAATATATAAGAATGCATGAAAATGCAATGGAATGATTTTCAACACTAAACAAGTCAAACCAAATAGTACTAAATACATAGTAAACTTTCTATGGTTCAAATAAAACAAGTTTCACTCTAAAACAATTTCTAAAACATTATATATAGTCAAAATAAGCCTATAATTGGTTGTGCAAATAATCCTATTTTTTCAGACGCAAAATACAAATTCAAGGTCACAGAAGTGTAGGTATTAATTTTCTGAATCCAATGATATATTATTTGCAAATTTTGGACAAACAGAACTAAAGATATGAATTTTACAAATTCAAATCCCTAATAGATTCAAAAACAGATATTGAATCAAACAGCCAGACACGTGGACACATCTGATTGGTTGATACCGTTTCACTCAGGATCTCCCTTCTGCGCCATTGGATCAAGTCAGATCCAACGTGCCAGATCAAAACTTACCTCTTCACTCATGATCTAATCTACAACGCACGATCTAGATCTAACGGCCCTGGAGCGTGCGACCAAAAGTGAGCGGCGCAAATGGCACTGGCGGCGGCGCTTCTACCAGCGATGCTCTGGCGAATCCAGAGGGATCTAGGGGTGGTGACAAGGTTTACCTGACTCACGTGAACACGAGGATGCTCATGGTAGTCTTGGTTTGCATAGGGGTGTGCTGCTGCGGCCGTGGGAGCTCATGGGAGTTGCTGCGGGTGTCGGGCATTTGCAAACGGCGACGGAGGCGACGACCTAGGTCACCATAGCACAAATAAAGGGCATCAGGACGTGCATAAGTACAAGGCACACAAGTTAGTTTGAATCAGAGGGCAAGGGGCGTGCTAACCTGAATGGAATTATTCGCTGGAGTCAGGGATGGCGTCAGGGGCTTGCAGGGGTTAACGGGGCCGACGTTCTAGGGAAAATTTGGAAAAGAAAATGGCATGAAAAGGTGTTCCAGGAAGAAAGGATCAAACTTGCATGAACGAGGGACAGAGGCGAGAACGATACTCACCGAAATAGCTCACCGGAGGCGCTCGGGTCCGCGGTAGTGCAAGTTCGATTGTGGGCAGCCTGGGGGCGCTTGGGCGTTGGAGTTTGAGGGGAAATGTCCGCAAGGTAGAGGGGGTTAAGTAGACGGTGAGGGGCGAGAGAATTATGCATGCATTCATTAGCAATTAAGCTCGAATCAGTCGCGCCAGTGAAGGAGGAAACGGCAGCGACGACGTGGTCTACGGGTGCGTGTTTTCGGGAACGAAGGGGTGAGCTGGCTTGGGCCTAGTGGCAGCAAGTGCGGGGTAGGGTTCTCGCAGGTGAGATAGAGAGAGGGGGAGGGGAACCCGGGTGGGCTTTCTGGGCCGGTTCTGGCGTTGGGCTGAAAGGGCAGCGCTCTGTTTTTTTTTTCTTTAACCTTTTCTTTTTCGATTTTGATTTTAAGGAATGAATTTGAAACCCTAATTCAAACTTGTTTTAATTCAAACCTTTTCTAGATTTTTGTACTGTGAACCTTGCACTCAAAAGTGTGAAAAATACATCTGTTCACTCAAAAACACCTTGGTCTTTTGAAAATAAAGATAAAATCAACCCTCATATGAATAATAAAATGGACATAAATATGGTTTTATTTGGTTTCAAACTTTGAAATTTTTTGTGCAAGCTCTAGATGCTATGATGATATGAATGCAATGCATGCTTTTACAATTCATGAATTTTTGGGATGTTACAAATCTAACCCCCTTAAGATGAATCTCGCCCTCGAGATTCGGATTAGCTAGCAAATAGGTGAGGGTGATCTTTCCGAAGGTCATCTCCTCTTTCCCAAGTTGCTTCTTCTTCGGTATGATGATTCCACTGTACTTTACAGAATTTAATAGTCTTAGTACAAGTAACTCTTTCTGCAGTCTCAAGAATCTTTTTAGGTTTCTCCTCATAATTAAGGTCACTCTCTAACTAAACATCTTCCAAAGGTATAGTGTCCTTTAATGAAGTTTCTTCCATCTCCGGATGACACTTCTTCAACTGACTTACATGAAACACATTATGAACAGCAAAAAGTGATTCGGTTAATTCAATCTTATAAGGCACTTCTCCTTTGCGGCTCAAAATCTTAAATGGTCCAACATACCTTGGTGCCAATTTTCCTTTGACTCCAAATCTATTAACACCACGAAGTTGTGAGACTCTAAGATAAGCTCTATCACCTACCTCATAGGTTACTTCTCTATGCTTTGGATCTGTATAGCTCTTTTGGTGGGACTTGGCTATCTTCAATCTGTCCTTTACCAATTTAACTTTCTCTTTAGCTTCCTTGATCATTTTTGGTTTGAAAAAATTTATTTCTCCTACGCCACTCTATAGCAATGGCGTAGTACATTTCCTTCCATAAAGAAATTCAAATGGATCCATCTCAATGCTTGCTTGATAGCTGTTATTGTAAGAGAATTCTGTGTAAGGCAGACTTTCATCCCAACTAGCACCATAGTCTAGGGCACATGCCGTCAACATATCCTCCAAAATCTGATTAGTCCTTTGTGTCTACCCATCAGTTTGGGGGTGAAAAGTTGTGCTGAATTCCAATCTTGTTCCCAATGATTCATGCAGTTGTCACCAAAAATGCGAAGTGAACTGGGTTCCTCTATCAGACACAATACTCTTAGGTACTCCATGCAGACATACAATCCTATTCATATAGATCTTAGCCAACTTAGCACTTGTATAGGTAGTCTTCACGGGTACGAAATGAGCAAGTTTAGTTAGGCGATCCACAACAACCCAAATGGAATCATATACAGATCTGGTCCTTGGCAATCCGGTGATAAAGTCCATACCAATCTTATCCCATTTCGAATCAGGAATATGTAGTGGTTGTAATAACCCTGCCGGTTTCTGATGTGCCGATTTCACTCGACTACACACATCACACAAGGCAATATGTTTCGCAATATCCTTCTTGAGATTGTTCCACCAAAACATTTCCTTCACATCCATGTACATTTTGGTGTTACCTAGATGAATGGAATATGGTGAGTTGTGTGCTTCTTGCAGAATCAAGTTCCGAAGTTACGGATCTTGTGGAATACAGATACGCTTTCCATACCATAAAGTACCTTATTCATCTTCATGGAATCCTTTAGCCTTTCCTTTACTAATTTTACCTTTAATCTCCTCTATTTCCATGTCCAACTTTTGGGCTTCTTTAATCTTGTCCAACAATGTTGGTTGAACTTCCAATGACATGAGATATCCTTCAGGCACTATATCCAACCTGAGATCTTTGAATTGGGCACATAGATCATCTGGAGATTCTCCTTTAGTAAGGCCATTCACATAAACCTTATAGCTTAAAGCATCTGCTACAACATTTGTTTTACTGAGACGGTAATTCAAACTCAAGTCATAGTCCTTGATGAGCTCTAGCCACCTTCTTTGTCTCATATTGAGTTCCTTCTGGGTGAAGATATATTTCAAACTCTTGTCATCCATGAACACTTCACAACGCTTTCCTAAAAGATAATGTCTCCATGTTTTGAGTGCATGTACAACAAAGGCTAACTCTAAATCATGAGTAGGATAATTCACTTCATGAGGTTTGAGTTGTCACGAGTCATAAGCCACAACTTTCCCTTCCTGCATCAAAACTCCACCTAATCCTTGGTGAGATGCATCACAGTAGACATGCAAATCTTTCTCCAAATCCGGCAGACGTAAGACTAGTGTTGATACTAGTCTCTTCTTCAATTGAAACTGATTTCACATCCTTCAGTCCAATCGAACGTCTTATCTTTCGAAAGTAACTCCATAATTGTCTTAGCTACTTTTGAGAAATTTTCAATGAATCTTCTATAGTATCCGGCCAAGCCTAGGAAACTACGAACTTACTTAACTGACTTGGGAGATTCCCATTCAGTTATAGATGACACCTTTGCGGGATCGATAGCTATACCATCTCCTGACACAATGTGTCCAAGAAATCCAACTTCATTCAATCAAAATTCACACTTACTAAACTTGACATACAACTTGTGCTCCCTGAGCTTCTAGAGTATCAAACGCAAATGTTCTTCATGCTCTTCTTTCCTCTTGGAATATAT
Organism: Avena sativa; assembly: GCA_916181665.1. Classification (NCBI taxonomy): domain Eukaryota; kingdom Viridiplantae; phylum Streptophyta; class Magnoliopsida; order Poales; family Poaceae; genus Avena; species Avena sativa. Next base: position 125,130,461 of record OV702296.1, read on the forward strand.
CAAAATTTCATCGATGAATACGACAACAAACTTGTCTAGAAACTCCATAAACACTTTGTTCGTCATGTTCATTAAATAAGCCGGGGCATTTGTTACTCCAAATGGCATCACGGTATACTCATACAATCCATACCTAGTGGTAAAAGCAGTCTTAGGTATGTCTTGCTCTCTAATCTTTAGCTGGAAATAGACTGATCAGAGATCAATCTTCGAGAACACACGGTCTCCTTCTAGCTGATCAAATAGATCGTTGATTCTAGGCAAAGGGAACTTGTTCTTTATAGTCACCTCATTGAGTGAACGATAATATATGCATAACCTTTGACTTCTATCCTTCTTCTCAACAAACAGAACTGGTGCACCCCAAGATGAAGAAATTGGTTGGATAAATTCTTTCTTCAACTTTTCACCAAGTTGTTTCTTGAGTTCTTTCAACTCATCAACTGACATCTTGTTCGGTCTCTTTGCTATTGGTCCAGATCCTAGAAGTAAGTCAATCAGAAACTCCACATCTCTACCTGGTGGCATTCCTAGTAATTCCTCCGGAAACACATTCGGGTATTCCTTCACAACCGGTACACTGTCTATGCTAACCCCCTTAGAATTTAGCTTACTCCCTTTAGATTCAAAGTTAGATTTGTACCTAATCCATTTATTATCCAGGGTTGTGAGTGTAACAGCACGATTGGCACAATCTATTACTCCTTCATACTTATTCATCCAATCCATGCCCAAAATTACATCCAATCCTTGGGAATCTAGGATTATCAGACTGACTGGAAACTTATACTTTCCAAATTCTATCACTAGATCATGACATCCAAAATTCACTATCATCTCTCCACCGGGAGAGCTTACTTTAATTGTACACCCAATAGTTTCAGTTGGAAGTCCATTTTTATCAACAAATGCCCTTGATATGAATGAATGCGATGCGCCGGTATAAAAAAGAACAAGTGCTGGAAAAGAATTAAGCTTGAACTTACCAGCCACGACATCAGTTTCCTCATAGATTTCCTCTACATTGAAGTGGTTCACTTGTCCCTTCTAGAAAGGTTTGGGCTTGTTGGCTCCATCAGCCTTTTTTTCTGGGCATTCATTTGCATAGTTCCCAATTTTTTTGCACTTGAAGAACTCAATCTGACTGATGTCTCTCTTAGCAGGCTGACTTCCATTTCTATTTCCACTGTGATGGCTCTTATGTCCACTCTTGTGGTTCTTATATCTATCATTGTCATGACTGCGGAGGTGCTTATTGTCATGGTGACGGTTACTGTTGGGGTAGTTGTTATACTTCCCATGCTTGTGGGATCCAGAACCTCCACTATCATCACCATGGGAATGCTTGTGAGCCGATCCTGAGCTGTGTTTGTCAAAGTGATTCTTCATCCTCCTATTCTCCACATGTTTCATCTTGCTTTCCAAGATGGTGTCCTTGTTGCACAGTATATAATAAGTTGGGACATATGCAACAGATAGTTGCAGGTTCATCTCATCATTTAGTCCTTCTAGGAATTTCTCCTTCCACTTGGCATCAGTATCGACCTCATCTGGTGCATAGCGTGCCCGATTGTTGAATTCCTCAATATACTCTGCCACACTGCGGTGACACTGGTTATGATTGTGGAACTCTTTCTTCTTCAAATCCATCACTCCTGATGAGATATGGGCAGTGCGGAAACCATCCTCAAATATGGCCCAAGTCACATCTTTAATGGGGGTGGTGATTTGGAAGTTGTCCCACCATGTGACTGCTGGTCCTTCAAGCAAATGTGCTGCAAACCTGACCTTTTCTTCATCGGTGCATACCATGTGACCAAGTCCTTGTTCACGGAACATAGCCAGTCATTGGCTACCATGGGAACAGTGGTTCTCGAGAACTTGGCAGGCCTCAACCTCAAAAACCTTGTAAGCATGTCAAAGGCTGGTGGGTTGTTTGGATTGTTGCTGCTATTGTTGTTGTCTTTGTTGTTGTTGTTGCTGTTGTTGTTGTTGTTGTTGTTGTTTTGATTATGATTTGCCATGAACTGGGTCATCATCTGCATCAACTGAGTTTGAGCTGTCATCAGCTGCTACATCTCGTTGCCATTGTTGTTATTGTTGTTTTGGTTGGGGTTGGCACGACGGAGAGGCATCTGTGGTTTCAATAGGGATAAGTAATGAGATACAACCCATAGATGCTAACATGCACAATACATCAGATAGAAACAATCACAATAAACAAACATAGAGTTTAAACAACGTAAACAACAAGTCCATACCAATCTTATCCCATGTCCAATCAGGATAATGTAGTGGTTGTAATAACCCTGCCGGTTTCTGATGTTCCACTTTCATTCAACTACACACATCACACAAAGCAATATGTTTTGCAATATCCTTCTTGACATTGTTCCACCAAAACCTTTCCTTCACATCCATGTACATTTTGGTGTTACCTAGATGAATGGAATATGGTGAGTTGTGTGCTTCTTGCAGAATCAACTTTCGAAGTTCCGGATCTTGTGGAATACAGATACGCTTTCCATACATAAAGTACCTTCTTCATCTTCATGGAATCCTTTAGCCTTTCGTTTACTAATTTTACCTTTAATATCCTCTACTTCCATGTCCAACTTTTGGGCTTCTTTAATCTTGTCCAACAATGTTGGTTGAACTTCCAATGACATGAGATATCCTTCAGGAACTATCTCCAACCTGAGATCTTTGAATTGGGCACATAGATCATCTGGGAATTCGCCTTTAGTAGAGCCATTCACATCAACTTTATGGCTTAAAGCATCTTCTACAACATTTGCTTTATTGGTATGGTATTTAAAACTCAAGTCATAGTCCTTGATGAGCTCTATCCACCTTCTTTGTCTCATGCTGAGTTCCTTCTGGGTGAATATATATTTCAAACTCTCGTGATCCGTGAACACTTCACAACACTTTCCTAAAAGATAATGTCTCCATGTTTTGAGCGCATGGACAACTGAGGCTAACTCTAAATCATGAGTAGGATAATTCACTTCATGTGTTTTGAGTTATCTCGAGGCACAAGCCACAATTTCCCTTCTTGCATCAAAACTCCACCTAATCTTTGGTGAGGTGCATCACAATAGACTTGGAAATCTTTCTCCAAATCTGGCAGACGTAAGACTGGTGCTGATACTAGTCTCTTCTTCAACTCTTGGAAACTGATTTCACATCCTTTAGTCCAATTGAACTTCTTCTCTTTCTTAAGTAACTCCGTCATTGGCTTGGCTACTTTTGAGAAATTTTCAATGAATCTTCTATAGTATCCGGCCAAGCCTAGGAAACTACGAACTTCCTTAACTAACTTGGGAGATTCCCATTCAGTTATAGCTGACACCTTTGCGGGATCAACAACTATACCATCTCCTGACACAATGTGTCCAAGAAATCCAACTTCATTCAACCAAAATTCACACTTAGTGAACTTGGCATACAACTTGTGCTCCCTGACCTTCTCGAGTATCAAACGCAAATGTTCTTCATGCTCTTCTTTTCTCTTGGAATAGATCAAAATTTCATCGATGAATACAACAAAAACTTGTCTAGAAACTCCATAAACACTTTGTTCATCATGTTCATGAAATAAGCCGGGGCATTTGTTAGCCCAAATGGCATCACGGTATACTCATACAATCCATACCTTGTGGTAAAAGCAGTCTTATCTATGTCTTGATCTCTAATATTTAGCTGGAAATAGCCTGATCGGAGATCAATCTTCAAGAACACACGAGCTCCTTCTAGCTGATCAAATAGATCGTTGATTCTAGGCAAAGGGTACTTCTTCTTTATAGTGACCTCATTAAGTGAACGATAATCTATGCATAACCTTTGACTTCTATCCTTCTTCTCAACAAACAGAACTGGTGCACCCCAATACAAAGAACTTGGTTGGATAAATCCTTTCTGCAACTGTTCTCCAAGTTTTTTCTTGAGTTCTTTCAACTCATCAACTGATATCTTCTAGGGTCTCTTTGCTATTGGTCCAGATCCTGCCAGTAAGTCAATCAGAAACTCCACATCTCTATCTGGTGGCATTCCTGGTAATTCCTCAGAAAACACATCCGGGTATTCCTTCACAATTGGTACACTGTCTATGCTAACCACCTTAAGAGAATTTATCTTACTCCCTTTAGCTTCAAAGTTAGATTTGAACCTAATCAATTTCTCATCCGTGGTTGTGAGTGTAATAGTATGATTGGCATAATCTATTACTCCTTCATACTTAGTCATTCAATCAATTCCAAAAATTACATCCATTCCTTGGGAATCTAGGATTATCAGACTAACTGGAAACTTATACTTTCCAAATTCTATAACTAGATCATGACATCTAAAATTCACTATCCTCTCTCCACCGGGAGAGCTTACTTTAATTGGACATGCAATAGTTTCAGTTAGAAGTCCATTTTTATCAACAAATGCCCTTGATATGAATGAATGCGATGCGCCGGTATCAAAAAGAACAAATGCTGGAAAAGAATTAAGCTTGAACTTACCAGCCACAACATTAGTTTCATCATAGATTTCCTCCACATTGATGTGGTTCACTTGTCCCTTTTGGAAAGTGTTGGGCTTGTTGGCTCCATCAGCCTTCTTTTTTGGGAATTCATTTGGATAGTTCCCAGTTTTCTTGCACTTGAAGCACTCAACCTGGCTGATGTCTCTCTTAGCAGGGTGACTGCCATTGCCATTTACACTGTGATGGCTCTTATGTCCACTCTTGTGGTTCTTATATCTATCATTGTCATGACTGTGGTGGTGCTTGTTGTCAGGGTGACGGTTACTGTTGTGCTGGCTGTTATACTTCCCATGCTTGTGGGATCCAGAACATCCACTATCATCACCATATGAACGCTTGTGAGATGATCCCGAGCTATGCTTGTCAAAGTGATGCTTCCTCTTCCTATTCTCCACCAGTTTCATCTGGCTTTCCGAGATGGTCGCCTTGTCTCACAGTGATTGATAAGTTGGGACATATGCAACAGATAGTTGCAGGTTCATCTCATCATTTATTCCCTCGAGGATATTCTCCTTCCTCTTGGCATCAATAACAACCTCATCCGGTGCATAGCGTGCCAGATTGTTGAATTCCTTAATATACTCTGCCACACTGCGGTGACATTGCTTAAGATTGTGGAACTCTTTCTTCTTCAAATTCATCACTCCTGATTAGATATGGGCAGTGCGGAAACCATCCTCAAATATGGCCCAAGTCACATCTTCAAATGGGAGTGGTGATTTGGAAGTTGTCTAACCATGTGGTTGCTGGTACTTCAAGAAGATGTGCTGCAAACCTGACCTTTTCTTCATCGATGCAGCCCACGGTGACCAAGTCCTTGTTCACGGAATGTAGCCAGTCATTGGATACCATGGGATCAGTGGTTCCCGAGAACTTGGCAGGCCTCAACCTCAAAAACCTTGTAAGCATGTCAAAGTTGGGTGGGTTGTTTGGATTGTTGTTATTGTTTTTATTGTTGTTGTTGTTGTTGTTTTGATTCTAATTTTCCATGAACTGGGTCATCATCTTCATCAACTGAGTTTGAGCTGGCATCAGCTGCTGCATCTCGTTGCCATTGTTGTTATTGTTGTTTTGGCTAGGGTTGGCACGACGGGGAGGCATCTGTGGTTTCACAAGGGATAACTAATGAGATACAAATCATAGATTCTAACATGCACAATACATCACATAGCAACAATCACAATAAACAAGCATAAGATAAACATAGAGTTTAAACAACGTAAACAACAAGTTTTGCAAATATAAACACACTAGCAAAGCCATCCACATGTTGGATGATCATTGCGGCTCGATAAATGAAAGGATGATAGATAAATATATAGTCGAGTAGTCAACACTTATTTGAATGTGAATTTGGTGTTATAATTTTATGTGTAGATTTTGGTGATAGTGGTGATTGTGATTGAGAGGACTATTGCTACTCCCCCAACTATCAAGGCAAGTGATGCTCCATATATTTTTGTCATATTATATTGACTATGCATTAGTAATATTTTGAGTAGGACTTGCATGGAGATTTTTGCTAAGTTTATACTATGCTATGACTTGGGAAATCCTAGTAGTTGTAGACTTAGTAGATTTTTCTCTAAGTTAAGGAAACTTGTTATGTTATCATGCCTGGCTTATCTAGAAGAAAACAAGGGTGGAATATTTCAAGTTATGAAATTTTGCTAAGTCTATGACTTATGTTTTGATTAATAAAACAACTATGTGAATGAGTCTCCTGGGTGGAATGGTATGGTTGGTTTATGTTGATTGGTTACACAAGGCCCATGTCTATGGTTTACCTTGTGTATCACACTTGTGGATTGACACCTAGGAACGAAGGGATTTGAGATGTTTAGTGTTGAGAAGCTTCTAGTGCAACCACATGGCATATGGGCTCTGCCTTGACCAAATAGGTTGCAAGAACTTAACCAGATGGACAGTTGGTGGTAGGGTGATAGGATGGAAAGCGTCCATGGTGGTCTAAGAGAATGCTTCTGAAAAGTCTCGTCTCAATGCATGTCAAGTCTTGTGGGGAAAGTGCACCACCTCTCGAGAGGGTAAAACCTAAGTACTTAGCCGTGTCCCCGACAATGGACAATTTGTAAATCAAAGACATTGAAGCAATCAATGATCTCCTCATCCCAATTTCTAAGTGAAAAACTTGTGGTTGAACAAGGGTAAAGGTTCACCAATGTATATTGGTGGTTCCTTGGGTGTTTTTGACAAAAAAAAACTTAGTGTTTTCAACTAATAAGGAAAACCTTATTTTGAGCAAAGAAATCCTAAGCTACACTTAGCCAAATTCATATAGATGTTAGATACTACTATTCTACTATGGTATCACTTGCCAATACAATTCCAAATGTATTGACCCACTGTGGCTGTAACTTATGATGTTGCAGGTTACTCTGATGGATATTAGGGTAGTGAGTCTACACTCAACATGCTTGCCTGTGGCACATGAAAATGAAGACTTATAGTTATTTACTTTATGTTATGAACTCTATGTATTAGCCTTGGGCTATTGAGTTGTAAAGAGTATGTTATCTCTAGAATGACGATGTAATAACGACCTTTGTATTTGTGTACTTCATCTTAAACTGTGGATTCTAGCAATTGATCCAGGGACTAGCATTGCAATCACATGGACCTTTACCTTCAAAGGTTGGGGTCTTACATGTTTAGAGCAGCACTGTTTGAAATAGGACCACAAGTTGGTCGGTCATATATTCAGGCCCTGTACTATTTCGGCCCGCTGTTATTCTGGCCTTCCACTGTTTCAGCCTGATATGCATCTGGCATTATACTGTTCCGGCCTACTGTGTATCCGGCCTTCTACTCTTTGGGCCTGTTGCGAATCTGGCCTTTTAATATTATCGGTCTGTTGTATATCTAGCCATTTTCTATTCTGACCTACTGACAATCTAGCCATCTACTTTTTTGGCCTGCTATGAATCTGGTCTTTTATGGTTCTGGCCTGCTGTGAATTTGGCCATTTACTGTTCCTGCCTGCTGACAATCTAGCCATTTACTATTTCGGCCTGCTGACAATCTAGCCTTTCACTGTTCTGGCATGTTGTGTATATGGCCATTTACTATTTCGACGTGCTGTAAATCTGGTCATTTACTATTCGGGCCTACTAGAAATCTAGCTTTTTTACTATTCCAGCCTACTGACAATCTAGCCTTTCACTATTCTTGCCTGTTGTGTATCTAGCCTATTAATATCCAAGCCTTCTATAAATCTGGCCATTTATTGTTTCAGCCTACTAGAAATCTATCATTTTACTGTTCTATCCTGCTGCTATTCTAGCCTTTTACTTTTCCGGCCTGCTGAAAATTTAGCCTTTTACTGTTTGGTACTATTAGTATTCAAGCTTGTTACTTTTGTATCCCATTAGGATTTTGTTCCCGTACTGATCGGGTCGGTCACTGTTCTGACCTTTAACTGTTACTACCATTACTGTTCATGTTCACGTACATGCATCGTTTCATTGATCGTTCTATTCCATCCTATTACTGTTTTGGCCTTTTTTTGGAACCATCGACTTACTATGCAGAACAACACACGAATGCCAAGATGCGAATTAATACACATGCGAAAATTTAAACTACTTATTACAACAATAAAAGTTTATTACAACACATCATTAAACAAGATTTGCATTCTAAAAATTACAGAGTGTTGGTATTCTCAATAAGAGATCTGTACATGGCAATTCACTTTCATGTATCATATGTCCTCTTCTTCAACATTTTAGCTATAGATCTAAGAGCAGCTGCACACTTTCTTTCTGCAAGCAACATAGCCTTCGTATATATATATATATATATATATCACCTACAGGAGCTATACTAGGTGGACTGGTAAGTAAGTTGTTTGCTTCAGAAATACAATAGGAGGATGAATGAGAAGAGGGATCAAAACTTTCAGTCCTGCCTTCCGAGGACTCCTGCTTCGTTTTAACTACATCCTGTATAATAAGGTGAGCGGGGTTAAAACAAAGAACAAGGGTAAAAAGTAGTATCATACAAATTAGAGATCATTTAAGAGCAAGCATACTAGACGTGGCTAAGAAGTTACTAGGCTCGTGTCTAAGAAAATAAAATCTGCTCCACCATTTACACCATATAGGGGACCCACTCATCCGAGTAGAAAGAAACAATAAAGGCATGGGTCTTGTACTAGACTGAGGGTCCACAAAAACATGCTAGACTCACCCTCACAAGTGATAAAGACTCTCTAGACACCACAAATTTCCAACGCTGCATATGCTGGACCTCCACTATGTATGAATAAACCACACCATGATCCAAAAAGTGCAACATAAGAGCTACTATCTATGTACATAGTGGACCTTGTCCACAAGCAAAAAAAGCCTAAGGGTGACGCATAAACTTTAAGTTAATATGAACTTACATTAGTTCGTTCAGGCTAACAGTTGCTCCTCTCAAGCAGGTTCGACTCTTGGTCAATCTGCCATTAGAATTTGAGTCGAGCAGCTAGAAATCTAGTCCTTGTACTCCATTGTCCTTTCTCTGCATTAAGTCATAACATTTAAAACAGAGTTAGCTGGTTTGGAAGGATGGAAGCACTTGGAAAACACCAAAAAGATAGCATTAAAAATGACCAGATGTATGATTCAAACTAGCTAGCTGGTTTGGATGAACGAAAGTAGTTGAAAATACCAAAAATATATTAGTAAAAATGAAAAGATGGACGTTTTCTAAATTAAGCATTCGCAGATAGAAACACAACAAAACATGAATGGAAATGTCATGGCAGGTTTTATGGTAGAATGACTTATTAACATAATATGCATACATGCAATATAACTTATTAACATGACAAGAAACTGGCCCAAGTAACACACAGAAACCTCGCATTTCAGCCTTGCTTGGACATTTCTGAATTAAGCATTCGTAGATAGAAACACAACAAAATATGAATGGAAATGTCATGGCAGGTTTTCAGGTAGAATGACTTATTAACATAATATTCATACATACAATATAACTTATTAACATGACAATAAACTGGCTTAAGTAACACACAGAAACCTCGCACTTCAGCCTTGCTTGGTGTTAGATTATCAGTGTTGGATCCTTTATGAGCTATTCCCATGATCCATTCGAGCGCTCGGAAAGAATTGCATCTACGAGTTAGTGTTACAGGAATACACCGATAGTGTGAGAATGCAAGAATGTAAATAATAGCGACAAGCTTATGATGTGTATAAGAACTACCATATGTGGGTGCAAACTAAATGGCAATAGCATCCAGGTTATTGAGCAACATTCTAACGCTTTCGTAGCTTACGAGTACAAAAAATAGCAAACAGGCAAGAGAAATTACTGCCACACAGCGAGGACGGGTGGGACACGCATGAGGGCGGCGGGGGCATCGGCTGGGCATTTCGAGGTGGATCCGGTGCATTCGGTGGTGAAGGTGTTCCCGAGTGTAGGAAGGTGGAGGTTGGAGGGGGTGGACGGCAAAGAGGCGATGGGGGGATATAGGTGGGTTGATGCAAATTTACCACCTATACCCCTCTATTATTGCAGTGCTCATCTGGTCCTTGTTTCCGAGCTAGGGATACAAGAGGAATTTTGCATCGCAAAAAACGGGGCGACCTTTTTGAATAGATGCACATGATGTTTCCGTGATGTGCAGAAATTTCGAGGTTGAAGCTTCTGACGTACGCTACTCCGACGTAGCTGCTCCTCACGTGCTGGCCCTATCTGGACACACAAGATAGTAACAACATGCTTACCATAATTTAAATGAGTTTCCATACATTTGCCGAAATTGATAAGCATAATATTTTGAAAGCTTTCAAACAAGATGGCCAAGGTCATGATCATATCTCTTCCGTAGTTTATGATAATGTGTCTATAACTGCATGATACCTACTTGGTCAGTGTTTAGGGGTTGAGGGTTTAGGGTTTATGGTTCTAGGGTGTAGGGGTTTAGGTTTTAGGTTTTGGGGCATTTTCAATAATGTTCAAGCTTTAGTCTTATATTCGTGGAATAGAATGGTGTTATTATAATTTAATGAAAGTATATCTCAAATGTTGATCTAAAAGTGGATGATACCCATGCATGGTCAGGGTCGTTTAGGGGTTTGGGGTTTAAGGGTTTAGGGCTTAAATTTCATGGAGACTTCAGGGATATCTCGTCGCCGGCGCGTGGCAGAGCGGCGCTGGAGACGCTGTTCCCGCACCGCGCGAAGGCGAGCGAGTTCTATTCAGTATGCACGTCGACCTCGGCATCAGTCTTCTACCATCAGAGTTCTTCACCGAAGTTCTCCAACATTATAGTGTGCAACTTCACAATCTCCCTCCCAACTCTTTGTTTGAGCTTAGTGCTCATGCATCTCTTAGTGAGGGGTTTCTTGCCATTAGGCCGAGTCTCACCCTATTTCGGTACTACTATGGTACCCGGAAGAACTCCATCAGTGCCGGTGTTCCATACACCACCGGCACCCTTAGCTTGGTCCTTAGGAGAAACCGAGTTTATCCTAGGATTAATGCTAGTGAATCAGTAAAAATATGGGCCAAAAGTTTCTTTTATCATAAGGATATTCCGGCTCCAGACAAGGCGGAAGGTCTTCCGGCCTTCGTTGATGGTGCTGCTCCCCACCAAGAATCATGGGATGTAGAAGCGCCAAACATTCCGAAGACTTGGTCCTCGCCAAAAGGCGGATGGATTTTTTTATGAAGAACAAGGAGCTTCGTGGATCCGACCTGATCCACTACTGGCTGGATCGCCGGATTCAGCCATTGCAGTATCATGGACACCTCTTGAACCATACAGTCACCAGAGACCGGAAAGACAGCCTAAGGGTCAGTCCGACTCGCATCTCTGCGAAGGACTACGAGACCCAGATGTAGATTTTGATTAAGGAGCGGGTGGAGAAAAATATCCCTGAAGTCTCCATGAAAATGTTCACTAACAATCGTCCTCTGACTCTGGTAAATACTTTGACTTTGTTTAAAGCTTTTTTGCTCTTTTCTGCCACTTCATCCAACTTTACTTTTACTGATGTTTTCAATACTTATCAGCTCAAGAAACTCCCCGAATCTGATCTTGCCCCTCTTGAGGACTATCTCTCTGACAACTCGGAAGCGACGGAGGACGACAAAGTGAAGTAAGTCCCTGCCTCTACTTCCAAGAAGCGTAAGTCCAAGGAAACTATTGTTACCGCTGGCACACAAGTGTTGCCAGCGGTTAAAAGGTAACCACCTTGTGGTTTTTCGTACTTTGTACATCGTTTCTTTTCTAAAGCACACTTGACATTCATTCTTGTGTGTTTCAGAGCTAAGTCTGTTTTGAAGAGTAAGATTAAGTCGGAAAGCAAACCAGCAAAGCAATTGCGCCAGCAGAAGCTGGCATTATCTCCAGCGATGCCTCCTCCAACTCCCAGCAGTACTCAAACCTCAGCAACAGAGGTTTCTGCCTCTCCTAATGCCAGTTATGTCGTCCCTGATGCTGCCACAACCTCACAAGCCCTGGTTACCATTGTTAGCCAGCCAACTATCAAGGGTGAACCCCTCAAGGGTAATGATCCCATGGTAATGTCTCTAGGGAAAATTGATAAGATGGCTGGCTATGCTGCCTCCATCCTGAAGCAAAAGTAGAAGGAGGAGATTCTCAAGATGGCGCAATCTATCCTCGAGAAGCAAGTCCTTACTCCAGAGGCAGCCAGCCAGGAGATGGAGGATGTCAAGCTGGTGAACCTCGTGGACCATATTTTGGTCCGGGATAAAAATATCGATTCTGGCGAGTTTCCAGCGACAAGTGTTTCTCCCCTATCCCTTGCTAAGAAAGTGTTCCACAACACGAAACTTGGATTTGAGAAGCTGCACTTGGAGCACATTGTAAGTTTTCCGATTATCATTAATAGTTTATTATCATATCCTCTATCCCCCAAGCATAAAGTCGGATAAAGATCATAGCATAAAGTCCGAGTTGATGCTTATAGGATGCAAAAGAACGATATAGTGTAGCCCCCAAGGATCATGCTGGATTTTGACTTTGTTAAAATTGCAGCCCAAGTCTTAGTGGCTGTCTGACGGTACTCCGTCTTTAACTTACAAAAAGTTTGTTAAAACCAGGATTTGCTCAAGAAAATTTGCAATAAGCGCAAGGAGATCAAGGCCTTGCGTCTTGAGAATTCCAAGCTGCAGGTTGAGAAGGATGAGACGGAAGGTAATCTTTTCTGACATTAACCTTAGCGATTGTCATGGTCGAACTGTTTAGCTGACTGGTAATTTTTCGTTTGCGGAATTGCTGAACCAATCCAGCCAGATGGTGGAGGAGGATGAAAACTTCAAGGTCTTACAAATGAGAATGCTAAACTCCGGGACGATCTTGAGAAGCTTAAAAATGAATCGGAGAAATCCGTAAATGCCATCCTGGAGTCAAGCAATATGGCGACTGAGAGGCTTGAGAAGTTGTTGGCCCTCCGTGATAAAAAAGTTGATGATTTGAGGAAGGATTTCGACCGCCAGAAGGATCTAGCCCAGGCCATAGAATAAGAAATGAAGAGTCCCCGTGAGGAGCATTCTTAGTGGAACCACTATGTATTGGGTTCGCAGCATAGAAAAAAATTCCTACTATGGGAACTACTAAGAAACAAGATCTATCTACTGGATACAAGATACGTGTGGATATACATCCATAGAGAATATACCTTTGCAGACCAAAAAAGTTGAACAATGTTGTACTCGTGGATGATGTAGTCGAACGCTTGCTGATCTCAAGATCGAGAAGAAGTCTAGTGCCGCAAATCAGCAGCACATCCGTGATCACACACACGTTCAAGCCACCGAACACGATCCGCCTCCTTTCTCCAGCGATGCTGGGTAAGAAGCAACTCCTTCCAGATGAAAAGCCACTAGGAACATGTATCTTTCTAGTCCGAGATCATGGGGAATAATTCTAGAGGGGGAGAGAGATCCTTCATGAGTAGGTGTGAGTGAGAGAGAGGGAGAGGAGGGATTTATATAGGAGGCGGGGGCACCCCAAGGGGGTGGCCGGCGCATGGGGGATTCCCCCACCCCTCCCTCCATTCATGTGAGTGGATCTCCCACTCACAAATTGCTTCTCCATTTTCTCCACTCAAATTCCCATTAAATTTCCACAAAATTTAATGTAATCTCTCATTAAAAAAAACTCCTTATTTATTTATTCATAATTTTATCAATTACATTAATTAACAAACATTCACATAAAACCCCTAGCTACTATTCAATTTCACATGCAGAAACAATTTCAGCAATTTCACCCGAAACAATTCCGGTGACTAGTGAAATAATTCCTGCGCCTTGTAATTCTTTCGTCCAGAACATATTAGCTCCAAATGGTGTCGGTATCCCTTAAGTGTGTCACCCTATGGTTCGCGAATAATGCAGACACGATCGAGACCCCTCTTAGATCAATAATAAGAAGCGGGACCTAGAGATCCATACTGACTCCCACCCATTCAACGACGACTTCTGTGATCGTGAGAACCTTTTATGATAGTAACTTAATCCCTTTGTCTCGCAGTATATTACATGTCCAAGATTCGATCATCCGTATCTTTGTACCTAGTTTGATATCACTACCGAGATGCACTCTTTTGTTGTTCCCGTGATATAACATTCTAGTGATCACATCACTTGCTTGCAAGCTAACTAATATGATATCACCAAGAGGGCCTAGAGTATATCTATTAGTCATTGGGATGGACAAATTCAACTCTTGATCCATAAGCCTGTACTTAAAACCTTCGTAGCACTGAACCCACCTTTATAGTCACCCTGTTATGGTGTGATGTTTGATGTTATCAAGATACTCTTCCAGTATTAGTGATTGACATGATCTCATGGTCTAAGGATTAGGATTACTTCGTATGACGTTATAGCAATATAAAAACAATGACTTTGATCGTAATGCTATACTTTGTATAAATGTTCATCACATCATTCCAACAATGTTGTGACCTTGTTATTAACAACATCCAATGTCCATGATCATCAAACCTTGATCATCTTGTTAATGAACGAGCTAGTTTATAAGAGAGGCATAACTACGAACTTTCTATTTGTTTATTAAACACACATGTATTAATGTTTCCATATTAATACAATTATAGCATGCAAAATAAACATATATCATGTACTTGGAATACTTATAATAACAACTTTATTATTGCCTCTCAGGGCATATTACCTTTAGTCTCCCACTTGCACTAGAGACAATAATCTAGTTACATAGTGATAAATCTAACACCCATGGAGTTCTGGTGTTGATCATGTTTTTCCCTAGGGAGAATTTTATTCAAGGATATGCTACATTGAGATCCATGTGTGATTTAAAAATCTCTATATCTCCATCCTTGACATGTTCGCGGATGGAGTGAAACCGGCGCTTAATATGCTTGGAATTCTTGCGAGACCTTTGTTCCTTTGCATTGGCTATGGCTCCATTGTTTTCACAATAGATCACGATTGGGTCCAACGCACTAGGAACCACACCTAGTTCGGTTATGAATTCCTTCATACAAACTACTTCCTGAGCTGCTTCCGAAGCAGCAACATATTCGGCCTCCGTTGTTGATTCCGCCACCACGGGTTGTTTGGAACTCCTCCAACTGACTTCTGCTCCGTTCATGAGAAATACGTATCCGGATTGAGACTTAGAGTCATATGGATCGGTGTCGAAGCTAGCGTCGAAATAATATTTAGTGAAGATCTCTTCTTCACCTCTGTACACGAGAAACATTTCCTTAGTTCTTCTTAGGTACTTATGGTTATTCTTGTTCGCTATCTAGTGTTCTGTACCTGGATCAGATTGGTATCTACTAGTCAAACTAATAGCATATGCCACATCCGGTCTTGTACATAGCATGGTGTACATGACAGAACCTATGGTTGAAGCATAGGGGATCTTGTCCATTATCTCTCTTTCTTTCGCCGTAGCCGGACTTTGAGTCTTACTCAATGTCTTTCCTTGCAACATAGGTAAAAATCTCTTCTTACTTTCCTCCATTTTAAACTTCTTAAAAATCTTATCAAGGTATGTACTTTATGATATCCCTATCAGTTGTCTTGATCTATCTCTATAGATATTTATGCTTAATATATATGACGCTTGACCTAGGTCCTTTATCAAAAATTTGTTGTTTAGATAACTTTTAACACTGTTTAAAATATCTATATCATTTCCAATCAGTAATATGTCATCCACATATAATATCATAAATGCCACATTGCTCCCACTCACTTTCTTGTAAATACAAGCCTGTCCATAAGTTTGGACAAATCCAAACTCTTTCATCACCTCATCAAAGCAGAGATTCCATCTCCGGGATGCTTTCTTTAGTCCATAGATGGATCGCTGAAGCTTGCATACCTTGTCAGCATCCTTAGTGTCGACAAAACCCTTTGGTTGTATCATATACAACTCTTCTTGAATGTTGCCATTGAGGAATGCAATTTTGACATCCATCTGCCATATCTCATAGTCGAAATATGAAACAATTGCTAACATAATCCTAACTCACTTTAGCATCCCTATGGGAGAGAATGTCTCATTGTAGTCAAGTCCTTGAATTCATCGAAACCCCGTTGTGACAAGTCGAGCTTTATAGATGGGTACATTATCATCAGCATCAGTTTTTCTTTTGAAAATCCATTTGTTCTCCACGGCCTTTCGTCGTGAGGTAAGTCCACCAAGGTCCAAACCTGGTTTTCGTACATGGATTCCATCTCGGATTTCATGGCTTCTAGCCATTTGTTGGAATCTGGGCTCATCATCGCTTCTTCATACATCGCAGGGTCATCTATTTCATCAACCATGAAGTTCATAATAGGTTTACGTACAGTTCAAGAGCTACATGTGTCCTTCTTGACCTGCGAGGTTAGGTAGTATTCTCTTTCGGAGTTTCATTATGATTATCATTAGTTCCCTCTTCATTCGGTGAAGTCAACCCGAAACAATTTCCGGCGCTGTGCTACTCGCCGTCTTATGAAGAGAAGGTTCAATAACCTCTTCGAGTTCTACCTTCCGACTACACACACCTTTGGCGAGAAACTCTTTCTCTAGAAAGGATCCATTCTTTGCAAAGAAAACATTGCCCTTGGATTTGTGATAAAAGGAATACCCAATAGTTTCCTTAGGATATCCTATGAAGACGCATTTCTATGCTTTGGGTTAGTGTTTATCAGGCTGAAGATTCTTCACATAAACATCACATCCCCACACTTTAAGAAATGACAGCTTAGGTTTGTTTCCAAACCATAATTCATATGGTGTCTTTTCAAAGGATTTAGATGGTACCTGATTTAAAGTGAATGCAGCGATTTCTAGTGCATAACCCCAAAATGACAGTGGCAAGTTAGTTAGAGACATCATAGATTGAACCATATCTAATAAAGTACGATTACGACATTAGGACACACCATTACGCTGTGCTGTTCCGACAGGTGTGAGTTGTGAAACTATTCCGCACTCTTTCATATGTGCGCTAAACTCGTAACTTAGATACTCACCTCCACGGTCGGACCTAGAAATTTGATCTTTCTATTACGAGGACTTTCCACTTCACTCTGAAATTCCTTGAACTTTTCAAAGGTTTTAGACTTGTGATTCATCAAATAGATACACCCATATCTAGTCAAATCATCCGTGAAAGTAACAAAATAACGATATCCACCTCGCGCCAACACACTCATTGGACCACATACATCATTATGTATGATTTCCACTAAATATATCGCCTGTTCCATTGAACCGGAAAACAACATTCTAGTCATCTTTCCCGTAAGGCATCACTCACATATATCCAATGATTCGAAATCAAGTGATTCCAAAAGTCCATCTGAATGGAGTATCTTCATGCGTTTAACGCTAATATGACCTAGACGGTAGTGCCACATATATGTAGATATATCATTATTAAGTTTAATCCTTTTATCATCAACATTATGAATATGTGTAACACTATTATCGAGATCCAACAAAAATAAACCATTCATCACAGGTGCATGGCCATAAAAGATATCATTCATATAAATTGAACAACCATTATTTTTCCTATTTAAATGAATAACCACTTCGCATCAAACACGATCTAGATACAATGTTCATGATTAGTGTAGGCACCAAATAACAATTATTTAGATTTATCAGTAATCCCAATGGTAAGTGGAGAGGCAGTATTTTGATGGCGATCACATCAACTTTTGATCCATTGCCGACATGCATCATGACCTCACCCCTTGCTAGTGGCCGCTTGTTCCGTAGCCCCTGATTCGAGTTACATATATTAGCAATTGATCCAATATCAAATACCCATGTGCTACTGCGAGTACTAGTCATGTACACATCAATAACATATATATAATATATACATTTGATTTCCTTGTCGGCCTTCTTGTCTACCAAATACTTGGGGCAGTTGCGCTTCCAATGGCCAGTCCCCTTACAATAATAACACTCGGTATCAGACTTAGGGCTAGCTCGAGATTTATTTTTAGGCGCGGCAATAGATTTTCCGCCCTTCTTTCCATTTTGTTTACCCTTATTGTCTTTATTGAAACCGGTGGTCTTATTGATCATCAACACTTGATGTTCTTTCTTGATCTCCACCTCTATAGTCTTAAGCATTGACAGAAGCTCGATGAGAGACTTCTTCATGCCCTGCATGTTATAGTTCGTAATGAAGATCTTGTAGCTAGGTGGGAGAGATTGGAGAACACGATGTATGCCTAAGTCAATGGGAATCGTTATTCCCAAGGATACAAGATTATCGGTGTACCCATACATTTTGAGTACGTGCTAACTAACGGAGTTGTTCTCTTCCATCATGCAGCTAAAGAACTTTTCAGAAGAACTATAACTCTCTATGGCAGCATGCGTATCGAAAACCATTTTCAATTCACCCATTGAATCAAAGGCATTGCCATTTTCGAAACGCTTTCGAAGTTATGGCTCTAGACCATACAGTATGCCGCAATGAACTAAGTTGGGGTCCTCCTAACGAGTCAAATAGATGTTCTTTTCTTTGTCAGGGGCATCATCAAGTGGCGGGGGGCCTAGCGGCGCTTCTAGTAGATATTTCTTTTGTGCAGCAGTGAGGAGAATCCTCAAATTCATGGGCCAGCCGATAAAGTTGCTACCATTCGACGCAAGTTTCTCTTTATCCATGAACACATTGAAATTAAAACCAGGTGGTGCCATCTACAACAGAATTTGCAAAGTTTAGACTAAGTTTATGATAGTTCGAGTTCAACTAATCCAAATTACGAATGAACTCCCACTCAAAAACAACATCCCTCGTGTCTTTTTGATGATTACATGAACCAAATCCACTACACCAAGTCCGATCATCATGTCAGTCGGTGTAGGTTCAAAGGAGAGCATCTATATGGGCATCATATCAAATATATGACTCATGCTTAACCTTTCGGTCCGTGTTCCGAGGCCATGTCTATACATGATAGGCTTGCCAAGTAAGAACCTTAGTATTTGCGTGTGTAAAACTATCATACACCCAAAATATGATCGTGGATTCAAGTACACCTGATCATCACGTGATGTATTGAAGCGGCAAAACATAGTCGGTGCATAATTAAGGGAGAACACATTTTTATCTTGATATCTAAATGAGGGATCATCTTATAATGCTACTAAAACTCCAAACAAGCAATATAAGATGCAAACAAACATCATATGCTACAGGATATGATATGGTTCTTGCACTTGATCACTATCTTGTGCATCGTGGAATGATCTTTATTATTCCTATATGTGTAAGGCCAAGGTCTATGAAACTTTACACTTTGTAATATTATAATTTTCAATAGTATCAATCCATACTACAAATTATAACACTATCATATCATGAAACTATCCCAGCAAAACATAATCGATGCATACATAAGGGCGAACATATTTTTATCTTGATATCTAAATGAGGGATCATCTTATAATGCTACTAAAATACCAAACAAGCAATATAAGATGCAAAAACATCATATGTGAAAAGTGAAATGATATGGTTCATGCACTTGATCACTATCTGTCACATCCCAACATTTTCCAAATCTTGTAATGTGAAAAATAAAACTTTGTTGAATTTCAGGGTGAGAAGAAACTTTTTGAATCCATTTGGAAACTTTCAAAACCTATTTGGATCAAATAAATCCTAAAGGGATTTACAAAGATAAACATTTAATAAAGGAAAATAAAAATATTTGGAATTACTATCTTTTAATAAAAAGATTTGTTTTCAAATGAAAAGGTAGAATTATAAATAAGGATTATTTTATAAGCCAAATTAAACATTGGCCAAGTATTTGAAATAAAATATTTAGTTTTGATTAAAGGGAATAAAGGTTCATTTAAACAAAATATGGAGGATTTATAAATATCCAATTTTATTAAAGTAAAGATTCTTCCCATTTTAAAATAAACACTAAAACTTGTTATTTTATTTTAAGAAAGTTTTCCAAGTGTTTTATAATTTCAAATAAAACCTACTGAATGGTTTGGCACCATTTTAGATTTCAAATGGAATTTTAAATAGATCAAATCCTATTTTGATTTAATAAACAAGGTCTATTTATTTAATTAATAATGGACCCTAAAATAAAATTATTAAGTTATTTTGTTTTAGACTTTGGTTTATGTTAAACAGAACCAAAACTCAACACAAGTGTGGGGAATATTTGAAATATTTTGAATGTTTGATTTGTTGATTGAATTTCAAAACAAAAAATAGAAATAGAAAAAGAAAAACAATCAGGAAGAAAAAAAATAGAAATGGACACAGCCCAATAAGCCCAACAACCAGCCCACTCTCTCCCTCCCGAAGAAAACGTTTCGCACTCAGTTTTTACCCCGCGCAGACACTGACTGGTGGACCCTCTCCCTGTCTCTCTCCTTCGCTGATGAAGCAGACCCACGCAGCCAGCTCAACCCCTCTTCCTCGCGCAGACGTCGCCCTGCCGTTGCAGCCAGTAACGCCGGTGATCAATTCGCGTTAACCACGGCTTTAACTCCCCTACGACGACGCCTACTAAAGCACCATCACCTCCTCTCTCATTCCCCTCACGCGCCTCCCTCTCTCTGCCCCTAGGCCGTCGTAATTTCGAGCCGCACCCCCACTGCTCCGACGAGCATCTCCAGTCAATTCCGGCGAACCACTGCCACCCCTCACCTCCCCAACCACACGAGCTTACTTCCCAGCCTCTGGCGCACCTTCCTATGCCTTCCGTTCAACCGCGGGCGCCCCAGAGCATCGACTACAACAACTTCTGAGCGCCGCCGCGTCCGCGTCTCTCTCCGGCAACCTTTCCCTGGTAAGACAGACCGCCCCACGCCCTCTCGTTCATGCTCCTGCACTCGCCGCACTCGGCTGCATCTAACCGCATCCTCGTTTTTCCTTGGAGTGAATCACAGCACCGCCCTCGACGACCACCAGACGAACCCGACGCCGTCCTCCACTCCGGCGAACGATTACTCTCGCTCCAGTGCGCCCCTCGCCAGACCAACACCACCTCGAGCTTCACCATGACCTCCTGAACCCGGTGAGCACCTTCCCTTCCCTCCTTGCTTCCTAGAACCACCGCTAGCCCACCGTCTGAGCGTGCGCTGCCGTCTGCCGCCGCCAGCGCCGCCACTAGATGGCAAGCGTGTTGCGCGCCGTTGGATCTTAATCGTATGCACGCGATAGATTCTTAGCCGAAGGGGTATCGATCTATCTGTGCCGTGCATTGTTAGTTTAATCCTACGGCCATCATCACTTGATCCACCCGAATCGGTATCGACCAGTAACATCGCGACGCGTGGCTAGTCTTCGATTTAAAAACAGATTTGAAATCAGATTTGTTTGCAGATTTGAAAACCTTGTAACTTTTGATCCACACGTCCATAATTTGCAAACTTTATATCAATAGAATCAGTGGAACAAGCCCTAGCCAACCATGCAATTTGTTTAGTAAAAAGTTTCTGTTAGAATGTTTGTTTTTGCAGAAACATTTGTATGCTTGTTTAGGTTATAAAAATTATTCCAAAATGTTTTTAGGATCGAAATCTTTGCAAATGGGTTTGTGGTGAACCTACTGACCCTAGGAACCAACCCATGGTTTTAAAAATGGATTTTGTGAAGATTAGGAATAAAAACTTGAATTAGCCTATTTCTAGTCAAATAAAAATATTGTTTTTGCTATGAAAATGTTTTTGGAATAAAAACTTTGGGAAAATGATTTGAATCAAACCTACTGACCCTAAACACCAATATTTGTGAATTAACAACTTATTTGGTGAACAAAATAAAGTTTTTGATTTGATAAAAACATTTTCCACCACATAAAATAATGATTGGATTTAAAAATGGTTTATGGATAAAACCCTTTTGCAAATGACTTTGCCACTTTAGAAAATGTCCACTTTGAGCCTTACAAAGTGTAGAGCCTAGTAGAGACCACCTTGGCAAATAAAACTATCTTTGCATGCTTGCATGCATGACTTAGTTTCTATTATTTTATGTGTGATGTTTTGATTGTTTGCATATTGGTTGGAATACTAGTTGATATTGTGTTTGCTTGATTTATTTCTAGTGAAGTTAGAAAAGTGTGAAACTAGCAAGATCACGAAGTGAACCAACATTCCCTACCAAAAAGGCAAGTAACACTATCATCCAAAGTCCTACTATTTTCATTATGCTTAGTGGATTTTGAAACATGCATGAAAAGAATTTCTATACTTATGCTATGCTAAATCCTAATAGGATACCTTATACATTCCTTAGTGGAAACAATGTAGTTGTAAAATTCTTACCATGCTACACATTTTGAGAAGAGATGCATGTTGAGATTTTATGAAGTTGAGAAAAAGACTTGTGTTTTATATAATAAAACAAGGACTCAATGAACCACCTGGGTGGACAAGGATACTTTGAGTTTTGGAGAAGGTGGCAACTAAAGGAACCATGTCTATGGCAATCTCTTTGTGTTGTGCACCAAAAGAAAACCACCCAGGAACTTAGAGATTGAACATGTTTCTCCAATTGTGGCTTTCGTGTACAGCCACATGCTACTTATGGCTCTGGCTTAGTCAACTACATTGGGAAGACCCATGCATTGTCCCAGGTACTGAAAATGAGGGAACTCGAAACCATACATGGGTGCCTGAAGACAAGCTAGCAATGGTGCATGGGAGGACCCTTTGGAAAGACTTCGTCACATTCTCAATCTGCCAGTACTCCATCTTGGTGAGTACCAATCCAGCGGCCACTGGTGGCAACAAGATGAGAGTGTGTCATGTGGGTAAAGTGTACAACTTCTGCAGAAGATAAAAATCTAAGTACTTAGCCGTGTCCCCGGTTATGGACAATATTGAGCAACTAAAGCTTGAAGCTATGGGAAATCTCAACATTCCAATTTCAAAAAGAAAAACTTTAAAGTAACAACAAAAGGCTTGCAGCACTTGGGAGTACCAAGGAGCTCAAGAGACTTTGATAAAAACTTGAAGCACTTGGGGATTTACCAAGGAGTTCAAGAGGTTTTGATAAAAACTTGAAGTACTTGGGGTGTACCAAGGAATTCAAGAGATTTTTGACAAAGACACTTGGGGATTTACCAAGGAGATCAGAAAAATTTGACAAAGGAACAAAACCATTTTTAAAAAGATAGGATAAATTATTGCTTTCTGCAAATGAGCCTAAAACCCTACTTAGCCAAATATGCATGTAATGATAGGTTCCACTTGTATTCAACATAGTGGTGAAACTTGCCAATACAATTCAAATGTATTGACCCTTGTGGTTGTAACTTGTTATGTTGCAGGTTTGATTGATTTTAGTGAAGTTGATTGATTAGGATTACAAAGTCTACAACCAACATGTTTGCCTGTGGCACTTTGAAGATGAAGGACCCCATGCTTATAGTTATTCCGCTGCAATGTAATGTAATAGCCAAATGAGCTATGTAAGATGTAATAAAATTATGTTATTCTTGGTTATAAAGTTATATTATGACCTTTGTATCTTGATATTACATCTTAACTGTGGATGCTAGCTATTGATCCAGGGACTAGCATTGTAAACACAGGGATCTCTACCTTATTGAAGGTTGGGACCTCTACAGATGGTATCAGAGCATTGTGTTGCCTGTAGGATTTGTAAACCTAGGATTGGACAAAAACCCTTTGAAAAATAGGAGTTGTATTTGTTCCAAAACTTATTTACAAACAATCTTGTAAACTCCTTCCTCAACCATTTTGGTTTTGACTCTACATCTCTTCTATTTCAACTTGATGGAAAAACCTACCCCATGGCCAAATACTTCACCAAGTGCAAAGGACTTCTTCAACTCTAATGACTTCAACATCTTCAACTCTAATGACTTCAACATCTTCAGCATATTCATCAAGAACTTCAACCTTGGATATCACTAAGGACAAGTGAGACAAGAAATCCTGTTCAAGATTTGGAGACTAAGGAAACAGAAACTTAGAAGAAGCCATCAGCACCTTTGAAGTTTTGTGACCAAATTTTTTTCCTACAGAAACCATGATCTCATGCAAGAAGAATCAACCAAGAAGGAAGGAAAGATCACAAGTGAACCATATAGATGGACCACCATATATAGTTAAGTCAGACACACCAACTTATGTGGTGTAACAAAAATATTTTTGGTTGCCTAAGTATGTGCTTGAACTTTGTTGTTTGAGTGAAATGTTTGGCTTATGATTGCTTGCACATTGCTTGTGTAAATTGTGATGCGTGTAATTAGAATCCTTACTTAGAAATATTTTTGCCTATTCTAATCTCCCTTCAACCCAAACAGATGACTACTCCAAGAAACTCCAAGGTTGATGACACCAACACCAACCAAGAGGACAACATGGAGAAACTCATAGCAACCCAAAACCAGTTGAACCAAATGACAGCTCAGTTTGTAGCCAACACCAGTGGAGAAGATCCAACCCTGCAAGGATTTTTGGAAGACCAAGCCCAAATGTCGCATAAGGTGACAGATCAAATGCTCAACATGGAAAGCAACTTTTCCAAAGGAGTTTGTGACAACAAGGATGACAAAGATGTTATTTTAGAAGGAACCAAAGCTTGCAATATTTGTGGAGACAAGGATCACACTACTAAGGAGCATGGAGATCAATGCCCCAACTGTGAAGAGAAACACCCAGTTGGCAAATGTCCAACCTCTCAAGCTACTTGTTATTTGTGTGAAGGAAACAATCATGTCCCTATCCAATGCCCCATCTATTCTATTGTTGAACAAAGGAAACAAGGTGGAGTGCAACAGATGATTGCAAACTATCAAGAAGGATCCAAATCTACCAAGAAGGATGATGACAAAGGAAAAGGTCCACTTATACCTCCATGCAATAGAACCCAGTTCAAAGGACCAAAGAAGAGGCATATGAATTTTCCAAAGAGCAACAGAAGGTCCAAGAAACATGTAGACATTCCTACCTACCATATAACATATGAGCAACATGAACTACATGCACTCCTAGCTTTGGATAAGCCCAAAAAGAAAAAGAAGGACAAAAGCCATGTGCAATGTCATCATTGCAAACAAATGGGACACTATTCTAGTGAATGTCCAGAGAAACAGAAGTATAAAGAGATTGGCCAAGTATGGTGCAACAATTCCAAAGAGCTAGGCCATTATGCAGCAACTTGTCCACAAGAGACACGTGAAGGACTCAAACTCATCAACTATTTCAATTGCAAAGAACCAGGACATTATGCAAGCAGTTGTCTAGAAAAGATGAAGAACAAGATAAACAAGCCTATGAAGGATCTCAGCCTTGACACATGTGTCAAGTGTGGAAACAAAGGACACTATGCAGATGTTTGCCCAGAGAAGTTTCCCCAAGATCCCAAGCAAGCCAATATGTAATTTAGTTGGAAAATTTTTAAGGGTGGTAGTACCCTAGATGCTTTTGAGCCAACTTGTAACCCTAGCCTTCCCAAATCTCGGGACGAGATTTATTTTAAGGGTGGTAGCCTGTCACATCCCAAGATTTTCCAAATCTTGTAATGTCAAAAATAAATGAATAAAATAAAAGTTTGTTGAATTACAGGGTGAGAAGAAACTTTTTGAATCCATTTGGAAACTTTCAAAACCTATTTGGATCAAATAAATCCTAAAGGGATTTACAAAGATAAACATTTAATAAAGGAAAATAAAAATATTTGGAATTACTATCTTTTAATAAAAAGATTTGTTTTCAAATGAAAAGGTAGAATTATAAATAAGGATTATTTTATAAGCCAAATTAAACATTGGCCAAGTATTTGAAATAAAATATTTAGTTTTGATTAAAGCGAATAAAGGTTCATTTAAACAAAATATGGAGGATTTATAAATATTCAATTTTATTAAAGTAAAGATTCTTCCCATTTTAAAGTAAACACTAAAACTTGTTATTTTATTTTAAGCAAGTTTTCCAAGTGTTTTATAATTTCAAATAAAACCTACTGAATGGTTTGGCACCATTTTACATTTCAAATGGAATTTTAAATAGATCAAATCCTATTTTGATTTAATAAACAAGGTCTATTTATTTAATTAATAATGGACCCTAAAATAAAATTATTAAGTTATTTTGTTTTGGACTTTGGTTTATGTTAAACAGAACCAAAACTCAACACAAGTGTGGGGAATATTTGAAATGTTTTGAATGTTTGATTTGTTGATTGAATTTCAAAACAGAAAATAGAAATAGCAAAAGAAAAACAATCAGGAAGAAAAAAAATAGAAATGGACACAGCCCAATAAGCCCAACAACCAGCCCACTCTCTCCCTCCCGAAGAAAACGTTTCGCACTCAGTTTTTAACCCGCGCAGACACTGACTGGTGGACCCTCTCCCTGTCTCTCTCCTTCGCTGACGAAGCGGACCCACGCAGCCAGCTCACCCCTTCTTCCTCGCGCAGACGTCGCCCTGCCGTTGTGTCAACACCTGGATTTTTCAATCCTAGATGCCTGTTATGCCATACATCGCAATCCCAGGATTCACATTTTTGCGAGACATAACAGACTTGGATACCATAGTACTTCATCCATTACAACGATACATAAGTTCTTACAAAAATAGGGATCTCATGATCCAGTTCTTAATACAACATCAAGCAGCGGAATACGTAATAATAACGGTAGCGTAGGCGAAGCTCCATCTTCGGGGTCACGGGCAATGCTGACGATGGGAGATGATCCTAGTTGTCGTAACCTTCCTGGGGTCCATCTTCGAGGTACTCCTCTTCATAATCTGGCCATGGGAATAGCCAGGGACAAAGCCATGAGTACTCTTTAAGTACTCGCAAACTAATACTAACAGGTAAGGGGTTTTTGGATAATAGGACACTAGGCTCTAAGGTTGTTTTGCAAAAAGCCAGATTTATCTCTACTAAGTTCCAAAGCTAGTCACAATTTTATAACTCCTAAGTGGGATCTTGTAATTCAGGTCACAACTCTGTTGTGGTCAAGTCAAAGTCTCAACTCATTTCACAAGTCATTTCGAAAAGTCTGACGGGGAATAGTATGGCCACTCCAACTGTCCATAACCGCGGACGCGGCTATTCGATTAGTTTGACACTCAGCAGAGATTGTACACTTTCACCACAACATTCGATACATCTGTCAGGAACAAATCCTGAATTCACCATACTCAGTATGCGGATAATCAATCCTAACCTTTCAATTACACGCCCTAGTATAAGCACCTCTCCTGTGAGTTTGGCCTCCCAACCATGACCAGCTGTCATCTTGGGTACTGCACAGGTGGACAATCTTCACAAGGTAGCCTCAGCTCAGACCTTGGCCGTGAGGGAACTATACTAAGTAATATAAGTTTCCAGTCAAGCCCTACCCAATATTTGGGTATTGTGGTTGTACGATAAAATTGGAATGGTATCGCCTCCAGACAACCATCAGTTTTATAAAGGGCTAAGGCTCATGCCTCAACATTTTTATCACCAGAATCATCAAGTGTTTGGAAACACATGTCCAAAACATTTCAATAGAATGATCCATCATTCCAAGGTTTTCATAACCATTTTTCCACCAAGTATTCCCATCTAAAGTTGATCAAGTTTTATGCTTAGCACTATCATCTACAGGTGGGGGTAATACTAATGAGGGGTGGTAACTAGTGGAGTTTTACTAAGTCCAACCTTATATCTTAGGCTGATATCAAGGTTTCTAGCTTAGGCCAAATTTTATGCTCTTTATGCAACCTTCAACACAACTGTCTAGTATCTACCAAACTCTTAGGTAGACTCTAAGCAAGTTTTGATAAAGAAATAAAGTAAGAAGCTTGCACATAAAACTAGGATTGGTTTAGCAAGTGGGTATGATCACATATGCTTAAGGCATATAGTAGTCATATCACAAGTATGGGTTTGTGGCATCAGTAGGGTATCTGGCAAGGGTTATCTTGCATAATTATGAGTATAAGCTTGCATAGGTATAGTATCTTGCAAGTGGTAGCTTGCATTGGTATAATATCAGCTTGCCTTGTGCGGAGCAGTGGTTGAAGTTCTCCTCGGCTTCTTCTTCGTAGTATCCTCCTTCCTCCTCGTATCCTTGGTCGGTACTAGCGTATATGAATAAATACAAGGTACACAATCACCAAACAATACTTAACTACTTGAAATCATCACACACAAGGGTCCTATAGATGATCTAACATCATATCTAACCTTACAAGGTTAAGGCTTGGGTTAAATCTTTTTATTTTTAGAAAAGTAATTTCTACTCATTGAAAAACTACTTAAGATTTAATATTCTCCAAACTAAACATGGGATCATGTTGACACATGTCATCACCACATATTGTAGTCCATGGGAATGTGATTTAAAGTGGTGTCACAATTTAATAAGGTTTTACCCTTTTATTTTAATTAATTAAAGTGGCTAGAAATGCTTATGAAGCATTCTTTTATTCCTTGAACTTTATTTCTGCAGGTAAACCTATATAATTTTATATATTCTGAAAGGTATGGTTAAATGTGATTTTTGAGAGTTGGAATCAACTCAAAATATTTTATTGTTTAAATTGGAAAAATGTTTGAATGTAGAAAAGCTTCTGCGTTGTTATTTTTACTATGGGTGATCTACAGATCCAAATGACTTGAATCCAACGGGCTTGGATTAAGCATTCACAGACCTTTCCAACAAAATTGGTTTCATTCAAATTGGTGCACTGAATCTATCTGGGTTGATTTTTGAATTTGGATACAGAAGTGTGTTTGAATTTAAAAAGAAAAGGTTTAATTTGAATTGCTGGGCCGCGGGAAATGTTACTGGGCCGGCCTGCTAAGCGCAGTGCTCCCGCGGGCTGCTTAAGTGGGTGTCCCCACTCGTCAGTGACACGGGGCTGGGCGAAGCGGTATGGGGCAACGTGGATCGTTCGATCTAGTTCTAATCCAATGGCTGTGGGTCATCGTCGACGCGAGACAGTTCCGGCGAGAACGAAACCTAGCGCGGCCAGTGAGGGGTGCTGGGGGCTCACCGGGGTACGGGCGAGGGTCGGCGAGGCGGGCGAACGACGAATTCGACGACAGCGAACCTCCTTGTACCGGTGGCTTCTCCTGGGGCGGCTCCAATCGCTGGCTCCTTTCTTCTCCAGAGGCGGCGGGCTCCGGTGAAATTCCGGCGAGGTGGTGCTTGCCTTGCTCTAAGAATGGTGTGGCACGGTCAGTGAGGAGAGGGGAGTGAGATGGTGTGAATAAATCGTGCGGGGGTGTCCTCTATTTATAGTCGAGCGAGGGGACCGTCGGGGCGCACGGTGAGCTCGTCGGGGGCGACGTTACAGGCGGCTAATGGCATGGGCAAGGGTAGGGGATGGTGTTGTGTCTCCTGGCGATGCTCAACGACATGGTCGCGAGGCATGGGGCGGTGTGGTTTGGTCTGGAACGGCCGGTGCTCGGCGCGGCAGAGGCGGCGTCTTTGACGGTGGGCGGTGGTTGTATGGCACGGGGCGGCAAACGGGGATGTCTGGCGGTCTCCTGGGTTGGTGGTGATCGTGTGTGCGCGCGGTGATGGCGGCGCGCGGTCTGTGGACGCTGGTCGCGGGTGGCGCTCTGGCGCACGCTCGACATGGTCTGGGCGTGGCTTGTGCGCGTGGTCCAGGGCTTGGCAACGCTCGCGGCTGGGACAGGGAGTGGCGGTGGACGGTGGGCTGCCTCCCAGACAAGGTTGGCATGGCTAGTTCTTCCTCTAGCCTGCTGTCGACTATGGGGTGGCATTGAGGTGCTCGGTTGTTCACCATTAATGGCAATGGCAAGCTCACAGGGGTGCTAGTGTTGGGCTAATCTTTATAGATGATCTACTGAGTTGTGTGTGAGCTAACTAGGGAACAAGTTAGGCAAGAATCACTGCACACTATAGTGTTTGATGTTCTGTTTGATTTGTGTCTGCAACCTGTTTGATGAAATGGCCGCATGAAATCAAGTTTTGAATTTTGAAATGATTTTTGGTGGGTTTGCTAGATTGGTGCTGGTGAGTCTGCAGATGCTTGGGTTTTGAAAGTTGAGCTTGTTTGAGTGGTTTTTGAAAAAGTGGGATCTTCCCATATGAAGAAGATTCAATTTTGAATTGTCATTTAAACTATGCATTTGAAAGTTTATGGATGATCACAAAGTGGGCCTTGATACTTTGTTATGAGTACATTCAAGGGGTGCAAAGATCCAGAAAAGTTTTTGTTAGGTTTTGAAAGTTTGGGACAGCCAAAGTAGGCATGGGAGTTACATTGGTCAAAATGACCATTCACTTAATATATTTGTTTTGATTTACTTGTCTTTAAGAAAAGTGTGGGAAATGTTTTAGATGATGTTCATTTCACCTAAGTAACATTTTACAAGCAATGGATCACACAAACAAGGTGGTTTTTAAAGAAATTCAAAATCCATGCATACACATATACATGCATTCATGGGTTTACTTAGAAAAGTTTTTGTTAGCCCTAATCTTGATGATTAGGGTTTGATGATCTAAGTTTGGTATTTTTGGGATGTTACAAACCTTCCCCCCTTAAACAAAATCTCATCCCGAGATTTGAAAAAGGACGAAAAGATTACCTAGGATTTGAAGAGATCGAGAAACTCCGTCCTGATGTGATCTTCGCGTTCCCAGGTAGCTTCCTCTTCTGTGTGGTTGCTCCACTGAATCTTGTGAAACTTGATGCTTCGGGTTCTGGTAGTTCGAAAGGCTTCTTCCAAAATGCGGATGGGTACTTCGGGATAGGTTAGGTCATCGTTGATCTCTATGGTCCGGTGATCGATATTCTTGAACACTTCGATCTTCTCGGGGACTTTGAGACACTTGCGAAGTAACGAGATATGGAACACATTGTGCACAGCTGACATCTCTTCTGGTAGCTCCAGTTGATACGATACTTCTCCTCGACGGTTCAGAATTTTGAAAGGTCCGATAAGTCTGGGGGCTAACTTTCCCTTGAGTTGGAAACGCTGCATTCCCTTCAATGGCGACACTTTCAGATAAACAAAATCTCCTATGTTGAAGGCGAGGTCTCGACGTCTCTTGTCGGCGTAAATCTTCTGTCGGGATTGGGCTGTCTTGAGGTGCTCACGAATCTTGTGAACCTTCTCTTCTGCTTCTCGTAGGATGTCGGGTCCAAAAATCTGACTCACTCCTACTTCCGACCAGTTCAAAGGGGTGCGGCACTTTCTTCCGTACATGAATTCAAATGGGGCCATTTGCAAACTGGCTTGGTAACTATTGTTGTAAGAAAATTCTGCAAACGGCAAACAGTCTTCCCACTTGGATCCATATGCTAGCACACAGGCTCTAAGCATATCTTCGAGTATTTGGTTTACTCGCTCCGTTTGTCCATCGGTCTGAGGGTGATACGCGGTACTGATATTTAGGCGGGTTCCTAAACCTTCTTGGACTTTCTTCCAGAATCTCGAGGTAAACCGAGTTCCTTGATCCGATACTATGTTCTTGGGGACTCCATGCAAACTAACGATTCTAGCGATGTACAACTCCGCTAGCTTCGAACTCTGATAGGTGGTTTTGACGGGCAAGAAATGGGCGACTTTGGACAATCTGTCCACTATGACCCAAATAGAGTCATTTCCCCTACTATAAGTAGGTAGTCTAGTGATAAAGTCCATTCCTACAGAATCCCATTTCCATTCCGGAATTTGCAAAGGTTGCAACAATCCAGCGGGTCTTTGATGTGCTGCCTTGACTCGCTGACATATATCACACTTGGCGATATAGCTTCCGATTTCTCTCTTCATCTTATGCCACCAAAATTGCTCTTTCAAATCTTGATACATCTTAGTTCCTCCGGGATGGATAGAATAAAGAGTATCATGAGCCTCCTTCAAGATAACTTCTTTTAACTCAGAATCTGATGGTACACAAAGGCGTCCTTTGTACCACAAAACTCCTTCTTCGTCCTCGGTGAATCCGGGTACTTTGCCTATACCGATACGACGCTTGATTCCGTCGATACTGGCATTTCCTTTCTGCGCCTCCTTAATCTGACTGATCAAAGTGGGCTGAAGTTCTATGCTAGCCAAAAATCCTTCACTTACTAATTCTATTCGAAAATCTTCCATCTCTTTGTGCAAACTTGGTTGCTCCTTCAAAATCATGGAGTTCAAGCGGCACGGCAATCTGCTAAGGGCATCGGCTACCACATTGGCTTTACCAGGGTGATAGTGAATGTCCAGGTCATAATCCTTGATTAGCTCAATCCATCTTCTCTGCCTCATATTCAGCTCCTTCTGAGTGAATATGTACTTTAGGCTCTTTTGATCCGACTAAATCTCACAACGGTTTCCCATCAGGTAATGTCTGCATGTCTTTAGGGCTAGAACTACGGTTGCGAGTTCGAGGTCATGGGTTGGGTAGTTTTGTTCATGTTGCTTCAATTGTCGCGATAGATAAGATATAACTTTTCCTTCTTGCATTAGCACACATCCTAGACCAATCTTGGATGCGTCACAATACACATCGAAGGGCTTCGTGATATCCGGCATGATTAGGATTGGGGCTGAAATCAATCTCCTCTTGAGTTCTTGAAAACTCGCTTCACATTTGTCGGTCCATTCAAACTTCTTGTCCTTCTTCAGCAATTGGGTCATGGGTCGGGCGATACTCGAGAATCCTTCTACGAATTTGCGGTAATATCCCGCCAATCCGAGAAAAGCACGAACTTGGGTTTGAGTGGTTGGGGCTTGCCAATCTTCTACATCTTTCACTTTGGCAGGGTCAACGGCAATTCCTCCGGCTGATACAATGTGACCGAGGAATCCTACTTCCTGTAACCAGAATTCACACTTGCTAAACTTTGCATACAGCTGATGCTCTCTAAGGGTTCCAAGAATGGTCCTTAGGTGTAGCTCATGTTCTTCTTCTGATTTCAAATAAATTAGAATGTCATCGATGAAAACAACGACAAACTTATCCAGGAAGTCCATAAAAATCTTATTCATGAGGTTCATGAAATAAGCGGGGGCATTGGTTAATCCAAAAGACATGACTGTATACTCATACAATCCATATCTGGTGGTAAAGGCAGTCTTTGGAATATCCTCTGCACGAATTTTGAGTTGATGATAGCCAGTCCTAAGATCAATCTTAGAAAACACTTGGGCACCGGTCAATTGATCAAACAAATCTTCTATCTTAGGCAAGGGGTACTTGTTCTTGATGGTGACATCATTCAACTTCCGATAATCCGTACACAAATGGTTACCTCCATCCTTCTTGTCCACAAACAAGACAAGTGATATCCATGGGGACGCACTTGGTTGAATCAATCCGATTTCCAACATGGAATCCAGTTGCTTCTTCAGTTCTTCTAGTTCTGACGGGTTCATACTATAGGGTCTCTAGGCTATGGGTCGTGTCCCGGGGATGAGTTCGATGATAAACTCGATATCCCGATCTGGGGGCATACCGGGCAAAACATCTGGAAATACATCGGGGTATTCGCAGACTATCCGAACTTGGTCAATGGTAGGTTGGGCTATACTCTTGTTACACTTGAATTGGCGAGGTAAGGTTTCAGATATATGCTCGACTGATATCCCGGTGGTACTGGTCATGGTGATGGCTTTCTTAGCACAGTCAATCAATCCTTTATGTTTGGACATCCAATCCATTCCTAGTACTACTTCCAAACCTTTAGTTCCGAGTACTATTAGGTTAGCATAAAAATCTTTGCCGTGGATTCGGATAGGGAGGGCCTTGCAAATTTGCCTAGCCTTGGTGGTTGATCCGGGAATTTGCACAATCATAACATGCTTCAGTTTGGTTGGTTGAATTTTACTAGTGCAGGCAAATTCTTCGGTGACAAATGAATGCGCTGCACCAGAATCAAACAACACTCTTGCAAGTACTGAATTAACAGGAAACATACCCAGCACGACGTCTGGCACTTCCTGAGCTTCCTCAGCATGCATGATAAAAAGACGGCCATTGCGGTTGAGTGAATTTCCTGGGGCAAATCTCCTTCCTGGCTAGACACGACGCTGCTGCTGAGCTGGGACATTGGTATTAGGGGCTGTAGCATTCTTCTTGTTGGGGCACTCGTTAGAATAGTGGCCTTTATTTCCACAGTCATAACAGGTCACTTGTGACTTGTCCTTGGTTGCGACAGGCACAGCATTGCTTCCAGTCCTCGGGGAAGTGTTGGGGTTGGCGGTAGCATTGTTGGTGTTGAACTTGGGTGGGGCACGGGTGAAATTGATAGAGTTGCCGGGGTTGTTGTGATTTCCTCCGGGTCTAGGGTTTCCACGGTTGGGATAGGTCGGACGGGTCATAGGGGGTCTGTTGGTTCTTGGGGCAAATCCTGGAGATGGCTTGGGGCGATACTTTGGGGTCTGATGGGTTCCTGGTTGATGCATCATGCGACGCTTGTGGTTCTCATTGGCCTGGTTGATCTTTCCTTCCATCTGGATAGCAGAGTCGACAAGGGCTTCAATATGAACAAAGGGGATATTGACTAACACTGTCTGCATCTCGTCATGCAGACCATTCAGGAATCTTTCTTTCTTCTTGGCTTCGGTGTCTATCTCGTCCGGGGCATACCTAGCTAATGACAAAAATTTGTCACGGTATTCCACTACAGTCATCCTTCCTTGCTTCAACTCTCTGAACTCGTCTCTCATTCTCTTGATCAAACCTGGTGGCACATGGGTTCTGCTAAACTTGACCTTGAATTTCTCCCAGGTCCTCATCTGCCCTCCGGTCATTGGACGAACACTGTTCCACCATGCCCTGGCATCTCCGGCTAGATAATAGGTGGCGAACAGGACTTTCTCGTTGGCTTCGACTCCTGCTACTTCTAAGTTGTTTTCCATGGTTTGCAGCCAATCATCAGCATCTAGGGGTTCTTCTGACTTGGTGAAAACGGGTGGGTTGGTATTCTGGAAATTCTTGAGCTTAGATCCGTGGTTGTCCTGATTTCCATGGCCTTGGTGGTTATGGGCTAGCTGGGCTATCTATTGCAGAGTGGCTAGGTTGGCTTGACGTTCCGCTCTTTCAGCTTCGCGGTTAGAAGTCAACATTTGCAGGATCTGCAACATCGGGTCCGGGGCTGAACCACTTCCTCCACGTGGCATCTGAAGATTGATATATATCATGAGAAAAGAGGGAAATTTCTAAAGGTTTTGGGTTTTTGAAAAAATTTAAATGTTTGACTCAGATTTTTCTAGCAACTTGCTTTTTCATTCAATCATAGCACACAGTACAACACACACCACAACAAGGAAAAATAGATGGTTTTAAGAACCATTCTGGAAACTACGATACAGTGGGACCGACTACTACTCACTACGGTAGTGCTCAGTGCTACTACTCCTCGGAGTCTGTGGCTTCATCATCTTCAGCATCATCGATGAAGGCGAAATCATCCGCATCAGTGAAGAAGTCCATGGCCCGATCCTCCAGAAAATCATCGTCATCGCTGAGATAGGAGTAAGGGTCTGCACGAAGATCCTCTCCGGCATTCTCCCTTTCCTCTAACTACATGTCTCTCTCGTGGATGGTCTCTTCCAGAGATGAGATGCGATGGCGAAGACGGGCAATAATGCGCTCCTTCTTGTCAAGCTGACGGCGACGAGACTTGCGATCCTTTGCTAGCATGGCTATGGTCTGATCCTTCGTCTTGATGAGGGCAGACTTGTGGTTGCAATAGTCACGGCAGTTGTCCAATTCCTGCTGACGATCATACATCATGAAGCTAAGGTGGTCCAATTGAGTCTTCAGCTCGGGGTGGTATGGGGCTTCCAATGGTTGGCCATTTGCATCACGCCTTGGGAAAAACTCAAAGCGAGTACCCTTGATCTGATTGATGCTCTGCCCACACAAACGGGAAAGAGCTTCCTGCATTGCTCTGGCAAGTCAATCGAGCCAGTTGTTTTCCCTCAAGGTAAACTGAATTCCCTCCGCAGTGGGAGGTTCAATCTTTCCTCGGAGACTTGCAACAATTAGCCACTGCAGATCTTCTCCTCCTTGATCATTGAGCTGAGCTCCGAAGAACTCGGGATGCGGACGCTACAGAAGTTCCGAAAGCTGATCCATATCCCTCTCAAAGATAAGGTCTCCTCCATTCCCAATCTGGTAAAACTTGCTGTACTTCACGTCCATCTATAAAAATAGTGGATGAGGAGATTAGCAGAGTGATCAAGTGTGTCAAAATTTTATCTATTTGGCAAGAGTTTTTGAGGAACATGAAGTTTTATGAAAGAATTAAAGAGGTAAGAATGAGAATAAGTTTTCGTAAATATATTTTTTTATTCTTTGGTTTTGAAACTAAGTTTTTGGGTCAACGTCCAATCTAACTAGGGTCTCCTATGGTCAGGATGGCTCTGATACCAACTTGTCAACACCCGGATTTTTCAATCCTAGATGCCTGTTATGCCATACATCGCAATCCCAAGATTACCATTTTTGCGAGACATAACAGAATTGGATACCATAGTACTTCATCCATTACAACGATACATAAGTTCTTACACAAATAGGGATCTCATGATCCAGTTCTTAATACAACATCAAGCAGCGGAATACGTAATAATAACGGTAGCGTAGGCGAAGCTCCATCTTCGGGGTCATAGGCAATGCTGACGATGGGAGATGATCCTAGTTGTCGTAACCTTCCTGGGGTCCATCTTCGAGGTACTCCTCTTCATAGTCTGGCCATGGGAATAGCCAGGGACAAAGCCATGGGTACTCTTTAAGTACTCGCAAACTAATACTAACAGGTAAGGGGTTTTTGGATAATAGGACACTAGGCTCTAGGGTTGTTTTGCAAAAAGCCAGGTTTATCTCTACTAAGTTCCAAAGCTAGTCACAATTTTATAACTCCTAAGTGGGATCTTGTAATTCAGGTCACAACTCTGTTGTGGTCAAGTCAAAGTCTCAATTCATTTCACACGTCATTTTGAAAAGTCTGACGGGGGAACAGTATGGCCACTCCAACTGTCCATAACCGCGGACGCGGCTATTCGAATAGTTTGACACTCTATAGAGATTGTACACTTTCACCACAACATTCGATACATCCATAAGGAACAAATCCTGAATTCACCATACTCAGTATGCGGATAATCAATCCTAACCTTTCAATTACACGCCCTAGTATAAGCACCTCTCCTGTGAGTTTGGCCTCCCAACCATGACCAGCTGTCATCTTGGGTACTACACAGGTGGACAATCTTCACAAGGTAGCCTCAGCTTAGACCTTGGCCGTGAGGGAACTAATACTAAGGAATATAAGTTTCCAGTCAAGCCCTACCCAATATTCGGGTATTGTGGTTATACGATAAAATTGGAATGGTATGGCATCCAGACAACCATAAGCTTTATAAAGGGCTAAGGCTCATGCCTCAACATTTTTATCACCAGAATCATCAAGTGTTTGGAAACACATGTCCAAAACATTTCAATAGAATGATCCATCATTCCAAGGTTTTCATAACCATTTTTCCACCAAGTATTCCCATCTAAAGTTGATCAAGTTTTATGCTTAGCACTAGCATCTACAGGTGGGGGTAATACTAATGAGGGGTGGTAACTAGTGGAGTTTTACTAAGTCCAACCTTTTATCTTAGGCTGATATCAAGGTTTCTAGCTTAGGCCAAATTTTATGCTCTTTATGCAACCTTCAGCACAACTGTCTAGTATCTACCAAACTCTTAGGTAGACTCTAAGCAAGTTTTGATAAAGAAATAAAGTAAGAAGCTTGCACATAAAACTGGGATTGGTTTATCAAGTGGGTATGATCACATATGCTTAAGGCATATAGTAGTCATATCACAAGTATGGGTTTGTGGCATCAGTAGGGTATCTGGCAAGGGTTAGCTTGCATCAATATGAGTATAAGCTTGCATAGGTATAGTATCTTGCAAGTGGTAGCTTGCATTGGTATAATATCAGCTTGCCTTGTGCAGAGCAGTGGTTGAAGTTCTCCTCGGCTTCTTCTTCGTAGTATCCTCCTTCCTCCTCGTATCCTTGGTCGGTACTAGCGTATATGAATAAATACGAGGTACACAATCACCAAACAATACTTAACTACTTTCAATCATCACACACAAGGGTCCTATAGATGATCTAGCATCATCTCTAACCTTACAAGGTTAAGGCTTGGGTTAAATCTTTTTATTTTTAGAAAAGTAATTTCTACTCATTGAAAAACTACTTAAGATTTAATATTCTCCAAACTAAACATGGGATCATGTTGACACATGTCATCACCACATATTGTAGTCCATGGGAATGTGATTTAAAGTGGTGTCACAATTTAATAAGGTTTTACCCTTTTATTTTAATTAATTAAAGTGGCTAGAAATGCTTATGAAGCATTCTTTTATTCCTTGAACATTATTTATGTAGGTAAACCTATATATTTTTATATATTCTGAAAGGTATGGTTAAATGTGATTTTTGAGAGTTGGAATCAACTCAAAAGCTTTTATGGATTAAATTTGAAAAATGTTTGAATGCAGAAAAGCTTCTGCCTTGTTATTTTTACTATGGGTGATCTACAGATCCAAATGACTTAAAAAGAAAAGGTTTAATTTGAATTGGTGCACTGAATCGATCTGGGTTGATTTTTGAAGTTGGATACAGAAGTGTGTTTGAATTTAAAAAGAAAAGGTTTAATTTGAATTGGTGGGCTGCGCGGGAAATGTTACTGGGCCGGCCTGCTAAGCGCAGTGCTCCCGCGGGCTGCTTAAGTGGGTGTCCCCACTCGTCAGTGACACGGGGCTGGGCGAAGCGGTATGGGGCAACGTGGATCGTTCGATCTAGTTCTAATCCAACGGCTGTGGGTCATCGTCGACGCGAGACAGCTCCGGCGAGAACGAAACCTAGCGCGGCCAGTGAGGGGTGCTGGGGGCTCACCGGGGTACGGGCGAGGGTCGGCGAGGCGGGCGAACGACGAAGTCGACGACGGCGAACCTCCTGGTACCGGTGGCTTCTCCTGGGGCGGCTCCAATCGCTGGCTCCTTTCTTCTCTAGAGGCGGCGGGCTCCGGTGAAATTCCGGCGAGGTGGTGCTCGCCTTGCTCTAAGAATGGTGTGGCACGGTCAGTGAGGAGAGGGGAGTGAGATGGTGTGAATAAATCGTGCGGGGGTGTCCTCTGTTTATAGTCGAGCGAGGGGACCGTCGGGGCGCACGGTGAGCTCGTCGGGGGCGACGTTACAGGCGGCTAATGGCATGGGCAAGGGTAGGGGACGGTGCTGTGTCTCCTGGTGATGCTCAACGACATGGTCGCGAGGCATGGGGCGGTGTGGTTTGGTCTAGAACGGCCGGTGCTCTGCGCGGCAGAGGCGGCGTCTTCGACGGAGGGTGGTGGTTGTATGGCACGGGGCGGCAAACGGGGATGTCTGGCGGTCTCCTGGGTCAGTGGTGATCGTGTGTGCACGCGGTGAGGGCGGCGCGCGGTCTGTGGATGCTGGTCGTGGTGGCGCTCTGGCGCACGCTCGGCATGGTCTGGGCGTGGCTTGTGCGCGTGGTCCAGGGCTTGGCAACGCTCGCGGCTAGGACAGGGAGTGGCGATGGACGGTGGGCTGCCTCCCAGACAAGGTTGGCACGACTAGTTCTTCCTCTAGCCTGCTGTCGACTATGGGGTGGCATTAAGGTGCTCGGTTGTTCACCATTAATGGCAATGGCAAGCTCACAGGGGTGCTAGTGTTGGGCTAATCTTTCTAGATGATCTACTGAGTTGTGTGTGAGCTAACTAGGGAACAAGTTAGGCAAGAATCACTGCACACTATAGTGTTTGATGTTTTGTTTGATTTGTGTCTGCAACCTGTTTGATGAAATCGCCGCATGAAATCAAGTTTTGAATTTTGAAATTATTTTTGGTGGGTTTGCTAGATTGGTGCTGGTGAGTCTGCAGATGCTTGGGTTTTGAAAGTTGAGCTTGTTTGAGTGGTTTTTGAAAAAGTGGGATCTTCCCATATGAAGAAGATTCAATTTTGAATTGTCATTTAAACTATGCATTTGAAAGTTTCTGGATGATCACAAAGTGGGCCTTGATACATTGTTATGAGTACATTCAAGGGGTGCAAAGATCCAGAAAAGTTTTTGTTAGGTTTTGAAAGTTTGGGACAGCCAAAGTAGGCATGGGAGTTAAATTGGTCAAAATGACCATTCACTTAATATATTTGTTTTGATTTACTTGTATTTAAGAAAAGTGTGGGAAATGTTTTAGATGATGTTCATTTCCCCTAAGAAACATTTTACAAGCAATGGATCACACAAACAAGGTGGTTTTTAAAGAAATTCAAAATCCATGCATACACATATACATGCATTCAAGGGTTTACTTAGAAAAGTTTTTGTTAGCCCTAATCTTGATGATTAGGGTTTGATGATCTAAGTTTGGTATTTTTGGGATGTTACACGTTGCAGCCAGTAACGCCGGCGATCAATTTGCGTTACACACGGCTTTAACTCCCCTACGATGACGCCTGCTAAAGCACCAGCACCTCCTCTCTCATTCCCCTCACGCGTCTCCCTCTCTCTTCCCCCAGGCCGTCGTAATTTCGAGCCGCACCCCCACTGCTCCGACGAGCATCTCCAGTCAATTCCGGTGAACCACTGCCGCCCCTCACCTCCCCAACCACACGAGCTTACTTCCCAGCCTCTGGCGCACCTGCCTGTGCCTTCCGTTCAACCGCGGGCGCCCCAGAGCGTCGACTACAACAACTTCTGAGCGCCGCCGCGTCTGCGTCTCTCTCCGGCGACCTTTCCCTGGTAAGACAGACCGCCCCACACTCTCTCGTTCATGCTCCTGCACTCGCCGCACTCGCCGCATCCTCGTTTTGCCTCGGAGTGAATCACAACACCGCCCTCGACGACCACCAGACGAACCCGACGCCGTCCTCCACTCCGGCGAACGATTACTCTCGCTCCAGTGCGCCCCTCGCCAGACCAACACCACCTCGAGCTTCACCGTGACCTCCTGAACCCGGTGAGCACCTTCCCTTCCCTCCTTGCTTCCAAGAACCGCCGCTAGCCCACCGTCCGAGCGTACGCCGCCGTCTGCCGCCGCCAGCGCCGCCACTAGATGGCAAGCGTGCTGCGCGCCGTTGGATCTTAATCATACGCACGCGATAGATTCTTAGCCGAAGGGGTATCGATCTATCTGTGCCGTGCGTTGTTAGTTTAATCCTACGGACAGCATCACTCGATCCACCCGAATCGGTATCGACCAGTAACATCGCGACGCGTGGCCAGTCTTCGATTTAAAAACAGATTTGAAATCAGATTTGTTTGCAGATTTGAAAACCTTGTTACTTTTGATCCACACGTCCAAAATTTGCAAACTTTATATCAATGGAATCAGTGGAACAAGCCCTAGCCAACCATGCAATTTTTTTGTAAAAAGTTTTGGTTAGAATGTTTGTTTTTGCAGAAACATTTCTATGCTTGTTTAGGTTATAAAAATTATTCCAGAATGTTTTTAGGATCGAAATCTTTGCAAATTGGTTTGTGGTGAACCTACTGACCCTAGGAACCAACCCATGGTTTTAAAAATGGATTTTGTGAAGATTAGGAATAAAAACTTGAATTAGCCTATTTCTAGTCAAATAAAAATATTGTTTTTGCTATGAAAATGTTTTTGGAATAAAAACTTTGGGAAAATGATTTGAATCAAACCTACTGACACTAAACACCAAGATTTGTGAATTATAAACTTATTTGGTGAACAACATAAAGTTTTTGATTTGATAAAAACATTTTCCACCACATAAAATAATGATTGGATTTAAAAATGGTTTATGGATAAAACCCTTTTGCAGATGACTTTGCCACTTTAGAAAATGTCCACTTTGAGCCTTACAAAGTGTAGAGCCTAGTAGAGACCACCTTGGCAAATAAAACTATCTTTGCATTCTTGCATGCATGACTTAGTTTCTATTATTTTATGTGTGATGTTTTGATTGTTTGAATATTGGTTGGAATACTAGTTGATATTGTGTTTGCTTGCTTGATTTGTAGTGAAGTTAGAAAAGTGTGAAACTAGCAAGATCAAGAATTGAACCAACATTCCCTAACAAAAAGGTAAGTAACACTGTCATCCAAAGTCCTACTATTTTCATTATGCTTAGTGGATTTTGAAACATGCATGAAAGAATTTCTATACTTATGCTATGCTAAATCCTAATAGGATACCTTATACATTCCTTAGTGGAAACAATGTAGTTGTAAAATGCCTAGCCATGCTACACATTTTGAGAAGAGATGCATGTTGACATTTTATGAAGTTGAGAAAAAGACTTATGTTTTATATAATAAAACAAGGACTCAATGAACCACCTGGGTGGACAAGGATACTTTGAGTTTTGGAGAAGGTGGCAACTAAAGGAACCATGTCTATGGCAATCTCTTTGTGTTGTGCACCAAAAGAAAACCACCCAGGAACTTAGAGATTGAACATCTTTCTCCAATTGTGGCTTTCGTGTACAGCCACAAGCTACTTATGGCTCTGGCTTAGTCAAGTACATTGGGAAGACCCATGCATTGTCCCAGGTACTGAAAATGAGGGAACTCGAAACCCTACATGGGTGCCTGAAGACAAGCTAGCAATGATGCATGGGAGGACCCTTTGGAAAGACTTTGTCACATTCTCAATCTGCCAGTACTCCATCTTGGTGAGTACCAATCCAGCGGCCACTGGTGGCAACAAGATGAGAGTGTCATGTGGGTAAAGTGTACAACTTCTGCAGAAGATAAAAATCTAAGTACTTAGCCGTGTCCCCGGTTATGGACAATACTGAGCAACTAAAGCTTGAAGCTATGGGAAATCTCGACATTCCAATTTCAAAAAGAAAAACTTTAAAGTAACAACAAAAGGCTTGCAGCACTTGGGGGTACCAAGGAGCTCAAGAGACTTTGATAAAAACTTGAAGCACTTGGGTATTTACCAAGGAGTTCAGGAGGTTTTGATAAAAACTTGAAGTACTTGGGGTGTACCAAGGAATTCAAGAGATTTTTGACAAAGACACTTGGGGATTTACCAAGGAGATCAGAAAGATTTGACAAAGGAACAAAACCATTTTTAAAAAGATAGGATAAATTATTGCTTTCTGCAAATGAGCCTAAAACCCTACTTAGCCAAATATGCATGTAATGATAGGATCCACTTGTATTCAACATAGTGGTGAAACTTGCCAATACAATTCAAATGTATTGACCCTTGTGGCTGTAACTTGTTATGTTGCAGGTTTGATTAATTTTAGTGAAGTTGATTGATTAGGATTACAAAGTCTACAACCAACATGTTTGCCTGTGGCACTTTGAAGATGAAGGACCCCATGCTTATAGTTATTCCGCTGCAATGTAATGTAATAGCCAAATGAGCTATGTAAGATGTAATAAAATTATGTTATTCCTGGTTATAAAGTTATATTATGACCTTTGTTTCTTGATATTACATCTTAACTGTGGATGCTAGCTATTGATCCAGGGACTAGCATTGTAAACACAGGGATCTCTACCTTATTGAAGGTTGGGACCTCTACACTATCATGTGCATCGTGGTATGATCTTTATCATTCCTTTGTGTGTAAGGCCAAGGTCTATGAAATTTACATGTTAGGTATGTTGTAAGAGTATCAACTATACATCAACTTACAACATTACCATATCATGAAACTAGTCTAGAAACAATCTAAAATAGATGCTTCTAATTTATCCATTGCAAGTTTTACGTGGCTTAGGGATTTCGAAGATAGAACCGTTCTTGCATACTAACATGGAACCACACCAATAACAACTATGTTATTAGCAACTTGTTGTAAATCTGATATTGACTATAGTAGGAGAGACAGACACCCGCTAGCCGCTTATGCAAAACTAGTTGCATGTCAAGCGTGGAACAGGTCTCATGTGCGAGGACATGTAAAGTTTGTCCGGGCCACTTCATCCCACAATGTAACAAATATCCAAAGTACAAACAAGAAGAAATAACATGATCATCATCGCTCACATACTCATATGTGTACTACCCGTGAAAAGCATCTACGCATAGATTCGGCTCTGACACCACTGTTGGGTTTGCAGCATAGAAAACAAAAAAATTCCTATGATGGGAACTACTAGGCACCAAGATCTATCTACTAGATACAAGCTACGGGTGGACATACATTCATAGAGAACATACCTTTGCAAACCGACAAAGTTTAACGAGGTTGTACTCATGGATGATGTAGTCGAACGCTTGCCGATCTCAAGATCCAGAAAAAGTCCAACGCCGCAAATCAGCAGTGCATCCGTGATTGAACACACGTTCAAGCTACCGAACAACCTCTGCCTCCTCGCTCCCGCGATGCAGCGGAAGCAGCAACTCTTTCCAGATGAAAAGCCACCGGGAACATGTATCTCGCTAGTCCTAGACCATGGGGAATAATAATAGAGGGGGAGAGAGATCCTTCACGAGGAGATGTGAGTGAGAGAGAGGGAGAGGAGGGCTTTATATAGGAGGAGGGGGCAACCCAAGGGGGTGGCCGGCGCATGGGGGTGCTGCCGCCCCTCCCTCCATTCATGTGAGTGGAGCTCCCACTCACAAATTGCCTCTCCATTTTCTCCACTCAAAATCCCACTCAAATTCCCATTAAATTTCCACCAAATTTAATGTAATCTCTCATTAAATAAAACTCCTTTTATTTATTTATTCAGAATTTTGTCAATTACATTAATTAATAAACATTCACATAGAACACCTTGCTACTATTCAATTTCACATACAGAAACAATTTCAGCAATTTCACTCGAAACAATTCCGGTGTCTAGTGAACTAATTCATGCTCTTTGTAATTATTTCATCTAGAACATATTTTCCCCAAATGGTGTCGGTATCTCTTAATTGTGTCACCCTATGGTTCACGAATAATGCATACATGATCGATA
This sequence comes from Avena sativa, assembly GCA_916181665.1. NCBI lineage: Eukaryota > Viridiplantae > Streptophyta > Magnoliopsida > Poales > Poaceae > Avena > Avena sativa. The sequence goes on from OV702296.1 coordinate 125,175,412, forward strand.
CCCCTCTCGGATCAATAATCAGAAGCGGGACTTGGAGATCCATAATGACTGCCACACATTCAACGATGACTTCTGTGATCGTGAGAACCTTTTACACTTGTAACTTAATCCCTTTGTCTCGCGATATATTACATGTCTGAGATTCAATTATCGGTATCTCCATACCTAGTTTGATCTCATTACCGACATGCACTCTTTTCTCGTTCCCGTGATATAACATTCTAGTGATCACATCACTTGCTTGCAAGTTAACTATTGTGATATCACCGAGAGGGCCCAGAGTATATCTATCTCTCATCGGGATGGAAAAATTCCACTCTTGATCCATGAGCCTCTACATAACACCTTCGTAGCACTGAACCCACCTTTATAGTCACCATGTTATGGTGTGATGTTTGATGTTATCAAGATACTGTTCCAGTATTAGTGATTGACATGATTTCATCGTCTAAGGATTAGGATTACTTCATATGATGTTATAGAAATATAAACACAATGAATTTGATGGTAATGCTATACTTGGGATGAATGTTCATGATCAGGAAACCTTGATCATCTTCTTAACCAACGAGCTAGTTTATAAGAGAGGCATAACTAGGAACTTTCTATTTGTTTGTTAAACACACATGTATTAATATTTCCATATTAATACAATTATAGTATGAAAAATATACATATCTCATATAGTTGGAATACTTATAATAAAAACTTTATTATTGCCTCTCAGGGCATATTCCCTTCACTGTGTGCTCGGTAATGTTTCTGACTTTTACTCTTCCTTTGATTTCCTACTTTCTTTGAGTCATATTTTGATTTTTTGGTTCTTTCCAAGATCATTTGTATCTTTTTGACTCCTATTCTTCTGAACCTCGCCTCGAGCACATCAAACTTGTCGGCGATATTCTTTTCGACTTCCGTCGAACTCTTAAAGAGGCTGGCGAGTCGGTTAGACTTTCCGGCTTGAAAAATTTGCAGTGCTCGAGGTGAGGGATAGAGCGAAGGAGATTCCTAAGCTCATCGAAGAATAGAAGATTTCCTATGCCTGAAACACTGCACATACTGCCTTGACTATGGTGATAAGTCACCACCTGTAAATCTGGCATGTCACCAAGGGCATAGCCGACAAGGACGATGAGGGTAACCCGCAAGACATCAAGGCCATCAAAGAATCTTGCACGGGTTATGCTTATCTCATGGTGGAGATGACAAACTATACGGCGCCATTCTTCAAATCTGTCGTTGTGCCTCCTTCTCCTAAAGAGCCGAAAGATAGCCTTGTCGAAGATGAAGAAGCTTCCGAGTCTCCAGAACAAGGTGGCGATGATGTCGACTCCAATGCTCCAAGGTCTCCACCACCACCTCCTAAATCTGTAGTATAAAACATTTATGCATTATCCTGAAATTTTCATTTAGTCTGTAAAGATGGGAACAATATTTTGTTTTGGATGTGATGGTATGTAAGACCTGATGCTTTACTACTTAGCACGTGTTCTATATATTTTAATATTTTTGGTAAAAAATTTCTTAAGAACTACGCGTTTACACTTTTTGTTTTATCTGGATCTCTTCCTCGTCCCTTTCATGAGTCGGCTAACGTTTAGCACAGAAACTCTGCCGAGTCAACAGAGCGCAATTGCTAAACCAGTTTAAACCCGGAAACAGAGTCGGCCTCCATTACTAACAATTCATTACTCGGAATATGCCCGCGTTTGAGAAATCAAATAAAAACCAATGTATAAACACAATAGATTTATACCCTAAGGTAACATTTTTATATATATTCAAAAATCATAACCAGAACGAACATGAGCATAAAGTACTTTCAAGCATCCTTGGATTTTGAAAACGACATGCTCTTTTGGAAATAAGATGGTAAAAAACTTCTAAAAAATAATATATTAGGAAACCAATACTTTATTTATCTTTAAACATGTACATATATGATTAAAAGGAAATATAACTAAGAATATAAGCGACGCAGTTGTCCAATGTTTCATGGACGGTCTAATTCATCCGGGTCTGTACTACCTCCAGCTCTCTTTCTCTTCTGAGTATCAGGTGTTTCCTTGATTGGTCCCATATCAGTTAAATAGTATGACCCGTTATGTAGAACTCGACTGATCATAAAAGGTCCTTCCCAAATCGGGAGTCTTTCTCCACTGATCATATATGGGTGGTTAAACCGTGATAACCTTTTGCTGGATTGGAGCTATGACTAGTATGTACTGGTATGGTATATTTGTATATATATATGACGGTTCCCTATATGACCAAGACCAACCATTATGACAATGATTGTGTTCTATCGTAATATGTGAGGAGAAGGTTGCACAGAAAAGCAGAATATTGAGCGTGTTTGGAGAAAACGGATGCTAAAGTCAGTTTTGCTTGCTCTAGTGATTTGAGCATGTTTGGAAAAAAGGGCAAACTTATTGTTGGCATGCATTTTAGAGCTGAAGCAAGAATTGGTTCCTGCTATACTGCTATTGAATTTCAGTGTCTGTATTGCTGAATCAATCATTTTGAAATGTTGCTGAATTGGTAAAGTCTGCTGTTGAATATGAACTAGGAATCTTTTGATGTTTTATCTTTCTAGTTATGTACTACTGAATTATTCAAATGCTACTAAATTTGTGAAAAGTTTTGTCGCTGCTGCTGGGCAGCTTGCACTAGAGATTTTGCATGTGTTTCATCAGAACCGTTGGTTGTGTTTTGGACAGTGATGAGAGGTAGAGAGGGTAAAGATATAGCGTGATTTCACCAAGTGAAGTTATTGGATACTTGTGCATTTTTGGTGCATGCGGTTTGTGTCTCTGGTTCTTTAGATATTTTACATGAATAAATCTGTCAAAACAAAAGAATTATCACCTTTTACCACTAAGTCGGTGACCTCTGGTTCCCTTTGTACTACTATTGAATTTTAGTGTTTGTATTGACTAATCAGTCATTTGGAAATGCTGCTGAATTGGTCAAGTGCAGCTTATTATGAACTAGGAATCTATAGATTTTCTCTTTCTTATTCTGTACTGCTAAATAATTCAAATGCTACTAAATGTGTGGAAATTTCTGTTGATATGCTGGGATGTTTGCACTAGAGCTTTTGCATGTGTTTCGTTGGAACCATTGGTTGTGTTTTGGACAGTGATGAGTGTGATTTCACCAAGTGAATTTATTAGATATCAGTTTTGGCGCACGCGGTGTGTGTCTCTGGTTATTTTGATATTTTTACGTGAATATATCTATCAAAAGAATTATCACTTTTCCCCCTCCGTCGATGAGGTCTTTGTTCTGAATCTGGCACATCCATAGCAGAATATAGAGTTCACTAACAACGAGATGAAATCTAGTATCTTTTGATTTCTTTGTTGTAGTGGAAACTCGCACGGTTATATGTGGGATGTCATGAGTTTGAATCCTCTGTGCTTGAAAAATATTTTTTTGGTTTTACATTATTTTCTTCTAGCAATAGTGCTTTACAAAGAGACTGACATGGCGGACCCACCAGCCTTCAGCGTTGCTCTTAATTTTCTTCTAGAAATATTGCTTTATGGAGAAGCTGCCACGGCGGACCCACCAGCCTGCAGTGTCCCCCTTAATTTTCTTATAGCAATGTTTCTTTGCGGAGAGGCTGACATGGCGGACCCACCAGCTTGTAGCGTCCCTCTTAATTTTCTTCTAGCAATATTGCTTTACGGAGAGGCTGACATGGCGGACCCACTAGCCTGTAGCGTCCCTCTTAATTTTCTTATAGAAATATTTCTTTGCAGAGAGGTTGACATGGAGGACCCACCAGCCTGCAACGTCCCTCTTAATTTTCTTCAAGCAATATTGCTTTATAGAGAGGATGACATGGCGCACCCATCATCCTGCAGCGTCCCGGTTAATTTTCTTCTAGCAAGTATTTTTTTACAAAGAGGCGGACCCACTAGCTTGCAGCGTCCCTCTCAAAATGTGCGGGTTTGAAAAATAAGTTAAGAACATATATAGTGAGGATGGCATCAGGGACCCACTAACCAGCACATACCAGATAGGCTGACATGTGGGCTCCAGCAGCAAGACCATATATGGCCGCCACATCTAGCTACGTTGGCAAGGTCAAAACAGCATACAAAGCTGAAAAAGTATATCATACACACGTTTCATTTACAGAGATATTGACATATCATTTAAAAAAGATATTGACATGTGGGACCCAGCAGCGAGACCTTATAAATGTGGTTCAACATCGAGCAATGTTGCCAAGTTCCAAAGAGGGAGGCACGAGCAAGAAAAACTTCCAGCATGCACATGCATCTTTCAATGAGAGGCTGACATGGGGGACCCACCAGCATGTATAAACGCCTAATGCATCGACCAACATTGCCAAGTTCAAAACAGGGAGGAGCGAGCGTGAAAAAATTCTAGCATGCACATGTTGCTTCTAATGAGAGGCTGACACGGGGACCCACCAGGCTGTATAAACGGCTAATGCATCGAGAAACATTGCCAAGTTTGAAACACGGAGGCGTAAGCGAGAAAAAAAGTCCAACATGCACACATTCTTCTAATGAAATGATGACACATGGGACCCCGGAGCATGACCACACAGAAGATTCTTCGAGCAATGCTATCTAGTTAGAATGGGGTAGCGCTAGAGAAGGACAAAATTCAATCATATAAACACGATTATTGTAATGTGAGGCTGACATATGGGACCCATCATTCTGAATAAAAGGCAAATATAGCAAGCAATGCTATCAAGTTAACACGGAGGCATGACCGAGGGCAAAAATTCCTTCATACACATGTTTCTTCTAATGAGAGTATGACACATGGAACCCAACTCCGTGATTATGCATCTGGCAGCGCTATGGTACGTCGGAAACGTATCTATAATTTTTTATGTTCCATGCTTATTTAGTATCTATTTTGCTTTTCCTTGTCTACACTTTGAGGTGTTTTTATATGTTTTTCTGGACTAACCTATTAACAAGATGCCACAGTGCTAGTTGCTTGTTTTCTTCTGTTTTTGGTTCCAGAAAAGGCAGAAAATCAATATTCTCGGAATTGGATGGGACAAAAAACGAAGTCAATATTTTACCGTGGGAAACACGGAGCCAGAATATGAGACGGAGGGGAGCCACCAGGGGGCCACACCCCCTGGCTGCCTGGCTGGGCCTAGCACGCGCCTAGGGGGGTGCAGCCCCCTGGCTGCCCCCTGCCTCACATCTTCGCCTATAAAGACCCCCGATACCAAAACCCTAAGTACCCGATCAATATTCCACGAAACCGTCTGTAGCCGCCACCACCATCGTCCCTAGATCGGGGGGGGTCTGAAGCTCTTCCCGACACCCTGCCGGAGGGGAGATCATCCCGGAGGCCTTCTTCTTCATCATGCCATCCTCCGGTATGAAGTGTGAGTAGTTCCACCTTGGACTACGGGTCCATGTAGTAGCTAGATGGTTGTATCTCATCCTTTGTGCTACCATGTTTAGATCTTTTGAGCTCCACTCATGATCAAGATCATCTACTTGTAATCATGCATGTTGTGTTTGCGGGGATCCGATGGATACTGAGATTACTATGTCAGATTGATTAATGGTTTTTTCTTATTGATTCTATCATGTGTGTGTTGTTTGAGATATTGCATGCTCTCCATTTCTAGTAGCTATCTTGGTCGAGTAGATGCTAGTGACTCCAAGAGGAGGTATTTATGCTTGATAGTGGGTTCATGCCTCTATTTAATCTAAGGGAAGTGACAGAAATTTCTAAGGTGTAGATGTGCTATTCCTACTAGGGAGAAAACAAAGGTCTCTTGTTCATGGAATAAGTGGATTGTTTACCTTACACACTTTGCTTAAAGCAGTTATTCGTTGCTTGCAACTTAATACTGGAGGGGGTTCGGATGATAACCTGAAGGTGTATTACTAGTCATAGATGTAGTTGGATGGCGGTCTATGTTTCTTGTTGTATTTCCCAATCGAATCTCATAGGATGATGAATGTCTAGTATTGCATTGTTATACCTTGCTCAGTCCTGTCAATTTCCCTGCTGTAATTTGTTTACCCAGCATGCCATGTTTGTTTATCTTAAGTAGAATTCCTCTAGTGAACTATGTACCCCGGTCCAATCTTTACCATTGATACATCTTCCACTGTTACTGTTTACTTTCTGCAAACCACTATTACCTTCCACACCATGCAGTTAATCCTTTGTTTTCAGCAAACCGGTGAGATGGACAACCTCACTGTTTGTTAGGGCAAAGTCTTGAGTTTGTGGTGTGCAAGTTTCCAAGTTGCTAGCAACACCTTTGAGTCGTTTCCTTCCTCCTACTGGTTTTATATCCTTGGTTTCTGACTGAGCGAAAACTTGCTGCTGTGCTCATCACACCTTCCTCTTGGGGTCTCCGAAGGAAGCTCTGTAACTGAGCCATCATCACGCTATCAAGTTTGAAACAGGGTAGCGCGACCGAGGGCAAAAAATCCATTATACACATGTTTGTTCTAATGAGAGGATGACATGTGGGCCCATATGCATGATTAAATGGCAACGCAATCAAGTTCGGAACAGGATAGCGGGAGCGAAGGAAAAAATTCCATCATACACACGGTTCTTCAAATGATAGGCAAGCATGTTGGACCCAACATCATGATTAACGGAAGATAGATCGAGCAACGTTATCGAGTTCATATCAGGGAGGCACGAGGCAAGGAAAAAAATCTATCATGCACACGTTTCTTCTAGTGTAAGGATGACATGTGGGACCCAGAATCCTGATTAAATGGCAGATGCATCGATCGACGCTATCAAGTTTGGAACAGGGAAAGGAAAAAATTCCATCATACACACGATTTCTCTAATGTGAGGCAGACATGCGGGACCCATCAGCCTGACTAAACGGAAGAGGCATCGAACTACGTTATCAAGTTCAAATTAGGGAGGTGCGACCAAAAAGTTTGGTCCGCTAGATTCACTGACATCCAAGACCCACACCTAAAATAATACTTCGTCGAGTCAACATCTTGCGAGGAAGCAGAAATGTTACTTCTTCCACGCTCCCGTCGAGCTTCGTCCATGTTTTTAGCGGTTTCGTCGTAGTAGAGGGGCGCAAAACCAGAAAAAAAGTTCTGCCTCGGCCATGGTCCAGCTGAGATTTTCATCGCGGAAGACATGCCTTCTAAGATGACCGATGGACTCAGTCGTTGCGGAAGGAAACATCTCTTGTAGTGGAACCCCCCCTCTAGTGGCCCATTTTTTGCTAGACCAACATTCTCCTCCTTGAGGGGCCAACAGGAGAAACAATTTTCCTAAAACCTTCGCCTCGAGAGGCTTACGGGGTGGCTCATGAGGGAACCCCACTAGTACAAACTCGCTACTTAGAGATGTCAATTTCCTATTGGGCTCAGATGGTTTCTCATTCCGGCTCAAGAGCATAGCATCTAAGAGCACACCACCTGAGCTGATTTTTCTTTGCTGCTCTAAGATACGTCACCTCAGACGGTGTAAAAAGGCAAACGCCTCTAACATCTACGAGCTGGAGATGGGCAATATTTCTGACCGCTTGTAAGAACTCTTGAACCTTAGACGGCCTATACTATGGACCGTCTCGAATAATAAGGCGAATGAGTTAGATTCTAACAAAGACCATCTCTAGAACTAGTGCACCTCGAAGCTGATTTTTAAAGTGACCGCCTCCAGTGTGTGTAGACCATTTTAAATAGTAGCATGCTAATTCGAACTCGATCATAGCTGACATGACACATAATCATGATTCCGCAGCCAGATAGACAGATTAACTCAAGAACTTATAGCATTCATTCAAAATAAGACCATTATATTAACAATTAACATTAACCCAATAGTTGGTGAAATCCATACATATCTAGCTATTACATTATGGCAGTGCATACAATGAGGAGTCAATATATCGAATAATCATAATTAGTACTCGAGTAGTAATGGGCCACCCGGTGGAAGTTTCTGAACCAGAATATATACCTCTACATTATCTTTTTCATTAAAGCTAAACACGACAGTGCTATCTTGCTTTAAGTTGAAGCTTCTCATAACCTTCTCCCATCTAGTTGTCAAGATTGCATTTGACCCACCAGTTTCCATCTTCATTGTTACCATCTTTGCTTCCTCATCTCTATTTTCCAAACATGGACATCAATTGGTTCATCAAGGAGATTCTTTAGATATTTTTTGTGAACTCAGTTCCAAAAGTCTGCGGAAATACAGATAGTTGAAGAATTAGCATTTCATTATTGGAATTATTTAAATATCACAAGGTAGCTTTGTGGATCACGTGTTCAAGAATATATCATCTTACCTTCTTGAACTTCTTTTGCACAATAGAAAAATAGGGAAACCTATAGACGTAGTACTTGATTTTTGGTGGAAATTCGGGTTCACATAAGTCTAAATGGAAGTCTACATGATATTATTTTAGATACATGTCATTTTCAAAAAGGCTCTACTTATCAAAATCAGTGTTCCTCTTTTGTTGAGTCCCTGATAAAATAACACATACAAATTTCAATGCGGTGGATTCTTGTGTCTACAGTCTAAACATATACAAAATTAAAACAAATGACTGTAATTTTGATGTTCTTTGATACCTCTAAGCTCAAGCCTCTTAGTGGGCTCTTCTGATGACTGGAATTCGAAACTGCCAGAGCTAATGGCAACACTTTCATCGCAACACCGCACTATTGCAAGATCACTGTAGGTTCCCATCTGTTAAATAGATACAGACATCAAGCATTTTAATACAATCAAATATAACAATGAAGTATACTGAAAACAAAAACATAGTTCCTGTTATCGTACATTAATAAAAATCGTACACAGCGAAAGAATTTGAAATTCATCGAATAAACAAGATGCAAGCAGACTAATGAAGTGACAATTAAATCCATATTGCTAGAAGGGCAATGAACAATGATGAATAAATAAAAAATTGCAGATTTTGAGATATATACAAGGGGAAAATAAGTTGGACAGATGCAGGGGAGGCTCTCCCGCCGCCCCGTCGTGTCTCTGCATATCGAAAACCATGAACCCTAAATTCGACAAACAAAATGGCAAATTCCATTCCAAAATTCCTAAATATAAGCTCTACATTAGGGTTTTGGGGGTTTGGTTTTCACGCATACCGACATGGATGACGAAGGGGTCCTCGAAAACGAGGGATAGCATCCACACCGTAGGGGACCGAAGGCGGCAGGGAGGAGAGGCCGGGGACCAGAGGCGGCGGTGGTGGAGGGCGCCGGCAATAGCGGCCATGGACAGTGGGGGTCAAGTACTAACCTTAGTGGACAGGGAACAAAATATGTGGCACAGATCTGAAATATTTGTCAAAATATTTTTGGATCTTGCTACCAAGTACTAACCTCAGACGGTTGCAAACGGAAAACGTCTAGAACAACATCCAAATTTTATATTTTCCCGCCAAGTACTTCCCTCAGGCGGCTAGATATTATAACCGACTCTAATTTTAAAAGGACTAATTCAAATTTCATTTCCTATGGGAAACTTTGTTTGTTTCTAGGTTATATTTACAGAAAGAAAGTAATTAAGAGAGACTAGAGGCCCATTAAGATCAAAATATTTGGAAGATTATGTCGATGGCCTAGATCACTTATCATAAAGCGTTAAATGGCAATTGACAAAGTTGGTTAAGACAATAATCTAGAAAACAATATTTTTAAGATCACACGGCGTACTCCTCCAAGTATCACTCCTACGAATCCGAGTCCAGCAGGGATGCCCAATCATTGATGATGTCGATGATGAACATCATATGTAGGTCCCTGCGCGTGGTGGTCAACCTCGCAGTGATGAGTATGGCTTGCCCAATATGGATACAATGCTTGTTTTGGAGGAAGTTAGTCCTACCGTAAGTGGTGAAGGAAATGCGACCGTCAAAATCCATCTTGTACTCGACGGTGCTGATGCCACCTCATGCTCCAACACGTACTCCAACCAAGCCATCTTCAGTTATATGAATATGATAAACCATGTCCTTAGGTAATTTCTATGATGTAAAGGTAAGATGATCACTCAATGTTACACGCGACCATTATGACAAGTAGATCGATTTGTATATCTTTGTTGACATGATATACTAACCATAAGGCGCCTCTCAATATTCGTCTTCATCAAGCAGGTGATAACCGGCACACCAATGATGGAATTACTTGGAGGGATGATTTTATGGAGGTGATCTTTCTCACCACTGGTAAGTTTGCATCTCTGGGAGATAATTGGTGATAACTGGTCTATAGGCGGTTCCTCATCCTGTTCCTCTTCTTTGTCATCTTCTTCCTCTTTGCCAACATTGTTTAGATAGATGATAGTTATTCTTGTTTTGTCTCCTTGCAAGAAAAAACACACCAACTAACCATTTTCCATGAGATGGTTATCAGCAATGAACCGATGCCACCCTTCACCTCTCAATCGAGTCCTGGATGACCCTTTTTGCACTTCATCCATGTATATCCGCCCACAAGCTCGGAATTGCACCGTATCACCTATGAGCTCATTCAAATGTGCCCTTGCATTGGATGGGACAGTCTGTGCACCAAAAGAACACATTAAATTAATGATTTTAATATGCTGACAAGTATTGGATGAATTTAAATTGTACGAGTGTCTACCACTGATTTCTCAAAATAACCAGGTACGAGATGAACACTAAACATTGAGCCAGTTGACAAGATTCTTTCCTTTAAGTGAGTCTTCCAAAAATGGCACGTTGCCATATATATTGTCGCTGGGGAGGGGGTGCGGTGGGGGTGGGAGTGGGGGTGTAGGCTTTGTCTATGCGGGCGTCATCGAGCCAGTCGGCATCGATGTGTTGCGGCGGCCTCGTTCTAGATTTAGGGCAAGCGGGGGGGGGTAGCAATGGATCTAGAAGAGAGGAAGCCGTCCTGTGGGGAATTTATCGATATTAAATGGAAGTGTGGATTCTTTAGGAGGTGGCCCATACAAATAATCGTCTCTACCGTAACAAAATATTCGAGTTCTCCGCATGTATTTGGACCCTCTGGATTTTGGTGATCCTAATAATTGAGAATTATTGAGAACGAAAAGGCAAACTAAGGTGGTTATATATGTGTACTAGTGTAAAATTAAGTCCTAAGACTGAATTAGGTTCATATGCTTTGAAGAAAACATATGGTGTAGTACAAACCTTGGATCTTATCCTGAAAGGTATGACAACTCCTAGTGTTCAAGCGCTCGCTGCATAGCAATAAGGTGCAAGTGTCTAGAAATCGACTAATTCCAATGTTTAATCACATTGTGAGATCATTTGGTTACGCAAATATGAATTTATCGTCAATTTAAACTTTTTTCACAATTTAAACTATTTTTCATGAGTTCTGTGTAGTCAGAACTCCGGATATATTCGGACACTCCAGATTTTGTTAATCCTAAAATTTGCGAATTATATTCAGGACCAAAAGGCAAGGGAGGTGAAATATTACAAACATAGTTGTTCACAACATTGAATACTTGAAACATAGTTGTTCACAACATCTCTAACATAGTTCCTACATTATATCTAGCTAAACAAAATAATGATTCAGGGTCTTCCTTGGAGGGTTCATCGAATTTTCCTCATGAACAAGCCAATGCAGTGTTCCCACATTTCCACCCTCACAGAAACTAGGGAACCACCTTCAGGTTGGTCCATGTTATAGAAGAGGTTCCAACCATTGGAGAACACTATCTGGTTTAATCTGCCACACAATATAGTGTAATGACGAGTAATTGTGTTGTTCATGCCATAACTATGAAACAAAGTTGTGCCATTCTTTGGGATGTTGTAACCAAGTGAAAAGCTTGATGGTATGACCTGAAATGATGAAATAATTAAAACACATTAGTAATTATAAACACACAAGTAAAATTGAAACCATGTCCTTATTGGGTACAATAACTCACAAAGTTGTTGGTAGCTAGATTAAGTGTACTAAGATTTGTAACATAGTATTGCATGTCAGAGGGATGGAAAAAATCATCCTCATCATGCAGCCGGCATATTCTACTTACATCATTTAGCATATCAAATGTAATGGCATACATGTCTTCCACAGTAATGGCATACATATGTGTGAAAACACTCCCGTAGAAAACACCTCTATTGAAGGGATCCACTAATGGTACCTTAAATCCTGTAAAATTTAATTTCAATTAAAAGAAGAAATAATGTAGGGATCTACAAATGGAAATACTAATATACATACATTTGATGGTGAAAAACACATACCAAAAATAGTCTGGTATCCCTTGATGTCACCATTAGGGGCATGTACTTCCATACTAAACACAGACTGGTCATCTCCTTCCTCTTCATCTCTTTCATGTTCTTCATCTTCTTCATCATCATCTTCAGTGATTAATCTAAAGGTAACCATATCATGGATAGCAACATTGTGTGTCCTCAAAGAAGATAACCAGAATGGCCCTGTTATGGATGTAGCATATTCCCTATTATGCAGAAAAATCTCAAACCTATGCCCTCCAGCCAAAGCTGGTAACCACTTATCGGCATACTGGTTGATTTTTTCCTTGAAGTGATAAGGAACGGTCTGATAAAAAGAACCAAATAAATATGTGATGTTGATCATACATATAACAGTAGCAAGAATTTACTACTAACTAAGAAAGGAGTACTCGTAAAATAATCAGAAAACTCCTAATCAAATATATATAACAGTAGGAAAAACAAAAATGCATTTGTATCATACACATGGTACAATGATTTTATAGTAGGAAAATTTAAAACTAACCAAATAAATATTATGATGTTGGATCACATATATACATTTAGCAGTAGGAAGATTCACTACAACATATATAAAAAAATAAAAGCATGTACTCATGTGTGGCTTATATAAGGTCCAAACAGAGATGCATACACGAAATAAAGGGAAAACAATTGATTGATGTTTCTCTAACAAATGAAGAAGGAAACAGAGATGCATATATGTCTTATCACTCCTAATATCTGAAGAAAACTTTCCAAGATATGCCCATTGATGTTTCTAATTCCTCAAACTAAAAAATTCAAATTCCTAGCTAGCTACCAAGCACCGGAACAATAATTTTAACTCACACATAGGCATGCTAATTATCTGATAGTGAAGGACTTTATAGATAGATTGAGGCTAAAATTATTTACCACAACTTCTAGAAAGGTAGGCTGGTTTAGGACAACGTTGAGGACTCTAAATTCCCGTTTGAACGGCCATAGTTATGCCTTGGCTGGCTGCATACACGACATATTTCCATCACCGCGGCTTGGATCTGCGCACTGAAAAAACAAAAGATCAAAGAAAAGAATCAGAACGAACTAAAAACCCCATTTTGTAGAGTATAGAGTGGGGAAAAACACAGCACGCAAATCTCATTTGTACAGATCTAGAGAAGCATCTGAAAAATTTGCGCAACTCGATATCAATTATGAACAAGCGTCTGCGTATTGTTAGACTAAATCCAGTGAAATAAATTAATCAAATAGAAAGAAGAGTAGAGAGGAAGGTGAACCTACAGGCAGGAGTTCTTCCGTACTCTGCCTCTGGAAATGACCGTTGAGTACGTGCGCATATTCAGTTTGCCCGGAGTGTAAATCTTGGAGGTGGCACAAAACCCTAACCGCTTTGCCTGACCACTCCTAGAGGCGGTTCTTATTACCATACGTCTTAGGTGCACTCATGGGGGCTACCCGTGACCTGGTGTCGTAACTACACATGTCACGCAACCAAATTGAGGCGGCTTGTAATAATAGTCTGCTCATAGCTCTGAGTGTTAGAGACGATTGAGTTTCCCGACAACCTAAGGTCATATACTAAGGCATTTGTTTTTATTATTCGGCTCCAAGGGGTCAAATTTTTTAGTCTGCTACTATAAACAACCGCTCTGAAGACCATTTGAGGTGGTTGTCTTGTTACAACCGACTGATGGATAAAAACAGAGGTGGGTTTTTTCATACTTGGGGAAAACCGTTTGAGAGCACTGTTGCTAAATAGCGAGTTTGTACTATTCCCCCCTCCATCGGCCTATTTTCTTGCTAGACCTATAGTCTCCTCCTCGAGGGACCAACATGAGAAGCATTTTCCCTATGGCCTTCTCCTCGAGAGGCTTACGGGCGGCTCATGAGGGAACTCCCCTCAAGTGGCTTTTTTTCTTGCTAGACCTACGGTCTCCTCCTCGATGGACCAACAGGAGAAGCATTTTCCCTACATCCTTCTCCTCAAGAGGATTATGTGGCGGCTCGTGACAGAACCCTCCTCTAGTGGTCTATTTTGCTTTCTAGACCTACAGTCTCCTCCTCGAGGGACCAACAGGGGAAGCATTTTCCTTACGTACTTCTCCTCAAGATGCTTAGAGCGTTGCTCGTGAGGGAACCCCACTATAGTGACCCATTTTGCTTGTAGACATACAGTCTCCTCCTCCAGGGGCCAACAGGAGAAGAATTTACCCTACGGCCTTCTCCTCGCGAGGCTGACTGGGCAGCTTGTGAGGCAAGCCCCATCTAGCATTCTATTTTCTTGCTAGACCTACAGTCTCCTCCTCGAGGGACCAACATGAGAAGTATTTTCCCTATGGCCTTGTCCTGGAGAGGATTACGGGGTAGCTCGTGAGGGAACCCCCTCTAGCGGCTTTTTTTCTTCCTAGACCTATGGTCTCCTCCTCCAGGGACCAACAGGAGAAGCATTTTCCCTACCGTCTTCTCCTCGATAGGCTTACGGGGCAGCTCGTGAGGGAAACCCACTCCAGTGGAACATTTTCTTTCTAGACCTATGGTTTCCTCCTTCAGGGTCTAATAGGAGAAGGATTTACCTATGGCCTTCTCCTCGAGAGGCTTACCAGGTGGCTCGTGAGAGAACGCCCCTCCAGCGACCTAAACCCTAGCTATTCTTGAGTCCTCCTCTCCTTATGGATCATATGTAGTAAACATCTACGCCATGTTCCTTTCCTCAAAAGGCGACCCGCGCAATCGCTTCAATCTAGCAAGGAAGGATTTACACAGGGACTACAATTTTACCCTCGGAAAGACCCGCCAGGCGGTTAGGCATCCCCCCAAGAGGCCAAGGGGAAGGGCTCACGAGGATAATACCTCCAAACAACCAAGCGGCGAACACATTCGTAGAACCCACCTCCAGGCTCTAGAGCGAGCGAGGAGGGTTGACCTGCTGGGAGCTATCATCATGGGGGCTAGCATTACGTCCCTTCGAAAGGCCTCATAGGGGAGTTATTTGATGCATGTAAAATGCATACATGAACTTTGTAGTTTGTTAACATGTTTTCCCACATATTTGCATCATATATAATAGTATATCCATGTTTTATATTGATTTTTGGGGATTTACCAATAATCCCCTTTATTTTGTCTATAACCCAGCAGGGCAGAAAAACCCTGTTTTCAATGTTTTTGATGTTTCAGGACCTATATGAAGTCAAATGGACCTGCACTTCTTGGAATGCCAATATTTATCCACGAGAAGCATCTAGAGAACAAGAATCCAACCAAGAGGGCTAGGAGACCCAAGATAGCTTGGGTGGCCCACCTAACCTAGGTCGGCGCGCCACCTATGTTATCTCCCTCCCCGGCCATCCGATCGCCTTGATTCTTTTGCCCAGGGAGTTCTCTTGACATAAAAATCCCTATATAAGGACACCCTGGGGAGTCCTCGAGAGATAGCACACTAGAAAAAAAACACCACCAAAGATAATCAGATCCAGCGAAGATTGGAGGGGGAAACTCTGCCGGAGCCACCTTATCAACACCCAGATTTTTAATCTCAGATGCCTGTTATGCCATATATCACAATCCCAGGATTACCATTTTTTCGAGACATAACAGATTGGTACCATAGTTCATCATCCATTACAAACCATAATAAAGGTCTTACAAATAAAAGATCTCATCATCCTGTCTTAATACAATCAACGCAGCGGAATATATAATAAAGGTAGCGTGGTCGAGGCTCCAACTTCAGGGTCACATGCAATGCTGACGATGGGAGATGATCTTAGTTATCATAGACTTCCTGCTATCCATCATCATCGTAGTCCTCTTCATAGTCTGGCCACGGGAAAAGCTAGGGACAAAGCCATGAGTACTCTTTAAGTACTTGCAAACTATCACTAACAAGTAAAGTAGTTTGATTAGGAATCCTAAGCTCCAGGTTTATTTGCAAAAAGCAAGGTGTATCTGTAACTGAGTTTAGAAGTAAATAAAACTAGTTTAATGTTTTGCAATACCTAAGTGGGAACTTAGTTTTCATGTTCACAACCCTGTTGTGGTCAAGTCAAAGTCATAGTTCATTTCACAAGTCATTTTGCAAACATCTGACGACAAAATCGTATGGTCACTCCAAATTTCCATGACCGCGGACACGGCTATTCAAATAGTTTGACACTCAGCAATGGTGGTACACTTTCACCACAACATTGGATACATCCGTCAGGGATAACCCTGAATCATCATACTTAGTATGCGGATAATCAATCCTAACCTTTCAATTACACACCCTAGTATACGCACCTCTCCTATCAGTTTGGCCCCCCAACCATGAACATTTGTCATCTTGGGAACTGCATAGGTGGACATTCATCACGAGGTAGCCTCAGCTCAAACCTCTTCTGCAAGGGAACCCATACTAAGATATATAAACTTCCAGTTAAGCCCTAACCAAATTCGGGTATTGTGGTTGTACGGAAAAATTGGAATGGTACCGCATCCGATCCCAACCATCAGCTTTTATAAAGGGCTAAGGCTCATGCGTCAACATTTTCATCATCAAATCATCTTGTGTTCATAACACATGTCAAAACATTTCAATAGAATGAATCTTCATTCCAAGGTTTTCATAATCATTTTCACCAAGTATTCCCATCTAAAGTGATCAATTTTTATGCTTAGCACTAGCCACTAAAGTTGAGTGTATTCACTAATGAGGGGTGCTAATCAAGTGTGACTATCCAAATCTAGTCTCATGCCTCAGTATGACATCTAGTTCTAACTACTTAGGCCTAGTTTTATGCTCTTTATGAAATCTATACTATCTTTACAAAACTCACAAGTCACTAACTAAAAGTAAAGAACTTTGGTAACAATAAAAGAATAAAGCTTGCAAGTAAAACTGGAATTTGGTAGAATAAATCTGGCATAAGCAAGAATGCCTAAGGCATCTAGCTTGCATAGTTAACTTGTATTGTGGGGCTTGCAAGTATTAGCTTGCATGGATGGCTTGCAAGTAATTAGTTTGCAAAGTTGCAAGTGTTAGTTTTCCTTGATTGGTGCAGTGGTTGAAGTTCTCTTCTTCTTCTTCGTAGTACTCCTCCTCCTCGTAGCCTTGGTCGGTACTAGCGTCTATAAATAAATACAAGGTATACAATCACCAAACAATACTTAACTACCTCTATTTGGCACACAAAGTTTCACACTAGATAATCTAGCATCATCACAAACATCACATGAAATAAAGACCCAGTCTTATTTATTTTATTTTGCAGAAGTAATTTCTACTCATTGAAAAATACTTAAGATTTAATATTCTCCAATTAAAATATGGGATCATGTTGACACAAGTCATCACCACATATTCTAATTCATGGGAATGTGATTTAAGGTGGTGGTCATGTTTTAGAAAGTTTAAAATCACTATTTTATATAATTTAAATGTCTAGAAATGCCTATGTAGCATTCTTTTATTACTATTCCAAGATCACTTCATGTAAACCTAAATATTTTTACATATTAAGATAGATCTGGTCAAATGTAATTTTTGAGAATTGGAATCAACTCAAAAGCATTTATGGTTGATTTTTGAAAAATGTTTGAATGTGGAGAAGTCTTTGTCTTGTTATTTTTACTATAGGTGATCTACAATTTCAAATAGTTTGAATCCAACGGGCTTGGATTCATAATTTCAATACCTTTCTAAAAAAATTGGAATCAGGTCATTTGGTTCAGTAAATCTCTTTGAATTGAATTTCAAAATCACTGACTGCACTAGGTTTGAATTAAAATGGAAAAAGGTTATTTGAATCACTGGGCTACACGCGGGAATGTTACTGGGGCGGCCCAGCTACACAACGCGCGTGCAGCAGGATGCTGACAGGGTGGTCCCGCTAGTCAGCGGCTCTATCTAAATGAAGCGGTAAGTTTACATCTGGGCCGTGCGATTAGAACAAGATCTACGGCCTATGTTCGTCGTCTCCGTCAAACAGCTTCAACGAGACCGAACCCTAACAACTATAGTGGGGGTACGTGGTGGCTCACCTGGGCTCTAGCTAGGGTCGGTGATGGGGGTGAACGATGTTGTCAACGACGGTGGTTCGAACGATGGTCACGGCGGCTCCTGGGTGGCTCCAATCAACGACTCCTCTCCTCCTGTGCAGCGGTGGACACCGGTGAAATTCCAGCGGCCTGGTGCTCGCCTTGCTCCGGGAAAAGGCGCGGGGTGGTTCTGAGAGAGAGAGAGAGAGAGAGAGAGCGAGATGGTGTGGAGAATGAGGGCTGGGTGGCCTCTATTTATACACCAGCGAGAGGGGAAGTGCGGCATGGTCAGGGCTAGTCGGTGACGATGATACAACAAGATACGGGCATGGCGAAGGGCATAGGACGGTGCGGTGTCTCCTGGCGATCATCACTGGCTTAATGCACGACAACAAGCGGTCGGGAACGGTCGGGCGCAGTTCGTGCTCTGCGCGGGGACGGCAGTGTTCGAGACGGCGTACAGGTGCTTTGTGTCGCGCGGCGGCGAATGGTCGTGTCTGGGAGGTAGATAGGTTCATGGCACGTGCAGTTATGCGCGGTGAGGGTGAGGCGCGGTGTGTGGGAGTGTGTCGACTGCGGCGCTCTCGCGCCTCTCGGCATGGCGCAGAGAAAATGGGCGCAGTGTTCCTTGGTGGTCTAGGGCTTGGCTGAGCTCGAGGGGTGGACAGGGAGTGGTGGTGGACGGTGGCCTGCCTCCTAGACATCATGGACGGGTGCGGCGCTTCTGACATGGTTATACCCTATGGGTACAAAACATTGGTATACCTGGTCCAGCCCAAGGGAAGGCCCATGTCAAGATACGCGGCCTGTGGAGATCTCGGGTGGCCCAAGCCGATGATGTCTTCGGATCCTTGGAGAACAAGTTGAGAGTAGATAGAATTTCAAAGGGTACAAACCCTAATCTGTAACCGACTCGACCTAAGCCCGAGACCTGCCTATCTATATAAAGCCTTGGAGGAGACGACGAGAAGGATCTCTTCCACCCTCGCACACACACCTTCACACCAGATTGCATCTGCACACCCCTGTAACCTTCGGTTCTGCCGTAATCAAGAGCAGACAAATAGGAGCAAGGTTTTCCCTACGGGGGCCTGAACCTAGGTAAATCTCGTGCCCCGTGTTGCTTGTCTGTTAACCGTTCCATGATCTCCAGCATCCCCATCTTCTCCAAAACCCAAGTCCATAACAATGGGCATTGACAAGATCGAACCTCATCAATTGGCGCCATCTGTGGGAACTGGGGACCTGATCGTGCGATCGTGACGGTCCCATCTTGAGCGATCTACAACTCATAAACGACGGAGAGCCACCTCATCTTCAGCACCTTCGACTTCACTGCCCATTCGCCGGCCACCCTGAGGGATTTCGAGTCCGTTGGCGACAGGATCGAGATGCTGTTCGGAAGCTTCTGCTTCCAGGTGGGGCAGACTGACACTCTCCGCCTCCCAGAGCGGGTGCCACCACCACCCATCAGGCCCACTTCATGGGTCCCACCCATTGGCTCGCTGCGTGAGTCAACGCTGATAGATGAGTCAGATGACACCAACTGCTGCAACTCAGATCTGTGCGGCCCTCGCTTAGATGAAGGAACCTATGGTTCCAGATCCGAAAGCTACGGCAGCATCGATCCCGTCCGTGGGCATTACCTATGCGCTGTGGTCATCCAGACGAATCGGAACCACCACCAGGTTCGAGTGCACCCAACCCGCCTCCCAACCCGCAAGATGGGAACGGAGGAAACGGGGGAGACCCGCCACTCAGGCCCAACGAAGGCGACGCTAACGCCTACCAGAAGATCAACCTCGACGAGGAAGGATGGCGCCAACAAAGGAAGGCAACATCATCCTACCTGTGAATGCTTCACGGGATCTACTGATGGCATATCACCTCCTCATCAACGAGCATAACCGACAGGTGAAGCTGATGGAGGAACTCGACAAGTGTAAGCTGGCGGCTTCGGAGTCTAGCGCGTGGCGAGCTGCGCTCTCCACCACTGGTGGCTCCAGCTCGCACGGCAACAAGCCAACAAGCATTGCTCGCGCACGGAGCACATGGACCCCTCCGCGTTCCGCGAAGTCACCAGGGCCCTCAACACATCCTTCATGACGATGGACGTGAACGGTAACATCATGCCGAAGACACCACAGGCTGCGATCATGGCGGCCACTACATATCTCGCGTCCCATCCACCTCCGGTGGGCGAACCGAAGAGCGCCATGCACAAATCGGTGCTAGCTGCTCTCGGACTTGTCGGAGCTGCGCTCCATGACGAGGCTCCTGCGGACCCGAAGAAAAAAAACTGCGGCCAAGTTTACCGGCAGCCCTACACCCTCATTCGACGAGGACGAGCACGATCCGCCTCGACGTTGCAAGAGCCCACGGCGCCGCAACAGTGACTACGACGCTCGAAACGATCTCACCCAACGCAATATCGACAAGGAACCCGCTAAACGCACGTGTTCAACTGAATCCGACGAGGACGATGAAGGAGAGTTGTGCAGAGCCATATGCTTCAGTAGATCCGTTCGGCGAACGTGGATTCCAAAAAATTTCAAGCTCCCTTCGGACACTCCGAAGGCCTAGCTCAGCGACCACCTCTCGTCCGTCAAGATGCACGGCGGCAACAGGAACACCGCCCTACAATGCCTTCAGCTATAATTGGCAGGCGCAGCTAGGACCTGGCTCAGCAGCCTGTCCTCCGGCTCCACCCAAAGCTAGGAGAAGCTTGCATACAACTTCATCAGCAACTTCAAGGGCACCAGCAAGAGGCCAGCCTCGATCGAGGAACAACGAGCCTCCACACAACGCACCAGCGAGTCCATTCGCTCGTACATACTACGCTGGTCCCATATCAAGAACTCCACCGCGCATATCTCAGAAGAAAGGGCAATCGAAGCCTTCAAGGATGGTGTCAAGCACCCGGACTTCACAGAAGAACTTGGGTGCGTCAATCCCAAGTCGGTCGACCAACTCATGGACATCGCCAACCGATGGGCGGATGGCGAGGATTCTGTCCACCGAACACATTCGGATGATGAGGACGACTACGGCCGCATGCGAGAACGTTGCAGCAAACAAATATCGCGCGTCTACGACGACCGTGATGGAGTCGAAATGGTCGCGGCTGGATACGCCGACCGACACAACAACGACAACGCAGCGGATATCACGGCAGCAACTACCGTGACGGAGAGCGACCCACGAAGACGTGGCAACATCGCAGCCGCGACGACGAGCCCTCAGCATACGACAAACTGTCTGGTCCTTGCACCATACACTTCTACACCGACAAGCAGGATGGCAAGAAGAAGGCTAGCCATATGCTCAATGATTGCCGAGAATTCCAGAAGCTTAGCGAGGGTCTCACCCAAACACGGCGCTAGATCGTGAACCCTGGATTTGGGCCCGCACCTATACTAGGTGACATCGCCCACGGAGCCCCTCCACCACCACCTGATGGACCGTCGAATCTGACGATCATACCAGCGCCAAATACGGTGCAGGAGGGTACCCGCCGCCGAAGGGGACCCTGATGATCCAGAAGGGGCGTCCAACCAACAGGGTGCAAAAGAAGATCACCCGCCAAGTCATCCTGGCAGTAGCCTCCCCACCAGCCATCCCAACGTACCTTAGTGGCTCGGAGTCCTGCGTCATGTTCGACCGTTTGGTCACCCACGCCATATCCCTCGCCTAGGTCATGCTGCCCTGGTGATCGAGGCGCAGATCGGGGGATTCGAGATGGGCCGCATCTTCATGGACGGCGGCAGCGGCATCAACCTGATGTTCGCCAGCACACTCGCAGCAATGCGGATCCTGCTGTGCAGCCTGGAACAATCAGACACATCATTCCACTGCGTAGTCCCAGGGAAGGGCATATACCCCCTGGGGAAGATATGGCTCGACGTCATCTTCGGGCAGCCCGAAAACTTCAGGCGCGAGCGACTGGAGGTCAAAGTGGTGGACTGGCCATCACAGTACCAGGCCATCCTCGGGCGCGTGGAATTCACAGGATTCCTGGCACTACCGCACTACGCGTACCTTCTACTGAAGATGCCAGGACCTAGGGGCGTTATCACCGTCTAGAGAAGCTTCACCCGATCCGACCACTATGATAGAGACTTCAACAGAATCTCCTAGTCGTTCGGCATGCAGGAGGAGCTCACAAGGCTCAAAGAGGTGACAGACAACGGGGCACCCCCAGTCGCCAGACAAAATGCACCTGACGTGTCGTTCGACTCCACGTTCAACACGAACAAGGTGTAGGTCCATTCGACGGATGCCTCCAAGACGGCGTTGATCGCTAACAACCTCATCCCCACATAGGAAAGCACGCTCATCGAATTCCTCCCTGAGCGCTGGGAAATCTTCGCCTGGTGTCCTGCGAATATGCCAGGAGTTCCCAGGGAATTCGCCAAACACGCACTCAATGTGTTCCGTGACGCAAAGCCAGTCAAGCAGTCGATCCGACGACTGTCCGAACCAAGAGCTGAAGCCGTTCGAATTCGAAGTCAACAGACTGCTCGATGCCAACTTCATCCGGGAAATCAAGGAGAGCGAGTGGCTGGCAAACACCGTGTTGGTCCCTAAAAAGGACACGGACATCTTGCGGATGTGTGTGGACTTCACATCACTCAACAAGTACTGTCCCAAGGACCACTTCCCTCTACCACAGATCGATCAAATCATTTATTCGGCTGTAGGATGCGCGAAACTCACCTTCCTCGATGCCTACTCGGGCTATAACCAGATTCGGCTGAAGGTCGAAGACCAAGAGAAAACGGCATTCATCACACCTTTCGAAGTATTTTGGTACAACACCATGCCCTTCAGGCTGAAGAACGCAGGTGCCACGTACCAGAGGTGCATGCAGGCATGCCTGAAAAATCAGATCAGTCGCAACATTCAAGTCTATGTCGACGACATAGTAATCAAGACCAGGGAGGCCAAGACGATGATCGACGATCTCCGCCCGATGTTTGATAACCTTGATCACTACAAGATGCATCTGAAACAAAGAAGAAAAGCAATCAGAAAAGACAAGACGCAGTTGAAAAGACACAAGACCAAAAACGAGTCAAGGAAAACTCACCGGAAAAAGCTTTGGCTGCAGCCATAAGCTTATCTGCCATCTCCTTCTCTCGGGCAGTCGTCGCAGCCACGAGCTGCTCCTCGCGATCGGCAGCCTCCTTTTGCAAGCGCTCATTGGCCTCCATAGCATTCGCGGCCTTCTTCTCCGCTCGACCAAGGGTCTTCTCGAGAGCATCCAGTCTTCGGAGAGCCGAATTGTTTTCATCTGCAACATGAAGAACCACCTGATCAATACAAGCAAAATCCTTGGGACAGATGAACTAAAACAGGGTGAACAAACTACATACCTTGAAGCTGCTGCAGGTTAGCCTCCAGCACTAGGTGCTGCTGGATAAGGAGGTTGGCGCCGTGCACAAAGGGATGCAGAAGAAACAGAAACAAAAAGAAATCATCAGAAAAGGCTCGGGGGCTCTGCCTCGCAAAAGCAAAATGACCAACAGGTCACCCAAAAAAGGCTCGGGGGCTCCCCCCTCGAGGAGTAAAACAGAAAGTACTAACGTGTTTAGGCATGGACTCCGAAGTTCTGTGTGCTGTCTTCTGAGCTACGACTGATCGAGCTTCTCGCTTGGAGGAGTTCGGGTCGTAATCCTCAGAGTCGGCCACCACCTGGGGGATAGAAGTCATTGGCTTCGAATCCCCTATAGCCTCCTAGGTGTCCTCGTCAAGGGACCCCTCCAAAGAATGGCTGCAAGTAAATATTTCGATCAAAACAACATCGCTATGTCTGATAAACGACATGAAAATACTCAGGTGAAGTCACTTACGATGCTATGTCTGATAAGTTGAAGACGGGAGCCGCCTTCTCTTTATTCTTCTTGGCTAGCGGCTGCGGAGCCACCTCCAGAAGAGGCATGGTGGGAAAAGGTGTAGACGATGCACCATCATCCTCGCCATGTCGTTCAAGGAACGGCAGACCTCTTGGAGTTGGAGTAGTAGACGCATCCGAAGACTCACTTCGGGAGCGCTCTTGGGTCCGCACTTCACTCGGCTCGGGAGTATCCGCAGTAGGCGACTACGCCGGAGGAAGCTCGAACTCGGAGGCATCGACCCGGCGCCTCCGTATACTTCTCAGGTAGAGGAGGCATCGACACGTTACCTCGAGGCGCTGCAAGCAAAAGAGAAAGGGAAATAAGATAAATAACAGCAGCGAACAGAAAACACTTGGAAAAAGCGCTACGCGCACGAACAAGTATCACCTGAGAAACCAATTTCTTGGCGCTAAAATGAGTGGTCATCCTGGGATGTCCTCGTCGGCCTTGGCCTTCAGCAGGGGCCGCAGGGCCCTATCCAGGTCACCCGAAGACAATTATTCTGATGAAACCCAAGTCGGATCACTAGAGCCGGCGTAGAGGAACATCGGATGCACCCTCTCTTGGAGCGGCTGCAACCGGCTCTTGAGGAAGGTGCGGATGATGTCGACACCATTGACCTCTTTTCCCGGCACCAGCGGAAGAGCCTCCACTCGTTGTTAGAGCTTCTCTACCTCTTCGGATTCACCTTCCAGGATGTGGTTCTTCCACGATCTCTTTTGGATGATCTGCTAAGAGGATCGAAGGGGGCAAGCCCATATTGCAGACCGTCCAGCTTAGCATCGTGGATGTAGTACCACTTTCGGTGCTATTGTTGGAGGGACTCGCAGATAGAAAAGGAGAAGAATTGGATGGCAAAGCGGATGTAAATGATGCAGACACCGAGCGGATAGACTCCGCCGGTGCCGGAATGCCTCTTCACGGAATAGAGCTTCCAGAAGAGGGCGAAGTGCAGCTCGATAACGAGCCAGCACTCGTAAAGAGTGATAAAACAGGCAATGTGGAGAAGATAATTAGGAGACAGGTGATGCAAATTAATCCCATAGAAGAAGAGGAGTCGACGAAGGAAATCATGGACAGGAAGAGAAAGACCACAGATGACAAACGCAAAAAACATCACCCGAAACCCTTTGGGTGGGGAAGGGATTACCTCATCACCAGGGAGGATGGCGTCCTCTTTGTTTTGGGGGATCAAACCAGAATCACGCAGCTTGCGCCGACCCCCGTCGCGCATCTCTGTGCGCCTCCACCCGTTGTCCGTGATGCACGTGGTCGTGGCGGTCTTCTTGCCGGCGGCAGCTGCGCTCGAGCCAGCTCCGGTGGTGTTCTTATTCGGCTTGCCCATCGCGCGGCGTTGAGTGCGGTGGTGTGCGTGGAGAAAAGAAGAGGGAAAGGAACGAAGAACTTCCAATGCGCAGTGGAGGAGAGTAGCGCTCGTGAAAAAGGAGGCAATGGCGATGAGAAAATGGCAAAGGGTAAGCAAAAATCACTGTTTACCCACGTTATTAAAAGAGGAAGATGACGAACACGAGCCATTGATCCAGAAGCCCTAGTGCACACCCAAGATCCAACCCTACACGTGTCAGCCCAGCAACGAATCGTTGTTAGCACGCCGTCCACTATGCACGGAAACCAAGGAGACGTCGTAACTTTTGCCACGTCTGCGCGTGACTAGTCAACTTCAAGTCAGGCGGTGGGACCCACGGTCGTCCCGTCGCATCATCTCTGACGCCATCAGCACTGACGTCATCAAGGCCAAGCCAGCAACGGCTGAAAGTTTTCGGCTGATCAATCAAATACTTACTCGAATCTATGATTCGAGCAACTACTCGCGGGCTACTCCTATTAGGAGTGCTAGCCGCGCACCTGAGAAATGACTAAAGTACAACACCCCTCAACTATGTTCGAGTCCTATGTCGAGTCTGCAACTCCACTACGTACTCGGGGGCTACTCCCATAGGTAGGATTGGTTGAGCATCCGAAAAAATTGTGTCCTTTGGACCTAAGCTGAAAACAACTGAACTAAAGTCTCTGCTCGAGTCTACGACTCGAACAGACACTCGGAGGCTACTCCCTTAGGGAGCGCTGGTCGTGCACCCTACGAATTCTTCGACTGCTATCCTTCGGATCAAATACGATAAAATATTTTTGGCAACTTTGCCTAAACCAACGCTAAGTGAGACGCAATATCCTGGGCCACCCAAAAAACTGCGTCGGTGATCAAATTTTGGATGTTTTGTCTATGACACACAAAGATAAGTCCTGCAGATATCATCTGATGGCCTGGTAATGCACCTGACTGCGCTCTGCTAGTAAGCTCCCGTGTCAATAGACACGATGAAAATCCCGACGAATGCGTTGGTTACATCATTTGAAAACCACTGCGATTCGACTCCTATAAGACCTCAACAGCGTGAGTCGAATTACGCCAGCATTCGTTCCAGATTTGAGTCCGGGGACTTGGGTCTAAAGAAGATCGTGTTTTTTTGTCCTATGAAAGTTATCTAGCCCTGATCCGTTTGGAGATTCAGGCACACGCATCAACAATCCCTATGAACTAAAATATTTTCTCTTTAAAATAACAGGTTCAACTGCACCCGAATGATTGAAGAGTCCTCAGCCGAATGTACGATTCGACTAAACACTCGGGGGTTACTAACATGGATATACCCTATGGGTACACAACATTTGTATACCTGGTCCATCCCAAGGGAAGGCCCACGTCAAGATACGCGGCCTGTGCAGATTTTGGGTGGCCCAAGCCCATGATGTCTTCAGATCCTTGGAGAACAAGTCTAGAGTAGATAGAATTTCAAAGGGTACAAACCCTAATCTATAACCGACTCAACCTAAGACCAAGACCTGCCTATCTATATAAAGGCCAGGAGGGCACGGCGAGAAGGATCTCTTCCACCATCGCTTACACACCGTCACGCCAGATTGCATCCGCGCACCCCTGTAACCTTCGGTTCCGCCGTAATCAAGAGCATACAAGCAGGAGTAGGGTTTTCCATACGGGGGCCTGAACCTGGGTAAATCTCGTGTCCCGCTTTTCTTGTCTGTTAACCGTTCCGCGATATCCAGCATCCTCATCTTCTCCAAAACCCAAGTCCATAACAATGGGCATTGACGAGATCGAACCTCGTCAGCTTCCTCCTATGTGTTGTCCATGGTCGGCCGGCGAGTGAGCTTCGGGTGGCATGTCACTAGTGCAAAGGGTAGTGGGTTAGATGCTTCAATGCATTGTTGGGTGCTGGGGTTGACAAGGGGAGAGAATTGGGGACAAGAATTGGACAAGGCATTGATCAAGAACGGTGATAGTTAGGCAGTTGTTACTATGCTCACCAAGTGTTTGATGAAATGGCCGCATGAAATTTGAATTTTAATTTTTGGCTGAATTTTGGTGAGTTCTGTGGTCACATGCTTGGTAGTCTCTTGTTGCTTGGGTTTTCCAGGGTGTAGTGGTTTGGTTGGTTTTTGAGAAATGGGGATCTTAGTACCTACACTTGATTAAATTTTGAATTGTCCTTTAAATAGATTCGGAATTTGTTTCTGTTGATTTGTAAAGTGGGTTGGGTTCACTTTTACTTGGCTAGCAAGGGGTGAAAAGAATTAGATTTGTTTCTGTTAGAAATCTTTCTCTAGGAACACCCAAAGTGGTCTAGTGAATAAGTTTGGCCAAAGTGACCATTTGCTCATATTTCTTATTTTTGATTTTCTATTTATTTGATTCTACTTGGAAATGATCTGGATGATATTGTTTTCGTCTTTAAACCAATCCTTAGCATTCATAGCAATCAAACATGGCATTGTAAGCATTCATGCATTAATCACACACACATGCATTCATATTAATTTTAATAATAAAAGTGTTTGTTAACCCTAAACTTGGGTGATTGGAACTTGATAATCTTGCTTAATATTTTTGGGATGTTACAAACCTTCCCTCCTTAAACAAAATCTCATCACGAGATTTAAGAAAAATAAAACTAGGAACTAAAGAGATCTGGAAACTCAGTCCTAATGTAATCTTCTCTTTCCCAAGTAGCTTCTTCTTTGGTATGGTTAGTCCACTGGATCGTGAGAAACTTGATACTCCGGGTTCTGGTGGTTTTGAAGGCTTATTCCAAAATACGAATGGGTACTTCAGGATAGGTTAGGTCCTCGTTGATCTCTATGGTTCTGTGATCAATATTCTTGAAAACTTCGGTCTTCTCCGGGACTTCTAGGAATTTGCGAAGTAACAAGATATGAAACACATTATGCACGACTGACATCTCCTCTGGCAGTTCCAGTTGATATGATACTTCTCCTCGGTGATTCAAAATTTTGAAGGGTTCGATATATCTGGGGCTAACTTTCCTTTGAGTTGGAAACGTTGCATTCCTTTCAAGGGTGATACTTTCAGATACACAATATATTCGATATTGAAGGCTAGGTCTCGATGTCTCTTGTCGGCATAACTCTTTTGTCTAGAATTGGTGGTCTTAAGGTTCTCATGAATCTTGTGAACTTTCTCTTCGGCTTCTCTGAGGATGTCTGGTCCGAAAATTTGACTCTCCTACTTCTGACCAATTCATCGGGGTACGACACTTCCTTCCATACATGAATTCAAAGGGGGCCATTTGCAAACTGGCTTGATAACTGTTGTTGTATGAGAATTTTGCGAAAGGCAGACAGTCTTCCCATTTTGATCCATATTCCAACACACAAGCTCTCAGCATGTCTTCGAGTATCTGATTTACTCGCTCCGTTTGTCCATCGGTCTGAGGGTGATAAGTTGTGCTGAAATCCAGTCGGGTTCCTAATCCTTCTTAGACTTTCTCCCAAAATATCAAGGTAAACTCGGTTCCTCGATCCGACACAATGTTCTTGGGGACTCCATGTAGACAGACTATTCTAGCAATGTATAACTCTGCTAGCTTCAAACTCTAATAAGTGGTCTTGACGGTTAAGAAATGGTCTACCTTGGACAGTTTATCCACTATGACCCAAATAGAGTCATTTCCCCTACTAGATGTAGGCAAACCGGTGATAAAATCCATTGCAACTAAATCCCATTTCCATTCCGGAATCTGCAATGGTTGCAAAAGTCCTGCAGGTCTCTAATGTCCCGCTTTGACTCTTTGACAGATATCACATTTGGCTATGTAGTTTCCTATTTCTCTCTTCATCTTATGCCACCAAAATTGCTCCTTCAAATCCTGATACATCTTTGTTCCTCCTGGGTGTCGTGGGCTTCTTGCAAAATATCTTTCTTCAACTCAGAATCTGCTGGTACACAGATACGTCCTTTGTACCACAAAACTCCTTCTTCATCTTCGGTGAATCCAGATACTTTCCCTGTACCGATACGACGTGTGATTCTGTCGATACTAGCATTTCTTTCCTGCGCCTCCTTGATCTGACTGATCAAAGTGGGTTGAAGTTATATTCTAGCCAAAAGTCCTTCACTTACTAGTTCCATTCTGAAATCTTCCAATTCCTTGTGCAAACTTGGTTGATCCTTTAGAATCATGGTGTTCAATTGACACGGCAATCTGCTAAGAGCATCTGCTACCACATTGGCTATGTCGTGGTGATAGTGAATGTGAAGATCATAGTCCTTGATTAGCTCTATCCATCTCCTTTGCCTCATATTTAGCTCCTTCTGGGTGAATATATACTTCAGACTCTTGTGATCCGAATAAATTTCACAGCGCTTACCCATGACGTAATGCCTCCATGTCTTCAAGGCTAAAACTACAGCTTCTAGTTCGAGGTCATGGGTAGGGTAATTCTTCTCATGTTGCTTCAGTTGCCAAGACAGATAGGATATGACATTGCCTTCTTGCATTAGCACACATCCGAAACCAATCTTGGATGCATCACAATACACATCAAAAGGCTTCGTGATATCTGACAAAATCAAGATTGGGGCTGAAATCAATCTCTTCTTAAGCTCTTGAAAACTCGCTTCACGTTTGTTCGTCCATTGAAACTTCTTGCCTTTCTTCAACAATTGGGTCATGGGTCTTGTGATGATCGAAAATCGTTCTACAAACTTGCGGTAATATCCCGCTAATCTGAGAAATGCACGAACTTGGGTTTTGGTGGTTGGGGCTTGACATTCATCAACATCCTTAACCTTGGAAGGGTCGACCGCAATTCCTCCTACCGACACGATATGTCCTAGGAATCCTACTTCCTTTAACCAGAACTCACATTTGCTAAACTTGGCATACAACTGATGCTCTCTAAGGGTTTCAAGGATGGTCCTTAGGTGCAGCTCATGTTCTTCTTCTGATTTGGAATAGATCAGAATGTCATCAATGGAAACAATGACAAACTTATCTAGGAAGTTCATAAAATTGTTATTCATGAGGTTCATGAAATAAGCGGGGGCATTGGTTAATCCGAAAGACATGACTGTGGACTCATACATTCCATATCTGGTGGTAAAGGCAGTCTTTGGAATATCCTCTGCGCGAATATTGAGTTGATGATAACCAGTTCTAAGATCAATCTTAGAAAACACTTTGGCACCGGTCAACTGGTCAACAAGATCTTCTATCTTCGGCAGTGTGTACTTGTTCTTAATGGTGACATCATTTAGCTTTCGATAATTCGTGCACAAATGGTTACCTCCATCTTTCTTATCCACAAACAAAACAGGTGATCTCTGCATCCCCAAGCTTATCTCCTGCTCATCCTCAAGTAGGTAAGTGATAAAAAGAATAATTTTTGAGGTGACATGCACCATCAAAACCAAGATCAAACCATTTGCAAGCATTGAAAGCTGGGAACAAAGAACTCTAAACATGTGCATGAAAGATGGAGTTCTAACAATAATACATAGTAACTATGCATGCAACATGAAAGGCTACAAACAAATATCATGAATAACATGCATTGAAAAACGTTTATTTGATTCACATACAGAAAACATGGCATAGTGGCAATCAACATGTCCCTCATAGATTAGAAAATAGATGCATAGGACACCTTCAAAGTTCACAAGGGTGACTAGAAACAAATAGCACAAGAACAAGTAATATCACAATATGCATCAGTCAATAAGATTTGGAACACTACACATAGAATGACAACTATGCTCTCTTAATGGTGCCTAAAGGTAGAAGGTGGATACTCAAATAATGGTGGAATAAAGGTCTTTCATAAAGGAAGCAGGGATTTCAAGTTTCAAAAAGAGCTTCCAAAAATTATGGTCCTTGTTAGCTTTCAACCCTCATTGCCCCTATCATAATGTAGCACCCCCCGGGATTAGGGTTAAACTAACCTCAGATCACCATCTACGATAAGCTCAACTCTCAAACACGGAAGATCACAGTATGATTTGGTAACATTACAGAACTCAGGGATTCAAAGGCATAAGTTTAAACTCTTAGCAGAGTAAAATATTAGAGTTATTAAAACCCAAAGGTCATAGACCCAACATTACATCACACAGCGAAAGCAAATATGTTGTTCTACACAACAACTTAGCAAAGGGCCTAAGAGGCCATAAACAGAAGTGACGTCCATCCCATAGTCCTCAGGCTGCTACATGGGACCCCCAACTACTCATCGATGTCAACGTAGAAGCCACCTTCAGTTGCAACTAGATCATCTGTAGAAAAACAATAATGGCGTAAGGATGAGTACGAGAATGTACTCCGCAAGACTTAGATAACCTTGTATCTACATGCTTTGGCTAGAGAGTCTTTGTCTGGATTTACTTTTGCGAAAAGCAATCTTTATTTGTAAACAAGAGAGATAAGAGGCTTGTCTACTCAGAATCTATTAAAAGGGATTAGATAATGACTTCTTCGTCTTGTTCATCACCTCTTGATAACCGCCAGCTTCATCAGAACCTCCTATCTAGGATCACCCCCTCGACCCGGAGGAAGCATCCTTAAGCACACGTAGATCAACAAGTTTTATAGTGGTTAATGTTATGTATGATCTTAGAATCTGGTCACCAAGCGTTCGTAACCGTGAACACGGCTTCTCGAAAAGATTAATACCCTACAGGGGTGTACAACTTTACCCACACTTACCAACCGACTCTTAATGACAATTATTAGCCCTCTTCCTTGTAAGGCCGATAGAGGGTGGTTGACCACGACCTTTACCTTTCTTTCGCCGAGACCATGAGTCACGCAATAAGTATGGTTCCGCCGTAATGGGTCAAATCCCGAAGTCGGTACTTAAAGATGTGAGGCGAGGTTTGTTTACCAGGGGCGCTATATACCCCAAGGAACCCGGTCCAAGCTTCCCTACCTGTTATGATGCACCTCCATCACCTCCTCTTTCGAAAACGTTTTCAATGTGTATGCCAAATGGAAAGCCCGAACTATGTGACTCATGGAATCTACTAGGCAAGTTAGTTTCTCGTGGGGTTTTCTAGGCCCCGTGTGGTTGTACGCTCGTCTCGGTTCCAAAGGCAAGAACTCAGTTCCTAGAGGTGGCGAGCATGGTACTACAAATACCACACCCAACGTGGCCTCCCATACAAGCCTTAGCATGTTTAGTTAACTCCTTCGATGATGCCACCATCTCCTAACTCTCTAGATTCACCGACATCTCCGATTCATCAGTTGGACGGATCAGACGTTGTTACTATGCATGGCTAACCTGTCAGTCGCAAAAGGTCTAACAATGCTCACATGCCAACCCTAGGTATGCTAGGAGCAGTGGATCAGGAGTATAAGGCTACAAAAGGGAAACAGTGCAGTAGATAGGTAACACTAGCTACTAACAAAAGACCACATTGGAATCGTGTGCATCATAGGGAGAAAGTAATATACTTTATAAAACATAGGTTCAGAATGAGAGGCTACGCTTGCCTTGTCCTTTAGTAGACAAGAATGGATCTTTGGTGTTGTTGACTTCAGCCTCGGGTTCGGTTCCTATTCGTGAAGAACCAAATACCGGAAAAGCGAAAACAACATTCAATACGTGCATGTGCAATGCTCATACAATATGTATGATATGGCAAGTGAAATAGTGTTGAAATGAACCCTATAACATGCTTGGCCATTTTAAACGGGGTCCGAGAGGTCCAAACCCTAGAACAGGGGGATCCTCGGAATCACCTGTGGGGTTCAATTGGTTCTTCTAATTAAACTTGTCATGAAAGTTGGTTAACAATGTATGATTATATTTCTATTGCATAGCTCTTATTTTTCTGATTTAAAATAAATTAATTATGAATTTCTCCAGTTTTAATTCATTTTAAATCATTTTTGGAATATTTAAATTAATTTCCAAATTAGGCCCACATGTCATACTTTTATTAATTTCAGAAATTATTTATGGAAAATATTAAAAACCTGACAGCCTGGGCCTACCTGGATTGTTTATTTCCAGAAATGATTTTCAGAAAATATTTAAACAAATATAACAAATTACTGCATCATGCTGATGTCAGGGGCCCTAACCCTAAACTGTATTGACCCTTGTGGCTAGAACTTATTATGTTGCAGTTTTGTTTGATGTTAGTGAAGTGTGTTGAATAGGATTACAAGTCTACAACCAACATGATTGCCTGTGGCACTTTGAAGATGAAGGACTCCATGCTATAGTTATTTCTGCTGCATTGTAACTAGATAGCCAAATGAGTTTTGTAAGATGTAATGAATTATTTTATTACTGGTTATAAAGTTGTATTATGACCTTTGTTTCTTGATATTCCATCTTAACTATGGATGCTAGCTATTGATCCAGGGACTAGCATTGTAAACACAGGGATCTCTACCTTATTAAAGGTTGGGACCTCTACAGAAACAATGTACACCCTTTAAAGGATTGACCCGAAGATAAGCTTGATCACCAACTTCATATTCAACATTTTGATGGTGACGATCATGATAGATTTTCTGGCGAGAGTGAGAAGTTTTCAAACGATCTCGAATGATACGAACTTGATCTTATGCTTCCTGGATCATATCCGGTCCAAAGAATTTTCTTTTGCCGGTTTCTGACCAGTTCAAAGGAGTACGACAGGTGCTTCCATATAAGAACTAGAAAGGTGTCATTTCTATACTGGACTGGTAACTGTTGTTATAGGAGAATTTAGCAAAAGGAAGGCATTTCTCCCAGTCCTTTCCAAAAGATATGACACAAGCTCTAAGTATGTCTTCAAGGATTTGATTCACTCTTTCGGTCTGGCCACTGGTACTATGATGGTAGGCTGTACTGAAGGACATACGGGTTCCCATAGATTGTTGGAAACTTGCCCATAACCTTGAGGTGAACAAACTCCCTCGATCTGAGACGATTTTTGTTGGTACCCCATGAAGGACAACTATTCGAGAGATATATAGATCTGCTAACTGATTAGCATTAATGCTCTCACGAACAGGTAGGAAGTGAGCAACCTTGGACAGATAGTCAACGATTACCCAGATGGCATCATTTCATTTATGAGTCTTAGGAAGAACAGTAATGAAATCCATACCAACTTCATCCCATTTCCATTCGGGGATTCTATGTGGTTGCAGGAGACCAGCGGGTCTTTGGTGCTCAGCCTTGACGCGACGACAAATGTCACATTATGCAACAAAACGAGCGATATCCTTCTTCATACCAGACCACCAGAATCTTTGACGAAGATCCTGGTACATCTTGGTACCTCCAGGGTGGATAGAAAGAGGTGATTCATGAGCCTCTCAGAGAATTAAATCCCTCAACTTTGTCCTCTTTGGCACTACCAGACGGTTACCAAAGTAGACGATTCCTTGATTATCAATAGAGAAACACTTAGCAAACCCCGATAGCAATGTTTCCTTTGATCTCAGCAACTTCAAAATCATTCTTATGAGCATGCTTAATTTCATCCTCTATGGAAGATTTCACTTCAAGAGTAGAAAGAAATCCACGAGGAACTACCTTAAGATTCAATCGAGCAAATTCCTCATGAAGAGAAGGTTGTAACTGTTTGATCATCAGGGTGTTGCAATAAGATTTACGGCTCAGCGCATCAGCAACAACATTGTCTTTGCCAGGTTGATAGTTGAGACCCAAATCATAGTGCTTGATGAGTTCCAACCATATTCTTTGCCTAAGATTAAGATCATGTTGTGTGAAAAGAAACTTCAGACTCTAATGATCCGAGTATAACTCGGAACGACTACCGAGAAGGTAATGTCGCCATTGCTTAAGAGCATGAACAACAGCTACAAGCTCAAGATCATGAGTTGGGTAATTGTTCTCATGTGGTTTCAACTGACGGGAAGCATAAGCCACCACATGCCCATCTTGCATTAACACACATCCGAGACCTTGGTGGGAAGCATCGCAGAAGACAACAAAGTCTTTGCTGGTGTCTGGTAGAACCAACACCGGAGCAGTGGTTAACTTGGTTTTCAACATCTGGAAGCTTTCCTCGGCCTTATCATACCATTCAAACTTCTTATCCTTCTTAAGAAGATCAGTCATCGGCTTTGCAATTCTGGAGAAGTTCTCGATGAATCGACGGTAATAACCAGCCATCCCGAGAAAACTTCGTACATCCTTGATGGATTTAGGAGACTCCCAGTCGAAGATAGTTTGGACCTTATCTGGGATAACAACAACTCCTTTGGCGGAAACAACATGACCAAGGAATACGAGCTCTTGTAACCAGAACTCACATTTGGAAAACTTGGCATAGAGACGATGTTCTCGAAGTTTTGCCAACACCAAACGAAGATGTTCAGCGTGCTCTTCTTCAGTCTTGGAGTAGACCAAAATATCATCGATGTAGACCACGACGAACTTGTCAAGATACTCCATGAAGACAGAGTTCATAAGCCGCATAAAAGTGGCTGGAGCATTGGTTAGACCTAAAAACATGATTGTATACTCGTAAAGACCATAACGAGTGGTGAAAGCAGCCTTTGGAATATCTTCCTTACGGATCTTTATCTGGTGATACCCTGACCTTAAATCCATTTTGGAAAAGACAATGGCACCACTTAACTGATCAAAGAGATCGTTGATCCTAGGGAGAGGATACTTATTCTTGATTGTCACAGCATTGAGTGGGCGATAATCAACAACTAGACGCGGTATATTGGTGTCCCGCTTCTTGACAAAGATGGTAGGACATCCCCAAGAGGATGTGCTAGGCTGAATGTATACTTTTCCTTCTAACTCCTCTAATTGCTTCTTCAACTCCACAAGCTCATGAGGAGGCATAAGATAGGGTCTTTTAGAAAT
Source organism: Avena sativa (assembly GCA_916181665.1). Lineage (NCBI taxonomy): Eukaryota > Viridiplantae > Streptophyta > Magnoliopsida > Poales > Poaceae > Avena > Avena sativa. The sequence goes on from OV702296.1 coordinate 125,211,769, forward strand.
AGGACCAGTTCCAGGAGCTAACCCTATGAAAAACTCCACACTTCGATCAGGTGGCATGCCAGGCAACTCCTTAGGAAAGACATCCGGGAATTCACAGACTACGGAAACATCTTGAATCTCTAACAGAGGTAGAACTTCAAGAGCATACAACTCTACATCAGGGATAGAAATAGCTGAAGGAGATAGTGACCCTACGGTCCAATACTTGACTGTTATGCCAGCAGGACTAGTCAGAGTCACAGACTTGGTTGTACAATCGAGGATAGCTTGGTAACGGGTCAACCAATCCATGGCCAAGATGATGTCAATGTCAGTTGACGTTGAGGTAATCAAAGAAGTGGAGAAAAGTTGAAATGCAACTTCGATTAGATTCCCATGACTAACCATGGTGGAACACCATGTAGAACCAGGAGACTGAACTAGAAGAGGAACAGATAATCCCTCAAAACTTATCCCATGCATTTGAGAAAAAGCCTGTGATAGGAATGAATGCGATGCTCTAGAGTCAAACAAAACTTTAGCTGTAATTTGATTGATACGAACCGTACCCATGATGGCGCTTGGATCTTCCTGAGCCTCCTCATCAGAGATATGGTTCAAGCGACCTCTTCCAGCACCTTGGTACTTATCATTCTTCTTTGTTAGTTGTGCCTTCTCAGCAGCACTCTTTTGAGGACAATCTCTTGCATAGTGGCCAGGCTGACGACAGTTGTACAGATAAGGCCTGATCCAGTACCAATAGTAGGATAATTTGATCCACCAGCATTGTTTGGATTAGCATTCGGGCGAGGAGTATATACAGAAGTCCTTGGGGTGCAAGGAGCACGTGGCATGGCGCTGTAAGGCACAAATACACGGTGCTTCTTATTGCTAGAACCAGCCTTATTGTACCCCTCCCGAGGACGCTTACGGGTGTCTTCATACTCCACTTTTCCACTCTCGGCCTTCATAGCCTTGTTGACAATACCTTGGAAGTTACCAAAGTCCATGAGATGGATATCACACGAACCTCAGGATCCAGTCCCTTGCAGAACAGAGCTTGCTTCTTAACATCGGTGGAGATCTCTTTAGTAGCATAGCAGGAAAGACGATTCAAATTTCTCTAGTATTAACACACCGAACCAGTGCCCTGCTTCAGCTTGAGGAACTCCTCCCTCTTCTGATCCATCAAAACCTCTGGAATATGATAAGCTCGGAAGGCTTCAGTGAACTCTTGCCATGTAACAACATGTTGAGCCTCTTGCATAGCCAATAAATTTTCCCACCAGGAGTTAGCTGCTACCTCCAGATGATATGCAGCAAAAGTCACCCAATCAGCTTGAGCAACATGACAGACCTGGAGTTTGCGCTCCATAGTGCGAAGCCAGTAGTCCACACAAGTGGCTCAGTGGAATAGCTGAAAACTGGCGGAGTGAGACGTGTGAAGTCCTTGATACCAACTTGATTGTTCTGGCGTTGAGTAGTGTTGCGCTCAATCCTTTCAAGGAGCCTCATGTTGTCAGCACGGTTGGTTTCGTACATGGCCATGTGCTGAACCATGACGACGTTGGAGGAAGGTTGGAAGATTCACCGTCATTTGCAGCACCATGAGCATTAGCACGGGTACGGGCACGAGAGGTGTCTCCCATCCTAAAAGAACAAAAAGGGTTAGACAAGGGATTCAAAGAAACAAGAAGGAAAGATGAACAACGAGTACTTGATATGAAGGTATCATCTTATCAAGCATGGTAGTATCAAAGCATACTAATGTATACACTAACCAGCTGACTTACAAACCATAACAATGGAATGCTAAGTTGTTACACACCAAGCAAAACTGAGATATCTTAGAACTCTGAGAATAGCAACCAAGTACGGAGTACTTTAGAGAAACAACCCCAAAACCATGGTCCTAAAAGTTCTGAAATATGAGGCAAGGAATGAAAACTTTTTCAAACCAAATAGGATAAGAAAACTCCAGCATCAGAACACACCAGAGAAGGAGTAAAAAGAATACTAGTCAGAGTTTCTGCAAATAATTTTTTTAACTTTCAAATAGTTTTGTCAGCTTCTAGACTCAACATTGACCAATAAAAGGGTTTCCTACAGGCAGTCCTGCTCTGATACCAAAACCTATAGCACCCCCTAGGATTAGGGTTAAACTAACCTCAGATCACCATCTAAGATAAGGTCAACTCCCAAACACGAAAGATCACAGTATGATTCTGTAACATTATAGAACTAAGGGATTCAACAACATAAGTTTAACATCTTAGCAGAGTAAGATATTAGAGTTATTACAAACCAGAGGTCATAGACCCAACATTACATCACACAGCGAAAGCAAATATGTTGTTCTACACAACAACTTATCAAAGGGCCTAAGAGGCCATAAACAGAAGCGACGTCCATCCCATAGTCCTCAGGCTGCTACCTGGGACCTCCAACTACTCGTCGATGTAAAAGTACAAGCCACCTTCAGTTGCAACTAGATCATCTATAGAAAAACAACAATGGCGCAAGGTTGAGTACGAGAATGTACTCCGCAAGACTTAGATAACCTAGTATCTACATGCTTTGGCTAGAGAGGCTTTCTCTGGATTTACTTTTGCGAAAAGCAATCTTTATTTGTAAACAAGAGAGATAAGAGGCTTGTCTACTCAGAATCTTTTAAAAGGGATAAGATAACGACTTCTTCATCTTGTTCATCACATCTTGATAACCGCCAGCTTCATCATAACCTCCTATCTAGGATCACTCCCTCGACCCGGAGGAAGCATCCTTAAGCATACGTGGATCAACAAGTTTTATAGTGGTTAATGTTATCTATGATCTTAGAATCTGGTCACCACGCGTTCATAACCGTGAACACTACTTATCGAAAAGATTAATAACCTGCAGGGGTGTACAACTTTACCACACGTACCAACCGACTCTTAATGCCAAATTATTAGCCCTCTTCCTTGGAAGGCCGGCAGAGGGTTGTTGACCACGATCTTTACCTTGCTTTTGCCGAGACCATGAGTCATGCCATAAGTATGGTTCCGCCATAACGGGTCAAATCCCGAAGCCGGTACTTAAAGATGTGAGGCGAGGTTGGTTTACCAGGGGCGCTATCTAACCCCAAGCAACCCGGTCCACGCTTCCCTACCTGTTATGATGCACCTCCATCACCTCCTCTTTCGAAAACGTTTTCAATGCGTATACCAAATGGAAATCCCGAACTATGGAATCTACTAGGCAAATTAGTTGCTCGTGGGGTTTTTCAGGCCCCGTGTGGTTGTAGGCTCGTCTCGGTTCCAAAGGCAAGAACTCAGTTCCTAGAGGTGGCGAGCATGGGACTACAAATACCACACCCAATGTGGTCTCCCATACAAGCCTTAGCATGTTTAGTTAACTCCTTCGATGATGTCACCATCTCCTAACTCTCTAGATTCACCGACATCTCCGATTCATCATTTGGACGAATCAGACATTGTTACTATGCATGGCTAAGTTCTCGGTCGCAAAATCTCTAACAACGCTCACATGCCAACCATAGGTATGCTAGGAGCAGTGGATCAGGAGTATAAGGCTACAAAAGGGAAACAGTGCAACAGATAGGTAACACTAGCTACTGATAAAAGACCACATTGGAATCATGTGCATCATAGCGAGAAAGTAATATGCTTTATAAACCATAGGTTCCGAATGAGAGGATACGCTTGCCTTGTCCTATAGTAGACAAGTATGGATCTTCGGTGTTGTTGACTTCAGCCTTGGGTTCGGTTCCTATTCGCGAAGAACCAAATACCAGAAAAGGGAAAACAACATTCAATATGTGGCATGTGCAATGCTCATACAATATGGATGATATGACAAGTTAAATAGTGTTGAAATGAACCCTAGAACATGCTTGGTCATTTTAAACGGGGTCCGAGAGGTCCAAACCCTAGAACAGGGGGATGCTCGGAATCACCTCTTGGGTTCAATTGATTCTTCTAATTAAACTTGTCACGAAAGTTGGTTAACAATGTATGAATATATTGCTATTACATAACTCTTATTTTTCTGAACATTTTAGTATATTATTTGTATTTTTCTGATTTAAAATGAATTAGTTATGAATTTATCCAGTTTTAATTCATTTTAAATCATTTTTTGGAATATTTAAATTAATTTCTGAATTGGGCCCACATGTCAGACTTTTATTAAGTTCAGAAAATATTTATGGAAAATATTAAAAACCTGACAGCCTAGGCCCACCTAGATTGTTTATTTCCAGAAATGATTTTCTGAAAATATTTAAACAAATATAACAAATTACAGCTCATGTTGACGTCAGGGGCCCTAACCCTAAACTTTTCTCACCGAGGCAGAGGCCAGACCCAGGCACTGACTGCTGGGCCCAAGGCCACATCAGCAGGCCACGCAAGCATGGCGTCAGCACCACCTCACACACGGCGGAGCCACCAGACGGTGGTCGCCGGCGGTGAACCGAAGCACGCCTGGACACGCGAGACGGAGAGTTCGAATCAGTTGAGCAAGGCGAGCATGTGGGTGGCAGCGCCGCTGGGATTATGTCATTGGAGTTAGGCCTGCGACGAGCGGTGGCAGTGGCGCTTGAAGATCGATGGCGCGCGACGTCTACGAGAAGCTAGCGGGCAAGCAGAGGGTGCCGTGAGCACTAGGGGCTCACCACGGTGCTCGTAGAAGGGTCATGGAAGCCACGCGAGGGCGGAGACGAGATAATCAATGTCAGTGGGCTTTGTCGGGTTCGGAGAAGACGGCGTCAATGGCGACGATTCAGGGCGCCCCTCTTCGATTCCTGCTATAGGGAGATAGAGTGAAGCGAGGTGGAGCTCGAGGTGGTGTCGGATGGGCGAGGGGAGGCCAGCAACGGCGGCTAGCCGACGGCCATAGCAGGCTAGGGTTCGGGCTTGCGCGGTGCAGAGAGGAAGAGAGAGCGCGCGAGGGGGGGGGATAAGATCTGGGGAGGGAGAGGCGTGCAGTGCAGCTCCTTATCCTCGTCCAGAGCGGCGGCGAGGATCTTGACGCCAGCAAGCGGTGGCGCTGGCGAGACGCAGGAGCTTCCCAGGCTTGATGACGATGATAACATGGACAAAGTGGTACCGGGCCTAGGTGGGCTTCGCTGGGCCGCTGGCTTGCGCATGCGAGCGGCAGGGAGAGGGGAGGAAAGATGGGCCAGCCTGGTTAGGATTTAGAATTAGGTTTTTCTTCCAGAAATCCTTTTCTTTTTCTGTTTTCAGTTTTTCTCTTTTGTAATTTCATTTGAATCCTGTTTTGAATAATTCAAAAATACTAGAGACTTTGGTAAAGTACATACAATATTCAGGGCCCTTGTAAACCATTTGGGCTCCATTATTTTTACACTTTTCAAAATACAAAACCTTTTTGAATGCATTTCAAAAAGAGAGGGGAGGTTTAGGGTTTTCTACTTATATTTTAATCCACACACTTGATCACATGCAAATATTGTATTGATTTAAACAGATGCATGCTATGCTAAAGTACTATTTACATATATTACAAACTTGGGCTGTTACACATAAGCTTCTTGAAGTGGTTAAGGTTAAAGTGAACAAAGATGGAGTATATGCTTGACAAAGTATAATTTGCCAATCTCAAGTCCCTTGAATACGAGGGCCACACCTCATCCTACTCAACTTCACTCACCTGCAAGTTCTTGTCATTGTAAGTACATGCGTATCATAGAGAACCGCCAACGGAGTACCCCTTGCACATGCTACAGGAGCTATCCCATAACCAAAATGACAAGGCAAGCAGACAATGACCATCTCAGCGATCTTTTTATTTACCATATGCATAGCTTTTTATTGAGGATGCTTCATAGATAGCTCACTATGGTGATGCTGCAAGTTTCCACCATGATTAGGCATGGCTAAGGCTAGAGGCCCAGGCGTTTCTCTAACACAAAATACAAACTCCTTGGACTTACAAGTTCCCTCTTTATTTCACACCGATGACATCTATAGACAAAAGAGCATGATATCAAATGAGTACAAAGTACAAGTGCAATATTGAAAATGTTCTCCGTGACCGCACGATTCTGCTAATTCCAACGTATAAGTGCAAGCATATACAACATAGATGACACAATGGTTCATGTTTATTAGGGGCAAAGAATATAAAGTGTGTCATCAACTTTGTGAGGGCTTTCAAAACTAAGTTTTCACATAAAAAATAGTTTTTAATTGGAAGATAACTGAAAAAAAGAATATACTTGGAATGGTGTAACACACCATGCATAGGAGATTATAGTGGACACTTTGGAATAACTTGGTTTCTTGGGAGTTGGAAGCATGAGTAGAACTTACCCATACAAGTGGATGCTAGCAAAAGACTGGGAGTAACCAACTAAGATAGAAATAATGGTCATAATCATGCAGAGCAACAAAGCATTACTAATCAAGGCATAGAGTGGTACTACAAGTCCAGGACTAAATGATCATAGAGGCTATGGTGAAATGTTCATAGTCATAACATGGTGTGAGCATGTGCCAAGTCAACCCAAGCAAAGCATCAAAGGAGAATACCACAATATTATACTTTTGCATGCTAAAACAACGCATAATTTCTTCAAGGAACACTAAGCAATCCCAATTGTTTGGTACAAGACATGCTACAACAATAATCACTAAGCATAAGGTCAAAACAACACCTAGCATGTCATGCTAAAGTCTAAGTCACAATAAATGCAAGCTCCTCTTGCACTTACAAGCAAGAACTTACTACACATTTCAAACACCAAGCAACTTATTTGCAAACAAAACAGCGAAAATGGGGGTCCAAAATATTTTATTCAAGCAAACTAAATAACCTAAGCAAAGAAAACGAAAACTAAGACGCTCCAAGAACAACACAACTATGCATGAAACAATAAAAACGAAGTGTCTAGACAGACCTGAGCTTTTTATTGATGAAGAAGGGGATGCCCAAGGCATCCCCAAGCTTTGACGCTTGTACCTCTTGGATATTTCTTGGGGGACACCATGGTGGCATCTCCAATCTTGAGCTTTTGTCCATTCTTCATCTCATTACATCATTCTCTCTTTACACCTAAAATTTTTCCTTCATACAAAACATCACACAATCTTCATTAGCAACATTAGTTTATTGAAAAGATATTAGACCTCTGGCAAAGCTTTGGAACAGAAAGGCTTTTCACTAAAAATACAAGCTACTGTAGTAACTCCTTCAAAAATCTCAATTCACCTAAAGAGAACTCAAAAAAGAATCAATAAGAAGCAAATCCAAATAATAGCAGAAATCTGTCAAAACAGACCAACATGTAGAAACCGATTTTTTCGAAAATCTTCTGTTGCTCAAATCAAAAAGTGTTGAACTAACGAAAGTTAGCTAACATACTAGGGGATTTACTCTTACATTTTAAGCTCAATCCGAGTTACAGAGACTCCTCGCGATTTTTTTTGGTGGAGGACAGAAATCTGTTTTGGGACAACAGCTCCCCAAATCTTACTTCCCTCTCATTAGAGGTCATTCTTGGCACAAAAAGAAAACAAAAAGGATAAGGAGAGATCATTAATGAAGTAATAACTTCCAAGACTCAAGAAAACTCTTGGGTTATCTCCCAACAAGTACTTTTCTTTAACGCCTTTAAGTTAGGCACAAGAAGCAAGAAGAATCAAGTATTTTCAAATGAAGAAGCATTAACATCAAACCTCGCTTTCAAAGTAGGAGCAAAAATCAAATTCTCTCTCCTTATGGGGAAGTTTTCAATACCTTTCTTGAATGGAAAATGATATTTGATTGTGCCTTTTTCATATCAATGATGGCACCAATAGCTCTAAGAAAAGGTCTTCCCAAAGTAATAGGACAAGAAGCATTGTATTCAACATCCAAAACATAGAAATCAACAGGGACATATGCATTGTTAACCATAATTTGAATATCATTAATACTCCACATGAGTTTATTTTTAGCATTGTCATTGAGTGGGACATCCAAATAACAATCTTCCAAAGGTGGCAAATCAAGCATTTCATAAATATTCCTAGGCATAATAGAGACACTAGAACCAAAATCACATGACGCTTTGAGATCAAAGTCATTCACTTGCATATTAATAATGGGTTGCCAACTATCTTCTACTTTCCTAGGAATAGAAGCTTTGTGTTTTAGCTTCTCTTCCTTAATTTCACTAGCATCTGTAATGTGTTTGGTGAAAGCAACATGCATATCACTAGCATCAGGACTTCTAGAAAGCTTTTGTAGGAACATAATCACTTCAGAAATATTGCAACCATTAATATCAAAACCAAACTTAGTATCACTAGTAGTAGGCTCAATAGGCCTAGGCATATTAGGAGGAGGAATAGGGACTACTTGTGGTTTAGTGGAAATAGTGCACTCACTATTGTTTCTATCAATTTCAGCTTCCCTTTCCCACTTAGCATGAAGTTGGGCTAACAACCTAATATTTTCATCAATAGTAACTTGTATGGCATGAGTTGCAGCAAAGGTACTTTCCATAGTTTCAGGTTTAGCAGCCATTTTATTAATCAAGGAAGACTGAGCTTCAGACAAAGAGGAAATGTTCTTCTCAGCAGTCAAATTTTTTGACTATAACTAGGAATTTCTCTATTTAGATTCTCAAGTTGATGACTAATGTTTTTCAAGATAATAGATTGTTCCTCCATAGTTTTACTGAAAATATTATTTTGCTCATATTGCATTTGCATAAAGTTTTTAGTGGATCTCTCAACTTCTAGAATCCTCTCTTCACTAGGCATTCCAGATCTACCCTGATAAGCATTTCCACTAGGAGGATAACGCCTATAATTACCATAAGTATTGTTGCCAAAATTGTTGTTTCTAATAAAGTTCACATCAACTTGCTCTTCTTGAGCAACCAAAGAGGCTAAGGGAACACTATTAGGATCTAGAGGATCCTTCCCATTAACAAGCATAGCCATAATAACATCAATCAAAGAGGAAGTTTCCTATACAGAATTTACCTTCTTACCTTGTGGAGCTCTCTCAACGTGCCATTCAGAGTAGTTAACCATAATATTATCAAGGAGCCTAGTTTCAACACCCAAAGTGAGGCCCATGAAGGTACCTCCAGCAGCTGAATCCAATAGATTTCTTGAGGAGAAGTTCAAACCTGCATAAAAAGTCTGGATAATCATCCAAGCAGTGAGTCCATGAGTGGGGCAATTCTTAACCAAAGATTTCATTATTTCCCAAGCTTGAGCAACATGTTCATTATCAAGTTGTTTAAATTTCATAATGTCACTTCTCATAGATATAATATTAACACGAGGATAGTATTTTCGAATAAAAGCATCTTTGCACTTAGTCCAAGAACCAATACTATTTTTAGGAAAAGATAGCAACCATTATTTAGCTTTTCCTCTCAAGGAGAAAGGGAAAAGCTTGAGCTTAATAATATCTCCATCTACATCCTTATACTTTTGCATCTCACAAAGTTCAACAAATCTATTGAGAGGGGCAGCAGGATCATCAGAACAAGCACCAGAAAATTGCTCTCTCATCACAAGATTCAACAAAGCAGGCTTAATTTCATAAAAGGTAGCATCAGGAGCAGGTGGAGCAATATGTTTGCTAAGGAAATCATTGTTGTTGGTGCTAGTGAAGTCACAAAACTTGGTGTTCTCAGCAGAGTTCATTTTGGCAAAGGTGGGCAAGCCATAAACAGCAGCAACAGCTAGAGCAGGAACTAATTTTTGTGTGTTTTTAAATAAAGCAAGCAGACCAAACTAGACTAATTTTTTGGGTTTTTTGAAAAGAGGCAAACAAAACCAAGAAAAAGGAACAAAGCAAACTAAAAACAAAGTAAGAGAAAGGAAGTGAAGGACTACCCTAGTGAAGACGTCCTTAGCCTCCCCGGCAACGACGCCAAAAAACTTGTTGCTTGAAAGGGAGGAAGAAGTTTGATGTCCCTTTATTCCTCGGCAACAGCGCCAGAAACTTGTTGGTGCTTGATGTGGGAGCACTTCGTTGGAAACCCCAAGAGAAAGGTGTGATGAGCACAACATCAAGCCTTCCCTCAGTAGAGACCGAGGTTATCGAACCAGAAGGAGGAAGGAAACGTCACACAGGTGTTGCAAGAAACGCGGAGACCTTCATAACACGAACTCAAGACTTTTCCCCCAAAAACAGTGAGGTTATCAAGCTCACCGGTTTGCTGTAACAAAGGATTAAACATATGGTGTGCAAGGTAATGGTTTGCAACAAGTAAACAAGTAACAGTGGAAGATGTATCAATGGTAAAGATTGGACCGGGGTCCATAGTTCACTAGAGGTGCTAGATAAACAACATGGAATGAAGGGTAAACAAATTACAGCAGGGCAATTGACAGGAACTGAGCAAGCCATAAGAATGCAATTACTAGTCAGAAAGATCCTATGAGATTCGATTGGCAATACAACAATATACATAGACCGCCATCCAACTTCATCTATGACTAGAAGTCCACCTTCAGGTTATCATCCGAACCCCCTCCAGTATTAAGTTGCAAGCAACAGACAACTGCTTTAAGCAAAGTGTGTAAGGTAAACATTCCACATGTTCCATGAAAAAGATACCGTTGTTTGTACCTAGTAGCAACAACACATCTACAACCGAAGAGATTTCAATAACTTCCCTTGGAAACTAGAGGCATGAACCCACTATCGAGCATAAATACCCCCTCTTGGAGTCAATAGAAACTACTCGGCCAGGATAGCTACTAACAACGGAAAGCATGAAAGATCACAAACAACACAGACATGATAGTATCATAAAGACAAAACCATTAATCAATCTGATATGATAATCTCAATATCCATCGGCCTCGCAAACACAACATGCATGATTACAAATAGATTAGATCTTGATCATGAACCGACCTCACACGATCTATACATGAAAGCACAAAGGAGGAGATACAACCATCTAGATACTACATGGACCCATAGTCCAAGATGGAACTACTCACGCATCATACCGGAGAGAAGGCCTCCGGGATGATCTCCCCTCAGGCAGGGTGCCGGGAAGAACTTCAGATCTCCCCGATCTAGGGACAACGATGGCGGCGGCTGCAGAAGGTTTCATGGAATATTGATCGGGTACTTAGGGTTTCTTCATCGGGGGCTTCTTATAGGTGAAGGGGGAGGCTGAGGAGGCGACCAGGGGGGCCACACCCTCCCTAGGCGCGGGCCCACCCCTGGTTGCGCCTAGGGGAGTTTGGTCACCCTGGCCCGCTTCTCCGTCTCCCCTATGGACTTCTTGTTCCCCACGGAAAGTTATTGACTTTGGCTTTTGTCCCGTCCAATTCCGAGAATATTGATTTTCTGCCTTTCTGGAACCAAAAACAGAAGAAAACAGGCAACTGGCACTGTGGCTACTTGTTAATAGGTTAGTTCCAGAAAACATATAAAAACACCTCAAAGTGTAGACAAAGCAAATCAAAGTAGATACTAAACAAGCAAGGAGCATAAAAAATTATAGATACGTTTCCGACGTATCAATATCCATGGCAACGCACCTGGTTGAATCAAACATATCTCCACCATAGCATCCAATTCCTTCCTTAGTTGCACTAATTCCGGTGGGTTCATACTATAAGGTCTTTGAGATATGGGTCTAGTTCCATGGATTAGTTCAATGATAAACTCGATATCCTGATCTGGGGGCATACCGGGCAATACATTTGGGAATACGTCGGGGTATTCACAGACTACTCTAACTTGGTCAATGGTTGGTTGGGCTAGACTCTTGTTGAACTCGAATTGACGGGGCAAGGTTTCAGATACATGCTCTATTGATACTCCAGTGGTACTAGTCATGGTTATGGCTTTCTTGGCACAGTCAATTAATCATTTATGTTTCGACATCCAATCCATTCCTAGTACTATTTCCAAACCTTTGGTTCCAAGTACTATTAGATTAGCATAAAAATATATTCCATGGATTCAAATAGGTACGGCCTTGCAAATTTGTCTAGCTTTGGTGGTTGAACCAGGTATTTGAACTATCATAACATGCTTCAATTTTGTTGGTTGAATATTACTAGTACTTGCAAATTATTCTGTAACAAACGAGTGTGATGCTCCAGAATCAAACATCACTCTTGCAAGGACTGAGTTAATAGAAAACATACCCAGCACGACATCTGGCACTTCCTGAGCTTCTTCAGCATTCATGTGAAACAGACGGACGTTGCGCTTGAGTGAGTTCCCTAGGGCGAATATCCTTCCAGACTGGACACGGCGCTGCTGCTGAGCTGGGGCATTCATATTGGTGGCTGCTACAAGCTTCTTGGGGAACTCATTGGAGTAGTGACCCTTGACTCCGCATTCAAAACAAGTAACTTGAGACTTGTCTTTTCCTGCAACAGGCACATCATTGCTTCCAGTCCTTGGGGCAGTATTGTTAGTGTTGTTGTTGCTGGACTTGGGCGGTGCACAGTTTAAATTGTTGGAGTTGTCGGGGTTTTTGTTGTGGTTTCCTCTGGGCCTTGGGTTTCCTCCTCCATGGTTGGGATAGTTTGGACGGGTCATAGGGGGTTTATTGTTTCTCAGGGCATATCCTGCAGACGGGTTGGGACGATACTTTGGGGTATGGTGGGATCCTGGTTGATTCATCATTCGATGCTTGCGATTCTCATTGCCTTGGTTGATCTTGCCTTCCATTTGGATTGCAGAATCCACTAAGGCTTCGAGATCAGCAAACGGAATATTGACCAGCACTATCTGCATCTCATCATGCAGACCATTCAAGAAGCTCTCCTTCTTCTTGGCTTCATTACTAATCTCATCAGGGGCATACCTAGATAGAGATAGAAATTTTTCACGGTACTCTACCATAGTCATTATTCCCTGCTTCATCCCTCATCCACAGAATCAAACCCGGTGGCACATGGGTTTGGCTGAACATGAGTTTGAATTCATCCCAAGTCATCATCTGTCCTCCATTCATGGTGCGAATGCTATTCCACCAAGCTCTTGCATCACCTGCTAGATAATGGGTGGAAAACAGTACTTTCTCATTGGCCTCCACTCCTGCGACTTCTAAGTTGTTCTCCATGGTCTGCAGCCAGTTATCGGCATCTAATAGCTCTTTAGACTTACTAAATATGGGGGGATTGGTGTTTTGAAAGTTCTTGATCTTGGATCCATGGTTTTCCTGGTTTCCAAGGCCTTGATTATTATTGGTCATCTGAGCTATCTATTGAAGGGTGGCTAAATTAGCTTGACGTTCAGCTCTTCCAGCTTCACGGTCAGCAACCGACATTTGCAAGATTTGCAGCATTGGGTCTTGAGATGAGTTGCTTCCTCTGTGAAAATATTGAGATAGGTAGTGAGACAAGAAGGAAATTTCTAAGGTTCATGGATTTGTTTTTGAAAAGCTTTCAACCTTTGAGGTTGACTCTAGTTTTGCCAACTAGCAACTTGCTTTTTATTCATTCATTCATAGCACCCAATACAAACACACACCACACTAGGGTAACAAATGGTTTTAGGAACCATTATGTGAATCTACGATACACTGGGACCGGATACAACTCACACCTATGATAGTGCTCAAGTGCTACTACTCATTAGAACTGGTGACTTTTTCATCATCAATGAAGGAGGAATCATCATCATTAGTGTGGAAGTCCATGTCGAGATCCTCCAGGTAGTTATCATCATTACTGAGGTAGGAGTAGGGATCTCCTCGGATATCTTCCCCTTTGTTCTCCTTCTCCTCAAGCTGCATGTCCTCCTCATGGATGATCTCCTCCAAACATGACACCTTGTGACGAAGGCGGGCAATGATGCGATCCTTCTTGTCACGCAGATAGCAAAGTGACTTGTGCTCCTTCACAAGGATGGCGAGGGTCTGGTCCTTCTTGACTGCAATGGCATTGTTGTGGTTGGCATAGGCGCCGAAGTTGTCAAACTCCTTCTGCCTATCATACAGCATGAAGTTGAGATGATCCACCTGATGCTTCAGCTCCGGATGGCCTAGTACCTCCAATGGCTGTCCCATGGCATCACGCCTTGTGTATTACTCAAAGGTAGTATCCTTGATCTGGTTTATGCTTTGCCCACATAGACGGGCAAGAGCTTCCTTCATAGCCCTGGCAAGTCCGTCTAGCTAGTTGTTCTCTCTTAAGCTGAATTGGATCCCCTCTGAGGTGGGTGCCTCCAACTGTCATACTTCATTTCACAAGTCATTTGAAAACATCTGACGACGGAACAGTATGGCCACTCCAACTGTCCATGACCGCAGACGCGGCTATTCGAATAGTTTGACACTCTACAGAGGTGGTATACTTTCACCACAACATTCGATACATCCTTCAGGGATAACCCTAAATCATCATACTGAGTATGCGGATAATCAATCCTAACCTTTCAATTACACACCCTAGTATAGGCACCTCCCCTATGAGTTTGCCCCCCCCCATCCATGACCATCTGTCATCTTGGGAACTGCACCGGTGGACATTCATCACAAGGTAGCCTCAGCTCAAACCTCTTCCGCAAGGGAACCCATACTAAGATATATAAACTTCCAGTTAAGCCCTACCCAAATTCGGGTATTGTGGTTGTACAGAAAAATTGGAATGGTATCGTATCCGAACCAACCATCAGCATTTATAAAGGGCTAAGGCTCACGCCTCAACATTTTCATCATCAAATCATCTTTTGTTCATAACACATGTCAAAACATTTCAATAGAATGAATCTTCACTCCAAGGTTTTCATAATCATTTTCACCAAGTATTCCCATCTAAAGTGATCAATTTTTATGCTTAGAAATAGCCACTAATGTTGAGGGTATTCACTATTGAGGGGTGCTAATCAAGTGTGACTATCCAAATCTAGTCTCATGCCCAGTATGACATCTAGTTCTAACTACTTCGGCCTAGTTTTATGCTCTTTTTGCAATCTAAACTATCTTTCCAAAACTCACAAGTCACTAACTAAAAGTAAAGAACTTTGGTAACAATAAAAGAATAAAGCTTGCAAGTAAAACTGGGATTTGGTATAATAAAGGTTGCATAACCAAGTATGCCTAAGGAATCTAGCTTGCATAGTTAACTTGTATTGTAGGGATTGCAAGTATTAGCTTGAATGGATGGCTTGAAAGTAATTAGTTTGCAAAGTTGCAAGTGTTAGATTGCCTTGATTGGTGCAGTGGTTGAAGTTCTATTCTTCTTCTTCTTCTTCTTCTTCTTCTTCGTAGTACTCCTCCTCGTAGCCTTGGTCGGTACTAGTGTCTATAAATAAATACGAGGTACACAATCACCAAACAATACTTAACTACCTCTATTTGGCACACAAAGTTTCACACTAGATGATCTAGCAACATCACAAACATCACATGAAATAAAGACCCTGATTTAGTGTCCAAAAGTCAAAAATCAGGGGAAACAAAAACTTTTTCTTGTTAAGGGTGCAATGTTTGCTTACTTGTTTGCGTATTCTCATGCAACTGTTTGTGTATCAGGTGATGTACTCCTCATCTCAACACTAGTATACAAAAATCTATTTTACAAAAGAGAGGTCTTGGCTAATCTTTCATATTCTCAAATGTTCTGGCATTTCAAAAACCTGATCCAAGATGATTTTTACACAAAAAATACTTTATTAGTTTCTATTGACAAAACTATAGTGAACTATATATAATCTCCTTATGTTTTCAAGATAGAACCTTCAACTATTCTTATCTCTAGGTTCTCCAAAACCTTTTTCCTAAAAACCACTTCATTCCAATCTTGGTAGAAATACCAATATGGTCTTTATCTTACTTCAAGGCACACCCAACAAAAAATACCCATCCTTACCGCAATCTAGGCTTGATGGTAACCCTAGTGGTGGTTGGATAAGTGATAAGAGGAATTGCCTTGATCTGTTGATTGCCCTGTTTTCTTAGAAACTATAGTGAGCTAATTTAGTAGCTCATCCCTTAGGACCCAATCTTTGTTTGTGATCATCAATCTCAAACTAAGCATCCAAATCTGGATCTATCCTAAGCCACTAAAGTAACCATCTCATCTTCTGATCAGACCAATCTAGGGATAATCCCTCTTGATGGTTCCAACTTAGTGAAGAACCAATCCTAAACACCAAGGACTAAATGTAAAGGATAAACCCTTTCCATCCTCTCAAATGTTTCCCTCTTGCATACTAGTCAAAATCTCCAAATCTGCCAAAATGGCTAATCCTGGATTTCTTATCTAGATTCAATCTTTGGAGCTCTACCTTTTCCATCCTGTGTGTATTATTGATAATGTACTTGAACCATATTGTAGTACATCCTTAGTACTACCAAATCCTACTCTTGACCTTGGCTAAGCCTATCTAATTCCCACTGAATCATGATGGTTCTGTAGTCAAGATAGTAATCTTTTCTGCAAATCTTATCATCTTGCCTACTTTGGCAGAAGCTCCCATCTATATGCTACCTCCCCTTTACCAACTCTTTGCATGGTTATGATCTACTAACCATGACCTATCAACCCCCACGTCACCTGTTTCCATTGGATCTTTGTGCTTCTTAAACCCCCATGGTTTATGAGGCATCATGACAACTCTGATATGACAGCCTTATTTTCATTAAAGTTTGCCATCACTCCTACACCACCTCAAATCAAACCAATCCCAACACTTGATTAAATGATCATATATATGACTTTGTCTATCTATCCATATACCCCTTGTACCAAGGTGATCCCTGAGCTCACAAAGACAACCATGTTTTGGTGGCATGAAAATAACAAAACCCTAGATTCCCTAAAATCTAGTTTCTTCCCATTTCACCCAAAACTCTTCAATAACCAAGATGGCATTGAGATATAAATCAAGTCTACAACCTCCAACTTGAATATAACCATCCCGAAATAATTCCCATAATTATTTGGGTCATCAAACAAACTAAATTAATTATCTCGCAAAATTCACAAAATCTTTGTCTATAAAGGCAAGTTTGCTTTTCTCCAAATCACCTTGCCAAACAAAGACACATTTGATGCCTATTTATCATATCCCATCCTTACAACTCATAAATAAATATTTGTGAGAATCTTTATTATTTCTTTTTGCCCTTTTTCTTAAATGGCAGAAACAAGAAATAATTCCTTAAAAATAGTTTTCCACATCAATAAATTCCAATGAAATTCTCCAATGTGTAACATGGTATTTAACACAATATCAAATCAAAAACCAAGCTTGTCCAATGCAAAAATATCACATGAGCTTCTAGAAACCACTTCTACACTTTTTGATTAAATGCTTTTATATGGGCTTAAACTCATTAGAAAAAATCCCAAATAATTCTCAAGGCTAAGATATGACCCTATACACACACCAGTACCTTACCCTCATCTTGCTCAACGGAGGATTTTCAACTTCCCTCACAAGCACCAAATTGATCAATTTTGCAAAACCAAGCAAAACTTGATTCAAACCAACTCAAACCTCATCAACTCCTGTTAAGGATTTCACCATACAAAACCAACCCCTCACTGGTCGTGTGCAATGTAGCACTGCATCACCAACCCTCCCCTTGCCCCCTTGATATATTGGAAAAAGAGAGAGGGAGATAAAAATCTGGTGGAGTAAAGACAACCATAGCCACACCACCCCTTCCTCCATTCAGCACTCGACCACAGGGTCCCACCACCACCCAGCACCACCCAAGACAGCCAATGGACAACGTCACGCCTCCCCAAGCTCTCCATACACATGGTTCACCATGAACCCACCTAGCTCGGGTTAAAAGCCCCCGTGCCACCCCAGCTCTCCCCTTCGCCCTCATTTACCCCCTTTGTCGCTCACCAACCTCTCTAGAGCTCCCTCCCCCTCTCGCCTGTCCTCCCTTGCCCGAGAAAGGAAGCTTCGGCCATTTCTCCAAAGTTGAGATGAGCTCTCTCTCCTCTTTCACCCTCCCTCTGCATGTCACCCTGCTCGAACCCTGTTGCTCCCCTACATCTTCTCATATCTTTTTCTTGGCCTTGCAGCAACCCTAGGAGCCTCCCCGACAACCTCCCGAGCATGCACCGGCAGGCGACCTCACGCGAGCTCCTCCCTGTTGTCAAACCCCACCGTTCTGCCCCTCTTTCTGACTGCCAGCGTCAACCGCGTCGCCTCCACCCTCCCCGACGCTCTTCGAAGCCCCGGTAAGCCGCCACTACCTGCTGCTGCCGCCCTCTAGGGTTTCCTCCCCGTCCCGCTTGCCCCGAGAGGACGACGAGCGGTCACTGTCGGATCCCCTCTAATCCGACGGTCATCCTGCACCCTTACCCCTTCGCCCCCGACCGGGCATCTGAGTCGCAGCCCTCTTGTGGGCCTTCCCCTCTAGCTGGGCCGAAACCCCTCCCCCGGCCCACTATTGCCAGATCTGTCCTGTGCCCTCCCTCTACCTTCTCTCTTTTCTTTTTAATCATTTTACAAATCTGGAAAATAGCAGTTTAGTTTAAATACAAATAAAAATGGAAAATGATCCAAAAATCCCAGATCTAAATTTCCGGGGATACCCTAATGTTCTCCCTAACATGCCGAGGCTTTTGTTAGCCCTTATAATGTTTATAGTAAGTATGATAAATCATCTACTAAGATCTATCCATTTCACTAATAATTATCTCCAGAGAGTTTTACTCATCCAAATGACCTGAAACCTTTTTGCATTATGAAGTAAGGTCTACACCTTGCAGTCCCCACTGCCTTCCTATTTTGCCTTTAGTAAAAATAACAAATTCAGGGAATTTCTTCCTTTATGAGTTTTTGATCTACTTCTAACTCCCTGTACACCTACTTATTGACATCTTTCAAAATCCAGAAGCTCATAATTTTATGAACCACTGTTGAATTTTGGTGAATTAAACTGTTCTGTGTATTGTTTATTCACCAATAAATTCATAATAGTATCTTTGAAACTCCAAAAAGTTTGATTCCAAATTCTACGGAAATGTATTCTAAGTGCATAACATGTGTCCTTGGAATCACATCAAAATCTTCTGTAGTTTAAATACGATGAAAAAGACAAAACTCAGCCAGTACTACGTTTGGGAATTTCCTGAGGGAATTCTTGTAATTATTTTTAGTTGAATCCAACTCCTCTTGAATCAATCCGCCAAATACTACCTAATAAACCAAGGAAATAATTTTTGGAGCTCTAGAAATTGTCTGATCAGTTATTTCCTAAAACTAGAGCCTTTGGAAATTGATAAAATAGTGAAACCACTTTTGTTGGATTTATTTTATCAATACCTAGATAATGGTATCATTTTTACACAATGGTATCATACAGAACTTGTCCTTGCTCCAAAACCCTTTATCTAGGTGGTTTTGGACCTTAAATCTTAAATATGGAATCCCCACTTGCAACCCAAGCATTTCCTTTGCATCCCCAACCAAATCCTCAATCCTTACTGATCTATAAACTTGTTTTGTGAATTTCTTGCTATATGGTTTGAGGCTTGTATGCATTGTATTGATGGTGGTGTTTTTTGTTTGCATGTATACTCGATAACAGCGATAGTTGCGATTGTGAGACACCGAGAAGAAGGAAGCATCGGGTTATTCTTATTATTGTTATTATTGGTATTCTGGTATTATAAGGAAGTCAAGGGACATCTCTCTGGTCACAGGCAAACCACCATTCCTGAACTCCTATATTAACCTACTCCTTTTTATCAATTGTTTTATATCTCGTTTATGAATCTCATGATTAAATGCATGGTTTGTTTCAAATAAAAGGCGTGAGTAACTTGGCTCCTCCAGGTTATGATGGAGTTTCCACTAGGACACTTACCCTCATTGACACCCACCTTTACCCTTTACATTGAGGCTAAAGTGCTTAGCATCTTCCCTCCTGGAAACCACGGATTTTCAATGATAAAACTATTTTGGGTTCTACCCTACTATAAAGTTTTTAAAATAAAACCCTTGGAAAGAGGCATCATTTACGAGTGGAAGTTTTGCTAAATAAGATATGAGGAGGATGCAGAGAAATTCAAGAAAGATAAAGAGAAGGGATGTTCTATGCCAATATCCAGAACAATTTATCCGTGCAACCACACTACCCCAGTCGTTGGGACTTTGCCTATAGTTTGTTGTCCTTAGCCGAGGCTGCTTGTACTTGCTTAACGGGAGAAATCCTTGGAATCCCGAGTGGACTCTAACACAGATCTACAGATCTGGGGCCCATCGCCCGCTACGGCAGAAGTGTTGGTGCAACAATTGGGTATCCCGCGGACGGTATGCTTTAGGAGTATGGAAGGAAGTGGGGTCACTAATTGTATATTGCCAAGCTGCGAGTTTGGGTATACGAAAGTGCAGAAGGGAGGACTATGGTGCTGGGCCACATACTTGTGTCGGGGAGAACAAACCCAAAAGGAAAAGTCGCGTTTGCTAGGAATGGACAAATGAAAAGCTAGGTTTGATTATCCGAACCCCCGTCTACCGTGCTTCGCGGGCCATGGTTGTATCCCGGCGGATGTATTGATTCTTGTGGGTAAAATGCACAAACTCTGTAGAGTCTAATCTATTTGAATAGCCGTGTCCACGGTCAAGGACGGTTGGAATGGTATGTGCTAGGAGTACCCTTGGGATATGTTGAAATGAATAAAAAGGATGTGACTTGGTCACGAGGAAAGATAAGAACGAATTTGGTTTTGACCAGAGATGGTGTAAGATGTTTTAAAGGGTTTTACTATAAAACTGTTCTCAAAGTTTTTAACAAGGATATGGGGATATCCTGACTTTCTAAAAGGAGGCATATTTTCCAAAAACTCTTTTTCAAAAAAATTATAGAGATGCCAATGTTAGGATTTTCAGAAACAACTATAGTGTAGAGCTATCTCGCACACAACCCAATATGCATTATCTTCTTACCTTGTCTCGGTGGTTTACGAGTACATTCAAAGTACTCACCGGCATTGTCCCTGGCTATTTACTTTGCCAGATTGCAGATGTTAAGAAGTGATGAAGGTGCTAAGGTCTATGCGAGCTAGGTTGTCTTCCCAGTTAGTTGCCTATAGCTTAAGGCATGACATGGGCTCTGCGCTTGAAGACTTCCGCTACTTGTGTTGTAATTGCCATAATGGCCACTTTGTAAGTTTTGTAATTGTTACTTTATGGATGTTGTAATGATACTGGTCGGTTTTTCTCACGTCTGACTGATCCTGGGAACGTGAAATGTATGTATAACTGGTATTCTCGGACCGTAAATCTGGGGTGCCACAGGTGCTTCATGTCGTGCGGTGGAGAATGGTTGTGTCTAGGAGGTAGCTAGGGTCATGGCGCATGCAGTTATGCGAGGTGATGGCGAGGCGCGGCGTGTGAGAGCGTGTCGGTTGTGGTGCTCTGGCGCGCTCTCGGTATGGCGCAGAGAAAATGGGCGCGGCGTGCCTCTATGGTATAGGGATTGGATGAGCTTGAGGGGTGGACAGGGAGTGGTGGTGGACGGTGTCCTGCCTCCTAGACATCATGGACGGGCGCGACGCTTCCTCCTACATGTTGTCCATGGTCGGCCGGCGAGTGAGCTTCGGGCAGCATGGCACTAGTGCAAAGGGTAGAGGGTTAGCTGCTTTAATGCGTTGCTGGGTGCTGGGGTTAACAAGGGGAGTGAATTGGGGGACAAGAATTGGACAAGGCATTGATCAATAACAGTGATAGTTAGGCAGTTGTTACTATGCTCACCAAGTGTTTGATGAAATGGCCGCATTGAAATTTGAATTTGAATTTTTGGCTGAATTTTGGTGAGTGCTCTGGTCACATGCTTGGTAGTATCTGGTTGCTTGGTTTTGCCAAGGTGAAGTGGTTTGGTTGGTTTTTGAGAAATGGGGATCTTAGTACCTACACTTGATTCAATTTTAAATTGTCCTTTAAATCGATTTGGAATTTGTTTCTGTTGGTTTGAAAAGTGGGCTTGGGTTCACTTTTACTTGGTCTAGCAAGGGGTGAGAAGAATTGGATTCGTTTCTGTTAGAAATCTGTGACTAGGAACACCCAAAGTGGTCTAGTGAACAAGTTTGGCCAATGTGACCATTTTCTCATATTTCTTATTTTTTATTTTCTCTTTATTTGATTATGCTTGGAAATGATCTAGATGATATTGTTTTCATCTTTAAACCAATACTTAGCATTCACAGAAATCAAACATGGCATTGTAAGCATTCATGCATTAATCACACACACATGCATTCATATTGATTTTAATAATAAAAGTTTTTGTTAACCCTAAACTTGGGTGATTTGAACTTGATAATCCTGCTTAATATTTTTGGGATGTTACGCACCTCTAGGAGATCTCCACCCTCTCCAAAATCTTCAGCATCATCACCGTGATAAAGAGGGATTAGTCCACCTCCGGGTTATGGTTTGTGGCTGTAGCTTGATCTATTTCTCTATTGTTCTTCATAGATCTAGTACCATATGAGCTGCCCTACATGATTATGGTCATATTTGTAATTCCTATGTGGTGGATCTTTGTTCTATGATTTGATATTTGAGATTGGAATCTATTTTGTGTAAAATGTTTTGATAGATGCATATCATGCACCATGTTCTTAATTGCTTGTTTTGATCCAAATTATATGCAAGAACTTGTATGGGGAGAACTGTGTATTAGATGGAGTAGCATGGTGGTAGAGATTGAATTGTGACAAAAAATATTCAAGATCTACTTTAGTTTTTTATCTTTCTTTTGCTACCTCACAAGGGATAAAGTGAAATTCTGTGCTATAGTTATCATGTGACAGTGTGATAACCTTGTTAGATCAAGATAGCATATTTGTATTTCAAACGTCATGTTAAATTGCTTAAAGCTATAGTCTGATTTGTTCCTAATTCAAGATTGCATGGAGTTATCCCTTTCTTCAGGAGTATAAGAGAGATGTATTCCAAGTCTATGTTAGAATGTGATGCCCATATTGATTCCTTTATCAAACACATATATAATTTCAATAAATCTTTATCATTGATGAATTGTTTTGTGATTACTACAACTTAAAAAGTGAGTAGACAAATGAACCCATGAGCCCCGGTCCAATTTTTATCATAAGAAACACCTTTTCATTGCATCTACTATCATTTATATTTTCTGCAATATATTATTTCGAAAATACAAAAATACTTTCCCTACTAGCAATCACTCATAAAAACCCAAATACCACTATATTATCTTCCATATCATCTAATTTGCATTACTTTATTTACTTTACCTTATTTTATATTTTATTTCATATAATACAAAACCTTGTGCTTGAAACCCACTTGTTGGAGTTGGGGAGAAAAGACAAATTATTTTACTTTATAGGTTGCTTGAAAAGAAGAATACAAATACCCTTCCATAACCAATTTCCCAAGAGTTCGATATAAACCCTCGAGTCACCCTTCTAGGGAAAACAAGCTTGCTACAACACTCTACACTTGGAGTCCCAATGAAAAGTGGCCACATTTGTTTCCATCAAGACTATTTTCTGGTGTCGTTGTCGGGGAATTGGCAAAGGTACACCACAACTGCATCCTCATCAAATTAGAAGAGCAAGGTAACTCCTACGACAACTGCCTATTTTCTGGCACCGTTGAAGAATAAGGCAACTGCCAGACTATTTTCTGGCACCATCATCTTCATCAACTTGTGCAAAAACTCAATCTTGGGGAGGTTGCACCACTGTGTTCTTTCTCTTCTCCTTTTAGATTTTTAAAGTATTTTACTTCATCTTGTTTTTAGTCTTTTTAAGTTTTACTTAAAACACAAAAACACATAAAATTTATTATAACCTTTAGGTCATGTCGAAATGTTGGAAGCCTACCATGAATATAGATCAACCAAAGAAGGAAGTAGAATGGATGAATTGCTTAGAAATCTCAATCAACTTGCTATTGACTATTGTGAATCACATGATATAACTTGTTGCACTAAAAAAGACTATAAACACTCTCACTATTAATGTAAGCTTAATTGTGATCCTATTATTTCTTCTTATCAAGAGTGTACTTTTTTATGCCTTGATATAGAACAAGTTGAGAAATATATTGCCCTATGTTGGAGCCCATGAGCTAGACTCTCTTATAAATCAAAAATTTGAAACTTGTCATGATGCTCGTGTAATGAAAGGATACATATATATTATCCTCCAAATTTGCATAAAATACTTTAGTAATAATCCTTATGTTATCAAATATAAAGAAAGAACTCTTGATGCCATGGAAATTAATAATACTTTGCAAGAAAAATATGATGAAAACATAAACTTGGAAGAACAAGTGTGTGAACAAGAAAATGAAGAATATATAATCCAACCTAAACTCGAGGAAGAGTGGGAACTTGCACCTTCACCAGCAAAAAATTATAGTAACACTCAAACTCAAAAATCATTTGTGTTCTATAATATACCCATGCTACAATAATTGTCCAACTAAAAATCCATGCATTTGTGAGGGAATTGAAAGTAAAATGGTTATTTATGAGAACCCTTCCTATTATGATGAAACTAGTGATGCACCTTTGACTACTATCAACGCAACTACTAAAATTATTGATGATAATGAGGAATTTTGTTTAAATATGCTTTATGAACATGCTTTAGATGATGGTACTATGCTTCTTGATAACCATCCATGTATAACAAATGAAGATATAAATTATAAACTGGCCACCTATGATGATACCCTTATGACTAAGACTCCTATATCATTCTTTAACTCTCCTATCTTAACCATAGAAGAGAAATTTGCACTTGCTAGAAACTATATAAATGGGTTGTAATTACCTTATGTTGAAAATCATCATTGCAACCATGATCTTAAAAATAAAAATAGTACTAGCAACTATTTTGAAAGAGTAAAACATGAAAACTAATGCCATGATAGTTATAATGATGCTCTTCACGTGAAAAATTCTATTAACTTGCTTGCTTTGGATGCTTACAATGCTAGAATTGCTTCTAGTGAATGCAACTATTATGAAAGAGGAGGTGATAAGTGCCCTCATTATGCTTCTATTTATTATATTTTGTGTCCACCTACTGATGATATGAATAGATATGCTTTTACTTGCTGTTATTTAGTCATATATGAAATACCAATGCATAGGAAAAAGGTGAGACTTCATTTTTATTATTTCCATATCTTGTCTTGCTTCTTACCATGTTTTAACTTGAAAATTATTTTGATTGGAATGGGAACACCATGGTACCCAGGTATAGTTTATGGAACACTTTCCAAGGAATAATGAGGTAGCAAAGAATCACAAGCTATCCCCTGAATTCCATATCACCTAAACAAAGTAAGTAACGCCTAGCTATATGGCTATAAGAAAGCGCTTTGCGGGAGGCAACCCGGTTATTCTCTTTTGGATTTTGGTTTTGAACACTTGTTGTAGCAAGAGAGATTTTTTTGTTTTCTTTCTGTAATTTTTAATAAAGAACCAGGTGGAACCCATTTTGGATGTTTTAAAAGTTATTAAACATATGGAGTAGAAATTTTTTGCATAATAGTTTTGAGTGCAAGGATTTTCTAAAAAAATTGTAACTCCGATTGCGCTCAAAATTATACAAAATTTACAACTTTTCATCCTATGTACGCACAAAAATTTGGCTAAAATTACTGACATGTATAAGTGGGCGCAAAAATTTCGTTTTTCATCTACTGAAAATCTAGACAGATTCTTCCATGTTTTGTTCTAACCATTCCCAAGTGCCCTAAAATGATTGTTACGAGTCATATTATATTCTAGGAATATGTACGAACATTATATGCTTTATGGACCATGTAGAAAGAATTTTGTCTTTTATATATATGCAGCAACTATTACACGTTTGCGCCACTAATCACCACTCAGAAAATATATGGGAGAAAAAGTTTTGTGTTGAAGTTTTTTGATAGGGAATAGAGGAACATCAGTAGGTTGACATGAACTACATAGGTAAAAAATTTATTTTACATTCTTTATGGAGGATTAACATATGTATGCAATGGTTACTTATGATACAAAATGTAAAACATCTCACGGGAATACATAAAACTAAGAACGGAGTCTTACAGTGAAGGGCATGAAACTAAGAAGTACCCCAAAAATAATGGCATAAAACACCAATGCCAATCATGAAAAGAGTCTATTATTCTACAGGTTCATCAAACTGTTCTAAAAGGTTTGTTTTGTTCATCATTTGTTTTATCACACCATTACTTATTTTTTAACATGTTTATAGATGTGTAAAAGATACAACTTGATAGTACACTTGCATATTATGTTTCATTGAAAGGAATTGAGCCTATGAACTTTACATGATAATGAAGGAATCAAAGGTAACAAACTCCAAAGTACTTGTTTAGTTTTTATCACCTTCATGCTCGAGGATGAGCATAAGTTAAGCTTAGGGTTATTGATGCATGTAAAATGCATACATGAACTTTATAGTTTGTTAACATGTTTTCCCACATATTTGCATCATATATAATGTTCTATCCATGTTTTATATTGATTTTTTGGGATTTACCAATGATCCCCTTTATTTTGGCTATAACCTGGCAGGGCAGAAAAACCCTGTTTTCGATATTTTTGATGTTTTAGGACCTATACGAAGTCAAATGGACCTGCACTTTTGGGAATGCTGACATTTATCCACGAGAAGCATCTGGAGCACAAGAATCCCATCAGGAGGGCCAGGAGACCCAATATAGGTTGGGTGGTGTAACACCCCAAAAATATTAATGAGGATCAATCCCTAATTAATCAAGATTAGGGTTAACAAAATCTTTTATTAATCAAATTCAAATCTTAATGCTTGCAATGCCATGTTTGATTATTGTAAATGATGACAAATGGTTTAAAGATCAAAACCATATCATCTAGGTCACTAACAAACCAAATCAAAACAAAAGCAAAATTAAAATATAAAGCCTAAGACCTAATGGTCATTTCTGCCCAAGTTAACCACTAGCTCACTTTGAGCATCTCTAGCAACTAATCTCAAACAGAAATTTTCCCATTTATTTTCTCACCTTGCTATACCTAGTGACACTAAACCCAGTGGAGCTTTCCAATGTTGCAAAAATATTTTCAAATCCATTTGAGAGGCATTTCAAATTTGAATCTATCTTATGTATCAAGATATCCATTTTTGGAAAACCCCTCAAACCTTCACCACTTAGCAAACAATTGCACCCAGAGACTACCAAGATTAGTACCAGAACACCCACCAAAATTTACTGGAAAAGGTGATGATTCAGTTCATGCGGCCATTTGATCGAACACTTGGTGATCACAGTACAAATCTACCAACTATTTACTGTTTTGATCAATCCTTTACTCACCATTGTGACCTCACCGCGCTCACACGATGTGCACTTAACTCACCCAGTACAAGCCTGTGCATTTGATCTCATCTCACTTGTCGTTTGACCCGTGAAAAGTGGTACCCGAGCTAACCCATGTCACCCTGACATGGACACGATGCCATAGACCGCACTGCCATCTCCCACGATGTCTAGGAGGTAGCCCTGACCTCATCGTATCTGCCTGTGCACGCCCCGACCAAAGACAGCTCAAGGAAATGCCAGTAAATTCATGCCCATTTAACACCGAAGCATGCTGTTTTCCGCGCCAGAGCACCGAGCAATCCTGCGCACACGCTGCGCCTTGCCCTCACCTTGCGCCACTACGTCCGCCATGACTCCGGCAAGATCCCAGACATGATCGTTTCACTGCGCGATCGCCGTGAACACCATACACTGTGACTAATGTCGCCGGTACAACCACAGAGCACAGAGGTTCCCCAATGATTTAGACCGCGCCTCACCGTGCCACTGTGCGTATGACGTTTGCCCTGAAGCACCACGTCGACCTATGCCCTTGGACATGCCTGTAGCTCACTGTAACTGCGTCGTCAGCGAGCCCGAGCCATGTCGTCGTGCCCCCTTTGCTGCAATATAAACAGAGACCACCCCGACCCCAAAACGCACACCATTCTACTCCTCTCTCACCTAGGAACCTCATTGACCCAAACCTAGAGAAAGGAGAGCACCACTGCGTCAGAATTTCACCGGAGTTCGCCGCTATAGAGGAAGGAAGGAGCCGAAGCCAGGAGCCACTCCAGGAGCTGTCGCGACCACCGTTCCAACCGCCGTCGTCGACTTGTTTGTTCGCCCCCATCGCCGCGTCTAGCTGGAGCCCTAGTAAGCCCCCGACAACCACCACCGTAGCGCCAGGGTTTAGACTCGCGCATGCCCTGCAACAAAGATGACGACGCTCAGCCGTTGATCGTGCTCTAATCGTAAGCCCTATATTCACCGATACCACTTCGCGTTTGTTCAGTCACTGATAGGTAGGACCAGCCCTAGAGCAGCCCGCTGCGTGCGTGTCGAGCAGTTGGGCCAGCCCATTAGCGTTCCCGCGCACAGCCCGTCAGTTTAAACTTAGTTTTATCTTTTATTTGAATTTTCCAATCTGTAGTGAACTTTAAAAATCAATTCAAAAAGATTCACTGGACCAAATTAAATGAATCCAATTTTGGTTGAAAGTAGATGAAAATCTCTAATCACTCTTGTTGGATTCAAACAGTTTGATACTATGGATCACCATTGGTAAAAAGAACAAGACAGTAGCTTTTTCAACTTCAAACAATTTTCTAAAATCAACCATAAGTGATTTTGAGTTGATTCCAACTCTTAAAAATCACATTTGACAAGACATTTCTGAATATGTAAAAATCTACATACTTACATATAGTAGTCCTGGTCCAAAACCAAATGAATGAATTTCTAGTCATATTTAGCCACTTAAATATTATTAAATAATATTAAATAATAGGGTTAAGCTTTTTAAATAAGGCTAACCATTTTAAATCACATTATCAAGTATTAGAATATGTGGTGATGATATGTGTCAATAAAGTCCCATATTTGGAATTGGAGAATATCAAATCTTAAGTAACTTTTCAATGAGTAGAAATTAATTTTCTAAATATAAGATAAATAAAATCTTATCACCTTTTATTGTAATGATAGAGATGATGCTAGATCATTTAGTGTGACCCTTGTGTGATAAATAGAAGTAGTTAAGTATTGTTTGGTGATTGTGTACCTCGTATTTGTTTATAGACGCTAGTATCAATCCGGGTTATGACGAGGAGGAATTCTACAAAGACGAGGACGAGAACTTAGACCATCTTACCAACCAAGAAAGCTAAGCTAAACCATGCAAGTCCCACTTGCAAGCCTTTGTGATAACCGTTTTTACTATACCAAATCCCAGTTTTACTTGCAAGCTTTACCTTTTGCAAAGTTGTTCCGTAGTTAATTAATTGGATGATTAGTGGAAGATTAGGAAAGTGTCATCAAGAGCTTGGAGCTTGATGAAGGTAGATACATCATTTTAGTACCCCTCAAATAGTGACACCCCCACCTAGATATATGCTAGTGCTAAAATAAACTTGATCACTAGATAGGAACAAATGATGATCAAAAACCTTGGAATGATGAGTCATTCTAATGAAATGTTTTGACATGTTTTATGGATACAATGACTTGAAGATGATAGTGAATGAAGTATGTGACTTGAATTTGATAAAAACTGATGATTGCGTTCGGATGCGATACCATTCCACTTATTACCATACAACCACAATAGCCGAATTTAGGTAGGGCTTGACTAGAAGTTTATGTGTCTTAGTATGGGTTCCCCTCGCGGAACGAGGTGAGATGAGGCTACCTTGTGAATGTGACTGTCCACCTATGCAGTACCCAAGACGACAGATGGTCGTGGTTGGGAGGCCAAACTCATAGGGGAGGTGCCTATACTAGGGTGTGTAATTGAAAGGTTATGATTGATTATCCGCATACCAAGTATGATGATTCAGGATTTTTCCTAATGGATGTATCAAATGTTGTGGTGAAAGTGTATCACCTCTACAGAGTGTCAAACTATTCGAATAGCCGCATCTGCGTTTATGGACAGTTGGATGGCCATACTGTTCCATTTTCAGATGTTTTCCAAAATGACCCATGACTTGAAAGATTACTTTGACTTAACCCCCCAAGTTGTGGAGATAAAGCTAGGTTCCCACCTACGTAACTTAGACAACTAAAGTTAGGTTTTATTACTAGATACTGGTTCAAATAAAATTGGCTTGTGGAAAACAAACCTAGAGCTTAAGAATCCTATAGAATGGCCTTATTGCTTTAGTACAAGTTTGCGAGTACCTCAAAGTACTCATGGCTTTGTCCCTGGCTATTCCCATTGCCAGACTATGAACGAGACTACGAGGAGGAAGGACATCATGACGCTTACAATAACTAGGATTATCTCCCATCGTCAGCATTGCATGTGACTCTGAAGATGGATCCCCGAACACACTACTATTAATATTATTCCGCTTCTTTGATTGCAATTAGACTTGATCATGAGATCAACTATTTTTAAGACCTTTATGGTTTGTAATGGATGATGAACTATGGTACCGATCTGTTATGTCTCGCAAAAATGGTAATCCTGGGATTGCGATGTATGGAATAACAGGCATCTGGGATTAAAAATCCGGGTGTTGACAGGTGGTGTGCCCAGCCCAGGTGGGTGCGCCACCTATACTATCTGCCTCCTCGGTCATCCGATTGACTTGATTCTTTCGTCCATAGAGTTCTCTTGACCTAGAAATACCTATAAAAGGACCCCCGGGGAGTCCTCGAGAGAGCACACAAGAAACAAAAACACCACCAAACAGAGTCAGATCCAACAAAGATTGGAGAGGAAACTCAGCCAGATCCACCTCTAGGGAGATATCTACCCTCTCCAACATCTCCGGCATCATAACCATGATGAAGAGGTATTAGTCCACCTCCAGGCTATGGGTTTGTGGTAGTAGCTTGATCTATTTCTCTCTTGTTCTTCATAGATCTAGTACCATATGAGATGCCCTACATGATTATGGTCATATTTGTAATTCCTATGTGGTGGATCTTTGTTCTATGATTTGATATTTGATATTGGAATATACTTTGTGTAAGATTTTTTGATAGATGCATATCATGCACCCAGTTCTCAATTGCTTGTTTTGATCCAACTTGTATGCAAGAACTTGTATGGGCAAAAGTGTGTATTAGATATAGTAGCATGGTGGTAGGGATTAAATTGTGACAAACAATATTCAAGGTCTACTTTGGTTTTTACCTTTCTTTTTCTAACTCGCTAGGGATAAAGTGAAATCATGTGCTATAGTTATCATGTGACAGTGTGATAACCTTGTTAGATCAAGGTAGCATATTTCTATTTCAAACATCATGTTATATTGCTTAAAGTTATACTCTGATTTGTTCTTGATTCAAGATTGCATGGAGTTTTCCCTTTCTTGACGAGTATAAGAGAGATGTATTCCATATCTATGTTAGAATGTGATTCCCATAATGATTCCTTTATCAAACACATCTAGAATTTCCATGAATATTTATCATTGATGAATTGTTTTGTGATCACTACAACTTAAAAAGAGAGTAGACAAGTGAACCCATAAACCCCGGTCCGATTTTTATCATAATAAACACTGTTCCATTGCATATACTATCATTTATATTTTATCCAATTTATTATTTCTAAAATACAAAAATACTTTCCCTACTTGGAATCACTCATAAAAACCCAAAAGCAACTCTATTATCTTCCATATCATCTAATTTGCATTACTTTATTTACTTTACCTTATTTTATATTTTATTTCATATTACTAATACGAAAACCTATGCTTGAAAACCACTTGGTGGAATTGGGGAAACAATACAAATTATGTTATTTTATAGGTTGCTTGAAGAGGAGAAGAAACATACCCTTCTATAACCAATTCCCCGAGAGTTTGGTATAAACCCTTGAGTCAGTCCTATGGGGAAAAGAAGCTTTCTACAACACTCTGCACTTGGAGTCCCAACGAAAAGTGGCCACGTTTGTTGCCATCACTATTCTCCCTTAACCCCGGCACGCGAGAGACACCACTCCTATTACTAGAGATCCTCTTCAAAGATGGGGATCCGCCTAGCCAAAAGCGCATGACCCCATGGGTGTCAGCACGCGGAACCCATGGCACGACCATGAAGAGTCTCTTGACCTGGAAATTTCCATAGCGCAAGGCCTATGAAGATCTCCCCAAGGATTATGGGAAAACCGCAAGCCTCGCGGAAGAGGGCACGGGGTAACCCACGAGTGAATTTACCTCCTTGGGTGGCTCAGGCGTGCCGCAGCCATGGTTTCCTCTAGGCGAAGGGATTTTGAGTCATCTATGTTCCCCCATGAGGTGCCCCCTCTTCCCTCCTGGCGAAGAACGCTCCCCAGGTACTTCCAAAGGCGCAAAGCAGGTACAAAGGGGCCTTGCGAGACATATCTCCCGAGCCAACCATGCAGTCAGCTCTCATCAGCCTTCCCAAGATAATGCTAGACATGACCTTGTGTAGGGGATGGCATCTCAACAATGCAAACATAAAGGGAGACACCTAGCACTAGAGTCTTCTTAAACAGGTTCGTTATAGTCAAGGTTACAAGGCAAAATGTTAACAAGCACCATGGAATCACATCCATGCTCCCAAATTCTGGTGGCCCCATTGGTGCTAAGACAGCCCTGATAGGTCCTCCGTCTATATGCTCCAAAGGTGGCAGGGTAGTCGACGCGGGTCGTCAATGGGTCATACACCTACATAGTGAATTCCCTCGCACTGACGTAGCGAAGCCGCAGCATCGAGCCGTGCACGATCTTGTGGTCGCAAATGAAGCTTTTTCCCACTGGTATTAAAGTATGTATCACCTATCACGGGGGACTCGACAATCATGGTCCATCCATCGCCACCTTTGGAGTGCTTCAGCCACATGCTCTCCTAGATGTCACCCCAGGCAAGGAGGCGAAGTGAGTGGGAAGCTTCACTCTCGTGGACCAGTCATCTCCTCGGAGGATGAGGACAAAGTCATTGACCCGTATGGGCAAGGGTCCATCCTTGAACTTGAGCACGCCTAGAGGTGGAGGAAGGAGCGTTGTGGGCTCTGGGTTGCCTCTTGGCCATCCACCCCACCGCCCTGGATGCCCACGGAAATTTCCGCAAGGGAGACCACGACCGCGCTGGGCCGACGCCTCCCCCTAAGTCACTACGACTACTCCAGAGGAAGAAACGGAAGGCAGGGCAACACCACGGCCTCCGCACATCCCACAACCTCTTATGTGTGGCCTCCCACAGCCACACTTCACCGGTTGGGTCTCCTCCACCTCCAGCATCATAGACTTTCCCTTCCTGTCAGCAGAGAAACGCTTGGGTTCTATGGGGAAGAGAGGGCCTCATCTCTTTGAAACAAGAAGGGAGAGGTGTAGCAGCAGAGGAAATGACATAAAATAGAAGGCAGCACACCCGTGCCCCAATTTGACAAGACAAGATGAAGGTACGCGTCACTATTCCGGGCACGCGGCATTAACTTTGGCTCCCCAACGCTCTATCACAATGCGGGAACAACCGCCAAGTAGAGGTAGGCATAACGACATTCGAAGGTAGAGGGCGTGTAGTTGCTTTGTGTGCACGATCAGGATGATCATAGTCATAGTTCCCTTTTTGATAAAGAGGGTGCCGAGGTTCATCGATCGTTTTGTCCCTTACCACTTCATGTGAACCAAGGGACACATCCTCCGCAAGCGCCCGGGGGCTGTTGTCGGGGTCCGGGCAACCAGGGTGCCATGTCCCGATGGTAGATAGGCTACTATCTAAGCAGAGGCACCCTTGGGAGGATATTACGCCTTAGGAGGTGACGCTAGGGGATGATCCCTCGCAAGGCCCTGGCCTTGGTATGACTCGCCTTAGGAGGGCATCCTATGAAGAGGATCCCCCAGCAACACTTCGGTTCTCCCTGGGTCTTAGATAGCTTAGAACGTGCCACAGGGGCATGCCTGTAATCTCATAGCAAGGGCGGCAAGGGCAGCATAATCTGACAAGTGGTGCCACTACTTTAAGGACCTCCCGGACCGCCTCAGTAAATAGAAACCGGTCTGGTCCCTTCAGTGAAAAAATAGTACAGACGACCACAACACTGGAAGCTCTCCCCTTTGCCATTTTGGTTCTAGAGAGGGAGCCAGTGGCACCAGGCATCACCGACGTAGTCAGCTTTATGGAGGGATGGAGAATCCCCTAGGGAGTAGGACTTAGTCCACCTAAATTAGTCTTGTAGACCAGGACTTCGAGGACCGGCATTGTGGTGACCTTTCCGGCCTGAGATTTGGGGCAAGAGGTTCGTCGCCGCTATATAATGAGTCCTTCTTCTATCTTAGAAGGGGTTGATCCCTATGTCTAAAACCCTACATTCATACACCATTGTACCCACACGAAGCAAGCAAGTAATACAAGAAAGTAGGAGTAGGGGCATTACCTCCTCATGAGGATCCCAAACCTGTGTAAAGAACCCTCTTGTCCACTCTTTTCCATGCACTTACTCCGCCATTTCCACTGTCGTTGAGAATCTTAGGTGAAAGAACATGTTGGGACTCCATGTGTGGTTTTGGTAATTAATGACAATCTTTATGGACTAATGTGTGTATTAAGTTATACTTGTGGGATTTGTCCATTGGCATCGCTTGGATCATGTGTTGGCTTCAAGGTCGGTGAAATGAGAATAAGATGTGTTGTGCAAGCTCAAAATACGCCATTTATAGAAGATCTCATATTTGATGCTTGCCATCCTCGGTGATCATGGATCGATGATAAGGAATCAAGTAAGGCGTTCCATCTTGAGAAGGTCAAGTTCGTCTACATAGAGCTCAAGTGGAATGCTCAAGGAAAAGGTATAATCTTGATAGGTTTTCCCTTTTGCCGGTCTCATGTTGTGTGTGGGAGACCGGGTTTAGGTTAGATAACCGTACTATCAAGAGGGGATCTTGAATGAGTAACTCGATCAAATCATTCGGAGAGAGCTCAAACCTTTGCATGCTTGCATAATCATATTTGGTTGTTATTTGGTATTATCCATGGGAGCATATAGAGATTGTGGTAATCTCCATAACAAGGTCTAGGTCATCAAAAACGGATTTTCTTTTATATCTTATTGCGTTTTGATCTTGGAGGTTTTACCGGTTTGTATTTAAGAGATAGGTAAAACCTTCAATTATTTAGTTCTTACTCATGTGATGATTTAGAGCTTGTGTTAATCTCCATGACAAGCTCTAGTTCATCGAAAACGGATTTCATATGCATTTTCTATTACGTTTTCGATGTTGGAGGTTTTATCGGTTCGTCTTTTTGAGAGAGGTTAAACCTTTCGTCATTTGGATCTATCCTCCCTTTCTGGACTATTATTTTTATTTGAATTATATTTTATAGCTTGTTTTCCTCTTTGAAACGAGCCCAAGATCATCAAAATTGGAGTCCGGATGCAAAAGTAATGGCTGTTTTCGTTCAGGGATAAACGGTAGTACCGGACCAAGATCCGGTAGTACCGCATTTTGGTACCGCGTGGTACTGAATAAGGTGCGTTTGGCGACTTGGGATCCCTAGGGAATGTCCGGTAGTACCGGGATTCGCGTTTTGGGGCTTCAACGGTTGGATTTTCGGGGGATCTATTTAAGGGGACTTCTTCCCCAATGGTCCCCAACCATTCTTGCAAGTTTTCCCCTCCATTGTTGACCTTCTTGAGTTTACTTCCTCTCAATCCCTCCTATTATTCTTGCATTTTCTTGAGGGATTTGAAAGAGGAGATCTAGATCTACAATCCCACCAATCATTCTCTTCTCTAAGTGAGGGGAACATATTGGGATCTAGATCTTGGAGTCTTTTGTGGATTTCCTACATTGTTCTTCCTCTCTTATTCCCCCATAAGCTTTTGCAGATTTGGTGGAATTTGGGAGAGAAGGATTTGAACAGCTTTGTGGTGTTCTTTCCATTTGCATTCGGTGCATCGCTTTGATTTCTCTCCGGAGGATTTGGTGAGTGAAAGTTGAGAAGCTTTTTACTCTTGGGTTCTTGGAACCCTAGATGGTTTGTTGTGTTGCAGGTTGAGGCCTTGTTGGAGTTTGTTGGGAGCCTCCAATTAAGTTGTGGAGAAGTGCCCCAACCTTGTGAGAGGTTCCAGTTGCCACCGACAAGTGCACCTATAGTGGAAGCGTGGATCGATCCCATTGGGATGAGATTCACCGGAGAACAAGGGAGGACTTTTTTGGCGTAGGTGCTTAGATACCACCCCCTCTCCAAACGAGACGTACTCCATGTTGGGAGGAACTCGGTAAAATATCGCCGTCCCCGCGTGCCTCGGTTATCTCTATACCCGAGCTCTTTACTTATGCACTTTACATTGTGATAGACTTCGCGCTTGAAGTAATATATATCTTGCTATCACATTGTTGCTTGTATTTCTTAGCATAAGTTGTTGGTGCACATAGGTGAACCATAATTGTTCTAGGTTGTGCTTGACAAAGTAAACGCTAGTTTAATTCCGCATTTGTTGAGCCACTTTTGGAAAAGTTTTAATCTCCTATTCCCCCTCTAGGCGACATCTGTATCCTTTCAATTGGTATCAGAGCCCGGTCTCTCATTTTAGGCTTCACCACCTTGAGAGTAAAGATGTCGGCTAGGGGATTAGTTCACAAGGACACGCTCACATTCGATGGCACAAATTATGATGTTTGGAAAATTCGCATGCTTAATTTATTTCGGGAAATTCACCCAATTATCGAGGGTTATCTATATAAGGGTTTATCTTCTCCCGTGGATCCCCAAAAAAAAACTTTAGAGGAGAAGTTGAACTCTCATATAGATGCTCTAGCTACTAAAATTATTTTCCATGTTGTGAGCAATGTAGTTCTTTCTTCTATCATGCCTTATTCAAGCGCTCGTGAAATATGGACCAAGCTTCAAGATAAATATAGCAAGTCCAACATTATTGAGGATGATTGTGTTGCTTCCCCTTCCGGTCGAGATGAGTTCTCATCGTCTACCACTTCACCAACATGTGATTTTTTACAAGGTAATGATACGGTGAGTGGTGATAGAAATTGTAATTTGGATAGTGTTCTTTCTATGTGTGATCCTTCATCTCTATCTATTTGTAATGATCTTCCTTTGGACCTTAACACTTAGAGCACTCAAAACTCCTTACATGCTTGTGTTAATAGTCCTTGCATATCATATAGAATTAACTTGGATAAATCTTATGATGATATGCTTGGGTTGTCTTGTTGCCATGACAAAAATGCTTCTACTTCCTCTACTTCTTTTGTTACTAATCAAGTAGAGGAAAATGAAGATTCTATGGGACAAGAGAAGATTTTGAATAGTGCTACAAGAGCAATCTCATCATCACCTTCCTCCGGTTCTCACATATGCCTTATGGCTAAGGGAACAAAGGTAACCTCTTTGGATCCCATTGTATCTCATGATGATGATGATGATGAGCTTGAGAATGATAATGATGATTATCGAGGTAAGTATGATATTACCTCTATTAAGAAAATGGGAGAGGTTGTCTATAGTGCTCTCTACAAAAATAAAATTGCTTACTCCAACTTTCTTGAAATCTTGAATTATGTGATAGAAGGCAATGATCTTATTGAGGGGCAAGAAAACATAATTGATGAAAAGTTTGCACTTGAGCGTGAGTATGATAATGAACTTTCTCAACTAAAGGAATCCCTTGAAGAAGAACAAATCATCAAAGTATCTTTTGAGGAGACTTTTACTCTAGAATTATCTAGAGTAAAGGAATACCATGATAGAGAACTTGCGGTGGCAAACTCCTTCAAGATGATAAATGGTGAACTTGACGTTGCTTATTCTAAACTTGTTGAGGATTTAAAACACCTCGAAAATGGATCTCGGGTCGTTAAGAGGGAGCTCATCAAACTCACCGAGTCACATGAGCAACTTAAAGCTTAATATTCAAAAGATCTTGCCATGTTTCCCTCACCTCTTGCTAATAGTAATGATGCTTGTGATACTATCTCTATATCTTGTGAAGGATCTATTTTTGAAGGAGAATGTTGAGCTAAAGGGCCAACTTGCTTTGCTAACTAGCAACTATGGGAAATTAGAAGAAAGTCATGTTAAGCTCTCAAGCTCGCATGAGGATCTTCTAGTCTCCCATGGTAGGCTAAAGTTAGCTCATGAGGCCATCGTGTCAAAGGTAACATCTAGTGGGCCTCATGTGGACATTAGCACTATATCTACTCCATATGTTATATTTACATGTGCTAGTCCTTGTAATTCATCCTCTCACAACCATGCTATATCTCGTGATGAATTACATTACATGCCTTGTTGCTCTAACAATGTAGCATCTACTTCCTCTAGTGCTTTTGTTGAAACTAACCATGTAGAGGAAATAAAAGAGCTCAAGTCTCAAGTAACTTCTTTGAAGAATGACTTGAAAAAGGGTCATCAAGGGAAGGTCACACTCAACAAAATCTTGAGTGTGCAAAAATCTCCCAATGATAAGGGTAGGCTTGGATTCAACTCCAATGTCAAGAACAAGTCCACTATGAAGTTGAAGCACAAGGAAAACAAGAAGAATGGCCAAGCTCAAGTCAAGAATCCGGCCAACATTTTTTGCTTCAAGTGCAAGGAAGAAGGGAATCATGTTAGATCTTGCCCATTGAAGAAGAAGTCTTCTAGTGTAAGCAACAAGGGAAGTGGCCTCAAACTCCACCTCAAGTCATTAATGGGCCTCTTCATAAGAGGGCTACTCGAGCTCTTCCTCGAGTTGTGGCTTCACCTAAGAAGAAAGATGGCAAGAGTAGAACTTGCTACATATGCCGTGAGAAAGGGTATATTTCTTCCTCATGCACTATCAGTATCTCCTCATCCCATCCTATCTTGATTGATGATGCTTATTCACTTCGTAAGGATGAGGTTGGCAATATGTATGCCAAGTTTGTTGGTGCCCAATGTGGTGTCAATAAAAGAACCATTTGGGTTGCCAAGCCTATTGTGACTAACTTCTTAGGACCCAACTTGGTTGGGGACCAACAAGCCAAAACTTGATCAATAGGTGTTAGTTGGAGGGCATTGGAGTCTTGGCTACATTATGAAGAATTGAGGGATCTTCATCAATTATTATTGTCAAGCCAAGCCATTTGGATTATCATGATTATATTATATTTCCAATGTTCCTCCTTGCGGTAACATATGCTAAACTCTTTAGATTGAAAGTTACTCAGCCCCTTGTGCATGTGTTGGTTTTGTATCCTCCATACTTTTGTACATGTTGTTCTTTCCACTTAATTATCTTGAGGTTTCAAGTATAATTGTATATGATTAGGTTGCACACCATGTATGTGTGTCTCTTGTTTTGGAGCCTTAATTTATCATATTTGACATCTTATTTGGCTCTTGTGAGAGATTAATGGATTATCCCATTTTGGGGGAGTGTTATGCTTGGGCATTCCACAAACCTAAAATTTTGTGTACATGAGGAATACCACCTAGTATTTATATTGGATTATTGTCTAGTCTCTATGTGGTATAATTTTCATAAGAAATTTAAGTTTTATAATGTCCATTAATTATCTCTATTTGTATTCTTTTGCCTCGTGTTGGTTTTATGGTAGTATCACATTATGGGAGAGTCATATGCTTAGTGCACATTACAATCCTAGAAAATGTGAATATTCGAGGTTGTGTCACTTAGAATTGATATTGATAATTATCTAGCTCCTATGTGAAACATGTGCTCATACGAGTTCCAATTTTCTTAAATGCCTTTATTGCTCATATTTTGGATCTTGTTTGTGAGAGTGTTTCTTGGTATGTGTTTCCTCATATTTAGATATCTATATCCTCATGGAAACCATTTATTTCAAGTTACTCTAATCACTAGTGATTGTGTGACTATTGGAAGCTATCAAGAATCTCTTTCGAACCATCAAGCTTAATTCTTATATTTTGTTATATGCTTCTTGTTGTGACTATGATCTTGGATATCCATGCAAGCTACCGTGGGAAAATTATTCCCAATATTTCTTGTCCTTGGACAAGTACTAAATTATGGTAGAATTTATTGATCATGTTCAATAACTTATTGGTGAGTTCACGCCTGAACCAGTTGCTACTGATTTCATCGGCACAGTTGCCATTATTGGTGAGTTCCTCCATGGGCTTGGTCTGAAAGTTAGAAGCACTTCTAGATGTGCCATGGGATCTGCACTTTTTCGCTTTGCTACTGTAACTGATAGAGATGCTGCTGTTAGTGGTAGCCCATATCATATTGGTGAAAGTGTTCTTAAGATTGTTAATGAGAACAGTGGTATCAATAGACGTTCCACTATTTTTACACATGATGTCTGGTGCATGCTTTTTAATTACCCCCAACAACTCTGGGATCCTGATTCGGTTATGCGCACATTTACTCCATATGGACGTTTCCTTGTGTGGAATAAAGACCTGTCTAACAGAGACAGGATCTTGGTCAAATTTCATGCACACAACGTGGACACCTTGCCTCTCAGTCTGGTGGTCGGTAGGAACGTTGCTGATGATGGAAGTGGGGACACTTGGACCTGCCCGATGGTGATTTTATCCACTACTATGTTGGGAGGCAATGCTGGTGATGAAGATCCTCTGCCACCCAATGGTGGAAACCCTCATCCTCCACCATTGGTTCATCATGGCTTCTGGCATGACAACCAATTCAACCAAGACTTTGGTGGAAATGTTGCACACCCACATATCAATGTTGCAGGTATGGATGTTGCTATGGGCAATGCTGCACATGCAGCACCTGCTGCACCTGCACATGAAGCTCCTGCTGCAGTTAACTTAGAACCCCAGACACCACCTATGCAACCTGACATACCAGTTTTGCCCAACTCTGTACCTGATCCTGTTAGCAATCTTGCCCAGCTACTCACTAGCCTTATGGGTGAAGACCAAGTACAATTCCCCAGCCTGGTAGCACTACTGGAGCCACTATGAATATCACTGAAGCTGATGACATGAACAATAATGTCAAGTACTCACTTGAGATATCTACTATCAACCCGATCTACCAGTCTTTCACACCCCTGAGAATCAAATCAAGCAAAAGCTTCATCCCAGTTCCTACTCAGTCTGAAAGTTCTAATAGTGAGATTGATGTAATCCCCAGGCCTGATAACTTCCCCAGGTCCAAGCGCAAGAAGCCTGAACCCAACACTGTCAAATATGTGAGAAGAAGCCACAGGATTGCCAGCCTGAATGCTGGTTTTAAAAGTCAGAAGGCTGTTGATGATCATGCTGAAAGCTCCAAGATGGCAGCTCAAAACTTATCTGGTCACTTTGAGGCCATTGTGGTTGAGAATGATCCACCTCCTGAGCTTCCTGTGAGCACTATTCAAGGCATTGGGACTGGATTCTGTCAGATACCTCCTAGTGAAGTAACTGAGGACAAGTTAAACAAGAACAGTGCCAAGAATGATGTGTAATCACCCCTCTGGTTGGCCCAAGTGCAGGGGCAGATGTTGCACTGCTATCTATCTTAGATTTTATTTTTAGTCAAACTATCTCAAGTTTTATTATTGTATCAGAATTATCTGTTCCCTGGATGTTATCTATATTTGGCAATGCAGACTTATTTATGTCATGGGTTGTAATATGCTGGTGTGGATCCACTTGAATACTACTGCCTTTAATCATCATGGTCATCTGTTCACTCCCTCAACACCACATATAAGCCTGCTCACATGGTCTCATGGTCCACTGCTCATAGACCATATCCCACTTTGGATGCCAGTACCTGGCACCATAGCATTCACCATCATTCAGTTAAAAGATGAATAGAACAATATTTATTATGGATTGGAACGTTAGAGGTATCAATTCACAGGATAGATGTGATGATCTTGCTGACAAAATAAACCAAAGTAACTGCACCATCATCTGTTTGCAAGAAACAAAGAGGGAACACTTTGACAATAGCTACATCAGGAAATTCTTTCCCAGAAGATTAAACCAGTTTGCATACCA
This sequence comes from Avena sativa, assembly GCA_916181665.1. Lineage (NCBI taxonomy): Eukaryota > Viridiplantae > Streptophyta > Magnoliopsida > Poales > Poaceae > Avena > Avena sativa. The sequence continues at coordinate 125,253,673 of OV702296.1, forward strand.
ACCATCTCTAGGAAACTCTAGTGGTCATATTATTATTTGGAATGGTGCACAATTTAATGGGCAAATCATCAGCCAATCTCACTTCCAAATGACAATCAAATTTGAATCATATCTAACTGCTCAGACATGGTATCTTACCAATATCTATGCACCTTGCACTAATGAGGGAAGACAGCTATTCTTTGATTGGTTTATGCAACTTGATTCATCAACATTTGATTTATGGATGGTTATGGGTGATTTCAATATGATAACAAGCACTGATGACAGGAACAGGCCTGGTGGCAATATTGCAAATATAAATAATTTCAATGCCATCATTCAGGAACATGACCTAGAGGAAATACCACTTAAGGGGAGAGCATTCACTTGGTCCAATATGCAAATAGAACCACTCCTTGAGAAACTTCATTGGATCTTCACATCACACAAATGGACAACTGAGTACCCCAACACCATTGCTACTCCTATGGCCAGACTGGGATCTGATCATATCCCCATCATAGTTAATATTGGCACTGACATCCCAAGATCCAATATCTTTAGATTTGAGGAGCATTGGATGGAATTTGAGGGTCTCACTGACATTGTGAATAGTTGCTGGATCAACAGAGGCCCATACAAAAATGCTGCTCAAGACATTGCTGCCAGATTCAAATGCCTCAGACAGGGAATCAAAAAATGGAGTAAGAACCTATCAAACCTGGCAAAAATTATTTGCAACTGCATTTTTGTTCTACCCATGCTGGATGGACTAGAGGAACAGAGGATACTGACTGTACAGGAAAAAAACTTCAGAATTATTGTCAAAAACCACCAGTACAGAATGCTGGAAGCCAAAAGAATTTACTGGAGGAAGAGATCAAACATCAGATGGGCCAAACTGGGTAATGAAAACACCAAATTTTTCCACTCCATAGCCACCAGAAACTACAGACACAACTTCATCTCCACACTTACTAATGATCAGGGGGCCACATTACTTGAGCATGACCATAAAGCTGCCCTACTTTGGAACTCCTTCAGAGAGAGACTGGGTATTACCATTGATACTAGCATGCAATTTGATCTGGATGATATGATCACCCCACAAGACTTAACTGAAGTTGATGATGTTTTTACTCATGAGGAAATTGATGACATCATCAAGCATATGCCACCTGACAAATCTCCAGGGCCAGATGACATCATCAAGCATATGCCACCTGACATCATCAAGCATATGCCACCTGACAAATCTCCACTAGCACATTATGAAGTACCAATTCTACTCACTATGTGATCAATTCTACAATGGCACTCTTGATCTGCATAGCATCAACACTGCATACATTACCCTCATACCCAAAACATAACACCCATGCAGACCCTCTGATTTCAGACCCATCTCTCTGGTTAGTATGGCACTCAAAATCATCATCAAACTGATTGCTAACAGAGTCCAAAATTTTATCATCCCCATTGTGAGCAAAAACCAATATGGATTCATCAAATCTAGAACTATACAAGACTGTCTTGCTTGGGCCTTTGAATATCTACATATATGCCACAAGTCTAAAAAGGAAATTACCATATTGAAACTTGATTTTGAAAAGGCATTTGACATGGTAGAATACAAAGCAATCCTTACCATGCTCAAGAAGTTTGGCTTAAGTGACCTTTTTATTACCTGGATAAAGAATATCCTGCACAGTGCTACCACATCAGTTATCCTGAATGGTGTACCAGGTAAAACCATCAATTGCACAAGAGGAGTTAGACAAGGTGATCCCCTCTCACCACTTCTATTTGTGGCCACTGCTGAGCTATTACAGATCATTGTGAACCATGCCTGGCAAACTGGGGAACTCACACTCCCAATTGACAACTCCTATGGGAAAAATTACCCAATCCTCCAATATGAAGATGATACTCTTTTAATCATGCCTGCTGATACCAATCAAATGTGCAATTTAAAAGAACTACTCATGAAGTTCACTGAAGCTACTGGTCTGAAGATCAACTACCACAAGTCATCCATTGTCCCAATCAACACTTCACCTGATAAAATGGACAACCTGGCTGCACTTTTGGGATGCAAAATTGAAGCACTACCTTTCACATATCTGGGACTCCCCATGGGCACTACTAAACCAAGTGTTGATGATTTGTCCCCCCTGATCAACAAAGTGGATAAAAGACTTGCTGGCATATCCAATCTCCTATCTCACTGCTCCAAAGTTATTGTGATCAAGTATGTGTTATCTGCTATGCCAAACCACATCATGTGTGCAATGAAACTACATTACACTCATACTAATCATATTGACAAAACCACCAGAACCTTCCTATGGCATGGTAAGGAGACTGAGAAAAGAGGAAAATGTTTAGTGCAATGGGACAAAGTATGCCTTTCTAAGAAAGCTGGGGGTCTTGGCATTCTTAATCTCAGGGAACATAATAAAGCAATGATGATGAAGAACTTATTCAAATTCTTCAATGGCCAAGATATTCCTTGGGTCAGTCTTCTCTGGCAAATGTACTACTCCAATGGTACACTACCGGATGCACATGCAAACAAAGGCTCTTTCTCGTGGAGAAATTGCCTCACCTTCCTCCCTAATTTCAAGGAAATGACCACTACGGTTGCTGGAAATGGCATAAGTACTATGCTCTGGTATGACAAATGGAAAGGATCAACCCCTCTCAGATTCAAATTCCCTGAACTTTTCTCATTTGCTAAAAATGATAGAGTATGCCTCAACTCTGTAGCCAACACCATGGCTCAATATGAATATAACTTATTCCAGCTCCCCCTGTCCCTGATTGCCAATGATCAACTTATGGAGCTTAAAAACATGATCAGCAGCCCAAGGAACACTGGCACACATGACATATGGTGCTTTCCCTGGGGAGACAGCAAATTTTCTACAAAGAAGGTGTATGAGCATATCATTAGAGCACCTGATGCCCCCACACCATTCAAGTGGATTTGGAAAACACCCTGCTTACCAAAACACAAGTTCTTCTTCTGGCTTCTTCTACAGGACAGACTAAACACCAGATCTACTACAAAGGAAAAATTACCAACTTGAGGATTACACATGTGCACTATGTGAGGAAAACATCAGGGAGAGAGTGGACCATCTGTTCTTCGAATGTGAGTTTAGCAGGAACTTCTGGTGGAGCCTAGGAGAGGAATGGAACATGGATCTTGGAACTATTGACAGAATCATTGATGCAAAAAACAGATCCACAAAACAGTATTACAAAATAGCTATGATTGCAGGATGTTGGAGCATTTGGTCACTAAGAAATCAGATCATATTTGAACATGCTGAGAAAAGTAGTTAGAAATGCTATGCCTTATATAAAGCATCTGTAGTGGAGATTAGACATAGGGTTAAGCCCAGTCTCATTCAAGGCATGACTGATTGGTTAGATACTTTGTAATAGATAGCTGATACTACCTCGGGGAGCACTCACATGCTCTCATCTTGTACAGTTTTGATTTATTCTAATATATAAAAATCACATAGTGGGGGCCTTCCCCACTGTATTTGTGTCAAAAAATATTCACTTTGGCCTTTGCTTAATATTATCATATCTTTGGCCAAGTAAATGTATTGTGTGCTCCCATGTATTCCTTGCTACTTTTGGTATCCTCGTGTGTTTTATTTAATGTAGGTAGTAGTGATGATCCCATTTGTGTGCACTTTGCATTCTAAAGGAAAATACTACATAATGCACTATCCATGGGGGAGCTCTCCTATATTATTTAGAACACTCATATTTATGCTTCTTTGTTTGATCCATATCAGATTTTATGTGCTTGGAACCTTAATCTTTTCATTTTGGTATTTGTGCCATCATGAGAAGTTTGGGTGTAAGATCCCTCCCTTTATAAAGTTAAGGATCCCTGTGATTGCAATGCTAGTCACTGGATCAATGCTAGCATCCATAGTTTAAGATGAAGTACATAGAAACAAAGGTCATTATTACATATCATTCCAGAGACACACATAGTCTTTTACAAACTCCATGGCCACAGTCCTAATACAAGAGTTCAAATTTATAATAAGATAAATAAGTCTTCATCTTCATGTGCCACAGGCAAGCATGTTGAGTGTAGACTCATGACCCCTAATCATCATCAGAATAACCTACAACATCACAAGTTACAGCCACAGTGGGTCAAGACATTGGAATAGTATTGGCAAGTGATACCTTAGTAGAATATTGGTAGTCTAAATACTATATGCATTTTCGCTAATTGTAGCTTAGGCTTGCTTTGCTCAAAATAGGTTTTACCTATTAGTTGAAAACACTAAGTTTTTCTTTGACAAAAACTTTCCCAAGGAACCACCAATAGAAATTGATGAACCTTCACCCTTGTTCAACCACAAGTTTTTACTTAGAAATTGGGATGAGGAGATTCTTGATAGCTTCCATGTCTTGATGCTCAAGTTGTCCAATACCAGGGACATGGCTAAGTACTTAGATTCTTCCATCTGCAGAGGTTGTGCACTTTCCCCACAAGACTTGATTTTCACCAAGACAAGACCTTTTAGAAGCCTTCCCTTAGACCAAATGGACGCGCTCCAACCTATCATCCCACTACCACCAACTGTCCAAATGGCTAAGTTATAGCTACCTATATGATCTAGGCAGAGCCCATAATGCCAAGTGGCTGCACTAGAAGCTTCTTAACATTTGGCATCTCAAATCCCTTTTTTCCTGGGTGGCTTTACACAAGTGAGATACACAAGGTAAACCATAGAAATGGGCCTTGTGTAACCACTCAACATAAACCATTCCTTCCATTCCACCCAGGTGTTTCATTCACTTAGTTGTTTTATTAAGCAAAACACAAGTCCAAAGACTTAGAAATATTTTATCATAGCATGAATATATAACCACCGTTGTTTGCTACTAGCTAGGCTAAGCATGACATAGATAAGCATCTTAACTTAGAAATTTCTAGCAATTCTACAACTACTAGGATTTCCCAACCATAGCATATAGACCAAAATATTCATGCAAGTCTAGCAAAATATTTCTAGTGCATAGTTGAAAAACATAGGAATAATATCATGAAGCACCACTTTCCTTGGTAGTTTTGAGAGTAGGAACAATCCTCACAATCACAATCACTATTTGCACCAAAATCTACACATAAAATAATAGCACCAAAATCACATACAAAATATATACAAGCAAAAATATATGGATGCATGCAAAATGCCATGTCATGATTTTCTACACCAAACAAGACAAGTGCACAATACTGAATCATAAACAAGTTCAAACTTGCCAAGGATTTTCTCTCCTGATTCCATTGATATAAAATTTGTCAAAATTGGACGTGGGAATCAAAAGTTATGATTTAAACAAGTTTAAACATCTAATATATCTAAGTCATAATTTTAAAACGAAACACATGCCACGCGGCGCTTCCTGATTGGATGGTACCGTTCGCGCGGATCACACATGCACACCGTTAGATCTAACTTAAATCATGCGGCTCTGATCTTACCGTACCTCTTCGGCCTGGCTTCTAATCTAAGCCACTGGATCTAGATCCAGTGGATCAAAACTCTCTGACTCTAAATCGGTGGCGCTCATGGGCTCAGTGGTGGCGACGGCTCTGCCGGCGATGGTGCGGCGATTCCAGGAAGCAAGGGAGGAAACATAGGGGCTTACCGAGCTCGTGAGGTCGTCGCGGTGCTCGAGGTGGTCAACAGAGGGGCAGGGGCGCACAAACTTGGAAGCAGGACCTCGTCGGAGTTGTTGGGGACGTCGGGTGCTTGTTGTCAGAGTCGAAGACGATGTTCTGGGGCGCAAGGATCCAAACAGAAGGTGTTAGAAGGTGTGCTAGACACTGGCGAACACGACCGTGTGATTTAGAAACAGAGGGGAATGCGGGGCTTACCGGAATTAGTTGCCGGAGTCGGGGTGAGCTTCAGTCGTTCCCAGAGGTGGACGATGGTGACAGTCTAGGGCGATTCAGAACAAAACAGAGGCATGAGAAGATGCGCAAGAGGATTGCGAATCAGCTCGCGTGAACCAGAAAGCAAGGGAACACGAGACTCACCGTGATGGCTCGCCAGAGTGGTTCGGGATAGCGGCGGCGCGAGTTCGATTGTGGACAGCCTAGCGGCGCTCTGTGGTTGGTGAGTGAGGGGAATGGAGCAGAGTGAGGAGGGGTTTAAGTAGCCGGGGCGAGAGAGGTAATTACGCCTGCAATAACTCATAATCAAGCGCGAGATCGTCGGGAAGAAACGGCCGCGGCGGAGCTGGTCGCGGGCGTGATTCGGGGACGAAGGGTTGATGTGGAGGTGGGTCCGAGGCATCGGCGAGAGGGGGGGTGCTCGCGTGGGTGAGAAACAGAGGGAGAGGGAAACCCCGGGTGGGCTGGTTTTTGGGATGGATCCAGTGTTGGGCCAGATTGGCAACGCCGGCCCTTTTTCTTTTCTTTATTCCTTTTCTATTTCTGTTTTGATTTTCTGGATTCATTTTCAAACAAATTCCAATGCAATTTGAATTCAAATCTTTTTTGGATTTTTGTAGAGTGTAACACTCATATTTTGGGGCATAAAACCATGTGGTCTCTCTGTACTAGCTTGGTCCCTTTGATCAAACAAAATAAACAGTGCCATAGCGCTTGATTTGAAAAAGTTTTGAAAATGGTTCTAAAACCATTTATGTTTTTTATATTTTGGTCCTAGCACTAACATTCAACCAACACAACAAGAGAACAAGCAAAGCTTGGTTAAAACAATTAATCTCTCAATTGAGAATGGTATTTGATTAATGGTTACTCACATAAAATAATGAGCATCAGATGCTCCTGTTTTTGAATTGGTTTTGAAAAGGAACCCTAAATGATCATGGATGCATGGATGATATGCATGAGTTTTGAAACATGATTTTAGGGATGTTACAAATCTAACCCCCTTAAGGTGAATGTCGCCCTCGAGATTCGGGTTGGCTAGCAAATAGGTGAGGGTGGTCTTTCCAAAGATCATCTTCTCTTTCCCATGTTGCTTCTTCTTCGGAATGATGGTTCCATTGAACCTTGCAGAATTTGATAGTTTTAGTCCGAGTAACTCTTTCTGCTGTCTCAAGAATCTTGATAGGTTTCTCCTCATAAGTGAGATCACTTTCCAATTGGACCTCTTCCAAAGGTATAGTATCCTTCAAAGAAGTCTCTTCCATTTCTCGATGGCATTTCTTAAGCTGACTCACATGAAACACATTGTGAACGGAAGACAATGCTTCTGGCAGTTCAATCTCATAAGCTACTTCTCCTTTACGACTCAGAATCTTGAATGGTCCAACATATCTTGGGGCCAATTTTCCTTTGACTCCAAACCTATTCACTCCACAGAGTGGTGACACTCTAAGATAAGATCTATCACCCACTTCATAGGTGACTTCTCTACGCTTAGGATCTGCGTAGCTCTTTTGTCGGGACTGTGCTATCTTCAATCTGTCCTTAACTAGCTTGACTTTCTCTTCAGCTTATTTGATTAGTTCTGGTCCGAACAAACTTCTTTCTCCCACACCATTCCATAGCAATGGGGTGGTACACTTTCTCCCATAGAGAAACTCAAATGGTGCCATCTCGATACTGGCTTGATAGTTGTTATTGTAAGAGAATTATGCGTAAGGCAGACTTTCATCCCAACTGGCTCCATAGTCTAGGGCACATGCCCTCAACATGTCTTCAAGTATCTGGTTGGTCCTTTCTGTCTGTCCATCAGTCTGAGGATGAAAAGCAGTGCTGAATTCTAACCTCGTTCCCAATGACTCATGTAGTTGCCTCCAAAAGTGAGAAGTGAATTGGGTTTCCCTATCAGACACAATACTCTTGGTACTCCATGTAGACATGCAATTCTACTCATATAGATTTTGGCTAACTTAGCACTTGTGTAGGTTGTCTTCGCGGGTATAAAATGAGCCACTTTAGTTAGGCGATCCACTACTACCCAAATAGAATCATATCCTGACCGGGTCCTTGGCAATCTAGTAATGAAATCCATACCAATCTTGTCCCACTTCCAATCAGGAATAGGTAGAGGTTGTAACAATCCTGCTGGTTTCTGATGCTCCGCTTTTACTCTACTACATACATCACATAAAGCAATATTTTCGGCGATGTCCTTATTGAGATTATTTCACCAAAATCTTTCCTTCATATCCATGTACATTTTGGTGTTACCCGGATGAATGGAATATGGTGAGTTGTGAGCTTCTTGTAAAATCAGTTTCCGAAGCTTCGGATCTTGTGGAACACAGATACGTTTCCCATACCATAGAGTACCCTGTTCATCTTCATGGAATCCTTTGGCTTTTCCCTTGCCAATGTTTTCCTTAATCTCTTCAATTTCCTTATCTGTCTTTTGGGCTTCCTTGATTTTGTCCAACAAGGTGGTTTGAACATCCAATGACATGAGATGTCCTTCAGGCACAATCTCCAATCTGAGATCTCTAAATTGGGCACACAGATCGTCTGGCAATTCTCCCTTAGTAAGGCCATTCACAAAAACCTTACGGCTTAGAGCATCCGCTACAACATTTGCTTTACCGGGGTGGTATTGCAAACTCAAGTCACAGTCCTTGATGAGTTCTAGCAATCTTATTTGTCTCATGTTAATTTCTTTCTGGGTGAAGATATACTTCAAACTTTTGTGATCTGTGAACAGTTCACATCGCTTTCCCAAAAGATAATGTCTCCATGTTTTGAGTGCATGGACAATAGAGGCTAACTCTAAATCATGAGTAGGGTAATTCACCTCATGAGTTTTGAGTTGTCTCAAGGTGTAAGACACAACTTTTCCTTCTTGCATAAGTACTGCACCTAATCCATGATGAGATGCATCACAATACACTTGGAAATCTTTTTCCAAATCTGGCAAACATAAGACTAGTGTTGTCACTAGTCTCTTCTTCAATTCTTGAAAACTGAGTTCACATCCTTCAGACCAGGCAAATTTCTTGTCTTCCTTTAGCAATTCTGTCATAGGCTTAGCTACCTTGGAGAAATTCTCGATAAATCTTCTGTAGTATCCTGCCAAGTAAAGGAAACTATGAACTTCTTTTACTGACTTAGGAGATTCCCATTCAGTTACAGCTAAAACTTTAGCAGGATCAACTGCTACACCATCTCCTGACACAACGTGTCCAAGAAAACCAACTTCATTTGACCAAAATTCACACTTGCTGAATTTGGCATATAGCTTATGCTCTCTAAGCTTCTCAAGTATAAAACGTAGATGTCCTTCATGCTCTTCTTTGCTTTTGGAGTAGATAAAAATGTCATCGATGAAAACGACAACAAACTTATCAAGGAACTCCATGAACACCTTGTTCATCATATTCATGAAGTATGCTGGTGCATTGGTCAAACCAAATGGCATCACGGTGTACTCATACAATGCATACCTAGTGGTGAAAGTTGTCTTAGGTATGTCTTGTTCTCTTATCTTAAGTTGGAAATAACCTGACCGGAGATCAATCTTTGAGAACACACAAGCTCCTTCTAACTGATCAAACAAGTCATTGATTCTTGGCAAAGGGTATTTGTTCTTGATAGTCACCTCATTGAGTGAACGGTAATCAATGCATAACCTTTGACTTCTATCTTTCTTTTCCACAAACAAAACTGGTGCTCCCCAAGATGAAGAACTTGGTTGGATAAAACCTTTCTGCAATTGTTCTCCAAGTTGCTTCTTGAGTTCTTTCAACTCATCCACTGACATCTTGTACGGTCTCTTTTCTATTGGTCTAGATCCTGGTAGCAGATCAATAAGAAATTCCACATCTCTATCTGGTGGCATTCCCGGCAATTCTTCCGGAAACACATCCGGATATTCACTCACAATGGGCACACTGTCTATGCTAACCCCCTTAAGAGAATTAAGCTTACTCCCTTTCGATTCAAAATTTGACTTGAATCTTATCCGTTTATTTTCTGGGGTTATGAGTGCGACAGTATGATTGGCACAATCTAGTACTCCTTCATACTTGATCATCCAATCATTCCCAAAATTACATCCAGTCCTTGGGAATCTAGGATTATCAGACTCACTGGAAACTTATGTTTTCCGAACTCTATCACTAGATCCCGGCATCCAAGACTTACTATCATATCTCCACCTGGAGAACTTACTTTTATTGGACACCCAATGTTTTCAGTTGAAAACCCATTTCTATCAACAAATGCTTTTGATATGAATGAATGCGATGCTCCAGTATAAAAAAGAACAAGTGCTGGAATAGAATTGAGTTTGAACTTACCAGCCACAACATCTGGCTCTTCATAGATTTCCTCCACATTGATGTGGTTCACTTGCCCCTTCTGGAAAGGGTTGGGCTTGTTGGGTCCTTCAAATTTATTTTCTGGGCATTCATTTGCATAATTCCCCATCTTCTTGCACTTGAAGCATTCAACCTGACTAAGATCCTTCTTGATAGGCTGGCTTCCACTGCCACTTCCACTTCCATTGAGGTGGCTCTTATATCCACCCTTGTGATTCTTATATTTTTCATTGTGATGACTATGGTGGTGCTTGTTGTCATGATGAAGTTTGTGGTTGTGGTGCTTATTGTATTTTCCATACTTGTGGGATCCAGAACTCCCACTATCATCATAATGGGAACGCTTGTGAGACGATCCCGAGCTGTGCTTGTCAGAGTGCTTCATCTTCCTGCTTTCAACTTGTTTTTGCTCTCCAAAATAGCAGCCTTGTCACAAAGAGACTGGTATGTGGGAACATAGGCCACAGCTAACTGCAGGTTCAATTCATCATTCAATCCTTCAAGGAACTTTTCCTTCCTCTTAGCATCAGTGTCAACTTCATCCGGTGCATATCGCGCCAGATTGTTGAACTCCTCAATATATTCAGCCACGCTGCGGTGGCGCTGCTTCAAGTTATGGAACTCTTTCTTCTTCAAACTCATCACTCCGGATGAGTGAGCAGTACGGAAACCATCTTCAAAGATAGCCCATGTCACATTCGCAATGGGAGTGGTGATTTGGAAGTTATCCCACCAAGTGGCTGCTGGTCCTTCCAACAAGTGTGCTGCAAATCTGACCTTCTCTTCATTAGTACAGACCACGGTTACCAAGTCCTTGTTCACAGAGCGTAGCCAATCATTGGCCACCATAGGATCAGTAGTTCCTGAAAACTTTGCTGGCCTCAGTCTTAAGAACCTGGTAAGCATGTCAAAACCCTGTGGGTTATTCTGATTGTTGTTGTTGTTATTATTGTTGTTGTTGTTGTGATTCTGGATGAACATGGTCATAATTTGCATCAACTGAGTCTGAGCTGTCATCATCTGCTGCATCTCAGGGGTGATGTTGTTGTTGTTGGGGTTGGGATTGGCACGTCGGGGAGGCATCTATGGTTGTTCAATATAGATAAGAATGAGATACCCATAGATGCTAACATGCACAATACATCACATAAACAATCACCAAACATGCATCATAATAGTAAAAGGTTCAACAACACAGACAACAAGTTTTTGAAAAAGTAAACACACCAATAGCAAGCCATCCACATGTTGGATGGTCATTGCTAATCAATAATCAAAAGCATGGTAAATTAATGGTAAATGAGTAGCCATCACTACTCCTCTGCATCAACCTCCTCATCAACAAGTGTAAGACCTACATTCTCCATAGCGGTCTTGTATTCCTCGACATTGGTGGTCAAGGTCTCTACTTTGGCTTTGAGAGCCCTCTTCTGTGAACGAAGCCTCTCAATCACACCTTGTTGATGCTCGAGCTCGAAGTCCTTGGCCTCTAGTTCTGCAGTCATGTCTCGAATCCTCTTGTTCCTATCTTGGACTGTCAACACCCGGATTTTTCAATCCTAGATGCCTGTTATGCCATACCTCGCAATCCTAGGATTACCATTTTTGCGAGACATAACAGAATTGGATACCATAGTTCATCATCCATTACAAACGATACATAAGTTCTTACACAAATAGGGATCTCATGATCCAGTTCTTAATACAACATCAAGCAGCGGAATACATAATAATAACGGTAGCATAGGCGAAGCTCCATCTTCGGGGTCACAGGCAATGCTGACGATGGGAGATGATCCTAGTTGTCGTAACCTTCCTGGGGTCCATCTTCCAGGTACTCCTCTTCATAGTCTGGCCATGGGAATAGCCAGGGACAAAGCCATGAGTACTCTTTAAGTACTCGCAAACTAATACTAATAGGTAAAGGGGGTTTTTGGATAATAGGACACTAGGCTCTAGGGTTGTTTTTGCAAAAGCCAGATTTATCTCTACTGAGTTCTAAAGCTAGTCACAATTTTATAATTCCTAGCCGGGAACTTGTATTTCATATCACAACTCTGTTGTGGTCAAGTCAAAATCATAGTTCATTTCAAAGGTCATTTTGAAAATTCTGACGGGGGAACAGTATGGCCAGTCCAACTGTCCATAACCGCGGACGCGGCTATTCGAATAGTTTGACACTCTGCAGAGATTGTACACTTTCACCACAATATTCGATACATCCGTCAGGAACAAATCCTGAATTCACCATACTCAGTATGCGGATAATCAATCCTATCCTTTCGATTACACGCCCTAGTATAAGCACCTCCCCTGTGAGTTTGGCCTCCCAACCATGACCAACTGTCATCTTGGGTACTGCACAGGTGGACAATCTTCACAATGTAGCCTCAGCTCAAGCCTTGGCCGTGAGGGAACTAATACTACGGAATATAAGTTTCCAGTCAAGCCCTACCTAATATTCGGGTATTGTGGTTGTACGATAAAATTGGAATGGTATCGCATCCAGACAACCATCAGTTTTATAAAGGGCTAAGGCTCATGCCTCAACATTTTTATCACCAAAGTTCTCAAGTGTTTGGAAACTCATGTCCAAAACATTTCAATAGAATGATCCATCATTCCAAGGTTTTCATAACCATTTTTCCACCAAGTATTCCCATCTAGAGTTGATCAAGTTTTATGCTTAGCACTAGCATCTACAGGTGGGGGTAGTAATGATGAGGGGTGGTAACTAGTGGAGTTTCAACTAAGTACAACCTCATGTCTTAGGCTGATGTCAAGGTTTCTAACTTAGGCCAAGTTTTATGCTCTTTATGCAACCTTCAGCATCTTTCCAAAATCTACAAGTCACTTAAATAAACTCTAAGTAAGCTTTGATAAAGAAATAAGGTAAGAAGCTTGCAAGTAAAACTAGGATTGGTTTATCAAGTGGGGGTGATCACTTATGCTTAAGGCATATAGTAGGTGTAGTAACAAGTATGGGCTTGCATATGTAAAGTATCTTGCAAGTGTTAGCTTGCACATTCACTAGTAGTCTTAGACTTGCATAGTTACTAGCTTGCTAAAGTAGATTGTCTTGCAAGTTTTAGCTTGCCTTGTGCAGAGTAGTGGTTGAAGTTCTCCTCGGCTTCTTCTTCGTAGTATCCTCCTTCCTCCTCGTATCCTTGGTTGGTACTAGCGTCTATAAATAAATACGAGGTACACAATCACCAAACAATACTTAACTACTTGCAATCATCACACACAAGGGTCCTATGGATGATCTAGCATCATCTCTAACATTACAAGGTTAAGGCTTGATTTACTTCCTTTGATTTTTAGAAAAGTAATTTCTACTCATTGAAAAACTACTTAAGATTTAATATTCTCCAAACCCAACATGGGATCATGTTGACACATGTCATCACCACATATTGTAGTCCATGGGAATGTGATTTAAAGTGGTGTCACAATTTAACAAGGTTTTACCCTTTTATTTTAATTACTCAAAGTGGCTAGAAATGCTTATGTAGCATTCTTTTATTCCTTGAACATTATTTCTGCAAGTAAACCTATATATTTTTATATATTCTGAAAGGTATGGTTAAATGTGATTTTTGAGAGTTGGAATCAACTCAAAATCTATTATGGTTTAAATTTGAAAAATGTTTGAATGCAGAAAAGCTTCTGCCTTGTTATATCTACCAAGGGTGATCTATAGATCCAAATGACTTGAATCCAACGGGCTTGGATTCAGCATTCACAGACCTTTCCAACAAAATTGGTTTCATTCAATTTGGTGCACTGAATCGATCTGGGTTGATTTTTGAAGTTGGGTAGAGAAGTGTGTTTGAATTGAAATAAAAAAGGTTTAATTTGAATAACTGGGCTGCGCGGGTAAAGTTACTGGGCCGGCCTGCTAAGCGCAGTGCTCCCGCGGGCTGCTTAAGTGGGTGTCCCCACTAGTCAGTGACACAGGGTTGGGCGAATCGGTATGGGACGTCATGGATCGTTCGATCTAGTTCTAATCTAACGACTGGGAGTCATCGTCGACGCGAGACAACACTGGCGAGAAAGAAACCTAGAGCTGCCAGTGAGGGTCGCTGGGGGCTCACCGGGGTAATGGCGAGGGTCGGCGAGGCGGGCGAACGATGAAGTCGACAACGGCGAACTCAGGGGTGGTCGCGGCAGCTATTGGGGCGGCTCCAATCGCTGGCTCCCTTCTTCTCCGACAGCGGCAGGCTCCAGTGAAATTCCGGCGAGGTGGTGCTCGCCTTGCTCTGAGAATGGTGTGGCATGACCAGTGAGAAGAGGGGAGTGAGATGGTGTGAAGAAATCGGGCTGGGGTGGTCTCTATTTATAGTCGAGCGAGGGGACCCTCGGGGCGCACGGTGAGCTCGTCGGGGGCGATGTTATAGGCGGCTAAAGGCATGGGCAAGGGTAGGGGACGGTGCGGTGTCTCCTGGCGATGCTCAACGACATGGTCTCGAGGCATGGGGCGGTGTGGTTTGGTCTGGAACGGGCGGTGCTCTACGCGGCAGAGGCGGCGTCTTCGACGGCGGGCGGTGGCTGTACGTCATGGGGCGGCAAACGGGGATGTCTGGCGGCCTCCTGGGTCGGTGGGGATTGTGTATGCACGTGGCGAGGGCGGCGCGTGGTCTGTGGGTGATGGTCGAGGGTGGAGCTCTGGCGCACGCTCGGCATGGTCTGGGCGCGGCTTGTGCGCGTGGACCAGGGCTTGGCAACGCTCGCGGCTGGGACAGTGAGTGGCAGTGGATGGTGGGCTGCCTCCCAGACATGTTGGCTAGGCTTGCTGCTGCTCCTAGCTTGCTGTCGACTATGGGGTGGCAAGAGGGTGCTCGACTATTCACCGTTGATGACAATGGCAAACTCACAGTGGTGCTAGTGCCTGGCTAATCTTCCTAGATGATCTACTGAGTTGTGTGTGAGCTAAATGGGGAACCAGTTAGGCAAGAATCACTGCTCACAATAGTGTTTGATGTTTGTTTGATTTGTGTCTACAACCTGTTTGATGAAATGGCCGCATGAAATCAAGTTTTGAATTTTGAATTGATTTTTGGTGGGTTTGCTAGATTGGTGCTAGTGAGTCTGCAGATGCTTGGGTTTTGAAAATTGAGCTTGTTTGAATAGTTTTTGAAAAAGTGGGATCTTCCCATATGATAAAGATTCAATTTTGAATTGTCATTTAAACTATGCATTTGAAAGTTTTTGGATGATCACAAAGTGGGCCTTGATACTTTGTTATGAGTACATTCAAGGGGTGGAAACATCCAGAAAAGTTTCTGTTAGGTTCTGAAAGTTTGAGACAGCCAAAGTAGGCATGTGAGTTAAATTGGTCAAAGTGACCATTCATTTCATATATGTGTTTTGATTTACTTGTCTTTAGGAAAAGTGTGGGAAATGTTTTAGATGATGTTTATTTCACCTAAGAAACATTTTACAAGCAATGGAACAAACAAACAAGGTGGTTTTAAAGGATTTCAAAATCCATGCATACCCATATGCATGCGTTCATGATTTCCTTTAGAAAGTTTTTGTTAACCCTAATTTTGATGATTAGATTTTCATGATCCAAGTTTAGTATTTTTGGGATGTTACAAACCTTCCCCCCTTAAACAAAATCTCGTCCCGAGATTTGAAAAAGGACGAAAAGATTACCTAGGATTTGAAGAGATCGGGAAACTCCGTCCTGATGTGATCTTCGCGCTCCCAGGTAGCTTCCTCTTCTGTATGGTTGCTCCACTGAATCTTGAGAAACTTGATGCTTCGGGTTCGGGTAGTTCGAAAGGCTTCCTCCAAAATGCGGATGGGTACTTCAGGATAGGTCAGGTCATCGTTGATCCCTATGGTCCGATGATCGATATTTTTGAACACTTCAGTCTTTTCAGGGACTTCGAGACATTTGCGAAGTAACGAGATATGGAACACATTGTGCACAGCTGGCATCTCTTCAGGTAGTTCCAGTTGATACGATACTTCTCCTCAATGGTTCAGAATTTTGAAAGGTCCGATATATCTGGGGCTAGCTTTCCTTTGAGTTGGAAACGCTGCATTCCCTTCAATGGCGACACTTTCAGATAAACAAAATCTCCTATATTGAAGGCGAGGTCTCGACGTCTCTTGTCGGCGTAACTCTTCTGTCGGGATTGGGCGGTCTTGAGGTGCTCACGAATCTTGTGAACCTTCTCTTCTACTTCTCGGAGGATGTCGGGTCCGAAAATCTGACTCTCTCCTACTTCCGACCAGTTCAAAGGGGTGCGACACTTTATTCCGTACATGAATTCAAATGGGGCCATTTGCAAACTGGCTTGGTAACTATTGTTGTAGGAAAATTCTGCAAACGGCAGACAGTCTTCCCACTTAGATCCATATTCTAACACACAGGCTCTCAGCATATCTTCGAGTATTTGGTTTACTCGCTTTGTTTGTCCATCGGTCTGAGGGTGATACGCGGTACTGAAATCTAGGCGGGTTCCTAAACCTTCTTGGACTTTCTTCCAGAATCTCGAGGTAAACTGAGTTCCTCGATCCGATACTATGTTCTTGGGGACTCCGTGCAAACTGACGATTCTAGCGATGTATAACTCTGCTAGCTTCGAACTCTGATACGTGGTTTTGACGGGCAAGAAATGGGCGACTTTGGACAATCTGTCCACTATGACCCAAATAGAGTCATTTCCTCTATTAGAAGTAGGTAGTCCAGTGATAAAGTCCATTCCTACAGAATCCCATTTCCATTCCGGAATTTGCAAAGCTTGCAACAATCCAGCGGGTCTTTGATGTCCTGCCTTGACTCGCTGACATATATCACACTTGGCGATATAACTTCCGATTTCTCTCTTCATCTTATGCCACCAAAATTGCTCTTTCAAATCTTGATACATCTTAGTTCCTCCGGGATGGATAGAATAAAGAGTATCATGAGCCTCCTTCAAGATAACTTCTTTCAACTCCGAATCTGCTGATACACAAAGGCGTCCTTTGTACCACAGAACTCCTTCTTCGTCCTCGGTGAAACCGGGTACTTTTCCCGTACCGATACGACGCTTGATTCCGTCGATACTGGCATTTCCCTTCTGCGCCTCTTTAATCTGACTGATCAAAGTGGGATGAAGTTCTATGCTAGCCAAAAATCCTTCACTTAATAATTCCATTCGAAAATCTTCCATCTCTTTGTGCAAACTTGGTTGCTCCTTCAAAATCATGAAGTTCAAGCGGCACGACAATCTGCTAAGGGCATCTGCTACCACGTTGGCTTTACCAGGGTGATAGTGAATGTCTAGGTCATAATCCTTGATTATCTCAATCCATCTTCTCGGCCTCATATTCAACTCCTTCTGAGTGAATATATACTTTAGGCTCTTGTGATCCGAATAAATCTCACAACGATTTCCCATCAGGTAATGTCTCCATGTCTTCAGGGCTAGGACTACGGCTGCGAGTTCGAGGTCATGGGTTGGATAGTTTTTCTCGTGTTGCTTCAATTGTCGAGATAGATAAGATATAACTTTTCCTTCTTGCATTAGCACACATCCGAGACCAATCTTGGATGCGTCACAATACACATCGAACGGCTTCGTGATATTCGGCATGATTAAGATTGGGGCTGATATCAATCTCCTCTTGAGTTCTTGAAAACTCGCTTCACACTTGTCTGTCCATTCAAACTTCTTGTCCTTCTTCAGCAATTGGGTCATGGGTCTGGCGATACTCGAAAATCCTTCTACGAATTTGCGGTAATATCCCGCCAATCCGAGAAAAGCACGAACTTGGGTTTGAGTGGTTGGGGCGTGCCAATCTTCTACGTCTTTCACTTTGGCAGGGTCAACGGCAATTCCTCCGGCTGATACAATGTGACCGAGGAATCCTACTTCCTGTAACCAGAATTCACATTCGCTAAACTTTGCATATAGCTGATGCTCTCTAAGGGTTCCAAGAATGGTCCTTAGGTGTAGCTCATGTTCTTCTTCTGATTTGGAATAAATCAGAATGTCATCGATGAAAACAACGACAAACTTATCCAGGAAGTTCATAAAAATCTTATTCATGAGGTTCATGAAATAAGCGGGGGCATTGGTTAATCCAAAAGACATGACTGTATACTCGTACAATCCATATCTGGTGGTAAAGGCAGTCTTTGGAATATCCTCTACACGAATTTTGAGTTGATGATAGCCAGTTCTAAGATCAATCTTAGAAAACACCTGGGCACCGGTCAACTGATCAAACAAATCTTCTATCTTGGGCAAGGGGTACTTGTTCTTGATGGTGACATCATTCAACTTCCGATAATCCGTACACGAACGGTTACCTCCATCTTTCTTGTCCACAAATAAGACAGGTGATCTCCATGGTGACGCACTTGGTTGAATCAATCCAATTTCTAGCATGGAATCCAGTTGCTTCTTCAGTTCTGCTAGTTCCGACGGGTTCATACTATAGGGTCTCTGGGCTATGGGTCCGGTTCCAGGGATTAGTTCTATGATAAACTCGATATCCCGATCTGGGGGCATACCGGGCAAAACATCTGGAAATACATCGGGGTATTCATAGACTATCCGGACTTGGTCAATGGTAGGTTGGGCTAGACTCTTGTTATACTTGAATTGGCGAGGTAAGGTTTCAGATATATGCTTTACTGTTATTCTGGTGGTACTGGTCATGGTGATGGCTTTCTTAGCACAGTCAACCAATCCCTTATGTTTGGACATCCAATCCATTCCTAGTACTACTTCCAAACCTTTAGTTCCGAGTACTATTAGATTAGCATAAAAATCTATGCCATGGATTCAGATAGGGACGGCTTTGCAAATTTGCCTAGCCTTGGTGGTTGATCCGGGAATTTGCACAATCATAACATGCTTCAGTTTGGTTGGCTGAATTTTACTAGTGCAGGCAAATTCTTTGGTGACAAATGAATGCGAGGCACCAGAGTTAAACAACACTCTTGCAAGTACTGAATTAACAGGAAACATACCCCGCACGACGTCTGGCGCTTCCTGAGCTTCTTCAGCATGCATGAGAAAAAGACGGCCATTGCGGTTGAGTGAATTCCCTGGGACAAATCTTCTCCCTGGCTGAACACGACGCTGCTGCTGAGCTGGGACAGTGGCATTGGGGGCTGTAGCGTTCTTCTTGTTGGGGCACTCGTTGGAATAGTGGCCTTTATTTCCACAGTCATAACAGGTCACTTGTGACTTGTCCTTGGCTGCGACAGGCACATCATTGCTTCCAGTCCTCGGGGCAGTGTTGGGGTTAGCGGTAGCATTGTTGGTGTTGAACTTGGGTGGGCACGGGTGAAATGTCTAGAGTTGCCGGGGTTGTTGTGGTTTCCTCCGGGTCTAGGGTTTCCACTGTTGGGGTAGGTCGGACGGGTCATAGGGGGTCTGTTGGTTCTTGGGGCAAATCCTGGAGATGGGTTGGGGCAATACTTTGGGGTCTGATGGGTTCCTGGCTGATGCATCATGCGACGCTTGCGGTTCTCATTGGCTTGGTTGATATTTCCTTCCATTTGGATAGTAGAGTCGACAAGGGCTTCGATATCAGCAAAGGGGATATTGACTAACATCATCTGCATCTCGTCATGCAGACCATTCAGGAATCTTTCTTTTTTCTTGGCTTCAGTGTCTATCTCGTCCGGGGCATACCTAGATAATGACAAAAATTTGTCACAGTATTCCACTACAGTCATCCTTCCTTGTTTTAGCTCTCTGAACTCGTCTCTCATTCTCTTGATCAAACCTGGTGGCACATGGGTTCTGCTGAACTTGACCTTGAATTCCTCCCAGGTCATCATCTGGCCTCCGGTCATTGCACGAACACTGTTCCACCATGCTCGGGCATCTCCGGCTAGATAGTGGGTGGCGAATAGGACTTTCTCGTTGGCTTCCACTCCAGCGACTTCTAGGTTATTTTCCATGGTTTGCAGCTAATCATCAGCGTCTAGGGGCTCTTCGGACTTAGTGAAAACATGTGGGTTGGTATTCTGGAAATTCTTGAGCTTAGATCCATGGTTATCCCGATTTCCGTGGCCTTGGTTGTTGTGGGCTAGCCGGGCTATCTGTTGCAGAGTGGCTAGGTTGGCTTGACGTTCCGCTCTTTCAGCTTCGCGGTCAGAAGTCAACATTTGCAGGATCTGCAACATCGGGTCCGGGGCTGAACCACTTCCTCCACGTGGCATCTGAAGATTGATATAGATCACGAGAAAAGAGGGAAATTTCTAAGGTTTTGGGTCTTTGAAAAGTTTTTAATGTTTGACTCAGGTTTTTCTAGCAACTTGCTTTTTCATTCATTCATTCATAGCACACAGTACAACACACACCTCAACAAAGAAAACAGATGGTTTTAAGAACCCTTCTGAAAACTACGATATAGTGGGACCGACTACTACTCACTACGCTAGTGCTCAGTGCTACTACTCCTCGGAGTCTGTGGCTTCATCATCTTCATCATCATCGATGAAGACGAAATCCTCCTCATCGGTGAAGAAGTCCATGGCCTGATCCTCCAGAAAATCATCGTCATAGCTGAGATAAGAGTAAGGTCTCCACGAAGATCCTCACCTGCATTCTCCCTTTCCTCCAACTGCATGTCTCTCTCGTGGATGGTCTCCTCCAGAGATGAGATGCGGTGGCGAAGACGGGCAATAATGCGCTCCTTTTTGTCGAGCTGACGGCGGCGAGACTTGCGATCCTTTGCTAGCATTGCTATGGTCTGATCCTTCGTCTTGATGATGGCAGACTTATGGTTGTAGTAGTCACGGCAGTTGTCCAACTCTTGCTGGCGATCATACATCATGAAGCTAAGATGGTCCAATTGAGTCTTCATCTCGGGGTGGTATGGGGCTTCCTGTGGTTGTCCATTTGCATCACGCCTTGGGCAAAACTCAAAGCGAGTACCCTTGATCTGATTGATGCTCTACACACACAGACGGGAAAGAGCTTCCTGCATTGCTCTGGCAAGTCCATTGAGCCAGTTGTTTTCCCTCAAGGTAAACTGAATTCCCTCTGTAGTGGGAGGTTCAATCTTTGCTCGGAGACTTGCAACAATTAGCCACTGCAGATCTTCTCCTCCATGATCATTGAGCTGAGCTCCAAAGAACTCGGTGTGCGGACGCTCCAGAAGTTCCGAAAGATGATCCAGATCCCTCTCAAAGATAAGGTCTCCTCCATTCCCAAGTTGGTAAAACTTGTTGTACTTCACGTCCATCTATAAAAATAGAGGATGAGTAGATTAGCAGCGTGATCAAGTGTGTCAAAATTTTATGTATTTTGCAAGAGTTTTTGAGGAACATGAATTTTTATGAAAGAATCAAAGAGATAAGAATGAGAATAAGGTTTTGTAAATATTTGTTTTCTTTGGTTTTGAAACTAAGTTTTTGATTCAAACGTCCAGTCTAACTACGGTCTCCTATGGTCAGGATGGCTCTGATACCAACTTGTCACCACCCGGATTTTTCAATCCTAGATGCCTGTTATGCCATACCTCGCAATCCCAGGATTACCATTTTTGCGAGACATAACAGAATTGGATACCATAGTACATCATCCATTACAAACGATACATAAGTTCTTACACAAATAGGGATCTCATGATCCAGTTCTTAATACAACATCAAGCAGCGAAATACGTAATAATAACGGTAGCGTAGGCGAAGCTCCATCTTCGGGGTCACAGGCAATGCTGATGATGGGATATGATCCTAGTTGTCGTAACCTTCCCGGCGTCCATCTTCCAGGTACTCCTCTTCATTGTCTGGCCAAGGGAATAGCCAGGGACAAAGCCATGAGTACTCTTCAAGTACTCGCAAACTAATACTAATAGGTAAAGGGGGGTTTTTGGATAATGGGACACTAGGCTCTAGGGTTGTTTTTGCAAAAGCCAGATTTATCTCTACTGAGTTCTAAAGCTAGTCACAATTTTATAATTCCTAGCCGGGAACTTGTATTTCATATCACAACTCTGTTGTGGTCAAGTCAAAATCTTAGTTCATTTCAAAGGTCATTTTGAAAAGTCTGACGGGGGAACAGTATGGCCACTCCAACTGTCCATAACCGCGGACGCGGCTATTCGAATAGTTTGACACTCTGCAGAGATTGTACACTTTCACCACAATATTCGATACATCCGTCAGGAACAAATCCTGAATTCACCATACTCAGTATGCGGATAATCAATCCTAACCTTTCGATTACACGCCCTAGTATAAGCACCTCTCCTGTGAGTTTGGCCTCCCAACCATGACCAACTGTCATCTTGGGTACTGCACAGGTGGACAATCTTCACAAGGTAGCCTCAGCTCAAACCTTGGCCGTGAGGGAACTAATACTAAGGAATATAAGTTTCCAGTCAAGCCCTACCCAATATTCGGGTATTGTGGTTGTACGATAAAATTGGAATGGTATCACATCCAGACAACCATCAGTTTTATAAAGGGCTAAGGCTCATGCCTCAACATTTTTATCACCAAAGTTCTCAAGTGTTTGGAAACTCATGTCCAAAACATTTCAATAGAATGATCCATCATTCCAAGGTTTTCATAACCATTTTTCCACCAAGTATTCCCATCTAGAGTTGATTTAAGTTTTATGCTTAGCACTAGCATCTACAGGTGGGGGTAGTAATGATGAGGGGTGGTAACTAGTGGAGTTTCAACTAAGTACAACCTCATGTCTTAGGCTGATGTCAAGGTTTCTAAATTAGGCCGAGTTTTATGCTCTTTATGCAACCTTCAGCATCTTTCCAAAATCTACTAGTCACTTAAATAAACTCTAAGTAAGCTTTGATAAAGAAATAAGGTAAGAAGCTTGCAAGTAAAACTAGGATTGGTTTATCAAGTGGGGGTGATCACTTATGCTTAAGGCATATAGTAGGTGTAGTAACAAGTATGGGCTTGCATAGGTAAAGTATCTTGCAAATGTTAGCTTGCACATTCACTAGTAGTCTTAGACTTGCATAGTAACTAGCTTGCTAAAGTAGAGTGTCTTGCAAGTTTTGGTTTTCCTTGTGCAGAGCAGTGGTTGAAGTTCTCCTCGGCTTCTTCTTCGTAGTATCCTCCTTCCTCCTCGTATCCTTGGTCGGTACTAGCGTCTATAAATAAATACGAGGTACACAATCACCAAACAATACTTAACTACTTGCAATCATCACACACAAGGGTCCTATGGATGATCTAGCATCATTTCTAACATTACAAGGTTAAGGCTTGATTTACTTCCTTTGATTTTTAGAAAATTAATTTCTACTCATTGAAAAACTACTTAAGATTTAATATTCTCCAAACCCAACATGGGATCATGTTGACACATGTCACCACCACATATTGTAGTCCATGGGAATGTGATTTAAAGTGGTGTCACAATTTAACAAGGTTTTACCCTTTTATTTTAATTACTTAAAGTGGCTAGAAATGCTTATGTAGCATTCTTTTATTCCTTGAACATTATTTCTGCAAGTAAACCTATATATTTTTATATATTCTGAAAGGTATGGTTAAATGTGATTTTTGAGAGTTGGAATCAACTCAAAAGCTATTATGGTTTAAATCTGAAAAATGTTTGAATGCAGAAAAGCTTCTGCGTTGTTATTTTTACCAAGGTTGATCTATAGATCCAAATGACTTGAATCAAACGGGCTTGGATTCAGCATTCACAGTCCTTTCCAACAAAATTGGTTTCATTCAATTTGGTGCACTGAATCGATCTGGGTTGATTTTTGAAGTTGGGTACAGAAGTGTGTTTGAATTGAAATAGAAAAAGGTTTAATTTGAATAACTGGGCTGCGCGGGAAAAGTTACTGGGCCGGCCTGCTAAGCGCGGTGCTCCCGCGGGCTTCTTAAGTGGGTGTCCCCACTCGTCAGTGACACGGGGCTGGGCGAAGCGGTATGGGACGACGTGGATCATTCGATCTAGTTCTAATCTAACGACTGGGAGTCATCGTCGACGCGAGACAACGCTGGCGAGAAAGAAACCTAGCGCGGCCAGTGAGGGTCGCTGGGGGCTCACCGGGGTACTGGCGAGGGTCGGCGAGGCGGGCGAACGACGAAGTCGACGACGGGGAACTAAGGGGTGGTCGCGGCAGCTCTTGGGGCGGCTCCAATCGCTGGCTCCCTTCTTCTCCGGCAGCAGCAGGCTCCAATGAAATTCCGGCGAGGTGGTGCTCGCCTTTCTCTGAGAATGGTGTGGCACGATCAGTGAGGAGAGGGGAGTGAGATGGTGTGAAGAAATCGGGCTGGGGTGATCTCTATTTATAGTCGAGCGAGGGGACCGTCGGGGCGCACGGTGAGCTCGTCGGGGGTGATGTTACAGGCAGCTAAAGGCATGGGCAAGGGTAGGGGACGGTGCGGTGTCTCCTGGCGATGCTCAACGACATGGTCTCGAGGCATGGGGCGGTGTGGTTTGGTCTGGAATGGGCGGTGCTCTGCGCGGCAGAGGCGGCGTCTTCGATGACGGGCGGTGGCTGTACGTCACGGGGCGGCAAACGGGGATGTCTGGCGGCCTCCTGGGTCGGTGGGGATTGTGTATGCACGCGGCGAGGGCGGCGCGCAGTCTGTGGGTCATGGTCGAGGGTGGCGCTCTGGCACACGCTCGGCATGGTATAGGCGCAGCTTGTGCGCGTGGTCCAGGGCTTGGCAACGCTCGCGGCTGGGACAGTGAGTGGCGGTGGACGGTGGGCTGCCTCCTAGACATGCTTGCTAGGCTTGCTGCTGCTCCTAGCTTGCTGTCGACTATGGGGTGGCAAGAGGGTGCTCGGCTATTCACCATTGATGACAATGGCAAGCTCACAGTGGTGCTAGTGCCTGGCTAATCTTCCTAGATGATCTACTGAGTTGTGTGTGAGCTAAATGGGGAACCAGTTAGGCAAGAATCACTGCTCACAATAGTGTTTGATGTTTGATTTGTGTCTGCAACCTGTTTGATGAAATGGCCGCATGAAATCAAGTTTTGAATTTTGAATTGATTTTTGGTGGGTTTGCTAGATTGGTGCTGGTGAGTCTGCAGATGCTTGGGTTTTGAAAATTGAGCTTGTTTGAATAGTTTTTGAAAAAGTGGGATCTTCCCATATGATAAAGATTCAATTTTGAATTGTCATTTAAACTATGCATTTGAAAGTTTTTGGATGATCACAAAGTGGTCCTTGATACTTTTTATGAGTACATTCAAGGGGTGCAAAGATCCAGAAAAGTTTCTGTTAGGTTCTGAAAGTTTGAGACAGCCAAAGTAGGCATGTGAGTTAAATTGGTCAAAGTGACCATTCATTTCATATATGTGTTTTGATTTACTTATCTTTAGGAAAAGTGTGGGAAATGTTTTGGATGATGTTTATTTCACCTAAGAAACATTTTACAAGCAATGGAACAAACAAACAAGGTGGTTTCAAAGGATTTCAAAATCCATACATACCCATATGCATGCATTCATGATTTCCTATAGAAAGTTTTTGTTAACCCTAATTTTGATGATTAGATTTTCATTATCCAAGTTTAGTATTTTTGGGATGTTACATGGACTCTCTTCTCTTGACTCTTGAACTTTCTATCCTGGCTCCCAAACTTGGTCTCCATCTCCTTGACTATTTCATCTTGCTCTGCGAAGAGCTTGTCCTTCTCACGAAGCTGCACCTGGAGTTCGTCATTGCTGACCATGACGTTGGTCCTATCAGTATCTAGGTGCCTAAGAAGAACCTCTAAGTCCTGGAGGTATAGACGAATCGGCTCTGTCGTCTCTCTCGAAGTATCCTCGAAGTCAATGGCCTCACCATCCTCATCACGTCTACCGAAGGCGTGGAAGTGAGTACCTCTAATCTCTCGAGAGTGTCTCCCTAGTAAACGTCCAAGCAAATCCTGCATGACTACCTCTAGGCCTCTCTCTTTGTCATCATGCATGAGCTTGAAGATGATTGCCTCCGTGGTAGGCGCAGCTTGGCGTCCTGGCTGATTAACCTTGAAGCCCCAAAGGTCTTTCCTCTCAAACTTGGTGAGGGGAAGCATCATGATGGTAGGAAGTGGGAGATTGAGCAAACTAGTGAGCTCAACAATACGAGTGCCAAAACAAGTTCCCTTGAACTCTTCAGCCGTGCTGATAGTAACATTAGGCATCTATTTAATAAAATAGAAAAAGTTAGAATCAACATAATTTAAGATAAATCACAGGACAAGGCATCACATGCATATCTTTGGAAATCAAAACACACAAGTCATGGCATACATGGATCCATTACAAACAACCAAGGTTCAACTTATTTTAAACAACATTTGGGAAATAAAATGATAAGTGTTGTGGTCCAACTAACGAAGTACGTTACAATCCCATCTCACTTGCCAAGTTGGCTAACAGGGCATCCCTAGAGGCAATCTGTTTATCTAGATCACATGACTCCATTGCTAAGACTATGATGTCCTTCCTTAAACTTTGGTTGGTAGCCTCTAACTCTTGGGTATGCTTCTTTTCTTCCCTAAAGTCATTCTGGGTGTTAAGCATTCTGCACTTGATTCTATCACCAAGTTCTTTGATGGCCTTCCAAGCTGCATCCCTTGCTGAATCAAAGAATGTGGTGTGCATCACTGAGTTGGTGACCATGCAGAATCCTGAGTCCTTGTGGTTGTCTTCCTTGTTTTTATACAAGTGAAGTTGCACACACCAGTACTCAACTCCTTCATCCATCACAGGAAAACCTTTGTACACATCTGCACCATGTATTCCCATGGCAACCATGAGGTCCTTGAGAGCATTGGGGAATTCTGACTCGCATTCCAAAGTCATAGTCATGAGTGGTCCCTTCTTCACGGCTTCGTTGATGGAGTTCATCTACAAATAGAGATGAGAAAGAAGATTAGAAAAGTTTACGAGAAGAAAAGACAAGTGTGGAATTTGTTGAATTTTTTTCCTTAGTGGTTTCCAATCCTAGGGTCATAATCCTACAGGCAACATAGTGCTCTGATACCATCTGTAAGATCCCTCCCTTTATAAAGGTAAGGATCCCTATGATTGCAATGCTAGTCCCTGGATCAATGCTAGCATCCACAGTTTAAGATGAAGTACACAGAAACAAAGGTCATTATTACATATAATTCCAGAGACACACATAGTCTTTTACAAACTCCATGGCCACAGGCCTAATACAATAGTTCAAATTTATAATAAGATAAATAAGTCTTCATCTTCATGTGCCACAGGCAAGCATGTTGAGTGTAGACTCATGACCCCTAATCATAATCAGAATAACCTGCAACATCACAAGTTACAGCCATAGTGGGTCAATACATTGGAATAGTATTGGCAAGTGATACCTTAGTAGAATATTGGTAGTCTAAATACTATATGCATTTTGGCTAAGTGTAGCTTAGGCTTGCTTTGCTCAAAATAGGTTTTACCTATTAGTTGAAAACACTAAGTTTTTCTTTGACAAAAACTTTCCCAAGGAACCACCAATAGACATTGATGAACCTTCACCCTTGTTCAACCACAAGTTTTTACTTAGAAATTGGGATGAGGAGATTCTTGATAGCTTCCATGTCTTGATTCTCAAGTTGTCCAATACCAGGGACATGGCTAAGTACTTAGATTCTTCCATCTAAAGAGGTTGTGCACTTTCCCCACAAGACTTGATTTTCACCAAGACAGGACCTTTCATAAGCCTTCCCTTAGACCAAATGGGCGTGCTCCAACCTATCATCCCACTACCACCAACTGTCCAAATGGCTAAGTTATAGCTACCTATATGATCTAGGAAGAGCCCATAATGCCAAGTGGCTGCACTAGAAGATTCTTAACATTTGGCATCTCAAATCCCTTTGTTCCTGGGTGGCTTTCCACAAGTGAGATACACATGGTAAACCATAGAAATGGGCCTTGTGTAACCACTCAACATAAACCATTCCTTCCATTCCACCCAGGTGTTTCATTCACTTAGTTGTTTTATTAAGCAAAACACAAGTCCAAAGACTTAGAAATATTTTATCATAGCATGAATATATAACCACCCTTGTTTGCTACTAGCTAGGCTAAGCATGGCATAGATAAGCATCTTAACTTAGAAATTTCTAGCAATTCTACAACTACTAGGATTTCCCAAGCATAGCATATAGACCAAAATATTCATGCAAGTCTAGCAAAATATTTCTCGTGCATAGTTGAAAAACATAGGAATAATATCATGAAGCACCACTTGACTTGGTAGTTTGGAGAGTATGAACAATCCTCACAATCACAATCAATATTTGCACCAAAATCTACACATAAAATAATAGCACCAAAATCACATACAAAATATATACAAGCAAAAATATATGGATGCATGCAAAATGACATGTGATGATTTTCTGCGCCAAACAAGACAAGTGCACAGTACTGAATCATAAACAAGTTCAAACTTGCCAAATAAACTTTATTTGAACAATATAACATTTTTCAAATAATTATTATACCTAAATTATGCCTACAAATGTTTCTGCAAAAACAACCATTTTAAAAGAAACAAAACATTAAACACATTGCATAAATGGAAAGGATTTTCTCTCCTGATTCCATTGATATAAATTTGTCAAAATTGGACGTCGGAATCAAAATTTATGATGTAAACAAGTTTAAACATCTAATAGATCTAATTCATAATTTTAAAACAAAACACATGCCACACGGCGCTTCCTGATCGGATGGTACCGCTTCCCGCGGATCACACACGCGCACCATTAGATCTAACTTAAATCCTGCGGCTCTGATCTGCCCGTACCTCTTCAGCTTGGCTTCTAATCTAAGCCACTGGATCTAGATCCAGTGGATCAAAACTCTCTGACTCTAAATCGGCGGCGCTCATGGGCTCAGCGGCAGCGACAGCTCTTCCGGCGATGGTGCGGCGATTCTAGGAAGCAAGGGAGGAAACAGAGGGGCTTACCGAGCTTGTGAGGTTGTCGCGGTGCTCGAGGTGGTCAAAAGAGGGGCAGGGGCGCACGGACTTGGAAGCAGGACCTCGTCGGAGTTGCTGGCGATGTCAGGTGCTTGCTGTCAGAGTCGAAGACGATGTTCTGGGCGCAAGGATCCAAACAGAAGGTGTTAGCAGGTGCGCTAGACGCTGGCGAACACGACCGTGTGATTCAGAAACAGAGGGGAACGCGGGGCTTACTGGAATTAGTCGCTGGAGTCGAGGTGATCTTCAGTCATTCCTAGAGGTGGATGATGGCGACGGTCTAGGGCATTCAGAACAAAACAGAGGCATGAGAAGATGCGCAAGAGGATTGCGAAGCAGCTCGCGTTAACCAGAAAGCAAGGGGAACACGAGACTCACCGTGATGGCTTGCCGGAGTGGTTCGGGACAGCGGTGGCGCGAGTTCGATTGTGGACAGCCTAGCGGCGCTCTGTGGTTGGTAAGTGAGGGGAATGGAGCGGAGTGAGGAGGGGTTTAAGTAGCCGCGGCGAGAGAGGGAATTACGCCTGCAGTAACTCGTAATCAAGCGCGACATCGTCGGGAAGAAACGGCCAAAGCGGAGCTGGTCGCGAGCGTGATTCAGGGACGAAGGGGTGACGTGGAGGTGGGTCCGGGGCGTCAGCGAGAGGGGGGGTGATCGCGTGGGTGAGAAACAGAGGGAGAGGGAAACCCCGGATGGGCTGGTTGTTGGGCTGGATCAGTGTTGGGCCAGATTGGCAATGCTGGCCCTTTTTCTTTTCTTTATTCCTTTTCTATTTCTGTTTTGATTTTCTGGATTCATTTTCAAACAAATTCCAATGCAATTTGAATTCAAATCTTTTCTGGATTTTTGTAGAGTGTAACACTCATATTTCGGGGCATAAAACCATGTGGTCTCTCTGTACTAGCTTGGTCCCTTTGATCAAACAAAATAAACATGCTATAGCACTTCATTTGAATAAGTTTTGAAAATGGTTTTAAAACCATTTCTGTTTTGTATATTTTGGTCCAGGCACTAACATTCAACCAAAACAACAAGAGAACAAGCAAAGCTTGGTTAAAACAATTAATCTCTCAATTGAGGATGGTATTTGATTAATGGTTACTCACATAAAATAATGAGCATCAGATGCACCTGTTTTTTAATTGGTTTTGAAAAGGAACCCTAAATGATCATGGATTCATGGATGATATGCATGAGTTTCGAAACATGATTTTAGGGATGTTACATTGGGGAGTTTGGTTTCTTGTTGGAACCTTGATGTTTTTGGGAGTTGGTTTTTTCTCATTCCTTATTTCATGATTTTACCATTTTAGAATGAGATAAATCCTTGAGCATTTTTATTTCTATCTATCTTTTGCTCTTTTGGTTTTAGCCAAGTTCATTTGTTGAACTTGTGATCTTTCATGCGTTGAATTGGTTATTTGATACAATTTGGACACCACTTGTCTTGTCACACTCTTGTGTGTGCCATCTCGGTTTACTTGGTGTTTTTTTTCAAATTCTATCACATTTTTGGTTCTTGAAATCCTTGTGCATGCATATTTACTATATGTTTATATTATGGCATGCTTGCTTTCTTTGATCCAATATATAGGGGAAACTTCACCAAATCCCATCGGCTAAGTTGTGCATGAAATTCAATTTCATATCAATATGCACATATTTATGTGGAGTCTCTCCTATGTATTGTAGTTGCACTAACTACACTGGACCAAATAAGTTTGCGAACCATTTTGTACTTAAAAGTGTTTTAGGTACATTGGAGATAGATTGGATGCTTGTCTCTCAAATCTTGAAGAAGTGGTGTATAAATGAAAATTGGAGGCAAGCTATAGGATGATCCATGAATTCATATCCTCTACTACATCCTACCAATTATATCTCGGTAACAAGTATCTCTTGTTCATGCATATTTATCTTGCTTCCAACCTTTTGTAGGTAGCATCTTGGCATGAATTTTTGTTATTGTATTTATTGTTGTATCTCTAGCCATGGTATTAAGAGGATTCTCTATTGTAAATGTGTATAAATTGAGATGAGTGCATATAATTGGGACTATACAAAATCATGCATATGATCCATCAATCCCAAATATGAAAATCTAGCAATTTTGTTGCCTATCTTTTCCTCAACTTCTCTCATGTGCAATAGTGAGATTTTGCTAGTTGTTTATTCCTTGTGATACTTGTTGACTTTCTCAATATATTCTAACTTTCTCCTTTTCCCTTGGTGATAGTTGTAATATATGTAGTGTGTTGGTGTTTGAAGTTCATTAATGTACAATAAGATATATTTGAGCCCTTGGCCATGCTTTGAAGCAAAAATCTAATTGGTATATGTTATGACTTCTTTATACTTTTCATATGCCTTCTTGTATATCTTCTTTATGTGTGCATATTTCTTTGTTGGCATATGTCTTTGTGATTTTTTCCACTTAGAGACATACACACATATGAGAAGATAATTTTAGTTGATTTTAATCCATGGAGACCACCTTTCTATTCCTTTTTATTCTTCGGTGGCTTCCAAATTTAATTGACTATGAGTGCTTGTTCCTCTTGTTTGCATATTTGGGCACTCATATTTGTTCTATCATGCTTTGTACTGTTCAATGTACTTAGATGAGTGAGGATTCCATGATTATGCACCTTGTTCCCAAATGCAACATAATTGGTGAATTATCTTTGGGGAGCTCATCTAATTCATTTAATAATGCTCTTTTATCTTGTTTCTCGTTTATTGTGCCTTAAATGTTCATGGAGGAGTGAGGATTCCATATTTGTGCATTTTTGTATTGAAATACAATAATTCTAAAGTGTGCACAAATGTTGGGGAACTTATCTATTTTATTTAAGCATTTATTTGATATTTCATTGGTTGTGTTTTAAATGCTTATGGGGGAGCGAGGATTCCATATTTGTGCATTATGTATTCCAATACATTTATTTTAAATTTGTGCACAAATATTGGGGAGCTTCTCTATTTGTTATTTAAAACACTCTTTTGCTCATATCATAATATCTTGTAGTTTCCATTTGGACTCATTTGTTGTTTTCATATTGATTTGTCGGACCTTGTAATTGCTTGCATCATTTGATTTTATTTTGGCAATCTTCGGGTCCTCGATATAGTTCTACTCCCTCCCAAGTATTCATCATTGGATATGTGCGAAGGCACACCTTTGGAGGAATTATTACTATATTTGCCTTGTAGAACTTGTCACCCATTTCGGCAATCGATGCCAATGTGGGAGAAGTTTTAGAGGGTTTAAGGGAAGTTGGTTTAAGCTTTGAGTTTGTTCTTGTGCATTTGCCTCTCATGCTCTTGCATCTTTGTTGTTGCTTAGCATGTGGTATATATAGAGGAAACTCCACCAATGATAATGATTGGCAATATATGCAATGAAATTCAAGTTCATCACACATGCATAGGTTGTGGGGGAGTTTGCTCTATATATGGTCGTGGTACCAATATCACATACTTTTGTAGTATTTGATATTGGTATTACCATTTTATTCATTAATATTCCTTATATAAACCCTCTTAAAGGGATTGTCATCAATTACCAAAATGGGGGAGATTGAAAGAACATGCTGGGCCTCCATGTGTGGTTTTGGTAATTAATGACAATATTTATGAACTAATGTGTGTATTAAGTTATACTTGTAGGATTTGTCCATTGGCATCGCTTGGAGCATGTGATGGCTTCAAGGTCGATGAAATGAGAAGAATATGTGTTGTGCAAGCTCAAAATACGCCATCTATAGAAGATCTCATATTTGATACTCGCCATCCTCGGTGATCATGGATCGATGAAAGAAGGTCAAGTTTGTCTACATCGATGTCAAGTGGAATTCTCAAGGAAAAGGTATAATCTTGATAGGTTTTCCCTTTTGCCGGTCTCATGTTGTGTGTGGGAGACCGGGTTTAGGTTAGATAACCGTACTATCAAGAGGGGCTCTCGAATGAGTAACTCGATCACATCGTTTGGAGAGAGATCAAACCTTTGCATACTTGCATCATCATATTTGGTTGTTATTTGGTCTTATCCATGTGAGGATATAGAGCTTGTGGTAATCTCCATAACAAGCTCTAGGTCATCAAAAACGGATTTCCTTTTTATATCTTATTGCATTTTGATCTTGGAGGTTTTACCGGTTTGTATTTTAGAGATAGGTAAAACCTTCCATTATTTAGTTCGTACTCATGTGAGTATTTAGAGCTTGTGTTAATCTCCATGACAAGCTCTAGTTCATCTAAAACGGATTTCATCTGCATTTTCTATTACGTTTTCGATGTTGGAGGTTTTATCGGTTCGTCGTTTTGAGATAGGTTAAACCTTTCGTCATTTGGATTTATCCTCCCTTGCTGGACTATGATGTTTATTTGCATGATCTTTTAGAGCTTCTTTTCCTCTTCGAAACGAACCCAACATCATCAAAATCGGAGTCCGGATGCAAAAGTTATGGACGTTTTCGTTCAGGGATGACCGGTAGTACCGGACCAAGATCCGGTAGTACCGGGGTCCGATAGTACCGCATTTTGGTACCGGGTGGTACTGAATAAGGTGCGTTTGGCGACCTGGGATCCCCAGGGAATGTCTGGTAGTACCGAGAATGTCCGGTAGTACCAGGATTCGCGTTTTGGGGCTTCAACGGTTGGATTTTCGGGGGACCTATTTAAGGGGACTTCTTCCCCAATGGTTCCACAACCATTCTTGCAAGTTTTCCCCTCCATTGTTGACATTCTTGATCTTTCTTCCTCTCAATCCCTCCTATGATTCTTGCATATTCTTCAGGGATTTGAAAGAGGAGATCTAGATCTATAATCCCACCAGTCAATCTCTTCTCTAAGTGAGGGGAACATATTGGGATCTAGATCTTGGAGTCTTTTGTGGATCTCCTCCATTGTTCTTCCCCTCTTATTCCCCCATAAGATTTTATAGCTTTGGTGTAATTTGGGAGAGAAGTATTTTAACACCTTTGTAGTGTTCTTGCCATTTGCATTCGGTGCATCGGTTTGAGTTCTCTCCGGAGGATTTGGTGAGTGAAAGTTGAGAAGATTTTTACTCTTGGGTTCTTGGAACCCTAGACGGTTTTTTGGATTGCAGGTTGAGGCCTTGGTGGCGTTTGTTGGGAGCCTCCAATTAAGTTGTGGAGAAGTTCCCCAACCTTGTGGCCTTTGTGGCGTTTGTTGGGAGCCTCCAATTAAGTTGTGGAGAAGTGCCCCAACCTTGTGAGAAGTTCCGGTTGCCACCGACAAGTGCACCGATAGTGGAAGCGTGGATCGATCCCATTGGGGTGAGATTCACCGGAGAATAAGGGAGGCCTTTTGTGGCGTAGGTGGTTAGATACCACCCCCTCTCCAAACGAGACGTACTCCATGTTGGGAGGAACTCGGTAAAATATCTTCGTCCCCGCGTGCCTCGGTTATCTCTATACCCGAGCTCTTTACTTATGAACTTTACATTGTGATACCCTTCGTGCTTGAAGTAATATACATCTTGCTATCACATTGTTGCTTGTATTTCTTAGCATAAGTTGTTGGTGCACATAGGTGAACCATAATTGTTCTAGGATGTGCTTGACAAAGTTAACGCTAGTTTAATTCCGCCTTTGTTGAGCCACTCTCGGAAAAGTTTTAATCGCCTATTCACCCTCCTCTAGGCGACATCTGTATCCTTTCATTAGGACATGTGTTTATCCCCCTCATGAAATCATGCCTTATTGGACCCCTTGTTCCTTCACGAGACACATTCTTTGACATTGACATGATTAAAAGTATATTGATGAATCCTCTAAATAATAGTACTAAGAGTAGCGTTATAGATACTGAACCCCACATATTTAATGATCTACTTGATAGAACTCTTGATAGGATTTATTTGAAGGAGCTAATGTTTAGTGGTGATTGAGATGCATGCCAAAATTTGACTTGTTAATTAAAAATTGATATTGCTTAACACATGCCTATAACACTTTTGCACACTATGAGATGCTAACAACTCCTCTGTCCCATGAACGATCCTTATGAGTTGATTAAACATCTATAGTAGCAATGCTATGATGGGTACGAGCATTTTCACTCATGAGACACCTTTTATACTATTAAGTTTTGGCATGATCTCGTTACTAAAGGACTGGAGCTCTAGAAAGGAATAGAATGGAACATAAGTATTTGATAGCCACGATTTATTGATGTGGGTGTTCTAATGAGACACTCTAATGCTATGATTGTTTTGAGATGATCTCTACTTTTAATTTCTAAGCTCTAACCTTACAAAAGTAAGGATACAAAATATAAATGGTGCACTAGGCGGATCACAAGTTTGCTTTCAAGTTAGATTAACTTTTTACACAGGTCATAGAAGTTATAATTTTATATCTTATGGATTGACATAATTAATATTGTGTTTCCCTGTATTATTATGTTACATCTTACTTTGAGCTTGCAGGAAAAATATGGATCGAAGGCATCGATCTTCTATTTTAAGATAGATGATAGCATTAATTTATCAACTCTCTTGCTTGAGGACGAGGAACTTTTAGCTTGGGGATGTTAATGACTTTAAATATGATGCATAATTAATCACATAGATTATTCATATTGTCACCCATTCCATGTTATATCTAGCTACAACTATGCCTATTATGCATGATTACTAGTTATCATTCATTTTCATATGAGTGTTGCACAACTATTAGCTTTTATTAGTATTTTAATAGTTTTTCTTGTATTTGACTTGTGTGTAGGTGTTGTGATGTATTATGGATACATCAAGGCAAGAGGATCCAAGAGGATGCAATATGGAGGAGCTGCAGGCACCAGACTTAGCCATTTGAGGGGTGGAAAAGTGGATTTTTTTTATCATCTTCAAATGAAGATCTAAGGCTATGGAGTGGTAGGCCTCGTCCATACTGTAAGATCCCTCCTTTATAAAGGAAAAGATCCCTGTGATTGCAATGCTAGTCCCTGGATCAATGCTAGCATCCACAGTTTAAGATGAAGTACACAGAAACAAAGGTCATTATTACAAGTCATTCCAGAGACAAACATAGTCTTTTACAAACTCCATGGCCATAGGCCTAGTACAAGAGTTCAAATATGTAATAAGATAAATAAGTCTTCATCTTCATGTGCCATAGGCAAGCATGTAGAGTGTAGACTCATAACCCCTAATCATCATCAGAATAACCGGCAACATCACAAGTTACAGCCATAGTGGGTCAATACATTGGAATAGTATTGGCAAGTTATACCTTATTAGAATATTGGTAGACATTGGGGAACCTTCACCCTTGTTCAACCACAAGTTTTTACTTAGAAATTGGGATGAGGATATTCTTGATAGCTTCCATGTCTTGATACTCAAGTTGTCCAATACCAGGGACATGGCTAAGTACTTAGATTCTTCCATCTGCAGAGGTTGTGCACTTTCCCCACAAGACTTGATTTCCACCAAGATAGGACCTTTTAGAAGCCTTCCCTTAGACCAAATGGACGTGTTCCAATCTATCATCCCACTACAACCAACTGTCGAAATGGCTAAGTTATTGCAACCTATGTGATCCAGGCAGAGCCCATAATGCCAAGTGGCTGCACTAGAAGCTTCTTAACATAAGGCATCTCAAATCCCTTTGTTCCTGGGTGGCAAACCACAAGTGAGATACACTAGGGTAGTCCATAGATATGGGCCCTGTGTAACCACTCAACATAACCCATTCACATCCATTCCACCCAGGTGTTTCATTCACTTAGTTGTTTTATTAAGCAAAACACAAGTCCAAATACTTAGAAATATTTTCTCATAGCATGAATATATAACCACCCTTGGTTGCTACTAGCTAGGCTAAGCATGGCATTGATAAGAATCTTAACTTAGAAATTTCTAGCAATTCTACAATTATTGGGATTTCCCAAGCATAGCATATAGACCAAAATATTCATGCAAGTCTAGTAAAATACTTCTAATGCATAGTTGGAAAACATAGGAATAAATCATGAAGCACCACTTGCCTTGGTAGTTTTGAGAGTAACTACAATCCTCACAATCACAATCACTATTTGCACCAAAATCTACACATAAAATAATGGCACAAAATCACATACACAATTAATACAAGCAAAAATACATGAATGTATGCAATATGCCATGTGATGATTTTCTACACCAAACAAGACAAGTGCACTGTACTGAATCATAAACAAGTACAAAACAAGCTAAATAAACTTTATTTGAATTACAAAACATTTTCCAGATAATTACCATACTCAGTTTATGCCTACAAATGATTCTGTGAAAACAATCATTTTAACAGAATCAAAACATTAAACACATTGCATAAATGGAAAGGATTTTCTCTCCTGATTCCATTGATATAAAATTTGTCAAATTTGGACGTGGGAATCAAAAGTTATGAATTATTCAAGTTTAAACATCTAATATATCTAATTCCTGGTTTTTATTAAACATACATGCCACGTGGCGTGATTTCATTGGACAAAAAAGGTTCGCGTGGATCGCGTGCTGTGAGGCGTTGGATCTAACAGAATCGTGCGGCACAGATCGCTACTTACCCCTTCGACTATGTTCTATCGCGTTCGTTCGATCTACATCGCACGACTCACAGCGACTAACCATCGAGTGGCGGCGCTGGCGGCGGCGGGTGGCGGCGGCGTGCTCTGGCGGTGAAGTTGCCGAAGTTACAGGAGGCGAGAGGGGTATGGGAGAAGCTCACCAGAATCGGCGTGGAGAGGGGATGCTCGTCATGTGCTCGGTTGGCGAAGGGGTGTACGGAGTCGATGTTGATTGCTCGTCGGAGATCGAGACGGCGTCGGTTGTTCTCGGTTGGCGACAGAGACGACGTTCTGGGCCACGCTAAGATGAGAAAAGGGTGCCGTTAAGTGCATAGGATGCTGGAGATCACACACGTATGAAACAGAGGGAGAGAAGAAGCTAGGGCTTACGGGGAATGGTCGCCGGAGTTCGAGCAGACGGTGGCGGAGCTCAGTCGATGACGCTGCCGAGGATACAGAGCATGCGCGGGCGAGAGGAAGGTACCGAGAGATGCGCCTGGTGATGGTGGGTGTGCTCGTGTGGTCGAGGAGGTGAGGGGTGACGGGGTTTGGCCGGAATCGTCGCCGGAAGGCGTCGGAGCAGAGGGAGGTTCTGAGAGAATTTCGAGCAGCCTGGTGGCTCCGGTGGGGTGGGTTTGGGAGAAAAGGGGAAGGGGAGCATGGTGCTTAAGTAGTCATGGTAGTGGGCGAGATTTAATCGAGCATTCAACGGAATTGAAGCCGCGGAATTAAACAGGAAACGCCTGGAGGAAATTGGGGAAGAACTGGTCGCTGGGGGTGGAGACAATGACTGGCGTGTGGGCCTTTGTTGTCAGCGAGAGAAAAAGAGAGGAGGTGGGGTCCCTGCGTCAGTGACTCTGTGGGTGTGGTTGAGAGTAAAAGAAAACGTTTCGCGGGAGGGTATAGTCGGGCTAGATGGGTCGAACTGGGCTGGGTTGGGCCAGATTGGCTGTTTGCTTTATTTTTTCCCATCTTTCACTTTTCTTTTTCTGTTTGATTTTCTAGAAATGATTTTCAACTCTAATTCAAATAAGTTTGATTTCAAATATTCTCTATATTTTTACACAGTGAACTTTGTACTCAAATGTGTGTCAAACACTTCTGTTTACTCAAACACACTTAGATCATTTGAAATATAAAATAAAACCAAGCCTTAATGAGATATAAATAATAGGCATAAAATTGGTTTTATATTCATACTTTGTTTTGAAAACTATGCCCAAGCTTTGGAAAACACTTAAGTTTGAACTCAAAACATTACTGAATAAAAGAAGTACCCGTCTCATTAGAAGTTAGCAATAAGGCCATAGCATGCGTACATAAAATAATGAGCAACATATGCTCCTGTTTTTGAAATGGTTTTGAAAAAGAACCCTAAATGATCATGGATGCATGGATGATATGCATGAGTTTTGAAACATGATTTTAGGGATGTTACACATACGAATCCAACGAGTCGATTAACACCCAAATCATACTTCATATGAATAAATGTCAGACAAAATACAAAAAACATTTGCAAGCATAACGACCAGCGGTACGGGCCGGTACAGTCATAACGACCGCCCATACTGCAAGTCTGGACACACGGAAACATCCTTTCTAAACGTGTTTATTCACAAAATTTGTCCTTGTTTGTTCCTAGTCCTTCCTTAGGTCATAGGCAATGTGGGAGGGGCTATGAGAGACCCCCTAGGCCTATATGAAGAGGCGAGGATCAAAGGGAGAAGAATCCTCTCCACATACCTCCATGGTGGAGCCCTGCCGCCTTGCAAACTCCATATACCTCGCCTCCACAAGATCTATACCATCACCATTTCTCAAGAGGAGAAGAGACAGGGATCATTAAACGACATCACATCATCCCCTTCATCATAAACCAGTGCATCTCCATCAACACCATCATTCCCCTTATTCATTCATTAGATCTTGTTATAATTCCAATACAATTTTGGATTTTGACTTGATTTTACATTTACACTTTCAATCCATCCATACGAATATGATGATGTTGTTGATTGCCTCCATGTGTGAGTAGTTTACTTTGTTCTTAGGGAGATGGAGAAACCCTAGCATTATCATGAAATGAAATGAAATAAAGATGATCTATAACTTTGGTCTATGGTCTTTTACTTGATCTATGATATTGTGTTAGATCTCTTTCTTTAGATGGTATGCGAAATCGACCACATAACATTTTCCTTTAGGACTAAAGAGAGGGAAATAACCTTTTGACATGTCTTGGAGTATGTTCGGTTCTACTTTGTGACTGGAAGCATTGGCTTGTAACCTACACGGTCAAAGGGGGGTATATAAAGGGAGATTCACTAAGCTCATAATATCCATGGGGAAACCCTTAATTGTGGTGGTCTGTAAAAGTGATTTGCTCACAGACATTGTTGTGGTTATTTAGAGATGACCTCATCACATGTCTTGTAGAAGTGGCTTGCTCACAAGGCTTGTTGGTGAACATCTTATTCTACAACTCTCTCCACATACATCATAATGAAAGACATAGGTTATCCTAATCATGAATAATTCTTGTCGTGGGGATTACCTCTTGATATGCTTGATGGCCATCTCTAGGAAGGTTAGTGTCGGATACCTGGTATAGGGGGTATCCTGATCCGTCACAACTAGCCCATAATCAGCGGTCTGGCATGCTTCGCAATGGGAGAAGGAGGCCACCCTCATGAGGGTCGCTACCCAAGGGTGTTCCCCCGGAGAGCCCGGACTAAAGAAACCTCTCGAGGACATGGAGAGGTCCAATGGGAGAGTAGGACAAGGCCAATGGTGGCATCAGGTACCACCCCTTGGTCGTCCCGAAGGCATGACCAAGTCAAGGGCGCAATAGGTGGGGCCCCGCCAGGACGATGGCCCTCTCCCCACTTTAGCGCACCAAGACAAAAGGAGGTACGCCGAGACACCAGGGATGATAGGAGTGGAAGCCGTAAAGGTGTCCTCAAGATGGCATAGACTCAATACATGTAAAGTAGCCTCCTAGACCAGGACCTCGAGGAGCGGCACTATGGAGGACCTTCCCCGCCCCCCCCCCCAAGGTGGGGAAGAGGCCTGACACCGCCCTATATAAGGGACCCTCCTCCTAACTTAAAAGAGATCAATCCTTAGCAATCTAAACCCTAGACATTCATCCTCTATTGTACCCACGTGAAGCCAAGCAAGAAATACAACCAAGCAAGAGTAGGGGCTTTACCTCCTCACGAGGGTACCAAACCTAGGTAAAAAAAGCATGTGTCTCTTCTCTACCGTGATTACATCTTCACTGTCGCCACCATCGCCGAGGCTCCTTGAGAACGCGTGTTCAGCCCTCTCGAACATAGGGATCGTTGGACCCTAGTTCCTTCACAAGATAGATCTCCGACATTTGGCGTTCCAGGTAGGTTTCTGAGGCGCGCTTTCGAAGACCCATCGCATGGTCGACGCCATGGCAACAAGATCACGCGTAGAGGCTGGACGGGTCGGCGCTTCGCTCCAAGACCGTTCTAGGATGGTCACCTGCATCCTGGGTGGCTCCCAGGCCCTCGCCTCTGGGCGCCACGTCAAGAAGTTTTCCCGCGGGCTGGCCACGGCGAGGTCTGGTGCCACTGTCGTCCCGCTCGGGTGGTCGCAGCAGCCACTCTCCTTTGGCGCAGCGAACCATCCGAGCTGCACTCGCCTGGTGGGGGTCGTGATGATGATCTCCACCCCCATCATAGGAGGAGTCGCTATACCCAAGACTATTGTCGATGGCGAGGCCGGCCTCAATGTTCTTTCGGTAAAGGCGTTCAGGCAGCTGGGGGTGCCCACGGCACGCCTCCTCCGCGCACCGCTGTTGGTCGGGGCAAAGCCAGGCGCTACCGTTCCCCTTGGGCGAGTATAGCTCCATGTCACTTTCGGGACGAGAGAAAACTACCGCATAGAGTTCATCAACTTTGATGGCTCCTCGATTGGTCTACCCTACAATGCCATCCTAGGAAACCTGGCATTGTTCAAATTCATGGCGGTCACCAACAACGCCTACAACCTGGTCAAGATGTCGGGGAGAACCGGAGCCCCTATCACGGTACTTAGCGATGAGGTCGAAGCATTGCGCTCCCTCGAGCAGGCCTTTAAGGAGGCCACAACCGCGGCTCAATTGGCCG
Organism: Avena sativa; assembly: GCA_916181665.1. NCBI lineage: Eukaryota > Viridiplantae > Streptophyta > Magnoliopsida > Poales > Poaceae > Avena > Avena sativa. Next base: position 125,295,601 of record OV702296.1, read on the forward strand.
AGGACGCATCCCCATGCGATAGCTAGCCGTGTGCTGGAGAGGCCTCGAGGGCTGGCAGCCAAGCACTAGATGCATTCCCTCCCAGGGACGTCGCGTTTACCCCCAGCATCACAGGGAGAAAAAATCCCTCCTTATCCAGAAGCGGGTGGAAACCAAGAAGATCCCTCTCTATCCGGCAGACCCAGGGGCTACTATCACCATTGTGGCCCACCTCTCCCTTGAGAGAGAGGAGGAACTCGTCACCTTCCTTAGGTCCAACACAGAAATGTTTGTCTGGACCCCATCGGATATGACGGGAGTGCCTCGGGAGGTGATCGAGCACCACCTGGCAGTATTCCCCATGGCACGCCCGGTGAAGCAGAAGGCCAGGAATATGTCCATAGAAAAAGAACAGTTCATTGTTGCTGAGATGGAGACGCTGGTCAAGGCGGAGCTCGTCAAGGAGGTCTTGCAAACCAAGTGGTCGGCCAACCCAGTCGTGGTCCCTAAGGCCACTGGCGGTGGGTGTCTCTGTGTCGACTTCACCGACCTCAAAAAGGCCTAACCGAAAGACCCCTTCCGCTCTCGCGGATAGACCAGATCATGGACTCCACGGCAGGGTACGACCTCCTATGATTCCTGGATGCCTTCTACGGATACCACTAGATCAAGATGGCCAAGGAGGACAAAGAGTAGACGGTCGTCATCACCCCATGCAGCATGCAAAGAAGTATTGCATGGTAGACGGAGATCTCTACTGTCGTCGCACTAACGACATGGCCCTATGGTGTATCTCTGATGATGAAGGGCTGATACGTTGGAAATGTATCTATAATTTTTGATGCTCCATTCTTGTTTAGTATCTACTTTGCTTTGCTTTGTCTACACTTTGAGGTGTTTTTATATCTTTTCTGGAACTAACCTATTAACAAGTTGCCACAGTTCCAGTTGCTTGTTTTCTTCTGTTTTTGGTTCCAGAAAGGCAGAAAATAAATATTCTCGGAATTGGATGGGACAAAATCCAAAGTCAATTTTACCGTGGGGGACACGAATCTAGAATACGAGACGGAGATGGGAACCAGGGCGGACAAACCCCCCTAGGTGCGGGCAAAGGTGGACCCGTGCCTAGGCAGGGTGTGGCACCCCTGGTCGCCTCCCGGCCTCGCCCCTTCGCCTATAAGAAGCCCCCAATGCATAAACCCTAAGTACCTAATCAAAACTCCATGAAACCGTCTTTAGCCACCGTCACCATCGTCCCTATATCAGGGGGATCTGAAGTTCTTCCCGGCACCCTGCCAGAGGGGAAATCATCCCAGAGGCTTTCTCTCCGGTATGATGCGTGAGTAGTTCCACCTTCGACTATGGGTCCATGTAGTAGATAGATGGTTTTATCTCCTCCTTGTGCTTTCATGTATAGATCTTGTGAGCTTCGTTCATGATAAATGTCTAATATATTTGTAATCATGCATGTTGTGTTTGCAGGGATACGATGGATATTGAGATTATTATGTCAGTTTGGTTAATGGTTTTGTTGTTATGATTCTATCATGTCTGTGTTATTTGTGATCTTGCATGCTCTCTGTTGTTAGTATCTATCTTGGCCAAGTAGTTGCTAGGGACTCCAAGAGGGGGTATGTATGCTCGATAGTAGGTGCATGCCTCTAGTTTCCTAGGGAAGTGACAGAAATCTCTTCGGTTGTAGATGTGATGTTGCTACTAGGGAGAAAACAACGGTCTCTTGTTCATGGAACAAGTGGATTGTTTACCTTACACACTTTGCTTAAAGCAGTTGTCTCTTGCTTGCAACTTAATACTGGAGGGGGTTCGGATGATAACCTGAAGGTGGACTTCTAGTCATAGATGCAGTTGGATTGTAGTCTATGTATATTGTTGTATTTCCCAATCGAATCTCATAAGATCTTTCTGACTAGTATTGCATTGTTATGCCTTGCTCAGTTCCTGTCAATTGCCCTGCTGTAATTTGTTTACCCGTCATGCCATGTTGTTTATCTAAGGAGAGCACCTCTAGTGAACTATGGACCCCGGTCCAATCTTTACCATTGATACATCTTCCACTATTACTGTTTACTTGCTGCAAACCAGCATTACCTTCAACACCATACAGTTACTCCTTTGTTACAGCAAATCGGTGAGCTTGACAGCCTCACTGATTCGTTGGGACAAAGTCTTGACTTTGTGTTGTGCAGGTCTCCACGTTGTTTGCAACACCTGTGTGACGTTTCCTTCCTCCTTCTGGTTCGATAACCTCGGTCTATACTAAGGGAAACTTGCTGTTGTGCTCATCACACCTTGCTCTTGGGGTTCCAACTAAGTGTCCCACGTCAACATTGGGTGCACGCATCAAGGATTTTCTGGCGCCATTGCCGGGGAGGCTAAGGACGTCTTCAGTAGGGGAGTCCTCCACTTTCTTTCTCTTTACTTTGTTTTTAGTTTTCTTTGTTTCTTTTGCTTGGTTTTGTTTTCCTCTTTTCAAAAAACCCAAAAAATTAGTCTAGTTTGGTTTGCTTTCTTTATTCAAAACACACAAAAAAATTAGTTCCTTTTCTAACTGCTGCTGCTATTTTTGGCTTGCCCACCTTTGCCAAAATGAACTCTGCTGAGAATACCAAGTTGTGTGACTTCACTAGCACCAACAACAATGATTTCCTAAGCACTCCTATTGCTCCACCTACTCCTGATGCTACCTTTTATGAAATTAAGCCTGCTTTGTTGAATCTTGTGATGAGAGAGCAATTTTCTGGTGCTAGTTCTAATGATGTTGCTGCCCATCTCAATAACTTTATTGAACTTTGTGATATGCAAAAGTATAAGGATGTAGATGGAGATATTATTAAGCTCAAGCTTTTTCCTTTCTCCTTGAGAGGAAAATCTAAAGAATGGTTGCTATGTTTGCCTAAAAATAGTATTGATTCTTGTACTAAGTGCAAATATGCTTTTATTGGAAAGTACTACCCTCCTGCTAAGATTATATCTATGAGAAGTGACATTATGAAAGTTAAACAACTTGATAATAAACATGTTGCTCAAGCTTGGGAAAGAATGAAATCTTTGGTTAAGAATTGTCCCACTCATGGACTCACTGCTTGGATGATTATCCAGACTTTTTATGCAGGTTTGAACTTCTCCTCAAGAAACCTGTTGGATTCAGCTGCTGGAGGTACCTTTATGAGCATCACTTTGGGTGCTGCAACTACACTCCTTGATAATATGATGGTTAAATACTCTGAATGGTACACTGAGAGAGCTCCACATGGTAAGAAGGTAAATTCCGTTGAGGAACCTTCCTCTTTGAGTGATAAGATTGATGTTATTATGGCTATGCTTGTTAATGGGAAAGCTCCTCTAGATCCTAATAGTGTTCCCTTAGCCTCTTTGGTTGCTCAAGAAGATCAAGTTGATGTGAACTTCATTAGAAACAACAATTTCAACAACAATGCTTATAGGAGTAATTTTGGTGGTAACAACAATTATAGGCCTTATCCTCCTAATAATGGCAATTCCTATGGAAGCTCTTACAACAATGCTAGAAGTTCCCCCTCTGAACTTTAAGTCATGCTCAAAGACTTTATTAGTAAACAAACCACTTTCAATAAGGCTCTAGAGGAAAATCTTTTAAATGTTGAGAAAAATATATCCTCTATGTCTGAAGCTCAGTCTTCCTTGATTAATAAAATGGCTGCTAAACCTGAAACTATGGAAAATACCTTTGCTACTGCTCATGCCATACAAGTTACTATTGATGAAAATGTTAGGTTGTTAGCTCAACTTCATGCTAAGTGGGAAAGGGAAGCTGAAATTGATAGAAACAATAGTGTGTGCACCATCACCACTAAACCACAAGTAGTCCCTATTCCTCCACCTACTATTCCTAAGCCTATTGATCCTACTACTAGTGATGCTAAGTTTGATTTTGATATTGATGGTTGCAATATTTCTGAAGTGATTATGTTCCTACAAAAGCTTGCTAGAAGTCCTGATGCTAGTGATATGCACGTTGCTTTCACCAAACACATTACAGATGCTCTTGTTAAGATTAAGGAAGAGAAGCTAAAACACAAAGCTTCTATTCCTAGGAAAGTAGAAGATAGTAGGGAACCCATTATTAATATGCAAGTGAATGACTTTTATCTCAAAGCTTCATGTGATCTTGGTTCTAGTGTCTCTATTATGCCTAGGAAGATTTATGAAATGCTTGATTTGCCACCTTTAGAAGATTGTTATTTGGATGTCCCACTCAATGATAATGCTAAGAAGAAACTCATGGGGAGTATTAATGATGTTCTCATTATGGTTAACAATGCTTATGTCCCTGTGGATTTCTATGTTTTTTATGTTGAATACAATGCTTCTTTTCCTATCACTTTGGGAAGACCTTTTCTTAGAACACTATGTGCCATCATTGATTATGAAAGAAGGCACCATTAAATATCATTTTCCATTCAAGAAAGGTATTGAATACTTCCCTACGAGGAGAGAGAAGTTGCTTTTTTCTCCTCCTTTGAAAGCAAGGTTTGATGTTAACGCTTCCTCATTTGAAAACACTTGATTCTTCTTGCTTCTTGTGCCTAACTTAAAGGCGTTAAAGAAAAGTACTTGTTGGGAGATAACCCAAGAGTTTCCTTGAGTCTTTGAAGTTATTACTTCAGTAATGACCTTTCCTTATCCTTTTTGTTAACTTTTTGTGCCAAGAATGACCTCTAATGAGAGGGAAGATTTGGGGAGTTGCTGTCCCGAAACAGATTTCTGTCCTCCACCAAAAACATTTGTGAGGAGTCTCTGTAACTCGGATTGAGCTGAACATTTGTGAATAAATCCCCCAGTATGTTAGCTAACTTTAGTTAGTTCAACACTTTTTGATTTGAGCAACAGAAGATGTTCGAAAAAATCGGTTTCTACCTGCTGGTCTGTTTTGACAGATTTCTGTCATTATTTGCATTAGCTTCTTATTGATTCCTTTTTTTGGTTCTTTTTGGGAAATTGAGCTTTTTGAAGGAGTTGGTACAGTATCTTGTGTTTTTAGTGAATTTTTTGCTGTTCTACTGCTAAGCCCAAGGGTCTATTATATTTTGAATACACTAATGTTGCTAATGTAGAATGTGAGAAGTTTTGTATGAAGGAAAAATTATAGGTGTAGAGAGAGAATGATGCATTGAGATGAAGAATGGACAAAATCTCAAGCTTGGGGATACCACCCCGGTGTCACCCCAAGAAATATCCAAGAGGTACAAGTGTTAAAGCTTGGGTATGCCTAAGGCATCCCCTTCTTCATCAATAAAAATCTCAGGTATGTCTAGACACTTCGTTTTTATTGTTTCATGCACAGTTGTGTTGTTCTTGGAGCGTCTTAGTTTTCGTTAGGTTTTCTTAGGTTGTTTAGTTTGCTTGAATAAAGTATTTTGGACCCCCGTTCTCGCTGTGTTGTTTTGCAAATAAGTTGCTTGGTGTTGGAAAGGAGTAGGAAGTTCTTGCTTGATAAGTGCAAGAGGAGCTTGCATTGACTGTGACTTAGACTTTAGAATGACATGCTAGTTGTTGTTTTGACCTTATGCTTAGTGATTATTGATGTAGCATGTCTTGTTCCAAAAAATTGGGATTGCTTAGTGTGCCTTGAAGAAATTATGCGTTGTTTTACCATGCAAAAGCATAGTATTGTGTTTTTCTCCTTTGATGCTTTGTTTGGGTTGACTTGGCACATGAACATACCATGTTATGACTATGAACAAGTCACCATAGCCTCTATGATCATTTAGTCCTTGACTTGTAGTACCACTCTATGCTTTTATTAGTAATGCTTTGTTCTTTTGCATGATTTTGGCCATTATTGCTCTCTTAGTTGGTTGCTCCCAGTCTTTTGCTAGCCTCTACTAGTATGAGTAAGTTCTACTCATGCTTCCAAATCCCAAGAAACCAAGTTATTCCAAAGTTTCCACTATAAATTCCTATGCATGGTGTGTTACACCATTCCAAGTATATTCTTGTTTTCAGCTATCTTCCAAATAAAAACTAGTTTGTTATGTGAAAACTTAGTGATTAAATCCCTCACGAACTTGATGGCACACTTTATATTCTTTGCCCCTAATAAACTTGAACCATTGTGTCATCTATGTTGTATATTCTTGCACTTATACATTGGAATTAGCAGAACCGTGCTGTCACGGGGAACGTTTTCAACATTGCACTTGTGCTTTGTACTCAGTTGATATCATGCTCTTTTGTCTATGGATGTCACCGGTGTGAAATAAAGAGGGAACTTGTAAGTCCATGGAGTATGTATTTTGTGTTAGAGAAACTCCTAGGCCGCTAGCCTAAGCCATGCCTAATCATGGTGGAAACTTGCAGCATCACCATAGTGAGCTATCTATGAAGCATCTTCAAAAAAAAGCTATGCATATAGTAAATAAAAAGATCGCTGAGATGCTCATTGTCTGCTTGCCTTGTGATTTTGGTTATGGGATGGCTCATGTACCATGTGCAAGGGGTACCCTGTTGGTGGTTCTCTATGATATGCAAATACTTACAATGACAAGAACTTACAGGTGACTGAAGTTGAGTAGCAGGAGGTGTGGCCTTCGTATTCAAGGGACTTGAGATTGCCAACTTATACTTTGTCAAGCATATACTCCATCTTTGTTCACTTTAACCTTAATCACTTCAATATGCTTATGATAGGGGCAATGAGGGCTGAAAGCTAACAAGTACCATAATTTTTGGAAGCTCTTTTTGAAACTTAAAATCCCTGCTTTCTTTATGAAAGGCATTTCTTCCACCATTAATTGAGTCTCCACCTTCTACTTTTAGGAACCATTAAGAGAGCATAGTTGTCATTCTATGTGAGGTGTCCCAAAACTTATTGATTGATGCATATTATGATATTATTAGTTCTTGTGCTACTTGTTTCTAGTCACCCTTGTGAACTTTGAAGGTGTACTATGCATCTATTTGCTACTCTATGAGGGACAAGCTGATTGCCAATAAGCCATGTTTTCTATATGTGAAACAAACAAACGTTTTTCAATGCATCTTATTCATGATCTTTGTTTGTAGCCTTTCATGTTGCATGCATAGTTACGATGTCCTATTGTTAGAACTCGATCTTTCATGCACATGTTTAGAGTTCTTTGATCCCAGATTTTAATGCTTGCAAATGGTTTGATCTTGGTTTTGATGGTGCATGTCACCTCAAAAATTATTCTTTTAAGCACTTACCTACTCGAGGACGAGCAGGAGTTAAGCTTGGGGATGCTTGATACGTCGGAAACGTATCTATAATTTTTGATGCTCCATGCTTGTTTAGTATCTACTTTGCTTTACTTTGTCTACACTTTGAGGTGTTTTTATATCTTTTTTGGAATTAACCTATTAACAAGTTGTCACAGTGCCAGTTGCATGTTTTCTTCTGTTTTTGGTTCCAGCAAGGCAGAAAATCAATATTCTCGGAATTGGATGGGACAAAAGCCAAAGTCAATATTTTACCGTGGGGGACATGAATCCAGAAGACGAGACGGAGACGTGAACCAAGGCGGCCAAACCCCCCTAGGCGTGGGCTAGGGTGGACCCACGCCTGGGAAGGGTGTGGCCCCCCTGGTCGCCTCCCGGCCTCGCCCCTTCGCCTATAAGAAGCCCCCGATGCAGAAACCCTAAGTAAATGATCAAAACTCCATGAAACCGTCTGTAGCCGCCTCCACCATCGTCCCTAGATCGGGGGGGTCTGAAGTTCTTCCGGCACCCTGCCGGAGGGGAGATCATCCCAGAGGCCTTCTCTCTGGTATGATGAATGAGTAGATCCACCTTGGACTATGGGTCCATGTAGTAGCTATATGGTTGTATCTCCTCCTTGTGCTTTCATGTATAGATCTTGTGAGCTCTGTTCATGATCAAGATCTAATATATTTGTAATCATGTATGTTGTGTTTGTGGGGATCCAATGGTCACTGAGATTATTATGTCAGTTTGGTTAATGGTTTTGGCTTTATGATTCTAGCATGTCTGTGTTGTTTGTGATATTGCATGCTCTCCGTTGTTAGTAGCTATCTTGTTCGAGTAGTTGCTAGTGACTTCAAGAGGGGGTATTTATGCTCGATAGTGGGTTCATGCCTCTAGTGTCCAAGGGAAGTGACAGAAATCTCTTCGGTTGTAGATGTGATGTTGCTACTTGGGATAAAACAACGGTCTCTTGTTCATGGAACAAGTTGATTGTTTACCTTACACAATTTGCTTAAAGCAGTTGTCTGTTGCTTGCAACTTAATACTGGAGGGGGTTCGGATGATAACATGAAGGTGGACTTCTAGTCATAGATGCAGTTGGATGGTGGTCTATGTATATTATTGTATTGCCCAATCGAATCACATAGGATATTTCTGACTAGTATTGCATTGTTATGCCTTGCTCAAGTCCTGTCAATTGCCCTGCTGTAATTTGTTTAACCTTCATGCCATGTTGTTTATCTAAAGAGAGCACCTCTAGTGAACTATGGACCCCGGTCCAATCTTTACCATTGATACATCTTCCACTTTTACTGTTTACTTGTTGTAAACCACCATTACCTTCCACACCATACAATTAATCCTTTGTTACAACAAACCAGTGAGCTTGACAACCTCACTGATTCGTTGGGACAAAGTATTGAGTTTGTGGTGTGCAGGTCTCCATGTTGTTTGCAACACCTGTGTGACGTTTCCTTCCTCCTTTTGGTTTGATAACCTCAGTCTCTACTGAGGGAAACTTGCTGCTGTGATCATCACACCTTTCTCTTGGGGTTCCAACAAAGTGTCACACGTCAACATTGGGTGCACACATCAAGGGAGCGAGCTTCTAGATGACATCCATGTCGGGGAATGCGGCCACCATGCCTTGGCACGCACCCTCACTTGGAAGGCTTTCCGCAGTGGATTCTACTGGCTCACGGTACTCACAGATGCCATGGAGCTGGTAAAGTCGTGCAAGGCTTGCCAATTCCACGCCAAGCAGATAAACCAGCTGGCGCAGCAACTCCAGACCATCTCGCTCTAAGGTCCCTTCGTGGTCTAGGGGCTGGAGATCTTGGGGCCTTTCCCACATGCGCCCGGGGCTACCGGTACCTCTTCGTCGTGATCGACAAGTTCACCAAATGGGCATAGGTGGAACCGGTCAGATCCATCCCAAGGCGATCTATGGTAAAGTTCATCCAAGGCTTGGTGTGCCTCTTCGGTGAACCCAGCCGCATCATCACCGACAACGGCAGCCAGTTCACAAGCGGTGTGTTCAAGACCTACTACGAGAGCATCGGTACAAAGATTTGCTAGGCATCAGCTGCACACCCTCACAGGATTGGACAGGCTGAGCATGCAAACGGAGAGGTCTTAAGGGGGATCAAGACCAAGAGTTTCCGCTGCAAGCTCAAGGAATGCGGGTGCGGTTGGATTGATGCACTACTACTACCAAGCCCACCGAGGAGACTCCATTCTTCCTCGTATATGGCGTTGAGGCATTCATTCCAACTGATCTCAAACACGGCTCCCCACGGTTGCTCGCATTCAACAAAGAAGCGTAGGAAGAGTTGCACTATGAGGACGTGCTCTTCATTGAAGAATCCATGCACAAGGCCAACGTGTAGCCAGCTAGGTACCAATAGGCATTGCGTTGATACCACTATCTCAACGTTCGGGTGCGCACCCTGGAGGTCAGGGACCTCGTCCTTCGCCGTGTTCTCTCTTGCGAGGGTCTCCACAAGCTATCCCCAATGTGGGACAACCCCTTCCGAGTGGTGCATGTCACAAGGCCAAGGGCAGTCCGGCTGGAGACGAAAGAGGGGGTCCCGATACCCAACTCCTAGAACATACAGCAACTTCGCAAGTTCTACCCGTGAGCTATGCTCACGGTGGCAGCGGTAACAAATAAATACTCCCTTTGTACATTGTGGAGACTCAAGAATGATTTCCTCGTTTCCTCTTGCTTGACGATGATTTCCTGGTTTGCATCTTAGGTTTTTCCTGTGATGCTCTTTCCCCTCGTGCACCGTGTGAGTGGGGGCTTGGCACGGTGTCTATCACTGGTGTTAACCCTAGTCAACATCAGTGCCTAAAGGTGTCGAGCTCTGAACTTGCGGACTAGCTCCAGCGATAAGTCACCTCACCGACGGTTCTCGGTGCTTCATGATCCTAACAAGGCACACGAGGGAAGAGAAGCCATCGTGCGGAACCTATGGTTACCTCTCCAAGGCACTACATAGGGAAAGTACGCGCCCTGGCGTCACCTCTATGAGGGGTTTCTGGGACGGATTTGATCATACAGAGCCTACGGTTACCTCGTCGAGGGGCATACAGGACAAGTACAAGCCTAAGCGACCTTCTCCTCGAAAAGCTAGTGTGGCGAGCCTTGAGACTACCCCTCAAGCAGCATGCGGAACCTACGGCTACCTCTCTGAGGGACTATACAGGGAAAGTACGCTTCCTGCGGTCAACTCTATGAGGGGTTTCTGGGACAGATTTGAACATACAGAGCCTACGGTCACCTCCTTGAGGGGCTTACGGGACAAGTACAAGCCAAAGCGACCTTCTACTCAAAAATCTAGCTCGGTGACCCTTGATACTATCCCTCAAGCGGCGCGTCGAACCTGTGGCTATCCCCTTTCGAGGAGGCGCACAGGGGAAATACTCTCCTTATGGTCACCTCTTCAGGGGACTTACACAGCAGATTTAGACACAGGCGCCGCAGACCACTCCTTGAGAGGATCATAAAACAACGTTGAAAACAGAAAGTTGAGGCCCCAGTATAGGGAAGATACCCTTATAAGTCTCGGTAGAAATAAAAGTAGCAAGTCCTACAGCGCCTCACGGTCATTACATGGGCAGGGGCTCAAGTCGTGCTAGCGACGTCTCCCGAGTTCACCTCCTCGAGGTCTTCCTCCTCGGCGGTGCCACTGCCGGAGCTGGCAGAAGGCAACTCCTCCTTGCCAGACACCACACACGGAAATGTATTTACCAAAAGGATGACAACAGGGTGATGTGTGCTTCAATGTCCGGCGCTGCCTCCCACCACCGGATCGCTAGGAAGTAGTTGATCTCCGGAGAAAGCTGCATGAGGTTGGTGAAGAGACACCGCTCGACAGCAGTCAGCATGTCCTTGCACTCCGAGGTGATGAACTTGTCTAGGCCCTGAGAGGCCGTGCTCACCGGATCCAGAACCCAGCGCGCGGGCTCCAGGAATGACTTGACCTTGCATCCGGCACAGAGCCCCGACGTGACAAAGTCCTTCACCCCAGCAGCAGGGGTTTGGGAGGCAGCCTATTGCGCAAGCATAGAGAAAGACTTACAGTGGGCCTCCAGCGCCTCGCGAGCCAAGCACCCCTCCACCTCGCGAGCTTGACCTACTAGCTAGGTGTCTGCCAGGAGAGCTCCGACCTCGTCTCAGAGGTCCTTGGCCTCCCGGACAGAGTCCTCTCGAGTGAGCTCCGCGGTTGCAGGGCCTCGTGGAGCCCCCGGCTCTCCTCCTGTTCCTTGGCGAGGTACTCCTGGACCTCCGAAAGCTTGGCACAGGTCTCTCGGGCCTAGGCCTCGAGCTCCACTTGGTGATGGGCTGAGGCCGCCTCTTGAGCGGATACTTTATCCTCCCGAGTGGTCAGCACCTCCCGGAGTGCTAAGGCCTGGGCCTCTGCCTCGACAATATCTCTGTCGCACATGCGGAGGCATCACAGAGCTTGCCCTCCGCGCGAAGTCGGGCTTTCTCGGCCAGACGGCGGTCCTCCTCGACGGTAGCCGCCAGGAAGCGGTCCAGCCCGGCATGAACGTCTGAGGCGAGCTGGCCCATGAGCTAGGCGAGCTGGCCCATGAACGTCTGTTGTCTGGCTTGGGAAGGGCGAGGGGGCCAGCCCCGAAGGCCCATGGCCCGCAAGATCGGAGGCATCGGTCGTCCCCGAACCGTCCAGGCGAGGACTGGCATCACCCCCCGTGGCCGCAGCGCTCTCCAAAGTCCCGGGGGTTTCGAGGGGACTCTCCACCACGACCACCTCGACCACACCCCCAGCGGGAGGTGTATCCTCTTGAGGACCTCCCATGGGCAGGGAACCACTCGCTGTAGTCTCTTTGTTGCCCAGTATCCGAGAGGAGGGGTGGCGGCGGCTACAAGTGATGGCGAGCCTCTAGCCCTTGCCTCAGGTACGATGGCGAGAGTCGAGGTCCCTTCAGGAGGGTCCAAGGGGCGTATCACCTGCTGGTCCTTTCGGACCGATGGCCGCTTCACACGTCGTTGCTTCTTCGGGCGCTCCTCGCTGCCAAGTAGCAACCAGTGAGCTAGGACCAAAGGCATGGTGGAGCAAGGCGAGGGGGTAACAGCATACCTGGTAGCCCCTCCCGACCCGACCTTCACACCCCAGCCACTCCGGTGCGCACCGAGAGGGACAAAGGGCTTAATGTCAAGGGACCCTTCGCGCGAAGCGACCGCGCCCTCCTGAGGGGAACCCTCCTCCCGAGGGCACTTCCCTCGTGAGGCTTTGAGAGGGTTCGTCTTGCCAGAGGAACTGCGGGACCGTGCGACCCTCATCGCATCAAATCTTGTGAGGCTGGTGGCTAGGGCCGAGACTAGAGACACCGCACCCAGGGGATTCAAGCGTGGCCCCGAGTGCCCTGGGGAAGGCTTCCCCACTCGTCAAACTGGGGGAGCGAGGCGAGTATCTCCGACTTACGAGGATCGAGGTGGAGGGGCCGGACCCCCTCGGGGAGCTCGTCGGTGGCGGAGGTCTGCAGCATCTAGTGGTGGAAGTCCGCGACCACCGTGTCATCGGTGATACCATCCCCAGGGTCAGGTGATACGGCGCGGAGAAGTCCCACAGGTCTTTGTTGTGCTTATGCAACGGAGCAATCCTGAGGCGCAAGTACTAGCTCCATGGCCACGAGAGGACCTGTCAGGCTAGAAGTGTTTGAGCTCCACAATGCGCGAGATCAGAGCATCAACCTTTTCTCCCTCTAGGCTCGCTGGGGACCAACGGCTACTAGCATTTTCGGCCAGGGCCATTGGGGGCAGGAGATGGGGGATCGCGTTCCACGCATCCATCAGGAGCCAGTGCTTCCAGAAGTCCTTCACGCGCTTTGACCATCCCATCAGGAGGCCGCAGGACCCCTACTTCTTGAAGGAAGCGTAGCCGACTACCCGAGAGGTAGAGGTCAAGCGAAGGGCATACATGTGCTGCAGCAGCACCACCGAAGGATTCACCCCCACAAACATCTCGCACCAGCATGCAAAGATGGCGAGGGTGGTGAAGGAGTTGGGCTGTAGGTGGAGGGCGCAATTCTGGTAGTGCTCCAACATGGCCATGAAGAAGGGGGAGAATGGCGGGACTAACCCTGCTATAACGGTATGGTAGAAAATGGACGCACTGACCTCGATAGGCCAGATGTATCTACTAATCTAGGACATACCTGGGTCATGCCACACTTATTCAAGTTCGAGGCGAGCTACGAATGGCACCGGTCAAGCCTGACGTCGGTTTTGATGGTGGAAGGCATCAGCACCTCCCCCAACTCCTCTTCCTCATCCTCTACCTGGGAGGGGGCGGCAGGAGGCTGCCTCCCTTTCGTCAAGATCAAGCCTCCCCGACGAGACATCACGCGTGGTGGGCAGGAGCAAATGCACGAAAAGAGGGTGGACGACTATGGCGAGGCGAAAGCAGGGATAGATCTCATCCTACGGGGGAAAAGGTCCTTTTTAACCGAGATCTAGAACGCAAGAGGGCTCTCCCCTTCTGAAGGGATGCCTTGGGACCAAAGCAACATGTGTCATGTACAACGTCAGTCATCAATATGACCGTCAAACCCTTCGTCATCGAGCCTGAGACGTGCCGGTCTAACAGCGGGGGCTACTTTCGGATACCTGGTACAGGGTGTACCCGGATCCGTCAATGACTGGCCCATAATCAGAGGTCGAGCAGGCCTCACGAGGGGGGCAGGAGGCCACCCTCACGACGTCCGCTACCCAAGGGCATTCCCCTCGAGGCCCCGAAGCAAAGGCACCTCTGGAGGACCGCAAGCGGTCCTATAGGAGAGTACAACAAGTCCAATGGTGGCATCGGATACCATCCCGAAGGCTTGATAAGGTCAAGGGCGCAGACGGTGGGGCCCCGCCGGGAGGATGGCTCCTCTCCCCACCTTTGCACACCAAGACAACAGGAGGTACGCCGAGACGCCAGAGATGAATGGAGCGAAAGCTGTAAAGGAGTACTCAAGATGGCGTAGACTCAGTCCATGTAAAGTATCCTCCTAGAGAATGACCTCAAGGAGCAGCACTGTATATGCCCAGGTCCGACGTCGCCCTATATAAGGAACCCTCCTCCTACCTTAGAATAGATAAATCCTTAGCGATCTAAACCCTAGACATTCATCCTCTATTGTACCCTTGCAAAGCCAAGCGAGCAATACAACCAAGCAGGAGTAGGGGATTTACCTCCTCATGAGGGTCCCGAACCTGGGTAAAAAAAACCCTATGTCTCCTATATGCCATGATTACAACTTCGTCGTTGCCACCGTCGTTGAGGCTCCTTGAGAACATGTGTGTAACCCCCTCTCAAACCTAAAGATCATTGGACCCTAGTTCCTTCACAGTACAAATCTCTAACAGTCATACCGGATTGCCACAAGACATGAAGTTTCAGCCGGTTGGCGTGCTCCAACTGGACCACAACCAAGTAGGACCCGGCTGGCCCATCTAGCCAGTCCACTAGAAGACCTAACCGGATGGCCGCTCCATCCGGTCACCTTAGAATTAGTTTATGGTAATTCGGAAGGCGTGAGGATGAAATAGTGGAACGCCTCCGGATCCCCGGCTTTGCCTCATCTAAGCAATGGTGCCTCCCATAATATTCACATGACGTCTATCCGACACGGGATAAAGCATGGTGGCTATGCACTGTAGTGCTGACTATTCCACTACGGCCCACCAGCTAGGTCCCACCAGCCTACCGGCGTTATAATCTGTAACCCTAGTGAGTATATAAGGGTCTAGTGCTATTGTTAGAAGAATACTCTCTTCTACCTCCAGTTTCCCCCAGTTCATCTTGGATACAACTCTAGGAGCACATGTATTGGGCATTCGCCCGTGATATAGTAGATCTTGCAGCAGTAGGGGTGTTAACTCGTGAAGTTGGCCCTGAACCTTGGTACTTCGCTATGTTTGCGGTGCTTGTGCCGAATCCTGCTTTGTAGAAGACATCGCTAACCCCTGATTGTCCCTCTCTTAAGCCATCCCAGATGGTACTGCCGCGTTCCACACCTGGTAGTTGAGGCCCACCGGGGGGCACAGCACTACGGCTGGGATCATCTTCCACACGGGACTTTCGCTTGTCGGTGGTGAGTGTGTCACCTCTAGCCTCGTTCTTACTCTCGGCACCTTCGGGTGCATCATCTACAATCTGTCATGCTTCACAAGGGAAACGTTACCCAATGACGGCTTGATTCTCCACTTTAGCACCCACCGCACCTACATCGCCACCGTAGCCAAGGATTTTCCACGCGAGATTCTCACTATCTCCGGTGTACCTCCTGGTTTTGTTGCTACTCGTGTCACTGCAACTAGTTGTAGTGTCGAGGTCATGATGGCCATCCCAGGCAAGAACCTTCATCCTACCCTTGAGCGCCATGTAGGAGGCAACGACTCCACTTTGAACAAGGCAGATCCGAACCTGCTAACGTCCTCCATTCAGCGCCTTTGCGACCCCGTCATCCCTGAGGCAGATCCTGCTACAGACTTGGCTACCCTAGAAGCTATTCACCAGCACCTCCTAGACGAGGCCACCAAAGTTGGCACTACCCAGCGTCAGCTGAACACCACCATGCTCGAGTATAACTCCACACATGGCTTTACCCCCGCTACGCCTGGTACTAGATGGTACATTCACCATCGAGATCATGACCTCGGCGTGGAGATGGACCATGTAGCTGACCGGCGCACTCCCACCACTCAGCCAGTCTCCAATACTCTTGCCAAGAACATGAGGGCGGCAGAAGCAGTAGCAGTAGAGATGGACCACCTCGAGCGGGGTGAGTTGGGCCACCAGTAGCAGAGCGTCTATCTCCCACTAGTAGAAAAATGGCTTCAGTTTGGTCCTTATTCTGGCTCTAGTTCTGGTTTGTTATGGGTCGGGACTAGTGTGAGTACTAGTACTGGTTCGTGTCGTCTTCAATGGATATGAGCCCGCGCAAGCCCTAGTCCCGGGTTGTGCCAGACCTCTAGTCCCGATTCATGATATGGCCCGGGACTAGTGGGCTCGCGCCAACCAGGTCTACCGTCGGGAGCATGTAGTCCCGGTTGGTATAAAGAACTGGGACTAGAGGTAAATCACTAGTCCCGGTTAGTAACACCAGCTGGGGCTGTTTATTTCTCTATATAATTTGGCTTCTTCCATGTCCAAGCCCATGGCTATTTTTCCTCCAAGCAAGCCAAGTTCATGCCCATTTTTTCTCCAAGATTTGTCAAGATTTGGTGACAACCCCTAAATCCAAGGTTTTAAAAGGTTAGCAACTTTATCCTTTCAACTCTCATTGTTAGTTTAGCTCAATGCTCTAGAAGTAGAGAGGGATTTCATGCTTTAGAACTATAGGGGATTTTAATTTTAGGAAAAGTTTGATTAGTCAAAAAGTTACTGAATATTGCAATGTGTAATTTTAGAGTTTCAGAACTCAGAACGGAATGAGTTTTTCACTGCTAGATCAATAATTAAAAACTCCACATTTTTCATTTTAATTGTATTGTCCAATTCAAAACTTGGTGCATGTAAAATTTTCAAACTTCAATTTTTATGCTCTAAATCTCACATTATAACTTGTCTTAATGCAGATGGTCCAGGAATGTATGTACAGTACTGACCGAGTAAAACCACTACTAGAAAATCGTTTGGTGTTTTTGTTTTGTGCATCATCATGATATCATACTCATGTCATCATGCCACCTTGGATTTGAGCATCATATAAAACCCTTTTCATTTGGTTCTTATCCCATTTGTATCTGTCTCATTGATTATATTTATTGTAGTTGGTTCTTGATATATTTCTCAATGCCCAAATTGAGTTGGGGGCATCATCTTTTATTTCTATATATTGGATTTTCCTCCATCAACTCCATCTCGTGATCATATCCTTCCTCTACTTCTCAATTCTATGCATTCTATCTATTTTACATCTATCCATTTTGTTGCTTCACCTTGGCCTTATCTTCCTCTTAATTTATTTGGCACCCTTTTAATCTTATTTTTGTCTCCCTCTATGTTTAATCCAACAATCTGTCTTGTTGTTAATACCTATCTACTATTTTGTTGGCCTCTTTTATCCATTCTTGCCATGAGCCATATTCCTACTCCAAAACCACACATACACACCACACACACACACATCTATGGTGCATATGTGGTGGGTGTTTTTGACTAAACAAGCAGAAGACCAGCTCAGAGAGGAGGAGACACCCCCCACCCACCCCACACACACACACCCCTATACACACATCAAACTGAGCCTCTCCCTTCCTCACCTTTTACAAAAGCAAAACCCACCTCCATGTGCCTCTGTCCCCTCTCCCTTATCGCCATCTCCCCTTCCTGTCCTATTTTCCTCCACGCCAAGAAGTCCTTCCCGAGCCACCATGCCGCTTCCGCCGTCGATGGCCACCTCATCGCCCGATGGACCTCTTCCACCGGAACTACAGCAGGAGGAGAAGAAGGTTGTAGCCCCGGCATCACTGTGAAGCACCAGCAGGAGCCAGACGCGCCCAGGAGCAGCTACCATCTTGTTCCCATCGGATACCAAGAGTACCTCTGCCACTGTTCATCGTCGTCTCCACCTCGCCTCCTTCCACTCCCGAGCCTACCTAGGCCTCCGCCGGCCTTGTGGTAAGTCCCCCTCTCCATTCCCCTCCTTCCAGCAGGAAGGTTAGACAACTAGGATCATATCCCATCGTCAGCATTGTCTGTGACTATGAAGATGGAGCTTCGCCTATGCTATCATTATCTTTTCGTTAGTCTGCTGCTTCAATTGTATTAAGACTGGATCATGAGATCCTTATTTGTGTAAGACTTTATGTATGGTTTGCAATGGATGATGTACTGTGATATCCAATCTGTTATGTCTCACAAAAATGGTAATCCTAGGATTGCAATGTATGGCATAACAGGCATCTAGGATTAAAAATCCGGGTGTTGACAAGTTGGTATCAGAGCCATCCTGACCATAGGAGACCCTAGTTTAGAATGGACGTTTGAATAAAAAACTTATTTTCATTCTTATCCCTTAGACTCTTTCATGAAAATTCATGTTCCTAAAAAATTCTTGCAAACTTACATAAAATTTGACACACTTGATCATTCTACTAACTTACTCATCTTATATTGTTATAGATGGACGTGAAGTACAGCAAGTTTGATCAGTTGGGGAATGGAGGAGACCTCATCTTTGAGCGTGACTTGGACAAGCTGGCAGAAATGCTGGAGCGTCCGCACCCTGAGTTCTTCGGAGCTCAGCTCAATGATCAAGAAGGAGAGGATTTGCAGTGGTTAGTTATTGCAAGTCTCCGAGGAAAGATTAAACCCCCCACCGCAGAGGGAAATCGGTTCACCTTAGGAGAGCACAACTGGCTCGATGGACTTGCCAGGGCCATGCAGGAAGCTCTTGCCCGTCTGTGTGGGCGGAGTATCAATCAGATCAAGGGTACCCGTTTTGAGTTCTACCCAAGGCATGATGCTATGAGACAACCACTAGAGGCCCCATACCACCATGAGCTGAATACTCAATTGGACCACCTCATCTTCATGATGTATGACCGTTAGAAGGAGTTGGGCAATGCCTGCTCCTACACCAACAACAAGTATGACATTGCCGCCAAGAAGGATCAGACCATCGCCATGGTAGTGAAGAATCGCCAGTCTCGTCGACGTCAACTCGACAAGAAGGAGCGCATCATTGCCCGTCTTCGCCACAGGATCACGGATTTGGAGGAGACCATCCACGAGAGAGATATGCAGTTGGATGAGAGGGAGAATGCAGGGGAAGACCTTCGTGGAGACCCCTACTCCTATGTCAGCGGTGATGATGACTTTCTGGAGGATCAGGCCATGGACTTCTTCACCGATGAGGATGACTTCGCCTTCATTGATAATGAGGATGATGAGGACACCGACTCCGAGGAGTAGTAGCACTTGAGCACTAGCGTTAGTGAGTTGTATTAGGTCCCACTGTATCGTAGTTTCATAGAAGGGTTCTTAAAACCATTTATTTTCCTTTGTTGTGGTGTGTGTTTGTGTCGTGTGCTATGAATGAATGAAAAGAAAGTTTCTAGAAAAACCTGAGTCACACTTTTAAAACTTTTCAAACACAAAACCCTGAACCGTAGAAATTTCCCTCTTTTCTCATGATCTATCTCAATCTTCAGATGCCTCGCGGAGGAAGCAGTTCATCCCCGGACCCGATGTTGTAGATCTTGCAAATGTTGGTTTCTGACCGCGAAGCTGAAAGAGCCAAACGTGAAGCCAACTTAGCCACCCTTCAACACATCGCTCAGATGGCCAACAACAATCAAGGCCATGGTAATCAGGACAACCATGGATCTAAGCTCAAGAATTTCCAAAACACCAATCCACCCGTTTTCACTAAGTCTGAAGAGCCCCTAGATGCAGATGATTGGCTGCTAAGCATGGAAAACAACCTAGAAGTTGCAAGAGTGGAAGCTAACGAGAAAGTTCTGTTCGCCACCAACTACCTGGCCGAAGATGCAAGAGCATGGTGGAACAACGTTCGCGCAATGACTGCAGGACAGATGATGACTAGGGAAGAGTTTAAAGTCAAGTTCAGCAGAACCCATGTGCCACCGGGTTTGATCAAGAGGATGAGAGATGAATTCAGGGAACTAAAGCAAGTAAAGATGACAATAGTGGAATACCATGACAAATTCTTGTCATTGGCTAGGTATGCACCGGATGAGATAGATACTGAAGCCAAGAAGAAGGAGAGATTCCTGAATGGTCTACACGATGAGATGCAGACAATGTTAGTCAATATCCCCTTTGCTGATATTGAAGCCTTAGTTGACTCAGTCATTCAGATGGAAGGAAAGATCAACCAAGCTAATGAGAACCGCAAGCCTCGCATGATGCATCAACCAGGAACCCACCATACACCCAAGTATCGCCCCAACCCATCTCCAGGATTTGACCCAAGAACCAACAGACCCTCGATGAACCGTTCGACCTATCCCAACCGTAGAAACCCAAGGCCCGGAGGAAACCACAACAACCCCGGCAACCCTAGCAGTTTCAACCGTGCCCCGCCTAAGTTCAACGACAACAATGTCGCCACCAACAATAACACTGCCCTAAGGACTGGAAGCAATGTTGTGTCTGTTGCAGCAAAGGACAAGTCTTAGGTGACTTGTTATGAATGTGGAACCAAACTATTCCAATGAGTGCCCCAAGAAGATTGTCGCAGCCCCCAATGCAAATGCCCCAGCTCAGCAGCAGCGTCATGTTCAGCCTGGAAGAAGGTTTGCCCCAGGGAATTCACTCAACCGCAACAGCCGTCTCTTTCTCATGCATGCTGAAGAAGCCCAAGAAGCGCCAGACATCGTGCTGGGTATGTTTTCTGTTAACTCAGTACTTGCAAGAGTGTTGTTTGATTCTGGATCATCACACTCATTTGTTACTGAAGAATTTGCATGCACTAGTAAGATTCAATCCACCAAATTGAAGCATGTTATGATTGTTCAAATACCTGGTTCAACCACCAAAGCTAGACAGATTTGCAAATCCGTCCCTATCCGAATCCATGGCATAGATTTTTATGCTAATCTAATAGTACTCGGAACTAAAGGCTTGGAAGTAGTACTAGGAATGGATTGGATGTCCAAACATAAAGGATTAATTGACTATGCCAAAAAGCCATAACCATGAACAGTACAGCCGGAATATCAGTAGAGCATGTAACAGAAACCTTGCCCCGTCAATTCAAGTGCAACAAGAGTATAGCCCAGCCAACCATTGATCAAGTTTGGATAGTTGTGAATACCCCGATGTATTTCCAGATGTTTTGCCCCATATGCCGCCAAATCGGGATATTGAGTTTATCATTGAACTAATCCCTGGAATCGAACCCATAGCCAAGAGACCATATAGTATGAACCCGTCGGAACTAGTGGAGCTGAAGAAGCAACTGGATGCCATGCTGGAAATTGGATTGATTCAACCAAGTGCGTCGCCATGGAGATCACCTGTTTTATTTGTGTATAAGAAAGATGTAGGTAACCGTTTGTGGATGGATTATCGGAAGTTGAATGATGTCACCATCAAGAACAAGTACCCATTGCCAAAGATAGAAGATCTGTTTGACCAATTGACTAGTGCCAAAGTGTTTTCTAAGATTGATCTTAGAACTGGTTATCACCAACTCAAGATTCGTGCAGAGGATATTCCAAAGACTGCCTTTACCACCAGATATGGATTGTACGAGTATACTATCATGTCTTTTGGATTAACCAATGCCCCGGCTTATTTCATGAACCTCATGAATAATATTTTTATTGACTTCCTGGATAAGTTTGTCGTTGTTTTCATTGATGACATTCTGATTTATTCCAACTCAGAAGAAGAACATGAGATACACCTAAGGAACATTCTTGGAACTCTTAGGGAGCATCAGTTGTATGCCAAGTTTAGCAAGTGTGAATTCTGGTTACAGGAGGTAGGATTTCCGGGACACATTGTATCAGCCGCAGGAATTGCCATTAACCCTGCAATGGTGAAGGATGTTGAAGATTGGCAAGCCCCAACCACCCAAACCCAAGTTCGTGCATTTCTCGGATTAGCGGGATACTACCGCGAGTTCGTAGAAGGATTTTTGAGTATCGCAATACCCATGACCCAATTGCTAAAGAAGGACAAGAAGTTTGAATGGACGGACAAATGTGAAGCGAGTTTTCAGGAACTCAAGAAGAGATGATTTCAGCCCCCATCTTGATCATGCCGGATATCACGAAGCCCTTTGATGTGTATTGTGACGCCTCCAAGATCGGTGTCGGATGTGTGTGGATGCAAGAAGGCAAAGTTATATCTTATCTATCCCGACAACTAAACAGCATGAACAGAATTATCCAACCCATGGCCTTGAACTAGCAGCCGTAGTTCAAGCCCTGAAGACATGGAGGCATTACCTTACGGGTAATCGTTGTGAAATTTATTCGGATCACAAGAGCCTGAAGTATATATTCACTCAGAAGGAGCTGAATATGAGGCAGAGAATATGGATTCAGCTAATCAAGGACTATGGTCTGGACATTCACTATCACCCCGGTAAAGCCAATGTGGTAGCAGATGCCCTTAGAAGCTTGTCGTGCCGCTTGAACTCCATGATTCTAAAGGAGCAACCAAGTTTGCACAAAGAGATGGAAGATTTCTGAATGGAATTAATAAGTGAAGGATTTTTGGTTAGCATAGAACTTCAACCCACTTTGATCAGTTAGATCAAGGAGGCGCAGAAAGGAAATGCTAGTATCGACGGAATGAAACGTCGTATCGGTACAGGCAAAGTACCCGGATTCACCGAGGATGAAGAAGGAGTTCTATGGTACAAAGAACGTCTTTGTGTACCAGCTGATTCAGAGTTGAAAGAAATGATTTTCAAGGAAGATCATGATACCCTTTATTCTATCCACTCCGGAGGAACAAATATGTATCAGGACCTGAAGGAGAAATTTTGGTGGCATAATATGAAGAGAGAAATCGGAAGCTATATCGCCAAGTGTGATATTTGTCAGAGAGTCAAGGCGGGACATCAGAGACCCGCAGGACTGTTGCAACCCTTATATATTCTAGAATGGAAATGGGATTCAGTTGGAATGGACTTTATCATCGGATTGCCTGCTTCTAGTAGGGGAAATGACTCTATTTGGGCCATAGTTGACAGATTGTCCAAAGTAGGCCATTTCCTACTAGTCAAGACCACCTACTAGAGTTCGAAGCTAGCAGCGTTGTACATCACTAGAATCGTCAGTTTGCACGGAGTCCCCAGGAACATCGTATCAGATCGAGGAACCTAGTTTTCCTCAAGATTCTAGAGGAAAGTCTAGGAAGGTTTAGGAACCCGACTAGATTTCAGCACAACGTATCACCCTCAAACTAATGGACAAACGGAGCGAGTAAATCAAATACACGAAGATATGTTGAGAGCATGTGTGCTAGAGTATGGATCTAAATGGGAAGACTGTCTGCCGTTCGTAGAATTTTCTTACAACAAAAGTTATCAAGCTAGTTTGCAAATGGCCCCATTTGAATTCATGTATGGAAGGAAGTGTCGTACCACTTGAATTGCTCAGAAGTAGGAGAGAGTCAGATTTTCGGACCCGACATCCTACGAGAAGCAAAAGAGAAAGTTCACAAGATTCATGAGCACCTCAAGACCGCCCAGTCAAGACAGAAGAGTTACGTCGACAAGAGACGTCGAGACCTCGCTTTCAATATCGGAGATTTTGTGTATCTCAAAGTGTCGCCTTTGAAGGGAATGCAGCGTTTCTAGCTCAAAGGAAAGTTAGCCCCCAGATATATCGAACCTTTCAAGATTCTGAACCATCAAGGAGAAGTATCGTATCAATTGGAACTGTCAGAAGTGCACAATGTGTTCCATACATCGTTACTTCACAAATGCCTTGAAGTTCTGGAGAAGACCAAAGTTTTCAAGAGCATTGATCACCGGACCATAGAGATCAACGATGACCTAACATCCATATTTTGGAGGAAGCTTTCAGAACCACCAGGACCCGAAGCATCAAGTTTCTCAAGATTCAGAGGAGCAACCAGACTGAAGAAGAAGCTACCTGGGAGCAAGAAGATCACATTAGGACGGAGTTTCTCGATCTCTTTAAATCCCAGGTAATCTATTTTCGTCTTTCTCAAATCTCAGGATGAGATTTTTTTAAGGAGGGAAGGTTTGTAACATCCCAAAACTAATGATCATGATCATCATACTTTAATCACTAAAATTAGGTCTAACAAAAACTTTGATTAAATAAAAACCAAATGAATGCATGTGTGTATGTGATGATTTGATGAATGCATGAATGGACTTGTGTGATTAACCTAAATAGCAAGAAATGGTCTAAGGATGAAAATAATATCATCTAAAACATTTCCAAGAAGAAACAAACCAAGAGAAAATCAAAAACAAATCAAATAAGGCAAATGGTCATTTTTGCCAATCTTTCTCACTAGGTCACTTTGAGTGTTTCTAGTCCAAGATTTCAAACAGAAACTTGTCCAAATATTTTCACCCCTTGAAATACCAAGTAAAAGTGAATCAAGGCCCACCTTTCAAACTTACAGAAGCATTTGGCAACCCCATTCAAATGACAATTCAAAATTGAATCTTTAACATATGTGAAGATCACACCTTTTCAAAATCCAACCAAACCAGTGCCCCTTGACCAATCCAACTAACACAATACTCCCTAGTATGTGCCTAGCAAACACACCAAGTTTGAATCCAAAATTCAAATTCAAATTTCTTTCGGCCATTTCAACAAACACCTTGTGATCAGCAAACAACAAAACATTAAACACTATTTGCAGCAGAGAATTTGACCAACCTTGTTCCCTCTCTGGTTGCAACAAGCTCTTATTATATCATCTAGCCTCCTTAACAATCCTTAGCACCACTGTGAGCAAGCCTAGCCATCAATGGTGACCATGCCGAGAGCAAACTTTCCACCCCCATGTCGCCACCGAGCTAGAGGAAGCATTAGCCTCGCCGACCTTGTCTGGAGCACTGACCACCATCCACCGCCACCCTCTGTCCCAGACCCGAGCATTTCCAGCCCCTGGACCACAAGGCAAGCTCATGCCAAGCTTCTCTGCATGTGAGCCGAGAGCGCGCCAGTGCGCCGCACGCGACACGAGTCCACAGACCGCGTGCCGCCCTCGCTGCTTGCATATGTGATCGCCAACACCCCAGCACCCCACCAGACAACCCTGTTTGCCGCCGCACGGACCACGCACGCTGTGCGCCATTAAACTTGCCGTCGGACCCGCCCAGAGCGCTGCGACGTTCCGACCGTTCAGCACCACCCCACGCCGCGTGACGATGTCGTTGAGCTTTGCTAGGGAGCACAACACCGCCCCTATCTTTGTCCATGCCATTAGCACGTTGTGCCAACAAAACTGACGAGCTCCACCCGCGCCATTCGGTCCCCTCGTCGCACTATAAAAGGATCCCCCCACTCGATGTGAGCACACCATCTCACTCCCCACCTCTCACTGATCACACACACTCACCCCGGAGCAATGCGAGCAGCAGGTCGCCGAAATTTCACTAGAGTTCGCTGCTGCAGAGGAGGAGAGGCACCGTCGATTGGAGTTGTGCCAAGAGGAGATGCCATTACCAGGAGAATCGCCGTCCTTG
This sequence comes from Avena sativa, assembly GCA_916181665.1. Taxonomy (NCBI): domain Eukaryota; kingdom Viridiplantae; phylum Streptophyta; class Magnoliopsida; order Poales; family Poaceae; genus Avena; species Avena sativa. The sequence continues at coordinate 125,320,990 of OV702296.1, forward strand.
ACTTCGTCGTTCGCCCCCATCGCCGACCATCGCTTGAGCCCCGGTGAGCCTCCCACGACCCCCACTGGCCGAGCTAGGGTTTTGTTTGGCCGGCGCTGCCCGACGTGGACAATGAACCGTAGCAGTTGGATTAGAGTTTAGATCGTGCAGCCCTAATCGGCTTGTACCGCTTCGCCACTTGCTGTCTCACTGACTAGTGGGTACGCTCACTTAACCAGCTCGCGTGCACGCTGTGCATAGTGGGTCGGCCCAGTAAAACATCCCGCACGACCCAACAATTCAAACTTAGGTGTATTAATTTAATTTCAAACTCAGTTCTGTACCTAGATTCAAAAATCAACCCAGCTCTATTCAATGAACCAAAATGCATGAAACCAATTTTGTTAGAAAGGTACTAGAGTGCTTAATCATTTAGAATTGTAGATCACCCATGGTAAAAATAACAAGGCAGAAGATACACCAGATGTATGGTAATTAAGTGTGAACTTGCTTAATCTCATGAACTTGCTAGGCTTCTTAAGTGTGTATGGGAAGACAAAAGATACACCAGATGTATGGTAGGACGAGCAACGTATGAAAGACCCAGAAGGACTGCATCCAGAATAGCTTCAAGGTCCTGCCAGCTACACTCTTCCCAAATAAGAGAATGAAATCTTTTTTGAATCCCTGAGCAGTATCAAGGTCCCGTCTTGCTTCTCTTCAAATATAAAGGGAATATTAAATATGGTAGAGAAAATGTTAAAAAACCTAAATTCTCATGACTGCCACATGATTATGACGCAATTGCTTCCTTTTGCATTGAGGGCGCTTCTACCGGATTATGTTCGAGTACCCATTGTGAATCTATGTGCATTCCTTGCAATCTATGATAAGGTAATCAATCATAAAGATCTACCATGGTTACAAAATGATGTGGTCCAATGTATTGTTAGTTTCTTGTTGGTGTTCCCACCATCCTTCTTCAATATTATAACGCACCTCCTAGTTCACCTAATCGAAGAGATTTCCATTCTCGGTCATGTATTTCTACAGAATATGTTTCCCTTTAAAGGTTCAATCATGTCTGATAAAAAAAACTAGTGAAAAAAGCAGGAAACAAATTGCCCAGCTCGAACAACAAAAGAATCAATCGGTCCCCCAGCTCGTAGTGAGTTCTGATATGTCCAATTTGCATCACCATTCTATATCATGATTTGCCTCTATTCATTGATATATTTCATATTAAGAGGTGTTACTTATGTATTTTCATCTGTTTTTGCATGTTGGATGATTCTTGGAGGATGAACTACTGGAGTTAGGATTCTGATGGAAAAAGAGGTGAGCATTTCAATGGTCAGGCATGTCACCAGCCGAAGCCTAAGAACATACTGGTGCTAATGTATTTGATATGGTCAAGGATTTGGATAAAAAGTAACCTTTGGGAAGGGTCCTGGCGGACAATCTACTCCGAAGGATGCTGACGGACGCGCACCTATGTCGAAGAAGAAATCTATATTTTGGGAGCTACCCATATGAACTTGCTAGGCTTCTTAAGTGTGTATGGGAAGACAAAAGATACACCAGATGTATGGTAGGACGAGCAACGTATCAAAGACCCAGAAGGACTGCATCCATAATAGCTTCAAGGTCCTGCCATCTACGCTCTTACCAAATAAGAGAAGGAAATCTTTTTTGAATCCCTGAGCAGTATCAAGGTCCCGTCTCGCTTCTCTTCAAATATAAAGGGAATATTAAATATGGCAGAGAAAATGTTAAAAAACCTAAAGTCTCATGACTGCCACATGATTATGACGCAATTGCTTCCTTTTGCATTGAGGGCGCTTCTACCGGATTATGTTCGAGTACCCATTGTGAATCTATGTGCATTCCTTAATGCAATCTATGATAAGGTAATCAATCATAAAGATCTACCATGGTTACAAAATGATGTGGTCCAATGTATTGTTAGTTTCTTGTTGGTGTTCCCACCATCCTTCTTCAATATTATGACGCACCTCCTGGTTCACCTAATCGAAGAGATTTCCATTCTCGGTCATGTATTTCTACAGAATATGTTTCCCTTTAAAGGTTCATGGAAGTCTTAAAGAAATATGTTCGTAACCATGCTAGGCCAGAAGGAAGCATCTCCAAGGGCTATGGAACAAAGGAGGTCATTGAGTTTTGTGTTGAACCCAGAAAAAGGGGCTGCAATTTATCAAGAAAAAATTCTAACACCCTCCAATGCACTTGTTAAATAAATGGCAGATGCTCAAGTGGGATTGTTCCGGCCAAAGAGAGAGAACGACAAGATAAAACGTGCCCTTGGGAATCCTGAAAAAGGTGGACGGACACGAGGAAAAGGCACTGGTGTTACGTAGAAGAAAGGGTTTCCTGAGTACAATGATAGTTACAAAAGCCGTAATAGAAGGAAGGACCGTGAGGCAGATCGGATTGGGAAGATAGAAGAGGAATTATCTAGGATGAAGAAGCTAGTAGTGGAAGGACATAGCGAAAGGTCATCTCAGCTGCATTCTGATGATCTTGCATTGTATCAGAGCCAGCGGAGAAGCAGCGTGGCTTCCATGGAGGTTTGGGCTGATGATCAAGCACTATTGGATGATGCACCAGAGCCTAGCAACCCCGTTGATGATGTCAGAGGGATGACACAATGTGAGCCACATCAGCCAATGAACAACCTGTACTTCAAGGTGGTGATCGACACTACTTTACCTTGTCTACCTAGAGCACTCCACCATTCAGTTCCGATTCCACCTGGCTATGCTCGTGTCTCGGTGGATGACCTAGTGAAGGGGTATGAGGACCTAGAGATTAACATCGCTAACCCTGAAGGCCATATGAAACTGGGAGATGTTAATTGCCACATAATTCTATGGCAAAATAAGCATATCAAGTTTGCAGGCTCGACACCAAAGTTCACGGCTCCGAGGAATCCAAGTCCAACCCCCCCCCCCCCCCCCGATGATCGTCAACCTCCAAGTCCACCCATCAACGAAGGGGATGTGGATTGCCGCAGCGCGAGTACATCTCAATCTCCACCGTTGAAAAAAAGGAAGGTCGCCGCTCCCCCGCGCCCCACTCAGAAGAAAGGTATTATGTTGAAGATAGTCGACATCCCGCTGGCTCTTTCCAACGGACTAATGATGAAAACGACACAGTAGTGCCTGCCTACAATAAGGCTTTTTTGGAGAAACAAAGCCCGAGCCAAAGCAGGTATTTGATGAAAAAACCAAAAAGTGGGCTAAGTCCTTTATTGAGAAAGCATCCCAAATATCGATGAATCTGGAATCAGACTATAACCGCAAAATTATTAATCAAGCAAGTGCCAACAAGTCTAAGCAAAATAAGTAAAAAACTAGTGAAAAAAGCAGGAAACAAATTGCCTAGATCGAACAACAAAAGAATCAATCGGTCCCCCAGCTCATAGTGAGTTCTAATATGTCCAATTTGCATCACCATTCTATATCATAATTTGCCTCTATTCATTGATATATTTCATATTAATAGGTGTTACTTATGTCTTTTCATCTGTTTTTGCATGTTGGATGATTCTTGGAGGATGAACTGCTGGAGTTAGGATTCTGATGGAAAAAGAGGTGTTTTGATGAAATTTCATGAAGATCAGAAAAATGCCAGAAAAACTATGGAAAATCCTATTTTCACAGAATATGAAGAATGCCAGAAGGGTAGGTGAAGATGGGCCACAGGGGGCCCACACACCCCAGGCGCGGGCCACCCCTAGGCCGCGCCTACTGGGTGTGTGTCCTACCTGGACCACCACTAGCTCCGCCCTCTCGTCTATATCTTCTCCTCTAAACCCTAATACATAGGGAGCGACCACAGAAAGATTCCGCCACCTCCGCGGGGAAGAAAAAACCGAGAGAGAAAGAGCTCTCCGGCAGACAGATTTCTGCCGGGGAAATTCCTTCCTAGAGAGGGGAGATCGTCGCCACCAACACTATCATCAAGCTAGACTTCATCGGGGTCATCATTATCATCCACACCATCATCTCCACCAGCACCATCATCATCACTCAATCCCGCTGTAATAGTTGTGTAGAATCTTAGATACTTCTTAGGGAAAACTTTCCCGGTGTTGATTACTATTGTAGTTGATGCTTGTGAGTGGAACCATTAGATTATTTTTTATGTTCAGATTGTTATTCATCACCATATCATCTTTGATATTGATCCATATGATGTATCGTGAGTAGTTCGTTTAGTTCTTGAGGACATGGGAGAAGTCATGTTGTTAGTAGTGGATTTGTGTTGAGATATTATTCAATGGTTTAGTATTTAAGTTGTGGTGCTATTCTTCTAGTGGTGTCATGTGAACATCGACTACATGATACTTCACCATTTATGGGCCTAGGAGAATGCATTGTGTATTTGGCTACTAATTGTGGAGTTACCGGAGTGACTGAAACCTGAACCCCCGTTAGGACACCATTCCACAAGGGAGTGTAGGATCTCAGAGTTTAAGGTTGTGGTTAGGTTTATACCTTTATTGCTTTCTTATAGTTGTGGATGCTTGCAGGGGTTTAGTCACAAGTATCTATTAGTCCAAGTAAGGTCAGTACATTAGCACAGGTTCACCCGCACAACACTTACAAAACCAAAGAAGACTACTCAGCTATATGAAGCGAAAGCACTTGACAGAATTCCCATGTGTCCTCGAGAATGTTTCGTCCTCATAAGTATTTCCACTAGCTTGTCCTTTGCTAAGAAAGGACTGGGCCACTTGCTCCAATTGTTTTCTGTCTTTATTTCTTGCACATTATTTCTTTGCTTTATCATAGAACCCTTAAAAATCCGTTTGCTAAGTATTTACAGAGATTTCCTACTCCATACCACTAGTCAACACCTTCTGCTCCTTGTTGGGATCGACACTCCTATTTATCGAAAGTACTATGATACACCCCCTATACTCGTGGGTCATCAAGATTATTTTCTAGCGCCGTTGCCCGGGAGTGAAGCGCTATTGAAGAGTGGAACTGGTAAAGGAAACTTCTACTGTGAGTATTGCTTTATATTTCTATTTGTTACTTTGTTTCCAATATGGATAACCCACTTGGTTTTATTTTTGGGAATACTACTACCACTGTTAGGGTAGTGGGTGAACCACCACCTGTTGAGATATATCCTTTTAAGATACCTACAAGTATTGTTGATCGTGTTATGGATAATTATTATTTAGGGGATGGAACTGTCCACCCTGGTGATCACTTGCTTTTTTTCCATGAATTATGCGGGTTGTTTAAGTGTGCAGGTATCACAACTGAATAGGTAAAGAAGAAGTTACTCTCTATATCATTGAAAGGAATAGCTGAAGAATGGTATAAGTTGCTGAAGAATGGGCAATCCATGGAATGGGAGGAAATAGAACCTCTCTTTTATTCTAAATTCTATCCTCCCAGTGAGATTCATAAGGATAGGAATCTAATATATAACTTTTGGCCTCGTGATGGAGAGAGTACAGCTCAAGTTTGGGGGAGATTGAAGTTACTAATGATTAAATGTCCTATTCATGAAATCCCTAACAATATTATTATCAATAACTTTTATGCTAGTCTTTCTCTTCATGATAAATATTTACTAGATGCTTCTTGTGCTGGATCATTCACATGTATGAAGGAAGAAGCTAAATGGGATCTTCTAGACCGTATTCAAGAGAACACTGAAGCATGGGAGAATGACAAAGGAAGAAAGTCAGGTATAAACTATGATTATGAATGCATTAAATCCTTTATGGGAACTGATGAATTCTGTGATATTAGTACTAAGTATGGTCTTGATTCTCAAGTTCTTACAAAGTGTTTTAAGGCCTTTGCCTCATATATTGAAATCCCCAAAAAGGAGTGGGACAAGTACCATGCTCCTTATAAATACATTGTTACCCATGTTCCTGCTAGCATTGAAGTTTGTACTGTTGATCCTATTTTGCTTGAACCTTATGTGGAGAAAATCCCTTTTCCTGCTAAGGTAAAGGAACATTCTATCATAGCTAATGTGGTTAGAAAAAGTGCAAAGAAAACTGTGGAACCCGATGAGCAAATAAATCTTGAACCTATGGTAGCTATTGTGAAAGATCTTGTCACTAAAAATATAGAGGATGAGCACACTGTCTTCTGTAAAGACACTTCTAATATTATCTCTCATCCTAGTAAAGCTAGAAAAGCTAGTGTCCCTGTTCTTTCGGTGAGAATTTGTGATCATTGCTATTATGGTTTATGTGATATTGGTGCTAGTTCTAGTGTTATTCCTTATGAGATTTACGGGGAAATTATGGATGAAATTGGTCCTTGTGAGCTTGAGGATATTTATGTGGTTATTCACCTTGCTAATAGAGAGACAGTCTGTCCCATTGGCATTGTAAGAGATGTGGAGGTTCTTTGTGGTAAGATTAAATATCCTGCTGATTTTCTAGTACTTGGTTCTGAAGCTAGTAAAACCTAACCTATTATCTTTGGTAGACCTTTCTTGAATACTTGTGAGGCTATCATAGATTGTAGGAAGGAAAAAGTTTTGACTAAGTTTGATGGAGAGTCTTATGAGTTTAATTTTTCCAAATTTGCTCAAACTCTTTATGAAAATGAATTGCCTAATGAGGATTTCAGGGTTGAACAACTTTCTGCTATTTCTCTTGCTCCTAACAATGCCCTGCAACAGTTTATGGAAGATCAGGAAAGTGAGGTATTCATGAAGGAAAGAAATGAGATTGACGAGGTTTTCCTTCGTCAACCTGAGTTACTTAAGCATAATCTACATGTGGAAGATTTGGGTACCACACTACCATCTAAAGGGGACCCCATTTTCGAATTAAAACCTCTACCTGATGATCTTAAATATGCTTATCTAGATGATAAGAAAATATATTTTGTTATTATTAGTTCTAAACTAGGGGAAAACAACGGTCTCCTCTCAGGCACCTTTAGCCTCTTTGGTTGACCCGCACATTTCCGAGGCATGAGGCTCCTCTGAGGTGACTGTTGGTCGACCTCCGGCCTTCGCCGGCTTCTCTCTGGCGTGGGTTCTGCATGGATTCCTCTGGTGGTGGTTGGAAGGTCACCTACTCTGGGGTGACCACGGGTGGTAAGTTTCTTGAGGGATCACTCGTTCTCTTGGCAGATTCTTGGCTGGTTCTTCTAAATGCTAAAGGCTCTCCCCTTGAGGGTAGATGTTTGGAAAATGGGGAGAAAAATTCTATTGGATCTGTTTTGAGGTTCCCCTCTCACCACTCTCCTGTTAATGATCTTTTGGTTCCCTCATCTGGATTTCTTGGTAGATCTCCTACCATCTCTGGAACAGATGAAGACACTGGTCTTAAATGGCATGCTCTTTGTTCCTCCCTTCTGGTTGATAATCTGGAACCTTCTAAGGGTTTTCTGATGCTTTTCCCTAGTGCTAAAAGATTATTCCTCCTCAACCACAATGAGGTGGTCATTGATGCGCGATATTTGCTCCAAGGGGAGGTTGTGGCCACTGGGGGTTACTATTGATCTTCAAGTGAAGAGGGTTATGGTTGGTACTCAGATCTTGCCTTTCTCTTCGGTAAAAGAACTTTCTCTTAAAGCTGAAAATATTGTACCAAAAACCATGGATTTCGTCAAGGATTTTCCTAAGGAGTTCCTTCATAAGGGTTCATCAATGAATCGACCTGCCCTGGATTTCTCTTTTGGGCAGGAATTTGAGAAGAAGCTGTTTGATAAGTTCAGGCATCAAGTTAATTTCCTTGGTGGTTTCAGAAAGACACCTTTCTATCTGGTTTGTTCTTTTGGAAGAGCAAATTTTAAATTGGATATCTATACGGTTGGTCTTGCACTCCAAGCTTGTTTTGGTGGCCAGGCTTCTATATTCCAAGTGAAATTGCTGTAAGATAGAACTTTTCATTTCTCGGTTGCTTCAAGGGCGGTGGGTTTTGAAATTTACAATATTTCAAAATTTTCATGTGAGTCGTTTGTGGTTCATGTTAATCTTTGGGGTAATGGTGGCCCAAACTGGATTTTTGAAGAAAAGGAATTTTACAAAGAATCTGCAGGTGATTGGAAAGTTGTCACGTACAAAAAGAAAAATCCCCAAAAATCTCCTTTATTGAAGCATGGCAATAAGGTTCTCGCTGATTGTGGTATTAAACCTGTGGTAACGCCGGTCGGGTCAAATGGTGGCGCTAATCGTGCGGCATTTAAACTACCTGGTCTTATTCCTTTTATGAAATTCCCTTCCTTCCCAAAATGTTTGTGGCCCGACAAGTCTTACAGTGGGTGGTTCAAGACCGAGCAAAATCCTCATTTTCGGCCCACTGTTTACAACGGTTTTCAAGAGTTCTCCATTTCTCTACAAAAAATATTCCCTGTCTCCTCAACTCCTCCGTCTGAAGAAACCCCAACTCTCCCTTGCTCATCATCGGCGAAGTCCGACGCAATGGTGAACATTCCGATTGATCCTGCACCTTTCTTGCTGAATGGCTTTCAAGTCCTGCAAGTGGCTGGAAGGAACTGCGTCAAGAGGGTGGTGGTTCCGCGACGGTCAAGGACCCATGAACAGTATGCTATCGCAACCATTAATCCCCTCCCCCCTGGTCAGGTTCCTTTCCTGAATATTCGTGATGTTCTTGTCGATTTCCTCAACAACGAGGCTTGTGTGCACTTTCGGGATGTTCAAGGCCTGACCTTTTGGGGCTGCATATGTGCAATTTCACCATGTCAGTGACAGGGATAGGCTCATCGCGGCCAGCCCCGTCCCTTTCCAAGAAGTGCATGTATCTTTTGTTAAGCACAACGAGGGGGAAAATTGGAGGAGAGCACAGTTCAACAACGAGTGTTGGGTGATGCTAGTTGGCCCCCCTTTGGACCACTGGCATACTGAAGATCTGAATGCGGTTTTTGCTGATATTGGGAAGGTTCTCCTATGGGAGCGGGACCAGGACCACAAAGGCAGGATTCTTGTGAAACTTCGTGTTACTGATCTGGTGGATATTCCCAAGAGTGTCAGGTTCACTATAGGCGACTTGGTGGAGTCTGAATCTTGGACCTTTTTTGTTGAGGTGTTACAGAGTGACTTGCTTGGGGGGGGGCACCTGATGAGGACCCACTTCCAGCTGACAATGAGGACCCACATCCCTTACATGTCTTTGGGCCCCAGATCCCACCTCCTCCACCTCCCCCTCCTGCTCCTGGGGGTGAAGCTGGTGGTTGGGGTTAGTGGTTGGCTCCAGTGCAGGATCCTGCTCCTGGTGGGAACAACAATGAAGGTTGGGACCCTTGGGAAGCTGCTGCTGCTCCTGTCCAAGGTCCTGTGATTGCTCCTGGTGAAGACATGCCAGTGGATAACCATAATCTTCCCCCACGGGATGTTAACAGTGGAGTTCCTAGTGCTATTCTTGTTAATGACTGGGATTCTGATGATGATGAATCTGTGAATGCTGAACCTGCAGTTGTTGAGGGACAGGCAGTGGTTGAAGGGCCCCAAGGTGTTGGTATTGGTGAGGGCCTGCAGAACATTCTTCAGAACTACATGGTGGAGGATGAAGCTAACTCTGATGGAGAGGGGATGGTGGAGAGCCCCATGGACACTGGTGCTGAGGCTGATGGGAATGATGATTGGATGATGGAAGATCAGCACCTCCTTTCCCCTAATGAAGCCCATCTTCAGGTGGGAATGGTCAGAACTTTTGTGTCCATTCCTGATGTCCATGCTGCAAAGCAGGGCTTTTCTCAACAAGGTCTAGAGCTCTAGGAAAGCTACTTTGCTCCACATATTCAGAAGGACTCTTCTTCAAAGGACTCACTCATGTGTGAAATTCCTGTAAGTTGGTTCAATTTTATTACTCTCATGCTTGCTACTCCTAAGAAGTTTAACTGGGTCAAGAGCTTTCTTACTTCCCCTTTATGGGAAATTATTAAAGAACCTATTGCTGAGGAAAATTCAATCTCTTTCATCATCCGTAATGAAAGCATTTCACAGATGCCACCCCCTTGCCTGGGCATTGAGGCCAAGCAGTCCTCTTGCTCTCCTTCCACTCCTTCTAGAAAGAGAAAGGGCAAGGAACCTCTAGTTGAAACTGAGGTGAGAAGAAGTCCTAGAATTGTTGAATTAAATGGGGGTTTCAAAAGTCATTTAAATTTCTCAATTGCTGACTGTCTAACTTGCAATGCTGCTCCACCTTGCTTAAATCCTAAAGTGGTTAAAAATCTTGCTGCCTCTTTCTGCAAGGTAAAGGATGGTGACCTGGAGAAGAGGTTGCTCAAGAAAGGGAAGGCCACTGAAGTGGCAGTCAAGGCTCCTCCAAAAGGCATCATCAAAGGGAATGGATCATCCAGCTTGAGCATTGGAGGCAAGAAGAAATCTGGGGCTGCTGGTACATGTGGTCAACAAGCCAAGAAGAAACCCCCAACTTAAGTGTTTTAATGTATCACAATCTGTCTTTTGTTGGATCCTTGTTGGCTCCCTGTTCTGAAACCTGTATTAGTGGTCTTCTGATGTGTTTGAACCTATCATTGGGTTTATGGTATGAAATGCATTTTGTCTACTTGGTTGAGATCTTTTCAGTTGGGTGATTACATTGGTTGTATCACCTCAGCACTCAACATACAACTGGTTTTTTAATGGATAATAAAAGAATTTGGAAGATTCTGAACTGGAACATCAAGCGGATTAATTCAGAAAAAAATGGGTTGCTCTCAGAAATAAAATTGATGAATCTGGCTATGACATTATTTGCCTCCAAGAAACTAAGAAGGAAGTTTTTGATATCTCTTACATCAGAAAATTCTGCCCCCCAAATTTACCAAATTTGAATTCCTTCCCTCCAGGGGGGCTTCTGGGGGTTTGATTATCATTTGGAATAGCTCTCTGTTTTCTGGGCATCTTTCTTTCCAAAATGAATTCTCCATCTCCATCACCTTGGCATCCCTCTTGTCCAATGAAACCTGGATCCTCACCAACATTTATGGGCCATGCTTAGCTGAAAAAAAGCAGATTTTTTGAATGGTTTGGAAATATTGACATGCCTGAAGATATGGATTGGCTCATTGTGGGTGACTTCAATTTTATTAGAAAACCCTCTGACAGAAAAGGCAGGGAGGGGATGTGAATGATATGATACTTTTCAATGAAGCCATTAGCAATCTGGGTCTCATTGAATTACCCCTTAAAGGTAGAAAGTTCACTTGGAGAAACATGCAAAAAGAACCTCTGTTGGAAAGGATGGACTGGTTCTTTACAGCTCCTTCCTGGACTCAGAGCTATCCTTCAACTTTTGTTGTCCCTCTTACTAAGCCTACCTCTGACCATCTACCTTGTGTCATCTCCATTGGCACAATGATTCCAAAATCTCAGGTTTTTAGATTTGAGAATTATTGGATGCATCATAATGATTTTAAAGCAATTGTTCAAAATGCCTGGAACATCCCAGTTGGCTTCCATGATTCTGCTAAAAAAATAATGCTAAATTCAAAAATGTCAGAAGGGGACTGAAGATTTGGGAAAAAAACTGCCTTGCTGGAAAGCACAAATTAGCAATGTCAATGCTACCATTGATCTCTTGGATGTCTTGGAGGAAATGAGAACTCTTACTATTCTGGAATGGAATCTCAGAGACCTTCTGAAAAGCCTTATAATCTCACTTATTCAAGATCAAAATGCTTATTGGAAGCAAAGAGGAAAAGTCAAATGGGTCAAGTTGGGTGATGAGAACACAAAATTCTTTCATTCAAAAGCCACCATAAGCTTCAGGAATAACTACATCTCCATGCTCAAAGATGATTCGACTGAAGAGATTCATGATCATTCTGGTAAAGCTGATCTACTCTGGAATGCCTTTAAAGATAGAATGGGCACATCTGATAAGCCTGAAATGCACTTTAACCTTAGTGAGTTGGCAGGGGAATGCTTGAGTCAAGAGGAAAAGGATATTTTACAAGAACCATTCTCTGTTAATGAGATTGAAGGTGTAATCAAGGAACTTCCTAATGACAAATCCCCTGGTCCTGATGGCTTCAATAATGAATTCATTAAACAATGCTGGCCTATTATTAAGGAGGATGTTAAAAAACTCCTTGTGGATTTCTATGAAGGCAGGACTTCTTTGGAACGCATTAATGCCTCTTTTATCACCCTCATTCCAAAAAATGAAGCCCCTTTGACACCTGCTGATTTTAGGCCGATTTATCTGCTCAACAGTGTCTTCAAGATTATAACCAAGCTTCTAGCTAACAGGCTTCAAAAAATTATCCTTAAACTTGTCCACAAAAACCAGTATGGATTCCTCAAACAAAGATCTATTCAGGATTGTTTAGGATGGGCTTTTGAATTCCTTGATCAATGCCACAAGTCCAAAGAAGAAATTTTAATTCTAAAGCTTGATTTTGAAAAGGCTTTTGATAGAATTGAGCATTCAACAATTATTAATATTCTCAAAGCCAAAGGTTTTGGTGAAAAATGGATTAATTGGATTTAGTTGATCTTTGGTTCTGCTTCATCCTATGTTTTGTTAAATGGAGTGCCTGGGAAAAAGTTTTATTGTAGAAGAGGTGTAAGGCAAGGGGATCCTTTATCCCCACTCCTGTTTGTCCTGGCGGCTGATCTTCTTCAATGCATTCTCAACAAAGCAATGAGCCTTGGGATTCTCTCCCTTCCCCTTGAAGGTGTGTTTTTTCCTCATTTCCCTGTAGTGCAGTATGCAGATGACACCTTATTAATCCTATAGGCTGATTCAAAGCAATTATTGTGCCTTAAGGCTCTTCTTCATACTTTTTGCCTTTCCACTGGACTCAAAGTCAATTATTCTAAATCTATTATGATGCCAATCAACATGTATTCTGAGAGGCTAAGGCACTTTGCTAGCACACTTTCATGCCTCCCTGACTCATTACCCTTCACTTACCTTGGATTGCCTTTAAGCATCAACAAGCCTGCAGTGGAGCATTTTCTTCCTATTGTTCAGAGAGTAGAGAGACGATTATGTGGGATTGCTGATTTCCTAAACTATGGGGGAAAATTACAGTTGGTTAAATCTGTCTTATCCTCTCTTCCCATATATTATATGAGTTGTTTTGAACTTCATGTCTCTATTAAAGATCAGCTGATTAAGTATATGAGGCAGTGCTTGTGGAGAAATAAAACCACTGATGTTCAAGCTAGAGGTCAAGCCCTAGTTTCCTGGAATAAAGTTTGTAGACCAAAGAATCATGGAGGTTTGGGGGTGCTTGATCTTAATGTTCAAAACTCAGCACTTCTTTTGAAAAATTTGGATAAATTCTACAATCACAAGGATATCCCATGGGTTCATCTTGTCTGGAACACTTATTACTACAAACTGCCTGGACGAAGTCTGGAGGGATCCTTTTGGTGGAAAGCTCATCTGAAATTAGTTGACATATTTAAAGGAATAGCAAAGTGCTCGGTGGGAGATGGAAAATCCACTCTTCTCTAGACTGATATGTGGAATGATGAATGCTTACAGCATAAGCTTCCTCTTCTTTCTTATGCAAAAAATCCTCACATTTCTGTTTGTGAGTTCTTACAGACACCCAATATGCAAGATCACTTTTTTCTTCCTCTGTCACAACAAGTTTACTATGAATATCAAAGCCTTGAGCAAATTCTCAGTGATGGAATGCAGGGAGAAACAGACAACTGGAGCTATATTTGGGGCAGTGCTACTTTTTTAGTCCAAAAGGCCTATTCTTCATTATATGGATACCAGTCCGTGCAACCACATTTTTCCTGGTTGTGGAAGTCCTCTTGCCAGCAAAAACATAAGTTCTTCTTCTGGATTTTGCTCCTTGATAGGGTAAACACCAGAAATCTTTTGAAAAGGAAGAGATTCGTTCTGGCTTCATATGGTTGTGTGTTCCATGGTTGCACGAGTGAGGAAACTCTTCTGCACTTATTTTGGGGCTGTTATTTTGCAAAAACATGCTGGGCTGAAATTTGTCCTGTCCAAAACAATGATCTAAATCTCTTCGAGGCATTGACTAGTATTAAAAGCGGCCTAAAAGTCCCCTTTGCAATGGAAATCATTATTCTTGGGGCTTGGGGCATATGGATGTGCAGAAACAATGAAATCTTCAATAACAAGCATGCCTCCCTTGATGAATGGAGGGCTATTGTTTCTCAGGAATTAAGATGGGTCCTGTGTAGAATTAAGAAAAAGTATTACAGGACCTCAAAGATTGGATTAGCAATAATTTAGATAGGAGATAGTTTCTCATAGTGTTATCCCTCTTTGAGGTGGCTTGAAACTTGTAAATATTCGCTACTTGTAATTCTTTATGATTTATAAAAATTGCAGCGGGGTTCTTTACCCTACTGCCAGAAATCTTTTGAAAAGGAAGAGATTCGTTCTGGCTTCATATGGTTGTGTGTTCCATGGTTGCACGAGTGAGGAAACTCTTCTGCACTTATTTTGGGGCTGTTATTTTGCAAAAACATGCTGGGCTGAAATTTGTCCTGTCCAAAACAATGATCTAAATCTCTTCGAGGCATTGACTAGTATTAAAAGCGGCCTAAAAGTCCCCTTTGCAATGGAAATCATTATTCTTGGGGCTTGGGGCATATGGATGTGCAGAAACAATGAAATCTTCAATAACAAGCATGCCTCCCTTGATGAATGGAGGGCTATTGTTTCTCAGGAATTAAGATGGGTCCTGTGTAGAATTAAGAAAAAGTATTACAGGACCTCAAAGATTGGATTAGCAATAATTTAGACAGGAGATAGTTGCTCATAGTGTTATCCCTCTTTGAGGTGGCTTGAAACTTGTAAATATTCGCTACTTGTAATTCTTTATGATTTATAAAAATTGCAGCAGGGTTCTTTACCCTACTGTTTTACCCTCAAAAAAAACTTTCGGGAAAGGAAGAGGAAAGGTTATTGGAAATATTGAAGAAACACCGAGGAGATATGGGGTATACTCTTGATGATTTAAAAGGAATTTCTCCTACTATATGTCAGCATGCTCTTAATATTGAGCCTGATGCAAAACCAGTTGTTGAGCACTAACGTCGTCTAAATTCTAAGATGAAGGATGTGGTAAGAAATGAGGTATTAAAATTCCTTGATGTTGGTATTATTTACCCTATTACTGACAGTCAATGGGTTATCCCTGTTCATTGTGTCCCAAAGAAAGGGGAATCACTGTTGTGCCTAATGAAAATAATGAGCTTATACCCCAAAGAGTAGTGCTTGGGTATAGGATGTGCATTCATTTTAGAAAGGTTAATAAAGTTACTAAGAAAGATCATTATCCTTTGCCCTTTATTGATCAAATGCTAGAAAGGTTGTCTAAAAAGACCCACTTTTGTTTTCTTGATGGTTATTCTGGGTTCTCTCAAATTGCGGTGAAAGCGCAAGACCAAGATAAAACCACCTTTACTTCTACCTATGGAACTTATGCTTATATGCGTATGCCTTTTGGTTTATGTAATGCTCTTTCTACCTTTCAGAGATGTATGTCTGCTATCTTTCATGGTTTTTGTGAAGAAATTGTGGAGGTTTTCATGGACGATTTCTCCGTCTATGAAACTTCTTTTGATAATTGTTTGCACAACCTTGATAAAGTTTTGCAGAGATGTGAAGAAACTAACCTTGTTCTTAATTGGGAGAAATGCCATTTCATGGTTAATGAAGGGATTATTCTTGGACACAAAATTTCTGAAAGAGGTATTGAAGTTGACAGAGCCAAAATTGAAGAAATTGAGAAGATGCCTTGCCCTAGGGATATAAAAGGTATTTGCAGTATCCTTGGTCATGCTGGTTTCTATAGGAGGTTTATTAAAGATTTGTCCAAAATTTCAAAGACCCTTACCAATCTTCTTCAAAAAGATGTACCTTTTGTTTTTGATGATGATTGTAAGGAAGCTTTTGAAACTTTGAAGAAATCTTTGAACACTTTTCCTATTGTTCAACCACCTGATTGGAGTTCACCTTTTGAAATTATGTGTGATGCTAGTGATTTTGATGTGGATGATGTTCTTGGGCAACGTGTTGATAAGAAGTTAAATGTTATTTATTATGCCAGCAAGACTCTAGATGCTACTCAAAAGAATTATGCTACTACTGAAAAGGAGTTCTTAGCTATAATCTTTGCCTGTGATAAGTTTAGACCCTATATTATTGATTCAAAGGTTACTATTGATACTGATCATGCTGCTATTAAGTACTTTATGACAAAGAAAGACGCTAAGCCTAGGCTTATTAGATGGGTGTTGCTTTTACAAGAGTTTGATCTGCATATTGTAGATAGGAAAGGTGCTAAAAATCCTGTTGCTAAAAATTTATCTCGTTTGGAAAACATTTCTTTTGACCCTTTGCCTTTTAATGATAGTTTTCCAAATGAACAGTTGGCTGCAATAAGGGTAAGCCCGCATGAGAGTCCTTGGTATGCTGATTACGGTAACTTTATTGTTTCCAATTATTTGCCAACAACCTTTATAGCGCAGTAAAGAAGAAAATCCTTTTATGGTCTGAGGCATTACTTTTGGGATGACCCACATTTATATAAAGAAGGAGTAGATGGTATTATGCGAAGATGTGTTCCAGAGTATGAACAACAAGATATATTGAGAAAATGTCATGGCTGTGCTTATGGAGGAAATCATGCTGGGGATAGAACTGCACAAAAGATTTTATAATCTGGATTTTATTGGCCTACTCTTTTCATGGATGCAAGGAAATTTGTTTTATCTTGTGATGAATGTCAAAGAGTTGGTAACATTTCTAGACGCAATGAAATTCCTATGAATTACTCTCTTGTTATTGAACCTTTTGATTGTTGGGGATTTGACTTTATGGGTCCTTTTCCTCCTTCAAAATGGTATACTCATATTCTTGTTTCCGTTGACTATGTTACAAAGTGGGTAGAAGCCATACCTACAAATAGCACTGATGGTAAGACCTCTTTAAAAATGCTTAAGGATGTTATTTTTCCTAGGTTTGGTGTGCCTAGATATCTCATGACTGATGGAGGCTCTCATTTTATTCATGGTGGTTTTAGGAAAACTCTTGCTAAATATGATGTTAACCATATAATTGCTTCATCTTACCACCCCCAAACCCGTGGGCAAGTAGAACTTTCCAATAGGGAAATTAAATCTATCTTGCAGAAGACTGTCAATAGATCTAGGAAGAATTGGGATAAAAAGTTGAATGACGCTTTATGGGCTTATAGAACTGTCACGACCCGGGATCAGGGCTAGAAAAATATCAGAACTTCATCTGACATAAGACTAACCTAAATTCCAAAGCGCGCAGGGAATGATTGGTAACATTACAGAACATACAAACCATACAATAATAGGGTAAACTCTGAAGAGAGTTACAAACCAGTCATACAAGCCAAGGGTCACAGACCCATCATTACAACAAACAACGGAAGTAAACAAGTTGTTCTAAACAACAAACTTAGAAAAGGTCCTAAGAGGCCTTAAACAGAATTAGTGACCCTTCCATTAATCCTAGGCTGCTACGCGGGAACCCCGACTACTCGTCGACTTCAACGTAGAAACCACCTTCAGTTGGAGTAGCTTCATCTGTAGAAAACATCAACGAGGCAAGGATGAGTACAGGGTGGACTCCGCAATACTTATGGATAGTGGAGTTATTTTGCATAAAGCCATCTTCTGTATTCAAAACAAGAGGGAGAAGAAACTCGTCTAGTCAGATCATTTTTAAAGGGATAAGGAGACTACAACTTTAGCTCTTCGAAGTCATCTTTGATATCCACCAAGTACCATCATCAACTGAACCTCTCTTCCCGGACTACCCCCTCAAACAACCCCGAGCAAGTATTCCAGATCTCACATTAGTTGGCCAAGTTTTATCATTCGGTTATAGTTTTCTATGATCACAGAATCCGTTCCCAAGTCGTCCATAACCGTGGACACAACTTTTCAAAAAGATTATAACCCTGCAGGGGTGCACAACTTTACCCACACATACCAACCGATTCTTAATGCCAAATTATTAGCCCTCTTCCTTGGAAGGCCGGTATTGAGTGGTTGACCACGACCTTTACCTTGCTTTCGCCGAGACCATGAGTCACGCACTAAGGAGATGCGACGGGTCGAGTCCCTGAAGTCGGTCCCTAGAGATGTGAACAGGGTTTGAGATTACGGATGTCGGGCATCTCCCATTCCCTGCCACTCTTACCTACCTGTATGAATGCACCTCCTTCACCTCCATCCAAGAACAACCAGGATGCGTATGTCGAATGGAAAGCCCGAACTATGTGACTCATGGAATCTACTAGGCAAGTTAGTAAGTCGAGGGAGTTTCCAGGACCCCATGTGGTTGTACGCTCGTCTTGGTTCAAGAGGCGAGAACATCAGGTCCTAAGGGTGGAAAGTATAGGACTACAAAAACCACAACCCATGTGGCCTCCCATACATGCCTTAGCATGTTTATTATCCATCTCTGATCATATCACAACATCCTACCATACTAGATTCATTCGCATCTCTAGTTCATCATCTGAATGATCGGCATCGGACCACTAAGCATGGCTAAGCTTGACGGAAAGATGGCACTAGCGATGCTCAAGCCAAACCCTAGTTATGCTAGGAGCAGTGGATCAGGTATTTGGTTCACAAAGGGAAACATGCATCAGATAGGATTACTCTATCTACTGATAAAAGACTGTTGAACCGAATGCATATGGCGAGAATGAAATACTTTGTAAACATATGATTCATATGTATGAGTTGGGCTTCGCTTGCCTTGTCCGTTGTTGGACTGGTACTGCTCTTCGGTGGCGTTGACTTCAGCCTTAGGTTCGGTTCCTATTCGCGAGGAACCAATCACCGGAAAAGGAAAAGCAACATTTCACACCTGGCATGTGCAATGCTCATACAATATGGATGATATGAAAAGTTAAATAGTGTTGAAATGAACCCTAGATCATGCTTGGTCATTTTAAAAGGGGTCTGAGAGGTGCAAACCCTAGAACAGGGGGATCCTCGGAATCATCTATGGGTTCAATTGATTCTTCTAATTAAACTTGTCATGAAAGTTGGTTAACAATGTATGATTCTATTGCTATTGCATAGCTCCTATTTTTATAAACATTTTGGTATATTATTTGTATTTTTCTAATTTAAAAATGAATTAGTCATGAATTTCTCAAATTTCAATTCATTTTAAATCATTTTTGCAATATTTAAATAATTTTCCAAGTTGGGCCCACATGTCATATATTTAAGAATTTCTGAAAACATTTACAGAAAGAAGAAAACCCTGACAGATAGGGTCCACCTGTTAGCATTTTCTTATTTACAGAAAATATTTACTGAAAACTTTTAAATAAAAATAAAATTGGTTTACTGCATCATGCTGATGCCAGCATGACTTCAGCAATGGCCATGCTCTCAGATCGAGAGCGAGCCTGGCGCTGGGGAGCTCGCGGGGCTGTGCGGAGGGGCGCGTTGCATGCGGGCTGACGCACTGAGCACTTTAGTGGCAGCGCCGCTCCTTATTGGTCACCAGGGCCTCGCATCCGACGAGCTCCAGCGACGGCGGCGTTGGGCTCAAGCAGGGAGGACGATATAGTGGAGATAGAAGGAACGGAGGGCACCATGATGAAGAGGAGCTCACCGTGAGCACGACGGGCTTGACGGCGAGGCGAGCTCGGGAACGGTGGGGATCGACGGAGACTGACGATGACCGGAGCTCTCGATTCATCCGATTGGGGACACACGCGTGAGAGAGGAGTGGCTAGGGAGAGAGAGTAGAGCATGGAGAACTCGACGGTGGAGTCGGCTTGGGTTGGGTTGGCCGGAGACGGTGAGGACGACGCCGACTCGCGCTAGGGTTCTTCGGCCATGGTGCTGCAGCGGAAGAGGAAGAGGAAGAGGAGAAGTGGGGGACGGCTAGGGTTTGTCGACGACGGCCAGGGGGTCTTGTAGGCATCCGGGGGCAGCGGCGCGCATCGCAACGGTGAGCGACGATCGACGGCGGCGCGCTGGACACGCGGCTGCTCGTCGTCGTCTGCGAAGACGACGAACAGAGCGTCGAAGCGGTACGGGCCGACTGCGGGCTATGCTTGGGCCCCGGGTGGGCCAGCTCTGGCTGCTGCTGCTCGCACGAGCGACGGAGAGAGATAAGAAGCTGGGCTGCGGCCCAGTAGAGCTAGGTTTAGATTTTTTTTCTATGAAAACCTTTTATTTTTCTTTTTTCTCTTATTATGTTTGTATTTTCAAACTCCAAACTGTTTCGAATATTTTCAAAATACCAGAGTTTGTCGAAACATAATAAAATAATGTGGGAACCCCTTTTATCAATTTGGGCTCCACTCTTTTTGGCAGTTTTCAAAATATAACAACCATTTGAATTTGAGACGGATAAATTTAGGGTTTTGTGTATGCTTATTTGATTAAACCAAAGTGCAAGTATTATGCATGCATGAAATGCTCAAACATGTATTTATAAATATTACACAAAAGGTGGTATGTTACAAGAACTGCTTATAAAAATTCTATGGGGATGTCTCCTTACAAAATGTTTATGGGAAAGCTTGTCACTTGCCTCTAAAATTAGAACAGAAAGCTTACTAGGTAGTGAAATAATTGAATAGAGATTTTAAACTTGCTGGTAAAAAAATTTGCTTGACTTGAGTCCTTATATGAGTGGAGAAGTGAAGCTTATGAAAATTCTAGACTCTTTAAGGAAAAAGTAAAGAGATGGCATGATAGGAGAATTCTAAAAAGGGAGTTCCATGTTGGTGAGAAAGTTCTTTTGTATAGGTCTCATCTCAGATTTTTTGCAGGGAAACTTCTCTCAAAATGGGAAGGACCTTTTGTTATTGAGGAAGTATATCGTTCAGGGGCTACCAAAATATCTTCTATGAAGGACAACACCACATAGGTGGTGAATGGTCAAAGGCTAAAATATTATCTTTCTGTAGATTCTTATAATGAAGATGTTGATATTATTCAAATGGTGACTCCGGAAGAATTTATCAGAAACCAAACACCAGAATCTGCAGAATCCATCTTTGAATAGGTAAGGTTCGTGAAATCCTTATATTTTTATATTTTTGACGTTTTTATTGCATACGGAAGGTTACAAGACGAAACAGAGGAGGAAACAGAGGCCAGGGTGGCCACACCCACCCTAAGCGCGGGCCCCAGCTGGTCGCGCCTGGAGGGGGTGTGAGCCCCCTGAACTCCGTCTCCGCCTCTTTTTCGCACAATACCTTCCTTATGCATTGAAACTTCTTAATATATAACCCCCCGTATCCCCTGAGGTTCATGTATGGTGTTCTCGTCCTGTTTCTATTTCGATATGTTTCTTTCAGGCAGATTCTCAGTTTTGGAGCTACAATGTCCTCCTCTGGATCACCCATAGAGGATTCCTCCATGGATGTCATCAACCCGTATATCTATGAGTTGAAGATTCATCCTAAGGAGTTGATTCTCAAGGATGGGAAGGTGCAGATGAAAGAAGTTCAAGGCCCTAAAGGAGAAGGCAGTCTAGAAGACAGGATGGAAGCATTGGAGCAGGAAGTTTTCAGGTATAAGAAGATGGCGGAACGCGAAATGGATGTCATCCATAAGATAAGTTCAGAACTCATCGCCAAGCACAAGGAGGAGGTTGCTGAGCTCCGAGATGAAATCCTCTAACTCCATCAGGCCACCAACCAATTACAAGCACAACTCTACGACATACAAAATCAAAACTATGAGTATGAGGCTAGATCATAATCATGCAAATAGTTGGTCATGGGGAGGTGGCATATATATGTGAGCTTCTTCCAAAGTAGGCAAGCTGATAAGATTTGCCGAAAATATTATTATATTGACTGCAAAACCAACATAGATGAGTGGGAGAGAAAATGGATTAGCCATGGGAAAGAGTGGGCTTTGGTAGTACTAATGATGTACTACAAGATGGTTCAAGTACATTGTCAAGAATGCACATAGGTTGGAAAAGGTAGAGCTCCAAAGGTCGAATCTAGATAAGAATCCCAGACTTAGCCATTTTGGCAGATTTAGGGTTTTAGTCTAGAGTACAAGTGTAGGTGATTTTGAGAGAATGCTAGGTTCCAAACTCATGATCAAGGGGATGATGTTTAAGTGATAAATAAGTATATGGGATCCATGCTTGGATTGGGTGTTCACTGAGTTGGAAACTATCAAAAAGGGATTATCCCTAGATTAATCTAATCAGGGGGATGAGATGGTCACTTTAGTGGCTGAGGATAGATCCAGGTTTTAGATGCTTGGTTTGAGATTGATGATCACAAACATAGATTGGGTTCTAAGGGATGAGCTACTAAAATAGCTCACCTTGGTTCCTAAGCAAACAATGCAATCAGCAGATCAAGGCAATTCATCAGACATCGGATCCAACTAAATCATCTAATCCAACTTATCCAACTACTACTAGGTTTACCATCAAGCCTATCTTGAGGTAAGGATGGGTATTTTGTAAAGGTTGTGCTTTGAATTAAGGTAAGTACCTCTTGGTTGTTCTACCAAGATTGGAGTGCAGAGGTTTTAGGAAAAAGGTTTTGGAAAACCTAGAGATAAGAGTAGTTGAATGTTCTATCTTGAAAACATAAGGAGATTAGATATAGGTCCCATAATTTTGTTAAAGAGAATCTAATAAAGTATTTTGTTTTATCAAAATCATCTTCGCTCGAGTTTGAATGCCAGAACATTTGAGAAAAGTGAAAGATGAGCCAAGACATCTCTTTTGTAGAATAGATTTTGTAGACTAGCGTTGAGATGAGAAGTATATCATCTAATACATAGTCAGGTGCATGAACACAAGCAAACAAATAAACAAGCATTGTAGCAAGAACAAGAAAATGTTTTTGTTCCCCCTAATTTTTGGTTTTGGTCAACAATTCAGGGTTGCTGATATTGGGATGTTACAATTATGGTCCAGGACTAAAGGCACGTTTTCCATCAGTGTCCTCCTTAGCTCCGCTAACTAGATGCAAGATTAGGCAGGTCCCAGCCAGGCGGGCAACAACAAGGACCTGGTTCCCCACTGGATGGTGGTTCTTCTGGTTCCCTGTGGCAGCAAGCAAGCCTACCAAGCATCTTCACCAAACACGCCGAGGAAGAATATCCACCCCGCGTGGAGAATCTGGCTCTAAAGGCCAGCATCATCATGATCCAGCCATTGTCACCAGCAAGCACCGCTCTCTGGCTGGCGGAGCCAGTCAAGGGAAATATTACCAAGCTCTATTTGGCAAAGCCAACAAGGGCCATGCTCGCCCGTGTCTCTTCTAAATGGATGGCTCGGCCCCCGTGAGCTGGAAGCGCCGGATTCCCGTGAGCGCATCGATCTGCTAATTCAGTCGCGTATCATGGAATAAGAAATTCTCACTGGTCCAAAAAAATTCGGGTCCCACATTCATAATTATCCATTTCCCAAGGGATTTTCAATCCCCGGATATACACCCAAGTACATTGGCACGACCAAAGCCATAATATAGGTTGGTGGACTACACCACCATAGTGGGCATCACAAATGGCAACAGGCACATGGCTATTCACTATGTCCCCCTCATGCTCCTCGATAAAGCCAAAACGTGGCTGAATAGCCTCCCAGACAACATCATCAACACCTAGTTTGACTTTGAGGAAGCATTCATCCACGACTTCACCGTCACCTACAAGCGTCCAGGCAGGCCCTGCGAGCTAGCTCTCTGCGTCCAAGGCAAGGAAAAGTAGGATCGCTCCTACCTCCCCCGCTGGACGAGCATGTACAACTCATGCGAGGGTGTGCGCGAGCATTAGGTGATTGATTTCTTCACCAGTGGGTGCCAAGACGGCACCATGTTGAAGCACAAGCTCAGTCGGGTTGAGCCCCAAACCATGCCGTCGCATACAAGTATGCCACTGCCGACATGGATATGAAGAAAGCAATAGTGTTGGAAGACCAAGGGTAAATCATCGCCAATAATCCGACTGTCTGGTGCTAGTCGGGTGATGCCCACCATAGTTCCAGGCGGCATGACAATGAAAACCGCCAAGGCAAGTCTAAATACGAGCAGCTAGATAACCATTACGGCTCGAAGCAAGTGGCAGCAGTCCAAGAAGATCCAGCTGCAGGAGGCATCCGCAGGAAAAAACGAATGACCGGCCGTTCAGGCCCAAGTATACTTTCAAGTCAATGCTTGATGGGTCGTGCAAGTACCACAACAACGGCAACAAACCGGCTATGCACGTGACCCGGCAGTGCAGTTGGACTTGGAGAATGATGGAAGCAGGAGGCCTCCCACCACCACTACCCCCTCCCCCATCCGGCGCCCCTAGACAACTATGATCTCCAGCCCCACTAGGATGCGGCTGATGACAACTACCCCCGCCAATTGGGAAACTACCACATCTTCACCACCGAGCCAGAGACCAAGCACACCAAGAGGCTTCGTTCGGCGGAGGTGAATGCCAATGTTCTTCCTGTACCCTAGTACCTGAACTAGTCGGAAAAGGAGATCACCTGGAGCAAGGAAGACCAATTAGCAGTTCTACCGCACCCAAGAAGCTACATGATGGTACTCGACCCCATCATAATATCCCAGAATAAATCGTGTCGTTTCTTGTGTGTCCTCATAGACGACCATAACATCATCAACCTCATCTAAAACAGCTCCATGGATTGGCTCGACATCACCAAGTCACAGCTTCAACCTCCAGAACCACCTTCGACGGTATCATCCCAGGAACTTTGCATTCACCAAACAACAAAATTCGGTTGGACGCCATCTTTGGCATGGAAATTAATTTCTACTGCGGGGCCATCTGGTTCTAGGTGGTCAACCTTATCAGTGCCTTCCATCCTCTCCTTGGGTGTCTAGCGCTAACTAAGTTCATGGCAGTGCCGCACTGTGCGTACCACAAGATGAAGATCCCTTGCCCAAAGGCAGTGGTCACTGTCACCGGCTACTACAAGTGGTCACTGAATGCGCCTCCGCCGGTTCCAACCTAGATGAGGTGATGGACATGCCAGAACAAAAGCGTGTCATCATGTAGAACGTGGTCATGCCGCAAGACAATATGTCGGCTGGGACCCCCATGCTAGACAAGGAGACGCGGTTCAAGCCAGCTAAGGGCACCAAGAAGATTTAGTTTCATGAGACCAAGTGAGACAAGTTCGTCCTGGTAGGAACATGCCTCGATAGCAAATAGGAAAGCGTGCTCGTAGACTTCCTTCATGTGAATCATGATATATTTGTATGGTCCCCAAAGGACATGCTAGGTGTTCCGAGGGATCTCGCTGAGCACTCTCTTCATGTTCGGTCAGACGCGAAGCCGGTCAAGCAGTCCCTCTGCTGCTCCACGGAGGAGAAAAGCAAGAAAATTGGTCAGGGGATCACCTGGCTCCTGGGTAGCCGGGTTCATCATAGAAGTATACCACCAAGAATGGCTGGAAAACCTAGTGTCAGTATTGAAGAAAAACAATACATGGCACATGTGTGTTAACTACACTAGCTTGAACAAGGCCTGCGCCAAAGGTCCCTTCGCCCTGCCCCGGATAGCTCAAGTGATTGATTCCATGACCAGCTGCGACCTATTATGATTTTTAGACTCCTATTGACGCTGTCACCAGATTAAGTTGAATCCTACGGATCAAATAAAAATGACCTTTACTACCTAGAATGGGGCTTATTGCTATACCACCATGCCATTTGGACTAAAACATATAGGTGCAACCTACCAGCATTGCATGCAAAAAATGCCTGCATACGCAAATTGGTACAAAGTACATGCTTACATTGATGATGTGGTGAAGAAAAAGAGCAGGGCATGCTCCTTGATGACCCGAAGGAAACATTTGCGAACCTTCGCCGGTTCCATATGAAGCTTAACTTGGAGAAGTGTGTCTTCAATGTCCTAGCCGGTCAGCTCCTTGGTTTCCTCGTCTCGGAACGAGGGATCAAGGCCAACCCAAAGAAGATAGGAGCAATCAAGCGCATGCATCCACCCCCAAAACCTGTGCAACATGTTAAAGTTCTCTGGATGCCTGGCCTCCCTAAGGCGGTTTGTCATCCAATTGGGAAAGAAAGCACTCCCGTTGTACCAAATAATGAAGAAAACTGACCGATTCATCTGGTCGACTCAGGCGGACATGGCCTTCCATGATTTCAAGCTCATGCTCTCCACCCCACCTGTCGTAGCAGCCCCGGCTGCGAAGTAGCCGATCCTGATGTACATCATGACCACCAACTAGGTCGTTAGCGGCGTGCTGGTGGTGGAGAGGCCGAAAGAGGGGAAGGCCCAGCCGGTCTAGCACCTAGTGTACTATCTAAGAGAGGTTCTCTCACTCTCGAAGAAGAACTACCACCACTACCGGAAGCTGGTGTATGGCGTGTACATGGCTACCAAGAAACTGAAGCATTACTTCCAGGAACATTCCATTTGGGAGGTGGCCATGGCCCCACTCTCTGAGATCACCGGTAACAAGGACGCCACCGGCCAGGTGGCGAAATGGGCCATCGAGCTAATCGCCCACTAAATCCATTATGAGCCAAGAACGGTGATCAAGTCCTAGGCCTGGCTGACTTTACAATTGACTAGGCGAAAACTCAGTACATGCTATCGGCTCCCAACTCCATACATTGGAAGTTAAACTTTGATGGCTCCAAGATGCACGGGGGCTTGGGAGCTGGAATCGTCATCACATCTCCAAAGGGAGACCGGCTGGAGTACATGCTGTCAATCCACTTCCATGCGTCCAACAAAGTCATCGAATGTGAAGCACTCATTCATGGACTTTGGCTTGCGAAAGAAATCGGCATCCCTGGATCATATACTTCAGCGATTTGGATCTAGTGGTGCTGCAAGTCTCAGGCGACAGGGATGCCAAGGATGCAAATATGGCACTATACCGATTCTTCGTCTAGCAGATGTGCGCTTGTTTTGAGGGCATGTGAATTCCATCACGTTCCTTGGGCCAACAATGAAGATGTTGACATTCTCACATGAGTCGGCTTAACAAGGCAAGAAATTCCACCTAGAATTTCCCTAGAGCACTTGCGTCAGCCCTCCATCCAGCCGTCTCTAGAATCTGAGTCGATCGTTCTGGAAGCGGACCTGGGGGCTAGCGGCTCCAAGAACCTAGAGGTCGCCTAGAAGGTCTCGTGGGCTGTCGGGTCGAAAGCCCCGTAACCCCCCGCAAGCTCCAGTTTCCCGGGAGCACCATCTCCTCTCTTCCACCCGATACACCAACTGACCAACCCGACCTATGCAAGGAAGAAGTGTAGCTGGTCATCCATACTGTGTTCGCCATCCGGGAGATCCCGTCGTGGGCCAATCCCTTCATCGATTACGTCGCCAGAATCAAACTCCTGAATGAATAAGTCGCATGTCGGTGTAATGGGATCGAGGGTCCCTCGCACTGCTCCTTGGTGCGCGGGCCAGAACCCACCGGTCAGCAACTTAGTGCTTGCAACGCTAAGTCGACGGGAGTGTCGCCAGGACACGAGCAACGTGTGCTCCAAGTAGGTATGGATTCGGTATGATGACCCTATAGATACTAAGCATTGGCTATGATGTAGGTGCCTACATGACGAGACAAACATTACGAGACGATACACATCTAGACAGCCAGGCTGGGACAAGGAGAAAATGACAACGACGCACGCAAGGCAGTCTGAACCCTCCATTCGGGGGCTGCCCCGGAAGGAAGGGTAAGGGCACGAATAGGGATAGCGGAGCTGAGGAGCAGCCTCGACTTTACCCTAGAAGGACCATCAGATCTCCACGCCTTGGCCAGGCACGGCCCAGGAATAGAAGTCAACCAAGCCTGACAAGACATGCCATGCCCAGCCTTGGTAACAGGCGATGCGCCTGCGCCGCTGGACACCATCATGACGTTGTGGTCTGCTGCAGCACACCACAGACAGGCGCGTTGGGTCAAAACCTGAGTTGTTGAGTGTCCATCAAGTGCGTCGTCTGTGCACAGCCCATGCCATCCATTGGCCAGAGGCACCACCCATATGTATCAAGACCGCGTGGCATGCCTTTATTGAGCCCGGCAACACCCCCGGGCGGTGCTCCATGCCCGCCCTTGTAGTGACCCCTTGAGGTATAAAAGGAGGCACTTAGCTGTTGAGAAGGGGTGGGAAAACCAGATAGTTGGATATATTCGGACACACCGTGAGTAGCCGTAAGAGAGGAAGGTGAGATCCACCTCCACACTAGAGAGGCGGGAGAGAGAAAAGGTAAAAGAAGTGAGGAAGAGGAATTCAGAGAAAGCGGCTCCCTAGCACCATTGAGATCGTCATCTTGTACATCCATCCACCCTAGCTAATCCATGAAAGCATGACATAGGGTTGATAGCCAGAAGGTAGCCCGAACCTGGGTAAAAAATGATCGTGTGTGCTTTGTGTGTGCTTTGTTCCCATATCAGTAGGTTCCTACAATGACGTTGAGGCTAGAACGCCTTCGTGCCCACTATAGAACAAATACGGGTGTCCAACATCCCCGATGTCCGCGTTAGCGAGACACGGCATCTGGTGCGCCGGGTAGGGGCTGCTCGTGTTTTTGGCTCCGACAATCGGTTTCAGTATCAACCGCTTTGGGAGTCTCGTCATCGTAATCATCATCGACACCGACCGCGCCGTCACCATCCATGGAGGCAAGGAAAGCTTCTAGTGTCAGAACCGGCCCTACCACGGTGAACGGGCCACCTGCACGAATTATCTCTCTCACGGGCCTCTCATGACTGGGGGCTTGGAGGATGAGCCTCATGCACGGTGCGAGGACACCACCGCAGATGCTGACCCGCATCCAGGACCAAGCACCACTGCCCCACCGCATCCTCGACCGCCTCTTGTTGCTCGGGAAGGTGAGCACGACAGCGGAAGCGCAGCCGCGCATGAGATACCTCCACTAGGTGATGGAGGAGGAGTTCCTACCGATGACCTGGGGGAAAGGCCAGCTCCGTGGCCGCCACCCCCAGGAAGAAAAAGCTCAAGGGCGAGCCTCGACTTACCAAGAAGGTTCCGTTGGGTGATAACCCGGCTCACTTCATCATCATCTGGAACTAGTTGTCTTCCGAGCAGGATGCTAGCCTCATCACTTTCCTATGGGAGAATGCCGATGTATTTTCCTAGGATCCCTCGGATCTCCTAGAGTTCCGAGGGAGGTCATTGAACACCACCTAGCGGTGTGCCCTAGGGCCCGACCTATCCAGCAAAAGGTTCGGCACCATGCTCAAGACCGCTAGGACTTCATCGTGAAGGAAGTGCGCAAGCTGGTGAGGGTCGGTGTCGTGCGGGAGGTACACCATCCAACTTGGATGGCGAACCCAGTTTTGGTGCCCAAGCCGAATCTGAAGATGAGGCTATGCATCGACTTCACCTACCTAAACCGGGCTTGCCCAAAAGATCCTTTTCCACTGCCGCAGATCGACCGGGTGGTAGAATCCACTGCTAGGAGTTACCTACTCCATTTCCTTGACGCGTTCTTGGGTTACCATCAAATCCGAATGGTAGTCGAGGACGAGGAAAAGAAAGCGTTCATAACCCTGATGGGGTGCTACTGCTAGACTTGTATTTCCTTTGGGCTCAAGCCCACTGGGCCACCTTCTAGAGGGCCATGCATCTCTGCTTGGGCCCCCAGATGGGGCGCAACATGGAGCCATACATCGACAATATCATGGTTAAGTCTCAGGAAAAATCCACCCTGACCGAGGACTTGCGGGAAACCTTCGATAACCCTTGAAAGGTGAACCTGCGCCTTAACCCGGATAAGTGTGTCTTCGGTAGCCCTTCCGGGAAGCTCCTTGGGTTCCTGGTTTGTCACCCACAAATCGACGCTAATCTAGACAAGATTAAGGCCATGGAGGACAAGTAGCCTCCTCGGAAGATGAAGGACGTGTAGTGCCTTAATGGGTGCATCACGGCATTGGGGTGCTTCCTCTCCCGTTTGGGTGAGCGCGCCCTCTAGTTTTTTAAACTCCTAAAGAAGAAGGGGTCCTTTGAGTGGACCCCAGAGGCATATCAGGCATTCTTTGATATCAAGAAATACCTGTCCTCTCCCCCCATCCTCGTCTCTCTGTGACTTAGAGAATCACTACTACTCTACGTCGCTACTACCACCCAGGTGGTTAGTGCGGCTTTGGTAGTGGAGTGAACGAAGGGCCTAGAATAGAAGAGGCTATCACAAAGATAGAAGGCATGCCTTCCCACCCCAGGTGAAGGAGAGGATTTGCCTGATCCTGAAAGCTCGGAGAAACCAAAGGAGGTGGGACTAGAATAGCGCCCCGTCTACTTTTTCAGTGTGGTACTACGTGATGCCCGGGAAAGTTACCCCCGTCCCAGAAGATGCTACTTGGAGTCCTAATCGCTTCCCAGAAACTGCTGCACTACTTCTAGGCCCACCGCATTATGCTGTGAGTGACTACGGGCTGGACAGTGTGTTGTGTAACCGAGAAGTGGGACAGATCGCAGAGTGGGCAACTAAGCTCTCTGAGTTCGAGTTGTGCTTTGCCCTCACCAAGGCTATCAAAAGCAAAGCACTTTATGATTTCATCAATGGGTGGACACCTATGCCCTGCGAGGAAATGTAAGAACATTCCAGCCTCCTAGGGAAGGAAGACCATGGGAGACGGGTCATGTACTCTGATGACTCCTTCGGCTACCATGGAGCCGGATAAGGGGTCGTCATTGTGTCCCCTTCCGGGGAACACCTCAAGTATGCGGTCTACCTTGATTTCAAGGACGAATAAAAAATCTCCAACAATGTGGCAGAATATGAAGCCCTACTTGCGGGGCTACGAGCCACTTCCGGCCTTGCCATAAAATGGCTAGTGGTGCGAGGCGACTCGCCACTTGTGGTTAACCATGTCATCAAAGAATACGACTGCTCGCAAATGTGGGCCTATGTTGACGAGGTGAGACGATTGGAGTGCCTCTTTCACGGGCTACAGCTGGAGAACATCCCACATGCGGGGCAACTTCATTGTTGACGAGCTTTCCAAGCTCGGAACGCAAGGGGGACCAGTCCCTCCCGGGGTCTTCGTAGAGAGGCTGACAAAGCCTTCTGTATCCGTTTCATTTGGGAACGGATCCCTTCCCACCACCCCCACAAGGGTCACAGGGAAAGGGAAACCCCAGAAGGGTCAGACCGGCATGCACGGCAAGGACCCAATCCCAGAAAAGCATGCAGTGGCGATGGTCGAAGACGCCTATCCCTCCTGGGCGGCTGAGACCCTCCGCTACCTAAAGAATCGATATTTAGCTGAGGAGGACAACCAAGCGGATTGCATCGTGCGGTAGGCCACCATGTACTATCTCATCGATGGTGAGTTGTACCGTAAGAGGTAGTACAGATTCACGCTCCACTGCATCTCAAGAGAACAAGGGCAAGTGTCATTTGGCGACATCCACGAGGGGACCTATGCGAACCATGTCACCTCCCGAGCATTGGCTAGAAAGGCTTTCCATCAGGACTTTTACTGGCCTACAACTTTGTCTGACACAGAGCACTTGGTACGCACGTGCAATGCCAGCCAATTCAACGCAAAGAGCATCCAACAGCCTGCACAAGCTTTGCAAACGATCTTGGACTCCTAGACATTTGCGATCTGGGGGCTAAACATTGTTAGTAAGTTTCCCAGGATGGTCGGAGGGTATGACTATATGATGGTGGCCGTTGATAAGTTCACCAAATGGGTGGAAGTGGAGCTGGTGTGGGCAATAACCGCATTGGCAGCCATAAAATTCATCTGAGGAATTGTTTGCCATTTCGGGCTTCCCTACAGTACTAATAATGGCACGTACTTCACGAGCAAATCTGTCAAGGAATACTGCAAGGAGATAGGCACCAACATTTGCTATGCATCTGTCTCCCATCTGAGGGGCAACAGGCAGGTGGAGCATGCAAATGCGGAACTGCTCCGAGGGCTTTGAACTAGAACATACAAACGCTTTAAGAAGAGTGAACAAAACTGGATTGAGGAAGCCTCGATGGTCTTGTGGGCCTGTGAATGACACTCAACCGAGTAACCGGCGAGACGCCTTTCTCCCTTGTTTACAGGGCGGAGGCCGTCCTGCCAGCAGAGATCAGATACGGGTCCCAACGGGTCCGCGCCTATGACGACACCGTCTAAGGAGCGGAAAGGATCGATGACATCAATTTTTGCGGTGCGACAATACCGCTATCAAGAAACCATGTGTCGGTATCACAGCCGGTGGGTTCGTTCTCGTGAACTAGAACCTAGGGACTTTGTCCTTAGGCAAAATTTATACACCAAGGGAATGAAAAAACTATCGCCTAAGTAGGACGGGACTTTCTCGGTAGCACACATAACCAGACCCGGCGCGGTCTAACTGGAATCCAAGGATGGCTAGCCCGTGCCGAATTCTTGGAATATCATGCACCTGCGTAAGTACCACCTCCGCAAATACTACCCCTGAAACATCCAACCATATGAAGCACAAATCTGTTCACAACCTTTCAAAAGCCTAGGAACAGGAGTTTTCATGGCAAAAATTGGTAAATTACATACGCACTATATCCAGGCCCATAGAAGGTGCCCTGGTGGTCATAAGCCATAGTAGAAAGCCCGGGAACAGGGTTCAAGTTTCTAGGCAAATGCGATAGAAGAAATGCCTCTCCCATAATTAATGAAAAGATTTCTCAATCAGAACCTCCCAAAGTCGGAACATCTAAGATCCTTGTCATTCAAAACCTCACAATGGGGCAGAGAGGAATTGAAGTTGAGTGCGGGTAGGGGGTTAGGTGCAGGGGATGCCTCGATACACCCCGCTTGATGTGCCCCCACACAACTCCAACCTACATGTTACCAGTGAGGGAGTTATCTTGTGTAGGATCAAGATGCATCCGGATACCGCGCGATGTGCTCTTTTAAAAAAAAGACGGAAGGAAAGAAAGACAAAAGGGAAACATACTTGGCACGACAAGAGGTAAAAAGATAATGCAGTTCATTAGTACAGACTAAAGGCACGATCAAGGTATCTGTTTTAGGGAAACTAAAGAGAAGGAGGATAACAAGGGGCAAGCATGTAGCAAACATCACATGTCACGCTTCATCCTAGATGCCATGGCGGCAATGTATGGGGCAACAACTTTCTCCGCACACATCTGCGCCAGCCCATCATCAAAAGGACGGGCCCAATGTCTGCCTGCAGCACCTCATCCAAACTCGGGCGCAAGGCTGGAGCTCCGTCACCAGGTGGTCAAAGAATAGAATGAGGGTCGAGACATCCATCCTGTCAACGACCGTTGGATGCATGGCCAACATGTGCATTGGAACCAAGGTGGCACGCACGATCCCGGCTAGTGCACTGGTCTCAGCGTGGTATAGCACCCCGATCTGATCCAGCCTACTGGCACAATCGACGCGCGCCGCCTCGGCACCGTCTCGAGCCTTCCGGAGGATCTCAATTTGGCGGTCCCGCCGCATGGTGCGCTCGTCGGACTGCCTAGTGGACTCAAGTGCCTTGTCAAGACGCTTATAAAGAACCGCCTACTGAGCGGCAGCTTGCTGCTGGGCAGCCAGGGACTGCTGGCGCAACGTCTCCTGCCACTCTGCCGCACTAATGGCTGTGCTGGTCTCGCGGCACCTTATCTCTTGAAGTTGAGATGAGGACAGCTCTTCCGAGGCTCGCAAGGCTTCTTCTCATTCGCGAATCTGGCTCTAAAGTCCCCCCACTATAGAGAAGTGATCCTCTTTGCGGGAGTTCCTCTCTTCCATGGCGAGCATCATCTCGCGCTCATAAAAGCGTGTTTTCTCCTCCATGCGCTCCTGCAGCGCCAGGACGCAACGAGTGGTGCTCGCTTGGAGGTCTCTCCTACCCTTCAACACCTTGAGAAGGACGTGCTCGAGCTTACCCTTCACCTAAGAGGATGAGTTTCCCTCTGTTCAAAGACGAGCTCGCTCACAAGCGGTGTCCTAATGCATTTCATCCAGCTCGCGGCGCTATTGGGCTTGGGCCTCCTTGGTCTTTCTACCTTTCCTCCGTGCGTAGCGCGTGGAGCGCGAATTGGAACTGCTGGTAATCTAGCCTGGAGAGAGCATGGCGTTCCTCCTCAAAGACCGATGGGTCGAGGGATAGCCTTCCTGTGGCGTGGGCATACCAATGAGAATCAAGCTGGGCAGTTATAAAGGCAGGGTTCGGGTCGACTGAGAATCAAGATGCGCGATGTGAATAACCAAGATGGGATTTTGCCCCTCCACTCGGAGAGATATTCTCTAGGCCCTCTTGTGAGATATGATTCGGAAAGCATGGCCATGCACGACTTGGTTAAGTGTTAACCGAGACGATCGACTAAGAGTTAGTCGGGTGAATCACTTATCTCGGATTGAGAAGAGAGTCGGACTATTTAAGGGATGACAATTATTCGCCTATAGTCCGAAAAGGTATATCGTGAGGCAAAAGGGACTCAGACTTAAGTCACATTGGAAAGGCAAGTCATCATGACTCTTTGGTACTTGGGAGTCGGCACGTTCTGCTAGGAGCCGCTACCGACTGATCGATTGGGAGTCGGACTCTAATCGTGTCCAAGTAGCCATGAGCCTGCGGGGTCACACACATAAGAGCGGGAGCAAGTTCGGATTGGATCTGAACTGGAAATCTGGTTGGGTTGGACCCAAGCCGGATTAGGACTGAGTTAGTGAGTTGGACTCACGGTGACTAATATTATATGGGCTTTAGTGAATGGGCCGCGCGAGCAGAGCCCACGTTCACTCCCTATATATATAGTGGAGCACCATAACCCAAAAAGGTTAATCGTTGTTCGGTTAGGTCATTCCATGTGTTGGAAACCCTAGCTCCACAGCAGTCCTGCCGTCGTATCGAACCTAGCAGTTCGCCGCCGGTGCTTCTCCTTGTACGTGTGGATACCAGTAGAGGTGCTATACGATCAGCACCAGGACGATCGGATCACAAAGGACTGCACTGCATCAACTGACGCGCTTCATCAGTAATCCGCAATTGTGCGTCTAGTGGTAAACCTCGTGGCCCAATAGTGAGGAGGCTGGGGGATGAAGAATTTGGGATCACCATGTTAGGGGAAAAAGTTTTGTTTTATCTCTACGTGTCCCAATAGTGAGAGGCTGGGGGATGAATAATTTGCCTTCCCCCTAGCCATCACCTCCTGCAGAGTAGGTACCTCGTCCAAAAGCTCGGCAAGGAGGGATCGCTTTCTCTTGTCAGAACGTGGGGAGAACACTAGCGCATCATCATCGCTTTGTTTTCTAATGTCAACATTTCCCGGCGCCCTAGATGATAGGCCGAAAAGATGATTGAGACAAATTAATAAAAAGAGGATCACCTCAGCAAGGAGGCCGCAGAAGTAAGTGGCCTACCCATCCCGATTGTCAGAAGGTCCAACTACAACTAAGGAGTGCGCTCCAATCCTGGCAAACCCTAACATGGGGCCTGAAGGGGGCAGCGATGCCAAGTCTACAAAAACCAACGGTGTGGCACGGTGAAGCTCCTTCGAGAGATGAACGCGCCCCCTGCCGGGCAGTACTTGGTCTAGGTGTTTAGCACAGTGGGTGCAGTGAGCAACCACGCCCATGGCAGGGATGTCATCCTCACCACTAGACGAGGAGCCGGCAACCTGGGAAGCCGGTCCCGGTAGGTCACTAGCCATCGAGGGGATCAAGCGCTAATGGCTCTGAAATTTTCCATCCTTCTCTGCATTTGAACATTGTTTTTAGTCAAGCAATTGACAAGAAACTCTCAATCCTTACCACTAATGACTAATAATTGCAAAGAGATGCAAAAACTTGCTTTGAATTATGTTGTGCAGGAAATAACAGGTTTTAATGCGAAATAAGGAGTCATAATGAAAAAATTAGAGGAAATCCACATGTCCAAGTAATTGGGAAGCAAATTTCAGGTGTCAGTACGTGTAACGACCATTTGTATGGGTGGGGCCCACCCATACGGGGTGCCAACGGCTTCTTCTCGTCAAACCGTAGAACTTTTTGTGAAGACGCCTATATATTTTGAGGCTCCAACCCCCGTCTAGAGAGCCGCCATTCTCATATATCATCACAACAACACCAAAGGAGATCCACACCATTGTTCATCCATTATCCATCCATTCCACCATCCATCCCTCTACTAGCCATAGCCATTGCTCTGTACTTTAGATCTCCTTGTGATTTTGTGACCATTGTAATAATATTTGATTTCAATCTAAGTATTTTGCACAATGTTTTCTATCCTTCATCTATTTGTTATGAGTGAGTAGTCCTCACGGGATGGGGGTTGGGGAGAAACCTCACAGCAATTATTTGCATCTAATCATGGGAGTATTGTATTTTGTTTGCAATTGAGATTTGTATCTTTTGTTTCTTTGTCTCTTGTCTCGATCTGTGCACTTGTAGGTACCCAAGATCCCATAGATTGATAAAGGCTTTAGGTGAGATACTTATCTAGCGGCGATCTCATAGGAACCCTAGTGACAAAAATGGTAGTACGGTCTTTTCTTAGCGACCCATTCGAGATCACAACAACATCACAACTTAATTCTTTAATATGTGTTCTTCACTTAATAATGGTTTGTATCCCGTGGCTTCGGTTTGCACTCGGTTGGTTTAAACGGCTATTGCTATGCCCGCTGCATCACGGGGGCTTTAGTATACTAGGATGTGTTTCCCACAAGAGATTATCTCTGTTCAAACAATAAACATGACTATGATTATTATTATCTTTTATCCCATATAATGTGCAGCTACAGGTCGATCATCAACCCTGGCCTATCTCCATCCATTGATTCAACCCACTATAAAAATTAAACTAGATTGGTCCAGTAAACTAAGGTAAAACAAAGAAATAAATTCTTGTAGACATGTCCTTATTTATTTCCTTTTAGCATTGCTTTCCAAGGTTCGATTAAACCTAGTTATTCTAGGGAAAAAGCTATTATACTACATTTGTGAATCCGGATCGAA
Organism: Avena sativa; assembly: GCA_916181665.1. Classification (NCBI taxonomy): domain Eukaryota; kingdom Viridiplantae; phylum Streptophyta; class Magnoliopsida; order Poales; family Poaceae; genus Avena; species Avena sativa. The sequence continues at coordinate 125,357,873 of OV702296.1, forward strand.
GGTATCTACCCTTTTTCTAGCGTCGTTGCCGGGGAAGCAATTTCGCTATAATAGTGAGGCCACTAGAGAAATTGTTTTTAGTTTTATTATTAGTTTTTATTTTTATTCTTGTTGTTAGTTTACTTTCTTGTTATCTATTTTAAGACCCCAAAAAAATTAGTTACTTGTTATTTGTTTTCATTACTTAAAAATTACCAAAAATATAAGAGACCTGGATCAAAAGAGACTTGGGGAGTATGCTACTCCCATTGATGACTTTGTTCGTGAAGCAATCACTCAGACGCTGTTGATGCGGAAACTTATGAAATTAGTCCCAACCTTTTAAGCTTGTTTCAACAAAACCAATTTGGGGCTCATCCTTTGAGGATTCGGGTTTGAACTTAAATACTTTTACTGAAAAGTGCAACATGATGCGTATTAAGGATGTAGATCCAAATTCTGTTAAATTGAGATTGTTTCATTTCTCTCTTAGAGGAAAGGCTAAGGGTTGGTTGCTAGCTCTACCAAAGGGCACTATTGAATCTTGGGAGGAATGTACTAATTTGTTTATGACTAAATTTTTTTCCCGAGCTAAGACTATGCAGCTAAGATCCAATATTACAAGCTTTAGACAAGAAGACCGTGAGCCACTAGCGCTTGCATGGAGAGGATGAAAGAAGCCGTAATAAACTTTCCTAGTCATGGGATGGAGGAATGGATTATATTACATTTGTTTTATAATGTTCTTAACCCACTATGTCTATGCTAGATACCGTAGCAGGAGGAACAATCATGGGAAAGAAAGTGAGTGTTGCAAAGAAACTTCTTGATGATATGCAAAACAACCATGCCCGATGGCATGTGGAAAGAACATCGAAGAGAGTAAGTTCAATTATCGAGGTAAATAATGAAGATCTTACATCTAAGCTAGATGAGCTACTAAGGATAGTAAAAGGTAAAGATGATACCCAAGTTAATTATATTGCTATCGGTGTTAATGATGTTAATTTTATAGTTCGTACTCCTTTTAATCCTGCATGGAAAAATCATTATGCTTCTAATGCTCAAAAACATTATCGAAATCCTACAGGAGCTCCTTATAATAGTTACAATAATAATAATGGAGAAAACCAGGGAAATCACTTGTTGGAGCAAACTGTTAGAACATTTATTCAAGACTAAACCAAGCAAAACAATATGCTTATTAAAATCACGGAGAACCAAGAGAGTATTATAGGAAAATCATCTAACCAGGCCGTTGCAATTACAAATGATGTGCAGGCTCTACAGGAAAGAACAAAGACCGTGGAGGCTCAATTGGGTAAAGTTGCTGAGAGCCAAGCTCTCATACTAGCAAAGTTTGCTGAAAAACCCGAGCCAAATCAGTAGAAGACCTCAAGATGATGAGGGTTGTAACCAGTGAAGAGAAACCTGAAGAGCTAGACTGTAGGAATGCGCCAACACCGGAGTATACCATGGAAGATCTATTGAAGATGATCACCGTAAAGAATTCCGGTATAGAACAAGGTAACGATGCTATGTACCAACAATTTATATAACAAGTAGCATCTAAAGTTCGTGAGCTATAGTTGGAGTACAAAAGACTAGATGATAAGCTTACTACTAAGCTAGATGAATATATTAGCCTACTATTAAAGTTAAGTTGGGAGTTAATGAGATATCCACACTTTTTGATCTTGGTGCGAGCATCTCAACAATTTCCAAAAGTTTATTTGACAAGTTAAACTTAGGGTCGTTTATTACCACTGAATTAAGACTCCACCTAGCGGATTCAACTTATAAACAAGCTATTGGGATAAAAGAAAATATAGTTGTTGAAATAAAAGGTAGTCCCGCACTTATTGATCTTATTATTGTGTACATGCATGAAGATCCCATAGCACCTATAATTTCAGGTAGGCCATTAATAAGAACTATTAAAGATTTGATTAATTTACATGAAGGGAATGTAAGAATTGGGTTACCATCTAGAGATCCTTTTATAGTCCATTTCCCTAGGAAAAAGAAGGCCAAGCCTAATGATGATGATGGTATAAATACTTTCAAAGCCAACTATTTTGGAGTGGGTATTCCACTCCTCAAACCTAAATGATTGCCATCTGATTCAAGCTAATTGACCTTAACTATAAGTGCTTCATGGGAGGCAACCCATGTAAAATAAAATTTTAAATTGTGTTAGTACTGTTATTTTTGTTTTGTTTTGTTTTTTTAATAAAGAGTGTTCAAGAAGATGTTTGGAGAGAGGAGAAGAAATAAGGTAATCCTTGATCTCTATTTTCACTAACATATGGCCTAAAGTATTGCTGAATTTTTATGAAGTATGATTTATGTTATTTTACTTTTGATGAGATGTGCAAAGACATATTAAGCTATTAAACAAATTATTAAAGTTCTTGCATCTCACAGTACCTGTAATGACCTATGGTACGGTTAGAAGGGACCGTACCGTGCGCCCGTACCACATCAAGTCGGAGAAAAATAGAAACTTTGATTTTTGCCGCAGGAAACTGTGATGATAACGACCAGCGGTACAGTCGGACGCGTCCATACGGTGCGCCTGTACCGTATCCTCAAGCAAACATCAGATTTCAAGCAACCATACTGTATCGATAACGACCAGCAGTACAGGCGCGCGCGACCGTACCACGCGCCCGTACCAAGTGCACCGCCAGGGAGCAGCCGTCGCCCCCAAGGTTTGTCACCCGGTACAGGTGGGATCCGGCCATACCACCCGCCCGTAGCATGTATTCAGCCACCATAAACATCACGAGGAAGGTAACCTAAAATACCCAGATATCAATCACTCTTTCTTCTTCCTCCAAACTCCACACTACCTTCATTGGATCTTCAAATTTACTCAATATCTCTTCGATTCCTTGCACTCAATCGATCTAAGATATGATTCTCCTCCGATCCTCAAATTATTTTTGCAAAATCTTCACTCAATCGTTCACCATTGTCAATCTAGACTTAGGTCTTGTTTTTTATTCAATCTTGATATTGAGCATCCTTAGCATTATTTTAGAGGAGAATTCTTTTGTAAATAGTGTAGAGGATCACATATGCTATGTTTCTATTGGATCAAAATTTATTATTAGAAGTTTTTATTATTTCTTATTTATTCAATCTTATTATTTTTAGATGAACACGAGAAGTCGTACACGTGCGGTGTCTGCGGCACCTTCCGCACCACCTGTTGATACATTGACCCCCCAAGTCACTTGGTATCGAGTTCACCAGGAGTTCCACTTGAACTGTTTCAATCATTTGAAGCTTCTAGAAATCAAGTCCACCAAGTGGGTATGTCCTTACATCCTTAACCAACTCGGCATTCATGCTCATTTTTATTTACTCTGCAACAATGTTGGTTTGTATGACTTTTTCTTTTAGGATGCCCCCACGTATCGCTGCTTGACACTCGAGTTCTTCAGCACCTTGACGCATATGGTGGATCATTACTATTGTACCGAGGAACAAAGGGCTAAAGTTGATTGCATCAAATTCCACCTCATGAACCGTGAGTACATCCTAACACTCGACCAATGGGCTCAATGTTTTGGGTTTGCCAACAGTGCCACTGATGTATGCACAACTACTTTTTTCTTAGACCCTACACCTTGGCAATATTTTAACTTGATAAGAATCCGTGGAAACACACCCAAGGGAAACCAAATTTATCACCCTGCTATCCGCTATTTATTTTATGTGATTGCTAACACCTTGCAAGTGCGTGGTGAGTTTACTAGAGTTAATGAGGAGGACATGTTGTTCTTTGCTAAGGCTGCTATTGTTAATTGTTACTTAATTCCAAATTTGGGATCTTTGCTTGTGTTTTACCTTAAGCAACATGCTCTTCAAACTCGTGGACCCATATGTGGAGGGGGAGTTGTGACCGTTCTTGCACGTGCACTTCACGTCAACCTAGGTAATATCCAACCGTTGGTAGGAAGTAATCTTCTCGGTCTCACTACTCTAAGAGAATGTGGTATGGTCTCTAAAACTCGTGATAGATATTTTGTCGATATACCAAGAGCGGATCACTTGATCCTAGCTCCTTTTCCTAATGGTCTCCTCTCCATCGAGGAGGGACGTTTGCGTTATGACACGCAGGTTGAGGCTAACAAGAGATACCCATGGGAGGAGGAGAAGATGAAGATGTAGAACAAGAAGAGCCCGAACAAGATGAGCAGCCACCAAACTACTACACCACCTTTGATGACATCTACGCACTCAAATGAAATATCCAAAACATGAACCACCCCTCCATCAACCTTCGAGATGCTACCGCAAGCCTCAACACCCAGTTCCAAAATTGGCATGGTCAATGGAACATGGGAGATTATCCACCACCACCACGATGAGCAACAAATGGGCTTGCACAAGCCTGAGCTTGGGGATGTGTCCCCTTGCAAAATTATTCATGTAATAATGAGGTTGTACTTCAGCTCCTTGGGAGCTTTGAAACAATCATGTTGGCTTGTTCTAATAGTTTGTCTTTTTCCTTTGCCTTTTATTTTTCTTGTTTTATTTGTTTGATTTTATTTTCTTAGAACCCTTGCTAGGTCGCAAGATCCTTTCTATTCTTTAATCCCATTCCTCAAAAATACAAAAATATTTTTCCATTTTTCATTTTTCGTAAATATGGATTCGCACTTTGCATCTTTGCTTTTATATTATTATGAGAGTAATCGTGATTGAGTTTTTGAAGGAACACATCCCTATAAAGAAGAGAATCATGAAGTCGCATATGAGAGGTATGTCCTATGTCTCCCACTTTTTAAGTTTGAGTTGTTTATCTTAATTGGTCGGTTTTATAAGATGCTATGCCTGTGGGAGTAATTTAATTTAGTTAAGATAAAGATTTTTATTAGTATGATGGTTAGTTGTTGAAGCTCTTACTCTAGTTATTTAGCTAACCGAGTCTTGCCATGGAAATAATAATGCCAAACAACTACAATAATAAAAAGTCTGAAATTTACGACTTGTTTGATGAATGATTGTCTTGAGAATATACCCTTGAAGATTCTTAACCCCATGGATATTTTGATAGTATTAACGACACTCGTGAAAGGAGTTTTTTTATTGAAATAAAGTCTAGTGGTAATTGTGATGCATGCCAAAGCTATCCTTGTGGATCAAACCGTGGTACTAGCTCATGAAAATGAAAGAAAGAAAAAAATATTCTGCTATTTATGATCTTAGTGCACACCTTTGGGATGCCAACAACTCCGCTAGCTTTTGAACGATCTACGGTATAACCCTGGATTTCGGCTATGAGTTAATGACATGATTCTCATCAGTGCCAATGTATGGGCAAAAGTATTGGTATTCTCAAAGGTTGTGTAAACACTTTCAAAAATAAAAAGGAAGCAATTCTTGAAAAAGTATGAAAAGAAAAAGATATCTTTTAAGATCCATATAACAAGTCCTTGGCATGGTCCCATTACTACTCTACGAATCTTTCTTGAAAAGCAATAATTGGATTAGAAGTGTTTTTGATAGACTTGATTCATTGATGTGGGTGTAAATAAGACACTTCATTGTTATATTACTTGGGACATGAAACTATCTTACTCAATTATGCTATTTAAACATCCTAGTGTTCCTTGGCAAGCTGAGAGTTAACTATTCGATTGATTGCTACACTGCTAGTTATTCATATTGATATTAAACTCTACTTTGATTGTCTTGAATTGCCAAATCTTGTATAGTACTCTTGTCATCTCTCTAACTTTGATAAGCCTTGCAAATGAATGAAGTGTTATGCACATATGACTACCAACCATAAGTGAATTCTTATTCTCGTTGTTTCAAGTTTAAACACTGAATTCCTTATAGTTCTTTTGTTTCTTCTTGCTCGGGGGCGATCAAGGTTGATCTTTGGGGAAGTTGATGGATCGGAAATTTCCCATCTTTCTCTATGCTTAAACGTTGTTTTTAGTGAAGCAATTGACAAGAAACTCTCAATCCTTGCCACTAATGACTAATAATTAGAAAGATATGCAAAACCTTTCTTTGAATTATGTTGTGCAGGAAATCACGGGTTTTAATGTGCAATAGGGAGTCATAGTGAAGGAATTAGAGGAAATTTGGTTGGGGAGAAACCTTGCAGCAATTGTGTGCATCTAATCATGGGAGTATTGTATTTTGTTTGTAGTTAAGATTTGTATCTTTTGTTTCTTTATCTCTTGTCTCGATCTACGGAATTGTAGGTACCCAAGATCCCATAGATTGATAAAGGCTTGAGGTGAGATACTTGGCTAGCAGCAATCTCATAGGAACTATAGTGATAGAAAGGGTAGTACGGTCTTCGCTTAGCGACCCATTCGGAATCACAACAACATCACCACTTAATTCTTTAATCTATGTTCTTCACTTAATAATCTTTTGAAGCATGTGGCTTCGGTGAGCACTCGGTTGGTTTAAAATGCTATTGATATGCTTGCTGCATCACGAGGGCTTTAGTATACTAGGATGTGTTGCCCACAAGAGATTATCTCCGTTCAAACATAACACATGATTATTCTTATTATTATATTGTTTCCCATATGATGTGCAGCTATAGGTGGATCTTCAGCCCTAGCCTATCTCCATCTATTGATTCAAATCACTATAAAAAGTAAACTAGACTGGTCCGGTAAACTAAGGTAAAACAAAGAAACAAACTCATGTAGACGTGTCCTTATTTATTTTCTTTTAGCATTATTTTCCAAGGTTCGATTAAACCTAGGTATTCTAGGGAAAAAGATATTATACTACATCCATGAATCTGGATCGAAGGTATCAGGTGCCGAACACCCGGGAAGCCATCTTAGATGTCCAGGGGCGGCAGAACCGGAGGGCTGATTGAGGCATTGGTGGCCTCCAGCCGACACCACTTATGTTCGTTGAACACCGATAAGGAACACCACACACGTTGGGTCCCAAGCTCGCTACATTGAGGCATTTACGCCAAAATGGAGTCGATTTTCTCCTTGTCAAGATAAAGGGGAACAATAGAGGAGGGAAGCGACACGGGGTTTGCCTTGCCCCCAAGAAGCCAGTTCACCGTAACCTTCACCATTTAAGCATCGGTCTCAGAAGGGACTGACCAAAAGACGAGAGCGATCCGAGGGACCGCTATACTCCCAGGAAGGGTGAGAGCGCTCCTAAGAGGAGAGATGCATCAGGAGACATACTCCTGAACGACATGGCATCCAGAGAGGCCGCACTTTCGCAGGTTAGAGATCCACGTGTATACAGGAGCGAGGTCCTCGTCATCCTCCTCCTGGTCACCCCACCCCAAGCGACAGGAGGGAGAGTCAAGGGATCGGCAAGGACGTCATCCCAAATGGGAAGCGAATGACTCACCAAGACCTATGCCACTCGTCCCACTTTTTCTTTTCCGCGGGGATATAGATTTTGGTAAGCCTGTCCAGGAGATAGAAGGTAACTCCCCCCGAGATGGCATCCCCCAGCTCGATGTGAGGGACTAAATAGTGGCGGAATAGGAGGACAGAGGGCATCACGCACACGAAATCCTCATAGAGGAATTGGTAGATAGCCAACACCGTGACGGTGTTGGGATGTAGTTGAGACAGCTGTAGGCGGTAGGAGATGAGAATCGCCCTCAGAAAAGGCGAGAACGGGGGTAAGCGCCCGCCACTAGGAAGCAGGAGAAGACCTTCACATAACGAGGGGGGCAACTCCTACTGGGAGATCCGGCATGTAGGAGATGGGTTCCCCCGTGTTTGTTCCAAGAGAAGGTGGCTATGTTGGCTAACTTGCCGACACCCTCCTCGCTCAGACCCTCTGGGAATAAGGGAATCGATGACTGCCACTCGGCCTCCTGCTGCTCATGACTATTGAGATGGGCTGGGTCGCCATTCCCACCGGCCGGTGCTGCAGAAGTCCTTTTTCCTGCTGGCGCGAGAACGAGGATCTTCTTCTTAGGCGCCATGGATCTGAAGATGAGGAAGAATGTGGAGGAAGGAATGAGGATTGAGGAGAGGAGTTGGTAACTTCACATGCTGCCATGTCAGGAATCACATGTAGTGGAAAGGAGGGGATGCGCTCACCACCTTAACTGCAGCACGCTCCACTTGGCAGAGCAACCCAGGGTGGTTGCTCGTTTATTATTACATTTTGTAGGAATCAAGGCCATTGATGTCAATGCGTGGGACTGCCAAGGTTAGGCCATAGCACCACAGATTCACAGAAGCATGATTACATGCACCCGCATTCCATCTCTGCTTGGGTTGTCACGTAGTGTGTCGTGTGTCTCCTTGGGCCCACACACTGCTGAAGGGCGAAGCCCGGCAACATCCTCTTTGTCAGGTCGCGACAAGCTTCGCTTAGAGTGACCATCAGCAGGTTGTCAGCCCTCGCCCAGGGGCTTGTTTCAGTATAATGCGATCGGGGGTCCCTCGCATTGTGCCTTGGCACGTGGTCCAGGACCCACTAGTCAGCAACTCAGCACTTGCAAGGCTAAGTCGACGGGAGCTTTGCCAGGACGCGAGCACCGTGTGCTCCAAGCAAGTATGGATTCGGTATGATGACCCTATGGATACTAAGCATTGGCTATGATGTAGGTTCCTATGGGATGAGACGAACATTATGAGATGAGCCACGACCAGCCAGATATGCTATGACAAGTAGAAAAGGACAACGATGTGCGTGAGAGTCTGACCCTCCTTCCAGGGGCTGCCCCGAAAGGAAGGTAAGGGCGTGAATAAGGATAGCGGAGCCAAGGAGCGGCCTCTACTATAACCTGAAAGGACTAGAAGATCTCACCTCCTAGGATAGGTGTGGCTCAGGAGCAGAAGTTAGCCAAGCCTGACAAGACACGTCAGGCCCAGCCTTGGGAACAGAAGACGTGCCTACGCAGCTGGACACCATCATGACGTTGTGGTCCACTGCAGCGCGCCACAGATAGGCATGACAAGCAAAAACTTGAGCTATCGCGCGGCCATCAAGTGCGCATGCAAAACTCCCGTGGCCATCCATTGGCCATAGGCACCACCCATCTGTCTGAAGACCACGTGGCACACCTCGATTGAGCCCGGGAACGCCCCCGGGCGGTGCTCCACGCCAGCCCTTGTAGTGACCCCTTGAGGTATAAAAGGAGGCACTGAGCCATTGAGACGGGGTTGGACTACCAGATAGTTCGATAGATTCGGACACACCATGTGTAGCCATAAGAGAGAAATCTGAGATCCACCTCCACACCTGATGGGGATATGTCAATCGGGGTATCCACGAAGGCAGGAAGGGACTGGCCCGGGACAATGTCGACTGGGCCAGCGATGACGGCGACTGGAAAGGAGGCTTCATAGAAGACCAACGACTGGACGCAGAGGCCCGAGACTGTAGTTAGGCCTAGTCGGATTAGGTCAAACTCCTGAAACCCTCACTGATTCGATTGAGATCCTGTAAAACTCTAGCAATTAGCCTCTCTAGGGTTCCCTTTGTACTTGCGAGCAATTAGCTACCCCATACGAGTGACTCGCCGCCCTAATGTCGAGTGCGCTCCTCCTATAATCTCATTCACCATCAATACAAACAAGCTAGAAGTAGGTCTTTTACCCTCCGGGAGCCCGAACCTAGGTAAACCTCGTGTCTTGCCAAATTTCGATCCGGGGATGGCGACTCTCTCTTGCTCTACTTCGACTCAATCGCTACACCTAGTAGTGACTACCGTGGCCATTCCCACGACAGTTGCGCAAACCGTGGATAGTGGCTAACTGGTGGTTACCATCCCCACCATCTCCACCAATGACCTATCGCCTCAATACAACATGGTAGCAGACAATGGCGAGCCCGTTGATGCGCGAGGCCACCTCATGAACACCCAAGCATGGCGAGCTCGTCAGCCATACGACCTGCGCCACATGCTCTCCAATCGCAACGAGCTTAGTCGAGTCGGCCCGTGGTGCTTCAGACCAATGGTCTGGGGTGAAAATTACCCTCCAAACTTCGGAGGGCCAACAAATATGGAAAAATACGATCCCACTCTCGATCCCAAAGTATGGATCGACACTTAACTCATGGCAATGGGTATCGCCGGCCACAACGAGCTACCGGCCACTCGCTACCTCCTTTGATGATGGAGGGCGCAACATGCCAGTGGATCAACACCCTCCAGGTGAAAATCATTGACTCCTGGGAAGAGATGCGCGCTGCCTTCATCAAGCACTTCGAAGGGTCCTACTCATGCGCCACCACTATCAAAGACCTGGAGCGATGCATCAAGGGACCAAGCGAGTCGACCCGCCACTGGGTCCAACGATGGCAAGATCTGTGGATAACCGCCACTAGCATCCACCCAGACACGGCGATCCACTGTATCAAGAACCCGTGTCGGTACGAACCCTTGTCGCCAAAACCAAGCGAGTCTACCGAACGCTCAACAACATCCCTGACCTCCTCGAGATCGCCAAACTCTACTCGGAGGAAGATCCGATCCAAGAGTCCAACAACGAGTCGAGTGGAAGGCGCCGCACAAGCGGCCCAACCAGCGAACATAGCCATGACCTCCGCTACAGCAACACTCGCCAGGAGACCAAGCGCTGCAACGACGGACAAGCCGACTTCGTTGCCAACTCCAGCTCTAGCCCACGGAACCCCAAGAAATAACACCGCGAGTGGAATAGTCCATGCGGAAACACCATGGCATGGCCGAGATTCGAGCCCGCTGCCATACTGAGCCAACGTTGCATCTACCAAAGAAGGGAAGGCAAATCTGCCACCCACACCACCGTCGAGTGCCACTCTCTCAAGGAGATCGAGAAGGCAAGGCGTGCCGGGAGGACCTGAACCCCGCTCAGCCACGCGACAATGGCAATGGTGCCGCATTCGAAACTCTGTCTACTCCCTCCACATATTCACCAGTGTGGGAACGCGCCGTGAGAAGAAGGTACTGCCCCGCGTTGTTACTGTCAATGCCATACAGCAAGTTGATGTAACAACCCTAGATTTACTAACTAGAAATTAGGGTTTGAATGTGCATTCATGAGCATCATCATTAAAAAAATGCATACAACAAATATATTCTCAAAACCCTAAACCCTAGCTTCCCTCTCTATTTGAAACACATTCAAAATGGTTTTGAATTTTGAAATCACAAAATTAATGGAGCCCAAATTGATTAAAGGGGTCCCTCAGTATTTTGTATATTTTATAAAGGTCTCTGGTATTTTTGAAATATACCAAAACAGAATTCAAAATGAATTGCAAAAGTGAAAACAAATTACCGAAAAATAATAGAGTTTCTGTAAAAAAAATAGTGCAGCAGCAGCCGGCCCAGCCAACCCATCTTCCTCTCCCTCTTTCCTACACATGCGCAGCAGCCAGCGCAAGCCCGCGGCCCAGCAGAAGCCCACCCTAGCCCGCGTACCCTTCGCCCTGTCCCTCGCAGTCAACCTGTAGATAGGCAGGTAGCTGCCTGTCGCCGGCGCCACCGTCCGCCGTTGCGTCCACGCCAAGATGCGCGCCATTAATGGTCCCGACGCCTACAAGACCCCTGGCTGCCGCTAAGGAACCCTAGCCCTCCTTCTCCCTCTCGCACATGTTCCCTTCCTCTCTATGCCGCGCATGCCTGAAACCCTAGCTCGCTAGTCGCCAGCTTCCCTCTATTTCCGACCAACCCTCTCCCCTTTGAGGCCATAGGCGTGACCGCCATCATCTCCTCGTTCTTCCCCGCCAAGCCATGCAAGCTAGGAAGCTCTACCCTGGCCAGAATCAAGCCCGAAGTCGTCACCTTTCTGAGCTCCGGTCGCCATCAATTCTCCCTCGCCTGAACTCCTCCAGCCTCGCCACCACCTCGGTCGTGCTCACAGTGAGCTCTCGGTGCTAACGCACCCCTCTGTTCCCCCTCCTTCTCTATTTATCGTCGGTGCTGCTACCACCTGCAAGCTTTGCCGCCATGCGCCATCGTGCTCCCCTCTCCGGTGACCCCCTGCAAGCCGCGCCCCCACTTTCTGGCTCAGCAAGATGCGCTGAGTCCAGCGCAGCTAGCCTTGCAACCCCGCGCACGCTCGATCAATAGATCGATCATCGATCTAAGGATCAAGCTCTTGCTGACGTCAGCCATACGTCATGCCTGTGCAATAAATCCTTTTTGTTTTAATTAAATGTTTTTGTAAATCATTTCTATAAATAGAAAATCCCTGACATGTGGGCTCCAGTTGTAAGTCAAATAAACATTATTAGAAAAGTTTTTTGTTTAATAAAATGTTAAAAGTAATTCAAATTTTTTTTATAATATTCTAAAAATGATTTAAAATGAATTAAACTTGGATAAATTCATAACTAATTCATTTTAAAACCAGAAAAATATAAATAATATGTCAAAATGTTCAGAAAAATAAGATCTAGACAATAGAGATATAATCATGCATTGTTAAACAACTTGAATTGAAAGTTAGTTAGAAGAACAAACCAACCCCTCTCATATACATCCGGAGTTTCTGCAAATTAGGGTTTATGCCCCTTGGAACCCCGATTAAATGACCAAGCATGTTTAGAGTTTTAATTTCAATACAATTCAACTTGTCATATCATCATCCTTGCTTGAGCATTACATCGATGCCATGTGTTGATTGTTCCCCTTATTTCCGGTATTTGGTTCTTCTCCGGTAGAATACGATATCAAGATCGGGATTGAAGACCGAGATTAACACCGTCGAAGCTCCAAGATCAATACTTGGCCAACTATACGCAAGTCAAGTACCAGGTGTCCGAAGCTCTGCCTTCTGGATATCAACTAGCAAAGGCAAGTGAAGCCCCACACATACATATGAATCCTATGCTTTCGAAGTATTTACATTCTTACCACGTGCATACGATTCAAAAGTCTTTTATCGATGGATAGAGTAATCCAACCTTATGCATGTTACCTGTGAAGACTATATTCCCTGATCCACTGCTCCTAGCATAACTAGGGTTTGGCTTGTGAAGCGTTGTTAGAGCGGTTATATCTATTGTGCTTAGCCATGCTTAGATGTTACCACTGGTCCATCCAGTTGATGAATGAGAGCTACGAATGAACCTAGTATGACAGGATGACGTGGTAAGATCAGAGATGAAATTTAATCATGCTAAGGCTTGTATGGGAGGCCACAGTGGGTTGTGGTTTTTGTAGTCCCATACTTGCCACCCTTAGGACCCGATGTTCTTGCCTCTTGAACCAATACTACCATACACCCACACGGGGTCCTAGAAACCCCCTAGACCAACTTGAAGGGAATATGCCCGAGAGGCAATAATAAAGTGGTTATTATCGTATTCCTTGTTTATGATAAATGTTTATTTTACATGCTATAATTGTATTAATACGGAAACGTTAATACATGTGTGTTTAATAAACAAAAATGAAGTTCCTAGTTATGCCTCTCTTATAAACTAGCTCGTTGATTAACAAGATGATCATAGGTTTCCTGATCATGGACATTGGATGTTGTTAATAACGAGGTCACAACATTAGTGTAATGGTGTGATGAACATTGATCCGAAGTATAGCATTACGATCAAAGTCATTGAGTTTATATTGCTATAACAACTTACGAAGTGATCCTAATCCTTAGACCATGAGATCATGTCAATCACTAACACCGGAAGAGTTTCTTGATAACATCAAACGTCACACCGTAACAGGGTGATTATAAAGATGGATTCAAAACTAATAAAGTGTTATGTTGAGGCCCATGGATCGAGAGTGGAATTTGTTCATCCCGATGACGGATAGATATACTCTGGGCCCTCTCGGTGATATCACATTGGTTAGCTTGCAAGCAAGTGATTTGATCACTAGAATGTTATATCACGGGAACGAGAAAAGAGTGCATGTCAGTAACAAGATCAAACTAGGTATGGAGATACCGATGATCGAATCTTGGACATGTAATATATCGCGAAACAAAAGGATTAATATACTAGCGTAAAAGGTTCCGACGATCACAAGAAAGTCATCGTTGAATGTGTGGGAGTCAGTATGGGTCTCCAGATCCCGCTTCTGATTATTGATCCGAGAGGGGTCTCGATCATGTCCACATTATTCACGAACCGTAGGGTGACACACTTAAGAGACACCGACATCCAATTGGAGCAAAAGTTTCATGCCGAAAGAATGAACAAGCGCAGGAATTTATTTCACTAGATACCGAAACAGGTTTTCGGGTGAAATTGCATAAAGTGGTTATGCAGGTGAAATAGAATTCTAGCAAGGGATTATTTGTGAATGTTTGTCATTAAAGTAATTGACAAAATTCTGAATAAAATAAAAGAGTTTTATTTAATGAGAGTTTGCATTAAATTTGGTGGAAATTTATGGCATGTTTGAGTGGGATTTTGAGTGGAGGGAATTTAAAGGAATTTTGTGAGTGGAGTGTCCACCCACATGAAGAGGGGAGGGCAAGGGGGCAGCCCCATGCACCGGCCACCCCCTTGGGGTTCCCCCCTCCTCCTATAAAAGGCACCCCTCTCCTCACTTCTCACTCTCACCTCCTCGTGAAGGATCTCTCTCCCCCTCTAGAATTTATCCCCCATGGTCTCGGACTAGAGAGATACATGTTCCCGGTGGCTATTTGGCAAGAAAGAGTTGTGCTTCGACTGCATCGCTGGAGCGAGGAGGCGGAGGTTGCTCGGTGCCTCGAACGTGTGTGCGAGCACGGATGCGCTGCTGTTTTGCGGCGCTAGGACTTCCTCTCGATCCTGAGATCTGCAAGAGATCGTCTACATGAACCACGAGTTTGGACTCGTTAAGCTTTGTCGGTCTTCAAGGGTATGTTCTCTACGGATATACATCCGCCCGTTGTTTGTATCTAGTAGATAGATCTTGGTACATAGTTGTTCCCATCATAGGAATTTTTTTGTTTTCTATGCTGCGAACCCTACACAACTAACTTGCCTACTAGATTCCATGAGTCACATAGTTCGGCGTTCCATTCGACATATGCATTTTGGATCTTCTCGAAGGAGGTGAAGTAGGTGCATTCATAACAGGTAGGTAAGCATGGCCGGGAACAAGAGATGCCCGGCATCCGTAATCTTGAACCCTGCACACATCATTATGGACCGGCTTCGGGACTCGACCCGTTACGGCGGCATCTCCCTAGTGCGTGACTCATGGTCTCGGCGAAAGCAAGGTAAGGGTCGTGTCTAACCACCCTGTGCCGGCCTTCCAAGGAAGAGGGCTAATGTACTGGCATTAGGAGAAGGTTAGTACATGTGGGTAAAGTTGTACACCCCTGCAGGGTTATTAATCTTTTCGAAAAGCCGTGTCCACGGTTATGGACGACTTGGAAACAGACGTGAAGATCATAGAGAACTTGAACCTAATCGTAAAACTTGGAAAGTTAAATAATGTGTGCTTAAGGATGCTTCCTCAAGGATTAAGGGGGTGATCCTAGATAGGTTTAGCTGATGAAGGTTCGGTGGATATCAAAAGATGATCAAAGCTAGTGATACCACTCTCTTATCCCCTTTTAAATATTCTGATTAGTCAAGATTCTTCTCCTTGTTTTACAAACAAAGATGGCTTTATGCAAAATAACTCCACCAGCCATAAGTCTTGCGGAGTACACCATGTACTCACCCTTGCTTCCTTGATACTTTTGCAGCAGAGTAAGTGTTACCATAAAAGATGAGTTCTTTACGGCATCGACATCGACGAGTAGTTTGGAGTTCCCAACGGGCAGTCTGGGATCTATGGATTGGACGTCATCATTATGCTTCAGGCCTCTTAGGCCATTTTTTAAGTTTGCTATACTTAATAGCATAATTTGCCTTCCGTTGTTTGATGTTTGTGGTCAGTGACCTCTGCTTGTAATATTTTGGTTCATTGCTCAGCTATGAGCTTGCTGTAATAACTTTTTGTGTCGTAGGGTCACTGTTGTGTTATCAATTATATCTCGGTATGCTTTCGAGATTTAGGTTAGACTTATATCAGTCAGAGGTCTGGGATTTGTCTAGCCCTAATCTCGGGGGTGTCACAGGTTTTGGTATTAGAGCAGTACCGACTGTAGGAAACCTTTCTATTGGTCGATGTTGAGTCTAGTACTTGTGAAAACTATTTTCAAAGATGAAACTTATGTGCGAAAACTCTAGTATGCTTCTTTTTCATCTTATCCAGTTTCACTCTAACTCTGGGTTATCTTACCTTGTTTTGATTTGGAAAAGTTTTGCCATTTCGTCTCTTTCTTCAAAGTTAGGTGCCTCTTTAGGCATGTCGGTTCTCAACCATTTGACCTAGTGTTGAGTTCTCTAGAGTCAGTTGTGTGCGTTTCTTGATTCCCTCATTCTGTTTCTTCTGAGAGATTTCTTTCTATCATGATCTCTCTACCCTAAGGATCCACAACATCGTGTTGATGGTTCCAAAGTGTTCTGTTCTAGGCTTCGAGATTTCCTTTCGCCTCATGTGCCTCCTTTATATTTGTTTGGATACTTCAGAAGTAATTCCTTCTCCTGGAATCTACCGCGTGATTACTATCTTGTAGTCTACACTTTGTCACTCAAATAGTAGTTATTCCTTTCTCTAGGTTTTAACCCTTGGACTTGAACCTAAGATCCCCGATTATGCTGGATTCTGGTTTTGTGAATCTTGCACATAAAGCTGACCTTTAACTCAAGATCCATTGTTGACCCATGTCGTTAATGTTCACACATTACTTTAGGATGGCTAGTACCCTCTAGTATAGCCTTCCAGCTTGTGGATATTGCCTCTATTGAACAGTGACGATAAAGGACTTCCCCTACCACTAGCTATGGCAGATGTTCTTTAATGGAACCAAATAGATCACGATAAGAGTGATCCTCACGAGTCCCACTTCTATACTCGTGACTCTGCCACACCTTACCCTTCTTTGCATTCGTTTCCGGAAGATGGATAATCTATGCATCCACATCTCAGGATTCTATTCTGAGCATGTTCCTTTCTCCTTGTTGTTTTCCGACCTTTGTCTACCAGTTGGTAGCCAAGTAGTAAATGTGCATTGGTGTCTTCCGATGCAAGATACTCTTATGGTTCATCATGACAAACCATTTCGGGATGTCAGGAGAAACAACTCCAGAACCTCATCTTTTCTAGTACCAGGTCAAAGTGTTGTAATGCGCGGATCAATAAGTGTTGATTAGCTTGTGATCTGTACTACCTTAAAATATCACACTCTTTTATACTAAGAGGTCGTGTTAAGTTTCATGACCCCTTAATGAAGTGATGTTTTTACACATATTTACCCATCCTTCCCCGAGCTTTCGTGCTCGTGAATGATGCATGTGCGTAATAATGTGGTCATCCGAGATTATTAGCAATTGTTATTGCTATGAACTCCAAGGACATTTGTATCATTCTTAGCGTGATTGGTTAACCCTATCACTAAGCAAAGGATGATTATGCTACCAAGTCCGTTATTATAGTGCAACCTCTTTGGTCAAAGAGTTAGGCTCATGCCGATGCTCTAAGGCTGTGTCATCTTGCCGTACCAAGCAAGTTTCCCTCTTGAGCTCTATGACATATGGGTGGTCCGTGATATTCTAGATGTCTACTAGAAGTATCGCCATGTTGCCACATGACCATGTCGTCAAGTTATTGAGCAAGCACGTTCTCTGAACTTCTATTTGTCCAAGGATCTATACTGGATACCCCTGAACCAGTTAGTTGATCCTAAACAACAACTTGGAGAGTTGTAAGACAAACGTTCTACCCAACTCTGTTCCTCCTTAAAGGGATGTCTAGTTTTGTTCATGCTGAAGTAAGATAGTATGTTGTTCGGGGATATGTTATCTTTCCACGTCTTTTATTTGATTTGGGCAGTTTTCAAATCAAACTCAGTTCCAAGGATTATCTTGTCGGTGTATCTACTTGTGATGTCTCACTTAAGTACATCTTCATGTCCGCTGGTCTGACCAATATTTATGCTTTGTTCATATAACATGTGCGTCCATCTTCTTGGAATGTATAGATAAGCTTGTTATCGAGCCCATCGATGACATCCTTACCTTCTCCATGCTAGAAAGATTCATGTGGAACATTTGGCATTAACGTTGGAAACTTTTGAGAAACATCTTCGTGTTATCTCAAAGTATGTGTTCTGGATGTTAGAAGTAACCTTCTCTGGTCCACGTGCAAATGTTGAAGGTTGTCGCCGTGGATTCGAGTAGAGTTGTCTTTATTTCCTCAGGAATCATTTCAAGTTAGTTAAGCATGTGCGAAGAATTCTTGATATGGTAGGTTGTTACCTTCACATCTTGAGAAGATCCTCCAAGCACACCAAGCCACTGATTGATTCGTTCACGGAAGATAAGAAGTCCAATAAAACTTCTATATCCTCCTAAATGTTTCCCAACAAGGATTCAGTTGTGTTTCATTACAAACAATTCATATAGACGCAATTATCTTTTGATAACTTTCTATCACATGGGTTTCGCAATCTAGCTCATTTTTTTTGGAGCATTGATGCTATAGTCCGTACCTTGACAATCTAGTAACTTCACCTTTGCGGTAAATGTTGCACACTTTCTATTCGGACATGCTGAGTCTGAAGTATCTTCTCACTTAACCAAATCTGAATCTCAAGCAGATATGACGGTTAGTGTTCCTCAAGGTTTTGACGTAGGTCTATTGTAACTCTGGCAAGGTTGATGTTATGGTTGTCACAATTAGCCGGAAGACTTATTGTCACATTATCTTGAATCGGCAATAACAACCATTCCTCATGAGGCTTCTTCTATAACCTAATAAAGGAGTTGTTCTTATGGTTTTGTTTGGATCCGAAGTCTGACCTTTACTTCATGACTGATTGAAGGCTGATTAAAAGTTTGATATCATCTCGAACATCAAGGAGAACATTTAAAGTAGTGTTGCTAAATGTCTCTCGGTCAATCCTTGTAAGATCCCTCCTTTATAAAGGAAAAGATCCCTGTGATTGCAATGCTAGTCCCTGGATCAATGCTAGCATCCACAGTTTAAGATGAAGTACACAGAAACAAAGGTCATTATTACAAGTCATTCCAGAGACAAACATAGTCTTTTACAAACTCCATGGCCATAGGCCTAGTACAAGAGTTCAAATATGTAATAAGATAAATAAGTCTTCATCTTCATGTGCCACAGGCAAGCATGTTGAGTGTAGACTCATAACCCCTAATCATCATCAGAATAACCTGCAACATCACAAGTTACAGCCACAGTGGGTCAATACATTGGAATAGTATTGGCAAGTGATACTTTAGTAGAATATTGGTAGACTAAATACTATATGCATTTTGGCTAAGTGTAGCTTAGGCTTGCTTTGCTCAAAATAGGTTTACCTATTAGTTGAAAACACTAAGTTTTTCTTTAGCAAAATCTTTCCCAAGGAACCACCAATAGAAATTGGGGAACCTTCACCCTTGTTCAACCACAAGGTTTTACTTAGAAATTGGGATGAGGAGATTCTTGATATCTTCCATGTCTTGATTCTCAAGTTGTCCAATACCAGGGACATGGCTAAGTACTTAGATTCTTCCATCTGCAGAGGTTGTGCACTTTCCCCACAAGACTTGATTTTCACCAAGACAGGACCTTTCAGAAGCCTTCCCTTAGACCAAATGGACGCGTTCCAACCTATCATCCCACTACCACCAACTATCCAAATGGCTAAGTTATTGCAACCTATGTGATTCAGGCAGAGCCCATATTGCCAAGTGGCTGCACTAGAAGCTTCTTAACATATGGCATCTCAAACCCCTTTGTTCTTGGGTGGCAAACCACAAGTGAGATACACTAGGGTAGTCCATAGATATGGGCCCTGTGTAACCACTCGACATAACCCATTCACATCCATTCCACCCAGGTGTTTCATTCACTTAGTTTTTTTATTAAGAAAAACACAAGTCCAAAGACTTAGAAATATTTTCTCATAGCATGAATATATAACCACCCTTGGTTGCTACTAGCTAGTCTAAGCATGGCATTGATAAGAATCTTAACTTAGAAATTTCTAGCAATTCTACAACTACTGGGATTTCCCAAGCATAGCATATAGACCAAAATATTCATGCAAGGCTAGTAAAATACTTCTAATGCATAGTTGAAAAACATAGAAATAAATCATGAAGCACCAATTGCCTTGGTAGTTTGGAGAGTAGCTACAATCCTCACAATCACAATCATTATTTGCACCAAAATCTACACATAAAATAATGGCACAAAATCACATACACAACTAATACAAGCAAAAATACATGAATGTATGCAATATTCCATGTTATGATTTTCAACACCAAACAAGACAAGTGCACTGTACTGAATCATAAACAAGTACAAAACAAGCTAAATAAAGTTTATTTGAATTACAAAACATTTTCCAAATAATTACCATACTCAATTTATACCTACAAATGATTCTGTGAAAACAATCATTTTAACAGAAGCAAAACATTAAACACATTGCATAAATGGAAAGGATTTTCTCTCCTGATTCCATTGATATAATTTTTTTCAAATTTGGACGTGGGAATCAAAAGTTATGAATTATTCAAGTTTAAACATCTAATAGATCTAATTCCTGGTTTTTATTAAACAGACAGGCCACGTGGCGTGATTTCATTGGACAAAAACGGTTCGCGTGGATCACGTGCTATGAGGCGTTGGATCTAACTGAATCGTGCGGCACAGATCTCTACTTACCCCTTCGACTATGTTCTATCGCGTTCGTCCGATCTACATCGCACGGCTCACAACGACTGACCATCGAGTGGCGGCGCCGGCAGCGGCGGGTGGCGGCGGCGTGCTCTGGCAGTGAAGTTGCCAGAGTTACAGGAGGCGAGAGGGGTAGGGGAGAAGCTCACCAGAATCACCGTGGCTAGGGGATGCTCGTCGTGTGCTCGGTTGGCGAAGGGGCGTACGGAGTCGATGTTGATTGCTCGGTTGTTCTCGGTTGGCGACGGAGACGATGTTCTGGGCCACGCTAAGATGGGAAAAGGGTGTCATTAAGTGCGTAGGATGCTGGGGATCACACGCGTATCAAACAGAGGGAGAGGAGAAGCTGGGGCTTACGGGGAATGGTCGCCGGAGTTCGAGCAAACGGTGGCGGAGCTCAGTCGATGACGTTGCGGAGGATACAGAGCATGCGCGGGCGAGAGGAATGTACCGAGAGATGCGCCTGGTGATGGTGGGTGTGCTCGTGTGGTCGAGGAGGCGAGGGGCGACGGGGTTTGGCCGGAATCGTCGCCGGAAGGCGTCGGAGCAGAGGGAGGTTCTAAGAGAATTCTGAGTAGCCTGGTGGCTCCGGTGGGGTGGGGTTTGGGAGAAAAGGGGAAGGGGAGCATGGTGCTTAAGTAGGCATGGTAGTGGGCGAGATTTAATCGAGCATTCAACGGAATTGAAGCCGCATAATTAAACAGGGAACGCCCGGAGGAAATTGGGGAAGAACTGGTCCCTGGGGGTGGAGACGATGACTGACGTGTGGGCCTCTGTTGTCAGCGAGAGAAAAAGAGAGGAGGTGGGTTCCCTGTGTCAGTGACTCTGTGGGTGTGGTTGCGAGTAAAAGAAAACATTTCGCGGGAGGGGATAGTTGGGCTAGATGGGTCGAACTAGGCTGGGTTGGGCCAGATTGGCTGTTTGCTTTATTTTTTCCCACCTTTCACTTTTCTTTTTCTGTTTGATTTTCTAGAAATGATTTTCAACTCTAATTCAAATAAGTTTGATGTCAAACACTTCTGTTTACTCAAACACACTTTGATCATTTGAAAAATAAAATAAAACCAAGCCTTAATGAGATATAAATAATAGGCATAAAATTGGTTTTATATTCATACTTTGTTTTCAAAACTATGCCCAAGATTTGGAAAACACTTAAGTTTGAACTCAAAACATTACTGAATAAAATAAGTACCTTTCTCATTAGAAGGTAGCAATAAGGCTATAGCATGCTTACATAAAATAATGAGCAACATATGCTCCTGTTTTTGAAATGGTTTTGAAAAAGAACCCTAAATGATCATGGATACATGGATGATATGCATGAGTTTTGAAACATGATTTTAGGGATGTTACAAATCTAACCCCCTTAAGGTGAATCTCGCCCTCGAGATTAGGATTGGCTAGCAAATAGGTGAGGGCGGTCTTTCCGAAGATCATCTTCTCTTTCCCATGTTGCTTCTTCTTCGGAATGATGGTTCCATTGAACTTTGCAGAATTTGATAGTCTTAGTCCGAGTAACTCTTTCTGCAGTCTCAAGAATCTTGATTGGTTTCTCCTCATAAGTGAGATCACTTTCCAATTGGACCTCCTCCAAAGGTATGGTATCCTTCAAAGAAGTCTCTTCCATTTCTGGATGGCACTTCTTAAGCTGACTCACATGAAACACATTGTGAACGGCAGACAATGATTCTGGCAGTTCAATCTCATAAGCTACTTCTCCATTACGATTCAGAATCTTGAATGGTCCAACATATCTTGGGGCTAATTTGCCTTTGACACCAAATCTCTTCACTCCACGAAGTGGTGACACTCTAAGATAAGCTCTATCACCTACTTCATAGGTGACTTCTCTACGCTTAGGATCTGCGTAACTCTTCTGTCGGGACTGTGCTATCTTCAATCTGTCCTTAACTAGCTTGACTTTCTCTTCAGCCTCTTTGATTAGTTCTGGTCCAAACAAGCTTCTTTCTCCCACACCATTCCATAGCAATGGGGTGGTACACTTTCTCAAATGGTGCCATCTCAATACTGGCTTGATAGCTGTTATTGTAAGAGAATTCTGCGTAAGGCAGACTTTCATCCCAACTGGCTCCATAGTCTAGGGCACATGCCCTCAACATATCTTCAAGAATCTGATTAGTCCTTTCTGTCTGTCCATCAGTTTGAGGATGAAAAGCAGTGTTGAATTCCAACCTCGTTCCCAATGACTCATGTAATTGCCTCCAAAAATGAGAAGTGAATTGAGTTCCCCTATCAGACACAATACTCTTGGGTACTCCATGTAGACATACAATTCTGCTCATATAGATTTTGGCTAACTTAGCACTGGTGTAGGTTGTCTTCACGGGTATGAAATGAGCCACTTTAGTTAGGCGATCCACTACTACCCAAATAGAATCATATCCTGACCTGGTCCTTGGCAATCCGGTGATGAAATCCATACCAATCTTGTCCCACTTCCAATCAGGAATTGGTAGTGGTTGTAACAATCCTGCTGGTTTCTGATGTTCCGCTTTCACTCTACTACATACATCACACAAAGAAATATGTTCGGCGATGTCCTTCTTGAGATTATTCCACCAAAATCTTTCCTTCATATCCATGTACATTTTGGTGTTACCCGGATGAATGGAATATGGTGAGTTGTGTGCTTCTTGTAAAATCAGTTTCTGAAGTTCCGGATCTTGCGGAACACAGATACGTTTTCCATGCCATAAAGTACCCTGTTCGTCTTCATGGAATCCTTTGGCTTTTCCCTTGCCAATCTTTTCCCTAATATCTTCAATTTCCTTATCTGTCATCTGGGCTTCTTTGATTGTCCAAAAAAGTGGGTTGAACATCCAAAGTCATGAGATGTCCCTCAGGCACAATCTCCAATCTAAGATTTCTGAATTGGGTACACAGATCATCTGGCAATTCTCCCTTAGTAAGGCCATTCACAAAGACCTTACGGCTTAGAGCATCCACTACAACATTCGCTTTTCTGGGGTGGTATTGCAAACTCAAGTCATAGTCCCTGATGAGTTCTAGCCATCTTCTTTGTCTCATATTAATTTCTTTCTGGGTGAAGATATACTTCAAACTTGTGTGATCTGTGAACACTTCACATCATTTTCCCAAAAGATAATGTCTCCATGTTTTGAGTGCATGGACAACAGAGGCTAACTCGAAATCATGAGTAGGGTAGTTTACTTCATGAGTTTTGAGTTGTCTCGAGGCATAAGCCACAACTTTCCCTTCTTGCATAAGTACTGCACCTAATCCATGATGAGATGCATCACAATATACTTGGAAATCTTTCTCCAAATCTGGCAAACATAAGACTGGTGCTGTCACTAGTCTCTTCTTTAATTCTTGAAAGCTGAGTTCACAACCTTCAGACCAAGCAAACTTCTTGTATTTCTTTAGCAAGTCTGTCATGGGTTTAGCTACCTTGGAGAAATTCTCAATAAATCTTCTGTAGTATCCTGCCAAGCCAAGGAAACTACGAACCTCTTTCACTAACTTAGGATATTCCCATTCAGTTACACCTGAAACTTTAGCAGGATCAACTGCTACACCATCTCCTGACACAACGTGTCCAAGAAAACCAACTTCATTTAACCAAAATTCACACTTGCTGAATTTGGCATATAGCTTATGCTCTCTAAGCTTCTCTAGTATCAATCGTAAATGTCCTTCATGCTCTTCCTTGCTCTTGGAGTAGATCAAAATATCATCGATGAAAACGACAACAAACTTATCAAGGAACTCCATGAACACCTTGTTCATCATATTCATGAAGTATGCTGGTGCATTGGTCAAACCAAATGGCCACACGGTATACTCATACAATCCATACCGTGTGGTGAAAGCTGTCTTAGGTATGTCTTGTTCCCTTATCTTGAGCTAGAAATAACCTGACCGGAGATCAATCTTTGAGAACACACAAGCTCCTTCTAACTGATCAAACAAGTCATTGATTCTAGGCAAAGGGTATTTGTTCTTGATGGTCACCTCATTGAGTGAACGGTAATCTATACATAACCTTTGACTTCTATCCTTCTTTTCCACAAACAAGACTGGTGCTCCCCAAGATGAAGAACTTGGTTGAATAAATCCTTTCTGCAACTGTTCTCCAAGTTGTTTCTTGAGTTATTTTAGTTCATCCACTGACATCTTGTACGGTATTTTTGCTATAGGTCCAGATCCTGGTAGAAAATCGATGAGAAACTCTACATCTCTATCTGGTGGCATTCCCGGCAATTCTTCCGGAAACACATCCGGATACTCACTCACAATTGGCACACTGTCTATGCTAACCCCCTTAAGAGTATTTAGCTTATTGCTTTTCGATTCAAAGTTGGTCTTGAATCCGATCCTTTTGTTTTCTAGAGTTGTGAGTGAGACAGTATGGTTGGCACAATCTATTACTCCCTTGTGCTTAGTCATCCAGTCCATTCCCAAAATAACATCCAATCCTTGGGAGTTTAGGATTATCAAGTTAACGGGAAACTTATACTTCCCAAACTCTATGACTAGATCATGACATCCTGAATTCACTATCATTTCTCTGCCAGGAGAACTTTCTTTTATAGGACACCCAATAGTTTCTACCGGTAGTTCATTTCTTTCAACAAATGCTCTTGATATGAAGGAATGAGATGCACCAGTATCAAAGAGAACAAATTCTGGAACATAATTGAGTTTGAACTTACCAGCAACAGCATCAGGTTAATCATAGATTTCCTCCACATTGATGTGGTTCACTTGTCCCTTTTGAAAAGGGTTGGGCTTGTTGGGTCCTTCAACTTTCTTTTCTGGGCATTCATTTGCATAATGCCCCATCTTATTGCACTTGAAACATTCAACCTGACTAAGATCCTTCTTGACAGGCTGGCTTCGATTGCCACTTCCACTTCCATTGTGGTGGCTCTTATATCCACCCTTGTGATTCTTGTAATTATCGTTGTCATGACTACGGTGGTGCTTGTTGTCATGATAACGGTTGTGGTTGTGGTGCTTGTTGAATTTCCCATGCTTGTGGGATCCAGAATTCCCACTGTCATCATAATGGGAACGCTTGTGAGACGATCCCGAGCTGTGCTTGTCAAAGTGCTTTCTCTTCCTTCTTTCAACTTGTTTCATCTTGCTCTCCAAGATGGCAGCCTTGTCACAAAGAGACTGATATGTGAGGACATAGGCCACAGCTAACTGCAGGTTCAATTCATCGTTCAATCCCTCAAGGAACTTTTCTTTCCTCTTAGCATCGGTGTCAACTTCATCCGGTGCATAACGCTCCAGATTGTTGAACTCCTCAATATACTCTGCCACGCTGCGGTGGCGCTGCTTCAAGTTATGGAACTCTTTATTCTTAAAACTCATCACTCCGGATGAGATGTGAGCGGTACGGAAACCATCTTCAAAGATAGCCCATGTCACATCCGTAATGGGAGTGCTGATCTGGAAGTTGTCCCACCAAGTGGCTGCTGGTCCTTCCAACAAGTGTGCTGCAAATCTGACCTTCTCTTCATCAGTACAACCAACAGTTACCAAATCCTTGTTCACAGAGCGTAGCCAATCATTGGCACCATAGGATCAGTAGTTCCTGAGAACTTTGCTGGCCTCGGTCTTAAGAACCTGGTAAGCATGTCAAAACCCGGTGGGTTGTTCTGATTGTTGTTGTTGTTATTATTATTGTTGTTGTTGTGATTCTGGATGAACATGGTCATCATTTGCATCAACTGAGTCTGAGCTGTCATCATCTGCTGCATCTCAGGGGTGATGTTGTTGTTGTTGGGGTTGGGATTGGCACGTCGGGGAGGCATCTGTGGTTGTTCAATGGAGATAAGAATGAGATACCCATAGATGCGAACATGCATAATACATCACATAAACAATCACCAAACATGCATCATAATAATAAAAGTTCAACAACATAGACAACAAGTTCTGAAAAGTAAACACACCAATAGCAAGCCATCCACATGTTGGATGGTCATTGTGACTCAATAATCAAAGGCATGATAAATAAAGGTAAATGAGTAGTCATCACTACTCCTCTGCATCAACCTCCTCATCAACGAGTGTAAGACCTACATTCTCCATAGCGGTCTTGTATTCCTCGACATTGGTGGTCAAGGTCTCCACTTTGGCTTTGAGAGCCCTCTTCTGTGCACGAAGCCTCTCAATCACACCTTGCTGATGCTCGAGCTCGAAGTCCTTGGCCTCTAGTTCTGTAGTCATGTCTCGAATCCTCTTGTTCCTATCTTGGACTCTCTTCTCTTGACTCTTGAACTTTCTATCCCGACTCTCAAACTTGGCCTCCATTTCTTTGACTATCTCATCTTGCTGCGCGAAGAGCTTGTCCTTCTCACGAAGCTGCACCTGGAGTTCATCATTGTGGAGCATGACGTTGGTCCTATCAGTATCTAGGTGTCTAAGAAGAACCTCTAAGCCCTGGAGGTATAGATGAATCGGCTCTACCGTCTCTCTCGAAGCATCCTCGAAGTCAATGGCCTCACCATCCTCATCACGTCTACCGAAGGCATGGAAGTGAGTACCTCTAATCTCTCGAGAGTGTCTCCCTAGTAAACGTCCAAGCAAATCCTGCATGACTACCTCTAGGCCTCTCTCCTTGTCATCATGCATGAGCTTGAAGACGATTGCCTCCATGGTAGGCTCAGTCTGGCGTCCTGGCTGATTAACCTTGAAGCCCCAAAGGTCTTTCCTCTCAAACTTGGTGAGGGGAAGCATCATGATGGTATGAAGTGGGAGATTGAGCAAACTAGTGAGCTCAATGATACGAGTGCCAAAACGAGTTCCCTTGAACTCTTCAGCCGTGCTGATTGTAACATTAGGCATCTATTTAATAAGATAGGAAAAGTTAGAATCAACATACATAGAGATGAATCACAATTCAAGGCATCACATGCATATCTTTGGAAATCAAAACACACAAGTCATGGCATATATAAAACCATTACAAGCTTCCAAGGTTCAACTTATTTTAAACAACATTTGGAAATAAAATGAAAGTGGTGGTCCAACTAACGAAGTACGTTACAATTCCATCTCACTTGCCAAGTTGGCTAACAGGGCATCCCTAGAGGCAATCTGTCTATCTAGATCACATGACTCCATTGCTAAGTCTATGATGTCTTTCCTTAAACTTTGGTTGGTAGCCTCTAACTCTTGGGTATGCTTCTTTTCTTCCCTAAGGTCATTCTGGGTGTTGAGCATTCTGCACTTGATTCTATCACCAAGTTCTTTGATGGCATTCCAAGCTGCATCCCTTGCTGAAGCAAAGAATGTAGTGTGCATCACTGAGTTGATGACCATGCAGAATCCTGAGTCCTTGTGGTTGTCTTCCTTGTTTTTATACAAGTGAAGTTGCACCCACCAGTACTCAACTCCTTCATCCATCACAGGAAAACCTTTGTACACAGCTGCACCATGTATTCCCATGGAAACCATGAGGTCCTTGAGAGCCTTGGGGAATTCTGTCTCACACTCCAAAGTCATAGTCATGAGTGGTCCCTTCCTCACGGCTTCGTTGATGGAGTTCATCTACAAATAGAGATGAGAAAGAAGATTAGAAAAGTTTATGAGAAGAAAAGACAAGTGTGGAAGTTTGTTAAATTTTTTCCTTAGTGGTTTCCAATCCTAGGGTCATAATCCTCAGGCAACACAGTGCTCTGATACCATCTGTAAGATCCCTCCTTTATAAACGAAAAGATCCCTGTGATTGCAATGCTAATCCCTGGATCAATGCTAGCATCCACAGTTTAAGATGAAGTACACAGAAACAAAGATCATTATTACAAGTCATTCCAGAGACAAACATAGTCTTTTACAAACTCCATGGCCATAGGCCTAGTACAAGAGTTCAAATGTGTAATAAGATAAATAAGTCTTCATCTTCATGTGCCACAGGCAAGCATGTTGAGTGTAGACTCATAACCCCTAATCATCATCAGAATAACCTGCAACATCACAAGTTACAGCCACAGTGGGTCAATACATTGCAATAGTATTGGCAAGTGATACCTTAGTAGAATATTGGTAGATTAAATACTATATGCATTTTGGCTAAGTGTAGCTTAGGCTTGCTTTGCTCAAAATAGGTTTACATATTAGTTGAAAACACTAAGTTTTTCTTTGTCAAAATCTTTCCCAAGGAACCACCAATAGACATTGGGGAACCTTCGCCCTTGTTCAACCACAAGTTTTTACTTAGAAATTGGGATGAGGAGATTCTTGATAGCTTCCATGTCTTGATGCTCAAGTTGTCCAATACCAGGGACATGTCTAAGTACTTAGATTCTTCCATCTGCAGAGGTTGTGCACTTTCCCCACAAGACTTGATTTTCACCAAGACAGGACCTTTCAGAAGCCTTCCCTTAAACCAAACGGACGCGTTCCAACCTATCATCCCACTACCACCAACTGTCCAAATGGCTAAGTTATTGCAACCTATGTGATCCAGGCAGAGCCCATATTGCCAAGTGACTGCACTAGAAGCTTCTTAACATATGGCATCTCAAATCCCTTTGTTCCTGGGTGGCAAACCACAAGTGAGATACACTAGGGTAGTCCATAGATATGGGCCCTGTGTAACCACTCAACATAACCCATTCACATCCATTCCACCCAGGTGTTTCATTCACTTAGTTGTTTTATTAAGCAAACACATGTCCAAAGACTTAGAAATATTTTCTCATAGCATGAATATATAACCACCCTTGGTTGCTACTAGCTAGGCTAAGCATGGCATTGATAAGAATCTTAACTTAGAAATTTCTAGCAATTCTACAACTACTGGGATTTCCCAAGCATAGCATATAGACCAAAATATTCATGCAAGGCTAGTAAAATACTTCTAATGCATAGTTGAAAAACATAGGAATAAATCATGAAGCACCACTTGCCTTGGTAGTTTGGAGAGTAGCTACAATACTCACAATCACAATCACTATTTGCACCAAAATCTACACATAAAATAATGGCACAAAATCACATACACAAATAATACAAGAAAAAATACATGAATGTATGCAATATGCGATGTGATGATTTTCTACACCAAACAAGACAAGTGCACTGTACCCCGACCTACAAGATCCTTTACATAAAAATAAGGGTAAGAAGCAATTTTATCCATCTCAGAATGTACACCCAATGGATTATTTGATCCATATTGATGCAATGCGGCCAGATGAAGAAGACTGGCGCCTACTAAAATAAGGGGGAGTAAATGATGGAGACCACCAAACAAGACAAGTGCACTGTACTAAATCATAAACAAGTACAAAACAAGCTAAATAAACTTTATTTGAATTACAAAACATTTTCCAAATAATTACCATACTCAATTTATGCCTACAAATGATTCTGTGAAAATAATCATTTTAACAGAAGCAAAACATTAAACACATTGTATAAATGGAAAGGATTTTCTCTCCTGATTCCATTGATATAAAAAATTTCAAATTTGGACGTGGGAATCAAAAGTTATGAATTATTCAAGTTTAAACATCTAATAGATCTAATTCCTGGTTTTTATTAAACAGATAGTCCACGTGGCGTGATTTCATGGGACAAAAACGGTTCGCGTGGATCGCGTGCTGTGAGGCGTTGGATCTAACTGAATCGTGTGTAGGGTTTCGTAGCATGAAAAACAAAAAATTTCTACCGCATACAAACAAACAAGCCAAGATCTATCTACTAGATTGTAGCAACGAGTCGATAGAATAACTCACCCTCGAAGATTCCAAAGTGTTTAACGAGAGCGGATTCTCGTGGGTGATGTAGTCGTACTCTTCCCGATCTCAAGATCGCGTAGACGATCCTTCCGGCGCTGCGTTCCGGCAGCGCTCCCGCAGTCGGTCACATGTTCGGTACTCGACGAAGACCTTCCTCTCCCTTGTTCTAGCAGGCAGTGGAGGTTGTAGCACTCTCCTCGCGATTCCGGCAGCACAACGGCGTGGTACCGGAAGTAGAGGGGAGATCTCGCAGGGCTTCGCCTTAAGCCGGAGCTAGTATGGTGGACTATGAGAGAGCTCCTCGGTGATCTAGGGTTTAGACAAACCAAGGAGGAGGTGCTATAGCCGGCGGCTAGGGCTTGGGGCAGCCCAAGTCGGCGGCTAGGGCAACCCTAGGAGGCGGCGGCAGCTGCAGGAGGTGGTGGCGCCAAGCTAGGGGTTTGGGGCAGGGAACTTGTGTGCTAGGAGGGGCAGCCCTGCCCCTCCCTTTATAGGTGGGAGGCGCGACCAAGGGGAGGGGAGTCCCTCCCCAACTCGGCTTGGAGGTGGGCCGCCGGTTGGAGGAGGGAACTCCTCCCCAACTCGGTTTCCACCTCTCCTCCTCTTTCCAAAAACTGCCGTTTGACTTTCAAACTAGCCGTTTGACTTTTCAAACTAGGATTTGAATAAACCCTTTATTTTGGACAGCGATGACACCTAGTACATGATGCAATCATTCCAACTTGTAATGACACATTCATGTACCCCTTCCCCTCCGGAGTGCCGGACATTCCGGAACCTTCTAGAACATTCCCGATGAAAACACCGAAACCATTCTCCAACTCCAAAACGGGACTTTCCTTATATGAATCTTATTCTCCGGACCGTTCCGGATCTCCTCGTGATATCCCGAATCCCATTCGAGACTCCGAACAACATTCGGTCTCTTTCTCATCATTCCATAACTACTCAAACAACGTCGAATCCTTAAGTGTGTCTCCCTACGGTTCGTGAATTATGCGGACATGATCGAGACACTTCTCCGAACAATAACCAATAGAGGAATCTGGAAATTCATATGGCTCCCACATATTTCTACGATTACTTTGCGATCGAATGAACCACTTACATA
This sequence comes from Avena sativa, assembly GCA_916181665.1. NCBI lineage: Eukaryota > Viridiplantae > Streptophyta > Magnoliopsida > Poales > Poaceae > Avena > Avena sativa. The sequence continues at coordinate 125,389,386 of OV702296.1, forward strand.
CGATACCAATTTCCCTTTGTCTCACGATAGTTTACTTATCCAAGGTTATGATCATCGGTATCTCTGCATACCTAGTTCAACCTCATTACCGATAAGTACTCTTTTCTCGTTCTCGTGATATGTGATCCCTTGTGAGCCAGTCACATGCTTGCAAGCTAATTGGATGACATTTCACCGAGAGGTCCCAGAGTATATCTATCCGTCATATGGATGGACAAATCCCACTCTTGATCCATGTGTCTCAACCAATACTTTCCGAACACTCAATGCCACCTTTATAGCCACCCAGTTACGGTGTGGTGTTTGATGTCATCAAAGCATCCATCCGGTAAAGGTGATATGCATGATCTCATGGTCGAAGGAATTAGGTTACTATGTATCAGAAAGCATATAGCAATTGAACTATTAAAATGACTTGATCTTTATGCTACGCTTATCTATAGGAGTATGTCCACCATATCATTCTCCTAACGATATGATCTTGTTGTTAATAACATCTCAATGTTCATGATAGGGAAACCACAATCATCTATTAACCAACAAGCTAGTATTATATAGAGGCTTTACTAGGGACTTCAAATTAAGTTTACAAATCACACAAGTATTAATGTTTCCTTGTTAATACTATTATAGCATGAATGTAAACATTTATCATAAACACAAAGATATAATAATAACTACATTTATTATTGCCTCTAGGGCATATCTCCAACAGTCTCCCACTTGCACTAGAGTCATCTAATCTAGATTACATGGTAATATACCGAACACCCATGGCAGTTTGGTGCTGGTCATGTTTTGCCCTCGGGAGAGGTTTAGTCAACGGATCCACCACATTCAGATCTGTGTGTACTTTGAAAATCTTTATATCCCCATCTTGGATATGTTCTCGAATAGCGTGAAAACGCAGCTTGATGTGCTTCAGCTTCTTGTGTGACCTTGGTTCTTGCGCATTGGCTATGGCACCCATGTTATCACAGTAGATAGACATTGGGTCTAGTGCACTAGGAACCACACCCAGCTCTGTAATGAACTCTTTCATCCATATCGCTTCTTGTGAAGCCTCCGAAGCAGCCATGTATTCCGATTCAGTTGAAGATCTCGCCACAACGCTTTGCTTTGCACTCCTCCAGCTAACTGCTGCACCATTCAAAATAAATACGTATCCAGATTGTGATTTAGAATCATCCGGATCGGTGTTACAACTAGCATCGGTGTAACCATTAACAACGAGCTGTTCATCACCTCCATAAGAAAGAACCATATCCTTAGTTCTTCTCAAGTACTTAATGATGTTTTTGACCGCTGTCCAATGATCCACTCCTGGATCACTTTGATATCTGCTAGTTAAACTAACAGCATATGCAATGTCGGGTCTAGTACATAGCATGGCATACATTAGAGATCCTATGGCTGAGGCATAGGGAGTCTTACTCATCCTTTCTCTATCTTCTGCCGATGTCGGACTCTGAGTTTTACTCAAGATTTGTATTGGGCAACATGGGCAAGAACCCTTTCTTGCTATCTTCCATTCCAAACCTCTTTAGAACTTTGTCCAAATATGTACTTTGTGACAATGATATTAGGCGTCTCGATCTATCTCTATAAATCTTTATGCCTAATATGTAAGCTGCTTCGCCAAGATCCTTCATTGAAAAACTATTATTCAAATATTCCTTGACACTATTAAGAAGGTCTACATCATTCCCAATCAACAATATGTCATCCACATATAGTATTAAGAATGCTACAGAGCTCCCACTCACTTTCTTGTAAATACAAGCTTCTCCATAAGTTTGTACAAAACCAAAACTTTTGATTACCTTATCAAAACATTGATTCCAACTACGGGATGCTTGCTTCAATCCATAGATGGACCGTTGAAGTTTACATACCTTGTTAGCATCTTTAGGATCGACAAAACCTTTGGGTGGCATCATATACAACTCTTCATCAATGTCTCCATTGAGGAATGCTGTTTTGACATCCATCTGCCATATCTCATAATCATAATATGCAGCGATTGCTAACATAATCCTCACAGACTTTATCTTCGCTACTGGTGAGAAAGTCTCATCGTAGTCAACTCCTTGAATTTGTCGAAACCCCTTTGCGACAAGTCGAGCTTTATAGACAGTAACATTACCATCAGCATCTGTTTTCTTTTTTTGAAAATCCATTTGTTCTCGACAGCCTTCCGGCCATCCGGTAAGTCCACCAAAGTTCATACTTGGTTTTCGTACATGGATCCAATCTCGGATTTCATGGCTTCTTGCCATTTATTGGAATCTGGGCTCATCATCGCTTCCTCATATGTCTCAGGGTCATCGGTGTTGTCCACCAACATGACACTCATAATGGGATCATACCAATCTGGAGTGGTACGAGTTCTTGTTGACCTGCGAGGGTCTGTAGCAACTTCAACCGAAGTTTCATGATCATCATCATTAGCTTCCTCTCTTATTGGTGCAGGCACCATAGGAACTTCTTCCGGTGCTGCGCTACCCGCAATTTCGAGAGAAGGTTCGACAACCTCGTCGAGTTCTACTTTTCTTCCAGTCACTTCTTTCGAGAGAAATTCCTTCTCTAGAAAGGATCCATTCTTAGCAACAAAGATTTTGCCTTCGGATCTGTGATAGAAGGTATACCCAATAGTTTCCTTCGGGTATCCTATGAAGACGCATTTTTCCGCTTTGGGTTCAAGCTTGTCCGGCTGTAACTTCTTTACATAGGCTTCGCAACCCCAAACTTTAAGGAACGACAATTTAGGTTTCTTCCCAAACCATAATTCATACGGTGTCGTTCCAACGGATTTAGATGGTGCCCTATTTAAAGTGAATGCGGCTGTTTCTAATGCATAACCCCAAAATGATAGCGGTAAATCTGTAAGTGACATCATAGAACGAACCATATCTAAAAGAGTTCGATTACGACGTTCGGACACACCATTACGCTGTGGTGTTCCCGGCGGTGTCAACTGCGAAAGTATTCCGCATTTCTTCAAATGCTCGCCAAACTCGTAACTTAGATATTCACCTCCACGATCAGAACGTAGAAATTTAATCTTCTTGTTATGTTGATTCTCTACCTCACTTTTAAATTCCTTAAACTTCTCGAAAGTTTCGGATTTATGTTTCATGAAATAGATATACCCATATCTACTCAAGTCATCCGTGAAGGTAAGAACATAACGATAACCACCGCGCGACGCTACACTCATTGGACCACACACATCGGTATGTATGATTTCCAATAAGTCCGTAGCTCGCTCCATCATACCAGAAAATGGAGTCTTAGTCATTTTACCCATCAGACATGCTTCGCATCTATCAAGTGATTCAAAATCAAGTGATTGAAGAAGTCCATCGGAATGGAGTCTCTTCATACGCTTCACTCCAATGTGACCAAGACGACAGTGCCACATATAGGTCGAATTATCGCTTGATTTCAAACGTTTAGCCTCAATGTTGTTGATATGTGTATTTCCACTATCGAGATTCAATAAGAATAGACCATCTAGCAAAGGTGCATGTGCATAAAACATATTACTCATATCAATCGAACAACCATTATTCTCGGACTTAAACAAGTAATCGTCTCGCAATAAACAAGATCCCGATATAATGTTCATGCTCAATGCAGGCACCAAATAACAATTATTTAAGTATAAAACTAATCCCGATGGTAGATGAAGGGGTAGCGTGCCGACCGCGATCACATCAACCTTTGATCCGTTTCCCACGCGCATCGTCACCTCGTTCTTCGCTAGCTTCCGTTTATTCTACAGCACCTGTTTCGAGTTACAAATATGAGCAATCGAACCAGTATCAAATACCCAGGCACTACTACGAGTACTAGTGAGATACACATCAATAACATGTATATCAGATATACCTTTCTTCTTAATGTTGCCGTTCTTCAAATCCGCCAAGTTCTTTGGGCAATTCCGCTTCCAGTGACCTTCCCCCTTGCATTAAAAGCACTCAGTATCAGGCTTAGGTCCAGCCTTGGTCTTCTTTGTCGGCGCGGTAACTTTCTTACCACCCTTCTTGAAGTGTCCCTTTTGCTTAGACTTGCCTTTCTTGAATTTGGTGGTCTTATTGACCAACAACACTTGGTGCTCTTTCTTGATCTCCACTTCTGCAGACTTTAACATAGCAAACAGTTCTGGCAACTGCTTGTTCATGTTCTGCATGTTCTGGTTCATCACAAAGTTCTTGTAACTTGGTGGTAGTGATTGGAGGACACGGTAAATCCCCAAAGCATTAGGAATCACTATACCCAAGCTTTGAAGTTTGTTTGCGTGCCCAGACATCTTAAGCACATGCTCACTGACGGAGCTGCCCTCTTCCATCTTGCAGTTTAAAGAACTTTTCAGAAGCCTCATAGCTTTCAATTGCCGCGTGAGTCTCAAAGATCAATTTGAGATCCTCGACAATATCATATGGGTCTGAATTCTCAAACCTTTTCTGAAGCTCCGATTCTAAACCATACAAGATAGCACACTGAACTATGGAGTACTGATTCTTCCGAGCGAGGTAAACATTCTTTACTTCATCGGTAGCATCAGCTGCAGGTGGGTCACCCAGCGGTGCATCCAGCACATAGGTCAAATTACCAGCTGTGAGGACAATCCTCAAATTGCGGAACCAATCCGCGAAGTTGCTTCCTTTGTTTTTCAACTTTTCTTTCTCTAGGAACGCATTAAAATTGATGGTAGGGGCTGCCATTGATCTACAACATATTTGCAATAGTTTAGACTAAGTTTATGACAAATTGAGTTCAAGTTAATAATAAAATTAACCTAGGTGAACTCCCACTCAAAACAACATCCCTCACATTGTTTTAGTGATCACACGAACCAAATCCACCACATCAACACCGATCATCACGAGAGTTGATATAGTTTCAATGGCGAACAATCGACATGTTCATCATATCTACTATATGATTCATGCTTTACCTTTCGGTGATCCGTGTTCCGAGACCATGTCTGTACATGCTAGGCTCGTCAAGATCAAACCTTAGTTTCCGCATGAGCAAATCTGGCTTGCTCACGTTGTATACACTTGCAGAATCTAACACACCCGATCATCACGTGGTGCTTCGAAACAACAAGCTTTAGCAACGGTGCTAACTAAGGGTGAACACTTTATGACTTGAAATTCATGTGCATGAGGGATCATCTTATAATGCTACCGTCGTCTACTAAGCAATACAAGATGCATAAAGTATTAACATCACATGCAATTCAAAATATGTGATATGATATGGCCTTTCTTCTTTGTGCTTCCGATCTCCATCTTCTAGCACGAACATGATCTCTATCATCACCGGCATTGCATCAAGGTCAATGACGCTGCTCCATGGTTGTCGTCCACCGGCTTCAACTATTACCACTACTTTGAATAGACACGCGGGTCTTAACATAAATTAAAAACAACCATATGGCTCCTGCCGGTTGCCAACTTACAATAAGGAACATTGCATACATCAAATATAATCACAATCATGGCCATATCACATCACAGCACACCCCTGCAAAACAAAGTTAGACGTCTCTACTTTCTTTGCATATTTTACGTGGTTTCGGGATTTCAATAAGTGTCGTTCTAACTTACGAACAAGAACCACAACATTGATACTAGTATTGTTGATCACCGGTTGTAAATTGGATCTTAACTATGCTAGGAGAAACAGGCACCCGCAAAGCCACTTATGCAATACAAGTTGCATGTCACGCGTGGAGAAAGTCTCATGAACGATGTCCTATAAGGTTAGCCCGGGCCGCTTCATCCCAACATACCGCAAGATGCAAAGTACAGAAGAAGCAATCGACAATAAAAGCATCAACTCCCACAATGACCATTGTGTTTTACTCGTGCAACAGATCTACATATAGACACGGCTCTGATACCACTGTAGGGTTTCGTAGCATGGAAAACAAAAAATTTCTACCGCATACAAACAAACAAGCCAAGATCTATCTACTAGATTGTAGCAACGAGTCGATAGAATAACTCACCCTCGAAGATTCCAAAGTGTTTAATGAGAGCGGATTCTCGTGGGTGATGTAGTCGTACTCTTCCCGATCTCAAGATCGCGTAGACGATCCTTCCGGCGCTGCGTTCCGGCAGCGCTCCCGCAGTCGGTCACACGTTCGGTACTCGACGAAGACCTTCCTCTCCCTTGTTCCAGCAGGCAGCGGAGGTTGGAGCACTCTCCTCGTGATTCCGGCAGCACAACGGCGTGGTACCGGAAGTAGAGGGGAGATCTTGCAGGGCTTTGCCTTAAGCCGGAGCGAGTATGGTGGACTATGAGAGAGCTCCTCGGTGATCTAGGGTTTAGACAAACCAAGGAGGAGGTGCTATAGCCGGCGGCTAGGGCTTGGGGAAGCCCAAGTCGGCAGCTAGGGCAACCCTAGGAGGCGGCGGCAGCTGCACGAGGTGGTGGCGCCAAGCTAGGGTTTTGGGGCAGGGAACTTGTGTGCTAGGAGGGGCAGCCCTGCCCCTCCCTTTATAGGTGGGAGGCGCGGCCATGGGGAGGGGAGTCCCTCCCCAACTCGGCTTGGAGGTGGGCCGCCGGTTGGAGGAGGGAACTCCTCCCCAACTCGGTTTCCACCTCTCCTCCTCTTTCCAAAAACTGCCGTTTGACTTTCAAACTAGCCGTTTGACTTTTCAAACTAGGATTTGAATAAACCCTTTATTTTGGACAGCGATGACACCTAGTACATGATGCAATCATTACAACTTGTAATGACACATTCATGTACCCCTTCCCCTCCGGAGTGCCGGACATTCCGGAACCTTCTAGAACATTCCCGATGAAAACACCGGAACCATTCTCCAACTCCGAAATGGGACTTTCCTTGTATGAATCTTATTCTCCGGACCATTCCGGATCTCCTCGTGATATCCCGAATCCCATTCGAGACTCCGAACAACATTCGGTCTCTTTCTCATCATTCCATAACTACTCAAACAACGTCGAATCCTTAAGTGTGTCTCCCTACGGTTCGTGAATTATGCGGACATGATCGAGACACTTCTCGAACAATAACCAATAGAGGAATCTGGAAATTCATATGGCTCCCACATATTTCTACGATTACTTTGCGATCGAATGAACCACTTACATACGATACCAATTTCCCTTTGTCTCACGATAGTTTACTTATCCGAGGTTATGATCGTCGGTATCTCTGCATACCTAGTTCAACCTCGTTACCGATAAGTACTCTTTTCTCGTTCCCGTGATATGTGATCCCTTGTGAGCCAGTCACATGATTGCAAGCTAATTGGATGACATTTCACCGAGAGGGCCCAGAGTATATCTATCTGTCATATGGATGGACAAATCCCACTCTTGATCCATGTGTCTCAACCAATACTTTCTGAACACTCAATGCCACCTTTATAGCCACCCAGTTACGGTGTGGTGTTTGATGTCATCAAAGCATCCATCCGGTAAAGGTGATATGCATGATCTCATGGTCGAAGGAATTAGGTTACTATGTATCAGAAAGCATATAGCAATTGAACTATTAAAATGACTTGATCTTTATGCTACGCTTATCTATAGGAGTATGTCCACCATATCATTCTCCTAACGATATGATCTTGTTGTTAATAACATCTCAATGTTCATGATAGGGAAACCACAATCATCTATTAACCAACAAGTTAGTATTATATAGAGGCTTTACTAGGGACTTCAAATTAAGTTTACAAATCACACAAGTATTAATGTTTCCTTGTTAATACTATTATAGCATGAATGTAAATATTTATCATAAACACAAAGATATAATAATAACTACATTTATTATTGCCTCTAGGGCATATCTCCAACATCGTGCGGCACAGATTGCTACTTACCCCTTCGACTATGTTCTATCGCGTTCGTCCGATCTACATCGCACGGCTCACAGCGACTGACCATCGAGTGGCGGCGCTGGCGGCAGCGTGCTCTGGCAGTGAAGTTGCCGGAGTTATAGGAGGCGAGAGGGGTAGGGGAGAAGCTCACCAGAATCACCGTTGCGAGAGGATGCTCGTCGTGTGCTCGGTTGGCGAAGGGGAGTACGGAGTTGATGTTGATTGCTCGTCGGAGATCGAGACCGCGCGGTTGTTCTCGGTTGGCGACGGAGACGACGTTCTAGGCCACGCTAAGACTAGAAAAGGGTGCCGTTAAGTGCATAGGATGTTGGGATCACACGCCTATCAAATAGAGGGAGAGGAGAAGCTGGGGCTTACGGGGAATGGTCGCCGGAGTTCGAGCAGACGGTGGCGGAGCTCAGTCGATGACGTTGCCGAGGATACAGAGCATGCGTGGGCGAGAGGAAGGTACCGAGAGATGCGCCTGGTGATGGTGGGTGTGCTCATGTGGTCGAGGAGGCGAGGGGCGACGGGGTTTGGCCGGAATCATCACCGGAAGGCGTCGGAGCAAAGGGAGGTTCTGAGAGAATTCCGAGCAGCCTGGTGGCTCCGGTGGGGTGGGGTTTGGGAGCATGGTGCTTAAGTATGCGTGGTCGTGGGCGAGATTTAATCGAGCATTCAAAGGAATTGAAGCCTCAGAATTAAACAGGAAACGCCCGGAGGAAATTGGGGAAGAACTGGTCGCTGGGGGTGGAGACGATGACTGACGTGTGGGCCTCTGTTGTCAGCGAGAGAAAAAGAGAGGAGGTGGGGTCCCTGCGTCAGTGACTCTGTGGGTGTGGTTGCGAGTAAAAGAAAACGTTTCGCGGGAGGGGATAGTTGGGCTAGATGGGTCGAACTGGGCTGGGTTGGGCCAGATTGGCTGTTTGTTTTTTTCCCACCTTTCACTTTTCTTTTTATGTTTGATTTTCTAGAAATGATTTTCAACTCTAATTCAAATAAGTTTGATTTCAAATCTTCTCTAGATTTTTACATAGTGATCTTTGTACTCAAATGTGTGTCAAGCACTTCTGTTTACTCAAACACACTTTGATCATTTGAAAAATAAAATAAAACCAAGCCTGAATGAGATATAAATAATAGGCATAAAATTTGTTTTATATTCATACTTTGTTTTGAAAACTATGCCCAAGCTTTGGAAAACACTTAAGTTTGAACTCAAGACATTACTGAATAAAATAAGTACCTTTCTCATTAGGAGGTAGCAATAAGGCTATAGCATCCTTACATAAAATAATGAGCAACATATGCTCCTGTTTTTTAAATGGTTTTGAAAAAGAACCCTAAATGATCATGGATGCATGGATGATATGCATGAGTTTTGAAACATGATTTTAGGGATGTTACAATCCTCCAGACCCTTTTATGATGGCAAGCGTCTTGTTATGCCAAGTACTTGGAGTCTGAGAATGAATTTTCTTTATTCTCTTGTCATCGGGAATCTTCTAAACTATTCTTCTTGGTGGTGTAAAGTGATATCAATATCTTTGGCAAAGATTTTGATAGCCCTGGATGAATAAAGTGTTTCCTTCCAACTCTCTAAGCATGATTGAAGAGTGACCATGATTTCGGTAATCAATAGTTTCTCTCGTTACATGTTCCTTGTTACTCATAAGAGCCCACTACACCAAAAGACCTTTCTGTCTTGGCCTTCTGTTGAACGAAAGAGTGACCCTTCTGTGTCAACAGTAGTTCAACAGGTTGGTTTTGTTGATATCTATTTCTTTCACCTGTAAAGCACTACTTAAGTTGTTTAGTAGAGGTTTACCTCTCAAAGTCTGCGTAACTTTCTCCATTTGTTGGAAGTATTCTTCCCTCAGAAGTCAAAACTCTTCTGTAAGCTCCATGGTATCAATCCTTATGAAGACCAGCTACCTGTCACCTTGAAACCTTCTCCTTTTGTTTCCTCTGTTACTTTGACGTGCTTCATGTTTGTTGGCTTTAGAGATGTTTGCGAAACATCTATCCACGAGTTGACCATCAGATACTCAATTGTGGTTTTGTGTCATTCCCTCTCTTCCTTAGTGTGAGTAGCCACCTCGAAGATTATGAAGCGCTTCATTCATTCAATAATGGTGGCATGGATCAACCTCTTCGAGAATATCGTTGAAGTTTAGTGTAACCATGTTCCTTCTGTCTTCCTACCTAGGAATCTCGGGACGAGATTGTTTTAAGGGGGATAGAAATGTAACAACCCTAGTTTTACTAAATAGACATTAGGGTTTGCATGTGCATTCATGAGAATAATCATTAAAAATGCATACAACAAATATATTCTCAAAACCCTAAACCCTAGCTTCCCTCTCTATTTGAAACACATTCAAAATGGTTTTGAATTTTGAAATCACAAAATTAGTGGAGCCCAAATTTATTAAAGGGGTCCCTCGGTATTTTGTATATTTTATAAAGGCCTCTGGTATTTTTGAAATATACCAAAATAGAATTCAAAATGAATTGCAAAAAAGAAAACAAATTACAAAAAAAGAATAGAGTTTTTGTAAAAAAATAGAGCAGCAGCCAGCCCATCTTCTTCTCCCTCTTTCCTGCACACGCGCAGCAGCTAGCGCAAGCCCGCGGCCCAACAGAAGCCCACCCTGGCCCGCGTGCCCCTTTGCCCTGTCCCTCGTCGTCTACCTGCAGACAAGCAGGTAGCTGCCTGTCGCCGGCACTGCAGTCTGCCGCGCCAAGATGTGCGCCACCGATGGTCCCGACACCTACAAGACCCCCTGGCCACCGCTGAGGAACCCTAGCCCTCCTTTTTCCTCTCGCGCGTGTTCCCTTCCTCTCTGTGCCACGCATGCCCGAAACCCTAGCTTGTCGGTCGCCGACTCCCCTCTATTTCCGACCACCCCCTCCCCTCTGAGGCCATAGGCGTGACCGCCATCGTCTCCTCGTTCTTCACCGCCAAGCGAAGCAAGCTAGGAAGCTCTACCCTGTCCAGAATCGAGCCCGAAGTCATCACCTTTTCGAGCTCCGGTCACCGTCAATTCTCTATCGCCTGACCTCCTCCGGCCTTGCCACCACCTCGGTCGTGCTCACGGTGAGCTCGTGGTGCTAATGCACCCCTCTATTCCCCTCCTTCTCTCAGTATCGTCGGTGCCGCTACCACCTGCAAGCTTCGCCGCCATGCGCTATCATGCTCCCCTCTCTGGCGACCCCCTAGCAAGCCATGTCGCCACTTTCTGGCTCAGCGCGATGTGCTGAGTCCAGTGCAGCTAGCCTCACAACCTCGCGCGCGCTCGATCAACAGATCGATCATCGATATGAGGATCAAGCTCTTGCTGACGTCAACCATACGTCATGCATGTGCAATAAATCCTTTTTGTTTTAATTAGATATTTTTGTAAATCATTTCTGTAAATAGGAAATCCCTGACATGTGGGCCCCGATTGTAAGTCAAATAAACATTATCAGAAATGTTTTCTGTTTAATAAAATGTTAAAAGTAATTCAAAAATGTAAATTATTTTATAATATTCTAAAAATGATTTAAAATGAATTAAAATTGGATAAATTAATAAATAATTCATTTTAAATCAGAAAAATACACATCATATGTCAAAATGTTTAGAAAAATAAGATCTACACAATAGAGATATAATCATGCATTGTTAAACAACTTCAATTGCAAGTTAGTTAGAAGAACAAACCAACCCCTCTCATATACATCTAGAGTTTCTCCAAATTAGGGTTTATGCCCCTCGGAACCCTGATTAAATGACCAAGCATTTTTAGGGTTTTAATTTCAATACAATTCAACTTGTCATATCATCATCCTTGCTTGAGCATTGCATCGATGCCATGTGTTGATTGTTTCCCCTTCGTTTTGGTATTTGGTTCTTCTCTGATAGAATACGATATCAATATCGAGATTGAAGACCAAGATCAACACCGTCGAAGCTCGAATAGCATTACTTGGCCAACTATAACCAAGTCAAGTACCAGGTGCCCGAAGCTCTGCCTTCTGGATATCAACTGGCAAAGGCAAGCGAAGCCCCACACATACATATGAATCCTATGCTTTCAAAGTATTTACATTCTTGCCATGTGCATACGATTCCAAAGTCTTTTATCGATAGATAGAGTAATCCAACCTTATGCATGTTACCTGTGAAGACTATGTTCCCTGATCCACTACTCCTAGCATAACTAGGGTTTGGCTTGTGAAGCATTGTTAGAGCTATTATATCTATTGTGCTTAGCCATGCTTAGTTGTTACCACTGGTCCATCCGGTTGATGAATTAGAGAAGCGAATGAACCTAGTATGACAGGATGATGTGGTAAGATCAGAGATGAAAGTTAATCATGCTAAGGCTTGTATGGGAGGCCACAGTGGGTTGTGGTTTTTGCAGTCCCATACTTGCCACCCTGAGGACCCTATGTTCTTGCCTCTTGAACCAAGACGAGCGTACAGCTACACGGGGGCCTGGAAACCCCCTCGACCAACTAACTTTCCTAGTATATTCCATGAGTCACATAGTTCGGCGTTCCATTCAACATATGCATTCTGGATCTTCTAGAAGGAGGTGAAGGAGGTGCATTCATAACAGGTAGGTAAGTGTGGTCGAGAACAAGATATGTCCGGCATCCGTAATCTTGAACCCTTCACACATCATTAGGGACTGGCTTCGGGACTCCAACCATTACGGCGGCATCTCCCTAGTGTGTGACTCATGGTCTTGGTGAAATCAAGGTAAAGGTCGTGTCTAACCACCCTCTGTCGGCCTTCCAAGGAAGAGGGCTAATGTACTGGCATTAGGAGAAGGTTAGTACATGTGGGTAAAGTTGTACACACCTGTAGGGTTATTAATCTTTTCGAAAAGTCGTGTCCGTGGTTATGGATGACTTGGGAACGGACGTGAAGATCATAGAGAACTTGAACCTAATCGTAAAACTTGGCAAGTTAAATAATGTGTGCTTAAGGATGCTTCCTCAGGGATCGAGGGGGTGATCCTAGATAGGTTCATCTGATGAAGGTTCGGTGGATATCAAAAGATGATCAAAGCTAGTGATACCGCTCTCTGATCTCCTTTTAAAATATTCTGATTAGTCAAGATTCTTCTCCTTCTTGGTTTACAAACAAAGATGGCTTTATGCAAAATAACTCCACCAGCCATAAGTCTTGCGGAGTACACCTTGTACTCACCCTTGCTTTGTTGATACTTTTGTAGCTGAGTAAGTGTTACCATAAAAGATGAATTCTTTACGGCATCGACATCGACGAGTAGTTTGGAGTTCCCAGGCGACAGTCTGGGATCTATGGATTGGACGTCATCGTTATGCTTCAGGCCTCTTAGGACATTTGTTAATTTTGCTATACTTAATAGCATAATTTGCCTTCTGTTGTTTGATGTTTGTGGTCAGTGACCTCTTCTTGTAATATTTTGGTTCTTTGCTCAGCTATGAGCTTGCTGTAATAATTTTTGTGTCGTAGGGTCACTGTTGTGTTATCAATTCTCTCTTTGTAAGCTTTCGAGATTTAGGTTAGACTTATATTAGACAGAGGTCTGAGATTTGTCTAGCCCTAATCCCGGGGGTGTCACAGTTGACATCCCGCACTGGCTAAACTAGTCAGAGCAGAGCATCACCTGGATACGCGAGGACCACGCCCCCAGGATCGAATACCCCGGGCGAGTCGCCCTGGTCGTCAGGCCCAAAGTGGCCGATTACAGGCTGCCCAAAACCCTCTTGGAAGGGGAAGCTCTATAAACATCCTCTACCTGGATAAGTTCAGGTGACTACAGCTACCGCAGTCCATGGTGGAGTCCACCCTATGCTCCTTCCACGACATAGTCCCAGGTCAAAAGGCATACCCTATCAGGAAGGTGTGATATCCCACAAGTATAGGGGATTGTGTGTAGCCTTTTCGATAAGTAATAGTGTCAAACCCAACGAGGAGCTAAAGGTAGGATAAATATTCTCTCAAGTGTTGGGAATATGCCCTAGAGGCAATCATGTATGATGATATTTCCCATTGTATTCATAAAGATATTAAGTTGTCCTTGTATAAACATCTGATGTGTATCATTGAATATGTGATTCGGTTGTGGAACTATACATTCATGTTGTTTGTACTAAATATCCTTGCTTATTGAGGTTGTGCTGGACACACAACTTAGACCAATGTGAAAGTTGTCTTGATGACTCGGTTCCACTTGTCATGGGCATGGAGATGCCATTCCGACTTACACAGATTCGGCTAAAGAGTTTAGCGAGTCAGATTGACCCATATTGAGGTACAACGAACAAGTTGTCATTTGTATATCTCAACCAATGTAATCCTTAGAAGTGAGGTTGTTGCATAGTCCGAGTTGAGGATCACCGACTTCGTCTGTCAAACGTCGATCCGTAACTAGGCAGCTATAAAGGAAGAGTTCGGGTCGACTGAGAATCGAGCTGCGTGATGTGAATAACCAAGATGGGATTTTGCCCCTCCACTCAGAGAGATATTCTCTGGGCCCTCTCGGATGATATGATTCGGAAAGCATGGCCATGCACGACTCGGTTAAGTGTTAACCGAGGCAGTCGACTAAGAGTTAGTCGGGTGAATCACTTATCGCGGATCGAGAAGAGAGTCGGACTATTTAAGGGATGTCATATATTCGCCTATAGTCTGACAAGGTATATCGTGAGGCAAAAGGGACTCGGACGCAAGTCGCATTGGAAAGGCAAGTCGTCATGACTCTTTGGTACTTGGGAGTCGGCATGTTCTGCTAGGAGCCGCTACCAACTGATCGATTGAGAGTCGGACTCTAATCGTGTCCAAGTAGCCATGAGCCTACGAGGTCACACACTTAAGAGCGGGAGCAAGTTCGTATTGGATCTGAACTGGAAATCTGGTTGGGTTGGACCCGAGCCTAATTTGGACTGAGTCAGTGAGTTGGACTCACAGGGACTAATATTATATGGGCTTTAGTGAATGGGCCGCGTGAGCAGAGCCCACGTTCACTCCCTATATATAGTGGAGCACCATAACCCAGAAAGACTAATCGTTGTTCGGTTAGGTCATTCCATGTGTTGGAAACCCTAGCTTCATAGCAGTCATGCCGTCGTATCGAACCTAGCAGTTCATCAACTGACGCAGAGGTGTTGTACGATCAGCACCAGGATGATCGGATCGCAAAGGACTGCACTGCATCAACTGACGCGCTTCATCAGTAATCCGCAATTGCGCGTCTAGTGGTAAACCTCGTGGCCTTCTACCTCAGCTAGGGATCACCACGTTAGAGGGAAAAGTTTTGTTTTTCTCTGCGTGTCCCAACAGTGGTATCAGAGCGATAGCTTCTGGTTTTAGGCTCGAGATCTCGCATATGTGATATGCGGTTGGTTGTAGATGAGATCTATGTGCTGTTTTGGTGGTCGATCTATGAGATAGATCAGTTTTGTACAAGGTTGATTGGACCAACTGTCCTCGCAGAATGGTAGATCTGATTTCCGTGATCATACTGCTGAGGTCGTGGAACGACATACCCCTACCGATCGGCTTCCGCCATCGGGACCGCCGGCTTTGCCCTGTCGTAGCACGTTAGACGTCGTTGCGAGTTTCACAACGTCGGTAGATATTGTATCTATGCATAACTTGTTTTTGCAGGAAATTGTGAATGGTATGGTTCATGTGCATGTGATGTATGTGTGTAATCCATACGTGATCTGCGAATCACGGTTTTTGTCAGCCGGCTGGAGCCTAGGTGTTGTCATTTTATTGTATAACGACCTGCGTGTCGGATTCTCCTTGTAATTTACTTTACTAAGCTAGTGTAGCTGTTTGGAGAATCTGGATGACATGCAAGGCGATGTACATGTCAGCGACATGGAGTAAGACGGCAAGTGACAAGAGTTGGCACGAGTCGGATTACAGGCTTTGTGGAGATGGAGATCGCCATGAAGGGAGCCATACCATCTCACATTATAAATACTTTATTTTGTGTTATTGTTATGTCTATATTTTACCTCTATTAGATAGTCGGTAAAATTTAATCCCTCAAAGAAGGTCTAGTCGGTTTTCCCGCCAGTGTTTGCACCATCACAATTCAGACATTTTTGGTAGTGGGCTCATAAAATTGAGGTGCTGCCAATTCTTTCCGACTAGGTGGGTTCAAGTCAGACTCTTACTGCGGAAACACTCTGTAAGCTAGACGGGTCTATCACAATGGTTGTGGGGCTCGGGGAAAAGTAGGATGGGAGCCGGGGCATGTGATGTCACCCGTCCAACAGGAGTCGTATGAGATACGATTGACAAGGAGTTGTCTACCTAGATCACTTGGCGGCTAGTGGTGATGCTAAAGCTCACTAGCTGACTTGCTTATTTAGGGTCCTGAATCACTAAGTAACCATCGGAGGGGTGTTGGTTCTAGTGGGAGCATAAAATATTAAAATGCTTAATATGCTTTCTCTTTTATGAATACATGTCTTAAGTGTTTTGCATATTTTCTGTTGTAGATCATGGCACCAAGTAGCAGTCACTCTTAGATATTCGGTTTTGCGTTGAGAACTATCCTTGAGAAAGATAAACTGAACGACACTAATTTTACCAACTGGTATCGAAATCTGAGAATTGTTCTCAAACAAGAAAAGAAGGACCATGTCCTAGACAACCCACTTCCAGATGAGCCGAATGAGTATGCGATTGTCGCTGCCACCAATGCCTACCGTCGGGCTAAGGATGAGTCGACGGATATTAGCTGTCTTATGCTTGCTCACATGGAACCGGACTTGCAAAAGCAGTTCGAGCATGTTGAGGCTTACTATATGATCGAAAGCCTCAAAAGTATGTTCCAGGCTTAGGCGAAGACTGAGAGGTATCAAGTCTCTCAGGCTTTGCTGAGTTGCAAGCTTAAGGATGGTGATCCACTGAGTCTGTATGTGATCAAAATGGTTGGTTACGTGCAGTCTCTGGAGAGGCTTGGCTACACCATTAGCGAAGAGTTCGCTACGAATATAATTCTGAACTCTCATCCTAGTACATATGGGAAGTTCATTTCGAATTACCACATGCATGGTATGGATAAGAAGCTCACTGAATTGCATGGGATGCTCAAGCAGGCAGAGGCGGATCACAAGAAGGGCTCCAGTCAAGTGTTGATGGTGCAGAATAAGGCTAAGTTCAAGAAGAGTTCTTGGACTAAGAATAAGGCTAGGTCGAGAGGAAAGCGGGCTTAGGTACTAAGCCATCTCCTTCAGCCGGATCCACTTGCTTCTACTGCAAGGCGGATGGCCACTGGAAGAGGAACTGCAGCAAGTATTTGGCTGATAAAGCCAAGAGTGGAGGTATGACTTCCGACTCAGGTACACTTGTTTGCAATGTTATAGACATATATCTTGCTGATGCACCTAATAGTTCTTGGGTATATGATACAGGATCAGTTATTCACATCTGCAACTCGTTGCAGGTACTGGTAAGAACTAGGAGCGTATAAAGAGGTGAGGTTGATATTCGAGTCGGCAAAAAAGCAAGAGTTGCTGCGTTGGAAGTAGGCACGATGCAGCTTCATTTACCTTCTGGATTCATTATGGAACTGAATAATTGTTATTATGTTCCAGTGCTCAGTCGAAACATTATTTCTGCTTCATGTTTGATGAGGCAAGGCTATGAGTCGAATATCAAGAATAATGGTTGTTCTTTGTATTTGAATGATATGTTTCACGGCTTTGCACCCGTCCTGGACGGGTTATTTATTTTGAATCTTGATGGTGAGTCGGTTTATAACATAAATATTAAAAGGTTAAAAACAATTGATCTGAATATGACTTACTTTTGGCACTGTCGGCTTGGTCATATATGTGGGAAACGCATGAAGAAGCTCCATGATGATGGACTCCTAACTTCGTTCGACTTGTAGTCATTCGAGACATGCGAATCTTGCCTAGTCGGCAAAATGACCAAGACACATTTTGCAAAGAGTTGTGAAAGGGCGTCTGACTTGTTGAGACTAGTACATAGTGATGTATGTGGACCAATGAGCACGACAGCCAGAGGTGGTTATGAGTACTTCATTACCTTCACTGATGATTTGAGTAGGTATGGATATATCTACTGGATGAAACATAAGTCGGAAGCCTTTGAAAAGTTCAAAGAATTCTAAAATGAAGCACAGAATCAACTCGGCAAGAAAATAAAGTTTCTTTGGTCGGACCGAGGAGGCGAGTACATGAGCCATGAGTTTGATGACCATCTGAATAGTTGTGGAATAGTTCCTCAACTTACTCCGCCAGGAAAGCCGCAAAGGAACGGTGTTTCGGAAAGGCGGAATCGGACCTTGTTGGACATGGTAAGATCAATGATGAGTCGGACAGATCTACCTTTATCATTTTGGGGTTATTGTCTAGAAACAGCGGCGTTCACACTAAACAGAGTACCATCAAAGTCGGTAGAGAAGACACCGCATGAGATGTGGACAGGCAAAAAGCCGAGTTTGTCTTTTCTTAAGATTTGGGGTTGTGAAGCATTTGTCAAGCGACTTTAGTCGGACAAGCTTACGGCCAAGTCGAATAAGTGTATTTTCGTGGGGTATCCGAGGGAAACCTTGTGTTACTACTTCTACAATCGAGAATAGGGCAAAGTGTTTGTCGCTCGGAACGGTGTCTTCCTTGAGAAAGAGTTTCTTAGTCGGGGAGTAAGTGGGAGCACACTTCAGCTCGAAGAAATTCGAGAGGAACCGGCTAGTAGCGAGTCGGCAAAAACCTTGGAGGTTGAGCCAGTCGTGGTAGCTGAGCCGGCACAAGCACCTGTACTACGAAGATCGGCCAGATTACGAAGTGTTCGTGATGTATTACGGTTAGACAGTGATGAGCCGAGAAATTATTCGGAAGTGATGGTGGGATATGATTCCGAGTCATGGCTTGGAGCCATGAGATCTGAGTTAAAGTCCATGGATGAAAATCAAGTTTGGAACTTGGTTGATCTTCCACACGGTGCAAGACCCGTCATACTCATGCGGTAACACCTAGACGGTGACACAATCCAAGGAACCTAGACAACACCAGAAGAACAAGCACATACTCATGCGGTAACACATGATTCACCAGTTCGTGGATCAGGGTGATATCGAGTTATGCAAGGTACACACGGATGCAAATATTGCGGATCCGTTGACAAAGCCGTTACTACAGCCGAAGCATGAGGCGCACTTGAGAGCCATGGGCATTAGATACTTAGACATATGATGTCGGAAGATGGACTCTAGTGCAAGTGGGAGACTGTTCAGAATATGCCCTAGAGGCAATCATGTATGATGATATTTCCCATTCTATTCATAAAGATATTAAGTTGTGCTTGTATAAACATCTGATGTGTATCATTGAATATGTGATTCAGTTGTGGAACTATAAATTAATGTTGTTTATACTAAATATCCTTGGTCATTGAGGTTGTGCTGGACACACAACTTAGACCAATGTGAAATTTGGCTTGATGACTCGATTCCACTTGTCATTGGGCATGGAGATGCCATTCCGACTTACACAGATTCGGCTAAAGAGTTTAGCGAGTCAGATTGACCCATATTAAGATACAACGAACAAGTTGTCATTTGTATATCTCAATCAATGTAATCCTTAGACCTGAGGTTGTTGCATAGTCCGAGTTGAGGATCACCGACTTAGGTTCTGTCAAACGCTGATCCGTAGCTAGGCAGCTATAAAGGCAGAGTTCGGGTCGATTGAGAATCAAGCTGCGTGATGTGAATAACCAAGATGGGATTTTGCCCCTCCACTCGGAGAGATATTCTCTGGGCCCTCTTGTGAGATATGATTCGGAAAGCATGACCATGCATGACTCGGTTAAGTGTTAACCAAGGTGGTTGACTAAGAGTTAGTCAGGTGAATCACTTATCTCGGATCGAGAAGAGAGTCGGACTATTTAAGGGATGACATATATTCGCCTATAGTCTGACAAGGTATATCGTGAGGCAAAATGGACTCGGACGCAAGTCGTATTGGAAAGGCAAGTCGTCATGACTCTTTGGTACTTGGGAGTCGGCATGTTCTGCTAGGAGCCGCTACCAACTGATCGATTGAGAGTCGGACTCTAATAGTGTCCAAGTAGCCATGAGCCTACGGGGTCACACACTTAAGAGTGGGAGCAAGTTCGGATTGGATCTGAACTCGAAAACTGGTTGGGTTGGACCCGAGCCTGATTTGGACTGAGTCAGTGAGTCGGACTCACAGGGACTAATATTATATGGGCTTTAGTGAATGGGTCGCGCGAGCAGAGCCCACATTCACTCCCTATATATATAGTGGAGCACCATAACCCAAAAAGTTTAATCGTTGTTCGGTTAGGTCATTCCATGTGTTGGAAACCCTAGCTCCACAGCAGTCCTGCCGTCGTATCGAACCTAGCAGTTCGCCGCCGGTGCTCCTCCTTGTACGTGTGGATACCAGCAGAGGTGATGTACGATCAACACCAGGATGATCGGATCGCAAAGGACTGCACTGCATCAACTGACGCGCTTCATCAGTAATCCGCAACTGCGCGTCTAGTGGTAAACCTCGTGGCCTTCTACCTCAGCTAGATCTTGGGATCACCACGTTAGAGGGAAATTTTTTGTTTTTCTTTGCGTGGCCCAACATCAAGTTCTATCAACCACTGAAACAACTCTATGCACACTAAACGTTTGCATTATCTAGGAAATAAAACTAGAGCAACAAAACTAGTACTAGAGAAAGCTTTGCAAGCTAATAAACAACAAGAAAGTAAAGCTAGTTGCTGCAGCAATAAAATACAATAAACTAACAGAACCATGAGTGTGGAATAATGGTGCTAATTGTGGTGGCTTTGTCCAAGTTTAATTGGCGAATAAATCGGGTTCATTGTCTTCGATGAGTTTTCTATGTGGGAGAGGCTATATATACATGCGCTTCACTACTTGGAATTACATGTACTATATGATTGGATTGTTAGCAAACATCCATAACTACTAACAAAGCATTAAGATTACCCCAACCATAGCCTTAAGTTAATGGTCCTCTTACTCTCATATGTGCAACGTTCTGGTTCGCGTCCTTAGGTTTCTGTCACTCCGACAGAACTTCCCCCTTCCTCTTACACATACTACAAACCCTGTGATGTTTAATCCATGCGCGCACAAATATAATGGACACCAAAGGACTGTACCATTTCAACATACAACTCTAATGAACCAAAGACGTTCAACCATTCAATCTAAGAACAAAGAAACTATACAAACATGACATAAATCATAGGATTATAACTTATAGCATCAAACACCATGTTTGCATAGGACGGTACATATGTGTGTGGGAGGATGAACCACTACATACTAGGAGGATTAGGTGATGGAGATGGCGGTGAAGATGGTGAAGAGGCGGCGGCGCGGGGGACTCCTTCCCCGCCGCCGGTATCGTGGGGGAGCACCGCCCCTTAGCCCCCTTCCATCATGGCTTATTGGGAGCCCTCCCCATGGAGATGGGATCCATAGGGAGGCAAAAACATGGCTTTGGTAGCTAGAAATTCGTGGGTGGAGGTCTCTCCCACGAATTAGGTTTCCTCCCTTTATATAGCTTCTCGGATTCCGTCACCCCATCTTGGACTGCAGTAAATCGGGCCTAGTGGGTCCGTCTGGACTCGGAATCAGCTAAATTTTATGTCTAGAATGATTGTCGCGAAATTTCCTAAAACTTTGTAGTAGAAGAGTTTTCCGTTTGATGGGTCTTCGACCCAAAATGTGACCATCTTAAAAAAGAGTTCTGAGATAGATTTCTAGAAAATCCTAATTTGACTCCAACAAGGGTTCCACTTGTATTCTTGATAATTCCTACACATCAAAGTGTAAAACAAGAACATTGTGCACTTTTACAACTATTAGTAGGTTAGTCCAAATAACTCACGAACTTTATATAAGAAGAAGTGTCAAAAGCATAATAATTGAATAAAACCATCAAAATTATAGATACGTTATGGAAGTATCAACATCCCTAAGCTTAGCTCCTGCTCGTCCTCAAGTAGGTAACGATAAAAAAAATATAATTTTTAAGGTGACATGCACCATCATAATCTTGATCAAAACATTTGCAAAGCATGGATAGCTGGGATCAAAGTATTCTAAATATAAGAATGAAAGATGTAGTTCTAACAATAAGACATAGAAACTAAGTTGCAACATGAAAAGGTTACAAACAAAGATCATGAATAATAATGCATTGAAAAACGTTTGTTTCTTTCACATAAATAAAACATAATAAGAGTGGTATTCAGCTTGTTCCTCATGGTATAGCAAATCATAAATACATAGGACACCTTCAAAGTTCATAAGGATGACTAGATACAAATAGTTCAAGAACAAGCAATATCAACCTTATGAATCAATCAACAAGTTTTGGGACAATGCACATAGAACTAAGAATGACAACTATGCTCTATTAATTGGTGCCTAAGGATAGAAGGTGGAGAGTTAATATAATAGTGAAAGAAAGGCCCTTCAAAGGGAAGCAGGGATTACATGTTTCAAAAAGAGCGTCCAAAAATTGTGGTACTTGTTAGCTTTCAGCTCTCATTGCCCTAACATAACCATCTTGAAGT
Organism: Avena sativa; assembly: GCA_916181665.1. Classification (NCBI taxonomy): domain Eukaryota; kingdom Viridiplantae; phylum Streptophyta; class Magnoliopsida; order Poales; family Poaceae; genus Avena; species Avena sativa. Next base: position 125,411,859 of record OV702296.1, read on the forward strand.
CACTAAGGTTAAAGTGAACAAACTATGGAGTATATGCTTGAAAAAGTATAAGTTGGCAATCTCATGTTCCTTGAATACGAGAGCCACTCCTCATGCTACTCAACTTTAGTCACCTGTAAGTTCTTGTCATAGTAAGTACATGTGTATCATAGAGAACCGCCAACGGGGTACCCCTTGCACATGATACAGGAGCTACACCATAATCAAAACGACAAGGCAAGCAGACAATAAGCATCTCAGCAATCTTCTTATTTACCATGGGAAAATGGTGCTTTTTATCTCTCTTTCCTCTTTTCTCATCTCTTTTTCTCTTTTTCTCAATCTCTATCTATTTTTTTATAAGAAGAATGCTTCATAGATTGCTCACTATGGTGATGTTGCAAGTTTCCACCATGATTAGGCATGGCTTAGGCTAGCAGCCCAGGCGTTTCTCTAACACACATACATAACTCCATGGACATACAAGCTCCCCTTTCATTTCAAAATGACGACATCCATAAACAAAAGAGCATGATATCAACTAGGCAAATATTTACAAGTGTTGAAAGCGTTACTCATGACAGCACGGTTCTTCTAATCCCAACTTATAAGTGCAACAATATACAACATAGATGACACAACGGTTCAAGTTTATTAGGGGCAAGAAAAATAAAGTGTGCCATCAAGTTTGTGAGAGCTTTAATCACTAACTTTCACATAACAAGTTTAAGTTGGAAGAGAGATAAAACAAGAATATACTTGGAATGGTGTAACACACCATGCATAGTAATTTATAGTTGACACTTTGAAATAACGTGGTTTCTTGGGAGTTGGATGCATGAGTAGAGCTTACTCAATACAAGTGGAGGCTAGAAAAAGACTGGGAGCGACCAACTAAGAGAGAAATAATGGCCATAATCATGCAGAGCGACAAAACATTACTAATCAAAGCATAAAGTGGTACCACAGGTCAAAAACTAAATGATCATAGAGGCTATGGTGACTGGTTCATAGTCATAACATGGTGTGAGCATGTGCCAAGTCAACCCAAAGAAAGCATCAAAGGAGAATACCACAATATTATGCTTTTGTATGCTAAAACAACGCATGATTCTTTCAAGGAATATTAAGCAATCCCAATTGCTTGGAACAAGTCATGCTATAGAAATAACCACTAAGCATAGGGTAAAAACAACATCTAACATGACATGATAAGGTCTAGGCCATAGTCAAAACAAACTCCTTTTGTACCACTTATAAACATGAAGCTTCCTACTCCTTCTCCAACACGAATCAACTTATTTGAAACAACATAGAGAAACCGGGGGTCCAACCACTTTATTCAAGAAAATTAAGCAAACAAAAACCAAAAACGAAAACTAATACTCTCCAAGAACAACACAACAGTGCATGAAATGATAAAAACGAAGTGTCTAGAAAGAACTGAGATTTTTATTGATGAAGAAGGGGATGCCTTGGGAATCCCCAAGCTTTGACGCTTCTACCTTTTTTTAACAGACTCTTGTACCTCTTGAATATTTCTTGGGTTGACATGGGGTGGCATCCCAAAGCTTGAGATTTTGTCCATTCTTCATCTCATTACATCATTCTTTCCTTACACCTGAAAATTTTCCTTCATACAAAACTTCACACATCTTCATTACCAACATTAGTGCATTCAAAAGATAATAGACCTTTGAGTTTAGTTTCAAAACAGCAAAACTTTCACTAAAGACACAAGATACTATATCAATTCCTTTAAAAATCTCAATTTACCAAAAAGAACCCAAAAAGGAATCAATAAGAAGCAAATGCAAATAATGGCAGAAATCTGTCAAAACAGACCAGTAGGTACAAACTGATATTTTCGAAGACCTTTTGTTGCTCAAATCAAAAAGTGTTGAACTAACGGAAGTTATCTAACAACCTGGCCGATTTATTCAGAGAATTACAGATCAATACGACTTACAGAGATTTTTCAAGAATTTTTACAGTGGAGCACAAAAATCTGTTTTAGGACAGCAACTCCCCAAATCTTACTGCCCTCTTATTAGAGGTTATTCTTGGCACAAAAATCAAATAAGAAGGATAAGGAGAGGTTATTATAGAAGTAATAACTTCCAAGACTCAAGAAAACTATTGGGTTATCTCTCAAGAAGTACTTTTCTTTAACGCCTTTAAGTTAGGCACAAGAAGCAAGATTCAAGTATTTCAAATAAAGAAGCATTAAGAGCAACTTTTGTTTTAAAAGGAGAGGCAAAATGTATTTTATACTTTTCTTGAATGGGAATTGAAATTTTATGGTTCCTTCCTTCAGTTGAAAAGCTTACATGGGAAGATTTGTTTTGGTTT